>CM067847.1:515987432-517237432 GCA_034509565.1 Triticum monococcum
TATATTTATATTACTCCCTCTATTCCTTGATAAAAGGTGTATAGATTTTTGAGAAAAAGTCCGAAATATAAGGTGTATTTGTCAGATTTCGGGTTCCGGCAGACCCTTGAGGTTCGAACACTGGGTGCGCGCGGAGATTTCGCCTTCTAAATACCTGCACCCCTCCGCCTCGCTAAGATCTAAGCTATGGAAAGAACAATACAAGAGACACAGGGTTTATACTGGTTTGGGCCACCGTTGTGGTGTAATACCCTACTCCAGTGTGTGGTGTGGATTGCCTCTTGGGCTGATGATGATGAACAATACAAGGAAGAACAGCCTCGCGAGGGTCTGTTCTTGGCTGGGGCGATGAACTGCTGGGAGGAGTTCAATCACCCTTCTCTCTCTCTCTCTCTCTCTCTCTCTCTCTCTCTCTGATTCGATCTCCTCTTTTGGTCTTAGCTTGTTCCAGGGTTGGCCGATTCTAACTCCTTCTCGATCACTTCGTCCCCCCTACCCTGGGGGTAGCTAGTGCTATTTATAGGCAATGGCCCTGGGCCTCTTCCCAAATATTGAGCGGGAAGGGCGCCAACAATTGGCCATTTTGAAGTGGAACATCTAGTACACTTATCCTGACTAAAGTTGGTCCTCGCCTGCCAAAGACTCTTGTGGTGATGATGGCTTGGGCTCCACAATGACTTCCTCCCTGCCGTTGGACTGGTCTTGGTCTCGTTGCACCGAAACGGGTGCCTTTGCTTGATGCTCCCGCCTGCGCTTGCTCCCTTTGCACCAAAGAGGAAAGGAGGACACTGCGCGGGCTGGCGCCCGCCTGGCGCCCGCCAGGCGCCCTTGGTCGTCATGGCTTGCGTTACGGGCACCTCGTGAGGTACCCCGCCTTGATCACTCCGCCTCCTCGCGAGCCAGCCTGATGAGGTCGTGCTTGAGGAAGCTCCGTGTCGTCCGCCCCGCGAGGCTTGGCCCCTCGCAAGGGTCTTGGGTCTGTGTTAATGAAGATGGGCCGTGCTGGGCCCCCCTTTGAGCCACGCCGCAGGCCGCAGGCAGGCAAGTCTGGGGACCCCCGTTCCCAGAACGCTGACAGTAGCCCTCGAGCCCAAGGCGCGCCCGGACTTGGCCGTGCAGGGAGGCGGAAGGGCAAGAGCAAAGCGCCGCGGGCCCTAACAGCCTGCGGCCTTGGGCGCCGTGTGGCGGTTGATTGGACGTGGCATCTCCACTTCCCCATGGCTCCTCGGCAACTGCATGGATTGGACAAGTCCCTGCATGCAAGGCGGGTCATGATTACCTGCGATCGTGGAGGTCGGCGGTTGGCCTTCGCTGGCCATAAGTACGGAACGGCGCGCGCCCTTCCAGTCCATCCCTTCTTGCTTCTCCTTCTTCCCGGTCCTTGCTCCATCTTGCTGTGATGGCTCCGATCCACCGGTTCTCGGTGGCAGAGAAGGGAAAGGATCCCCGAGAGGAACCAGACCCGCTCCTGCCGAAGAAACGGCTCATCCTCCGCGGCCGGGACGAGGGGGCCCATCAGGTGGTGTCGAGGTCCTGGTGCGAGCGGCCACCGCCGGGGTTCCCGCTTCCCTTGTACGCCCACATCGAGGGCCCTGAAGGAGTCGATGCCGATCGCCACGGGCGGCGCCGCCGTCGGCGCCGACGTGTCACGAAGGTGTGGGTCGTCCCCCCTGGGGTCCACACCAAGGGCTCCTCCCGAGAGTTCGTGCTCCACGCCGCCATGCCTCCTTAGTCTTGGATTCGCCTTCCTCCCTTCTTCGCCTCTATCATCCCGCAGGGAGAACTCCTGGAGCTTTGGCTGCAGCACGCCGGCTGCAGCACCCTCGCGACTGAGGCAGAGGTCGCGGTCGTTGCCCCGGGCGAGGTCTTCATGACTCGAGCCTGGAGCGAAATCGCCCGGGTTTGTAGGACAACAGGCGCCTTCGCGATCCACTTGGAGTACGACGGTGCTTCGGTGATGGTCTTCAAGGTCTTCGATGTGAACGGGCGCCGGCTGGAGTGCTGCCCCGGGAGAGGTGGTCGGGACCCTGCTACGGCGAGGACTGGGCCCGCCGACTGCTCCCTTGGCGGCTCCTCAGGCGGCGGAGGCATCGCAGGTTCCAGCGACTCCGGTGAGCTCTTCGTGACTCCGGAGACGAGCGACGACAGCTACGAGCCCCCGAGCCAGCGCCGCTCCTGGAGCAGGGCGGGCTCATCAGGCCATCGCGGACTCTGATCTGGATGGGGTTGGCGCCGATGCTTGACGGCCCACTGTTGATGATGGCGTCTTTTGCAGGGGCGCGCGTAGTTAGCGTCCTTTTAGGATCTGTTCCCTGCGAGGAATCAAAGACGTGTCCCGTGGGGGCTTGTAACCTGCCTGCGATCCTGTTTTGTTAATATAACCCTTGTCGTAGAACCGTGCGAGTTGCTGATTCCGTCTTAGCTCAGTTCTCCCTTTCGAACCTCACGAGGGCTTGGTGCTCTGCGCCGACAGGTCCCAGTCCCAAGGCGGCTTCAGCCGTCGCTGGTATGCCAGGTTGCGATGCCGTGGTCAAGGCCAGGAGGTGAGCGACCCGGGGTCCGGTAAGAGCCCCTGAGTCGCGATGCTTAGGAGGTCCCCTTTTGCGCTCAAGCAGCCGTCATTCGGTGAGAAAGGAGAGCGGCGTCGCTAACACGGGATTGCATTAGGTGCGGGGATGGTGCCACAGTAGCTGGTGCTTCCGGGTGGTGACTTATCTCGAGAATCAGGGGCCGCACTCTGGTGTGTCGCCGGGTCCGTGCATCGGCAGGTGTGAGGTTGCTCGGCGAGGCGGCCGTCAAGGAGAGGGAGGTCAAGCTCAGGAAGCGCTGCGACCGCCTAGGCGCGCTGGAGCAGGAGTTGGGGGCGAGGAAGGTCGAGCTGAACGACAAGGCACAGGTTCTTGCCAAGGACCGCGTGGCCTTCACGGAGATGGAGGCGAAGGCTCGCTCCTCGCTGAGGATGCTTTACGACAGCGGCCTGGAGAGCCCGCTGGCTGGCACCGAGGACGGCCCCGCCAAGCTGCTTCCCTTCCTGGTTCGCGCTCTTGAAGATGTCGCCCTTGGCCTTGGCCCCACGGCCGAGGTCGAGGCGCGTGTCCTGTCTTCTGCAGCGCTGACGCGGTGTAACGCCCCGAGACCGACGTGACAGGTGTCGTCCAATTATTCGCCGTTGTTGCCTTGTCATTGCTTGCGTGTCATGCATTGCATATCATGTCATCAGGTGCATTTCATTTGCATACGTGTTCGTCTCATGCATCCGAGCATTTTCTCCGTTGTCCGTTTTGCAATCCGGCGCTCCGTTCTCCTCCGGTGGTTAATTCTACCTTCTTCTCATGTGTGGGGGTTAAACATTTCCGGATTGGACCGAGACTTGCCAAGCGGCCTTGGTTTACTACCGGTAGACCGCCTGTCAAGTTCCATACCATTTGGACTTCGTTTGATGCTCCAACGGTTAACCGAGGGACCGAGAAGGCCTCGTGTGTGTTGCAGCCCAACACCCCTCCAATTTGGCACAAAACCCACCTAAACCTGCTCCATCATCTCGGTCGTTCGACCACGATCGTGTGGCCAAAAACTGCACCTCATTTGGACTCTCCTAGCTCCCTCTACCTATAAATATGTGCTCCCCTCCCGAAATTCGCGGATGAAACCCTAACTTCGTCCTCTCCGCGCCGCCGGACACTTCTCCACCGCACCGGACAATGTCCGCGCCGCCGTTCCCGTCCAATCCGCGCCGGCCACGTCACCCTCGCTACTTTCTCTCTCCTCCAGCCCCGCCGCCGGCCCGCGTGGCCCGGATCGGGCCCGCAGGGCCCAACCGCCGCCGCTACGCTCGCCGCCGGCCGCCGCCTCCACCGCGCGCCGCCTCTGCCGCTGTTCCGCCACCTCCCGCTCGCCAGCTGCCGCCGTTGTCACCCAGCCCGAGGCATCGCTCCTCCGCTGCCCTCGCGCAACTCTGACACCAGCGTCGCCCTTCGCCGCTTCTCCGGCGTTCTCCGTCCGCTGGAGCTCCGCGCCATCGTGTCCTCGTCGCCGGCCATCGCCGGAGTTCACCGCCCGCGTCGCCGGCGTGCACACCGGCTAGATCCGGCCCGGGTGGATCAGATCCACCGGGTGCCCGAACCAAACACGCCCCATCCAGATCCGGATCCGTGCCGTCCCGCTTCTCTCCGTCCCGCGTTGACTTTTCGCGGAGGTATAAATTCCACTAAGTCCACAAAATTCCCAGATGCATATGCCCTTGTTCATCGTGCCGTAACTTTGCACCCGTAGCTCCGTTTTGTGCATATAGCATATCAAAATGTTCGTCTCGGAGAGTACATCATTTCATCTCATTGCATCATTTTAATTTGAGTTCATCTTGATGCCTGAAATGCTGTTGGGAGAATGCTATTTGAGATAATTGTCAGATCTGCTGATCCAAATAGCTATTTGTCATTTTTGCCATGTTTATTGTGTGCATGATATGCCCCTGAGCTCTACATGTGTTTTGTTATATGCCATGCCATCTTTCCAGAGGTACTATCCATGTATTTTTGTGATATGTGTGGTGACTAGCACAAGCTTGCAAAGTAGTGGATTCGTTAATGCTGATTTCAGGGAGTTAGCAATTCCACTAAGTCCTTGATCTGTTTTTATCTATATGTCATATGTTCATGTTGTTTCCTAGTGATCCGTGCCTCTTTTGAGGATGATCAGTAAGGATGTTTTGTTAATCTTGTAGTGCTCTATCCATCCATGTCCTTGTTTGTATTTATGGAGCACCCTAACTTGAGTCAATCGAGCTCTACTTTTGCTATTTCGTGAATCTGGGCAGATTGTCTACTTGTTAGTGATTTTGCCGAGGATGTTATAGTTGATCTGTGCATGCTATGTTATTGTTCTTGCCATGTCTAGCTTGTATAATGTGTATTCTTGATGGGTGTATGCTTATATTATCATGCCTTGCTCTATAGTGAGTGCATCGAGCTCGTTAACATGCCTACTTGATATCTGATTTGCATGCTCCAGTTTTTTACTAAGTCTGTGATCTGATGATGTTTTTGCCATGTTCACATGCTTGTAATTGTATTTTCTGATCCCTTTTGGCTCAAGGTCACTAAGGGACTTTTGTTAATCTCTTTGAGTAGCTTCATGCCATGCTTTACTTGCCATGTTCAGGTCCTGTAGCATATAGTTTTCATGCTCCAAAGTGTGCTATCTGATCTGAAATTCCAGACAAGTGTTAATTTCACTAAGTCTGAAATCTGTTTACCAAATGCCTTTTTGCCATGCTTGTTTGAACCTGTTAATGGATGAATTGGTCATAGCTTAGTGTTCATATTTTGTTAAGCATCTTGAGAGTATCCCTGCCATGTATTTTGATGCAATGTTTGAGTGCTATAGCATGTTCATCTTGTTGCATTTAGATGGCTACTTGCTGTAAATCGCAGACCGGTGCCATATTTGAATTGCTTGACATTTCCAAACCGTAACTCCGATACCGGTGTTCTTTATATCGTTTTCAAGCGATTTCATCTCACCTTTCCAGTGGAATACTTGGATTTCCAGGTTGAGGCCAGGTTCATGCATTCCTTGTCAAATCATGCATATGCATCGCATACCGCATCTCGCATATCATACCTTGTTCGTGTGTTTGTCGTTTACTATGTTGTGTGCTTCTTTCCGGTGTTTGCTTCTTCGGGTTGGTTCCGGTAACGTCGCTTTGTGAGGATCCATTCGACTACGTCTATTTGTCTTCTTCATGGACTCGTTCTTCTTCCTTGCGGGATCTCAGGCAAGATGATCATACCCTCAAAATCACTACTATCTTTGCTTTGCTAGTTGCTCGCTCTTTTGCTATGCCTATGCTGCGAAACCTACCACTTGCTTCATGCCTCCTATATTGTTGAACCAAGCCTCTAATCCACCTTGTCCTAGCAAACCGTTGATTGGCTATGTTACCGCTTTGCTCAGCCCCTCTTATAGCGTTGTTAGTTGCAGGTGAAGATTGAAGTTTGTTCCTTGTTGGAACATGGAGATGTTGTTCCTTGTTGGAACATGTTTACTGTTGGGATATCACAATATATCTTATTTAATTAATGCATCTATATACTTGGTAAAGGGTGGAAGGCTCGGCCTTATGCCTGGTGTTTTGTTCCACTCTTGCCGCCCTAGTTTCCATCATATCGGTGTTATGTTCCCGGATTTTGCGTTCCTTACGCGGTTGGGTTATAATGGGAACCCCTTGACAGTTTGCTTTGAATAAAACTCCTCCAGCAAGGCCCAACCTTGGTTTTACCATTCGCCACCTAGCCTTTTTCCCTTGGGGGTCACGCATCCCGAGGGTCATCTTTATTTTTAAACCCTGGGGCCAGTGCTTGTCTAAGTGTTGGTCCAACCCAGAGCACCGTGCGGGGCCGTCCCTTGGCAACTTGGGTTATGTTGGCTCCCGTACGCTTAGCTTATCCGGTGTGCCCTGAGAACGAGATATGTGCAGCTCCTATCGGGATGTCGGCGCATCGAGTGGTCTTGCTGGACTTGTTTTACCATTGTCGAGGATGTCTTGTAGAACCGGGATACCGAGTCTGATCGGAATGTCTCGGGAGGAGGTATATTCCTTCGTTGACCGTGAGAGCTTGTCATGGGCTAAGTTGGGACACCCCTGCAGGGATTTGAACTTTCGAAAGCCATGCCCGCGGTTATGGGCAGATGGGAATTTGTTAACGTCCGGTTGTAGAAAACCTGAAGTTGACCTTAATTAAAATGCATCAACCGCGTATGTAACCGTGATGGTCTCTTTCCGGCGGAGTCCGGGAAGTGAACACGGTGTTGGAGTTATGCTTGACGTAGGTTGTTCTAGGATCACTTCTTGATCATACTTTTATCGACCGTGCTTTGCCTTCTCTTCTCGCTCTCATTTGTGTATGTTAGCCACCATATATGCTAATCGCTTGCTGCAGCTCCACCTCATACCTTTTACCTTACCCATAAGCTTAAATAGTTTTGATCGCAAGGGTGCGAGATTGCTGAGTCCCCGTGGCTCACAGATGCTTCCAAAACCAGCTTGCAGGTGCCGATGAGTCCATGCAGATGACGCAACCAAGCTCAGGAGGAGCTCGATGAAGATCTTGTCCTGTGTGTTGTTTCGTTCTAGTTGATCAGTAGTGGAGCCCAGTTGGGGTCGATCGGGGACCTTGTCGCATTTGGGGTTCTTCTTTTATTTTGGTTCCATAGTCGGACCTTGATTGTATTTGGTTGATGTAATGCTTTATTCATGTATTTGTGTGAAGTGGCTATTGTAAGCCAACTATGTATCTCTTTCCCTAATGTATTACATGGGTTGTGTGAAGATTACCTCACTTGCGACATTGCTTTCAATGCGGTTATGCCTCTAAGTCGTGCTTCGACACGTAGGAGATATAGCCGCATCGAGGGCGTTACACGTGGGTCCTCACCCACATCTACCTTCGCGATCCCGGCGTCGACTTCGACAGCCTGCTGGAGCCAGTAAGCGGCGAGCATGCCGCTGCCGCTACCGAGGCCGTGAAGGGTCGTGCGGAGGCTCTGCTGGGGAAGTTCCGGGCCTTCAGCACCAAGCCGAAGCAAGGCACTGCCAACCCCGCTGCTCCATGAGGCGAATCCACTCCGCGCTGCTCCACCGCTGACAAGTGACTCCGTTGTGGCCCCTGTCCCGCCTTTAATTCTTGCACATGTATCATGCTTCGGGGAGGCGTTTAAACTTATGTTTGGCATTGAGATAACAGTGTGGACTGTAATATTTGCTTTTGAATTCCTTGAAATTTGCGCTTTTCCTTCCTACTTGCTTATGTTCTACGCCGGCAGAGCCCGGCCCCGCGCATACCTCACCCATCGTTGGTCCCGACCGGAAACCAGGACGGGGCCAAGGAGTGAAGGGCTACGTGACAAGTTAGGCTCCTGAGTCGCGATGCTCAGGAGTCCCCCTTGGCACACGAACAGCAAGTAGGGAGGTGTGATGTGGGTGGATCTACCGTTCTATGTCTGCAGAGCCCGGCCGCGCGCATACCTCAACCGCCGTTAGCCTTTCGGAACTAAGGAGTGAGGGGCTACGTGACCAGTTAGGCTCCTGAGTCGCGATGCTCAGGAGTCCCCCTTGACGCTCAAATGGCCTTCGTACCTTGGCTCCGCTCGGGGAGAGACGCGCGACGAACCAGGCCCGGGGGGGCTGGCTCGGTGGCGTGCGTCTGGGCGTGACCCACGCGCAGCCCCCGTGCCCAGCCCCCTCGCGCGGCACTCCCGAGGGGAGGCATTATGATGAGGCTAGACACTGAGCTCTGGGCTCCCTGAGGTTGATGCGGCCCGGGGGCCACCCTCAGTTGTTTATCACCAGCGCGGAGCATAGCGCTTCCGTATGTGTACGAGCATAGCCGCTCCTCGGCAGCATCGTCAGCCAGCGCGGAGTATGGTGCTTCCACTGGTACGTGGGAGGGGGCTCCCCTCCGGGAGGAGCCCCCGGAGCATGTACAGCCCCACCTTGACATGTGGCTGACATGGTAGGGCCTGGCGAGTTGTATCTGGGCACCCGTGAGCCAGCGCGGGACTCACGGGGCCCTACCTCTAGGCGGGTTGCACCTGGCACTGGGCCTTATCTTGTGATGTGTCCCTGCAAATTTGGTTAGATGCCGGCACTCTACGTCCTCGGGTCCTGGCCCTCGAGCTGGTCTCAGCCATCGCTGGTATGCCAGGTCGTGATGCGGTGGACAAGGCCAGAGGGTGAGGGCTGGAGAGCCAGTAAGAGCCCTGAGTCGCAATGCTCAGGTACCCCCCCCCCCCCCTTTAACGTGCAAGTGGTCGGCATGGAGAAGAAGAGGTGTCGTGGACAGGCATCAAATAATCAAGCATGGTGGGTCGAACGCATAGCCGGAAATAAACACAAAAGGGATACATGCCGCTGGGCCTGGCCCGAGCGACTTGGGAGATGATGCAGCCCGAGGGGCGCCCCAAACAAGGTAAGCTAACAACATGAAATAAAAGGGATACATGCCGCAGGGATGGACCCACGCGGCCTGGGAATAATGCAGCCCTGGGGGGCGCTCCCAGCTGGAAATGAAACTTGAAAGGTGTCTCCTGATGATGTTGAGGACGAAGAGTATTGGTGTAGCAGACTCGGTGGGCTGCGGAAGCCGATCCTCACGAGCCCCCAGGCCTAGGGGCCTCGGGAGGCTCCGGAGGTGCTGGTGGCTCCTCGCGGACCATCTCCATCTCCGCCAGGGCTGCGGAACGCCTGGCCTCTTGTGCCTCCATGATGTCCCTCATGAGGCGCTGGTACGTGGCAGCCGCGTTCGGCAAGCCGTAAGGCATGCGAACGTAGCTGTGGGGTGGACCTCCGCAGCGCTCCACTCACGAGGGCCAGAGGCGCTCCAGAGAGGCGACTCGATTGAGCCCTGGTATGTCGATGCAGACGCGCAGCCCACCATCCTCGCCTGGATGGGGAGCCACTGCTGGTGGACGGCGGCCGCCTTTCGTGACTCTTGACTCCTGTAGCTCCTGAATGGCCTTGCTGATGAACTCCTGAGGGTCTGGCTCTCCTTACCTTACTCCTTCTTGAGGGAAACGTGCTTCGAAACACGCCTCCATGTGGTGCCTAAGCGCCTCCCTCGTGACCTTAGCCAGGTCGGTGGCCCTCCAGGTGAGAGCCCCCGAGCCCTGCCTGAGGAGGGCGCCGGGCGTGCTTTCCTATGCGATGGAAGGGGGTTCCCCCTGGGAAGGCGCGGGCCCTGAGGGGCCTACCTCCTGAGGGGCTGCACCTGACGATGTCTTCTTCTTCTTGGGGGCGGTCTCGGGAAGCCTCCTGCTTCTGCGATTTGGGTCTTCCAGTGACGCGGCCTAAAAGGCTCATTCCAGGGAACACACCGCGTCCTTCTCTTCACAAGGCACCGTGATGACTCCGCCACTTCCTGGCATCTTGAGGACGTTGTAGCCGTGGTGAGTTACGGCCATGAACTTGGCCAACGCTGGGTACCCAAGGATGGCGTTGTACGGCAGGCGAATGTGAGCGACGTCGAAGTCGATGAGCTCGGTGCGGTAGTTGTCGCATGCCCCGAAGGTGACAGGGAGGCGGACGTGCCCAATCGGGACCGTGGAGTCGTCGGTGCCTCCGAAGAAAGGCTTGGTTGGCTGAAGCTGGGTAGGGCACTTGGAGATTGTTGAATGTTTCCACGGACAGGACATTGAGCCCTGCCCCGCCATCGATGAGGGTCCTGGTGACCACCACGTTGCTGATGATTGGGGAACAAAGCATCGGGAGGACTCCGGCTGTAGCCGCACACTTGAGCTGATCTGCTGAGCTGAACGTGATGGCGCACGCCGACCACTTGAGAGGGCGCGTGGCTTCGAGCTTGGGGAGGACTGCATTCACTTCACGGGTGAACTGCTTGAAGATGCGTTGAGAGGCTGGGGCTTGAGCCCCGCCCAGGATGCAGGCGATCGCGCGCGGCTCCTGGAAGCCCCCAGCCCCCTCGTCCTGATGGCGGTCCTCGTTTCTCCTTGGCTGCGGCTGCAGTGGAGGGATGCCTGCGTTGCCTTGCGGGCGATCCTCGCGAGGCTGATCCCTCCAGTCTCCCTCGCGAGGCGGGTCCTGCCAGCGATCCTCACAAGGTTGATCGCGCCACCCTTGGCGCGGGCCGCGGTCTTCCGAGTGTCCTGTGTTCCTTCCTCCTCCTCGACCGTAGCCCCGGTCACCGCGGTCGGGGCGACGGCCGATCCTTCCTTCTCGCACGGCTTGGAGCTCTTGACATTCGTTGGTGTTGTGGGTGTGGAGGTCGTGGTACACACAGTACCGACTGCCCTTGTAAGTTTCGGGCTGATCTCTGCCCCGCTTGGTGTCTGGTTCTGCCGCGAGCACGGCAGCCCCCTTGTGCTTCACATCCTGGGCCTTGGGCTTCTTCTCTTCTGGGTCTGCGGCAGGCAGCTCGAGGAGGGAGAGACGCTCTTCCTCGGCCCTGGCACACTTGGTTGCCAAGTTGAACAGCTCCAAGGAAGTGCACAGGTCTTCATGCATCGCCAGCTCCTCCTTCATCTTGACATCATGCACGCCGTCGGAGAAGGCTGAGATGATGGCCTCCTCAGTCACCTTGGGAATCTTGAGGCGTGCGTTGTTGAAGCGCTGGATGTACTTCTGCAGGGTCTCTCCAGGTTGTTGCTTTATGCGGCGCATGTCGCTCACGGCGGGTGGCCGGTCGCGAGTACCTTGGAAGTTGGCGATGAAGCGGGTGCGGATCTCGTCCCAGGAGGAGATCGTGCATGAAGCCAGGTTCAGGAGCTAGGTGTGGGCCCCGTCCTTGAGCGCCATGGGAAACCAGTTCACCATGACCTTCTCGTCTCCGTTGGCAGCTTCAATGCCCAGCTCATAGAGCTGGAGGAACTCCGCAGGGTCGGTCGTGCCATCATAGCGAGGAGGCAGGTCTGGCTTGAACTTGCCGGGCCATGCGATGCTGCGTAGCTCGGTGGTGAAGGCACGGCAGCCTGCTGTGGCCACGGGAGGCCTTGGGTGATGGAGAGCTTGGTCTTGCATGTCCCCACGCGCTGCAGCTGGGAGCAGCGCGGGGTATTGACGTGCGGGAGCAGGAGCATGGTCGCGACGTGCTGGAGCAGGGAGCGCCCGGGCTGCTTCTTGCGAGCAAGGGACTTCTTGGCAGATCTTCTCTTGCCGCGCTGGCACCTGACGGAGTGGGTTCCGCCCAGGGGCCACGCGCCTTGGAGCCATGGCGCCTTCTTGAGGAGGAGGCGGCAGGGGCGCCGCCGGAGCTTCATTGCCCGCACGGGGCGGGGTGCGGTGCAGCGGAACGGACGGCGCAAGAGAGCCCCCTGCGGCGTGGACGAGCTCGGCGACGCGGTCGACCCATTCTTCGTAGACGTCGTCGACGGGACGATAGCGCAGGAGCTCGTTTGCCGCGATGAGCGCAGCTCGAGCCTCCATGGGTGCGCGGAGCGCGCGGGATGAAGAACCAGCTGGGGTGAGCGAGGGAGTAGCGGTGCGGCCGTCTTGCCGCATGGACGGATGCTGAGACGACGCTTGCTGCTCATCCCCCACCGGGTCGGTGGCGGTGTTGACGGCAGGTGATGGGGAACAACGAGGACGCCCGCCGACAGGAGCCGTCTGGGCAATGCGGGAAGCGAGAGCGGCCTGGCGCTCGGCGCGGGCCCGACGAGCGCCAGACATGGACGCGATGGTCGGAGGAGAACGGGGTGGTGGGAGACGAATTCCGGCGCACCCCTACCTGGCGCGCCAAATGTCAGATTTCGGGTTCCGGCAGACCCTTGAGGTTCGAACACTGGGGTGCGCGCGGAGATTTCGCCTTCTACCTACCTGCACCCCTCCGCCTCGCTAAGATCTAAGCTATGGAAAGAACAACACAAGAGACACATTGTTTATACTAGTTCGGGCCACCGTTGTGGTGTAATACCCTACTCCAGTGTGTGGTGTGGATTGCCTCTTGGGCTGATGATGATGAACAATATAAGGAAGAACAGCCTCGCGAGGGTCTGTTCTTGGCTAGGGCGATGAATTGCTAGGAGGAGTTCAATCACCCTTCTCTCTCTCTCTCTCTCTCTCTCTCTCTCGCTCTCTCTCTCTCTCTCTCTCTCTCTCTCTGATTCGATCTCCTCTTTTGGTCTCAGCTTGTTCCAGGGTTGGCCGATTCTAACTCCTTCTCGATCACTTTGTCCCCCCTACCCTGGGGGTGGCTAGTCCTATTTATAGGCAATGGCCCTGGGCCTCTTCTGAAATATTAAGCGGGAAGGGCGCCAACAATTGGCCATTTTGAAGGGGAACATCTGGTACACTTATCCTGACTAAAGTTGGTCCTCGCCTGCCAAAGACTCTAGTGGTGACGCTGGCTTGGGCTCCACAATGACTTCCTCCCTGCCGTTGGACTGGTCTTGGTCTCGTTGCACCGAAACGGGTGCCTTTGCTTGATGCTCCTGCCTGCGCTTGCTCCCTTTGCACCAAAGAGGAAAGGAGGACACTGCGCGGGCTGGCGCCCGCCTGGCGCCCTTGGTCATCATGGCTTGTGTCACTGGCACCTCGTGAGGTACCCTGCCTTGATCTCTCCGCCTCCTCGCGAGCCAGCCTGATGAGGCCGTGCCTGAGGAAGCTCCGTGTTGTCCGCCCCGCGAGGCTTGGCCCCTCGCGAGGGTCTTGGGTCTGTGTTGATGAAGATGGGCGGTGCTGGGCCCCCCTTTGAGCCACGCCGCAGGCCGCAGGCAGGCAAGTCTGGGGACCCCCGTTCCCAGAACGCCGACAGTATTTCGTTGCACCACTCGTCTGGATAATGTTTTTAGGGATTTGACTGCTTTTTCTTATATTAGGCAAGCTCCTCTATTTTCTCATGTCAATTAGTCAGGAGTAATCTCGCCCAAAACTTGGAAAATTTTCCCTCCACATGCGTTCTTTAATTTCCGTGCCAAAAACTATACACCCTATATTAAGGAACGGAGGGAGTATTATTTTTTGGACTGCACTATTTTATATGTGTAGGTAATCGACTTCGACTGCTTCACGCGGTCACTTCGGCAAACCGACGCTGTCATCCCAATCGGCATAAATCGGCTCGCGTGATCACATTGTTAGTCGAATTGCCATACTGACATGTTTGGTTGCCTCGGGGACTTCGACATCGCTGAGATAGCTCTACCTCAAGGAGTGTTCGGGACACATGCCATATTTTTTTATTACTCACTTTGCATAAATTATTAATTATGCAAACGAATTTTTATTTTATTTTATTATTATTACTATTATCTCTGGCTTGCACTATTTTCTGTGCACAAGTAAATGATCTGGGTTGGGCAGTGCTGTCACCTCGGCGTCCGATATACCACGTCACCTCGGCTGGACCGGGGCTTCGTCATCACTTTATTAACCCATACCATGGACTTTGGCGTCATACTGCCGGCCTACTCAATCGCCTCAGTCGGACTGGAGGTTCCACCCCGCCACATTAGCCGTGCTATGTCGCCACTTCGGAGTGGTGAGCTCTTCGCTCCACCACCTCGGGACCGGCTTGGGGGCTGGGACATCATCCCGCCGTAAACTCGGGCCGCGCATCGACACCGAGCACATTAACCAGCTAAGTCGCTTCCATGCTCAGTTTTTTAATTCTTGTTCGGTTCGACCAAACATTATATTTATGCTAAAATATGTTTGTCAAAAACGAGGTTCGTTAAAAACCACTTTTCTTTGCCCATGTTAACTGGGGCTCTTAAATTTATATGAGCCATTTTATAATAAGTGTTCTTCTTCTAAGTCGTTGCAAAGTCTTCTTCTACCACTCCTTTCTCGACTCGAGTGTGTGGTCAATAGCCGGATAGCCTGTTTTCTCTCTAAGGCCGCTCAAGTTTAGTTCGCTAAACTGGCTTAACAAGCAGTACTCTGCCTTTGGGACAGGAGGTTGCAGTCGTAGGCTGACCCGCTTGAAGTCTTGAGATCGGATGTGTCATATTAATGCACGACAGAAGCACAAAAGTAAGACCAATTTTCGGATTGGCACCTAATGACTTGATTTAGTTTGGGCGTAAAGTTTTTACTGAAGTTTTTTGGTTTTCCAAGCCTATGGCACTTTAAAACTATTTGTGTGTTTCCAGCATAACTCTCGTAGTGCAACGCTAGACACCTTTAGAGATTCGGCAAAAACATTCTTGGATATTGCTATATATGCATCGGTTTGGAATTGTGTCTTTGGTCTATAGTTGGGTTGCTCGGCTCCTGTGTTTGCCTCCTATGTCCCGCTTTGTTCGGCTAGGTGTACAAAGGGAGAACCACTGCGATTGTGCTTCCAGCTCGAATGGTTAAGCACCTCAGTGGAGAAAGCTGAAAACTGACTGTCACAATGGGCGAAAACTGACTGTCACAATGGGCGAAAACTGGTCAGCGATCCGATGACGGTGTCAAACTATAGATCGATACCAATTACCCCATGAAAAACGATGGGCCTTTCATAACATTGGCCGAAGTGTTAATGGCTAGACTTCGATCGGTGCCGAACACTAACTGGGGGCTTGTAGCTAGCTTCCCCAGTTTAAAGCTCATATGACTAAGTGAAAGTTATAAAGCCCGCATATCTGATTGCCTTGTTTCCGCTAACACAACCGCCTCCGGGCACCGAGATGTCGGCTAAGTGTTGTTTTGTTACTACGAAAACACCCTGCGTAACATCTACAAAGGGGTAGAAGCCGATGATGGGCCACATTCAAATGATAAACGGTCGCAATGGACTCAAAATAAATATCATCAGCATTTGTATTCATTATACAAGCGTTGCCTTCCGTAATTATCGTTATAAAGCCATAAATATGCATCAATTTGACTTAAGATTTTGGCCTAGCTGGGTTGCCTAGCTCTTGTGCTTACCCCTACGTTCCCGATTATTTGGCTAGGCGGTAAAGGGAGCACCTCTGTGATTGTTACTATCGGGTCATCTGAGTTAGTACCTCAGACCGGGTGAAGCCGAAAGCTAGCGATCTTAAAGGATATAATTGGTCGGCAATGAGAGAAGTGAAAATTTAGGTTCGCTAAAGACCACATAGTTCAGGAACTTTCCCCAAACTGAATCCTCAATATTTTTCTCCCACATTGATCGGAGGTGAGGTTTCATGATCATGATCAGCATGACAAACCAAAGAAAGGAACTGATAGCGGGACTATTTTCTTTGGAAGATGTTTTTTACATTTAATAGCAATATAACATTCTCTCCGCATACCTTTGTTTATAAAACCATATGGCCGGATTGCCTTGTTTGTCGTAAAACTTTGCCCTTGTAAAGGATTTATAAAGTAGGACAAACACTCCCCAGCTATTGGCCGAGGAGGTTGAAGTTGATGGTCGGTCAACAAAGTTTTGTACAATGCAGATCCAAGCATTAATGATGTAAAGTACTTGGATACATAGAATCATTACACATAAAATTGCGAGTAAAATCCATTTACTGCAACCCATCTTTTAAACCCCTTGGGGCCTACCGTGGCGAGCTCGAATTTTGACCATCTTTAAGCTCCTTTAAGAGATCTTATTCTCTTTTTGAGAAGTTTATGTTAAACACAACGAATTTTTTTGTCAAACGGATACCGATCCTTAATTCGGCCACCCGTGCCCACATTCAGGCTCGAGGGCTACTGTGTTTCACGCTCATTATTTATAAATATTAAAGGGGCACATCGATCCCCTGATCTGGTGTTGCCACCCGACCAGTGGCTCGGGGGCTACTGCATTGCCTAATCAATGCAGAAAATTCAAAGTGCTCAGTGTTTGGCATGACCGAACTATGGACAAGCGCGTCTTCGGACAACAATAAGTACCATCTGGGACTTAACTGGCATCAAGCTAATATATCACGACGACTTCTCACGACCCTCTCTCAGGGGCCCGTCCGCCGATCACTATTGCCTCTAATATATTACATTGTGTTTCTATTCCTATGTATGCTGTCGAGCTAGGCGTTGATCCTTAGGCCGATTTCGGGAATCGACCTGAGTCTCGGGGGCTACTAGGATCAGCGGTTTCATGTTTTCCTTCAGGTGCATCTTAGGTTTTAGACTGACACACACCTTGAGGGCTACTAGTTATAATATATTGACAACAAATAAATTTACACGCATCAAAAATAAAATCCTCAAACAATCAGCCCATGACCGAGGTGCTGAACCACCTTGAAAGCATTTTGGGATATAGCTCGGATGCAAGTGGCTGGCTCCATAGAGGGCATTTCCAGCATTAAGCTCGGCTAAACTCGTTCACATTTTTTAACCAAGGTGATCTATGACACTGATACGTCTCCAACATATCTATAATTTTTGATGGTTCCATGCTATTATATTATCTATTTTGGATGTTTATGGGCTTTATTAGACACTTTTATATTATTTTTGGGACTAACCTATTAACCAAGAGCCCAATGCCAAGTTCTGTTTTTTTCCTTGTTTTAGAGTATCGCAGAAAAGGAAAATCAAACGGAGTCCAAACGGAATGAAACCTTCAGAAAAGTTATTTTTGGAAAGAAAGCAATACAGGAGACTTGGAGTGCACGTCAGGGGATCAATGAGGAAGCCACGAGGCAAGGGCGCGCCCACCCCCCTGGGCGTGCCCTCCACCCTCGTGGGCCCCTCGTGGCTCCCCTGATGTATTTCTTCCGCCTATATATATCTATATACCCTAAAACTATCGGGGAGCACAATAGATCGGGAGTTCCGCCGCCAGAAGCCTTCGTAGCCACCGAAAACCAATCTAGACCTGTTCCAGCACCCTGCCGGAGGGGGCAATCCCTCTCCGGTGGCCATCTTCATCATCCCGGTGCTCTCCATGACGAGGAGGGAGTAGTCCACCCTCGAGGCTGAGGGTATGTACCAGTAGCTATGTGTTTGATCTCTCTCTCATGTTCTTGATTTGGCAGGATCTTGATGTATCGTGAGCTTTGCTATTATAGTTGGATCTTATGTTTCTTCTCCCCCTCTACTCTCTTGTAATGGATTGAGTTTCCCCTTTGAAGTTATCTTATCGGATTGAGTCTATAAAGATTTGAGAACACTTGATGTATATCTTGCCATGCGTATCTGTGGTGACAATGGGATATCACGTGATTCACTTGATGTATGTTTTGGTGATCAACTTGCGGGTTCCGCCCATGAACTTATGCATAGGGGTTGGCACACGTTTTCATTGTGATTCTCTGGTAGAAACTATGGGGCACTCTTTGAGGTTCTATGTGTTGGTTGAATAGATGAATCTGAGATTGTGTGATGCATATCATATAATCATACCCACGGATACTTGAGGTGACATTGGAGTATCTAGGTGACATTAGGGTTTTCGATGATTTGTGTCTTAAGGTGTTATTCTAGTACGAACTCTAGGGCTGTTCGTGACACTTATAGGAATAGCCCAACGGATTGATTGGAAAGAATAACTTTGAGGTGGTTTCGTACCCTATCATAATCTCTTCATTTGTTCTCCACTATTAGTGACTTTGGAGTGACTCTTTGTTGCATGTTGAGGGATAGTTATGTGATCCAATTATGTTATTATTGTTGTGGGAACTTGCACTAGTGAAAGTATGGACCCTAGGCCTTGTTTCAACGCATTGCAATACCATTTACGCTCACTTTTATCATTAGTTACCTTGCTGTTTTTATATTTTCAGATTACAAATACCTTTATCTACCATCCATATACCACTTGTATCATCATCTCTTCGCTGAACTAGTGCACCTATACAATTTACTATTGTATTGGGTGTGTTAGGGACACAAGAGACTCTTTGTTATTTGGTTGCAGGGTTGCTTGAGAGAGACCATCTTCATCCTACGCCTCCTACGGATTGATAAACCTTAGGTCATCCACTTGAGGGAAATTTGCTACTGTCCTACAAACCTCTGCACTTGGAGGCCCAACAACGTCTACAAGAAGAAGATTAGCGCTTGAAGGTATATCTTTTGATATTGCAATCGAATCTTTTTGTTTCTTGTTTTATCACTAGTTTAGTTTATAAAAGAAAACTATAAAAAATGGAATTGAGTTTACCTCATATGCTTCGTCTTTTTAATATCTTTCCTGTGTATGATGGGAAGGAAAATTGTGCCAAAGTGTTAGAAGAAGAATGCATTAAAATGTTTGGCACTAAATCTTTGAATAATGAGCCTGATTGCAATGTTGTTAGTATGAAGTCCTTGAATATCCATAGTACTAATGATGATTGCACTAATTGTGATGAAATGTATCCTATAAACATGTCAATTTTTGTGGAGTGCATTGGGTTTATAAGTACACACCAAATAGGTAAGATAGATATTGCAAGAGGCATAAGTACTTAGAAACTAAATTGTTGCAAGAAAGGCTAGATGATTGTGCTGAAAATTTAAATTTTCTTGGCCGTACTTGTGGACTTTGCAATGAACAGGGTCATTTAGCTATCCGATGCAAATTGTTTCATGATCTAATCGTGTCCAAAAATTGTGATGACTTGATTTCCCTTGCCCATTATAATGAACTTAGTTTGCTTATGGGTTATGAAGAAATGAAACGTTTAAATAATCATCTTCCAGAATTTGCCCGTTACAAACTTCTTGGCTTTGATATAGAGGAAATTTATATGTATTGTGTGGTGAATTGCATTAAAAATCCTTATATTGCCAATTACATAAAGAAATGAAAACAAATAGAAGATGAAGATAAGTTAATGAAAGGGAAGAGACTTCCCAATACCCTCCTATTATTTCTTATGATGAATCAGGTAATGAGGAGGAGCCTCCTATTCAACCAATCTCATTAATAAGGAGCTCCAAACAAAGGATTGAACCCACGCATGATGTGGTGAAGAAGAAGAAAAGAAAAAGGAAGAGAGGTAAAAAGATATCTCCCCCAAATAATGCTTGGGGATGCTATGTGTGATGAATATGATGTTTTTGAGAATATATTTGCTGCAATTAATGTTTATCCCAAGCTTGGGGATGCTACGTTTAATGAACATGATATTTTTAGTCTCCCAAGTTTTGATATGCAAATTTATAATGAAGATAGCATGCCTCCTACTTATGATAATTATTGTGATGATACATATGCTATAAAAAGTAGTGAGGATTATATTTATAAAACTTGTCATGATTATGATTTCCCCTTTTATTAACATTACTCTTTTAATGTGGAAACAATTTATAGTATTCAAGTCTCTTATGATACTCCCACTATCCCGAATGAGAAGAATTTTGCTTATGTGCAGAGTAATAAAAAATCTATGCTTGTAGATCATGAAAAGAATGCTTTAGGTGCTGGTTATATTTTTGAATTCATTCATGATGCTACGGAAATTATTATGAGGGAGGAACATATGCTTGTAGGAATTGCAATAATATCAAGTTTCCTCTCTATGTGCTTAAAGTTTTGAAGTTATGCTTGTTTTTCTTTCCTATGCTAGTTCATTATTGTTCCCATAAGTTGTTTGCTCACAAAATCCCTATGCATAGGAAGAGGGTTAGACTTAAATGTGCTAGTCATATTCTTCACGATTCTCTCTTTATGTTTCAATTCTTATCCTTTATGTGAGCATCATTGAAATCATCATGCCTAGTTAGGGGCGTTAAACGATAGCGCTTGTTGGGAGGCAACCCAATCCTATTCTTGTTCTTTACTTTTTGCTCATGTTTATTAATAAATAATTCATATAGCCTCTGTTATGATTGAGTGTTTATGCTTTTAATTAGTTATTGTGCTAAGTAGAACCTTTGGGAAGACTTGGGGGAAGTCTTGTTGATCATGCTGTAAAAAACAGAAACTTTAGCGCTCACAAAAATTGCTACCATTTTTATTTGGAGAGTGCTATTTAGTTAATTATTTTTGAATATGATTAATAGATAAATTCCTCAAGTCCAGCAATTTATTTGAGAATTGTATGAGTTCCATAAGTATATGTTTGATCCAGATTACTTTAGACTGTTCTGTTCTTGACAGATTTTGTTTTCGATGTGTTGTTTGCTTATTTTGATAAATCTATGGCTAGTAAAATAGTTTATAAACCATAGAGAAGTTGGAATACAGTAGGTTTAAAACCAATATAAATAAATAATTAGTTCATTACAGTACCTTGAAGTGGTGATTTATTTTCTTATACTAACGGAGCTTACGAGTTTTCTGTTAAGTTTTGTGTTGTGAAGTTTTCAAGTTTTGGGTGAAGATTCAATGGACTATGGAATAAGGAGTGGCAAGAGCCTAAGCTTGGGGATTCCCAAGGCAACCCAAGGTAATATTCAAGGACAACCAAGAGCCTAAGCTTGGGGATGCCCCGGATGGCATCCCCTCTTTCGTCTTCGTTCATCGGTAACTTTACTTGGAGCTATATTTCTATTCGCCACATGATATGTGTTTTGCTTGGAGAATCATTTTATTTATTTTAGTTTTGCTTGCTGTTTGAATAAAATAACAAGATCTGAAATTATTAAATGTTAGGGAGTCTTCATATAGTTGCATAATTATTCGACTACTCTTGGATCTTCACTTATATCTTTCGGAGTAGTTTGTTGTTGCTCTAGTGCTTCACTTATATCTTTTTACATCACGGTGGTGGTTTTATTTTATAGAAATAGATGAACTCTCATGCGTCACTTATATTATTTTGAGAGTCCTAAACAGCATGGTAATTTTCTTTGGTTATGAATTTAGTCCTAATATGATGGGCATCCAAGAGGGATATAATAAAAACTTTCATATGAAGTGCATTGAATACTAAGAGAAGTTTGATACTTGATAATTGTTTTGAGATATGAAGATGGTGATATTAGAGTCATGCTAGTTGAGTAGTTGTGGATTTTAGAGATACTTGTGTTAAAGTTTGCGATTCCCGTAGCATGCACGTATGGTGAACTGTTATGTGATGAAGTCGGAGCATGATTTATTTATTGATTGCCTTCCATATGAGTGGCGGTCGGGGATGAGCGATGGTCTTTTCCTACCAATCTAACCCCCTAGGAGCATGCGTATAGTACTTTGTTTTGATAACTAATAGATTTTTGCAATAAGTATGTGAGTTCTTTATGACTAATGTTGAGTCCATGGATTATACACACTCTCACCTTTCCACCATTGCTAGCCTCTCTAGTACCGCGCAACTTTCGCCGGTACCTTAAACCCACCATATACCTTCCTCAAAACAGCCACCATACCTACCTATTATGGCATTTCCATAGCCATTCCGAGATATATTGCCATGCAACTTTCCACTGTTCCGTTATTATGACACGCTTCATCATTGTCATATTGCTTTGCATGATCATGTAGTTGACATCGTATTTGTGGCAAAGCCACCGTTCATAATTCTTTCATACATGTTACTGACGAGTCATTGCACATCCCGGTACACCGCCGGAGGCATTCATATAGAGCCATATTTTGTTCTAAGAATTGAGTTGTAAGTAAATAAAAGTGATGATCATCATTATTAGAGCATTGTCTCAGTGAGGAAAGGATGATGGAGAATATGATTCCCCCACAAGTCGGGATGAGACTCCGGACGAAAATAATAATAATAAAAAGAGAGGCCAAAGAAGCCCAAAAAAGAGGCCATAAAAAAAGAGAAGGCCCAAACAAAAATAAAAAATGAGAGAAAAAGATAGAAGGGACAACGCTACTATCCTTTTACCACACTTGTGCTTCAAATTAGCACCATGATCTTCATGATAGAGAGTCTCCTATGTTATCACTTTCATATACTAGTGGGAATCTTTCATTATAGAACTTGGCTTGTATGTTCCAATGATGGGCTTCCTCAAAATGCCCTAGGTCTTCGTGAGCAAGCGAGTTGGATGCACACCCACTAGTTTCTTTTGTTGAGCTTTCATACACTTATAGCTCTAGTGCATCCGTTGCATGGCAATCCCTACTCACTCACATTGATATCTATTGATGGGCATCTCCATAGCCCGTTGATACGCCTAGTTGATGTGAGACTATCTTCTCCTTTTTGTCTTCTCCACAACCACCATTCTATTCCACCTATAGTGCTATGTCCATGGCTCACGCTCATGTATTGCGTCTAGATTGAAAAAGTTTGAGAACATCAAAAGTATGAAACAATTCCTTGGCTTGTCATCGGGGTTGTGCATGATTTAAATATTTTGTGTGGTGAAGATAGAGCATAGCCAGACTATATGATTTGGTAGGGATAGCTTTCTTTGGCCATGTTATTATGAGAAGACATGATTACTTGGTTAGTATGCTTCAAGTATTATTATTTTTATGTCAATATTAAACTTTTGTCTTGAATCTTATGGATCTGAATATTCTTGCCACAATAAAGAGAACTACATGGATAAATATGTTATTATGTTGATATGTCTCCAACGTATCTATAATTTTTGATTGTTCCATGCTATTATATTATCTGTTTTGGATGTTTATGGGCTTTATTAGACACTTTTATATTATTTTTGGGACTAAACTATTAACCTAGAGCCCAGTGCCGGTTTCTGTTTTTTCCTTGTTTTAGAGTATCACAGAAAAGGAAAATCAAATGGAGTCCAAACAGAATGAAACCTTCGGAAAAGTTATTTTTGGAAAGAAAGAAATACAAGAGACTTGGAGTGCACATCAGGGGATCAACGAGGAAGCCACAAGGCAGGGGGCGCACCCACCCCCCTGGGCGCGCCCTCCACCCTCGTGGGCCCCTCGTGGCTCCCCTGATGTATTTCTTCCGCCTATATATATCTATATACCCTAAAACTATCGGGGAGCACAATAGATCGGGAGTTCCGCCGCCAGAAGCCTTCGTAGCCACCGAAAACCAATCTAGACCTGTTCCGGCACCCTGCCGGAGGGGGCAATCCCTCTCCGGTGGCCATCTTCATCATCCCGGTGCTCTCCATGACGAGGAGGGAGTAGTCCACCCTCAGGGCTGAGGGTATGTACCAGTAGCTATGTGTTTGATCT
Source organism: Triticum monococcum (assembly GCA_034509565.1). NCBI lineage: Eukaryota > Viridiplantae > Streptophyta > Magnoliopsida > Poales > Poaceae > Triticum > Triticum monococcum. The sequence continues at coordinate 516,010,859 of CM067847.1, forward strand.
CTCTCTCTCTCTCTCGTGTTCTTGATTTGGCACGATCTTGATGTATCACGAGATTTGCTATTATAATTGGATCTTATGTTTCTTCTCCCCCTCTACTCTCTTGTAATGGATTGAGTTTCCCCTTTGAAGTTATCTTATCGGATTGAGTCTTTAAAGATTTGAGAACACTTGATGTATGTCTTGCCGTGCGTATCTGTGGTGACAATGGGATATCACGTGATTCACTTGATGTATGTTTTGGTGATCAACTTGCGGGTTCCGCCCATGAACTTATGCATAGGGGTTGGGACACGTTTTCGTCGTGATTCTCCGATAGAAACTTTGGGGCACTCTTTGAGGTTCTATGTGTTGGTTGAATAGATGAATCTGAGATTGTGTGTTGCATATCGTATAATCATACCCACTGATACTTGAGGTGACATTGGAGTATCTAGGTGACATTAGGGTTTTGGTTGATTTGTGTCTTAAGGTGTTATTCTAGTACAAACTCTAGGGCTGTTTGTGACACTTATAGGAATAGCCCAACAGATTGATTGGAAAGAATAACTTTGAGGTGGTTTCGTACCCCACCATAATCTCTTCGTTTGTTCTCCACTATTAGTGACTTTGGAGTGACTCTTTGTTGCATGTTGAGGGATAGTTATGTGATCCAATTATGTTAATATTGTTGAGGGAACTTTCACTAGTGAAGGTATGAACCCTAGGCCTTGTTTCAACGCATTGCAATACCGTCTACGCTCACTTTTATCATTAGTTACCTGGCTGTTTTTATATTTTCATATTACAAATACCTTTATCTACCATCCATATACCACTTGTATCATCATCTCTTCGCCGAACTAGTGCACCTATACAATTTACCATTGTATTGGGTGTGTTGGGGACACAAGAGACTCTTTGTTATTTGGTTGCAGGATTGCTTGAGAGAGACCATCTTCATCCTACGCCTCCTACGGATTGATAAACCTTAGGTCATCCACTTGAGGGAAATTTGCTACAGTCCTACAAACCTCTGCACTTGGAGGCCCAACAACGTCTACAAGAAGAAGCTTGTGTAGTAGACATCAAACACCTTGGATATAGTCCGACGTTGGAGCTCGGGTACAGTCCGACGTTGGAGCTTGGACATAGTCCGGCGTTGGAGCTCGGATACATTCCGACGTTGGAGCTTGGAAGCGGTCTGGCGTTGGTTCTCGACTGCAAAAGAAACCTTGAATGCAGTCCAACGTTGGAGCTCGGGTGCAAGAGGACACTGCCACACGATAAACACTTCAAACCCGAGGTGTGGCATAAAAATAACAAGGCATTGATAAAGGTCGAAGACTTATAGGGCTCCTCGGATACCCGACGTGTGAGATCTTCAGATTTTGCTCGGCAATCCTCAAGATAGAAGATGGGAAGATTTGTTGAACCAGTTTTCAAGACCGATGACCGAAGACGAAAAACAGTTTGGAAGAACCAAGGAGCGTCCCCAACTTGAAGACCGGTTCAGGGGGCTACTGACGGTGTCTTGGACCAGGGGGTACTCACCATGTCGTCTCCTGATCAGTTGGATTGGGCCGAGTACCCCCCATGGACGTTTACTCATGGGCCAGTTCGGACAGCCGATGTATACACGAGGAAGATTCCACAAGACTTGGTGATCAAGACAAGGACTCCTCGCCACCGACATATTCGACTAGGACTCGTATTATCCTAGGCCTCTGGTACATTATATAAACCGAGGCCAGGCTAGTCGATAGGGATATGCTAGATCATTATGACATTATTCATCATACCCTCAAGTTTTAGACCACAACGTATGATCTCGCGGTAGATCAACTCTGTACTTGATACTCCATCAATATAAACAAGAGCAGGACGTAGGGTTTTACCTCCATCAAGAGGGCCCGAACCTGGGTAAAACATTGTCTCCTTCGTTCCTGTTACCATTGATCCGAGAATCCACAGCTCGGGACCCCCTACCCCGAGATCTGCTGGTTTTGACACCGACACTCTCGATAATGCACATCACTATAAGCCTTGCAAGAAATGTGACTAATGAGTTAGTGACGGGATGATGCACTACGGAACGAGTAAAGAGACTTAACGGTAATGAGATTTAACTAGGTATGATGATATTGACGATCGAATCTCAAGCAAGTAACATACCGATGACAAAGGGAATGACGTATGTTGTTATGCAGTTTGACCGATAAAGATCTTCGTAGAATATGTAGGATCCAATATGAGCATCCAGGTTCCGCTATTGGTTATTGACCAGAGATGTGTCTCGTTCATGTCTACATAGTTCATGAACCCGTAGGGTCCGCACGCTTAACGTTCGATGACGATTTGTATTATGAGTTATGTGTTTTGGTGACCGAAGTTTGTTCGGAGTCCCGGATGAGAACACGGACATGATGAGGAGTATCAAAATGGTCGAGAGGTAAAGATTCATATATTGGAAGGTAGTATTCAGACATCGGAATGGTTCCGAGTGATTCGGGTATTTTTCCGGAGTACCGAGGCGTTACCAGAACCCCCCGGGGAAGTGTTGGGCCTACATTGGCCTAAAGGGAGAGAGAGAGCAAATCCCATGGGGGGTAGCATGCGCCCCCTCCTAGGGAGGCCGAATAGGACAAGGAGGAGGGGGCGCGGCCCCCTTCCCTTTCCCTCTCCCCTCCTTCCTATTCCCTCCGGCGGAGAAGGGAAAAGGGGGGGCCGAATCCTACTTGGACTAGGAGTCCAAGTTGGACTCCCCCCTTGGCGCGCCCCTCCTGGCCGCCGGCCTCCTCCTCCCCCTTTATATACAGGGGCGGGGGCACCCCAAAGGCACACCAAGATTTCTCTTAGCCCTGTGCGGTGCCCCCCTCCATAGTTTACTCCTCCAGTCATAGCATTGTAGTGCTTAGGCGAAGCCCTACGCAGATCACATCACCATCACCATCACCACGCCGCCGTGCTGACGGAACTCTTCCTCGTCCCTCCACTAGATCAAGAGTTCGAGGGACATCATCGAGCTGAATGTGTGCTGAACACGGAGGTGCCGTATGTTCGGTACTTGGATCGGTTGGATCGTGAAGACGTTCGACTACATCAACCGTGTTAATCTAATCCTTCCGCTTTCGGTCTATGAGGGTACGTGGACACACTCTCCCCTCTCATTGTTATGCATCTCCTAGATAGATCTTGCATGATCATAGGAATTTTTTTGAAATTGCATGCTACATTCCCAACACCTTGATCCTATTTTTATATTAGTGACATAATTATTAACTTATTGTGATCAGATTACTACAAGAAAAAAGGTTCTCCACTTGGCCAACACCTGTTGTAGAAGAATTGAGGGGACGTCATTAATCTCCCTTGTCACATCTTTTGGTATTTAATCTGAATAGACTTGATGATAATTAGTCCCTTAAGATATGCCGATGTTAATTACCAACATATATGTAAGGGATTAGGATGCACTTTAAATGTTGACTGATCGGTTGGCGTGGATGGCACTACGGGCACTCACATGGCGCTACAAGACCACTCAAATGGCATGGTTTTATTTTGCTTGCAAGAAATTGATGACCCACAAGTGTAGGGGATTGCAATAGTCTTCGAGGGAAATATTTTAATCCAAATTTATTGATTCGAGACAAGAGGAGGTAAAGAATATCTATAAAACATAGCAGTTAAGTTGCCAATTCAACCACAACGGCATAGATAACTTGCTCGGCACAATTTATTAGTAGCAAAGTGAGATAATAACAGTAGCAATAATGGTATTGCAGTAAAGTAAGAGACTATAACAGTAGTACTTGTAAAGAGAGCAATAATGATGGAAAGCCTAGGCATGGAAGTAGATAATGGGCGTTGTTTAGATAAGATCACTTATGCAATAGTCATAACATAGAGCGACAACAAACTAGCTCCAATTTATCAATCATATGTAGGCATGTATTCCGTGTGTAGTTGTACGTGCTTGCGGTAAGAACTTGCACAACATCTTTTATCCTACTCTCCCATTTTAGCGGGATCCTAATGGAAATCAAGGGTAATTAAGGTGCTCCTTTTAATAGAGAACTAGATCAAAGCATTAACAATCAATGAATACATGTAATCCTCAAGGTAAAGTCATCCTTCTGATATCCTAATTGTTGTCTGATACGTCTCCGTCGTATCTATAATTTTTGATTGTTTCAAGAAAAAATTATATAACTTTTATATACTTTTGGCAACATTTTATATCAATTTTTGCGACTAATATATTGATTCGGTACTTGATGAAGCTATGTACCTAGGGTAGGGTCATGGATCTGATCAAGATACCCTCCCCAAGGACATCCCTTAAAGAACCAGAAGCAGTCGAAGGAAAATCATCGTCCACTCGACCATAAAGCCATGTTCCACTCGACAATCTTGAAGACACTTGACCATATGAACAACCACTCGACTCCCATAAGACTAAGAGCCACTCACTCTGCAACGGTCGAGATTTAAGTCATAGCTTTAATGGTCATTTATGTATTTTAATTACATGCATTACCAGTAACGTCTCTACCTTTATGTACCTTAAACCCTTTGTAACTGAGGGCGGGAGGGGTCTGGCGAACTCTATATAAGCCACCCCCCTCCTCAGAGACAAGGGTTCGCATCCCCTGTAACTCACGCGCATATAATCTAGTCGACCTCCTCTGGGCTCCGAGACGTAGGGCTGTTACTTCCTCCGAGAAGGGCCTGAACTCGTAAAACTCGCGTGTACAACTCCTCCATAGCTAGGATCTTGCCTCTACATTCCTACCCCCCATTCTACTGTCATACTTAGAACCACGACAGTTGGCGCCCACCTTGGGGCAGGTGTCTTAGCGACTTGTTGGAGAGGTTGCAATTTTTCCGATCCCCTTCATCATGGTTTTAGGTGAAGCTTTGGCTGAGGGCCGCGATATCCGTCTCGGCGCGCTCGTGTTTGTCGCCGACGACTCCGCTTGGCTTCAGGAGGCTCCACTCGATGTCGATGCACTCCCCGCCCACGGAGCAACGCACTTTCACGCGTGTGTCCGCAGCGTCCTCCTGTGGCAGCCGTCGACCCAGTATCAGTCAGCTCCTGTAGCTTTTCCCCTCCCTGCGGCCCGCCGGAGCAAACGTTCCAGTCGATCGAGGCTTCAGCGGTGGGTGAAGCATGCGGTGGCTCGCCAGTCGGCCACCCCTCAAGTTGCAGCAATCGAGCCCGACGAAACCCTCTATGGCTTGTTCGATCTATCGACTGGCTCCGTAGAGACTGCATCCGAGTGCGACAACAGCGACCCAGCGGCGGAAGTTTTGATGGTCAATGGACCACGCAGTCCTCCTGGCTTCACCCGTGAAGACGGAGGCAATGGGGGCGGCGATCCGTCGCGTATTCATGAAGAGTACCGCCCTGAACCCCTCTCTTCGCAGCGGAGAGAAGAACTTCGCCGCCGAAACATGGATGCGCTTCACACTCCTATCGTTGGAGAAACCCCCGAGGCCCAAGCCTTGGAGGAGGCGCGCCTAGCCAACTTGGCTGAGCGCACTCGAATGGAGAATCTCCAGCGCGCACTCGACGAGCGTGCTCGACAGCGTGCTCCTAAATCCAGTCGACGTCAACTTTTTCCGCCTCCGACTCAGGTATACCGAACTCCGATCCAGAATCTCGCAGTTGCAGCCCGGATAGCGGAGTCGATCCAACCTTCCCAGTCGGAAGCTGGTCAAGGTTTGGTGCAGATACGGGCCTTGCTCCGTGTGGCGGGAGAGCAGAATACAGCAGTATCTCAGTCGCGAAATAAGATCCATAGCAGATCCGTGGTTGCAGACATAGTTCAGTTGGCTCACAGCCCAAGATTGCCCCCGAGGCGTGAGGGATGTGGAGATCGACGAGATCAGTACAGAAACCGTGAGCAGTATGATCACCGAGTCGATCGCGATGATCGTCGTCGAGTGCCTACGCCTCCCCCAAGGAGTGGGTCGTACGTGCCTCGGCAACATGATGACAGGCGCCCTCATAGTATGGGGCGAGGGATTCCAGTCGACCCCAGAGAACCAGGCTTTGATGCAAGATCTATTCTCGTTCAGGGCTTGGTCGACAGAAACAGGGCTCACCGAGAAGGTCATGACAGAGATCTACCAACCAGCAGCAGGGTGCATGTCTCAGGCCCGGAGTCCTTCAGCAGAGCCATCAGGGCTGTAGTGATTCCCCCCAACTTCAGGTTGGCGACTGGAGTTAGTAAGTTCACTGGTGAGTCCAAGCCAGACACTTGGCTTGAAGACTACCAAGTGGTGGTCCAGATTGGTGGCGGCAATGATGAAGTGGCCATGAAACACCTTCCTCTGATGTTGGAGGGCTCGGCTAGAGCATGGCCGAATCAGTTAGCACCTAGTAGTATTTATACTTGGGAAGATCTTGCCCGGGTATTTGTCAGAACATTCGAAGGTACTTGCAAACGGCCGGCAGGGTTGACCGAATTACAGTGTTGCGTCCAAAAACCGAATGAGACTTTGAGGGATTATATCCAGAGCTGGATCACATTGCACCACACGGTGGAAAATGTGTCTGATCATCAGGCAATTTGTGCCTTTAAAGAAGGTGTCAAGTATCGGGAGTTGAATCTGAAATTCGGTCGGACAGGAGATATGACTCTGACTCGGATGATGGAAATTTCCACCAAGTATGCCAACGGTGAAGAAGAAGGAGGAGGAAACTCTAGTCGGAAGCAGAAGCGCAAAGCCGAGCCAGCCGCTCCTAGTGAAGCCTTAGTCGTGACTCAAGGAAAGTTCAAGGGGAAGCCCAAAGGGCCGTGGAACACTAAGAAAGTAAAAGATCAAGATGGAAATGATGTGCTGGATTTGCCATGCCACATCCACACCAAAAAAGATGAAGAGGGTAACTTCATTTACCCGAAGCATACCACTCGGCAGTGTCAACTCCTAATCCAACAATTCCGAGAGAAACAGCCCAAGGAAAAGGAGAAAGAAGCAGACAAGGTTGAGGATGAGGAAGAGGATGATGATGGTTATCCCCACGTGAATTCCACTCTGATGATTTTTGCTGACGTTGAGAGTAAAAGTCGATTGAAAGTCATCAACAGAGAAGTGAACATGGTCGCTCCAGTGACACCCAGTTATTAGAAGTGGTCCCAGACTACCATTACATTCGACCAGTCCGATCACCCAGCGCACATAGCCACCCCTGGGAGGCAAGCGTTGGTGGTCGACCCAGTGGTCGACCCAGTAGTCGAAGGCACCCGACTGACTAAGGTTCTGATGGATGGTGGCAGTGGCCTGAATATACTGTATGCAGAGACATTGAAAGGAATGGGCATTCTGATGTCCAGACTCAGTGAAAGTAATATGAGTTTCCATGGGGTCATTCCTGGCAAGAAGGCTGCATCACTCGGCCAGATTGCTCTCGACGTGGTTGTCAGTGATTCCAAGAATCACCGCGAAGAAAAGTTGACTTTGAAGTTGTGGATTTCTAGAGTGCCTATCATGCTATTCTAGGCAGGCCAGCTTATGCATGTTTTATGGCTCGACCATGTTACGTGTACCTCAAATTGAAGATGGCTGGTCCCAAAGGGGTGATCACTATCACTGGTAGTCGGAAGAAGGCGGAAGAGTGCTTCCAAAAGGGCTCAAAGATCGCCGATGCACAGATGGCCGTAGTAGAATTGCAAGAATATCAAAAAAATGCAGATCCGAGTGATTTGTTGTGAGCCAAGGAGCCCGCCATGGATTCAGCATTCCAGTCGTCTGGCGAAACAAAGTCGATTCACATTCACCCGACGGATCCCAATGCTGCTCCGACTCACATTTCAACAACACTCGACTCCAAATAGGAAGAAGCGCTCACCCAGTTCCTCCGTGAGAACTGGGACATCTTTGCATGGAAACCTTCGGACATGTCAGGTGTTCCCAGGGGACTGGCTGAGCATCGTTTGCGAGTCGACCCAAAAGGGAAACCAGTCAAAGAACATCTTCAACTATCCGCCGTACAGAAGAGGAAGGCAATCGGTGAAGAGGTGGCTCGGCTTTTGGCAGCTGAGTTTATCCGTGAGATTTACCACTCCGAGTGGTTAGCTAATGTTGTCATGGTCCCAAAGAAGGACGACTCACTTCGCATGTGCATCGACTTCAAACATATCAATCGGGCCTGCCCGAAAGATCACTTTCCTCTCCCTCGCATCGACCAGATAGTCGACTCGACTGCGGGGTGCGAGCATTTGTCCTTTTTGGACGCCTACGCTGGGTACCACCAGATCTGTCTGTATGGACCCGACGAGATAAAAACAGCTTTCATCACCCCATTTGGGTGCTTCTGTTATGTCACTATGCCATTTGGCTTGAAGAACGCTGGAGCCACTTCATGCGGATGATTCAGAAGTGCCTACTCACTCAGATCAGTCGGAACGTAAAAGCATACATGGATGACATTGTGGTCAAGTCACGTAAAGGTTCCGACCTACTGGCTGACCTTGCTGAAACCTTTGCCAACTTCAGAAGGTATGATATCAAGCTTAATCCATCAAAGTGCACGTTTGGAGTTCCGGGCGGAAAATTACTCGGTTTTCTTGTTTCCGAATGAGGGATCGATGCTAACCCAGAGAAAGTGGGTGCTATACTCCGGATGAAACGCCCTATGTGTGTGCATGATGTCCAGAAGCTTACTGGTTGTTTGGCCGCCCTAAGTCGATTCATTTCACGCCTCGGTGAAAAGGCACTGCCTCTTTACCGACTGATGAAGAAATCAGATAAGTTTGAGTGGACTCCTGAAGCCGATGCAGCATTTGCAGAGCTAAAAGCCCTGATTTCCACCCAGCCGGTGCTTGCTGCCCCAATCAGCAAAGAGCCTTTACTGCTTTATATAGCAGCCACTGGACAAGTCGTCAGTACAGTACTTACGGTCAAGCGGGGAGAAGAGGGAAACGCTTATAAAGTTCAGCGCCTAGTTTATTATATTTCTGAAGTTCTGACTCCGTCAAAGCAGAGATATCCACACTATCAGAAGCTTGTTTATGGGATTTACATGACCACGAAGAAGGTTGCACACTATTTCTCTGATCATTCTGTTACAGTCGTCAGTGATGCTCCATTGTCGGAGATTCTGCACAACAGAGACGCAACAGGTCGAGTGGCAAAATGGGCGATTGAACTCCTTCCCTTAGATATCATGTTTGAGGCAAAGAAAGCTATCAAGTCCCAAGCAGTGGAAGATTTCCTCGCCGAGTGGATCGAACAACAACTGCCGACTCAAGTTCACTCGGAGCACTAGACCATGTTCTTTGATGGATCCAAATTGCTGAATGGTTCTGGTGCTGGGGTGGTACTGGTATCCCCCCGAGGAGACAAGCTCAGATACGTCCTCTAGATTCACTTCGACTCCTCCAATAACGAAGCAGAATATGAAGCACTCCTATATGGGTTACGTATGGCCATTTCACTTGGCGTCCATCGCCTTATGGTTTATGGCGACTCAGATTTGGTGGTCAATCAAGTGATGAAAGAATGGGACGTTAGAAGCCCAGCCATGACTGGTTACTGCAATGCGGTGAGGAAGTTGGAAAAGAAGTTTGAGGGGTTAGAGCTCCATCACATACCCCGTCTGAAAAATCAAGCAACCGATGACTTGGCAAAGATAGGTTCCAAGAGAGAAGCCATTCCTAGCAATGTGTTTTTGGAACATATTCACACACCGACAGTTCAGGAAGATCCTTTTATGAAAGAGCCCCCGCAGCCTAAGAGCGCCACAGATCCGACTAAAGTCGAGGTCCCGGCCATGGTCGACCTAATCATGGAGGTTCTGGTCATTACTCCCGACTGGACAGTGCCGTACATTACGTACATCCTTAGGAAGGAACTCCCAGAGGACAAAGAAGAGGCTCGGCAGATCGTCCGTCGATCCAAGGCCTTTACTGTGATAAGAGGACAACTGTTCAGGGAAAGCGTGATTGGAGTCGGTCAGAGATGCATAACGCCAGAAGAAGGTCGAATGATCCTCAACGACATCCACTCAGGGACTTGTGGTCACCATGCATCCTCTCGGGCCATCGTGGCTAAAGCATACCGAGCCGGATTCTATTGGCCACGGGCAAATGAAATGGCGAAAGATATAGTCGACAGATGTGAAGGCTGCCAGTTTTACTCGGACATGTCTCACAAGCCAGCATCAGCCCTGAAGACCATTCCCCTCGTCTGGCCCTTTGCTGTTTGGGGATTGGATATGGTTGGGCCACTGAGAACTGGTAGGAGCGGCTTCACTTATGTGCTCGAGGCAGTCGACAAGTTTACCAAATGGATCGAAGCTAAACCTATCAAGAATCTTGAAGCGAGCACCGTTGTCAGTTTTATCAGAGAATTGACATTCATATATGGAGTTCCACATAGCATCATCACTGACAACAGGTTGAACTTTGATTCTGATGAGTTTAGAGCTTTTTGCGCTTCTCAAGGCACACGAGTCGACTATGCTTAAGTCGCTCACCCGCAGTCGAACGGACAAGCAGAAAGGGCGAATGGCCTAATTCTCAAAGGACCGAAACCCCGACTGATGCATGATCTCAAACACGCAGCAGGCGCTTGGGTCGATGAACTTCCATCAGTTCTTTGGGGGTTGAGGACAACTCCCAATTGGTCGACTGGACGAACTCCTTTCTTTTTGGTCTATGGAGCCGAAGCTGTTCTGCCAAGTGACCTGCTCCACAAAGCACCCCGAGTCGAGCACTTCTCCGAAGAGGAAGCAGAGCAGGCCCGGCAAGATTAAGTCGACCTCTTAGAGGAGGAAAGAGAGATGGCCTTGATCTGGTCGACCATTTATCAGCAAGACTTGCATCGATTCCACGCCAGAAACGTGAGGGGTCGAACCTTTCAAGAGGGAGACCTGGTTCTTCGAGTGGATCAACAGAAACCACACAAGCTCGCCCCGGCTTAGGAAGTCCCCTTCATCATCACCAAAGTTCTCCACAGTGGAGCATACCATCTTTACAGCGTTGAGCATCAGAATGACGAGCCACGGGCTTGGAACGCGGAGCTGCTTCGCCCCTTTTATACTTAAGCACTCGTTCGAATAAAATGTAATAAGAAGTACCTTTGTAATTTGTTCGTTAAAGACAAGAGCTTTTCAGTCTTCTCGCACGATTGTTGTTGTTTTTATTTACCTCCGAAATCCCCCAGTGGGTGGGCTTAGCCGCGAATCCGTTTCGCCTAAGTTCGAAAGAAAATCCTACCGAGTGATGAGCAAGCCTCTCACTCGGGAGGCTTAGCCGCGAATCCGTTTCGCCTAAGTTCGAAAGAAAATCCTACCGAGTGATGAGCAAGCCTCTCACTCGGGAGGCTTAGCCGCGAATCCGTTTCGCCTAAGCTCGAAAGAAAATCCTACAGAGTGGCGAGAAAACCTCCCACTTGGGGGCTTAGCTGTAGTCCAGTACTCGCCTAAGTTTGTAAAATCCTACCGAGTGGTGAACAATCCTCCCACTCGGGGGCTTAGCTGCAGTCTAGTACTCGCCTAAGTTTATAAAATCCTACCGAGTGGTGAGCAATCCTCCCACTCGGGGGCTTAGCTGCAGTCCAGTACTCGCCTAAGTTTATAAAATCCTATCGAGTGGAGAGCAATCCTCCCACTCGGGGGCTTAGCTGCAGTCCAGTACTCGCCTAAGTTTATAAAATCCTACCGAGTGGTGAGCAATCCTCCCACTCGCGGGCTTAGCTGCAGTCCAGTACTCCCTAAGTTTATAAAATCCTACCGAGTGGAGAGAAATCCTCCCACTCGGGGGCTTAGCTGCAGTCTAGTACTCGCCTAAGTTTGTAAAATCCTACTGAGTGGTGAGCAATCATCCCACTCGGGGGCTTAGCTGCAGTCCAGTACTCGCCTAAGTTTGTAAAATACTACCGAGTGGTGAGCAATCCTCCCACTCGGGGGCTTAGCTGCAGTCTAGTACTCGCCTAAGTTTATAAAATCCAACCGAGTGGTGAGCAATCCTCCCACTTCGGGGCTTAGCTGCAGTCCAATACTCGCCTAAGTTTGTAAAATCCTACCGAGTGGTGAGCAATCCTCCCACTCGGGGGCTTGGCTGCAGTCCAGTAGTCGCCTAAGTTTATAAAATCCTACTGAGTGGAGAGCAATCCTCTCACTCGGAGGCATAGCTGCAGTCCAGTACTCGCCTAAGTTTGTAAAATCCTACCGAGTGGCGAGCAATCCTCCAACTCGGGGGATTAGCTGCAGTCCAGCACTCGCCTAAGTTTATAAATTCCTTGTACGCAAGGACGACGAGGTGCAGGTCGACCGCGGTCCTCTTCTCCGAGCTATGCCACAAATACAACGTACGCTCCATCCTTGTCCGCAAGGACGACGAGGCGCAGGTCGACCGCGGCCCTCTTCTCCGAGCTACGCCACAAATATAACGCACGCTCCATCCTTATCCACAAGGACGGTGAAGCGCAGGTCGACTGCAACCTTCTCCTCCGAGCTATGCCACATATACAACGGAGCAGACCCCGAAAGCCATCATAAGTATACTAAAAAGCAATTCGAATAAATCCTAAAGTTCCAAGCAGCAAATCAAAAGTATTCGAGCATCAAGCCCGAAGGAGTTTAACGGTTACAGCAATCACTCGGCATTCCGAGTCAAATTTAAGACGGATTCAAATCTCATAAGTTTGTTCACTCGGCAGGAGGAGGGCTGGCAGGTTCGATGAATTCGTCCAAGTCGATCCCATCCGTGATCCGAGTGGCAGCAGCGATGAAAGTCTCCATGAAGGACTGGAAGTCATGCCTTTTGGTGTTGGCGACCTTGATCGCCGCCAGCTTGTCTTCACGAGCCTCCTTGCAGTGGACTCATACCAAGGACAGCTCCACGTCAGCACCACACCGGGCAGAGGACTTCTTCCATTCTTGCACTCGATCAGGGATCTTGTTGAGTCAAGCCATCAGAGATTCCAGGTCATTTTGAAGCCTCGCCCTTGGCCAAAGCAATGAGTCGACTCGTGAGACTGCCACCTTCAGACGCGCGAGGTAACTTGTGACGCTGGCGACACGAGACTCTAGTCGGAGCACGTTCATGGCAGTTTCATCACAAACTGGAGAAGCGATAGGGTCCAGATCTGTCTCGACCCTTTTGGTTTCCTCGTCAAAGTCTTGACAGAATTCTGCAGTCAAAAAATTAGTGAGTCGAATGGACAGGATTCATTTGCAAGCATCAACACAGTCGGTTTAAAAGGAGTACCTTCCAGCATAAGATAGAGCTTCTTGGCAAGAGTTCTCAGATAAGCTTCCGTATCATTCCTCTTGTGAACCGCAGGCTCCAGCTTTTCATTCAGGACAATTTTATCCTTCTTCAGACAACTCACTTCTCGGTTAGACTCATTGAGACAGGACTTCATCTTGTTCACCTCCCCTTCCAATGCTCTGACTGAAGCCATCTTCTAGTCTGCAAGGGCAGTCTTATCCTGGGCTTCCTTCTGTGCAGCTGCAAGGTCCGAGTCCTTTTTCTCCAGAGCCAACTTCATTTTCTCTGCAAAAGAAGCAATCGGATCAAACAAGAGATCATAGAAATATTTTAAAAGACGATCGACGTGAACAGTCGACAGGCAGTTACCTTCCATACCAGCAGCTTCATCTTGAGATTTCTTCAAATTCTGTTGGGCCAGCTCCAAGTCGAGGTTGAGTTTCCTCTAGTTCTCCTCAAGTTCAGCAAACTTGGAAATGAGAGTACAAGATTTTTGCTAGAGGCAAAAGACGTGTCAATCGACAAGATCAAAGGTTATTTACTTTCAAGTGAATAAAACTTAAAGAGTTCACTTAGACCCCAGCCGACTGCACATAGTCGACTGCGGTCTCGGGGACTACACCCAGCGGGTGCACTTGGCGTGCCCTCGCTGATTCAGACCCAACTCGACCGGTCCGCCTGGGTCAAGTCAAAAAAACTATTCAGACCCCAGTCGACTGCCAGCAGTCGACTGCGGTCTCAGGGACTACACCCAGTGGGTGCACTTAGCGTGCCCCCATCGGTACAGATCTCATTCGACCGGTCCGCCCGGGTCGAGTGGAAGAAAATAAAGGAAGAAAGAACTCAGACCCCAGTCGACTGCCAGCAGTCGACTGCGGTCTCAGGGACTACACCCAGTGGGTGCACTTAGCGTGCCCCCACCGGTTCAGATCCTACTCGCCCAGACTGAGTGGAAGAGCGCAAATACAAAAGACAACAAAACACCCAGTGGGTGTACAGATTCGACGCAAACAATAGGAGATTGTGTGGAAGAAAAAATTTCAGGTAGCATATCATAATAGAACAAGGTCAGTCGAAAGTCTACTTACCTGGACATTGGCCCGAAGAGCAGCGCTGGCGTCGTAAGCAGCCTGGCTATTCTCGTGCACTGCCTTCATCCGCTCCATCATCATGTTAGCCTGACGGATGGCTTCCGCAGCCACATCCGACTGGCTTCCTGGAACAGGGTAGCTGGTGAAGAAGAGGGCAGACAACCCAGGTGCAGCAGCTTGGAGCTCTGGGGCGGGAGATTGGACGACTGAAGGAAACACTGGTATAGTCGATGGTGCGGGGCGCTCACTCGACAAGGGTACAACGAAAGTTACAGAGGCCCCGCACGCGTCTTCAGATTGACAGACGGTTGGTGTTGTCGTTGGTCCCTGCTGAGATGTCTTACCAGCCGCTACCTTTTTGTTCTTTCTGGGCCTAGGAGCCACATCTTCGTCGTCATCTGGGAGATCGGTGACGTTGGGTGGAGCTGCAGAGAAGTTCAGTCGACCCCAAGTGAACCGCTAGAATTCAATCGACCAAGTAATCAAGAACAAGATCATAAGAGTTTTTACCTGGGTTGGAGGTAACCGCATCTTCCATCTCCTCGTCTCGGTACTGGTAGGAAGAGGTTCCTGATGTAGCAGCACTGCAAATGTCCACACTCAGTCGGTTACATTATGTTGCTCGAGTCGACGAAAAGAACAGATCAGATGATTACCCAGAGATGGTGGGGACGGTCACTTTGATTCTGGGCAAAGCCTTCGGTAGTTTGGAGGAGGTGGCCTTCGATGCTTTTGGCGCAGGAGGCGGCACAACCTTGAGCTGCTTCGGAGCCTTCTTAATCGGCGCTGGGGAAGACGTCCGGGGGCGCTTCGAAGATTGCCTAGTCGGCGCGGTCGCCAAGACCGGGGTGCTCGCCGGGTCGTGAGCGTGCTTGGATCTCCTCTCTCTGCGAGGAGGCGAGTCGACCTCTGCGTCATCACTCGAGTCGTCGCTCTCCTCATCTTCCTCTGCATCCGAGTGCCACTCGCCACTCTCGCCCCCGCTCGCTCCTTCCGCGATGTCTTGCTCCTGCACTCCATTAGGCATCGAGTACATATCAATGAGAGCCTAAAAGGACAACGACCAAAGGAAATACAGTCGACCATCCAAAAGGTGTCACATAGTGAATCGAGAAGATACTTGGCAAAGCAGAATCATACCTGTTCGAGCTGGCGCGAGTGGTCGAATGGAATCACCCTCCTAGACCCCCGGGGATTTTCTTTGTTGCCGGTGATTCCCCTCAGCCACTTCTCCACCGTGTCTTCGCTGATGTCCTCCAGGTGGATCCGAGTGGAGTCCTCGAGTCCCAAGTACATCCACATCGGATGGTCATGGGCCTGAAGCGGTTGGTTGCGTCGACTGAGAAAGACCTCCAGCAGGTCCATCCCAGTCACCCCGTCGCGGACAAGTTGGACGACCCGCTCGACCAACGCCTTGACCTGCGCCTTCTCTTCTGGGATCACCCTCAAGGAGGAGGGCTTCTCCACTCGAGCCAGGGAAAAGGGGGGAAGTCCAGTCGACTGACCCGGGGTCGGCTGGTCCTTATAGTAAAACCAAGTCGACTGCCAGCCCCGGACCGAGTCGGGAAGGATCATCACTGGGAAGGTACTCTTGTTCCTCATCTGGATCCCAAGGCCCCCGCACATCTGGATCACTTGTGTCCTCTCATCACTCGAATTGGCCTTCTTGACCGACTGGGAGCGACAGGTGAATATGTGTTTGAAGAGACCCCAATGCGGTCAACAACCCAAGAAATTTTCACACATTGACACAAAGGCAGCCAGATAAACTATGGTGTTTGGAGTGAAGTGGTGGAGTTGAGCCCAGAAGAAGTTCAAAAAGCCACGAAAGAAAGGATGGGGTGGCAAAGAAAACCCGCGGTCGACGTGAGTGGCGAGGAGAATGCACTCACCCTCCCGGCTGCGGCTCGGTCTCATTCCCCGGGAGCCGCGCCGATTTGTGGGGGATCAGTCCCCCCTCCACCAGGTCGTCGAGGTCGTCCTGGTTGATCGTCGAGCGGATCCAATCGCCCTGGATCCAGCCCGGCAGCAGGCCGGATCTTGACGAGGATCCGCTCCGGCTGGTCCTCTTGCCCTTCGCCTTCGCGGTCGCCTTCTTCGCGCGCTCCAACGCCACCGTCTTCTCTTTTCCCATGGCGGCGGATGGAGTCCAAGCGAGGTTGCGACACCGAGAATGGAAGCGGGCGCGGCGGAGAAGTCTGAGGAAGAAGAAAGAGAATGAGGGCGCACTGTTCAAAGGCCCAGTCCGGTGTCTTTTATAAGGTCATTCCCGAGTGACTGACTTGTAGGCCCAGACGATCTAAACAAATCCCGCAACAGTCGCGCACGCGATACGTGGTGAAAAAGGTGGCGCAGCGATTGAGGCGACCTGCCTAATCCATCCCGATTACCACGGCCTTGCCTGTCCAGCGCGCTTCCCAAAATTCGAATCCCGCAAAATCCGCGAAGAGCAGAGCAACTTGTCAGACGGAAAACATCCTCCACATCATCATTCGGAACTGTACCGTGAAAGTTTACTCGACAAAAAACTAAGAATGGACCAAGGCGACTGAAAAAGAAGTTGATGTTATCCCCTCAGTTCATTGATCCAGAGCAAGATATACTCATAGGACGAAGAATGAGTCGGAAGTGTTCTCAACTCCTTCCTCACTCAAACCCTGATCCATTCGGGGGCTAATGATGAAGCTATGTACCTAGGGTAGGGTCATGGATCTGATCAAGATACCCTCCCCAAGGACATCCCTTAAAGAACCAGAAGCAGTCAAAGGAAAATCATCGTCCACTCGACCATAAAGCCATGTTCCACTTGACAGTCTTGAAGACACTCGACCATACGAACAACCACTCGACTCCCAGAAGACTAAGAGCCACTCACTCTGCAACGGTCGAGATTTAAGACATAGCTTTAATGGTCATTTATGTATTTTAATTACATGCATTACCAGTAAAATCTCTACCTTTATGTACCTTAAACCCTTTGTAACTAAGGGCGGGAGGGGTCTGGCGAACTCTATATAAGCCACCCCCCTCCTCAGAGACAAGGGTTCGCACCCCCTGTAACTCACGCGCATATAATCCAGTCGACCGCCTCCGGGCTCCGAGACATAGGGATGTTACTTCCTCCGAGAAGGGCCTGAACTCGTAAAACTCGCGTGTACAACTCCTCCATAGCTAGGATCTTGCCTCTACATTCCTACCCCCCATTCTACTGTCATACTTAGAACCACGACAGTGCCCGGTGTCAGTTCCTATTTGTTGCATGTTTTTTTGTTTCATAGAATATCCATATCAAGCGAAGTCCAAATGCAATAAAAATTTACGGAGAATTATTTTGGAATATTATGTGATTTTTGGGAGGTGGAATCAACACAAACGGAGGCCCACGACCTCCACACGACACCAGGGCGCAGCCTAGGGCCCAAGCATGTGGTGGTGGGTGGTGGCCACATCATAAGGCAGTTGTTGCTCTACTTCGGGCGTAAGGAATCTTATATCCGGGAAAAAATCATGTTAAAATCTCAGCGCAATCGTAGTTACGGATCTCCGGATATTTAAGAAACGGTTTTCATGCAGAAAACGAGAACGCGAAACAGAAGAGAATTGATAGACAGATCCAATCTCGGAGGGGCTCTCGCTCCTCCGCCTTCATGGAGGCCATGGACCAGAGGGGGAAATCTCCTCCCATCTAGGGGGAGGCCAGGGAAGAAGAAGAAGGAGGGGGCTCTCTCCCCCTCTCTCCCGGTGGTGCCATAATGCCATCGGGGCAATCATCATGTGATGGCGATCTACTCTAACAACTCTGTCATCTTCACCAACATCTTCATCACCTCCCCCCCCACCTATCTGTAGTGGTCCACTCTCCCTCAACCCATTGTACCCTCTACTTGAACATGGTGCCTTATGCTTCATATTTTTATACAATGATGTGTTGCCATCCTATGATGCTTGAGTAGATTTTTGTTGTCCTATCGATAATTGGTGAATTGTTATGATTGGCTTTTCACGAATGCAGAGGAGAAAGAAAACCAACAACCAATAGGGTGAGGCAACTAACTACCAATCCTTTTATTGAATAGCCGCGGCATGGGTAAACATAAAGAAGCCACAGAAGAAATCAAGCCAAAGGCTTCTCACTTTCTAAAGTAGTAAAAAGTGGATCCCCGCTTCGAGGCGCTTGGCATAGATCTTTGAAAATTGTCAATCGGGTGAGCTAGCTATTATTGAGGGAGGCCAGGTCTACATACGTAATATCAAGTTGCTCTAGTTGCGTGTCTTTCGTACGGAAAGATGGGTGTTTTTATCCAAGCAAGGGAATAGAATAGGTAACAACCCCCCCCCCTCATATCAAGCATGTACGCTAGCTATAATTTGCTTGTGGTTATGTAGCTGTCCTTTGGTGCCCATCATATGAGCCTGCTTGTGGATCACACCATAGGGTTAGTTGTATGATGATAGGACTATGCATTGGAGGGAAAGAGTGACGGAAGCTTCTTTCTAACATAGAAATTAATGCATACGAGATTGAAGGGGGACCAATATATATCTTAATGCTATGGTTGGGTTTTACCTTAATGAATGTTAGTAGTTGCGTATGCTTGCTAATAGTTCCAATCATAAGTGCATAGAATTCCAAGTAAGGGACGACATGCTAGCAGTGGCCTCTCCCACATAAAAAACTTGCTATCGGTCTAGTAACATAGTCAATTGCTTAGGGACAACTCCGCAAAACCTACCTCTACTAATCCACATTCGATATACTTATTTAATTTTACTTTAATTAGAACAACACCTAATTTTTATTTTTATGTTCTTTAGTATCTTGCAAACCTATCCATTCATACCTACAAAGTACTTCTAGTTTTATTCTTGTTCTTGGTAAAGCAAACGTTAAGTGTGCGTAGAGTTGTATCAGTGGTTGATAGAACTTGATGGAATATTTGTTCTACCTTTAGCTCCTTGTTGGGTTCTACACTCTTATTTATCGAAAAAGGCAACAGACGATCCCCTATACTTGTGGGTTATCATTATCACCTTGGGGTCTCTGATTCAGAACATTATCAGGTGCATACAACTTATAGGTCAGATCCCAAACACTTATATTCATGAAAACATAAAGGGTTCAGATATGAAATCATGGCACTCTGGCCCTAGTGTCAAGCATTAAGCATAGCAAAGTCATAGCAACATCGATCTCAGAACATAGTAGGTACTAGGCATCAAGTCCTAAAAAATCTGACATCTATTACATAAGAAATCTCATCCAATTCTCATCCACCTCCATCTGCCTACATGGGAGTTACTCACATATGAGTGGAAGCATCATGAGATTGTTGTTGGAGAAGGGTTGGTGATGATGACGATGATTGATACGTCTCCAATGTATCTATAATTTTTTATTGTTCCATGCTATTATATTATCAACCTTGGATGTTTTATATGCATTTATATGCTATTTTATATGATTTTTGGGACAAACCTATTAACCTAGAGCCCAGTGCCAGTTTCTGTTTTTCCTTGTTTTAGAGTATCGCAGAAAAGGAAAATCAAACGGAGTCCAATTGACCTGAAACTTGATAGAACTTATTTTTGGAAGGAAAGCAACCCGGGAGACTTGGAGTCCACGTAATGGAATCAACAAGAAAGCGACGAGGCAGGGGGTGCGCCCACCCCTCCTGGGCGCGCCCTCCACCCTCGTGGGCCCCTCGTGGCTCCCCTGATGTACTTATTTCGCCTATATATCTCCATATACCCTAAAACGATCGGGGAGCACAATAGATCGGGATTTCCGCCGCTAGAAGCCTTCGTAGCCACCGAAAGCCAATCTAGACCCGTTCCGGCACCCTGCCAGAGGGGGAATCCCTCTCCGGTGGCCATCTTCATCATCCCAGTGCTCTCCATGACGAGGAGGGAGTAGTTCTCCCTCGGGGCTGAGGGTATGTCCAATAGCTATGTGTTTCATCTCTCTCTCTCTCTCTTGTGTTCTTGAGGTGGTACGATCTTGATGTATCGCGAGCTTTGCTATTATAGTTGGATCTTATGATGTTTCTTCCCCCCTCTACTCTCTTGTAATGGATTGAGTTTCCCCTTTGAAGTTATCTTATCGGATTAAGTCTTTAAAGATTTGAGAACACTTGATGTATGTCTTGTGTGGGATACCCGTGGTGACAATGGGGTATTCTATTGATCCACTTGATGTATGTTTTGGTGATCAACTTGCTAGTTCCGCCCATGAACCTATGTATAGGGGTTGGCACATGTTTTCGTCGTGATTCTCCGGTAGAAACTTTGGGGCACTCTTTGAGGTTTTATGTGTTGGTTGAATAGATGAATCTGAGATTGTGTGATGCATATCGTATAATCATACCCACGGATACTTGAGGTGACATTGGAGTATCTAGGTGACATTAGGGTTTTGGTTGATTTGTGTCTTAAGGTGTTATTACAGTACAAACTCTAGGTCTGTTTGTGACACTTATAGGAATAGCCCAACGGATTGATTGGAAAGAATAACTTTGAGGTGGTTTCGTACCCTACCATAATCTCTTCGTTTGTTCTCCGCTATTAGTGACTTTGGAGTGACTCTTTGTTGCATGTTGAGGGATAGTTATGTGATCCAGTTATGTTATTATTGTTGAGAGGACTTGCACTAGTGAAAGTATGAACCCTAGGCCTTGTTTCAACGCATTGCAATACCATTTATGCTCACTTTTATCATTAGTTACCTTGCTGTTTTTATAATTTCAGGTTACAAAAACCTTTATCTACCATCCATATACCACTTGTATCACCATCTCTTCGCTGAACTAGTGCACCTATACAATTTACCATTGTATTTGGTGTGTTGGGGACACCAGAGACTCTTTGTTATTTGGTTGCAGGGTTGCTTGAGAAACCATCTTCATCCTACGCCTCCTACGGATTGATAAACCTTAGGTCATCCACTTGAGGGAAATTTTCTACTGTCCTACAAACCTCCACACTTGGAGGCCCAACAACGTCTACAATAAGAAGGTTGTGTAGTAAACATCAAGCTCTTTTCTGGCGCCGTTGCTGGGGAGGCAAGGAAAGAGGCACTAACACCCCGTCAACTAAGCTCTTTTCTGGCGCTATTGCCGGGGAGGTTAGCGCTTGAAGGTATATCTTTAGATCTTGCAATCGAATCTTTTTGTTTATTGTTTTAGCACTAGTTTAGTTTATAAAAGAAAATTAAAAATGGAATTGAGTCTACCTCATACGCTTCATCTTTTTAATATCTTTCGTGAGTATGATGGGAAGGAAAATTGTGCCAAAGTGTTAGAAGAAGAATGCATTAAAATGTTTGGCACTAAATCTTTGAATGATGAGCATGATTGCAATGTTGTTAGTATGAACTCCTTGAATATCCATGGTACTAATGATGATTGCACTAGTTATGATGAAAATGTCTCCTATAAACATGTCAATTTTTGTGGAGTGCATTGGGTTTGTAAGTACACACCAAATAGGGAAGATAGATATTGCAAGAGGCATAAGTACTTAGAAACTAAATTGTTGCAAGAAAGGCTAGATGATTGTGCTGAAAATTTAAATTTTCTTGGCCATACTTGTGAGCTTTGCAATGAACGTGGTCATTTAACCACCCGATGCAAATTGTTTCATGATCTAATCGTGTCCAAAAATTGTGATGAGTTGATTTCCCTTGCACATTATAATGAACTTAGCTTTCTTATGGGTTGCAAAGAAATGAAACATATAACTGGGGATCTTCCAGAATTTGCCCGTTATAAACTGCTTGGCTTTGATCTAGAGGAAATTTATATGTATTGTGCGGTGAATTGCATTGAAAATCCTTATATTGCCAATTACATAAAGAAAAGAAAAGAAATAGAGGATGAAGAGAATACTAACAAAAGGAAGAGACTTCCCAATGCCCTTCTATTATTTCTTATGATGAATCAGGTAACGAGGAGGAGCCTCCTATTCAACCAATCTCATTAATAAGGAGCTCCAAAAAGAGGATTGAACCCACACATGATGTGGTGAAGAAGAAGAAAAGAAAAAGGAAGAGATGTAAAAAGATATCTCTCCAAAATAATGCTGCTCATATTACTATTATGCCTCATGAAAATATAATTATGAAAGATAATGATACTTCTTATGATCTTAAAAATCTTTTTGGCACTTGCTTGGAAGAATATGATAATTGCTATACTATTGGGACTATCCATACTATTAATGATGAGAGTGATTATGCTTATGATATGAAAAGGCCCAAGCTTGGGGATGCTATGTTTGATGAAGATGATGTTTTTGAGAATATATTTGCTGCAATTAATGTTTGTCCCAATCTTGGGGATGCTACGTTTAATGAAGATGATATTTTTAGTCTCCCAAGTTTTGATATGCAAACTTATAATGATGATAGCATGCCTCCTACTTATGATGATTATTGTGATGATACTTATGCTATAAAAAGTAGTGATTATATTTATAAAACTTGTCATGATTATGATTACCCCTTTTCTGAACATTACTCTTTTAATGTGGAAATAATTTATAGTATTCGAGTCTCTAATGATGCTCCCACTATTCCGAATAAGAAGAATTTTGCTTATGTGGAGAGTAATAAAAATTCTATGCTTGTAGATCATGGAAATAATGCTTTAGGTGCTGGTTATATTGTTGAATTCATTCATGATGCTACTGAAAATTATTATGAGGGAGGAATATATGCTTGTATGAATTACAATAATATCAAGTTCCCTCTCTATGTGCTTAAAGTTTTAAAGTTATGCTTGTTTTGCCTTCCTATGCTAGTTGATTATTGTTCCCATAAGTTGTTTGCTCACAAAATCCCTATGCATAGGAAGTGGGTTAGACTTAAATATGTTAGTCATATTCTTCATGATGCTCTCTTTATGTTTCAATCCTTATCTTTTATGTGAGCATCATTGAAATCATCATGCCTAGCTAGGGGCGTTAAATGATAGCGCTTGTTGGGAGGCAACCCAATTTTATTTTTGTTCCTTGATTTTTGCTCCTTTGTAGTAATAAATAATTCATCTAGCCTCTGTTTAGATGTGGTTTTTGAAGGAAATATGCCCTAGAGGCAATAATAAAGTTATTATTTATTTCCTTATATCATGATAAATGTTTATTATTCATGCTAGAATTGTATTAACCGGAAACATAATACATGTGTGAATACATAGACAAACAGAGTGTTACTAGTATGCCTCTACTTGACTAGCTCGTTAATCAAAGATGGTTATGTTTCCTAACCATGGACAAAAGAGTTGTTATTTGATTAACGAGGTCACATCATTAGTTGAATGATCTGATTGACATGACCCATTCCATTAGCTTAGCACCCGATCGTTTAGTATGTTGCTGTTGCTATTCTTCATGACTTATACATGTTCCTATGACTATGAGATTATGCAACTCCCGTTTACCGGAGGAACACTTTGGGTGCTACCAAACGTCACAACGTAACTGGGTGATTATAAAGGAGTACTACAGGTGTCTCCAAAGGTAGATGTTGGGTTGGCGTATTTCGAGATTAGGATTTGTCACTCCGATTGTCGGAGAGGTATCTCTGGGCCCTCTCGGTAATGCACATCACTTAAGCCTTGCAAGCATTGCAACTAATGAGTTAGTTGTGGGATGATGTATTACAGAACGAGTAAAGAGACTTGCCAGTAACGAGATTGAACTAGGTATTGGATACCGACGATCGAATCTCGGGCAAGTAACATACCGATGACAAAGGGAACAACGTATGTTGTTATGCGGTCTGACCGATAAAGATCTTCGTAGAATATGTAGGAGCCAATATGGGCATCCAGGTCCCGCTATTGGTTATTGACCGGAGACGTGTCTCGGTCATGTCTACATTGTTCTCGAACCGTAGGGTCCGCACGCTTAACGTTACGATGACAGTTATTATGAGTTTATGCATTTTGATGTACCGAAGGTTGTTCGGAGTCCCGGATGAGATCACGGACATGACGAGGATTCTCGAAATGGTCGAGACGTAAAGATTGATATATTGGAAGCCTATGTTTGGGCACCGGAAGCGTTCCGGGCGAAATCGGGATTTTTCCGGATTACCGGGAGGGTTACCGGAACCCCCCGGGAGGTAAATGGGCCTATTGGGCCTTAGTGGAAAAGAGAGAAGAGGCAGCCCACACCTGGCCGGTGCCCCCCCCCCCCTTTCCCAAGTCCTAATAGGACTAGGAGAGGTGGGCCGGCCCCCTCTTTCTCCTTCCCCCCAAGAATCCTGGTTGGAATAGGATTGGAGGGGAGGAGTCCTACTCCCGGTGGGAGTAGGACTCCTCCCTGCGCCTCCCTCCTAGCCGGCCGAACCCCCTGCCCCTGGCCTTTATATACGGGGGCAGGGGGCACCCCAAGACACACAAGTTAATCGTTCCTTAGCCGTGTGCGGTGCCCCCTGCCACCAAATTCCACCTCGATCATACCGTTACAGTGCTTAGGCGAAGCCCTGCGTCGGTAGTACATCAAGATCGTCACCACGCCGTCGTGCTGACGGAACTCTTCCTCGACGCTTTGCTGGATCGGAGCCCGAGGAACGTCATCGAGCTGAACGTGTGCTAAGAACTCGGAGGTGCCGGAGTAACGGTGCTTGGATCGGTCGGATCAGGAAGAAGACGTACGACTACTTCCTCTACGTTGTGTGATCGCTTCCGCAGTCGGTCTGTGTTGGTACGTAGACAACACTCTCCCCTCTCGTTGCTGTGCATCACCATGATCTTGCGTGTGCGTAGGAAATTTTTTGAAATTACCACGTTCCCAACAGTGGTATCAGAGCCTAGGTTTTATGGTTTGATGTTATTTGCACGAGTAGAACACAAGTGAGTTGTGGGCGATACAAGTCATACTGCCTACCAGCATGTCATACTTTGGTTCGGCGGTATTGTTGGTTGAGACGATCCGGACCAACCTTACGCGTACTCTTACGCGAGACCGATTCCCTCGACGTGCTTTGCACATAGATGGCTTGCGGAAGACTGTCTCTCCAACTTTAGTTGAACCAAGTGTGACTACGCCCGGTCCTTGAGAAGGTTAAAACGGAGTCTATTTGACGAACTATCGTTGTGGTTTTGATGCGTAGGTGAGATGAGTTCTTACTTAAGCCCGTAGCAGCCACGTAAAACTTGCAACAACAAAGTAGAGGACGTCTAACTTGTTTTTGCAGGGCATGTTGTGATGTGATATGGTCAAGGCATGATGCTGATTTTATTGTATGAGATGATCATGTTTTGTAACCGAGTTATCGGCAACTGGCAGGAGCCATATGGTTGTCGCTTTATTGTATGCAATGCAATCGCGATGTAATGCTTTACTTTATTACTAAGCGGTAGTGATAGTCGTGGAAGCATAAGATTGGCGAGACGACAACGATGCTACGATGGAGATCAAGGTGTCGCGCCGGTGACGATGGTGATCATGACGGTGCTTCGGAGATGGAGATCACAAAGCACAAGATGATGATGGCCATATCATATCACTTATATTGATTGCATGTGATGTTTATCCTTTTATGCATCTTATCTTGCTTTGATTGACGGTAGCATTATAAGATGATCTCTCACTAAATTATCAAGAAGTGTTCTCCCTGAGTATGCACCGTTGCAAAAGTTCTTCGTGCTGAGACGCCACGTGATGATCGGGTGTGATAGGCTCTACGTTCAAATACAACGGGTGCAAAACAGTTGCACACGCGGAATACTCAGGTTATACTTGACGAGCCAAGCATATACAGATATGGCCTCGGAACACAGAGACCGAAAGGTCGAGCGTGAATCATATAGTAGATATGATCAACATAACGATGTTCACCATTGAAAACTACTCCATCTCACGTGATGATCGGTTATGGTTTAGTTGATTTGGATCACGTCATCACTTAGAGGATTAGAGGGATGCCTATCTAAGTGGGAGTTCTTAAGTAATATGATTAAATTGAACTTAAATTTATCATGAACTTAGTCCTGGTAGTATCTTGCAAATTATGTTATAGATCAATAGCTCGTGTTGTTGCTTCTCTGTGTTTATTTTGATATGTTCCTAGAGAAAATTATGTTGAAAGATGTTAGTAGCAATGATGCGGATTGGATCCGTGATCTGAGGTTTATCCTCATTGCTGCACAGAAGAATTATGTCCTTGATGCGCCGCTAGGTGACAGACCTATTGCAGGAGCAGATGCAGACGTTATGAACGTTTGGCTAGCTCAATATGATGACTACTTGATAGTTTAGTGCACCATGCTTAATGGCTTAGAATCGGGACTTCAAAGACGTTTGAACGTCATGGACCATATGAGATGTTCCAGGAGTTGAAGTTAATATTTCAAGCAAATACCCGAGTTGAGAGATATGAAGTCTCCAACAAGTTCTATAGCTAAAAGATGGAGGAGAATCGCTCAACTAGTGAGCAAGTGCTCAGATTGTCTGGGTACTACAATCGCTTGAATCAAGTGGGAGTTAATCTTCCAGATAAGATAGTGATTGACAGAATTCTCTAGTCATCATCACTAAGTTAGTAGAACTTCGTGATGAACTATAATATGCAAGGGATAACGGAAACAACTCCCAAGCTCTTCGTGATGCTGAAATCAACGAAGGTAGAAATCAAGAAAAACATCAAGTGTTGATGGTTGACAAGACCACTAGTTTCAAGAAAAGGGCAAAGGGAAGAAGGGGAACTTCAAGAAGAACGGCAAGCAAGTTGCTGCTCAAGTGAAGAAGCCCAAGTCTGATCCTAAGCCTGAGACTAAGTGATTCTACTGCAAAGGGACTGGTCACTGGAAGCGGGACTACCCCAAGTGATTGGCGGATAAGTAGGATGGCAAAGTGAACAACAGTATATTTGATATACATGTTATTGATGTGTACTATACTAGTGTTTATAGCAACCCCTCAGTATTTGATGCTAGTTCAGTTGCTAAGATTAGTAACTCGAAACGGGAGTTGCAGAATAAACAGAGACTAGTTATGGGTGAAGTGACGATGTGTGTTGGAAGTAGTTCCAAGATTGATATGATCAGCATCGCACACTCCCCTATACTTTCAGGATTAGTGTTGAACTTAAATAAGTGTTATTTGGTTTTTGCGTTGAGCATGAATATGATTTGATCATGTTTATTGTAATACGGTTATTCATTTAAGTAAAAGAATAAATTGTTGTTCTCTTTACATGAATAAAACCTTATATGGTTACACACCCAATGAAAATAGTTCATTGGATCTCGATCTTAATAATACACATATTCATAATATTGAAACCAAAAGATGCAAAGTTAATAATGATAGTGCAACTTATTTATGGCACTGCTGTTTAGGTCATATTGGTATAAAGCGCATGAAGAAACTCCATGCTGATGGGCTTTCGGAATCACTTGATTATGAATCACTTGATGCTTGCGAACCATGCCTTTTTGGCAAGATGACTAAAACGTCGTTCTCCGGAACAATGGAGCGAGAAAAGATTTATTGGAAATCATACATACTGATGTATGTGGTCCGATGAATATTGAGGCTCACGACAGGTATCATTATTTTCTGATCTTCACAGATGATTTGAGCAGATATGAGTATATCTACTTGATGAAACATAAGTCTGAAACATTTGAAAAGTTCAAAGAATTTCAGAGTGAAGTGGAAAATCATCGTGACAAGAAAATAAAAGTTTCTACGATATGATCGCAGAGGTAAAATATTTGAGTTACGAGTTTGGTCTTCAATTAAAACAATGTGGAATAGTTTCACAAAATCATGCCACATGGAACACCACAGCATAATGGTGTGTCCGAACGTCATAACCGTACTTTATTGGATATAGTGCAATCTATGATGTATCTTACCGATCTACCACTATCGTTTTGGGGTTATGCATTAGAGACAGCTGCATTCACGTTAAATAGGGCACCATCTAAATCCGTTGAGACGACACCGTGTGAACTATGGTTTGGCAAGAAACCTAAGCTGTCGTTTCTTAAAAATTTGGGGTTGCGATGCTTATATGAAAAAGTTTCATCCTGA
This sequence comes from Triticum monococcum, assembly GCA_034509565.1. Lineage (NCBI taxonomy): Eukaryota > Viridiplantae > Streptophyta > Magnoliopsida > Poales > Poaceae > Triticum > Triticum monococcum. Next base: position 516,039,198 of record CM067847.1, read on the forward strand.
TAAGCTCAAACTCAAATCGGAGAAGTGCGTCTTCATAGGATATCCAAAGGAAACTATTGGATAAACCTTCTATCACAGATCCGAAGGCAAGACTTTTGTTGCTAAAATTCGGAAACTTTCTGGAGAAGGAGTTTCTCTCGAAAGAAGTGAGTGGGAGGAAAGTAGAACTTAACGAGGTAACTGTACCTGCTCCCTTATTGGAAAGTAGTACATCGCAGAAAAATGTTTCTGTGACACCTACACCAGTTAGTGAGGAAGCTAATGATGATGATCATGAAACTTCAGAACAAGACACTACTGAACCTCGTAGATCAACCAGAGTAAGATCCGCGCCAGAGTGGTATGGTAATCCTGTTCTGGAAGTCATGCTACTAGATCATGATGATCCTACGAACTATGAAGAAGCGATGGTGAGCCCAGATTCCGCAAAGTGGCTTGAAGCCATGAAATCTGAGATATGATCCATGTATGAGAACAAAGTATGGACTTTAGTTGACTTGCCCGATGATCGACAAGCCATAGAAAATAAATGGATCTTCAAGAGGAAGACGAACGCTGATAGTAGTGTTACTATCTACAAAGCTAGAATTGTCGCAAAAGGTTTTCGACAAGTTCAAGGTGTTGACTACGATGAGATTTTCTCACTCGTATCTATGCTTAAGTCTGTCCGAATCATGTTAGTAATTGTCGCGTTTTATGAAATCTGGCAAACGGATAAACAAAACTGCATTCCCTAATGGATTTATTAAAGAAGAGTTGTATATGATGCAACCAGAAGGTTTTGTCAATCCAAAAGGTGCTAACAAAATGTGCAAGCACCAGCGATCCATCTGTGGACTGGTGCAAGCATCTCGGAGTTGGAATATACGCTTTGATGAGTTGATCAAAGCATATAGTTTTATACAGACTTGCGGTGAAGCCTGTATTTACGAGAAAGTGAGTGGGAGCACTACAGCATTTCTGATAAGTATATGTGAATGACATATTGTTGATCGGAAATAATGTAGAATTATTCTGTAAAGCATAAAAGGAGTGTTTGAAAGGAGTTTTTCAAAGAAAGACTTCGGTAAAGCTGCTTACATATTGAGCTTCAAGATCTATAGAGATAGATCAAGACGCTTGATAAGTTTTTCAATAAGTACATACCTTGACAAGATTTTGAAGTAGTTCAAAATGGAACAGTCAAAGAAAAAGTTTCTTGCCTGTGTTACAAAGGTGTGAAGTTGAGTAAAGACTCAAAGCCCGACCACGACAGAAGATAGAAAGAGAATGAAAGTCATTCCCTATGGCTCATTCATAGGTTCTATAAAGTATGCCATGCTGTGTACCGGATCTATTGTATACCCTGCACTGATTTGGCAAGGGAGTACAATAGTGATCTAGGAGTAGATCACTGGACAGCGGTCAGAATTATCCTTAGTGAAATAAGGAAATGTTTCTCGATTATGGACGTGACAAAAAGGTTCGTCGTAAAGGGTTACGTCGATGCAAGTTTTTGACACTGATCTAGATGATTCTAAATCTGGATACATATTGAAAGTGGGAGCAATTAGCTTGAGTAGCTCCGTATAGAGCATTGTAGACATAGAACTTGCAAAATACTTACGGATCTGAATGTGACAGACCCGTTGACTAAAATTATCTCACAAGCAAAACATGATCACACCTTAGTACTCTTTGGGTGTTAATCACATAGATATGTGAACTAGATTGCTGACTCTAGTAATCCCTTTGAGTGTTGGTCACATGACGATGTGAACTATGGGTGTTAATCACATGGTGATGTGAACTATTGCTGTTAAATCACATGGCGATGTGAACTAGATTATTGACTCTAGTGCAAGTGGGAGACTGAAGGAAATATGCCCTAGAGGCAATAATAAAGTTATTATTTATTTCCTTATATCATGATAAATGTTTATTATTCATGCTAGAATTGTATTAACCGGAAACATAATACATGTGTGAATACATAGACAAACAGAGTGTTACTAGTATGCCTCTACTTGACTAGCTCGTTAATCAAAGATGGTTATGTTTCCTAACCATGGACAAAAGAGTTGTTATTTGATTAACGAGGTCACATCATTAGTTGAATGATCTGATTGACATGACCCATTCCATTAGCTTAGCACCCGATCGTTTAGTATGTTGCTGTTGCTATTCTTCATGACTTATACATGTTCCTATGACTATGAGATTATGCAACTCCCGTTTACCGGAGGAACACTTTGGGTGCTACCAAACGTCACAACGTAACTGGGTGATTATAAAGGAGTACTACAGGTGTCTCCAAAGGTAGATGTTGGGTTGGCGTATTTCGAGATTAGGATTTGTCACTCCGATTGTCGGAGAGGTATCTCTGGGCCCTCTCGGTAATGCACATCACTTAAGCCTTGCAAGCATTGCAACTAATGAGTTAGTTGTGGGATGATGTATTACAGAACGAGTAAAGAGACTTGCCAGTAACGAGATTGAACTAGGTATTGGATACCGACGATCGAATCTCGGGCAAGTAACATACCGATGACAAAGGGAACAACGTATGTTGTTATGCGGTCTGACCGATAAAGATCTTCGTAGAATATGTAGGAGCCAATATGGGCATCCAGGTCCCGCTATTGGTTATTGACCGGAGACGTGTCTCGGTCATGTCTACATTGTTCTCGAACCGTAGGGTCCGCACGCTTAACGTTACGATGACAGTTATTATGAGTTTATGCATTTTGATGTACCGAAGGTTGTTCGGAGTCCCGGATGAGATCACGGACATGACGAGGATTCTCGAAATGGTCGAGACGTAAAGATTGATATATTGGAAGCCTATGTTTGGGCACCGGAAGCGTTCCGGGCGAAATCGGGATTTTTCCGGATTACCGGGAGGGTTACCGGAACCCCCCGGGAGGTAAATGGGCCTATTGGGCCTTAGTGGAAAAGAGAGAAGAGGCAGCCCACACCTGGCCGGCGCCCCCCCCCCTTTCCCAAGTCCTAATAGGACTAGGAGAGGTGGGCCGGCCCCCTCTTTCTCCTTCCCCCCAAGAATCCTGGTTGGAATAGGATTGGAGGGGAGGAGTCCTACTCCCGGTGGGAGTAGGACTCCTCCCTGCGCCTCCCTCCTAGCCGGCCGAACCCCCTGCCCCTGGCCTTTATATACGGGGGCAGGGGCACCCCAAGACACACAAGTTAATCGTTCCTTAGCCGTGTGCGGTGCCCCCTGCCACCAAATTCCACCTCGATCATACCGTTACAGTGCTTAGGCGAAGCCCTGCGTCGGTAGTACATCAAGATCGTCACCACGCCGTCGTGCTGACGGAACTCTTCCTCGACGCTTTGCTGGATCGGAGCCCGAGGAACGTCATCGAGCTGAACGTGTGCTAAGAACTCGGAGGTGCCGGAGTAACGGTGCTTGGATCGGTCGGATCAGGAAGAAGACGTACGACTACTTCCTCTACGTTGTGTGATCGCTTCCGCAGTCGGTCTGTGTTGGTACGTAGACAACACTCTCCCCTCTCGTTGCTGTGCATCACCATGATCTTGCATGTGCGTAGGAAAATTTTTGAAATTACCACGTTCCCAACAGTTTTATGCTTTTAATTAGTGTTTGTGCCAAGTAGAACCGTTGGGAAGACTTGGGAAAAGTCTTTGCCATCATCCTGTAAAAAACAGAAGCTTTAGCGCTCACGAGAATTGCTGCCATGTTTTATTGGACAGTACTATTTAGTTAATTCTTTTTGCAGATGATTAATAGACAAATTCCTCAGGTCCAGAAATTTATTTGAGAATTTTATGAGTTCCAGAAGTATACGTTTGATCCAGATTACTACAGACTGTTCTGTTTTTGACAGATTCTGTTTTCGATGTGTTGTTTGCTTATTTTGATGAATCTATGAGTAGTATCGGAGGGTATGAACCATATATAAGTTGGAATACAGTAGGTTGCAGGATACATACGGATCAAGTCAAGGAGGGATACATAGTAATTTGCAAGATATATACGGATCTGAATGTTGCAGACCCATTGACTAAGCATCTCTCACGAGCAAAACATGATCAGCACCAAGACTCCATGGGTGTTAGAATCATCACAGTGTAATCTAGATTATTAACTCTAGTCAAGTGGGAGACTGAAGGAAATATGCCTAGAGGCAATAATAAAGTTGTTATTTATATTTCCTTATATCATGATAAATGTTTATTATTCATGCTAGAATTGTATTAACCGGAAACTTAGTACATGTGTGAATACATAAACAAACAGACTGTCACTAGTATGCTCTACTTGACTAGCTCGTTAATCAAAGATGGTTAAGTTTCCTAGCCATGGACAAATAGTTGTCATTTGATAAAGGGGATCACATCATTAGAGAATGATGTGATTGACTTGACCCATCGGTTAGCTTAGCATGATGATCGTTTAGTTTACTTCTATTGCTTTCTCCATAACTTATACATGTTCCTATGACTATGAGATTATGCAACTCCCGAATACCGGAGGAACACTTAGTGTGCTATCAAACGTCACAATGTAACTGGGTGACTATAAAGATGCTCTACAGGTGTCTCCGATGGTATTTGTTGAGTTGGCATAGATCGAGATTAGTATTTGTCACTCCGTGTATCGAAGAGGTATCTCTGGGCCCTCTAGGTAATGCACATCACTATAAGACTTGCAAGCAATGTGACTAATGAGTTAGTTATGGGATGTTGCATTACGGAATGAGTAAAGAGACTTGCTGGTAATGAGATTGAACTAGGTATTGAGATACCGACGATCGAATCTCGGGCAAGTAACATACCGATGACAAAGGGAATAACATATGTTGTTATGCTGTTTGAACGATAAAGATCTTCATAGAATATGTAGGAACCAATATGAGCATGCGGGTTCCGCTATTGGTTATTGACTAGAGATGAGTCTCATTCATGTATACATAGTTCTCGAACCCATAGGGTCCGCACGCTTAACGTTCGGTGACGATCAGTATTATGAGCTTATGTGTTTTGATGTACCGAAGATTGTTCGTAGTCCCGGATGTGATCACGGGCATTAGGAGGAGTCTCGAAATGGTTGAGACATAAAGATAGATATATTGGAAGCCTATGTTTGGACATCAGAATGGTTCCGGATGAATTCGGGCATTTACCGGAGTACCGGGAGGTTACCGGAACCCCCCGGGAAGTATATGGGCCTTACTGGGCCATAGTCGGAGAGAGGATGTCACACCCTGATTTTCATGGCACAACACTTAAGATGATAAATCATGATAAAGTGCGGTTCGACAAAAACTTTTGCATTATTTGACTTTTTATTTGAATTGGTTTTCTCTCTGTGTTTTTCAAGTGCTCTTAAAAGTCAACATAGCTTCACCTTCTATACTTCATCTCCTTGCTCCAAACTTCTGCCCAATGATCATGCCATGTGTATAGTGCAATATAGTATTTTCTTACAAAAATAATTTGGCCAAAAAGTATTTTCTAAAAGTAGTTTTCCAAAAACCCTTGAATTGAGATTTGCACTTCAAGTACTTGATTTGAGGTATGGAAAATCTTTCAAAAGGTATATTTGAAACCTATTAGATATAGGATACCCAGAAACCACAAAAATATAATTTTAAAAGTTATTTTCCTGTTATATTTAAAATCTTTTTCTTAAGGCCTGAAATGGTCTTTAATAGGAAAAATTATTTTATTGTATTAAAAATATTTGACAAAAATCAGGGAAACTCAGTGGGCATATATTTCCCATATATAAGAGTTTCAACACATAGTCATGTTCAAAATATTGGTCAAATCCCTCAAAAACCCTTCCTGGATATTTCAAGCTTTTGAAATATTTACAAAGAAAATATTCTCCAAAATTTCCAAGAAAATTCTAGCATGTCACATATGACATGGTTGATGATTTTGGCAAGTATCATGTCATGTAGAATAGTATAACCCCATGAAATCCCCTCAAAACCATTTCTGTCCATTTTGAAGTTTGAGCAACCTTACATTGCCAAACATGTCCAAATGTTCTCAAACCTTGTGAACATACTCAAATGGTCTAATAATTCATCTAGACCAAATGGCACAAGTTGGAGAAAATGTTATATTGATCAAAGTGCCCCAAAACCCTCTCTGACCAGAATCAAATTTGAACAAGTTTGTACTACCAACTTTCTCTCCTTGACCTCAACTTTTGTGGAAATGTTCAGAGCCTCAAATGATGACACTAAACTAAGTGGTGCATCAAGGAGAATAGATTTGCATGACTAAATCTTGAAAAGTCCATTTCTGCTAATTTCTAGGGCTTACAAAAGCTGCATTGGCAACTTTGCCCAAATGAACTCAATTTTGGTGGAACCCCTTATTATCTCATTCCATTTGACCTTGTCAAGCCTCATGACAATAGGAGTTCATCTTCTTGCCCAAACCAGCAACAAACACCTTCTGCCATTTTACTAAAAACCCTGTTTTGACCACTTCCACTCTTCTCCATGGCCTCAACTCTTTACCACAGCCCCTCCTAGTCCCCTTGCACCTCCAGTAGCAATGGCAAACCCATAGCTCAATTATTGGAGGGGTAAAACCCCACTTTCTCTCTCTGGACAGTCCATTTCCCTCTCTCCCTCAAACTCTCTCCTCTCCTACTGGCTGTCCAGGGCATCCAAGGCCCTCTCCCCTTTGTTTACTCCTCCCTAAACAATCTAGACACAAGTGGCCGCGCCCTACAAGCCAAAGGCATGCCCTGGCATGCAATTGGCGTGCTCCAGAGCGCGCTACAGTGCACACCTGCACTGTAGCCGCCCCCTGCCAAGCACCTCCGGCCAGCTCGGGCCTCCCCAGCGCGCCCGACGATGCTCCTCGACGTCCCCGTCACGCTACACTGTCGGCCCCCTCCTCTCTCTCTCCCTCTCCGGCTCTCCTCGCATGCGGACACAGCGCCGCCCGAGCGCGCCAGTCATTGCCCGCGTTGGGGACCCGCTCTGCCGCGTTCCCCGCTCCCTCTCTTCTCCCCCTGGGTGTAGTCGACCCCCACGAGCACCCCAGACACACTCAAATAGGCCGCCGTGACCCGTGGTGAAGGCAACGAGCTCGCCGGTGCACAAGTCCATGGTGGACCATCGCGCGGCTATATAAGCCCGCCCAGGCCATTCCAGCGGCATCCGCCTCCTCCTCACACCCCCAAGAACGCGCTCGCACCACCCAATCAACCCCGGAGAGCTTCTATGCTCGGGATCGACCGGAGCTCCGCCGCCTCGATCGACCGTTGATCTCGTGGTACAGCCCCTCTCCGCCGCCGCTCTTGCTCGATCTGGAACCACCCGACCTCACTGACCCATTCCCATCCTTCTCCCGCTCCTATTGAAGCTCGGAACGAGCTAACCAAGCACCTCCTGAAGCTCCTCCGCCGTGCCTCCTCGTCGCCGGCGAACCAGGCCACCCCGGCGACCAACTCCGGCACCACCCAAACGGCGACACGACGAGGAGTCCGGCGGTGCCATCATCTCACCCCGCCGTGCCCGGAAACGTCGCCAATGAGCTCGCCGCCCCCTCTGATCCTAGGTTGACGACGACAGCCGTGGGGCCCGTCAGTCAGCCTCACATACTGACGGGTGGGCCCCACCCATCAGGTTTAAACGCACGCACGCGCGTACCGGTTCGCTGTGTCGGCTAAAGGTGTATTTTGCCTTTACACCTTCGACGTGGCAGCCTCCCGCGGGTTGAATCCCCTCTGGGCCTACTGCACTGTGGCCCTTCTGGCCCAGTTGCACAATGCTGCTTCTCCTTTTTCTTTTTTTGGAAACTTGCAAAAATTCCACAGGATTGAATATTAATCCAAATGCAATAATTCCAACTCCCATATTTTTCTAAAAATCCCACCTATTTAATGGTGTAACTTTCATAAATATCCATCAAACTTTTCTGCACTGTTCAAATTCAAATTCAAATTTGAGCATTTATATTCCCCTCTGAAAATCCATTTCTCCTATTATACAACTCCAAATCCATAACTAATAATTTTCCCCTTCTTAGAGTTCCCCCTAGTATTTATCAAAAATAAGTTGACATTTTTCTGAGCACTTTGGTTTTTCTGTTTTACTATTGCCTTATTTTCTCGTTATTTTCTTGCGACGATTAGATCCCGTATTAGATGAAGTTGCTGAAGAAGAAGAAGAAGAAGGAGAAGGATTTGAAGAACTTGAAGACTTTGAAGACCAAGGCAAGCAGCCCTTTGACCATGTCTAAGAAACCCCTTTTATGCATGTCATATGGCACTTTTGTTGCTTGCATCGAGTCATGATAAAATGGTGACCACTTGCGGTGGTTTGCCTCCGTTGCTTTTCTCGTTGACACTTGAATGATGCATGACCCTACCTTTCTATGAGGGTTATGCCGGTGGGAGTAGATAGGATGCTAAAGTAGTGCTACGCAAAAAGGGACGGGAATATGCATAGTGATGGAGACAAAGTATTTTCAAAAGACTTTTTGAAAACCCCGTCGGGTGCCACTTATGCCCGAGGGAGGCAATGAGATGGGTAACCACTTGATGACGAAGTGGTGTACCGAGGCAAGTGTGAGTGTGTTGTTTTCGAAAACGGATTAGATTTAAGATTTGTCGACTGTCCCAACCTTACATGCGCAACCACTCTACCCTTATATGGGAAAGGGCATTATTGATTACCTAGACTGATACTAGCTTGGAGCCCGCATTACTAGTGACGGGGGAGAGTTGGTGCTCTCTCTCGGGACGGGGTCATGCCAGGTAGGGCGGCCATGACTGTTTTTACAGGGCACCGGATACACCGTTGCGTCCCCTCTCGGGTGTTACGATCTCGAGTGAATCTCGTACGATGTACATCATGAGGATACGGAACAACGAGTGGACTCCTTGTTAGTGTCGTCTAGGGAAAGATAGTGATCGGGTGCTTACCCCGGGTACTTGAGGTACCGCGGGTCGTGGATGACACGGAAGTTCCCCGGATCTTGTGGGTAAAGTGTACAATAGTGTAAAACTATTCGAATAGCCGTGTCCACGGTCAAGGACAGTTGGGCGGTGCTGCTTAAACTACGTCCGCATGTTTACAAACCAGTGTGTGTGTTTTGGATAAGTGGGAAGAACTACTTGGGTCAAGTCAAAGAACTTGACATGATTGAGTTGGGTTGATGCCCACTCTATTTATGTTGATATCTGTAACCTATCCTCATGGTTAATTGAATTCTCCTGATGCATGTCTTACAAGTTGTTGAACATGTCATTGCACCCAAAACTAGCTTTCCGCAAAAATTTACCTCTATCATGCATTGTTGTACCTTGAACCAAAACATGGGTTGCTTGCGAGTACATTCAAAGTACTCATTGGCTTGCCACAGGTTATTTAATTGGCCAGGCATGGAAGAACCAGAGTTCGAAGAAGAGTTCTTTGGAGACGAACATGCGAACTAGGACGTTTCCCAGTCAGAATGCCTGTAGGGTTAAGGCAGATGGCATGGGTTCTACTTATCGACGGAGATTTCCGCTGCTTGTGTTTCATTTGATGTTTAGCCCTTAAGGCTTTATCAATGTAATACTTGACCATAATGGTCATAATTTGTGTAAGACGGTATGTATGGATGTAAGACTCTTGTTATTCAGCTTCTGGGTGTTCAGTGAGCATTGATCTCTGCATTCGGTGATCTCGACTTATGAGTCGGGGTCCCCACAGAGGAGAAGGGAGCCTAGGAGGGGGCGCCCCCCCCCCACCCCAAGCCCAATCTGAATTGGGTGGGGGCGGCCCCCCTTTCCTTTCCCCCTCTCTCCCCTTCCTTCCTCTCCTAATCCAACTAGGGAAGCGGGGAATCCTACTCCCAGTGGAAGTAGGACTCCCCTTGGGCGCATCATAGAAGGGCCGGCCCTCCCCCTCCTCCACTCCTTTATATACGGGGGAGGGGGCACCCCATAGACACACAAGTTGATCTCTTAGCCGTGTGCGGTGCCCCCTCCACAGATTTCCACCTCGATCATATCGTTGTAGTGCTTAGGCAAAGCCCTGCGTCGGTAACTTCATCATCACCGTCATCACGCCATCGTGCTGACGAAGCTCTCCCCCGACACTCAGCTAGATCTAGAATTCATGGGACGTCACCGAGCTGAACATGTGCAGATCACAGAGGTGTCGTACCTTCAGTGTTAGGATCGGTCGGATCGTGAAGATGTATGACTACATCAACCGCGTTGTCATAACGCTTCCTCTTACGGTCTACGAGGGTACGTGGACAACACTCTTCCCCTCTCATTGCTATGCATCACCTAGATAGATCTTGCGTGTGCGCAGGATTTTTTTTTTGAAATTACTGCATTCCCCAACAACTAACCTATTGACATAGTGCCCAGTGCTAGTTGTTGTTTTTTGCTCGTTTTTTACTTCACAAAATATTAGTACCTAACGAAGTCCAAATGCCACGAAACTTTTTGGAGATTTTTTTCTGCTCAGAAGATAACTTGGGAGCTAAGGAAGTGCTAGAGGGGAGGCATATGGGGCCCACAACCCACCAGGACACACCAGAGGTCCCTAGCGCGCGCCCAGGTGGATGGTGGGGCCCACGGGAGTCCTTTCCACCACCTCTTAGCTCTACAAATACCCAAATATTCTAGAAACCCTAGGGGAGTTGACGAAACACAATTCCAGCCGCCGCAAGTTCCAGAACCACGAGGTCCAATCTAGAGCCCTTTTTCGGCACCTTGCCAGAGGGGAACACGGTCATGGAGGGGTTCATCATCCTCATTGGTGCTCCTCCGATGATGCGTGAGTAATTTACCACAGACCTACGGGTCCGTAGGCAGTAGCTAGATGGCTTCTTCTCTCCTTTTTATTCTCAATACAATGTACTCCTCGATGTTCTTGGAGATCTATTTGATGTAATGACTTTTTGCGGTGTGTTTGTTGGGATCCGATGAATTGCGAGTTTATGATAAGTTCTATCTATGAATATTATTTGAGTCTTCTATGATCTCTTATATGCATGATTATTATAGCCTTGTATTTCTTCTTCGAAATATTGGTTCAGTTTGGCCAATTAGATTGGTTTTTCTTGCAATGGGAAGAGGTGCTTTGTGATGGGTTTGATCTTGCGGTGCTCAATCTCAGTGACAGAAGGAGAAATGACACGCATGTATTGTTGCTATTAAGGATAAAAGATGGGGTCTAATTCCTACATGAATAGATCTTGTCAACATCATGTCATCGTTCTTGTTGCATTACTCCGTATCTCCATGAACTTAATACACTAGATGTATGCTGGATAGTGGTCGACGTGTGGAGTAATAGTAGTAGATGCAGAATCATTTCGGTCTACTAATCTTGGACGTGATGCCTATATACATGATAATTGCCTTTGATATCGTCATAATTATTTGCTCTTCTATCAATTTCCTAATAGTAATTTGCTTATCCATCATATGCTATTTTCTCGAGAGAAGCCACTAATGAAATCTACGGCCCGGGTCTATTTTCTATCATATTGTTTTAAGATCTATTATTCCAAAAACCCAAAAATACCTTGCTGCACTTTTTCTATATTTATTTTATTTTGTATTTTTGCTACATCTATGTATCCAAGCTCATACAATTTAATCTATCTCAATACTTGATGGCTCGCGTCCACATCAGTTTTTCCCCGAAGAGGAAGGGATGATGCATCACAGCTACGGTAGGTATTTCCCTCAGTGATGAAATCAAGGTTATCGAACCAGTAGGAGAACCAAGCAACACTATGTAAACGGTACCTGCACACAAAGAACGAATACTTGCAACCCGGCGCGTAAGAGGGGTTGTTAATCCCTCCCGGGTAAAAGATTGGTAAAGATATAATTTGGTAGATGCAAATAAAATAACGACAAATAAAATTCAGCGACGTCTCTTTGGGTTTTTGAGAATATAGATCTGGAAATAGAATATGCTAATAAATAAAAAAGGCAAATAGCAATATATATCTGAAGATATATGATGAGAAAATAGACCCAGGGGCCGTAGATTTCACTAGTGGCTTCTCTCGAGAAAATAGCATACGGTGGATAAACAAATTACTGTTGAGCAATTGATAGAACTTCAAATAAATATGACGATATCCAAGTATGCAAGACCTTAGGCTGCGCGACCACTACCTTCCCATGTAAGTATCTGTTGGGGAACGCAGTATTTCAAAAAAATTCCTACGATCACGCAAGATCTATCTAGGAGATGCATAGCAATGAGAGGAGAGAGTGTGTCTACATACCCTCATAGACCGAAAGCGGAAGCGTTTAGTAACGTGGTTAATGTAGTTGAACGTCTTCACCATCCAACCGATCAAGTACCGAACGCACGACACCTCCGCAATCTGCACATGTTCAGCTCGGTTACATCCCTAGAAATCTAGATCCAACTAAGGCTGAGGGAGAGTTTCTTCAGCACGACGGCGTGGTGACGGTGATGATGAAGTTACCGACGTAGGGCTTCACCTAAGCACTACGACAATATGACTGACGTGGAAATCTGTGGAGGGGGACACCGCACACGGCTAAGAAATCAACTTGTCTGTCTATGGGGTGCCCCCCTCCCCCGTATATAAAGGAGGGGAGGAGGAGGAGGGCCGGCCTCAAGGGGCGCGCCCAAAGGGAGGATTCCTACTCCTAGTAGGAGTAGGTTTCCCCTTTTCCTAGTCCAAGTAGGAGAAGAAGGAAGGAGAGGGAGAGGGAGAAGGAAAGAGGGGGCGCCGCCCCCTCCTAATCCAATTCGGACCAGCCCATAGGGGGCGCGCGGCCACTCCTTGAGGCCCTTCTCTCCTTTCCCATATGGCCCATTAAGGCCCACTACTTCCCCCGGCGAATTCCCGTAACTCTTCGGTACTCCGAAAAACACCCGAATCACTTGAAACCTTTCCGATGTCCGAATATAGCCTTCCAATATATCGATCTTTATGTCTCAACCATTTCGAGACTCCTCGTCATGTCCGTGATCTCATCCGGGACTCCGAACAACCTTCGGTACATCAAATCACATAACTCATAATACAAATTGTCATCGAACGTTAAGCGTGCGGACCCTACGGTTTCGAGAACTATGTAGACATGACCGAGACATATCTCCGGTCAATAACCAATAGCGGAAACTAGATGCTCATATTGGCTCCTACATATTCTACAAGATCTTTATCGGTCAAACCGCATAACAACATACGTTGTTCCCTTTGTCATCGGTATGTTACTTGCCTAAGATTCGATCGTTGGTATCATCATACCTAGTTCAATCTTGTTACCGGCAAGTCTCTTTACTCGTTCCTCAATGCATCATCCCATGACTAACTCATTAGTCACATTGCTTGCAAGGCTCATAGTGATGTGCATTACCGAGAGGGCCCAAAGATACCTCTCCGATACACGGAGTGACAAATCCTAATCTTGATCTATGCCAACTCAACAAACACCATCGGAGACACCTGTAGAGCATCTTTATAATCACCCAGTTACGTTGTGACGTTTGATAGCACACAAGGTATTCCTCCAGTATTCGGGAGTTGCATAATCTCATAATCAGATGAACATGTATAAGTCATGAAGAAAGCAATAACAATAAAACTTAACGATCATGATGCTAAGCTAACGGATTGGTCTTGTCCATCACATCATTCTCTAATGATGTAATCCCGTTCATCAAATGACAACACATGTATATGGCTAGGGAACTTAAACATCTTTGATTAATGAGCTAGTCAAGTAGAGGCATACTAGGGACACTTTGTTTGTCTATGTATTCACACATGTACTAAGTTTTCGGTTAATACAATTCTAGCATGAATAATAAACATTTATCATGATATAAGGAAATATAAGTAACAACTTCATTATTGCCTCTAGGGCATATTTCCTTCAGTATCTGGGCCTTCCTTTGTCCACCAGGAAGCAAACTGTGGCCCAACTCCTGGGTCTGGTCGATCAACTGACTGCTAGACTACCTTACTGGAAGGCGGCGACCATCCCGAAGAGCAGCACACTCCTCCTAATCTAGTCGGTGCTTAGTGTGATCCTGATTCACTCTATGCTGGCGATGGACCTCCCACCAATGACGACCGTAGCTTTAGTCAAGGTATGCCATGGTTTCCTCTGGTGCGGGATGGCAGAAGCAGGAGGAGGCAAGTGCCTGGTGTCCTGGGAAGCTATCTGTAAGCCTAAGTGGGCCTGCGGACTAAGGGTGTTGAATATGAGATGGATGAACATTGCTCTTCAAGCAAAATGGCTATGGTTTCAGAGGACTGACCCAAGAAGGCCCTAGTCTGAGTTCACTTTCTCCGTTCCAAAGGAAGCCATGCAACTCTTCCAAGTGGCGACCCAGACAGTCGTGGGTGATGGTCGTCACGCGCTATTCTGGGAGGACCGGTGGCTCAATGGCTTCCGAATTGAGGAGCTGGCTCCACGCGCCTATGCACGGGTGATACGTCTCCAACGTATCTATAATTTTTGATTGTTCCATGCTATTATATTATCTGTTTTGGATGTTAATGGGCTTATTTATACACTTTTATATTATTTTGGGGACTAACCTACTAACCCAAGGCCCAGTGCAAATTGTTGTTTTTTTGCCTATTTCAGTGTTTCGCAGAAAAGGAATATCAAACGGAATCCAAACGGAATGAAACCTTCGGGAGAGTTATTTTTGGAACAAACGTCATCCAGGGGACTTGGAGTAGACATCAAGAAAGAAACGAGGTGGCCACGAGGAAGGGAGGCGCGCCTGCCCCCTGGGCGCGCCCCCACCCTCGTGGGCCCGTCGCAGCTCCATGGACCAACTTCTTCCTCCTATATATATATATATATATATATATATATATATATATATATATATATATATATATACCCCGAAAACATCTAGGAGCACCACGAAACTCTGTTTCCACCACCGTAACCTTTTCTACCCAAGAGATCCCATCTTGGGGCCTTTTGCGGAGCTCCGTCGGAGGGGGAATAGATCACGGACGGCTTCTACATCAACACCATAGCCTCTCCAATGATGTGTGAGTACTTTACCACAGACCTTCGGGTCCATAGTTATTAGCTAGATGGCTTCTTCTATCTCTTTGGATCTCAATACTATGTTCTCCTCGATCTTCCTGGAGATCTATTTGATGTAACTCTTTTTGCGGTGTGTTTGTCGAGATCCAATGAATTGTGGGTTTGTGATCAAGTTTATCTATGAACAATATTTGATTCTTCTCTGAAATCTTTTATGTATGATTGGTTATCTTTGCAAGTGTCTTCGAATTGTCAGTTTGGTTTGGCCTACTAGATTGATCTTTCTTGCAATGGGAGAAGTGCTTAGCTTTGGGTTCAATCTTGCGATGTCCTTTCCCAGTGATAGCAGGGGCAGAAAGGCACGTATTGTATTGCTTCCATCGAAGATAAAAAGATGGGGTTTATATCTTATTGCTTGAGTTTAACCCTCTACATTATGTCATCTTGCCTAATGCGTTACTCTGTTCTTATGAACTTAATACTCTAGATGCATGCTGGGTAGCGGTCGATGTGTGGAGTAATAATAGTAGATGCAGAATCATTTCGGTCTACTTGTCGCGGACGTGATGCCTATATACATGATCATGCCTAGAAATTCTCATAATTATGCACTTTTCTATCAATTGCTCGACAGTAATTTGTTTACCCACCGTAATACTTATGCTATCTTGAGAGAAGCCACTAGTGAAACCTATGGCCCCCGGGTCTATCTTTTATCATATAAGTTTCCAATCTATTTTATTTTGCAATTTTATTTTCCTATATATATCATAAAAATACCAAAAATATTTATCTTATTATTATTATCTCTATCAGATCTCACTCTCATAAGTGACCATGAAGGGATTGACAACCCCTTTATCGCGTTGGTTGCGAGGTTCTTATTTGTTTGTGTAGGTACGAGGGACTTGCGTGTAGTCTCCTACTGGATTGATACCTTGGTTCTCAAAAACTGAGGGAAATACTTACGCTACTTTGCTGCATCACCCTTTCCTCTTCAAGGGAAAACCAACGCATTTCTCAAGAGATAGCAAGAAGGATTTCTGGCGCCGTTGCCAGGGAGGTTGCACCCAGTCAAGTCAAGATTTGATCTCCCGTCAATAAGCCATTTATGGCGCCATTGCCGCGGAGATCTACTCACAAGTCAAGACATACCAAGTACCCATCACAAACTCTTATCCCTCGCATTACATTATTTGCCATTTGCCTCTCGTTTACCTCTCCCCCACTTCACCCTTGCCGTTTTATTCGTCCTCTTTTTCCGTTCACCTCTTTTTGTTTGCCTCTTGCTGCCATCATGTCTGAAAATTAGGGAGGTTATCATTGATAATGGTAGTGGTAATATTATTGGAAAAGGAGTTATTCAAGATTTCTTTACTTGCGCCGATGCTTTACCTACTATGGGAGAGGGTCTATTCTCCATAGAACTAGTAGTTTTGCGGATGCTATATCTTTGCTCATAGTTGTACTTGAAACACAATATATTCATATGCACCCTTGCATCCAAAGGATTTTTCTAGAATTTTCTAATATTAAGCACTCTTCTGTTAAGCGAGCAGCTACTATCTTTTTAGCTCATGATTTCAGATTTATAATGAAAAAATCCAATGAAATTTTTGCGCATTATAGGGTGGACGTCGGCCATCCTTCCATAGAAGCAATCATTTTTATCAAGAATACATAATGCGCTTACGATCCTTAGAATATGTTACTTTTAACGACAACCTTAGAAAGAAGGTTCCTACCGATGTTCTTGTTGACAGTATTTCTGAACTTAATAATAATTTTGCCATCCAAAATAATGGGTTGGGTTTTTTCCTTGAACAAAGGCTCATGATTTTTTGCCGAAAGAATGCTTATAATGATGAATTGGTTGTGCAATATGAGGGGCCAAAGGAGGAACCAATACCTCCCGGGCTTGATCTTGGGGACTTTTGTCCCATTAAATTAGCCCCTTTGATTACTTTTGCTTGCCACAAAGAAAGCTTGCTGCTGAACGTAGGGAGTATGAGATGAGTTTTCATGATCTACCTTATCATTATCATGGCAATACCTAGATCTATTCTTACTTTTATGCCTAGCTAGGGGCGTTAAACGATAGCGCTTGTTGGGAGGCAACCCAATTTTATTTTTGTTTCTTGCTTTTCGATTCTATTTAATAATAAATAATGCATCTAGCCTCTGTTTAGATGTGGTTTTATGCTTTTAATAAATGTTTGTGCCAAGTAGAACTTTTGGGAAGACTTGGGGGAAGTTTTAGCGATCTTGCTGTAAAAAACAGAAACTTTAGCGCTCACGAGATTTGCTGACATTTTTCACTGGAGAGTTCGATTAGGTTGATTCCTTTTGCAGATGATTAATAGACAAATTCCTCACGTCCACCAATTTATTTCAGAATTTTGGGGGTTACATAAGTATTCGAAACCTACATATTACTACAGACTGTTCTGTTTTTGACAGATTCTATTTTTCGTGTGTTGTTTGCTTATTTTAATGCTGGAATACAGTAGGTTTAGCACCAATATAAATAAAGAATGAGTTCATTATAGTACCTTAACTTGTGGTTTGTTTTCTTATACTAACGGAGCTCATGAGATTTTCTGTTGAGTTTTGTGTTGTGAAGTTTTCAAGTTTTGGGTAAAGATTTGATGGATTATGGAATAAGGAGTGGCAAGAGACTAAGCTTGGGGATGACCAAGGCACCCCAAGGTAAAATTCAGGGACAACCAGAATCCTAAGCTTGGAGATGCCCCGGACGGCATCCCCTCTTTCGTCTTCTTCCATCGGTAACTTACTTGAGGCTATATTTTTATTCACCACATGATATGTGTTTTGCTTAGAGTGTCTTGTATGATTTGAGTCTTTTCTTTTTAGTTTACCACAATCATCCTTGCTGTGCACACCTTTTGGGAGAGACACACATGAATTGGAATTTATTTGAATACTCTATGTGCTTCACTTATATCTTTTGAGCTAGATAATTTTGCTCTGGTGCTTCACTTATATCTTTTAGAGCACGGTGGTGGTTTTATTTTATAGAAATTATTGATCTCTCATGCTTCACTTATATTATTTTGAGAGTCCTATAGTACAGCATGGTAATTTGCTTTGGTTATGAAATTAGTCCTAATATGATAGGCATCCAAGATGGGTATAATAAAAACTATCATAGAAAGTGCATTGAATACTATGAGAAGTTTGATACTTGATAATTGTTCTGAGATATAAAGATGGTGATATTAGAGTGTGCTAGTTGAGTAGTGTGAATTTGAGAAATACTTGTGTTGAAGATTGCATGTCCCATAGCATGCACGTATGGTAACCGTTGTGTAACAAATTTAAAACATGAGGTCTTATTTGATTGTCTTCCTTATGAGTGGCGGTCGGGGACAAGCGATGGTCATTTCCTACCAATCTATCCCCATAGGAGCATGCGCATAATGCTTGGTTTTTTATGCTTATAGATTTTTGCAATAAGTATGTGAGTTCTTTATGACTAATGTTGAGTCCATGGATTATACGCACTCTCACCTTTCCATCATTGCTAGCCTCTTCGGTACCATGCATTGCCCCTTCTCACCTTGAGAGTTGGTGCAAACTTCGTCGGTGCATCCAAACCCCGTGATATGATATGCTATATCACACATAAACCTCCTTATATCTTCCTCAAAACGACCACCATACCTACCTATTATGGCATTTCCATAGCTATTCCAAGATATATTGCCATGCAACTTTCCACCGTTTCATTCATGACACGCTTCATCATTGTCATATTGCTTTGCATGATCATGTAGTTGACATCGTATTTGTGGCAAAGCCACCATGCATAATTTATCATACATGTCACTCTTGATTCATTGCCCTTCCCGGTACACCGCCGGAGGCATTCATATAGAGTCATATTTTGTTCTAGTATCGAGTTGTAATCATTGAGTTGTAAATAAATAGAAGTGTGATGATCATCATTAATAGAGCATTCTCCCCAAAAAAAGGGGAATGCCCAAATAAAAAAAGGCCCAAAAAGGGGGGAAAGGAGGAGATAAAAAGGGACAATGCTACTATCCTCCTTTTCCACACTTGTGCTTCAAAGTAGCACCATGATCTTTATGATAGAGAGTCTCTTGTTTTGTCACTTTCATATACTAGTGAGAATTTTGCATTATAGAACTTGGCTTGTATATTCTAACAAAGGGCTTCCTCAAATGCCCTAGGTCTTCGTGAGAAAGCAAGTTGGATGCACACCCACTTAGTTTGTTGAGCTTTCATACATTTATAGCTCTAGTGCATCCGTTGCATGGCAATCCCTACTCCTTGCATTGACTTCAATTGATGGGCATCTCCCTAGCCCGTTGATTAGCCGCGTCGATGTGAGACTTTCTTCTTTTTTTTCTTCTCCACATAACCCTCATCATCATATTCTATTCCACCCATAGTGCTATATCCATGGCTCACGCTCATGTATTGCGTGAAAGTTGAAAAAAGTTTGAGATTACTAAAGTATGAAACAATTGCTTGGCTTCTCATCGGGGTTGTGCATGATGAGAGCATTCTTGTGTGACGAAAATGGAGCATGACCAAACTATATGATTCTGTAGGGATGAACTTTCTTTTGCCATGTTACTTTGAGAAGACATGATTGCTTAGTTAGTATGCTTGAAGTATTATTATTTTTATGTCAATATTAAACTTTTGTCTTGAATCTTTCGGATCTGAACATTCATGCTACAATAAAGAAAATTACATTGAGAATTATGCTAGGTAGCATTCTACATGAAAAATTCTATTTTTATCATTTACCTACTCGAGGACGAGCAAGAATTAAGTTTGGGGATGCTTGATACGTCTCCAACGTATCTATAATTTTTTATTGTTCCATGCTATTGTATTATCTGTTTTGGATGTTAATGGGATTATTTATACACTTTTATATTATTTTGGGGACTAACCTACTAACCCAAGGCCCAGTGCAAATTGTTGTTTTTGCCTATTTCAGTGCTTCGCAGAAAAGGAATGTCAAACGGAATCCAAACGGAATAAAACCTTCGGGAGAGTTATTTTTGGAACAAACGTGATCCAGGGGACTTGGAGTGGACGTCAAGAAAGAAATGAGGTGGCCACGAGGCAGGGAGGCACGCCTGCTCCCCCTGGGCGCGCCCCCCACCCTCATGGCCCCCTCGCAGCTCCACCGACCGGCTTCTTCCTCCTATATATATCGATATATACCGAAAACATCCAGGAGCACCACGAAACCCTATTTCCACCGCCGTAACCTTCTGTACCCAAGAGATCCCATCTTGGGGCCTTTTCCGGAGCTCCACCGGAGGGGGAATCGATCACGGAGGGCTTCTACATCAACACCATAGCCTCTCCGATGATGTGTGAGTAGTTTACCACAGAACTTCGGGTCCATGGTTATTAGTTAGATGGCTTCTTCTCTCTCTTTGGATCTAAATACAATGTTCTCCTCGATCTTCTTGGAGATCTATTTGATGTAACTCTTTTTGCGGTGTGTTTGCCGAGATCCGATGAATTGTGGGTTTATGATCAAGTTTATCTATGAACAATATTTGATTCTTCTCCAAAATCTTTTATGTATGATTGGTTATCTTTGCAAGTCTCTTCGAATTATCAGTTTTGGTTTGGCCTACTAGATTGATCTTTCTTACAATGGGAGAAGTGCTTAGCTTTGGGTTCAATCTTGCGATGTCCTTTCCCAGTGACAGCGGGGGCAGCAAGGCACGTATTGTATTGCTGCCATCGAGGATAAAAAGATGGGGTTTATATCTTATTGCTTGAGTTTAACCCTCTACATTATGTCATCTTGCCTAATGCGTTATTCTGTTCTTATGAACTTAATACTCTAGATGCATGCTGGATAGCGGTCGATGTGTGGAGTAATAGTAGTAGATGCAGAATCGTTTCGGTCTACTTGTCGCGGACGTGATGCCTATATACATGATCATGCCTAGATATTCTCATAATTATGCACTTTTCTATCAATTGCTCGACAGTAATTTGTTCACCCACCGTAATACTTATGCTATCTTGAGAGAAGCCACTAGTGAAACCTATGGCCCCCGGGTCTATCTTTTATCATATAAGTTCCCCATGTACTTTATTTTGCAATCTTTATTTTCCTATATATATCATAAAAATACCAAAAATATTTATCTTATTATTATTATCTCTATCAGATCTCACTCTCGTAAGTGACCGTGAAGGGATTGACAACCCCTTTATCACGTTGGTTGCGAGGTTCTTATTTGTTTGTGTAGGTACGAGGGACTTGCGTGTAGTCTCCTACTGGATTGATACCTTGGTTCTCAAAAACTGAGGGAAATACTTACGCTACTTTGCTACATCACCCTTTCCTCTTCAAGGAAAAACCAATGCAGTGCTCAAGAGGTAGCAAGAAGGATTTCTGGCGCCGTTGCCGTGGAGGTTGCACCAAGTCAAGTCAAGATTTGATCTCCCGTCAACAAGCCATTTCTGGCACAGTTGCCGGAGAGATCTACTCACAAGTCAAGACATACCAAGTACCCATCACAAACTCTTATCCCTCGCATTACATTATTTGCCATTTGCCTCTCGTTTTCCTGTCCCCCGCTTCACCCTTGCTATTTTATTCGCCCTCTTTTTTCATTCGCCTCTTTTTGTTTGCCTCTTGCTGCCATCATGTCTGAAATTGGGGAGGTTATCGTTGATAAGGATAGTGGTAATATTATTGGAAAAGGAGTTATTCAAGATTTCTTTACTTGCGCCGATGCTTTACCTACTATGGGAGGGTCTATTCTCCATAGAACTAGTAGTTTTGCGGATGCTATATCTTTGCTCATAGTTGTACATGAAAGACAATATATTCATATGCACCCTTGCATCCAAAGGATTTTTCTAGAATTTTCTAATATTGAGCACTCTTCTGTTAAGCGAGCAGCTACTATCTTTTTAGCTCATGAGTTCAGATTTATAATGAAAAAATCCAATGAAATTTTTGCGCATTATAGGGTGGACGCCGGCCATCCTTCCATAGAAGCAATCCTTTTTATCAAGAAGACATAATGCACTTACGATCCTTAGATCATGTTGCTTTTAACGAAAACCTTAGAAAGAAGGTTCCTACCGATGTTCTTGTTGACAGTATTTCTGAACTTAATAATAGTTTTGCCATCCAAAATAATGGGTTGGGTTTTTTCCTTGAACAAAGGCTCATGATTTTTTGCCAAAAGAATGCTTATAATGATGAATTGGTTGTGGAGTATGAGGGGCCAAAGGAGGAACCAATACCTCCCGGGCTTGATCTTGG
The DNA here is from genome assembly GCA_034509565.1 of Triticum monococcum. Lineage (NCBI taxonomy): Eukaryota > Viridiplantae > Streptophyta > Magnoliopsida > Poales > Poaceae > Triticum > Triticum monococcum. The sequence continues at coordinate 516,061,514 of CM067847.1, forward strand.
GGACTTTTGTCCCATTAAATTTAGCCCTTTTGATTACTTTTGCTTGCCACAAAGAAAGCTTGCTGCTGAACGTAGGGAGTATGAGATGAGTTTTCATGATCTACCTTATCATTATCATGGCAATACCTAGATCTATTCTTACTTTTATGCCTAGCTAGGGGCGTTAAACGATAGCGCTTGTTGGGAGGCAACCCAATTTTATTTTTGTTTCTTGGTTTTAGATTATGTTTAATAATAAATAATGCATCTAGCCTCTGTTTAGATGTGGTTTTATGCTTTTAATAAATGTTTGTGCCAAATAGAACTTTTGGGAAGACTTGGGGGAAGTTTTAGCGATCTTGCTGTAAAAAACAGAAACTTTAGCGCTCACGAGATTTGCTGCCATTTTTTACTGGAGAGTGCGATTAGGTTGATTCTTTTTGCAGATGATTAATAGACAAATTTATCACGGCCACCAATTTAATTCAGAATTTTTGGAGTTACATAATTATTAGAAACCTACAGATTACTCTAGACTATTCTGTTTTTGACAGATTCTGTTTTTCATGTGTTGTTTGCTTATTTTAATGCACCTATGGCTAGTATCGGAGGGTAGGAACCATAGAGAAGTTGGAATACAGTCAGTTTAACACCAATATAAATAAATAATGAGTTCATTATAGTACCTTAACCGGTGGTTTGTTTTCTTATACTAACGGAGCTCATGTGATTTTCTGTTGAGTTTTGTGTTGTGAAGTTTTCAAGTTTTGGGTAAAGATTTGTTGAATTATGGAATAAGGAGTGGTAATACCCTAATATTGGGGATTACCAAGGCACCCAAGGTAAAATTCAAGGACAACCAAAAGCCTAAGCTTGGGGATTATCAGTGTCAAAACCGGCGGATCTCGGGTAGGGGGTCCCGAACTGTGCGTCTAGGATCGATGGTAACAGGAGGCAGGGGACACGATGTTTACCCAGGTTCGGGCCCTCTTGATGGAGGTAATACCCTACGTCCTACTTGATTGATATTGATGATATGAGTATTACAAGAGTTGATCTACCACGAGATCGTAGAGGCTTAACCCTAAAAGCTAGCCTATGGTATGATTGTTGTATATTATCTATTGACTAGCCTGGCCTCGGTTTATATAATGCACCAGAGGCCTAGGATAACAAGTGTTGGGAAACGTAGTAATTTCAAAAAAATTCCTACGCACACGTAAGATCATGGTGATGCATAGCAACGAGAGGGTAGAGTGTTGTCTACGTACCAACGCAGACCGACTACGGAAGCGATCACACAACATAGAGGAAGTAGTCGTACGTCTTCCCGATCCGACCGATCCAAGCACCGTTACTCCGGCACCTCCGAGTTCTTAGCACATGTTCAGCTCGATGACGATCCTCGGGCTCCGATCCAGCAAAGCATCGAGGAAGAGTTCCGTCAGCACGACGGCGTGGTGACGATCTTGATGTACTACTGACGCAGGGCTTCGCCTAAGCACTACAACGGTATGATCGAGGTGGAATTTGGTGGCAGGGGGCACCGCACACGGCTAAGGGACGATCAACAATGATCAATTGTGTGTCAAGAGGTGCCCCCTGCCCCCGTATATAAAGGAGCAAGGGGGAGGGGTTCGGCTGGCCAAGGGAGAGGGGCGCAGGAGGAGTCCTACTCCCACCGGGAGTAGGACTCCCCCCCCCAATCCTATTCCTAATAGGAATCCTCAAGGGGGAAAGATAGAAGGGGTGGCCGGCCACCTTCCCTAGTCCTAATAGGACTAGGGAAAGGGGGGAGGTGTGCAGCTCTCTATGGCAGCCCTTTTCACTTTTCCACTAAGGCCCAATAGGCCCATTTGCCTCCCGGGGGGTTCCGGTAACCCTCCCTGTATTCCGGTAAAATCCCGATTTCATCCGGAACACTTCCGATGTCCAAACATAGGCTTCCAATATATCAATCTTTACGTCTCGACCATTTAGAGACTCCTCGTCATGTCCGTGATCACATCCGGGACTCCGAACAACCTTCGGTACATCAAATGCATAAACTCATATTAATTGTCATCGTAACATTAAGCGTGCGGACCCTACGGTTCGAGAACAATGTAGACATGACCGAGACACATCTCTGGTCAATAACCAATAGCGGGACCTGGATGCCCATATTGGCTCCTACATATTCTATGAAGATCTTTATCGGTCAGACCGCATAACAACATACGTTGTTCGCTTTGTCATCGGTATGTTACTTGCCCGAGACTCGATCGTCGGTATCCAATACCTAGTTCAATCTCATTACTGGCAAGTCTCTTTACTCGTTCCGTAATACATCATTCCGCAACTAACTCATTAGTTGCAATGCTTGCAAGGCTTAAGGGATGTGTATTACCGAGAGGGCCCAGAGATACCTCTCCGACAATCGGAGTGACAAATCCTAATCTCGAAATATGCCAACCCAACATCTACCTTTGGAGCCACCTGTAGTACTCCTTTATAATCACCCAGTTACGTTGTGACGTTTGGTAGTACCCAAAGTGTTCCTCCGGCAAACGGGAGTTGCATAATCTCATAGTCATAGGAACATGTATAAGTCATGAAGAAAAGCAATAGCAACATACTAAACGATCGGGTGCTAAGCTAATGGAATGGGTCATGTCAATCAGATCATTAAACTAATGATGTGACCTCGTTAATCAAATAACAACTCTTTGTTCATGGTTAGGAAACATAACCATCTTTGATTAACGAGCTAGTCAAGTAGAGGCATACTAGTGACACTGTGTTGGTCTATGTATTCACACATGTATTATGTTTCCGGTTAATACAATTCTAGCATGAATAACAAACATTTATCATGATATAAGGAAATAAATAATAACTTTATTATTGCCTCTAGGGCATATTTCCTTCAGTCTCCAACTTGCACTAGAGTCAATAATCTAGATTATACAGTAATGATTCTAACACCCATGGAGCCTTGGTGCTGATCATGTTTTGCTCGTGGAAGAGGCTTAGTCAACGGATCTGCAACATTAAGATCCGTATGTATCTTGCAAATCTCTATGTCTCCCACCTGGACTAAATCCCGGATGGAATTGAAGCGTCTCTTGATGTGTTTGGTCCTTTTGTGAAATCTGGATTCCTTTGCCAAAGCAATTGCACCAGTATTGTCACAAAAGATTTTCATTGGACCCGATGCACTAGGTATGACACCTAGATTGGATATGAACTCCTTCATCCAGACTCCTTCGTTCGCTGCTTCCGAAGCAGCTATGTGCTCCGCTTCACATGTAGATCCCGCTACGACGCTTTGTTTAGAACTGCACCAGCTGACAGCTCCACCGTTTAAAGTAAACACGTATCCGGTTTGCGATTTAGAATCCTCCGGATCAGTGTCAAAGCTTGCATCAACGTAACCTCTTACGGTGAGCTCTTTGTCACCTCCATATACGAGAAACATATCCTTAGTCCTTTTTAGGTATTTCAGGATGTTCTTGACCGCTGTCCAGTGATCCACTCCGAGATTACTTTGGTACCTCCCTGCTATACTTATAGCAAGGCACACATCAGGTCTGGTACAGAGCATTGCATACATGATAGAACCTATGGCTGAAGCATAGGGAACATCTTTCATTTTCTCTCTATCTTCTGCAGTGGTCGGGCATTGAGTCTGACTCAACTTTACACCTTGTAACACAGGCAAGAACCCTTTCTTTGCTTGATCCATTTTGAACTTCTTCAAAATCTTGTCAAGGTATGTGCTTTGTGAAAGTCCAATTAAGCGTCTTGATCTATCTCTATAGATCTTTATGCCTAATATGTAAGCAGCTTCACCGAGGTCTTTCATTGAAAAACTTTTATTCAAGTATCCCTTTATGCTATCCAGAAATTCTATATCATTTCCAATCAGCAATATGTCATCCACATATAATATCAGAAATGCTACAGAGCTCCCACTCACTTTCTTGTAAATACAGGCCTCTCCAAAAGTCTGTATAAGACCAAATGCTTTGATCACACTATCAAAGCGTTTATTCCAACTCCGAGATGCTTGCACCAGTCCATAAATGGATCGCTGGAGTTTGCACACTTTGTCAGCTCCTTTTGGATCGACAAAACCTTCTGGTTGCATCATATACAACTCTTCTTCCAGAAATCCATTCAGGAATGCAGTTTTGACATCCATTTGCCAAATTTCATAATCATAAAATGCGGCAATTGCTAACATGATTCTGACAGACTTAAGCATCGCTACGGGTGAGAAAGTCTCATCATAGTCAACTCCTTGAACTTGTCGAAAACCTTTTGCGACAAGTCGAGCTTTGTAGACAGTAACATTACCATCAGCGTCAGTCTTCTTCTTAAAGATCCATTTATTCTCAATTGCTTGCCGATCATCGGGCAAGTCAACCAAAGTCCAAACTTTGTTCTCATACATGGATCCCATCTCAGATTTCATGGATCCCAAGGCCGGCCCCCGCGGCCCATCTCCCCGGTGCCGCGGCCCGAAGCCGCCCGAGGCGCCGCCCGACCCCGCTCGCCGGCCCCGCCGCCTCCGCCGCCGCACCATCTCCGCCACCGCACCATCTCCGCCCCGCCGCCCGTCTCCGCCGCGGCCGGCCAGCTCCCTCCTCCGGCCAGATCCGGTCGAGGAGCGACCGGATCCGGTGCCTCCAACCTCGCTGGCCGCCGTCTTCATCTTCTCCGGCGAGCAGCGCCACTGCCTCGTTTTGCGTGCCCGGGTCAAACCCTAGATCCGGAGGTCGAATTTCTACTAAGTCCCCGTTTCTTTCAGTTTCAAGTGCCCATGTTCATCGTGCCGTAACTCCGCATCCGTAGCTCCGATCCATGCATATAGCATGTCAAAATGTTCATCTCAGAGAGTATATCATTTCATTCCATTGCATCATTTTCATTTGAGTTCATCTTGATGTCCGAAATGCTGTTAGAAGAGGGCTACTTGAGATAATTGTCAGATCTGCTACTCCATTTAGACATTTGTCATTTTTGCCATGATTATTGTGTGCATGATATGCCCTGATGCTCTACCTATGTTTTGTTAAGGGTTTTGTCATCTTTCCAGAGGTGCAACCCATGTATTTTTGTGATGTGTGTGGTGACTAGTGCAAGCTTGCAAAGTGAGGCACTTGGTAATTCTGATTTCAGGGACTTAGCATTTCCACTAAGTCCTTGAGCTGTTTATCTCATGTTGTCATATGTTCTTGTTGTTCCCGAGTGATCCGTGCCTCTTTTGAGGATGATCAGTAAGGATGTTTTATTAATCTTGTAGTGATCTATCCATCCATGTCTTTGTTTGCAATTATGGAGCACCCTAGCTTGAGTCAATCGAGCTCTACTTTTGCTACTTCGTGAATCTGGGCAGATTGTCAACTTGTTTGCAATTTTGCCGATGATGTTGTAGATGATTCGTGCATGCTATGCTATTGTTATTGCCATGTCTAGCTTGCATTTTGTGTGTTCTTGATAGATGTATGCTTAGCTTTTCCTGACTTGCTCCGTAGTGAGTGCATCGAGCTCGTAAACATGCCTACTTGAGTTATGTTTCAGCATGTGCCAGTTTTCACCAAGTCTGAAAACTGATTATGTTTTTGCTATGTTCACATGCTTGTTAGTATATTTTCTGATCCCTTTTGGCTCAAGGTCACTAAGGGACTTTTGTTAAGCTATTTGAGTAGCTCCATGCCATGTTTTACTTTGCCATGTTCAGGTCCTGTAGCATGTAGTTTTGTTGCTCCGAAGAGTGCTACCTGATCTGAAATTTCAGACAAGTGTTAATTTCACTAAGTCTGAGATCTGTTTTCCATATGCATTTTTGCCATGCTTGTTTGAACCTGTTAATGGATGAATTGGCCGTAGCTCAGTGCTAGACTTTTGTTAAGCATATTGAATGCATCCCTGCCATGTATTTTGTTGCCATGTTTGAGTGCTGTAGCATGTTCATCTCATTGCATTTAGATGGCTACTTCCTGTAAATCGTAGACCGGTGTCATATTTGAATCGCTTGACATTTCCAAACCGTAGCTCCGTTTCCGGCGTTCTTTATATCGTTTTCAAGCGATTTCATCTCATCTTTCCAGTGGCACACTTGGATTCCCATGTTGAGGCCAGGTTCATGCATCCCTTGTCAAATCTTGCATATGCATCCCGCATCGCACCCCGCATAGCATATCATCATTGCACTATATTGTTTGATCCTTGCACGTGGTTGATTGTGTCCTTGTTGCTTGTTTGTCTTGTTTGGGTAGAGCCAGGAGACGAGTTCGCTAACGAGGAGCCCGTTGAGTTTTCTTTCGACGATCCAGTCAACTCTGACAACTTTGCAGGCAAGATGATCATACCCTCGAAATCACTACTATCTTTGCTATGCTAGATTGCTCGCTCTTTTGCTATGCCAATGCTACGATGCCTACCATTTGCTTTCAAGCCTCCCAAATTACCATGTCAAACCTCTAACCCACCAGGTCCTAGCAAACCGTTGATTGGCTATGTTACCGCTTTGCTCAGCCCCCTCTTATAGCGTTGCTAGTTGCAGGTGAAGATTGGAGGCCGTTCCTTGTTGGAACATTTATGTACTTGTTGGGATATCATTATATTGCCATGTTATCTTAATGCATCTATATACTTGGTAAAGGGTGGAAGGCTCGGCCTCTCGCCTAGCGTTTTGTTCCACTCTTGCCGCCCTAGTTTCCGTCATATCGGTGTTATGTTCCCGGATTTTTGCGTTCCTTACGCGGTTGGGTTATAATGGGAACCCCTTGATAGTTCGCCTTGATTAAAGCTTTTCCAGCAATGCCCAACCTTGGTTTTACCATTTGCCACCTAGCCTCTTTCTCCCTTGGGTTTCCGGAGCCCGAGGGTCATCTTATTTTAACCCCCCCGGGCCAGTGCTCCTCTGGGTGTTGGTCCAACCTAGAGCCCCTTGCAGCGCCACCTCGGGGAAACTCGAGGGCTGGTTTTAGTTGTTCGGATTGCTTATCTGAGTGTGCCCTGAGAACGAGATATGTGCAGCTCCTATCGGGATTTGTCGACACATTCGGGCGGTGTTGCTGGACTAGTTTTGACCTGTCGAAGTGTCTTGAAGAACCGAGGTACCGAGTCTGATCAGAACGTCTCGGGAGGAGGTCTATTCCTTCGTTGACCGCGAGAGCTTGTCATGGGCTAAGTTGGGACTCCCCTGCAGGGATTTGAACTTTCCAAAGCCGTGCCCGCGGTTATGGGCAGATGGGAATTTGTTAATGTCCGGTTGTAGATAACTTGAACCTTAACTTAATTAAAATGAATCAACCGTGTGAGTTACCGTGATGGCCTCTTCTCGGCGGAGTCCGGGAAGTGGACACGGTGTTGGAGTAATGTTTGCGTAGGTTGTCCTCTAGTTTCTCGCTCGCGCTTTGCCTCCTCTTCTCGCTCTCTTTTGCGAATAAGTTAGGCACCATACATGCTAGTCGCTTGCTGTAGCTCCACTTATATTATTTACCTTGCCTTACCTATAAGCTTAAATAGTCTTGATCGCGAGGGTGCGAGATTGCTGAGTCCCTGTGGCTCACAGATTACTATTACACCAGATGTACGACCTGATGATTCCGCTCCAGGTGACGCGCTCAAGCTCAAGTGGGAGTTCAATGAGGACTCTCAACGTTACTATGTTTCCTTTCCTGATGATCAGAAGTGGTGCCCAGTTGGGGGTGATCGGGACCATGTCGCTTGTTGGGTTATCTTTCATTTTGGCGCCGTAGTCGGGCCATGAGTGTTTGGATGATGTATGTTACTTATGTACTTGATTGACGTGGCGAGTGTAAGCCAACTATGTTACCCCTTTTATTTATCTATATTACATGGGATGTTTGTGATGATTGCCTGACTTGCGACATATGCCTTCAATGCGATTATGCCTCTAAGTCGTGCCTCGACACGTGGGAGATATAGTCGCATCGAGGGTGTTATAAGTTGGTAATCAGAGCCTTCCCCGACCTTAGGAGCCCCATTGCTTGATCGTTTTTAGCAGCCGAGTTGTGTCTAGAAAAATGTTTTGAGTCATTTAGGAATTATATATCGGAGAGTTAGGAATTCTTTTTACTTCCCAGTCTCCTCATCGCTCTGGTAAGGCATCCTGACGTAGAGTTTTGACTCTTCTCTTCTCAAATTTCACTAAAAAAATTTAGGATCACGCGGGTATCTTGGAATCGTTCCGATGGTTTTATGATGAGAACATTGTCTTGGTGACTCCTGTCAGGGGTTTAGTGGAAGTGTCCCGGGGAGTTGAGCTCTGAGGTGTTGTCATCATAATTTTATCATTGCAATTCTGGAATACCTGAGTTTAGTACGGCGACATCGAAAATCTCTTTTATGCAGTTCGTTGGTGAGATAACCTCGACGCCACCCAGTACTGGGGCGGGAGTTCGGGAGTATCGCCACAACTTGTATAACAGATGCTTTTCGAAGGTTGAGGTAGATGGTTTCCGAAGTTTTTCTCGGTTATGTGTTGAAGGATGGATACAGCTGGATGTAGGATTTGCTAGATTTGGGTGAGATATTATGCTTCCCCTGTATCCCCAACACCTGATTACATAACCGGAAAGGTTCGGGAGTTTCATAGGTGGGAATTCTCGTAGCTCTAGTTCTTCTTCCACGGATATTGGTTTGAGATTGGGATTTCTTATCGATTATTCGTTCTTGAGCCGTACCTTGTTGATTTATTTCTCTACCTTAATTCTACGTGGCTTCTCAATTTATGGATATGTGACCATTTCAAGAGGAATGCATTCGTTCATTTTGTTCGGATGTGAAGACTTTATGTTGCAATTTTCATTCCGTTGGATTCAGCTTCATTTTATCTGTCAATGTGCTAACGATGGTCAACCTCTTCAGGATGGCTCCCGCTAAGAGCACCAGTCAGAATCAGAATCAAGATCCGCCACCACCTCCACCTCCTCCGGAGGCATGGCAAGCTGTGATGGCCGCAACCAATGCAAACACACAGTTGATCATGCAAATTCTCCAAGAGCGCAATCAAGGCAACCAAGGGAATCAAGGCAACAATCAGAATCACTTTGTTACACTCAACCAGTTCCTTGCTAACAGGCCAAAGACTTTCAGCAATTGTGTTGAGGCAACCGATGCTGACGATTGGCTTGTGGATCTGTGCAAGCATTTCGAGTGCAGTAACGTCAGGCCTGAAGATTTCGTCAAGTTCGCTTCTTTCCAACTCAAAGATCAAGCTGCAGAATGGTTCCAGCAGTACAAGGATTCCAGAGGTGGACGTGTTATCACTTGGGATGAATTCCGTCAAGATTTCCGAGCTCATCATATCCCTCAGAGCGTGGTTGAAAGTAAGCGTGAGGAATTCCGCAACCTGAAGCAAGGCTCTTGGTCTGTCTATGACTACAACAAGTTGTTTCAGAAGCTCGCCCGCTTTGCCAAGCAGGACATACCTGATGAGAAGAGCATGATATACCAGTTCAGTGGTGGTCTCAGAGAAGAAATTCAGCTAGCTCTTGTTCTCTTTGAGCCCTTGAGGTACGATGAGTTCTACAACATGGCACTGAAGCAAGAGGCCGCTCAACTGAGGTGTGATGCTTCCAAGAAGCGAGTCAGAGATGTTACTCCTTCTTCCTCTACTCAAGTGACCAAGCAGCAGAAGTATTGGCTTCCTCCTCCTCCGTTTCGTCAGCCGTATCAGCAGAAGAGCAAAGGTGGCAGTGGTTCTTCCCACCCACCCAACCCTGGCTTTCAGAACAAGACTTCGTCTCAAGCTCCAAGATCAAGTGCTCCGTACCACCGTCCGCTTTCAGAGGTCATGTGCAACAAGTGCCAACAGAAGGGTCACTATGCCAACAAGTGTTTCAACCAGAGGCGTCTTGCTCCTCCTCCTCCTGTGAGATCGGCAAGTACAGCTGTGGTCAAGCATAACCCCAAGTACGCCAAGGTCAATATGGTGAATGCAGCTCAGGCAGAGGATTCATCAGATGTCATCATGGGTAACCTTCCTGTTAATGATATTCCTGCAAGAGTTCTTTTTGACACTGGTGCATCGCATTGTTTCATGTCGAGACCTTTTGCATCTAAGCATGATTTTGTTACTCAAGTGTTGTCGAAACCGTTGGCTATTGTTTCTCCGGCTCATCAAATGACATCTCAAGTATGTGTTCCGGATGTTACAATCACTTTGGGTGACTATAAGTTCTTGTCCTCTCCAAATGTTCTTGGTGACTCGGATATTGATCTTATTCTCGGAATGGATTGGCTTTCTAAGCACAAGGCTTAGCTTGATTGTGCAGCCAGGCAGATTCAATTGACTCATTCGTCTAAGGATGTAATTGTCTTTGCCGCTCGTGATGATACCATCCGTCTGTTTTCTCTCAATGAGAAGGGTGAACTGGATGCTATCTCACAAATTCCAGTCGTTTGCGAATATCAAGACGTCTTTCCAGAAGACCTTCTAGGAATGCCTCCGCAGCGGCCAGTTGAATTCGTTATTGATCTTGAGCCCGGCACGGAACCTGTGTGCAAGCGTCCTTACAAGCTCGGACCTGAAGAGTTGAAGGAGCTGAAGAAGCAACTCGATATTCAAGAAAGAATGGGTCTCATTCGGCCTAGTTCTTCTCCGTGGGGTTGTGGTGTTCTTTTTGTGAAGAAGAAGGATGGAACAGACCGACTTTGTGTTGATTACCGTCCATTGAACAAGAAGACCATCAAGAACAAATACCCACTTCCCAACATCAATGAGCTGTTAGAACAACTCAAAGGTGCCCAAGTATTCTCCAAGCTTGATCTCTGTATGGGTTATCATCAGATTCGAATCCGTGAGCAAGATATTCCCAAGACGGCTTTCTGGACAAGCTATGGTTCATATGAATACACGGTCATGTCTTTTGGCCTCATCAATGCTCCTCCGACGTTCTCTCACATGATGAACTTCATCTTCAACGCCTACACAAATGACTTCGTTTTGGTCTATCTCGACGACATTCTGGTTTTCTCGAAGAACAAGGAAGATCATGTCAAGCACTTGCGTTTGGTCCTTGATAAGCTAAGGAAACATCAGTTCTACGCCAAGTTCTCCAAGTGCGAATTTTGGCTCGATGAGGTTCTCTATCTTGGTCATATCATCTCTGCCAAGGGCATTGCCGTGAATCCTGAGAAGGTGTCTGCAATTGTGAATTGGGAACCTCCTCAGAACATGAAGCAACTCCGTAGCTTCCTCGGTCTCGCAAGCTATTGCCGAAGATTCGTTGAAAACTTTTCTAAGATCGCGAAGCCTCTCTCAAATCTTCTCCAGAAGCACGTCAAGTACGTTTGGTCTCCGGAGTGTGACATTGCTTTCAACACTTTGAAAGAGAAATTGATCACTGCTCCAGTTCTGACTCCGCCTGATGAATCCAAACCGTACGAGGTCTTTTGTGATGCCTCTCTTCAAGGTCTTGGCGCAGTATTGATGCAAGAGAAGAAATTTGTTGCTTATACCTCTCACCAATTGAAGCCCAATGAGAAGAACTACCGCACTCATGATCTCGAGTTGGCGGCAGTTTTGCATGCTCTTTTGACTTGGAGACATCTCTTATTGGGAAGAAAAGTGGACATTTTCACTGATCACAAGAGTCTCAAGTACATCTTCACTCAGCCTAATCTCAACCTCAGGCAGACTCGATGGGTCGAAATGATTCAAGAGTATAATCCGAGTATCGAGTATACTCCAGGCAAGGCCAATGTGATTGTTGACGCATTGAGCAAGAAAGCTTACTGCAACGGTCTAATTCTCAAGCCTTATCAACCCGAGCTTTGTGAAGCTTTCCGCAAACTTAATCTGCAAGTTGTTCCTCAAGGTTTCCTTGCCAACCTTCAAGTCTCTCCTACCTTGGAAGATCAGATTCGCCAAGCTCAGCTTCTTGATGCGATGGTGAAAAAGGTGAAGATTGGGATTGCCAAGAGTCAACCCAAGTACAAGTGCTACCGCCTTGATGACAAGGATACTCTCTTCTTCGAGGATCGTATTGTTGTGCCCAAAGGTGAACTTCGTAAAGTGATCATGAACGAGGCTCAAAATTCTCTCCTCTCCATCCACCCTGGGAGTACGAAGATGTATCAGGACCTCAAGCAGGCTTATTGGTGGACTCGAATGAAGCGCGAGATTGCTCAATTCGTGAATGAATGCGATGTCTGCATAAGAGTGAAGGCAGAACACCAAAGGCCAGCTGGTCTCCTCCAACCTCTTGCCATTCCAGAATGGAAGTTTGACCACATTGAGATGGACTTCATGACTGGGTTTCCAAAGTCCAAACGTGGCAATGATGCTATATTCGTTGTCATCGACAAACTCACCAAAGTGGCTCACTTTTTGCCTATCAAAGAGTCGATCACTGCAGCTCAATTGGCGGAACTCTATACCTCTCGAATTGTCTCTCAGCACGGTATTCCACAAGTGATTTCTTCAGACCGTGGCAGCATCTTTACCTCCAAGTTTTGGGATTCTTTTCAGAAGGCCATGGACACCAACATCCGCTTCAGCACAGCTTTCCATCCTCAAACTAGCGGTCAAGTCGAGCATGTCAACCAGATTCTTGAAGATATGCTCAGGGCTTGTGTGATCTCCTTCGGCATGAAGTGGGAGGATTGTCTTCCTTATGCTGAATTCTCCTACAACAACAGTTTTCAAGCAAGTTCGGGCAAGGCCCCATTTGAAATTCTGTATGGCAGGAAGTGTCGTACCCCTCTCAACTGGTCTGAAACCGGTGAACGTCAGCTTTTGGGTAATGACTTAATCACAGAGGCAGAGGAAATGTGCAAAGTCATTCGTGATAACCTCAAAGCAGCCCAATCCCGCCAGAAGAGCTACTATGATAGTAAGCACCGTGATTTGGCTTTCGAGATCGGAGATCATGTTTACCTACGCGTCTCTCCTATGAAAGGTACTCGTCGCTTCGGTATCAAAGGGAAGCTTGCCCCTAGATACGTGGGACCTTTCAAGATTGTCAGCAAGAGAGGCGATCTCGCCTATCAACTCGAGCTTCCTTCAAACTTTGCAAATGTTCATGATCTGTTCCATGTCTCTCAGCTCTGAAAGTGCTTCAAGACTCCTGACCGCACCGTCAACTTCGAGGACATTGAGCTCCAAGAAGATCTCTCTTATCGTGAGCACCCAGTTGCTATTCTTGAAGAGACTGAACGCAAGACTCGCAACAAGTCGATCAAATTCCTCAAAGTCAAGTGGTCACACTATTCCGACCGTGAAGCTACCTGGGAACGCGAGGATCACCTCCGTTCTGAGTACCCGGCGTTCTTTCAGTCCTAGATCTCGGGACGAGATCCTTTCGTAGTGGAGGAGTGTTGTAACACCCCGGATGTAACTTTCCCAATATTTATTCCAACTCTTGCCGTTTCCGGTGTTAAGTTATTTTATTTTCTCGGGTTCGGGTCTTTGTCTCCTGTGTTGTTATCGTTGTCATGCATCTCATATCATGTCATCTTGTGCATTGCATTTGCATACGTGTTCATCTCATGCATTCGAGCATTTTCCCCGTTGTTCATTTTGCATTCCGGCGCTATGTTCTCCTCCGGTGGTCATTTCTACCTTTCTTTCGTGTGTGTGGATTAAACATTTTCTGGATTGGACCGAGACTTGCCAAGCAGCCTTGGTTTACTACCGGTAGACCGCCTGTCTTCGTTTGATACTCCAACGGTTAACCGAGGGACCGAAAAGGCCTCATGTGTGTTGCAGCCCAACACCCCTCCAATTTGGCCCAAAACCCACCTAACCCTTCTTCATCATCTAGAGCGTTTGATCACGATCGCGTGGCCGAAAACCGCACCTCATTTGGACTCTCCTAGCTCCCTCTATGCCTATAAATAGGTCTCTCCTCGAAAATTCCGGATCCCCCTCGTCAAAAACCCTAGTTCCACCCTCATCGCGCGCCGCCGGACATTTTCCCCGCCGACGGACACGTCCGAATTCCACCGCCTCCGCCACGTGGCATCACGCCATTCGTCCGCGCCCGGTCCCCAGATCGTCGCGCCGCCCGGGCCCGGGAAGCCCAAGGTCGGCCCCCGCGGCCCATCTCTCCCGCGCCGCGGCCCGAAGCCGCCCGAGGCGCCGCCCGACCCCGCTCGCCGGCCCTGCCGCCTCCGCCGCCGCACCATCTCCGCCCCGCCGCCTCGGCTTCCGCAGCCGCCGCCCGTCTCCGCCGCGGCCGGCCAGCTCCCTCCTCCGGCCAGATCCGGTCGAGGAGCGACCGGATCCGGCGCCCCCAACCTCGCCAGCCGCCGTCTTCATCTTCTCCGGCGAGCAGTGCCACTGTCTCGTTTTGCGTGCCCGGGTCAAACCCTAGATCCGGAGGTCGAATTTCTACTAAGTCCCCGTTTCTTTCAGTTTCAAGTGCCCATCTTCATCGTGCCGTAACTCCACATCTGTAGCTCTGATCCATGCATATAGCATATCAAAATGTTCATCTCAGAGAGTACATCATTTCATTCCATTGCATCATTTTCATTTGAGTTCATCTTGATGCCCGAAATGCTGTTAGAAGAGGGCTACTTGAGATAATTGTCAGATCTGCTACTCCATTTAGACATTTGTCATTTTTGCCATGATTATTGTGTGCATGATATGCCCTGATGCTCTACCTATGTTTTGTTAAGGGTTTTGTCATCTTTCCAGAGGTGCAACCCATGTATTTTTGTGACGTGAGTGGTGACTCGTGCAAGCTTGCAAAGTGAGGCACTTGGTAATTCTGATTTCAGGGACTTAGCATTTCCACCAAGTCCTTGAGCTGTTTATCTCATGTTGTCATATGTTCTTGTTGTTTCCGAGTGATCCGTGCCTCTTTTGAGGATGATCGGTAAGGATGTTTTATTAATCTTGTAGTGCTCTATCCATCCATGTCTTTGTTTGCAATTATGGAGCACCCTAGCTTGAGTCAATCGAGCTCTACTTTTGCTACTTCGTAAATCTGGGCAGATTGTCAACTTGTTTGCAATTTTGCCGATGATGTTGTAGATGATTCGTGCATGCTATGCTATTGTTATTGCCATGTCTAGCTTGCATTTTGTGTGTTCTTGATAGATGTATGCTTAGCTTTTCATGACTTGCTCCGTAGTGAGTGCATCGAGCTCATAAACATGCCTACTTCAGTTATGTTTCAGCACGTCCCAGTTTTCACCAAGTCTGAAAACTGATTATGTTTTTGCTATGTTCACATGCTTGTTAGTATATTTTCTGATCCCTTTTGGCTCAAGGTCACTAAGGGCTTTTGTTAAGCTATTTGAGTAGCTCCATGCCATGTTTTACTTTGCCATGTTTAGGTCCTGTAGCATGTAGTTTTGTTGCTCCGAAGAGTGCTACCTGATCTGAAATTTCAGACAAGTGTTAATTTCACTAAGTCTGAGATCTGTTTTCCATATGCATTTTTGCCATGCTTGTTTGAACCTGTTAATGGATGAATTGGCCGTAGCTCAATGCTAGACTTTTGTTAAGCATCTTGAATGCATCCCTGCCATGTATTTTGTTGCCATGTTTGAGTGATGTAGCATGTTCATCTCATTGCATTTAGATGGCTACTTGCTGTAAATCGCAGACCGGTGTCATATTTGAATCGCTTGACATTTCCAAACCGTAGCTCCGTTTCCAGCGTTCTTTATATCGTTTTCAAGCGATTTCATCTCATCTTTCCAGTGGCACACTTGGATTCCCAAGTTGAGGCCAGGTTCATGCATCCCTTGTCAAATCTTGCATATGCATCCCGCATCGCATCCCGCATAGCATATCAGCATTGCACCATATTGTTTGATCCTTGCACGTGGTTGATTGTGTCCTTGTTGCTTGTTTTTCTTGTTTGGGCAGAGCCGGGAGACGAGTTCGCTAATGAGGAGCCCGTTGACTTTGCTTTCGAGGATCCAGTCAACTCTGACAACTTTGCAGGCAAGATGGTCATACCCTCGAAATCGTTACTATCTTTGCTATGCTAGATTGCTCACTCTTTTGCTATGCCAATGCTACGATGCCTACCATTTGCTTTCAAGCCTCCCAAATTGCCATGTCAAACCTCTAACCCACCATGTCCTAGCAAACCGTTGATTGGCTATGTTACCACTTTGCTCAGCCCCCTCTTATAGCGTTGCTAGTTGCAGGTGAAGATTGGAGGCCGTTCCTTGTTGGAACATTTATGTACTTGTTGGGATATCATTATATTGCCATGTTATCTTAATGCATCTATATAATTGGTAAAGGGTGGAAGGCTTGGCCTCTCGCCTAGTGTTTTGTTCCACTCTTGCCGCCCTAGTTTCCGTCATATCAGTGTTATGTTCCCGGATTTTTGCGTTCCTTACGCGGTTGGGTTATAATGGGAACCCCTTGATAGTTCGCCTTGATTAAAGCTTTTCCAGCAATGCCCAACCTTGGTTTTACCATTTGCCACCTAGCCTCTTTCTCCCTTGGGTTTCCGGAGCCCGAGGGTCATCTTATTTTAACCCCCCCGGGCCAGTGCTCCTCTGAGTGTTGGTCCAACCTAGAGCCCCTTGCAGCGCCACCTCGGGGAAACTCGAGGGCTGGTTTTAGTTGTTCGGATTGCTTATCTGAGTGTGTCCTGAGAACGAGATATGTGGAGCTCCTATCGGGATTTGTCGGCACATTCGGGCGGTGTTTCTGGACTAGTTTTGACCTGTCGAAGTGTCTTGAAGAACCGAGGTACCGAGTCTGATCGGAACGTCTTGGGAGGAGGTCTATTCCTTCGCTGACCGTGAGAGCTTGTCATGGGCTAAGTTGGGACTCCCCTGCAGGGATTTGAACTTTCCAAAGCCGTGCCCGCGGTTATGGGCAGATGGGAATTTGTTAATGTCCAGTTGTAGATAACTTGAACCTTAACTTAATTAAAATGAATCAACCGTGTGAGTTACCGTGATGGCCTCTTCTTGGTGGAGTCCGGGAAGTGGACACGGTGTTGGAGTAATGTTTGCGCAGGTTGTCCTCTAGTTTCTCGCTCGCGCTTTGCCTCCTCTTCTCGCTCTCTTTTGCGAATAAGTTAGCCACCATACATGCTAGTCGTTTGCTACAGGTCCACTTATATTATTTACCTTGCCTTACCTATAAGCTTAAATAGTCTTGATCGCGAGGGTGCGAGATTGCTGAGTCCCTGTGGCTCACAGATTACTATTACACCAGATGCAGGACCTGATGATTCCGCTCTAGGTGACGCGCTCGAGCTCAAGTGGGAGTTTGACGAGGACTCTCAACGTTACTATGTTTCCTTTCCTGATGATCAGTAGTGGTGCCTAGTTGGGGGTGATCGGGACCATGTCGCTTGTTGGGTTATCTTTCATTTTGGCGCCGTAGTCGGGCCATGAGTGTTTGGATGATGTATGTTATTTATGTACTTGATTGACGTGGCGAGTGTAAGCCAACTATGTTACCCCTTTTATTTATCTATATTACATGGGATGTTTGTGATGATTGCCTGACTTGCGACATATGCCTTCAATGCGATTATGCCTCTAAGTCGTGCCTCGACACGTGGGAGATATAGTCGCATCGAGGGTGTTATAGTCCTCTTGCGTCCGAGCTCCAACGCCAGACTGCATTCGAGGTATCTTTTGCAGCCGGGCACCAATGTCGGACTACTTCCGTGCTCCAACGTCAGACTGTGTCCAAGCTCCAATGCCGGACTATATCCAAGAAGTCATAGGTCATCTTGGTCCAAAAAATTTGAAGGAGTTTAGCCGAGCTTAATGCCGGAAATGCCCTCTATGGAGCCAGCCACTTGCGCCCGAGCTTTATGCCGGACTGCTTCCGAGGTGGTGCACCACCCCGACTGTGGGCCGATTTTTTGTCCATATTTTTTATTGGTGCAATTTATTCTCTGTCGAGATATACAGCCAGTAGCCCTCAAGGTGTGTATCGGTCTTAAACTCGAGGTGCACCTGAAGGATGACGTAAGACCGTTGATCCCAGTAGCCGCTGAGACTCAAGTTGATTTACAAAATCGGCCTGAGGATCAAGTCCTAGCTTGGCAGAATACTTCGGGACACAAAAAGCGGCGTGCACAGTCCTCGAGACTCAGGTTGGGTGCGGCCGACCAACCTAAGGATCAAAATATCCTCGGAAACTATATTGCACATAAAATTTTCTGCATTGGACAGGCAATGCAGTAGCCCCCGAGACACTGGTCGGGTGGCAACACCAGATCAGGGGATCGATGTGCCCCTTTAATAGTTGTAAATAATAAGCCCGAAGCCCAGTAGCCCCCGAGCCTTGATGCGGGCACGGGTGGCCGAATTAAGGATCGATATCCATAGTAAAATCACAAATTATGTGTAATGACTCTATGTATCCAAATACTTTATGTCATTAATGCTCGGATCCGCACTGTACAAAACTTTGTTGACCAACCATTGGCTTCCACCTCCTCGGCCAGTAGCCGAGGAGTGTTTGTCCTACTTTATAAAGCCTTTATGAGGGCAAATATTTACGACAAACAAGGCAATCTGGCCATACGGTTTTATAAACAAAGGTACGCAGAGAGATATGTTATATTACTGTTTAACATAAGAAATGTCTTCCAAAGAAAATAGTCCCGCTATCGGTTCCTTTCTTTGGGTTGTCATGCTAAGCATGATCATGAAACCTCAGCTCTAATGTAAGAGCAAAATATTGAGGATTTAGTTTGGGAGGCCAGTTACTAGCCCCCGGTATTGTTCGGCGACAGTCGAGGTCAAGCCGTAAACACTTTGGCCAATGTTATGAATGGTCTGTTATTTAACACAATCATCGGATCGCTGACCAGTTTACGCTTATTGTGACAGTCAGTTTTCAGCTTTATCCACTGAGGTGCTTAACCATGTGAGCTGGAAGCACAATCGCAGTGGTTCTCCCTTTGCACACCTAGCCAAATAAAGCGGAACGTAGGAGGCAAGCGCAGGAGCCGGGCAACCCAACTATTGACCGAAGACACAATTCGAAACGGATGCATATATAGCAATATCCGAGAATGTTTTTGCCGAATCTCTAAAGGTGTCCAGCGTTGCACTGTGAGACTTGTGCTGAAAACACACAAATAGTTTGAAAGTGCCATAAGCTTGGAAAACAAAAAAACGTCAGTAAAAACTTGACGTCTGAACAAGATCAAGTGTCCGGTGCCAATCCGAAAATTGGAAAAAAAAATTGTGCTTCTGTCGTGCTTTAACATGACACATCCGATCTCAAGACTTCATGCGGGTCAGCCTACGGCTTCAAGCTCCTCATCCCAAAGGTGGAGTACTTCTCCGAGGTCAGTTTAGCAAACTAAACTCAAGCGGCTTTCAGAGATAAGACATGCTATCCGGCTATTGACCATAAACTCGAGTCGAAAAAGGAGCGGTAGAAAAAGACTTTGCAACGACCAAGAAGAAAACACATTTACTATAAAACAGCTCATATAAATTTTAAGAGCCCCCAAGTGACTTGGGTAAAAGAATTTTATGTATAATGATTGTATGTACCGAAGATGACCTATGACATCTTGGATATAGTCCGGCGTTGGAGCTTGGACATAGTCCGGCGTTGGAGCACGGAAGTAGTCCGACATTGGTGCCCGGCTGCAAAAGATACCTCGAATGCAGTCCAGCGTTGGAGCTCGGACGCAAGAGGACACTCCTCCCAGGAACAACTTCAAACCCGAGGTGTGGCATAAAAATAACAAGGAATTGATAAAGGTCGGAAACTTAAAGGGGCTCCTCGGATACCCGATGTATAAACTTGTCGAATGCATTTCGGCGATCCGCAAGATCGAAGATGAGAAGATTTGTTGAACCAGTTTTCAAGACCGACAATCAAAGATGAAGAATAGCTCGGAAGAATCGAGGAGCGTCCCTAACTTGAAGACCGGTTCAGGGGGGCTACTGACGGTGTCCTGGACTAGGGGGTACTCACCACGTCATCTCCTGATCTGTTAGATTGGGCCGAGGACCCCCATGGTCATATACTCACGGGCCAGTTTGGACAGCTGCCGCATACATGGAAGATTCCACAAGACTTGGTGATCAAGACAAGGACTCCTCCCCACCGGCGTATTCGGCTAGGACTCTTGTTATCCTAGGCTCTAGTGCATTATATAAACTGAGGCCAGGCTAGTCGATAGATAATATACAACAATCATACCATAGGCTAGCTTTTAGGGTTAAGCCTCTACGATCTCGTGGTAGATCAACTCTTGTAATACTCATATCATCAATATCAATCAAGCAAGACGTAGGGTATTACCTCCATCAAGAGGGCCCGAACCTGGGTAAACATCGTGTCCCCTGCCTCCTGTTACCATCGATCCTAGACGCACAGTTTGGGACCCCCTACCCGAGATCCGCCGGTTTTTACACCGACATTGGTGCTTTCATTGAGAGTTCCGCTGTGTGATCGGCAAAAGGATCAATGGCTCGCCCGCAGGTCAACTGCGACGTCGGCATCTTCATCGCCGGCTCGACTGGTCACCTTGGCTCGACCGAGCAACGTGCTCCATCTCCGATCGTCATGTTCGGACGGGGGCCTTCTTCAACATCAACTCCGATCTCTATCATGATCATAGAGGATTCATCCATGGAGCTCGAGGGCTCAATGTCAACATTGCCCTCGGGCGGCCGTGCTGTTTTTATGGACAGCAAACTTGTATTCACCGTCACCACCTCCTTGAGTGTCATTTTAACGATTCCTTCAGTAGAATTGTGCGGAATTGAGTCTACAACAACCCTGGAAAAATTCATCGATTTTCGATGGAGGAATCTCTGACAATCCGCGATATACCGGAGCCCTGTCAAATCTGGATGGGAATCTGGACGAGTTTAGGGCGTGGTGCACAGCTTTTAGCTCGGACGTCCTTTGGAAGATCCAACTGTTGAACGGCTTCGGAATTCCCATATCTACCACCCTTCAAAATTTCAGCTCGATCCGACCGTCCAAACTTTGGGAACCTTCCGATTAGTGCATCACTTTTCGGATCTGTTTTCTGTGCGAAAACGAATCCGACCCTAGTTCGTCTTTTTTATGAACGGGATTTCGGACATCCTTTTTAAAGGAAGTTTTGTATGGGGTATTGTGTTTTGTTCCCGAACACATCCCATTAACTTTAAAATCTTTTGGACATGATCTTCACCATCATGCTGGTGTCAAACCAGTCCGGCAATATTGCTCCATGGCTGCCGACCTGCGCTAGACACGTCGTCCTCCAAGAGGCAGCTGTCCGAACTGACCCGTGAGTATACGGCCATGGGGGTCCTCGGCCCAATCTAACAGATCGGAAAATGACGTGGTGAGTACCCCCTAGTCCAGGACACCGTCAGGGATGCTCCGGAAGGCATCCCCTCTTTCGTCTTCTTCCATCGGTAACTTTACTTGAGGCTATATTTTTATTTACCACATGATATGTGTTTTGCTTGGAGCGTCTTGTGTGAGTTGAGTATTTTATTTTTAGTTTACCACAATCATCCTTGCTGTACACACTTTTTAGGAGAGACACACATGAATTGGAATTTATTTGAATACTCTATGTGCTTCACTTATATCTTTTAAGCTAGATAATTTTGCTGTGGTGCTTCACTTATATCTTTTAGAGCACGGTGGTGGTTTTATTTTATAGGAATTATTGATCTCTCATACTTCACTTATATTATTTTTAGAGTCCTATAGAATAGCATGGTAATTTGCTTTGGTTATGAAATTAGTCCTAATATGATAGGCATCCAAGAAGGGTATAATAAAAACTATCATAGAAAGTGCATTGAATACTATGAGAAGTTTGATACTTGATAATTGTTTTGCGATATAAAGATGGTGATATTAGAGTGTGCTAGTTGAGTAGTTGTGAATTTGAGAAATACTTGTGTCGAAGATTGCAAGTCCCATAGTATGCATGTATGGTAACCGTTGTGTAAAAAATTTAAAACATGAGGTGTTATTTGATTGTCTTCCTTATGAGTGGCGGTCGGGGACAAGTGATGGTCTTTTCCTACCAATCTATCCCCCTAGGAGCATGCGCGTAATGCTTGGTTTTTGATACTTGTAGACTTTTGCAATAAGTATGTGAGATCTTTATGACTAATGTTGAGTCCATGGATTATACGCACTCTCACCTTTCCATCATTGCTAGCCTCTTCGGTACCGTGCATTGCCCTTTCTCACCTTAAGAGTTGGTGCAAACTTCGCCGGTGCATCCAAACCCCGTGATACGATACGCTCTATCGCACATAAACCTCCTTATATCTTTCTCAAAACAGCCACCATACCTACCTATTATGGCATTTCCATAGCCATTCCGAGATATATTGCCATGCAACTTTCCACCATTTCATTCATGACACGCTTCATCATTGTCATATTGCTTTGCATGATCATGTAGTTGACATCGTATTTGTGGCAAAGCCACCATGCATAATTTATCATACATGTCACTCTTGATTCATTGCCCTTCCCGGTACACCGCCGGAGGCATTCATATAGAGTCATATTTTGTTCTAGTATCGAGTTGTAATCATTAAGTTGTAAATAAATAGAAGTGTGATGATCATCATTAATAGAGCATTCTCCCCAAAAAAAGGGGAATGCCCAAATAAAAAAAGGCCCAAAAAAGGGGGAAAAGAAAGAAAAATGGAAGAAATAAAAAGGGACAATGCTACTATCCTCTTTTTCCACACTTGTGCTTCAAAGTAGCACCATGATCTTTATGATAGAGAGGCTCTTATTTTGTCACTTTCATATACGAGTGGGAATTTTGCATTATAGAACTTGGCTTGTATATTCTAACAATGGGCTTCCTCAAATGCCCTAGGTCTTCGTGAGCAAACAAGTTGGATGCATACCCACTTAGTTTCTTTTGTTGAGCTTTCATACATTTATAGCTCTAGTGCATCCGTTGCATGGCAATCCGTACTCCTTGCATTGACTTCAATTGATGGGCATCTCCCTAGCCCGTTGATTAGCCGCGTCGATGTGAGACTTTCTTCTTTTTTGTCTTCTCCACATAACCCTCATCATCATATTCTATTCCACCCATAATGTTATATCCATGGCTCACGCTCATGTATTGCATGAAAGTTGAAGAAAGTTTGAGATTACTAAAGTATGAAACAATTGCTTGGCTTCTCATCGGGGTTGTGCATGATGAGAGCATTTTTGTGTGACGAAAATGGAGCATGACCAAACTATATGATTTGTAGGGATGAACTTTCTTTTGCCATGTTATTTTGAGAAGACATGATTGCTTAGTTAGTATGCTTGAAGTATTATTATTTTTATGTCAATATTAAACTTTTATCTTGAATCTTTCGGATCTGAACATTCATGCCACAATAAAGAAAATTACATTGAGAATTATGCTAGTAGCATTCCACATCAAAAATTATGTTTTTATCATTTACCTACTCGGGGACGAGCAGGAATTAAGCTTGGGCATGCTTGATACGTCTCCAATGTATCTATAATTTTTTATTGTTCCATGCTATTGTATTATCTGTTTTGGATGTTAATGGGCTTATTTATACACTTTTATATTATTTTTGGGACTAACCTACTAACTCAAGGCCTAGTGCAAATTGCTGTTTTTTTGCCTACTTTAGTGTTTCGCAGAAAAGGAATATCAAACGGAATCCAAACGGAATGAAACCTTCAGGAGAGTTATTTTTGGAACAAACATGATCCAGGGGACTTGGAGTAGACGTCAAGAAAGAAACAAGGTGGCCACGAGGCAGGGTGGCATGCCTGCCCCCTAGGCGCGCCCCCACCCTCGTGGGCCCCTCGTAGCTCCACCGACCTACTTCTTCCTCCTATATATATTGATATATACCGAAAACATCCAGGAGCACCACAAAACCCTATTTCCACCACCGTAACCTTCTATACCCAAGAGATTCCATTTTGGGGCCTTTTCCGAAGCTCCGCCAGAGGGGGAATCGATCACGAAGGGCTTCTACATCAACACCATAGCCTCTCCGATGATGTGTGCGTAGTTTACCACAGAACTTCGGGTCCATGGTTATTAGCTAGATGGCTTCTTATCTCTCCTTGGATCTAAATACAATGTTCTCCTCGATCTTCTTGGAGATCTATTTGATGTAACTCTTTTTGCAGTGTGTTTGCCGAGATCCGATGAATTGTGGGTTTATGATCAAGTTTATCTATGAACAATATTTGATTCTTCTCCGAAATCTTTTATGTATGATTGGTTATCTTTGCAAGTCTCTTCGAATTATCAGTTTTGGTTTGGCCTACTAGATTGATCTTTCTTGCAATGGGAGAAGTGCTTAGCTTTGGGTTCAAACTTGCGATGTCCTTTCCCAGTGACGGCAGGGGCAGCAAGGCACGTATTGTATTGCTGCCATCGAGGATAAAAAGATGGGGTTTATATCATATTGCTTGAGTTTAACCCTCTACATTATGTCATCTTGCCTAATGCGTTACTCTGTTCTTATGAACTTAATACTCTAGATGCATGCTGGATAGCGGTCGATGTGTGGAGTAATAGTAGTAGATGCATAATCGTTTCGGTCTACTTGTCGCGGACGTGATGCCTATATACATGATCATGCCTAGATATTCTCATAATTATGCACTTTTCTATCAATTGCTCGACAGTAATTTGTTCACCCACCGTAATACTTATGCTATCTTGAGAGAAGCCACTAGTGAAACCTATGGCCCCCGGGTCTTATCTTTTATCATATGAGTTTCCAATCTATTATATTTTGAAATATTTATTTTCCTATCTATATCATAAAAATATCAAAAATATTTATCTTATTATTATTATCTCTATCATATCTCACTCTCGTAAGTGACTGTGAAGGGATTGACAACCCCTTTATCGCGTTGGTTGTGAGGTTCTTATTTGTTTGTGTAGGTACGAGGGACTTGCGTGTAGTCTCCTACTAGATTGATACCTTGGTTCTCAAAAACTGTGGGAAATACTTACGCTAATTTGCTGCATCACCCTTTCCTCTTCAAGGGAAAACCAACGCATTGCTCAAGAGGTAGCAACGGATACCAGGGAAAATAAGGAAAACGTGCACCGTCTTTGAAGCGACCGCCGAGGGTAGATGGGCGATGGATGTTTGACCGTCGGTGGTTTCCGAGACGCTGCAACAATACATACTTATTTGGCCAATGGTGGCGGCAATTAAGGTGGATGACCAGAGGCAAGACTCCATCGTCTGGTCTTGGGAGAAGGTGGGCCGGTTCTCAGCCAAGTCGGCATACGATGCAAAGTTTGCGGGACTGGAGGTTTTGCCAATGGCCGTCTTCACATGGAAATCTAGGGGGCCTCCATTGTCGTTTCTTCACATGGCTCGCGCTAAAGGATAGGTGCTAAACTTCCGACCGGCTGGTGCGACATGGACTACTGCACCATGACTCGCGCCCCTTCCATACTCAGCATGACGAGACCATCTGCCATCTACTCTTAGAGAGCGTCTTCGTCCGGGAAGTCTAGTCGCACATCTTCTCGGCCTTGGGATTGGTGCAAGGCATGCCACATATGGGGAAGACACTGACGAGCTGGTGTGGCTGGCAAGGCCTGCATGGGCATCAGGCGAGGACGGTGCACACAATTTGCCTTCTAGCCATGTGGGAGATTGGAAACACAGAAACGCCATCGTCTTTGACAGAGTACCGCCTTGCCTTCTGAAGGTTCTACGGCGGATTGCATGGGTATGTAAGGACTGGCAGCTAGTAGGCTTGTTGCGAGGAGAGCTGGAGGTCTTCTTTAGGGTGGCGCTTGCATGGGATCAAGGCGAGTAGTCCTGTTCTGTATGAAGTGTGGGGTGGGTTGTGACCGTGTGTAGCCACATAATGTAAGCAAAATGTGGAGGGGCTCTTTCCCCCTTTCTTCTTTAATATATGATACGCACACTTGTGCATATCCGAGAAAAAGATATATAGTCCCCTGTGGATTAACCATGCCATGCCTGCTGCACTAGGCTGTCCCCGACAACGCTTTTAGTGGGCTCTCGCGAACTTCCTTACAGTCTTCATGGCCCGCTTGGCCTTCCTCGGGAAGGTTGTGATAAAAGGGAGCTCCTATACGCCGCTTATTGCGGCAAATGGAGCGTGTGCCGCACAGGGGTCCCAACCGGCCCACTACAACCGAATTAAGTTGAACACTAAACTTTACGATGCAAAAATACAGAGAAAATGATAGCGCTGGGAGGACCCGAACACGCGACATCCCGCCTTTGACCACATGCAGCTAGCCTGTTGAGCTGAAGCCGCCAGATGGCCAATGGTTAGCACGAAACTTTAAGAGCAGACAATAGAGGAACGTATTTAAAAGTCAAACATTTTTTTTAAAGTTACATCACATTTTTGAAAATGTGAACATTTTTCAAAATTCCTGAACATGCTTTGGACACGTGAATTTTTTTTGAATTGGTGAGCAAAATTTGAAAAAGGGACAATGTTTTAGATTCAGAACAAAATTTTAAAATTGACAACAATTGGAAAATCCTGAACAAATTTTGGAAATGTGAACATTTTTATTTAGGTGAACAAAACATTGAAACAAAAAAAATCTGAACCTTCAAACATTTTTCGAAAATGCGAACATCTTTTGATTTTGTGAACAAAATTTAAAAAAAGAAACAACTTTCAAAATACGTGAACATATTTGAAAACAAGAACATTTTTGAATTTTGTCAACAATTTGTGTAAAGAGAAACATTTTTTGAAATGCCGAACAATTTTGAAAAATGAGAACATTTCTTGAAGTGCCCAGATTAGTTTTTGAAAATGCGAACATTATTTGAATTTATGTACAATTTTCAAAAAACATGACTATTTTTAGAACATTTAACATTTTTGAAAGGAAGATCATTTTTTAAGTTTCTGAACAATTTTCGAAACATGAACTTATTAAAAAATAAGAATATACTTGAAAAGTAAAGAAGAACCAGCAAAGGAAAAGAAAAGATAGAAGTATGTTCTTGTTTGAAAACAAAATTGAAAAAGGTGAATTTTCGAACTTTTGAACATGAACCTTTTTCGAATTTGTGAATAAAATTTTAATATAAAGAACATATTTCGAATTTTTAGAACATATTTCAAAATGGAGAATAAATTCTAAACATCCCAAAGAATTTGAAACGAGAACAATTTTTGAATACATGATTTTTTTAAAACGCAAACACTTTTTGAAATTTCTAAACATTTTTTTTCAAAACAGAAACATTTTTGAAATGCTGAACAATTTTGAAAAATGACAACATTTCTTGAAATGCCCGGATTAGTTTTTGAAAATGAGAACATTATTTGAATTTATGAACAATTTTTTAAAACACGACTTTTTTTAGAAAGAATTAGTATTTATTTAAAGGACAAACATTTTTGAAGTTTCTGAACAATTTTCGAAACATGAACTTTTAAAAAAATAAGAATATACTTGAAAAGTGAAAAATAAATATAAAAGGAAAAGAAAAGATAGAAGCATGTTCTTGTTTTCGGAAGGTGAATTTTCGATTTTTTTTGTAATTAGGAACATGTTTTGAATTCGTGAACAAAATTTTAAAATAAAGAACATAATTTTGAATTTTTAGAACAAATTTTGAAATGGAGAAGAATTATGAAAATACCAAACAAATTTAAATGCGAACTTTTTGAATATGTGAACAATTTTTTTGAAAAAGAGAACACTTTTTGAATTTGTGAACAAGTTTTGAAAACAGGAACATTTTCTAAAATCCCGGTCATTATGTGAAAAGTTCTGACTAATTTGATCAAAAATATTCCGAACAATTTTAAAAAACACTCCGAACAAGTTCTGAAAACAGGAACATTTTTTAAAATTCCAGAACAGTTCTTTGAAAGTGCAAAACGTTTTTTGGATTTATTTTTTAAAAAACAAGACCATTTTTAAAAATA
The DNA here is from genome assembly GCA_034509565.1 of Triticum monococcum. Classification (NCBI taxonomy): domain Eukaryota; kingdom Viridiplantae; phylum Streptophyta; class Magnoliopsida; order Poales; family Poaceae; genus Triticum; species Triticum monococcum. Next base: position 516,089,364 of record CM067847.1, read on the forward strand.
TTTAACCATTTTTTAAAAGCACAAACATTTATTTAATTTCCCAAACTATTTTCAAAACTTGAGGTCCTAAAAAAAGAAAAAAAAAACTTGAAAACAAACGTAAAAAGAAAAAAGAAACGGTTATAGGAAAAAAATAAACAGAAAAACAAAAAAACAAAAGGAAACAGAAAAAATGGTTCAAGGAACCTTCTAGGAGGTTCCCAATACCAGAAAAACGGAAACTGTAGAAGGTTCCCAAAACCGGAAACGCTTCAACACGTTAATGGGTCGGCCAACGTAATCGCTACATCGCTAGGTCTGTGCGAAGGGTAGACATTTCGACGCAGCGTGCGTCCGATAGGAAATTCCGTGACAAAAGGACACGTCATACTGTGAGGAAAAAAAGACACCGTGCCATTTTCATGCAGCGCACGCACCTGGCCCGATCGAACGCCTGGGACAAGACGCCCGTACATCACGGCACGCGGCCACCCGCGTGTCGTCACGTGCGCGTGGCATCGCCTTCGACATGTCATCGTCTCATGGCACCCGAGGCGCGTGCCGCCCACGCCCCGGCCATGGGCGCGCCCGCGGCGGCGCGAGCCCGGAGTATCCGCCCTAGTCCCCCACAAAACCGTTGCGCGGCGACTCTACGGCGGCGCCTAGCGACATGCTATATAAGTCGCGGTCGCGGCGAACCAGCGGTCCATCGGCGAGTTGGATCTCAGGTGTTTCCAAACGGAGTACCATCGACCGAGCAAGCACCACGAGAAGACCTCGCGCCCTCCACTCCTCCACCTCCACCGCGCATTGGTGAGTCTTGTTCCTTAGATCGGAGTTCCAGGGGTTTCTCCTCCGGCCAGTGCCCTCGCTCGCTTATTTCTGACCTTTGTACGCGTCACACGGCCGGCCGGATTATAGGGCATCAATCGTCGATACTTCTCCTCCGGCGATCGTCGCACGGTTGAGTACTTCGGCCTCGTGCACTTGCCTCTCTGTTAGCGCGCTCCCCTGTTCCTCGAGAAGAGCCGCCGCCTATATCAGTCAAGTAGATGTAAGCTCCACGTACGGCACCATTATTCACCTCTACGCCGCCGCATTGCCGTCCGCTAGTTCAGACGACACTGTGTTCTGGCTTGATGCCCGCCACTGCGTCGACCCTAGCGAGCTCTCTAACCCCCCACTGATCGGGCGTAGATTTTCCTCTTGTAAATTCAAGTCCTAGTATCATCGAGATTCAATCTAATCTACAAGGATTTTGAAGTACTCCTATTTCGTTTAATTCAATGCAATTTTGCAGCTAGAAAATGGAACACAACAGGGAGACACCGGCGGTCTCCGGCAAGGAAGAAGTCGACATCGAGGCCGTCGCTGGCCTGAGAAGGGATGATTGCGGTGTCAACTCGCAGGATCCTGCATGGAAACGGTTCCTGCGCCACATTGGACCAGGCTTCATGGTCTCCTTGGCCTACCTCGATCCGGGAAACTGTAATGCTCTCTTCTCCATTAGTCTCTCTCAATCACAATTCACAACACACATAGTATGATTCTAGTACATATCTGCTCACGCGTTCCAAACTGAAACAGTGGAAACGGATCTCCAAGCCGGCGCCAACCACAGATACGAGGTACGTGGTGACCATTTGTTCGTCTTGCATTGCGTTTTGCTCGCCGGTCAGTCACCGTAGAAACTAATTATTTTGCTTCCTTCCCTGTTTCCATCGCATGCAGCTCCTTTGGGTGATTCTTATCGGCCTGATCTTCGCGCTAATTATACAGTCGCTGTCAGCTAATCTTGGCGTGGTGACAGGTAAGTAAGACGCATGTATAGTATATGTGACACTCATTTTGTCATGCACATGATGCACCAAACTAATTGGATTTGTGTCGACGGACATCAACTAAAACAGGGAGACACCTTGCCGAGCTGTGCAAGTCAGAGTATCCCGTATGGGTCAAGATCTGCTTATGGTTACTTGCAGAAGTGGCTGTGATTGCTGCAGACATCCCAGAAGGTTTGAACCGCTGCATTATATATACTCCAAAGTACAAATAAAAATTCTGGGTTTAGCTTGATGTTTAATTAACAGCAGTTTTACCTTTGTGATTTGCAGTGATAGGAACGGCCTTCGCCTTCAACCTCTTGTTCAACGTCCCGGTATGGATCGGGGTTCTCATTGCTGGCTCTAGTACGTTGCTTCTTCTCGGCCTTCAAAGATATGGGGTAACAAGCTACGATCATCCCTTAACTGAAATGAAATGATTTTCTGAACGCGCGTAGCAGTGAGACCCATGATATATATGTTGTTCTTTTGTGTGGCCAGGTACGGAAGCTGGAGTTTTTGGTTGCGCTGCTGGTGTTCGTCATGGCGGCATGTTTCTTCGTGGAGATGAGCATCGTGAAGCCACCAGCAAAGGAGGTGATGAAGGGACTATTCATCCCCAGGCTCAACGGGTCCAGCGCCACCGCCGACGCCATTGCGCTCCTCGGGGCTCTTGTAATGCCGTAAGTCGTACAGAAATTAACTACCATTTGCCATATCTGTTTTTTTGTTGGCTGTTGCATTTTACATGTGAACATTAATTCACCGTAATGAATTTATTCCAGGCACAACCTATTCCTGCACTCTGCCCTGGTGCTGTCGAGGGACACACCCGCATCAGTAAGAGGAATGAACGACGCTTGCAGGTTCTTCCTCTTCGAGAGCGGCATTGCGCTGTTCGTGGCTCTTCTCGTCAACATCGCAATCATCTCTGTCTCTGGGACTGTCTGTAACGCGGGCAACCTATCCCTGGAAGACGCCGCCAAGTGCGGCGACCTCACACTGGACTCGTCTTCCTTCCTACTCAAGGTTCGTGAAATGTGTTGACCACTGACTTCGGTTTGTGAACTGTACATGATCGATGGTGATTTATGAAAGATTGATTGTTATTGTTGTTGTGTTCTAGAACGTGCTGGGCAGGTCGAGCGCGATCGTGTACGGTGTGGCGCTCCTGGCCTCTGGGCAGAGCTCGAGTATCACTGGCACCTACGCCGGGCAATATATCATGCAGGGGTTCTTGGACATCAAGATGAAGAAGTGGGTGCGGAACCTGATGACCCGCAGCATCGCCATCGTCCCCAGCTTGGTTGTCTCCATTATCGGAGGCCCCAGTGGTGCCGGTCGTCTCATTATCATTGCATCGGTAGGTACACTGTTTTCACCACAGCACAGAATCGCTAAACATCCTGAATACTGCATGATGCATTATGTATAATGGCCTTGGTTATCGTCCATCCAAGCAGATGATACTATCATTTGAGCTACCGTTCGCTCTCATCCCGCTTCTCAAGTTCAGCAGCAGCAGGAACAAGATGGGACAGTGCAACAACTCAATCTATGTAAGGAAGCACATGCACTACCGATCGATAAATTTCATTAACTGTTTATATTTTTGGCTGTGGAAGTGTGGAATTTGTTGGCTGAATCCATCCATGTACCTGTGTACACAGATTGTAGGGTTCTCATGGACGCTAGGATTCATTATCATCGGGATAAACGTCTACTTCCTCAGCTCGAAATTGATTGGCTGGATCCTCCACAACTCGCTGCCGACCTACGCAAACGTCCTCGTCGGCATCACCTTGTTCCCGCTGATGCTGCTCTACATTGCTGCTGTCGTCTACCTCACATTCAGGAAGGACACAGTCAAGTTCATGTCTCGCCGCGAGCTGCAGGACATTGATGACACTGAGAAAGCGAAGGTTGCCAACGAGGGTGGCATCGAGGACGACATAGTTGTACAATCAAAGTGATGCTTGTTTACCACCCTCATTAATCCTAGATAGAAATATTTTGTTAGCTAGGCATATTGATTGAATTGATTAGTTTTTTGTATATCTTGTTAGTGTGGTCTTCTGCTAATGATAAATAGGCTCTGCAAGCATGCACGGCTTTGCTGCAATTGTTGTGGTGATGTATTTTTTTTTCTCTTCTCTCAATGCCTTCTGAAAGATCGCTTCCTTAGATGCCGCTGAAAAATCGCTAAAAAGACCAGGAATCCAACCATTGTACGTGTACGTGAGCTGTTTACTGGGCTGCGATATGATAGAAGGTCAGAGGCCCAAAATAATACTTTTTTTGAACACAGGCCCAAAATAATACTAGCACAGAACTTTGGAGGCCCAATGGCACGATCGGAACAGGCAGTGAACTGGCGTCTGGGTCTCGCGACCGGCGATCGACGAAGCACCAAACCCTTGCCCTGCGCGAGGCCCTAGTAGTCGTGCCGGCGCCGGCAGTTGCCTCCGTTCCGATCCCACTGTTGATCGTCTTCCTGCCGGCTGCCGTGAAGATGCAACAATCACAGACCGCGGCTCTGTCAGTTCGTTGCTTCAATCAGGATTGAGGAACACATCTACACCAGACTACGAACTGGTTTTTATCTCCAAGAGCAAAGTTCTTTTTAAAATTTATTTTCTTTGTATTTGAATGATCTAATCATCTAGCGGTTGTTACTATTTGAAACTAATTAGATTTTATTTGATCAAATGATCGATGATCACTAATAATTTCTTAGGTTTTGTTTACTAGCTAGACGGGTGCTCCTTTTTGGTAGAACATGAGGTTTGTTTATTGCTTTGCTATGGTTTACCTTTTTAGCATTAGTATTAATATTTGATATATGCCTAAATAAGGTACAAATAAAACAGACATGCAAATATATAATAAAATGGGAGTATGCTTTACGCATATTGATTTTTCTCTTATGTGAATTATTTGAAAATTTGGGCCACATTTTGGTTTTCGCCCGGGCCCCGAATTCCTGGAGGCGGCCCTGACAATGGGCTGAGAAATTCAGCTTAAAAAGGAAAAACGCGGTCATAAAAAAAACATGAGGCAACCGAGCCCAATCTTTTCGCCCCTCTTTTGGCAAATTAATCGTCGTCGTGGTTGTTCCGACGATGCTCAGGTATAAGAGGGTCTGAATAAGCCCCATACATGCTTAGAGAAGGAGCAGTCCAGGATGATGTGCACATCAGTCTCCGGTTCTTGGTCACATAAACACAAAGAGGATTGTTCGGCCAGCCTCTCTTTTGTAACCCGTCCGCTGTCCAAATCCAACCAGAGAAAGAATTTCACCTTGCCTTCGGCCTTGACCTTCCAAGCAAGGTTTGCTGTGGTATAGGGATGTGGCCAATGAATTGCACATCATAAGCAGCCTTGGCCGAATATTTGGCCCGAGCAGAGAGCATCCATGAGATCTCATCAGGATTGTCGGAAAGGTTAACTTGCTGAATTATTTCCCAGAGCAACACAAACTAGCCAATAGCTTCAATATAATTAATTTTGTGCACTCCTGTCATCCAAGTGTTGCTCGCAAAGCCTTCCTTGACAGAAATCAGTCTTTTCATCGAGGTGTTGGCAAGCAAGGGAGCAATCTCAGCAGGTTCCTGACCATCTATCCATCTATCCCTGGAAACTAGTCATGGCGCCATCTCCCAGCGTGATTTTGGTTAGAATATGTCAACACTAGTGCTCTGTTGCTGATGAAAGGCGCATTACGGAGAAGACAGGAGAAGAAGGGGATAGATACTAAGTGGCAGGCCGGAAGTTGACTCAAACGTTTGGGCCGTTGGCCCATCTCGTAGGGCAAGAGGACCCATGTAATAGAGTGCGTTAAATACCCAGTAGCTGAGCCAGAGAAGGCAGCGAATTGTAATTGGATCTCGATCCCCTCTCAGACTCTCCCTTCTCCCTTCTTCCCCAAGCTGTACCTCTCTTCTCCCAATCCCCATTCCAATTTATACGAAAGTACTATATATCCTTGAATTCGTTCAATAGATCGTGAGTAGAGGGTTCTGTACATCACAATTGGTATCATATTTGGGTCGATCGGCGGCGGGATCGGGCTCGGCGGCGGTCGGGTTAGGTTCTCTCGTAAAATCCCCGTCCGTTGGCTGGGTCTGCGGCGGCGGAGGGTGGCCGCAGTTCTTCGGCGGCACGGGCGGCGGCGGTGAACTTTCGGCGGCGGATCGAGGGTAGCTCTCGATTGCACTCAGATCCTCTGGGTGTGTGAAATTCCGGTGGGCTACTCGGTTGGCGCTGCATGGCGGGGTTCGGAGTCAGTTGCAGAGGAAGGGGTTAGCGGCTGCTGTAAAACTCCCTGGTACTCGCCGATTCCTGGTAGGCGGTGAAGCTGGCGACTACGGCACCCCCAAAGCCGAATCAGCAGACACGTCTCGTGGTGGATGCCATGGAGACCATCGAGGCGCGGGTGGGAGAACAACTGCAGCTTCTGCAAACGGTGGGCGATAAGTTGGGTAAGCTGGATGATCTGTTTAGTCGCTTGGATTCCCTTGATCAGCAGTTCGCGGCACAGGCGGCGCAGATGCATATTGTTCAGAACAATGTCAGTCTCACGATGAAGTCGATTGGGGAAATTAGACAGGAGCAGGCAGCAGCTGCTCGTGAGTCAGGACCGAAGCAATCTCCTCCGAGTGCGTCCACCAGCGATGGCATTTTGGGTATGCCACCGCAGCATAGGCAACCGGCCGTTCCACCACCTGTGTTTGTGACTCAGGCTGGGCATTCTACAACAGAGCATTTTGGGACAGAATTTCAGTTGAAGAAACCATGGATGCCCAAAATGGATTTTCCCCATTTTGAGGGAGAGGATGTTCGTATCTGGCTAGATGGATGTGAGGCCTACTTCTCACTGTATGTTTATCCCTGAAGAATTCAAGGTCACATCAGCTACGCTGCACCTGTCTGTTGATGTAGCAAATTGGTTCCATGCATGCAAGGCTCTACATTAGTGGCCGTGCTGGAATGAGTTTAGGATGGTAGTTATGCAGGAGTTTGATGTGAATGTTGAAAGTGCGTTATATCGACTAGAGGGGGGGTGAATAGGCGATTTTTACGAAAGTCTTCAAAACATGGAAGTTATGAAGACAAACAGTAGAGATATGCCTATTACTATGCAGTGGAAGTTAGACTACACTAGGCAAGCCATGGTCAAGTATCAACAGAGTGAAAGCACGGTGACGAATAGCTGCAGTGTAATACGGATCAGGTAGGAAGATATTATGAAGCCAAACAGAACACACAGTTACTCAGTGAAGACAAAAGATACAGCAAACATGCAATGACTTCACAACAAGTAACAGTATGTAAAGGGAAGTGAAGATGAAACCAGTGACTCGTTGAAGACAATGATTTGTTGGACCAGTTCCAGTTGCTGTGACAACTGTACGTCTGGTTGGAGCGGCTAGGTATTTAAACCTTAGGACACACAGTCCCGGACACCCAGTCCTGAACCGCAGCTCAGGACACCCAGTCCTCACCGTATTCTCCTTGAGCTAAGGTCACACAGACCTCGCCCAATCACTCTGGTAAGTCTTCAAGGTAGACTCCCAAACCTTCACAGACTTTTTCACCGGCAATCCACAATGACTCTTGGATGCTTAGAACGCGACGCCTAACCGGCTGGAGGTGAAGGAAATATGCCCTAGAGGCAATAATAAAGTTATTATTTATTTCCTTATATCATGATAAATGTTTATTATTCATGCTAGAATTGTATTAACCGGAAACATAATACATGTGTGAATACATAGACAAACAGAGTGTCACTAGTATGCCTCTACTTGACTAGCTCGTTAATCAAAGATGGTTAAGTTTCCTAACCATGAACAAAGAGTTGTTATTTGATTAACGAGGTCACATCATTAGTTGAATGATCTGATTGACATGACCCATTCCATTGGCTTAGCACCCGATCGTTTAGTATGTTGCTATTGCTTTCTTCATGACTTATACATGTTCCTATGACTATGAGATTATGCAACTCCCGTTTGCCGGAGGAACACTTTGGGTGCTACCAAACGTCACAACGTAACTGGGTGATTATAAAGGAGTACTGCAGGTGTCTCCAATGGTAGATGTTGGGTTGGCGTATTTCGAGAATAGGATTTGTCACTCCGATTGTCGGAGAGGTATCTCTGGGCCCTCTCGGTAATACACATCACATAAGCCTTGCAAGCATTATAACTAAGATGTTAGTTGTGAGATGATGTATTACAGAACGAGTAAAGAGACTTGCCGGTAACGAGATTGAACTAGGTATTGGATACCGACGATCGAATCTCGGGCAAGTAACATACCGATGACAAAGGGAGCAACGTATGTTGTTATGCGGTCTGACCGATAAAGATCTTCGTAGAATATGTAGGAGCCAATATGGGCATCCAGGTCCCGCTATTGGTTATTGACCGGAGACGTGTCTCGGTCATGTCTACATTGTTCTCGAACCGTAGGGCCCGCACGCTTAACGTAACGATGACAATTATTATGAGTTTATGCATTTTGATGTACCGAAGGTTGTTCAGAGTCCCGGATGTGATCACGGACATAACGAGGAGTCTCGAAATGGTCGAGACATAAATATTGATATATTGGAAGCCTATATTTGGATATCGGAAGTGTTCCAGGTGAAATCGGGATTTTACCGGATTACCGGGAGGTTACCGGAACCCCCCGGGAGCCATATGGGCCTTCATGGGCCTTAGTGGAAAGGAGAAAAAGGGGCAGCCCATAGGTGGCCGCGTGCCCCCCTTCCCTTAGTCCTATTAGGACTAGGAGAAGGGGCCGGCCCCCCTCTCTCTCTTCCCCCCCTTGGGAATCCTAGTTGGAATAGGATTGAGGGGGGGGAGTCCTACTCCCGGTAGGAGTAGGACTCCTCCTGCGCCCTCTCCCTGGCCGGCGCACCCCTCCCCCTTGGATCCTTTATATACAGGGGCAGGGGGCACCTCTAGACACACAAGTTGATCCTTGGTGATCGTTCCTTAGCCGTGTGCGGTGCCCCCTGCCACCAAATTCCACCTCGATCATATTGTTGCAGTGCTTAGGCGAAGCCCTGCGTCGGTAATACATCAAGATCGTCACCACGCCGTCGTGCTGACGGAACTCTTCCTCGACGCTTTGCTGGATCGGAGCCCGAGGATCGTCATCGAGCTGAACGTGTGCTAAGAACTCGGAGGTGCCGGAGTAACGGTGCTTGGATCGGTCGGATCGGGAAGACGTACGACTACTTCCTCTACGTTGTGTGAACGCTTCCGCAGTCGGTCTGCGTTGGTATGTAGACAACACTCTCCCCTCTCGTTGCTATACATCACCATGATCTTGCGTGTGCGTAGGAAATTTTTTGAAATTACTATGTTCCCCAACAGTGGCATCCGAGCCTAGGTTTTATGGTTTGATGTTATTTGCACGAGTAGAACACAAGTGAGTTGTGGGCGATACAAGTCATACTGCCTACCAGCATGTCATACTTTGGTTCGGCGGTATTGTTGGACGAGACGACCCGGACGAACATTACACGTACGCTTACGCGAGACCGGTTCCCTCGACGTGCTTTGCACATAGATGGCTTGCGGGCGACTGTCTCTCCAACTTTAGTTGAACCAAGTGTGGCTACGTCCGGTCCTTGAGAAGGTTAAAACGGAGTCTATTTGACAAACTATCATTGTGGTTTTGATGCGTAGGTGAGATGAGTTCTTGCTTAAGCCCGTAGCAGCCACGTAAAACTTGCAACAACAAAGTAGAGGATGTCTAACTTGTTTTTGCAGGGCATGTTGTGATGTGATATGGTCAAGGCATGATGCTAAATTTTATTGTATGAGATGATCATGTTTTGTAACCAAGTTATCGGCAACTGGCAGGAGCCATATGGTTGTCGCTTTATTGTATGCAATGCAATCGCGATGTAATGCTTTACTTTATTAGTAAGCGGTAGTGATAGTCGTGGAAGCATAAGATTGGCGAGACGACAACGATGCTACGATGGAGATCAAGGTGTCGCGCCGGTGACGATGGTGATCATGACGGTGCTTCGGAGATGGAGATCACAAGCACAAGATGATGATGGCCATATCATATCACTTATATTGATTGCATGTGATGTTTATCCTTTTATGCATCTTATCTTGCTTTGATTGACGGTAGCATTATAAGATGATCTCTCACTAAATTATCAAGAAGTGTTCTCCCTGAGTATGCACCGTTGCCAAAGTTCGTCGTGCCCAGACACCACGTGATGATCGGGTTGATAAGCTCTACGTCCATCTACAACGGGTGCAAGCCAGTTTTGCACACGCAGAATACTCAGGTTAAACTTGACGAGCCTAGCATATGCAGATATGGCCTCGGAACACAGAGACCGAAAGGTCGAGCGTGAATCATATAGTAGATATGATCAAACATAACAATGTTCACCATTGAAAACTACTCCATCTCACGTGATGATCGGTTATGGTTTAGTTGATTTGGATCACGTGATCACTTAGAGGATTAGAGGGATGTCTATCTAAGTGGGAGTTCTTAAGTAATTTGATTAACTGAACTTAAAACTTATCATGAACTTAGTACCTGATAGTATCTTGCTTGTTTATGTTGATTGTAGATAGATGGCTCGTGCTGTTGTTCCGTTGAATTTTAATGCGTTCCTTGAGAAAGCAAAGTTGAAAGATGATGGTAGCAATTACACGGACTGGGTCCGTAACTTGAGGATTATCCTCATTGCTGCACAGAAGAATTACGTCCTGGAAGCACCGCTGGGTGCCAGGCCTGCTGCTGGAGCAACACCAGATGTTATGAACGTCTAGCAGAGCAAAGCTGATGACTACTCGATAGTTCAGTGTGCCATGCTTTACGGCTTAGAATCGGGACTTCAACGACGTTTTGAACGTCATGGAGCATTTGAGATGTTCCAGGAGTTGAAGTTAATATTTCAAGCAAATGCCCGGATTGAGAGATATGAAGTCTCCAATAAGTTCTATAGCTGCAAGATGGAGGAGAACAGTTCTGTCAGTGAGCATATACTCAAGATGTCTGGGTATAATAATCACTTGATTCAATTGGGAGTTAATCTTCCGGATGATTGCGTCATTGACAGAATTCTCCAATCACTGCCACCCAGCTGCAAGAGCTTCGTGATGAACTATAATATGCAAGGGATGAACAAGACTATTCCCGAGCTCTTCGCAATGCTGAAAGCTGCGGAGGTAGAAATCAAGAAGGAGCATCAAGTGTTGATGGTCAACAAGACCACTAGTTTCAAGAAAAAGGGCAAAGGGAAGAAGAAGGGGAACTTCAAGAAGAACAGCAAGCAAGTTGCTGCTCAGGAGAAGAAACCCAAGTCTGGACCTAAGCCTGAAACTGAGTGCTTCTACTGCAAGCAGACTGGTCACTGGAAGCGGAACTGCCCCAAGTATTTGGCGGATAAGAAGGATGGAAAGGTGAACAAAGGTATATGTGATATACATGTTATTGATGTGTGCCTTACTAGAGCTCGCGGTAGCACCTGGGTATTTGATACTGGTTCTGTTGCTAATATTTGCAACTCGAAACAGGGACTACGGAATAAGCGGACACTAGCAAAGGACGAGGTGACGATGCGCGTGGGAAACGGTTCCAAAGTCGATGTGATCGCGGTCAGCACGCTACCTCTACATCTACCTTCGGGATTAATATTAGACCTAAATAATTGTTATTTGGTGCCAGCGTTGAGCATGAACATTATATCTGGATCTTGTTTAATGCGAGATGGTTATTCATTTAAATCAGAGAATAATGGTTGTTCTATTTATATGAGTAATATCTTTTATGGTCATGCACCTTTGAGGAGTGGTCTATTTTTGATGAATCTCGATAGTAGTGATACACATATTCATAATGTTGAAACCAAAAGATGCAGAGTTGATAATGATAGTGCAACTTATTTGTGGCACTGCCGTTTAGGTCATATCGGTGTAAAGCGCATGAAGAAACTCCATACTGATGGGCTTTTGGAACCACTTGATTATGAATCACTTGGTACTTGCGAACCGTGCCTCATGGGCAAGATGACTAAAACACCGTTCTCCGGTACTATGGAGAGAGCAACAGATTTGTTGGAAATCATACATACCGATGTATGTGGTCCGATGAATATTGAGGCTCGTGGCGGATATCGTTATTTTCTCACTTTCACAGATGATTTAAGCAGATATGGGTATATCTACTTAATGAAACATAAGTCTGAAACATTTGAAAAGTTCAAAGAATTTCAGAGTGAAGTTGAAAATCATCGTAACAAGAAAATAAAATTTCTACGATCTGATCGTGGAGGAGAATATTTGAGTTACGAATTTGGTGTACATTTGAAAAATTGTGGAATAGTTTCGCAACTCACGCCACCCGGAACACCACAACGTAATGGTGTGTCCGAATGTCGTAATCGTACTTTACTAGATATGGTACGATCTATGATGTCTCTTACTGATTTACCGCTATCATTTTGGGGATACGCTTTAGAGACGGCCGAATTCACGTTAAATAGGGCACCATCAAAATTCGTTGAGACGCCGCCTTATGAACTATGGTTTGGCAAGAAACCAAAGTTGTCGTTTCTTAAAGTTTGGGGCTGCGATGCTTATGTGAAAAAGCTTCAACCTGATAAGCTCGAACCCAAATCGGAGAAATGTGTCTTCATAGGATACCCAAAGGAGACTGTTGGGTACACCTTCTATCACAGATCCGAAGGCAAGACATTCGTTGGTAAGAATGGATCCTTTCTAGAGAAGGAGTTTCTCTCGAAAGAAGTGAGTGGGAGGAAAGTAGAACTTGACGAGGTAACTGTACCTGCTCCCTTATTGGAAAGTAGTACATCACAGAAAACCGTTTCTACGACACCTACACCAATAAGTGAGGAAGCTAATGATGATGATCATGAAACTTCAGGACAAGATACTACTGAACCTCGTAGATCAACCAGAGCAAGATCCGCGCCAGAGTGGTACGGTAATCCTGTTTTGGAAATCATGCTACTAGATCATGATGAACCTGCGAACTATGAAGAAGCGATGGTGAGCCTAGATTCCGCAAAGTGGCTTGAAGCCATGAAATCTGAGATGGGATCCATGTATGAGAACAAAGTATGGACTTTGGTTGACTTGCCCGATGATCGGCAAGCAATTGAAAATAAATGGATCTTCAAGAAAAAGACTGACGCTAACGGTAATATTACTGTCTATAAAGCTCGACTTGTCGCAAAAGGTTTTCGACAAGTTCAAGGGGTTGACTACGATGAGACCTTCTCACCCGTAGCGATGCTTAAGTGTGTCAGAATCATGTTAGCAATTGCCGCATTTTATGATTATGAAATTTGGCAGATGGATGTCAAAACTGCATTCCTGAATGGATTTCTGGAAGAAGAGTTGTATATGATGCAACCAGAAGGTTTTGTCGATCCAAAGGGAGCTAACAAAGTGTGCAAGCTCCAGCGATCCATTTATGGACTGGTGCAAGCCTCTCGGAGTTGGAATAAACGCTTTGATAGTGTGATCAAAGCATTTGGTTTTATACAGACTTTTGGAGAAGCCTGTATTTACAAGAAAGTGAGTGGGAGCTCTGTAGCATTTCTGATATTATATGTGGATGACATATTGCTGATTGGAAATGATATAGAATTTCTGGATAGCATAAAGGGATACTTGAATAAAAGTTTTTCGATGAAAGACCTCGGGGAAGCTGCTTACATATTAGGCATAAAGATCTATAGAGATAGATCAAGACGCTTGATTGGACTTTCACAAAGCACATACCTTGACAAGATTTTGAAGAAGTTCAAAATGGATCAAGCAAAGAAAGGGTTCTTGCCTGTGTTACAAGGTGTGAAGTTGTGTCAGACTCAATGCCCGACCACTGCAGAAGATAGAGAAAAAAATGAAAGATGTTCCCTATGCTTCAGCCATAGGCTCTATCATGTATGCAATGCTGTGTACCAGACCTGGTGTGTGCCTTGCTATAAGTTTAGCAGGGAGGTACCAAAGTAATCCAGGAGTGGATCACTGGACAGCGGTCAAGAACATCCTGAAATACCTGAAAAGGACTAAGGATATGTTTCTCGTATATGGAGGTGACAAAGAGCTCACCGTAAGAGGTTACATTGATGCAAGCTTTGACACTGATCCGGACGATTCTAAATCGCAAACCGGATATGTGTTTACTTTAAACGGTGGAGCTGTCAGTTGGTGCAGTTCTAAACAAAGTGTCGTAGCGGGATCTACATGTGAAGCGGAGTACATAGCTGCTTCGGAAGCAGCGAACGAAGGAGTCTGGATGAAGGAGTTCATATCCGATCTAGGTGTCATACCTAGTGCATCGGGTCCAATGAAAATCTTTTGTGACAATACTGGTGCAATTGCCTTAGCAAAGGAATCCAGATTTCACAAAAGGACCAAACACATCAAGAGACGCTTCAACTCCATCCGGGATCTAGTCCAGGTGGGAGACATAGAGATTTGCAAGATACATACGGATCTGAATGTTGCAGACCCGTTGACTAAGCCTCTTCCACGAGCAAAACATGATCAGCACCAAGGCTCCATGGGTGTTAGAATCATTACTGTGTAATCTAGATTATTGACTCTAGTGCAAGTGGGAGACTGAAGGAAATATGCCCTAGAGGCAATAATAAAGTTATTATTTATTTCCTTATATCATGATAAATGTTTATTATTCATGCTAGAATTGTATTAACCGGAAACATAATACATGTGTGAATACATAGACAAACAGAGTGTCACTAGTATGCCTCTACTTGACTAGCTCGTTAATCAAAGATGGTTAAGTTTCCTAACCATGAACAAAGAGTTGTTATTTGATTAACGAGGTCACATCATTAGTTGAATGATCTGATTGACATGACCCATTCCATTGGCTTAGCACCCGATCGTTTAGTATGTTGCTATTGCTTTCTTCATGACTTATACATGTTCCTATGACTATGAGATTATGCAACTCCCGTTTGCCGGAGGAACACTTTGGGTGCTACCAAACGTCACAACGTAACTGGGTGATTATAAAGGAGTACTGCAGGTGTCTCCAATGGTAGATGTTGGGTTGGCGTATTTCGAGAATAGGATTTGTCACTCCGATTGTCGGAGAGGTATCTCTGGGCCCTCTCGGTAATACACATCACATAAGCCTTGCAAGCATTATAACTAAGATGTTAGTTGTGAGATGATGTATTACAGAACGAGTAAAGAGACTTGCCGGTAATGAGATTGAACTAGGTATTGGATACCGACGATCGAATCTCGGGCAAGTAACATACCGATGACAAAGGGAGCAACGTATGTTGTTATGCGGTCTGACCGATAAAGATCTTCGTAGAATATGTAGGAGCCAATATGGGCATCCAGGTCCCGCTATTGGTTATTGACCGGAGACGTGTCTCGGTCATGTCTACATTGTTCTCGAACCGTAGGGTCCGCACGCTTAACGTAACGATGACAGTTATTATGAGTTTATGCATTTTGATGTACCGAAGGTTGTTCGGAGTCCCGGATGTGATCACGGACATGACGAGGAGTCTCGAAATGGTCGAGACATAAAGATTGATATATTGGAAGCCTATATTTGGATATCGGAAGTGTTCCGGGTGAAATCGGGATTTTACCGGATTACCGGGAGGTTACCGGAACCCCCCGGGAGCCATATGGGCCTTCATGGGCCTTAGTGGAAAGGAGAAAAAGGGGCAGCCCATAGGTGGCCGTGCGCCCCCTTCCCTTAGTCCTATTAGGACTAGGAGAAGGGGCTGCCCCCCCCCTCTCTCTCTTCCCCCCCTTGGGAATCCTAGTTGGAATAGGATTGAGGGGGGGAGTCCTACTCCCGATAGGAGTAGGACTCCTCCTGCGCCCTCTCCCTGGCCGGCACACCCCTCCCCCTTGGATCCTTTATATACGGGGGCAGGGGGCACCTCTAGACACACAAGTTGATCCTTGGTGATCGTTCCTTAGCCGTGTGCGGTGCCCCCTGCCACCAAATTCCACCTCGATCATATTGTTGCAGTGCTTAGGCGAAGCCCTGCATCGGTAATACATCAAGATCGTCACCACGCCGTCGTGCTGACGGAACTCTTCCTCGACGCTTTGCTGGATCGGAGCCCGAGGATCGTCATCGAGCTGAACGTGTGCTAATAACTCGGAGGTGCCGGAGTAACGGTGCTTGGATCGGTCGGATCGGGAAGACGTACGACTACTTCCTCTACGTTGTGTGAACGCTTCCGCATTCAGTCTGCGTTGGTATGTAGACAACACTCTCCCCTCTCGTTGCTATACATCACCATGATCTTGCGTGTGCGTAGGAAATTTTTTGAAATTACTATGTTCCCCAACAGGAGGATGCACAGTCCTCAAGTGTAATAAGTCTTGAGATCACTCAGACAAGAAGACTTAAGTGATGCCCAATTTGCTCTGGCTCTGGGTGGTTAGGGCTTTTTCCTCGCTAGGTATTCTCTCTCAAAGGCTTCGAGGTGGGTTGCTCTCAAACGACAAAAGCCGTGCACTGGAATCTGAGCAGCCAACCGTTTATGGTTGTAGGGGGTGGGCTATTTATAGCCACTAGGCAACCCGACTTGATTTGTCCGAAATGACCCTGGGTCACTAAGGAACTGACACGTGTTCCAACGGTCAGATTTCAAACTCACATGGCAACTTTACTTGGGCTACAAGCAAAGCTGACTTGTCCGACTCTGGACAAGATTTGCTCTCATAGTCTTGACTCGAAGACATAGGTTTGTTGTTTAGGCATCACTTCAGTCGTTCTGACTGGTTCTCTTGGACCCCACTTAACAGTACGGTGGTTCCTATGACTCAACACAAATAAAAGAGAACTACGAAAGATCTAAGTCTTCGAGCTCCATAGGCTTCATGTGGTGTCTTCTCTTGTCATAGTCTTCAAAGTGAATATCTTCATATACCACCATTGACTTCAATGTCTTCGTACATTTTTAGGGGTCATCTCTGGTAGTAAAACCGAATCAATGAGGGACTTCTACCTGTGTTATCCTGCAATTCTCACAAACACATTAGTCCCTCAACTAGGTTTGTCGTCAATACTCCAAAAACCAACTAGGGGTGGCACTAGATGCACTTACAATCTCCCCCTTTTTGGTGATTGATGACAAACTAGTTGAAGTTTTCAACGGGGAATATAGTCTGTGAAATTTTAAAGGATAAGGAATTGTCTTCATAAGTTGCAAGGGCTCCCCTTGAAGATGTGGATATAAGTAATTTGCTTTTTGAATGCAAATGCACATGGCAGGTTGTACTTGTGGAGATCCACTTCAACTTATGATGACAATCCACTATGCATGTAAAGGTATATGAAGATAATGACATGCATAATGGAAAATGGACGTCTGCAGAATGATCTAAGTGCGGAATTTATCATCGCACATGCGGAATTTATCTTCGCAAAACAAGGTGGCAAATAAGTAGCAGACGACCATCGAGTTTAAGTGTTACAACTCAAAGAACCAAATGTAGCAAAACGAGAGTTGTAAGCACGAAGCAAAATATAGCAAAATGTAAAGCACCCGCCCATAATGACCCGCTTGAAGACTATCAACCTCATATGCTTCTCCCCCTTTTGTCAGTGAGGACCAAAAAGGTTCGAAGACATAGAGTTTCTACTCATTCCCATGAGCGGCAGGGTCGTTGGTGGTGTTTGGCGGTGTTGAAGAGCTTGGTGGAGTGTCGACGCGTGCTGAAGGAGGTGGCGGTGATGTAGCATCGTATTCATCCTCTATAATTCTGGCAGTTACGGTGGCAGCAGAGGAAGAAAACTCCGAGTCTTCAAGGGATGGCGTTCCTCGCAGCACAGCTCTTCTAGGAGGTGTGGAGTCAAACTTGAATCGCTCTGTGAAGCCATCCTCTTGAAGATCAGCTTCAGAACACATCATCGTGAGCCCTTTCCATGTGCGTCGACAGGTTTCATGTGCAACGAATGCATTCTTGGTGGCAAGATTTTGAATGCGATTTACATCCACCAAGAGGCTTTTCATCTGACGCTTCAGCCAGTCATGATGCCTATCCTATTTTTGATGAAGGGCCACAAGAAGCTCTCGGTCATTGAGAGCACGAGCGTGCTTCTTGGGTCTTGGAGCAGTGGTGCTGTCAGTGGCTTCAGTGGAAGCAGGGCATGGTGCACATGTAGTGCCAGCCAACGGATACACCCGAGAGATTGCTTCAATTGCTTCAATGTTTTGAGTGAAGGTCTGGTGTTCTGCGTTCTGAAGACTCAGAGGTTGCTTGGCCGGCTCAGGATAGATGGCTTCAGCAGAGGTATCCACATCAGGCAAGAAGATCCGATGGTTGCGGGCTAAGGGTTGATACAAGATAGCAGAGTGAAGTTTGATCAGCCTCATTACCCAAGGGGCATAGAATTTCAAACCAAACAGATCTGAGCCTGATGCAGCAAGTTGGCGGATGAAGAAGTCCTATGCATTGAAGCATTTGCCATGAAGAATACAGAATATCAGAGTCTTCATTGCACCCTCAATTTTGGCATTTGGAGAGTGCCCTTTGATAGGCCAGAGAGTTCGACTGATGATGTGATAGATGGTTCTGGGCAGGTACTCAAGGTCTTCAACAAAGAACTCTGTGGGATAAGGAGCATCTTGGGGCAATGGCTTCATCATGGAGAGCATTTGACTCATATCAGGTTCTGGTCGCTGAAAGATGCTCTCAATAGCTTCAGCATGCAGCTGACAGCCTTGCTCGAATAGATCGCCAGGAGTGGGCAATCCAGTGAGCTCAATGATATCAAATGCATTGGCTTCGTGATGAACATTGCCAGTCATCCACTCCAGGACCCAAGTCTTCGGATCTCTGTTGTAACCTTTGATGTGAAGGGTGGCATAGAATTGTAGCAGGAGCTCTTCATTCCAATGCTCTTCATCAGTAACAAACTGCAGTAGACCCACTTGCTTGAAGCAATCCAATGCTTCTTCTAGACAGGGCAGACCAGCAATAGCTTCAACATCAAGGCGCTTGTGCGGGAAGATGCGACCTTGGTTGTACAGGATGCATGAGTAGTAGCTTTGCTGAGGATAGCTCCAGAACCGATCTGATGAAATACTTTCCCTAGAGTAGGGGTTCTTGGAGCTATTGAAGAAGGTATTGTCTGCCCTGAAGCTATTGACGTTGAAGGAGCCAGGCGCTGATGCAGGACCTGGGAACCTTGGCAGTCTTGGGATCGGCTTCTGTATCTGAGGCCTGTGCTCAACATGGTAATCAAATTGGGGACCGACAGCAGACTCAGGAACAGAAGTATCAGGATCAGTGGCTTCACTGTCTTCTGATGCTTTTGGTGGGGAGGGCTCCACATTAGCTTCATGGTTGGTAGTGGCAGCCTCACGATTTGCATCCTCCACTTGACGAGCTGGAGGTTCAGACACAGGCACGTTCTCCTGGAGAACTGCTTCTTGGTGGAACATGGGAGTGGGATCTTGTGGTACTTCTTCTTCTACGGCTGATGCAGCCGGAATGTCTTCAGAGACTTGAGGTCTTGGACCTTTGCGAAGCCTGCATAACGCAGACGACGCCTGTGGAGTCGGAGTGGGCTGGGCCTCAGATTCTTCTTCCTCTTGGGGGCGATCCGCCCATGAAGCATCCTGGGCAATTGGCGTCAATGGACGACCAATGCTGATGAGTTCACTATGGTCTTGCTGAGGAAGGACTGCATCATTGTCTACATTGTCATGATGACCAATGTCTTCAGCAGCGATGGGGTCGGCTGCTAGAATGTCTTCAGCTACAGGAGCCTCTGTGGAAGTAGGCCCATGAACTGTCAGTTGACGTTCTGCGTCAGGATAGACCACAGAAAGGGGTTCAACCATCAGGGGCTCTGTGGGAGCAGCTCGATCTCTCTTGGTCTTCCTCTTCTTCTTAGAGGGGGCAGTAGGAGAGGCTTCAGGATATTTCCTTTTCCTTGCTTCAGCCTCAGCAGTCCTGGTCTTCTTGAGCTCTGAAGCGGTTGACCGGCTCTTTGGCTTCGAGCCAGTCGTTGCAGTTGGGAAGACAATTGGAGCTGCTTCCTGCCTTGGTGCATCGGGTTCAGCCATAGTAGGCTTCTTCTTCTTCTTCGCGGCCATCCTAGGGTCGATGCCAGGACGCCCAAGTGCCTTGCGCTTCTCAGCCTCATTATAGGCTTGCACACCTCTGTCAGCCAGAGTCTTCATGCGCTCACGTGAACCTTGAGCTTCGGCGCGTTTCTTCAGGAAGTTTTCCTTGAGCTCGTGCATCATAATCTTGAAATTCTTCACTTCTTGCACGCTGAGCTTAGCCATATGCTTCTTGAACTGAGCCTTTTCATAGTCAATCTTTTGCTTCAGCTCAACAACGCGCTGGGCGATGGCTAGTTCTGAAGCAATAGCTCCTTGGAAGGCAACACTGAGCCCAATGGGCAGCTGCAGATCTTCAAAGCTGATGTTTGGCATGTCAAACCACTCGTCAATGAAGTCGTGGATGATGGCGACATCAAAGAGAGGCAGATTATTGAAGATTTCTGCTTCTTCTTTGCTCTTGATGAGTTGCTCAAGAGCGTCATCTGCAAGGTCTTCATCACTTGACAGATCAATGGCGTCGTTATGCAGAATAGCAGCAGCTGTGAGCTCTTGGCCGCTGTGTAGCTGAGGCATCTTGCTCTTCTGGGGCTTGGAGACGCGGGATACGTCTTCAGACTGCACACTGACTTCAGGAGGTGCAGTTGCCAATGGCTTCGCCCTTGAGATTTTTGGTGAAGAGGCTGCTGGCTTTGAAGCTTTTGGCTTCTTCATCTGCTTTGGCTTCGGCACTGCAGGCGCTTCTTCTGATTCAGAGTCAGCTGGAGGCTCATTTACTGCAGTCCCTTGAACTAAGATGCGGGTGATGAGGCCTTCAAGGTTTGCATAAGGACCGATGACATTGGGTTCTGCCTCGCGTGTGCCATCTGCCCTTGGTGCGGAGGGACCAGGGTTGAAGACTAACCCAAATTTCTTCTTGTTCTGCTTCGTTGAGTTTTGGGCAAACTGAAAGTTGCACTTGAATAGATTGTCATCACGACACCAGAGTAGTGACGACGGATGTGCATTTGCAGGCTGTGGTCCACGGACCATGCATGGATAGAAGCTTTGAGCAATAGCTTCATCTCTGGACCTGGGTAGAAGATTCTTGTATAGTATGTCTCCCCACGGTCTCTTGATGGCGTTTTTCTCAGCATACTCCTGGGTTACGAAGCGGTATTGGAACCATTGTTCTGCCCAATAGCGTCGAATCCATTGGATTTGGGTCTTGCGCTGACTGTAATTCTCTTTAGGATCTGTTTTATACATTTCTGTGAGTTCATCAGGCAGATCTCTGGATGTTCCGCCACGACGCTGTCTGCCCCCCTTTCTTGCTGCTATCTCTGAAGCCATAAACTTTAACTTGAAGGGCTTCAAGATGTTCAAAGGCTTCAAGGGATTTCTCTTGCTTGACCAACAGGAACTGGCTTCAGGAGAATTTATGTGATGCTGTAAGAACTCTACAAATGAATGCAGACTATGAGAACCAAAGGATTCTCCCACGGACATGTATCTGTGACAGCATTAAGGTGCGAGGGAAGGGGAAGAGGTCATATGCATTCTCAGAAGATTTTGAAGATAAATCAGTTTAGAAGACATTGACCTCATCGTGCGAAGACATTCACTCATAGATAAGAAGTTGGTTCCAGATTTGTACGAACCCACAGATCGGTACAAGTGAGGAATCTAACTACTTTGTGAAGCACAAGTGAATATTCTAGGCATGTTATGAGATGTAGATTGAGAGAGATCTAACTTGTGTGAATAGAAACTTCTTATGGTAGAAAGTGACAAAGCCATAGGATCAAAATGGGCCGTAAAAAGAAGTTTTATTTACCACACTGGGAACTGCTAGACGGAGTGGGAGATGAGGCCGAGCAGTTCAATCTTCCGTGCCCTAACTTGGCGACGGAGGACACCTACGGCGACGGCGGAGAGGACGATGTCCGCGATCGGCATGAAGACGGCATCGGAGAGGTTGCAGCAGCTAAGCGCTTTGTCGCCGGCATCGTCGAGGTCTAGCGGTGGCGCTAGGGTTCATGCGAGGGTGGAAGAAGGGATAATGACCGTAGTGAGTGTGTATTTATAGTTACAAGGGCGGCACTGCGCTATTACATAGGTGCCCCTGGCAATTTGCATCTGAGTAACACGTGGCCATCATGCGGAATTTTGGGGGCAGTTCCACGTCTCACGCACGCCTGGATTATCGGGTGGTCGTTCCTACTTCTCCGGATTTCATGTGGATAAATGAGCATTGAAAACAGACTTAAAGGTTGTCTCTGTGTCTTCTTCTGTCAAGGACGCAGAGAAGACATTCGACAGTTTCAATAGAATGCATATGACTTGGAGAGATAGAATTTGAGATAGATAGCATAGAGAGGTTAGGGTCCGATCACATTCACTTAGTTCAAAAGATTCAAACAAGAAGACATAGCTATAAGTGAATGTTGTAGAGGACAGAACACTAGTATATATATATATATATATATATATATATATATATATATATATATATATATATATATATAATCAACATAGTGAAGATAATCGTGAAGACATGTTGATATTGAAGCCAAACCAAATGTGAAGACATTGCAAGGTAACGCCATGTGTGAAACACTTCAAAATAGAACGTTTGGTGGTGGCGTTACCCACCGTATAGGAAGTATTAGACCCAGACACGGCGCACCATTATCGTGGCGCTCCGAAGTCAAACTCCATATTAATGTATTCACACTTAGAATGTATGTCTTCATTGATTGAAGATATACTTACTTCGTGTGTTGCACATCTAAGTCATCAATATGCATAAGTGTTAGGATGTGTGCCTGATCACAGGACATTTGAGGATTATAGGATATTTAGCTCACATCGTAACTTGCAAAATCTCTTCTCATCCAAGGGCTTGGTGAAGATATCTGCCAATTGCTCTTTAGTGTTGACGTGTATGATATCAATATCTTCCTTCACAACATGATCTCTGAGAAAATGATGACGAATTTTTGTGTGCTTTGTCTTCGAGTGCTGAACTGGGTTATTGGCAATCTTGATGGCGCTTTCGTTGTTGCAGTAAAGTGGAACTTGCTTCAGATGAACGCCATAGTCCTTGAGAGTTTGCTTCATCCACAGAAGCTGAGCGCAGCAAGATCCAGCAGCAATTTATTCAGATTCAGCAGTGGAGAGGGATACACAGTTCTGCTTCTTTGAAGACCAACATACAAGTGAGCGTCCCAGAAAGTGGCATGTGCTTGATGTAGACTTCCGATCAACCTTGTCACCAGCATAATCAGCATCCGAGAATCCAACCAGATCAAACTCTGAGCCCTTTGGATACCATAATCCAAGAGTTGGGGTGTGAGCCAAATATCGAAGAATTCGCTTCACAGCTAAGTGATGCGACTCCTCTGGTGCCGCTTGAAATCGAGCACACATGCAAACACTAAGCATAATATCTGGCCTAGATGCACATAAATAAAGCAAAGAACCAATCATGGAGCGGTATACCTTTTGATCGAACTCTTTACCATTGTCGTCGGGGCCCAGATGATGTTTGGCTGGCATTGGTGTTGTGAAGCCTTTGCAGTCTTGCATACCAAACTTCTTTAGGTACTCTTTGAGATACTTCTCTTGAGATATGAAGATGCCGTTGCGTTGTTGTCGTATTTGAAGACCGAGGAAGAACTTCAGCTCCCCCATCATAGACATCTGATATTGCTCTTGCATCATATAGCCAAACTCTTCACTGTACTTCTGATTGGTGCAGCCGAAGATAATGTCATCCACATAAATTTGGCACACAAACAGTTCACCATCATTTGTCTTCGTGAAGAGAGTGGGATCTAGGGAACCAGGTATGAAGCCTTTGCTCTTCAGGAAATATTTGAGTGTGTCATACCAGGCCCGAGGGGCTTGTTTGAGGCCATACAGTGCCTTATTGAGCCTGTATACCATGTCAGGATGTTTTGGATCTTCAAAACCAGGCGGTTGTGCAACATACACTTCTTCAATCTTGCCATTGAGAAAGGCACTCTTCACATCCATTTGATATAGAAGTATGTTGTGATGATTTGCATAGGCCAGTAGTATACGTATGGCTTCAAGTCTAGCCACAGGAGCAAATGTTTCATCGAAATCAATGCCTTCCACTTGAGTATATCCTTGAGCAACAAGGCGAGCTTTGTTTTTGACAATTTGACCATGCTCATCTTGCTTGTTGCGGTATATCCATTTGGTGCCTATTATATTGTGCTTCCGTGGATCAGGACGCTTAACCAGTTCCCATACATTGTTCAGCTGAAACTGTTGCAGCTCTTCTTGCATAGCTTGAATCCATTTAGGTTCCATGAAGGCTTCTTCAACTTTCTTGGGTTCTGTAATTGAGACGAATGCGAAGTGCCCACAGAAATTTGCCAGCTGAGTTGCTCTTGAACGAGTGAGTGGACCAGGTGCATTGATGCTGTCAATTATTCTGTCAATCTGCACTTCATTGGCAACACGAGGATGTATAGGGCGAAGACTTTGCTCTTGCTGATCTGAGTTGTTGTTGGGAGGAATGTCTTCAGGCTGAGCATTGTCTTCATGTGGATCAGGTGCTGAGATGATAAGTTCTTCTTCAGGATGATCTTCAGAAGGTATAATCTCTCCAGTTCCCATTAGCTTGATTGATTCACTAGCTGGAACTTCATCTAGCACATCTGGCAGTTGCTCTCTTTGTGAACCATTGGTCTCATCGAACCGCACATCCACTGTTTCAACCACTTTGTAATGAAAGAGATTGAAGACTCTGTAGGAGTGCGAATCCTTTCCATATCCAAGCATAAAGCCCTCATGTGCTTTTGGGGCAAACTTTGAGGTATGGTGTGGGTCCTTGATCCAGCACCTTGCGCCAAATACTCTGAAGTAACTGACATTTGGCTTCTTGCCAGTTAGGAGTTCATAAGATGTCTTGTTCAGAAGCTTGTGAAGATAAACACGATTGATTGTATGACATGCAGTGTCAATGGCTTTAGGCCAGAATTTTCTTGGAGTCTTGTATTCATCTAGCATCGTTCTGGCCATCTCAATGAGTGTTCTGTTCTTGCGTTCGACGACACCATTCTGCTGTGGCGTGTACGGGGCTGAGAATTCATGTGTGATGCCCAAGGTATCAAGATATGTATCAAGGCCAGTGTTCTTGAATTCAGTGCCATTTTCACTTCTGATGTGCTTTATCTTGGCACCATAGTTGTTCATTGCTCGATTGGCGAAGCGTCTGAAGACATCCTGCACTTCAGTCTTGTAAAGGATTATGTGCACCCAAGTATATCTAGAGTAATCAACAATGACAAAGCCATAGAGGCAAGCAGTAGTGGTAAAAGTTGAGTAGTGAGTGGGACCGAAAAGATCCATGTGAAGCAGTTCGAAGGGTCGAGTAGTGGTCATGATTGTCTTCGAGGGATGTTTTGCCCTCGTCATCTTCCCTGATTCACAGGCACCGCATAAGTGATCTTTCTTGAACTTGACGCCCTCGATGCCTATGACATGCTTCTTATTTGCAAGGGTGTGGAGGTTCCTCATGCCAGCATGCCCAAGCCTCCAATGCCAAAGCCAGCATTCTGAAGCTTTTGCCAGAAGACATACTGCAAGCTATGGCCCTGCTGAGAAATCTACCACGTACAAATCATCTTTTCGATACCCTTCAAACACTAGAGACTTGTCAGATTCCATTAGTACCAGGCAACGATATTTTCCGAATATTACTATCATGTTCAAATCGCAAAGCATTGAGACAGACATTAAGTTGAAGCCAAGGGATTCAACAAGCATGACTTTATCCATGTGTTGATCCTTTGAGATTGCAACTCTACCTAAACCCAATACCTTACTTTTACCAGTGTCAGCGAATGTGATGTGGCTCTTGTCGGATGGACGTAAGGTTGAGTCCATAAGAAGGCTTCTTTTGCCGGTCATGTGATTTGTACACCCACTGTCAATAATCCATTCTGAAGACGCTGGTGTCGTACCCTACAGTGCAGTTAGGGGGATAGGCTTCACGAAGAGAATTGTGAAGCAAAAACATTTGACGAACCAGTGGGTTATGAAAACTTAGATCCAGATTAGGACTAATAAGGAGAGTAGCATGCGATTCAGGAACGAAGTACATAGTGATGCCATTCGGGCATTTGATCTTGTGCCCTACAAGATGTTTAAGGTCCCCAGCATTAGCGTCAGAAGATTTTGGTTTTCTGCAAGAGACCTTTCCCTGCAAAAGAGAGTTAAGCTTTCTAAGCCACCCACATCTTCAAGGGTGGCTTAGAAGCAATAAGTCTAAGTGCAACATCTGAGAATTTTGGCTTTGTAGCCCTAGCAAACAGTCTAGCAGGCGGACAATAGTACTCATATGAATAGGCAGAATAGTTCTTGGTCATATGAACATGGCGGTTTGATGAACCGCTCTCATATTCATATGCCTGAGTGTGGTTTCCCTGCAAAACATTTGCGTTAGTGCGACTCAGGTGAGTCCTCTGTCTGTATGAAGCCTTTGGACCGTATGAAGCCTTTGGTCTGAGGTTTGTCTTCTTCATGTGAGGAGTCACGAAGACATTCACGGGAAGATTTTCTAGACACTTTTTCGGAACCCAGATCTTCTTCATAGGCGGTCCGTTCCTGCAGTTAGTACCAATGTACCTGGCAAACACTTCACCATTCTGATTCTTAAATAGTACATAGTTTGCATCAAAGGATTCATCAATGATAATGGGGTTAGCACAAGTGAATCCAGATAAATTGGATGGATCTGCTATAGGTTCCTTTGCAGCAACCCACTTGGTTTTGGGGTACTGCTCAGGTTTCCAGTAAGAGCCATCTGCATTCATTTTCCTTACGAACCCAACACCCTCTTTCCTAGGGTTTCGGTTCAGAATCTGCTTCTTGAGGACATCACATAATGTCTGATGCCCTTTAAGACTTTTGTACATCCCTGTTTCAAGCAATGTCTTCAACCTAGCATTCTCATCAGCAATAGCAGTGGTATCCTCAGCAGAGGGGTTAGTTACCACATCAACAGTTGAAGATATTGCAACAGCAGTAGCAGTAGAACATTCAGCAACAGAAGCAGCATTATCACACTCAATGCATTTAAGACATGGTGGTTCAAATTCTTCCTGAGCAGAACTGATCTGTTCGGCGCGAAGTGCTTGTTTTCCTTTTGAAGATCTTCATGAGCCGCTCTCAATTTCTCAAGATCTTGCTTCCTTTGAAGATAATCATAGGAAAGCTTTTCATGAGTTGTTGAGAGAGTATCATGACGATCTTCAAGTTCCTGATACCTAACGTGAAGATTTTTTATGTCTTCAATTAAGGATTCAGATTGAGTCATTTCAGCACCCAACAGATCATCGCTTCTGTCTAACAGTTTTTGAATATGTTCCATGGCTTTCTGTTGTTCAGTTGCAATTTTAGCAAGTGTTTTGTAGCTGGGTTTTGAATCACAATCAGAGTCATCGTCACTAGATGTTTGATAGTGAGTAGTGCGTGTGTTTACCTTGGCACCGCGTGCCATGAAGCAGTAGGTAGGATCGGAGTAGTCCTTGTCATTTGCATCGGTGTCGGTGATGGAGTCATTGTCTTCAGTGTTGAAGATGGACTTGGCAACATATGCTATAGCCAGACTTGCAATGCCAGAATCAGACTCCTCCTCAGACTCCACCTCTGCCTCCTCAGAAGCGGACTCCTCCTTTGAATCCATTTCCTTGCCAACAAACGCACGTGCCTTGCCAGATGAGCTCTTCTTGTGTGATGAAGACTTTGAGGAAGACCTGGAAGAAGACTTTGAGTATTTCTTCTTCTTCTTGTCGTCAGAGTCATATTCCTTGCTCTTCTTCTTCTTTCTGTTCTCATTGTCCCATTGTGGACACTCAGAGATGAAGTGTCCAGTTTTCTTGCACTTGTGGCATGTTTTCTTCTTGTAGTCATGAGCAGAAGCTTCATCATTCCTTGAGTTTGATCGTGAAGACTTTCTGAAGCCTTTTTTCTTTGTGAATTTTTGGAACTTCTTCACTAGCATTGCAAGTTCCCTTCCAATGTCTTCAGGATCATCAGAACTGCTGTCAGATTCTTCTTCAGATGAGGAAATAGCTTTTGCCTTCAGGGCACGAGTTCGCCCGTAGTTTGGACCATAGATATCTCTTTTCTCAGAAAGCTGAAACTCATGTGTGTTGAGCCTCTCGAGTATGTCAGACGGATTGAGTGTCTTGAAATTAGGACGTTCTTGAATCATCAGGGCTAGGATGTCAAACGAACTATCAAGTGATCTCAGCAGCATCTTGACGATTTCATGTTTGGTGATCTCAGTGCTGCCGAGGGCTTGAAGCTCATTTGTGATGTCAGTGAGTCGGTCAAATGTGTGCTGGACATTCTCATTGTCATTTCACTTGAAGCGGTTGAAGAGGTTGCGAAGAACACTGATTCTCTGATCTCTCTGGGTTGAGATGCCTTCATTGACCTTGGAGAGCCAGTCCCAGACCAGCTTGGATGTCTTCAAGGCACTCACACGGCCATGCTGTCCTTTGGTCAGATGACCACAGATGATATTCTTGGCAGTAGAGTCCAGTTAAGTGAACTTCTTGACATCAGCAGCAGTGACACCTTCTCCAGCCTTGGGAACACCGTTCTCGACGACATACCATAGGTCGACGTCAATGGCTTCAAGATGCATGCGCATCTTATTCTTCCAGTAGGGATACTCAGTTCCATCGAAGACGGGGCACGCAGCGGAGACTTTGATTATCCCTGCAGTCGACATAGCTAAAACTCCAGGTGGTTAAACCGAATCACACAGAACAAGGGAGCACCTTGCTCTGATACCAATTGAAAGTGCGTTATATCGACTAGAGGGGGGTGAATAGGCGATTTTTACGAAAGTCTTCAAAACATGGAAGTTATGAAGACAAACAGTAAGATATGCCTATTACTATGCAGCGGAAGTTAGACTACACTAGGCAAGCCATGGTCAAGTATCAACAGAGTGAGAGCACAGTGACGAATAGCTGCAGTGTAATACGGATCAGGTAGGAAGATATTATGAAGCCAAACAGAACAAACAGTTACTCAGTGAAGACAAAAGATACAGCAAACATGCAATGACTTCACAACGAGTAACAGTATGTAAAGGGAAGTGAAGATGAAACCAGTGACTCGTTTAAGACAATGATTTGTTGGACCAGTTCCAGTTGCTGTGACAACTGTACGTCTGGTTGGAGCGGCTAGGTATTTAAACCTTAGGACACACAGTCCCGGACACCCAGTCCTGAACTGCAGCTCAGGACACCTAGTCCTCACCGTATTCTCCTTGAGCTAAGGTCACACAGACCTCGCCCAATCACTCTGGTAAGTCTTCAAGGTAGACTCCCAAACCTTCACAGACTTCATTCATCGGCAATCCACAATGACTCTTGGATGCTCAGAACGCGACGCCTAACCGGCTGGAGGATGCACAGTCCTCAAGTGTAATAAGTCTTCAGATCACTCAGACAAGAAGACTTAAGTGATGCCCAATTTGCTCTGGCTCTGGGTGGTTAGGGCTTTTTCCTCGCTAGGTATTCTCTCTCAAAGGCTTCGAGGTGGGTTGCTCTCAAACGACAAAAGCCGTGCACTGAAATCTGAGCAGCCAACCATTTATGGTTGTAGGGGGTGGGCTATTTATAGCCACTAGGCAACCCGACCTGATTTGTTCGAAATGACCCTGGGTCACTAAGGAACTGACACATGTTCCAACGGTCAGATTTCAAACTCACACGGCAACTTTACTTGGGCTACAAGCAAAGCTGACTTGTCCGACTCTAGACAAGATTTGCTCTCATAGTCTTCACTCGAAGACATAGGTTTGTTGTTTAGGCATCACTTCAGTCGTTCTGACTGGTTCTCTTGGACCCCACTTAGCAGTACGGTGGTTCCTATGACTCAACACAAATAAAAGAGAACTACGAAAGATCTAAGTCTTCGAGCTCCATAGGCTTCATGTGGTGTCTTCTCTTGTCATAGTCTTCAAAGTGAATATATTCATATACCACCATTGACTTCAATGTCTTCGTACATTTTTAGGGGTCATCTATGGTAGTAAAACCGAATCAATGAGGGACTTCTACCTGTGTTATCCTGCAATTCTCACAAACACATTAGTCCCTCAACTAGGTTTGTCGTCAATACTCCAAAAACCAACTAGGGGTGGCGCTAGATGCACTTACAAATGTTCATCGCACAAAGATGGGAGCTCTATTGTTACTTAAACAGACCGGATGAGTGGCTGAGTACAAATGGGAGTTCACCCAACTAGTGTATCAACTTTTGTTGTATGAACCGACAGTGAGCGACATATCTTTGGTGACGATGTTCACTCTGGGCCTCAAGGAAGAACTCCGGGCTGCTGTTGATATGCCTACCCACTACTGTTAGTGAAGCAGCTTCATATGCATTGATCTAGGAAGAGATAGTACAACATGCTCGCTCCAACAGAAGTTTTACTACCAGAACTGCCTTCTTCAAGCCGGACACACGCCCAAGCACTCCGCCTGCTAGAGAGCTATGGAAAGCAAGGCAGTTGAAGGGGTATAGGTGCACTAATGGCCTGTGTTTCAGTTGCGGTGACAAATACACACCTGGTCATACTTGTGTGAAACCACCCACTCCTACTGCAGTCATGGCCAAGACTAGTGCAGCTGAAGCCATTTTGTCGGATGATATACTTGATGTAGTAGAAGAACAAGAAACTACTTTGCAAGAAATGTACTTGTCTGTCAATGCCTTGTCTGGAGCTAATCACCCTAGAACCATTCGCTTGCGAGCTCTTATTGGCAATCAAGTGGTACTTATTCTCCTAGACTCGGGTAGTACTCACAGTTTCATGGATTCAGCGTTGCTGCCCAGAATTCAAGTGACACCACAACAACTGTCCAAAGAAATCTCTGTAACAGTGGCCAATGGAGAGAAACTGTTGTGTAATTCTGAAGTGCCCCAGCTCAACTAGTGGATCCAGGGACACACATTTGAGTATGATTTTAAAGTTCTTGATTTGGGAGGTTATGATCTCATTTTGGGCATGGACTGGTTGGAAGCTCAAGGGGAAATGACATGTCACCAGAGAAACAAATGGATCCAGTTCAGTCACAAGGATAGTCTGGTTAAGCTGCAAGGAATCCTTCCACAGTCTACACAGGACATCAAGGAGGTCACTCTAGAAAAAACTATGCAATGGAACAAATGCAATGATATTTGGGCAGTGGCACTGATACAACCAGTATGTGACAAAAAGCCTGACCCTGTTCCTAATCCAGTACAACCCTTGTTACAGGAGTTTGCAGATGTCTTCAAAGAACCTACTGAGCTACCACCCTCTCGAACTTTGAACCATGCAATACACTTGTTACCAGGGGCTGCTCCTGTCAACTCCAAACCTTACAGATACTCACCACTGCAAAAAGATGAGATTGAAAGGCAAGTTGCAGAAATGCTTAAAGCTGGTACTATCACTCCCAGTCTCGCTCTTTTGCTTCTCCTGTCCTATTGGTAAAAAAGAAAGATGAATCTTGGAGATTTTGTGTAGATTATAGGAAGCTAAATTCCATCACTATGAAGAGCAAGTTCCCAATGCCAGTGGTAGATGAGCTTTTGGATGAGCTTAGTGGCACTAAGTGGTTCTCCAAGTTAGATCTCAGGTCAGGATATCATCAAATCAGAATGTTACCGGAGGATGAACACAAAACAGCTTTCAAAACTCACAGTGGACAGTATCAATTTAGGGTGATTCCCTTTGGTCTTACTAATGCCCCCTCCACTTTTCAATGCATCATGAATTGGATTTTTGCTGCTTACAACAGAAAATGTGTTCTTGTCTTCATGGATGATATCTTAATCTTTAGTGAGACCCTGGAAGAACATTTGGAACATCTCAGAATAGTGTTTCAAACCTTAAGAGAGCATCAGTTCTTTGCTAAGAGTACCAAATGCAATTTTGCACAGCAACAGTTGGAATATCTAGGACACATCATTTCTGACAAAGGGGTCCAGACAGATCCTAAGAAAACTTTGGCTATGGCCAGGTGGCCTACTCCTCAGGATGTGACTGAATTAAGAGGTTTTTTGGGGCTCACGGGATATTACAGGAAGTTTGTGCAAGGATATGGTTTAATTGCTAAACAACCCACTCAACTACGAAAGAAACAAGCCTTTGCTTGGTCCTCAGAGGCCCAGGAAGCTTTTGAGAAACTCAAGGCAGCGATGATGACTACTCCTATATTAGTGTTGCCTGACCTTGACCAGCCGTTCAACATTGAAATAGATGCATGTGCTACAGGAATTGGTGTTGTGCTCACTCAAGGAGGACACCCTATTGCCTTTTATAGCAAAGCTTTGGGCATCAAAAATAAATCTCTGTCCATCTACGAAAAGGAGTTTTTGGCAATTATGATGGATGTAGAAAAATGGAGAGCATATCTACAATGAGGTCCTTTTATTATCAAAACGGATCATCAAAGTCTGTGTCAGTTGGAAGACCAAATCCTTACAACTGATGTTCAGAAAAAAGCCATGACCAAGTTAGTGGGGCTGCAATTTCAATTTCAATACAAAAAAGGCAGTGAGAACTTAGCAGTCGATGCCTTATCCAGAGTAGGGCACTTACTGGCAGTGACCACTACTTCCACCAGTAGACATGTGTGGTGCTACCTCTTGAGCAATGCGTTGGTTTTCCCTTGAAGGGGAAAGGGTGATGCAACAAAGTAGCGTAAGTATTTCCCTCATTTTTTGAGAACCAAGGTATCAATCCAGTAGGGGACTACACGCAAGTCCCTCGTACCTACACAAACAAATAAGAACCTCGCAACCAACGCGATAAAGGGGTTGTCAATCCCTTCACGATCACTTATGAGAGTGACATCTGATAGAGATAATAATAATAAGATAAATTTTTTTTGGTATTTTTATGATATAGATTGAAAGTAAAGATTGCAAAATAAAAGGTGCCAGAAATAGCTAGTTGACGGGAGATTAATATAATAGAGAATAGACCCGGGGCCATAGGTTTCACTAGTGGCTTCTCTCAAGATAGCATAAGTATTACGATGGGTGAACAAATTACTATCGAGCAATTTATAGAAAAGTGCATAATTATGAGAATATCTAGGCATGATCATGTATATAGGCATCACATCCGTGACAAGTAGACCGAAACGATTCCGCATCTACTACTATTACTCCACACATCGACCGCTATCCAGCATGCATCTAGAGTATTAAGTTCATAAGAACAGAGTAATGCATTAAGCAAGATGACATGATGTAGAGGGATAAACTCAAGCAATATGATATAAACCCCATCTTTTTATCCTCGATGGCAACAATACAATACGTGCCTTGATGCCCCTGCTATCACTGGGAAAGGACACCGCAAGACTGAACCCAAAGCTAAGCACTTCTCCCATTGCAAGAAAGATCAATCTAGTAGGCCAAACCAAACTGATAATTCGAAGAGACTTGCAAAGATAACCAATCATACATAAAAGATTTCAGAGAAGAATCAAATATTTTTCATAGATAAACTTGATCATAAACCCACAATTCATTGGATCTCGACAAACACACCGCAAAAAGAGTTACATGAAATAGATCTCCAAGAAGATCGAGGAGAACTTTGTATTGAGATCCAAAGAGAGAGAGAGAAGAAGCCATCTAGCTAATAACTATGGACCTGAAGGTCTGAGGTAAACTACTCACACATCATCGGAGAGGCTATGGTGTTGATGTAGAAGTCCTCCGTGATCGATTCCCCCTCTGGCGGAGCTCCGGAAAAGGCCCCAAGATGGGATCTCTTGGACACAGAAGGTTGCGGCGGTGGAAATAGGGTTTCGTGGTGCTCCTGGATGTTTTCGGGGTATATGGGTATATATAGGAGGAAGAAGTAGGTCGGTGGAGCTACGAGGGGCCCATGAGGGTGGAGGGCGCGCCTAGGGGGTAGGCGCGCCCCCTGCCTTGTGGCCTCCTTGTTGATTTCTTGACATCCACTCCAAGTCCCCTGGACCACGTTTGTTCCAAAAATAACTCTCCCGAAGGTTTCATTCTATTTGGATTCCGTTTGATATTCCTTTTCTGCGAAACACTGAAATAGGCAAAAAAAATAACAATTTGCATTGGGCCTTGGGTTAGTAGGTTAGTCCCAAAAATAATATAAAAGTCTATAAATAAGCCCATTAACATCCAAAACAGATAATATAATAGCATGGAACAATCAAAAATTATAGATACGTTGGAGACGTATCATGTGGCTACAGGAAGTACTTAATTCATATGAGGTGGACCCAGATGCTCAAACACTGCTTCAGAAACTAGCTATTTCTGCTGCTGATACATCAGAGTACTCTCTGGAGAAAGGTGTGATCAAGCATCAAGGCAGAATATGGATTGGAGCAAATCAAGCATTGAGAACAAAACTCATTTCGGCCTTTCATGCAAGTGCTGGCGGGGGACACACTGGCATCCAGGCTACATATCAAAGAGTTAGGAAACTGTTTGTGTGGACTGGGCTGAAACAAGATATCATTGATTTTGTTCATCAATGTGCTATGTGTCAACAAGCAAAGCATGAACATGTGAAATCTCCCGGATTACTTCAACCACTTCCTGTACCTGACGGACCTTGGTAGGAGATCACCATGGACTTCATCGAAGCTCTACCAAAATCTGAGGGCTATACAGTGATCTTAGTGGTGGTTGATAGACTGACCAAGTATGCTCACTTTATCCCCTTGAAACATCCTTTCTCTGCTCTAGTGGTAGCGAAAGCATTCCTACATACTATGGTCAAATTGCATGGACAACCCCATACTATAGTTTCAGGTAGGGACAAGATCTTTACCAGTCATTTTGGAAGGATTTGTTCAAGCTTTGGGATACTAAATTGCTCATGAGTGCTTCCTATCATCCTCAAACAGATGGGCAGAGTGAAAGAGTGAATCAGTGTTTGGAGATGTTTCTCAGATGTGCAGTGCATGATACTCCAACAAAATGGCATTCATGGTTACCCTTAGCAGAATTCTGGTACAATACTAATTTTCATTATGCTTTGGACTTCTCCCCTTTTAAAGCTCTCTATGAATATGAACCTACTTATGGGGTGTTTCCCTCTTTGCTTACCTTTGATAATGTTGAAGTGGAACAATGGCTTAAGGAATACCAGGCACATACATCTCTGCTGAAGGCGCACTTACTTAAAGCCCAGACGAAGATGAAACACTATGCGGATCAGAACAGATCACCCAGGATGTTTTCGGTGGGAGACTCGATGTATTTGAAGCTCCAGCCATATGCTCAACACACTGTAGTCAACCGACCATGTGCAAAATTAGCATACAAGTTCTATGGACCTTTTGAAGTTTTGGAACAGATCAGACCAGCTGCTTACAAACTTCAGCTACCTGCAGCAGCCCAGATCCACCCCGTGCTTCACGTCTCTCAACTCAAAGAATTTGTGCCAGATCATACACCAGTCTTTTCCACTTTGCCTGCCCCAGTTCATTTTTAAAGTATGGACGTGCAGCCAGGTATGATCTTGGATAGGAAATTAGTCAAAAAAAGGTGACAACGCATTGTTGCAGGTTTTGGTACAGTGGACACGACTTCTAGCCGAGGCAGCCACCTGGGAGGATTACGATACAATCAAGCTTCGCTACCCTACAGCTCCAGCCTGGGGTCAGGCTAAATCTCAAGAGGGCGGCACTGTCAGCACTAGTGCTTTGTTGCTGACGAAAGGCGCATTAGGGAGCAGACAGGAGGAGAAGGGGACAGATACTAAGTGGCAGGCCGGAAGTTGACTCAAACGTTTGGGCCATTGGCCCATCTCGTAGGGCAAGAGGACCCATGTAATAGAGTGCGTTAAGTACCCAGTAGCTGAGCCGGAGAAGGCACCGAATTGTAATTGGATCTCGATCCCCTCTCAGACTCTCCCTTCTTCCTTCTTCCCCAAGCTGTACCTCTCTTCTCCCAATCCCCATTCCAATCTCTACGAAAGTATTATGTATCCTTGAATTCGTTCAATAGATCGTGAGCAGAGGGTTCTGTACATCACATAATAGTTGCAGGTCAGTACTTAACAGGGCACCTGGGATCCTTTGCAAGGTCGATCAATGACGTCGCAGACAAACCATGACCATCTTAACCTAAGGGCTCTGCCGAAACATTTCAGATCTTTTAGCACCTGAACCTCCAAACTTCTTGGGCATACAGACTTCGCTCCAGCTAACCAGACATTTGCCGCCGTGAGCCTCCTCCTCGCTAAACCAGAGAAAGTTTCTTCGTATTTATCAATCTTCTTAATGGCCGAAGCACTCACAAATGAACTTGTAAGGAAATAAGCAGCAGTCGCAGTTAAATAGAGTTGACCAGCACCAATCTTCCTGGCGTGACCATGAACTTCCTCTTCATGGTTTCAGTTTTCCAAACCGGAGCTGCTAAAAATCAGTCGACTAAGAAGTCTCAGTCGAGCCTCAACCATTCGATTGTCGTTCCTTCAAGATTCGCGCAGCTCAACGTCTTTGTCTCAATTCGGTCTGTTAAAACGTGCGTCTGGCCTGTTTTTCTTTCCAGTTCGTTGGTTGGTCTGCGGGTTCCTATATAGCGCATACCGGCAAGCAAGGTAGCGTGGGAAGGTTCTAGAACCTTCCCTGAACTGGGTTTTTCTGTTTTCTTTTGGTTTTTCTTTTCTTTTTCCTTTTTTTCTTTTTCCGTTTTCTTCTCATTTCTTCTTTACTTTTATGTTTTCATTCTTATTCTTGTTTTTCAATTTCTGAAAATCTATTAATTCGTGATTTATTTTTAAAATCGTATTTTTTCGGAGTGATCAACATTTTTTCCCAAAATTGTGGTTTTATTTTTACTAATTCGTTACTATTAAATCATGAACATTTTTTTAAAACTGTGAACATTTTTTCCAAATCGTGAACATTTTTATTAAATTTGTGAAGATTTTTTTTAATTTGTCAAACATTCTCTTAAGTCATGAGCATGTTTTTTAACTCTTGTTTTTTTTAAATAATGAACATTATAAAACTAAAGACTATTTTTTCAAAATCACGAACTTTTTTTAAAATTCTTGAACATTTTTAGAATTAGCACGCAATTTTTTTTTGAATCGTGAACATGTTTTCCAAATTCGTGAACATTTTTCGAATTAGTGAACATTTTTTTGAATCGTGAACTGTTTTTCCAAATTCTTGAAGATTTTTCGAATTAGCGTACACTTTTATGAATCATGAAGTTTTTTAAAAATTACGAACATTTTTAAAGTTTGTGAACATTTTTTTACAAATTCGTGAACAACTTTTGAATTCCAGAGCATTTTTCTGTAATCATAAATATTTTTCTGAAATCATGATAGTTTTATTAAAATTAGCAACTTTTTTGATATCCCAAATTATTGAAAAAAAGGGAAAACAAAAAAAGTAAACAGGCGCTCCCGTTTCGTAGTGCGTTGTGCGCTGTACAGGAGCTCCCGTTTGGTCTGGGCTCCTTTGGTTGTGGCGGGGGCAGGGGTTTGCCCGTGGGCTGGGCTGGCGTTTAGCCCATTTTTTGTTGTTTGCTTTTTGTTCCTTTTCTTTTCTTTTGTAAACTTTTACAATTGAAGAAAGAGACAGAAGAGGAAGTTTTCTTTTTGTGAAATGGTAACCACATGTTTCAATATTTGTCAAAGTTACGACACACGCAGTCCCTGACCAGACAAAGGGAGAACAGAAGTCTAAGTGCATTTGCACAAAACACCCCGAGATGAGATAAATTACAATCACAGCCTTGAAGGTGCTTGTGCACATTACTGGCGGTGACTTAGGGAGGGGAAGGACTCCTGTCACATATACTCCACTCTGCGTACTCTCCTTGAAGCATGGTGTTTTTCCTTATGTGCAAGTGACTGTCCTTTTTCACTTGAAAATTTCTGCTTTTTTGTTGTTGCCTAATTTATGTGTTATTTCACTTCTACTTTTTATTTTTTTCTTCTTCATAATTTTATGCATCTACTAAAATATATCATCTATCATTGCTTCTTTATTCTTGTTTTTTGCTGTTCACTTCTTCTTTTCTTCTTTTTATTGTCTATTTGCACTATCTTTTTCAATGTGAAACGTGCATTAAGCAAATTTCCAATAAGTTAATATTTTCATTTTGTACCATTTTTATGTAATTTTTTAATGTTTTAGTGTCACAGTTTCACATTTCTAGCGCCACGATTGCCCAAAATATATTTTTCGTATACAACGAGGCAAAGTAATGCATGGCTTGTTGGGCATGTGATTTGTTTGCTGCACTGGCTAAAGAGCTGCATTTTTGTGCCTTTTTTGCGTCTGTTTGTTTCTGTGTAGGGGGTTTGTATACGGTTGGTCTTTTTGTGTGATTTTTCTTTTTCTTTTCACTTTGACTTTCAACGACAAAGTGTTTGACTGAGTGACCACATCTTATTTGTTCTATAATGTGTCCTTTCTTTTTCCCTCAAGCACACCTGCCCGACTTCTCTTCGTTCTTAAACTATGCTTGTGTTTTTTCTCTTTTAATTAACTCTCAATTTTTTACGTTTAATTTTATCATTTCTTTAATCAAACTACCAATACATGTATTCATCCAAGATCCATGATCCATGGCTTGGGTATTAATCCAAGATCCATGATCCATGGGTTGGGGGCACCGGGACACCAGGCACGGGTATTAATCCAAGATCCATGGCTTTGGCTGCTCATCGACACATGTATTCGGTTCTACAAGGCAGTTCCAACTTCCAATGTGTCGATCATTCACTACTCTCTGTCAGCGCCCACTTTACAATATCCCATGAGTTTTCCTTAAATACAGTGAGCGGCGGTGTGAGCGGCTTTGACCACTTCGGCCTGGATTGTGGAGCCTTGCAGCATGGAAACATGAGTTGTCGCTCCTCCGCCGTCACCTCGTCATAAACCCGCCCCGCAAAAATGGTCCTCGTGATAGTGGCCTCACTTGGCATCCAGCGAACACGCTCCTCACACATTGTCGGCGCAAACCGCAATACATGCCTCGCAAAGGTTCATTCATATTGTGTTGCAACCATGCTCACACCTTGCGCATGTGGGTGTCGTTCCCCTCCTTGGAGGCATCGCTACGGTGTGTCGGTATCTTCCCCCTTCTTTATTGGACAGTTGTCTCCAGGCGAAAACCTACGTCTTGGACCGGCGATGGCGGCGTCTGGGCATCGTTCCTTTGTTGGGAGCATCATGTGTGGAGACATGGCTTGAAGGTTATGTGGTGCGGTTGTTCGGTGTGTGTTGCTTGTCCGAGTAGAGGTTCATTGGTGCAATGTACGTCGATGCCGGTGACTTCAAGACGATGGCTTTTCCTGGACCAACCGAGTCCCGCCACCCACTCGCCATGTCCCGTCGGCATTCGAGGGTGGTTGATGCGTTGGCAAGGGAAGTCCGGTTGAAATTGTTGCTATTCAGGATGATTGGCCTTGGTAGAGGCGCGGCTTTGATGTTCTCGTTGTGTTTGTAATGTGTGCGGTGACATTTTTTCGAATTAGCTTGGGTGTGATGTTTGCACTGCACTTTGTTGTTCGCAGCGATAGGTAACCTTTTATAATTTTTCTCTGTCTTCTGTCAAAATATAGTACGTACTCCGTACGTCTTTGGCGTACTCTCTCGGAAAAAAAAAAGAGACAGAGCACGCGTCCACTCAAGGAAAGAAAAAACAAGACACAGCGCGCGCATGCACGAGCACGAACAGAAGACCCGGCCAACGCAAGCTCTGAAACCTCTCTTGTCTCCTGGTCTTGCATGCACGATCACACGTACACTCCTCTCCTACATAAGTGGCGATCGGCGAGTGTGCCTCCGACCACTAGCTACCGCCTGCCTGTCTGTCTCGATCTGCGCTACACCAATCGCCATGAAACATCCTCTCATTGGTTTCTTCACCAGCTAGCTAGAATCACAAGACCTCGATCGACCGAGTTGGCCGGCCGCCTGAAGGAACCAACCGATCGATGGGCAAGACGAGCACCGTGTCGTCGTGGCTGTGCTGCCCGTGCCGGTGCCTCTTCTGCGGCCTGCTGAGCTGCATCTTCAGCGTCCTCGCCACCATCCTCGTCATCGCCGGCGTCGTCGTGCTCGCCCTCTATCTCCTCTTCCGACCGCACCTCATCCAAGCCACCGTCGCGTCCGCCGACCTCATCGACTTCACCCTCACGCCGAGCACCTGGATCCTCCGCTACAACCTCTCTGTCGCGCTCTCCGTCCGCAACCCCAACTCCCGGATCGCCATCCACTACCAATCCGTCGTCGCCGAGGCCTACTACCAGGGCCAGGGCTTCGCCCGCGCCGACCTCCCGGACTTCTACCAGGACACCGGCGAGACCACCGTCCTGCCGCTGGCCTTCGCTGGCGATCACCCGCTCGAGGGCGGGGTCGCCGCCGCGGGGTTCCGCAAGGAGGCCATCGACCACGCCTCCTTCTCAGTCGACATCAAGCTCAGCGCCAAGATGAAGCTCAAGGTGTGGGCCTTCAGGGTGCCGGGGCCAAAGCCCAGGGTTGACTGCCCTCTCAACATCCACCGACGGAACGCCTCCGCACCCGCCGCCGACGGCCCGCAGGAGTTCCACCCCGTCGAATGCCGCGTCTGGTTCTGATTGATTCAGGCGATTCAGATTGCCAGTTGATTACATGTTGTTAGTAGTTAATTAAATCTGTAGTAGTTAGATCTGAATATAGTCTACCATTCTCCCATGCATCTTGGTTAATTAATCACCTTTGTTGACAATTAAGCATGTTTCCCTGATCGCTTAATCTGTAGTAAGTATAAATTTGGATCGCTTTCATAAAAAATGATCTCTTCACCATGTCCTCGCTCATATATATACGTATATAGTTATATGCAGAGTATTAGTTAATTAATTGATTGTTTGATCTGTTCCCTCCAAATGGACATCCATTTGTAGTTGTATAAGTTGTAAGTACGTACTACTACAATACGTATGTACATAGGTACTGGATGCAATAGAAGTGTATACACATTTTCTTCTTCCAAGCCGACGCTCTTTTTATACAAGAGAAAGCATTCGCCGAATTATATACTGAATCTCATCTTTACCTCGATGCTGAGAATTTTTTACGTGTCTGGATCGGTCTGTATTCTTGAAAAAGGAAGAAGGCATTGTTGGAAGACAAACAATCCCTCATAGTGCAAACTTTGGGGATACTAACTAGGGTCTACATCCATCATGAACATTTCTTCTGCAATGCAAAAGGAAAATGATTCTAGTTAACGCTTTCAATTTGCTCTGAATTTAATGAGTAATCAGACAACATATAACTCAGTAGTGTTTTGGAGCTCCTTGTTTAGGCTGGTTGTAATGGGGAGTATCATATACTAGTATCATGCATATGATACTAGTGTGTGATACTACCTCCGTAATGCATAGTATTATAAGTTAGTATCTTAGATTACCTTATTAATTGCCATGCATGACACAAACTAGTATATCATTTAATATGATACGGTATCATGATATGATATTACATCCTCTCTTTCCTTATTTAATTGTATGCCACATCATTCAAAAAGTCTAGTTGGCATGCATGATACTACTTATGATACTCCCACTACAACCAGCCTTAGGGGGACCAGTTCTCCTATTTAGAAAATACAAAATCCATTTTTCATGGCCGGGCCCATTCTCCAAATCAGGGTCAAAAGTGGAACGCTAAGCAAGGATGGGAGGTTGTCAGCTCTGCGTGTGCGCGAAGATACCTCCCAATTCACAACACATACAAGAAGAAAACAATAACTCCAAACTAGAAAATGC
This sequence comes from Triticum monococcum, assembly GCA_034509565.1. Classification (NCBI taxonomy): domain Eukaryota; kingdom Viridiplantae; phylum Streptophyta; class Magnoliopsida; order Poales; family Poaceae; genus Triticum; species Triticum monococcum. The sequence continues at coordinate 516,131,095 of CM067847.1, forward strand.
TATTGAGTAGATCAAAAAAATGCTATTGAGTATACATATGAACTTTTTTATTAATAAAATTGTATTTCAATTATCAAAAAATTATGGCAAAATTCCATGCACATGGATAATGAGTATAAACTTACCAATCTAATTTTTGGCAACCCAATATGATCATTTTTGAGTTGTTAGTAAAAATCTGAAACTAGGGTATGAACTGAATTGCTAAGGTTGTACACAAGTTGTTTTTGCATAGAAATTCATTTTTTGGTTATTTCCTACATGAAAAATAAATGGTCATACATTTTTACCTACTTTTAGGACTGTAAGTTTCTATTCATCCTCCTTGTTGATGATATTTTTTGCTGAGTTTCAAAAGTTAGCTCTTAAATCTAACAGACATATATAGCTCGTTTAATTTGGAGTTTCATTACCTTATTAACAGAGATATCGGTAAGCTTGCAAGGATTAATTATATCAGTAGTGTTGGTTAGTGCATTGGCGAGAAAACTTCCAATCTATTCATCGTGTCATGGTAGTACAAAGAACGCATAAATAAAAAAAAAATACGTCCATGTTCGTAGACCATCTAGCAATGAAATACAAGAACTGGAACGAGCCAAAGTCACGCCACCGTCATCACCCCCCCACCCCCCCCCCCCCTCAACGGAGTCGGTCCAAACTTGTTGTAGTAGACAACCGGGAAGTCGTCGTGCTAAGGCCCCACAGGTGGCCCGGGGGATGGGCTATGCCCCTTATGCGGAGTGCTTGAGGACTCCAACCATATCTTCTTCCGCTACCCGGCAACGATCTTTCTTTGGAGTTGCCTCCGGGATGTTGTCAGTGGCAATTGGTGCCACGACAACCTTCCGGACATGTTCCAGGAAATCCTCAGTCAGCCATCCAGGTTGCGCCCCTCCTTTGGGTGGCGATGGGCTCTCTCGCGTGGACCTTATGGACTATGCGCAATAAACTAGTGATTGAGCATGTGATTTCACCTCGTGCGACTGATGCGATATTCAAACTATGTGGTTTCTTGCAGCTCTGGAGACCACTTAGCAAGCAGAGTGACTGGGACAACCTTGACGCGATCATTGCGGGTCTTCGCTCCACCGCCACATCCATCGCGCCGCCTCCTCCCCCTCCACCACCTGAGCCAAATTAGCTAGTTGGATGCGTATTTTATTGGGGTTTGTTGTGTTGTGCCTCCAGCTGAACCTATTTGCACACTTTTCTTCACATTTGCTTCTGGTTGTGTTTGAACCTTGAACTCATTGTCGGATGTTGTTGGTGCGGTTGCTTTATAATCTAAAGCAGGGGGAAACCCTTTTTTGTTCAGGACCAGCGCACCAGAACAGCAACCACCGCCACTGAAGAGAAGTATAGATCGTAAGGATCCAATATGTAGACAGATGAACCAAGACGGAACAAAGATTGCATCCAAGCGGATCCACCGAAGACCAACACCGACCGAATCCCGCGAGATCCACCGGAAACACACCTCCACACACTTCTGCTTCTGCTAGATGCATCGGCTAAATGGGGGCCAAGCGGGGAGAACCTTATTCCATCTTCAGGGAGCCGTCACTTTCTTGCCTTACTGAGTAGGACACAAACCCTAAAGAAACTCACAAAGCACAAAGAAACGGAGCAAGATCCCTCCCTCCCACAAGGGACGGGATCCATCGTGCCTCCATGTCCCTAGGACCGCCGGAGACGAGGCGGATCGACAACAGCACCGGCGAGAGGCGGAGGAACCCTAAGTTCTTTCTTGCAGAGGGAGGCGAACACTACTCCTATTGTTCCAGCAAAAAGGAAAGGCACTAGTCCTACTGGCTATTGTTGACATCTACCTATTGTTCTCGACCACTGCTAGAGTAATCAAATATCTGGCATGAAGCCCCCCACCACACACACACACCGCCGCCACCCCCTCTACCCCATCCACCGCCTTCGCTACTGCCAGATGAGATGGTCGACAAAGTCCTTGGGATGAATGGCGGTGATGAAATGTTTCCCCTTCTCACGGCGGCATAGGTGGTGTCTATGCGACGATGGGTCTGACTTTATGAGGTGGTTGCGACGAGTGGTGCGGTGTGGATTCGATTGAATCCTTCTCGCCTGGTCCTCAACGTGGATCATATGGCTGGTTAGGGTCGTTCAGGCCCACTGTTCTGTGGGCAGTAGTGGCTGGATCTAGTGCGTGAAGCTAGGCGGAGTTCGGGATGCGGGTTGGCGACCCCTAGTTGCTCTCGCCAGCGGTGGCCAACCGTGGTCATGTGGATGAGCGGCGTCTAGATCTGGTGTAGAGGTTGTACTACGGCTCGGCGTGTTGCTCACATTGCTTGTTGTTGATGTGTTGTGTTCCTACATGCATGATGTCAATTGGATTAGCTGGGTGACTATGGTTGTGTGCCTCCGCATGGTGTGGGTGGTCATGCCTTTGTTCGTTCCCAGCGAGGATGTTCCCTCTTTGGATTTGATGCTCATCTCCATGGTGTTGTTGAGGCTCGTCCGGCGGGCTCTCGGACCTGACAACCATGGCCTGCTACTAGCGGTGCAACGCGGGTTCGAGTTGCTCTCTATTAGCAGTGGCTGGGCCCCTTTACAGGGGCTAGGGTAGGTGGAGGAGCTTAGGGCTCTGGTGAAAGGACCAAGATGTCGCCTAGAGGGGGTGAATATGCGGTTTAAAAACTTATATATTTTTTACTTTATCCTAATGCAGAGATAAACTAGGCGGGTACTTTTCAAGCACAAATCCTAAATATATTAGGCTCAACTAAGTGCAATAACAGTTTAAGCTAAACTAGATGAAGACAACGAGGATACTAGCAAGCACAACTAAGCTACACAAACTTACACAAGGTATATCACAAGATATGGAAATGAATGATACACATAAGCACAAAGAATCAATACAAGCTTACACAAGTTATATCACAAGATATGGATTTGAATGATACAAGCTAGCACAAGCACTACAAGCTTACACAAGTTATATCATAAGATATGGAATTGAATGATAAGAAAGCACAAGTAAACACGACAAGCTTACAGAAGTTATATCACAAGATATCGAGATGAATGTTACAAGCTAGCAATTCACACTAAGCACAAGATATATCAATAATAGCAAGTTTGAAATGTGGAAAGTAAAGGGAGCAAGAGACTACCAATTTTTTTCGCAAAGTTCAAGTATCAATTGACACCTAGTTTCCGTTGGAGAGATGGGTATTACCACGAAGGTGCACAAACACCACGAAAGCTTACCTTATTCGCCCCTTGAGATATCACCACAAAGGCGATTCCCAACCACTATGGTTAGCTTCGTTCTCCACTCCGGAGATTTCAAGCACCAAGACCATTTCACAATCCCCATGAAGGAGTAACTCGGGCCTCTCCACAATATCCACGAAGAGATCACCAAGGTAACAACCACCAAATCGTCTAGAAATTGGTGGCCTCCAAGAGTAACATGCTCACATGCTCTCACTCTAATAAATTGACGGGGAGAGCACAAACCGATGCAACAAATGCAAAGCAAGAACAAAAGAACTCTCAAATACCTCTCTCTCAAATCCTACCAAAAGAAACTAATGCTATGGAGGGATGGGAGAGGGGAGGAACCATGGATGAGGTCAACATATGAACCCTACACTACAAAAAAAGACACTTCCGTGATGATACGTGTTTGTCATAGTAGGTCACGTTTTCTGTCATGCATGTACATCCATGACAAATTTATGACAGAATCAAGATAGTCATACATGTGCTGTCGTAGAAGTGTTCCATGACATTACCAAAATTATCATCACGGAAGTGTCCACTTCCATGACGATATATCGCGCATCATGGAAGTGCTTTCGTCAAGGGTGACCGACACGTGGCATCCACCGTAACAGGACGCCGTTAAGCTATTGGGTCCGGTTTTGGATCTGATAACCTGCTAACAGCCCGGACCAATGAGGATTTTGCATTTGTAAAATTCTCATTGGCCAGAGGAAACACGTGTTGGCTCACCATTGGGACAGATGTCATCCATTCATTGGACATGAGGCGCGTATGATACGTCGACACGTGGCACGGCCCAAGAGAGGCCCATTCCTATGAAAAGGCCGTCCCATTTGACTTGGTCAAAAGGTAACGGGTCGGCCCATGGAAAGCCTGTTAACGGCCTGTTCTTATATAGCCCATTCATGGCCCGCTAACTCACGGCCCATTACGGCCTATCCGAATTAAGCACAGTAGCTTCATATAGGCCTTCCAATATGATTCCAGCCCATTGTAACTTCCGGCCCATGTATGGCCCATGATGTCTTTCGGCCCATACGATACCATTTGTAACTCTTGGCCCATTAACGGCCCATGATGAATCTAGCCCGCAATGAACAGCGTACCCCTTTATACCCATTAACGGCCCATTATTCCATTGGGCCGTTTCCAACCTATGTTATCTTTCGGTCATCTCAGGGCCCATTTATTCTTGGGCTCATTTCCAGCATTCGGTTACTTATGGCCCGTCATTGGCCTTTTCTGCCTGTGGGCCAAATTCAGTCCACCATTACAATCGGCCTGTTTGCGGCCCGTTACTCCATTGGGACATTTTCATAACGTCATCAAATATGGCTAACTAACGACGGCCTGTTATTGTCGGCCCATGAACGGACGATTCCAAATATAGCTCGTTTACGGCCCATAATGCGGTCTGTTATTGGCCCATGTTTGGCCTATCGATCATATGACACGTAGAAGGCCCATTGATGCTATGGCCCGTAGAAGGCCCATTGATGCTACGGCCCTAAGAAGGCCCATTGTTTCTACGACCCTAAGAAGGCCCATTGTTTCTACAGCCCGTAGGAGGCCCATGGTAACTACAGTAAATATGTAGCCCATGGTTATTGTGGCCTAGTTTTTTAAAAAATAGGTTATTGCGGCCACTAGCAAACCGCGGAAAAAGAACTGCACTGACTACAAGCAAACAAATAAACAAGACAACAAGGAAATAAATAAGCAAGCAACTTATGCTAGGCTATCACACATATTACATCCACTGGGCATCAAAGTTCGCCACCAGTGCAAATATAGGGAACAAAGCAGCATATCATATACACTGGTTGTCAAAGTTGGTGACTAGTGCAAATAAACGCCACAGCAAAACAAGTCCGGAACTGAAACCACTTCAGTAGAGCTCAAGAAACAATATCCTGGGTACCCATAATGCTGGCAAGATGCTTAGCAAGCTTATTAACTTTCTCTTGTTTGGCGCTTAAATCCTCTAGCACTTGCTGTTGCACCAGAAAGTATGCATCTGAATTCTGCAGGGACTTCCTCAGTCCTTCTGCTTCCTGTCGCATAACATCTGATCGATGTCTTTCAACTTGAAGTTGAGACTCAAGAAGCCGAACTGATTCAGGCAGCGAGTTCGAAGAGCTGGTGCCAGCAGTAGTAGCCAGTAACTCGAACACTACATCAAGACAGGACTTCGGGGTTGTCTCAGTGTCTTCAATATAGTTTTTATCAGCTTTCTTGGAGACCAACAGGGATGTCTCACTATCTTGAGCCTTATCTGCATTACTTCCTTTACCATTGCATAACGGGGTACTCTTCTCCAATATTTTATCCGCGTTCTAAAAGAGAAACAAACAAACACATCACAGGTTTACAATGTAGCATATGAAACTCATTTTGGTAAACAGTTCAGTAGTAAGGTGGATAGGATAACATCATGAAACAAACATATATCTATGTAGTATGGTCACTGTATGGTCTATATCATTCTAGTTTATGTTGCCAAATCAAGATAGATACAGTTTGAATCATATCTATTTAGGACAAAGCAACATAGACAGAATATAAGTGTGGGAAACTACACAACAATAAGAACACTTGTAATGTGCATGGCATGAGAACATAACTGTTTATTGAATTGAAACTGACAATCAACATAGAGCAAGTTACAACAGCAAACACGTTAAAGAATCAGGTTTAAAACATACCTGTTGCACCATTGGAGTTTCAATTGCATCCTTCAATTTGAAATTAGTTGCTATGAGTAAATACAGTGATGCAAGAGCAAAGTAGTATGAACCATAGCTACTAAACCTGACCTAAGAACAATTCTTCTACTGCTTTAAGCATTGACTTGGGGTTCGGAGTGGTGGTCCTCGTGCTTTGGGCACTACAGTTGCCTAACTAACTGCTCGTGTTTGGGTGCTCTGTGGTGGAGACGGTGCTATGTCAACTGTATCTGGGTTACTATCTGCTGGGGTTGGGATTAGAAAGGGTGTAGCTGGTTCTCTGTCCAACTAGGTAGGAGGACAATTTGCGTGAGTCTGAGTTATGTGTGGTGGGGCTGGTTCTTGGGCAAGTACAACCGTGGTTCTATCTGCATCGACAGGTAGCACAATCTTTTCTGAAGACCATGGTTTTACTCCCACAGATACTGTCATCGCCCCCTCCAATTGAAATGGCTGATAAACAAGAAAAATAATTGAATGTACAGACATTGTAAGATAGACAGGTGCAATGGGTAGTAGGGAAGAAAACAGGGCATGAAATAATTCACATTTATGTTGTCTAACCAAATAGAATAGCAGGACATAATTTCACATATATGATGGCTAATTAAATAGGATAGCATGACACAATTTCAAATGTATGATGGCTAACTAAACAGGATAGAATGACATAATTCAAAATATGATGACTATGTAACTAGGATGAGATGATATAACTATATTATGTCTTTATAAAATGGGTTGGCATGCCATAATTCAGATACATGCTATCTATGTAAACATCTTGGCATGATATAATTCAAATATATGATTTATATACTAAGCAAGTGAGCAGAGGGCAATCACATATATGATGTGTCAACTAAGGAGATGGCATTCAATATTGTGCATATGATGTAAAAACTAAGCATTGCAATACAACATATGCATGATATGAGTAATATAACCTTGCCAAGTTTGAGCATACACCTCAGGGGGATAATAGGACTGGTCATCTGCCTCTGAATCCTCCGCTGAAGAGCTATCTGTAACCAGCAAGATATCTGCTCATCAAGTAGCATTGTCAGCTCTGAAGACCTTGTTTTCACTCCAGATTTCTCCATCACCAATTCAAATGGCTGATGCACAGGAAGAGCAGTTGAATATACAAACATTGTCGACAAATGCAACGAGAAATACAAAAAAAGGACGGCATGATATAATTCACATATATGACGCTTGGCTAAACAACATGGCCTTGCAACAAGATAGCATTGCATAATTCACATATATAATGTCTTGCAACAAGATGGCATCGCATAATTCACATATATGGTAATTAGACACTAAATAGGTGGCATTCACACAAAGCATGTCTAAACTAAGCAAATGACATAGCAATGCAAGATACCATATGCACGATATGAGGAACATAACCCTACCAAGTTAGAGCATGCACCTTGGGGGGGGGGGAAATAGGACTGGTCATCTGTCTCTAAATCCTCCTCTGAGGAGCTATCCGTAACTAGCAAGACATGCGCTTCATCAGATAGCATTGTCTGCTCCGAAGACCTTGTTTCCACTTCAGATTTTTCCATGACCGTGCCGAATGGTTGATGCACAGAAAGAGTAATTGAATGTACTAAAATTGTTGGCAAATTTAACATGTAATAAAAAATGATGGCATGATATAATTCACATATAAGATGACTGGCTAACCAGGATGGCATTGCAAAATTCTGTAGCGACCCGACCTCAAACGGTCAAGTCTCTGTGCTTCAGTGTCATCCCTGGATCAGTAATGCTGACACACAAAGTACTCGAGGATTTATAACAGAGTACCAATCACACACTTATTACATCGAATGTCTCAAAAGAGAACTTATTACAATAAATATGGCTTAAGTCCATCTAATATGATAACAGTGGAAGGCTTGGAAGATAAAGCGAGTCCATCAACTCCAACGGCATAGCTGAGCTGCATGGCAACAACCTAACGAACCTTACTCCTCGTCTGAAAAGTCTGCAATATAATATGTTGCAGCCCGAAAACGGGTCAGCACATGGAATATGCTGGCAAAGTAACACAGTAGAGCAAGAACAGAATAATGCTATCACTACATGCATATTTGGCTGGTGGAAAGCTCTATGGTTATGATTTTTGCGAAAAGCCAATTTTCCCCTAAAACAAAGGAATAAATTTTTTTAACTATCATGGTAGTTGAAACATCATTGAGAAGGTTCCTCCAACTCAATCCCAATTAAAGTAATTAACAACCCAACAATTTTATTTAGAGTGATGAGATACTTATGATACTCCAAGTACTAGATACTCAAGATGTCCATAACCGGGGACACGGCTAACCATGATTAGTTTATACACTCTGCAGAGGTTTGCGCACTTTTCCCCACAAGACCCGATCTCCTCCATTGGATTTCTCGCACTACAAGGTGTTTGAGAAACGGATGACCGAGACACAGTATTTCAGAAGCATTAACCCCTTACTCTGGGCAGACCATACCAACCTACATCCCTCTACCTGTTGATCCGCCTCTTCGGGAGCTTCACGCAACCTACTCAACTATGCTAGATCCCATAATAGCTTGTGGCTGCACACGGAAGTTTCTAGCACGAAAATATCTCAGATCCCTTTGATCCTGGGTGGCGGACCATAGGATTATCACACGGGTACTCCGGGATATCTTAGGACAACACTGGATTCCCCAGGTGACCAATAAACAATCCACCCAGATGTGTATTCAAGTTGCCACCTTAAGTTGAACCATTAATTAACAATCTCACATCTGTCATGGATTTCACTCACCCAAACCACATCTACGAGCATAGCATAGCAATATAAGCAATACGTAGAAGTAACTCCCAAGGGTTTGAATATAACAGGGCAATAGGTTCTACCTCGTCAACTACTTCCCAACCCACATGTTAATCACATCCTAACCATGCAAGGTTTGAGGATTGGAACTAATGCATAAAAACTGGGTGATAAAGGGGTATGATCAAAGTGTTACTTGCCTTGCTGATGATCCGCAAAACCTAGGGATTCGTAGTAGCACGCTTTCCACTCCGGGTGTTCTATCGCAAACAAAAAATAGCATACATAAGCAAACAAGCAAAGAAACATGGGTAAATCTCAAATAAGAAGATCTAACCAGAAAGTTCAACTTAAGAACTCTGGTTGCAAAAAGAATCAATTCAAATGGAGCAACGAAACTCAAACTGCGAAAGAAACAAGATCCGTTTGCTAATCTGAACTAAGGTCAAATTTTGCAGTAGCAAAAGCTTGTTCAAGTAGGTTAAACGGAAAGAGTGTTTCGAGATGAAGATCTAGGCGCTTGAATCGCCTGATTCTGACAAACGAGCGAAAAGATAAACTAAAACGAAAATCGGATCAGAAATCGCGATTGAAATTTATCGCGGAAAATCCGAGAAAAAGAAAACTGACGAACAGGCTAACGAACAAGCGTTCGTTGTCTGCGGCTAACGAGTGAACATGTTTGTTAGAATGAACGTACGGACGAACGTCCGCAAAGTAACTAAACCGAGAAAAACCATCGAACCGATCTAAAAAACGAACTAGGGTTTTCTAACGAAAACCGAACCGTTTTTTCTTAAAAAAACGAACGACGCTATACCTCCGGTGAGGTCTGGCGCAGCGGGCGGCTCCGGCGAGCGGCGGGGCAGCACGGGGCGGCGGCGGTGCGGGCAAACGGCAGCGGCGGCGGGGTTGGCGGATTGCGGCGGTGGGGTGGCTCGGGGCTCTAAGGGGGAGGGGGGGTCGGCGGCTTATAAGAGATGGGGGCGGCTTGGAGGAGGGGGCAAGGCGCGGGGGAAACGGAGTCCCGGCCGGACTCCGGTTCGGGCGGCGGCGCGGTCTCCAGCTCGGAGGCGGCGGCGGGGAAGCGGGCCGGCTCGGCTGGGCTTCGGCCCAGTCGGCCATTGCGTGTTTTTTTAAAGATAATAATTCCGCCGAACGAAAAAATCCTAGAAAATAAAATAAAATTCTAAAAATTCCAAAACAAATTTTCTCCGTCTAAATAAAATATTTAGAACAGGATGAACATTTTCTTGGCCCTAAAATGCATCTTTGGAAAACATGCAATTTTTCTAATTCAAATAAAATAGCAATAAACTCCGGATAAAAACAAATATTTGATTTTAATCTTTTTCCTCCAATATTTCATTTATTTTGGAGAAGTCATATTATCTCCTCTCATATATTTTATTATGAAATATTTTCAGAGAGAAAAATAATTAAAACCAAAAATCCTCGTTTCAATATTTGATAAAACTCAAATATGAAAACAGGGAAATCCCCAACTCTCTCCGAGGGTCCTTGAGTTGCTTAGGATTTATCACAAAACGAAATGCAATAAAATATGATATGCATGAATGATCTATGTAGAACATTCCAAATTGAAAATTTGGGATGTTACAAACCTACCCCCCTTAAGATGAATCTCGCCCTCGAGATTCAGGTTGGCTAGAGAATAGGTGTGGGTGGTCTTTGCGAAGATCATCCTCTCGTTTCCAGGTGGCTTCATCCTCGGTATGGTGGCTCCACTGAACTTTGCAAAACTTGATAACCTTGCTGCGGGTGACTCAGCTGGCAAACTCGAGAATCCTGACTGGCTTCTCCTCATAGGTCAAATCACTGTCCAACTGAATCACCTCCAAGGGTACTGTATCTCTTAACAGTATATCGGCCATCTCAACATGACACTTCTTCAGCTGTGAAACATGAAATACATCATGAACTGCTGACAGTCCTTCAGGTAACTCCAACTTGTAGGCAACTTCTCCCAAACATTCCAAAATTCGATACGGTCCTACAAATCTTGGGGCTAACTTTCCCTTAACTCCAAAATGTTTCACTCCTAGTAGGGGTGACACTCGCAGGTATGCTCTATCTCCAATTTCATAGGTTATTTCCTTGCATTTCAAATCTGCATAACTCTTCTGCCTGGACTGAGCTATCTTCAGTCTATCTCTGATCAACTTAACTTTCTCTTGAGACTCTTTGATCAAATCTGGTCCAAACAATTGTCGGTCTCCGACTTCATCCCACATCAACGGTGTTCTGCACCTTCGTCCATACAAGGCTTCGAACGGTGCCATTTTCAAACTGGCTTGGTAGCTATTGTTGCATGAGAACACTGCATAGGGCAAATTGTCATCCCAACTAGATCCATAATCTAGTGCACAGGCTCTCAACATATCCTCCAGAATCTGGTTGACTCTCTCGGTCTGTCCATCCGTCTGGGGGTGGAATGCTGTACTGAGCTCCAACCTTGTCCCCAAAGTTTGGTGCAGCTGATGCCGGAACTTTGAAGTAAACTGTGTCCCTCTATCTGATACGATGGTCCTCGGAACTCCATGAAGACATACGATCCTGGTCATATATATCTTGGCCAACTTTGCACTTGTATAGGTGGTTTTCACTGGGATAAAGTGAGCCACTTTGGTCAAGCGATCCACTACTACCCATATAGAATCATATCATGATTTGGTCCTGGGTAATCCGGTGATAAAATCCATGCCAAGTTTATCCCACTTCCATTCGGGTATCGGCATAGGCTGCAACAATCCTGCTGGCTTTTGATGCTCAGCCTTCACTCTCTAACATACATCACATATGGCTACATACTCGGCAATATCCTTCTTCTTACCAGTCCACCAGAAACGCTCCTTCAAATCCAAATACATCTTGGTGTTTCCGGGGTGTATCGAGTATGGTAAGTCATGAGCCTCCTGAAGTATTAACTTCCCGATCTCTGTGTTATTGGGCACATAAACACGGTCCTTGAACCATAAGGTGTCATGCTCATCCTCACAAAAACCTTTGGCCTTTCCTTCGCTCATTCTCTCTTTTATCTCGGCAACCTCTTTGTCATCCTTTTGAGCTTCTCAAATCTTTCCTAACAATGTAGACTTGACCTCCATTGTTGCAACAAAACCTCTAGGAACAATCTCCAATCGAAGTTCCCTGAGATCATCTGCTAACTCCTTCGGCAATCCCGTGCTCACTAGGGTATTAGCAAAACTCTTCCGACTCAAGGCATCCGCTACGACATTAGCCTGGATGATAGTGAAGCTTCATGTCACAATCCTTTATAAGCTCCAACCATCTCCTCTACCTAAGGTTCAGCTCCTTCTGTGTCAAAATGTACTTCAAACTCTTATGATCCGTGTACACATCACAACGATTTCCAATAAGGTAATGCGTCCAGGTCTTCAACGCATGCACTACGACAGTCAACTCCAAATCATGCGTGGCATAATTCAACTCATGCGGTTTCAGTTGTCGCGAGGCATACTAAACAACTCTTCCGTCCTGCATAAGCACACTTCCAAGTCCTAGGCGAGAGGCATCGGAATGCACTTGAAACTCCTTACGTATATCTGGCAAAATTAGCACTGGGCTGTCGTCAAACGTTTCTTTAACTCCTGAAAACTCGCCTTACATTCTTCTGTACATTTAAATTTGGTATCCTTCTTCAATAACTCCGTCATTGGCTTTGCAATTTTGGAAAAATTCTCAATGAATCTCCGATAGTATCTGTGAGTCCAAGAAAACTGCGGATCTCGCTAACTGAAATGGGTGCCAACCATTCAGTGAGTGACTGAACGTTGGTAGGATCTACTGCTACACCTTCTCCTGATATAACATGTCCAAGGAATCCAACTTCCTTCAGCTAAAACTCGCATTTGCTGAACTTGGCATACAACTGATGTTCCCTGAGTTTCTCGAGAACTAAACGCAAATGCTCTTCGTGCTCCTCCTCGTTCTTTGAGTATACCATTATATCATCAATGAACACCACAACGAACTTATCCAAATATTCCATGAACACTTTGTTCATCATTCTCATGAAGTAGGCAGGGGCGTTAGTCAGTCCAAATGACATGACCGTATATTCATCCAACCCGTACCGTGTGGTGAATGCTGTCTTTGGTATGTCCTTCTCTCGTATCTTCAGCTGGTGATATCCAGATCGCAGATCGATCTTTGAAAACACCTTAGCTCCTTGTAGTTGGTCGAACAAATCATTGATCATCGGCAGTGGGTATTTGTTCTTGATCATCACCTCATTTAACGCATGATAATCAACAACCATTCTTAGGGACTTATCCTTCTTCTCGACCAAAAGCACTGGGGCTCCCCATGGTGATGAGCTCCGTCAAATATAACCTTTCTCCAGTAACTCCTTGATCTGTTTCTTAATCTCCTCTAGATCATTTGCGGGGATCCGGTATGGTCTCTTCGATATAGGCCCGATGCCTAGCAATAACTCTATCAAAAACTTGATGTCTCGATCCAGTGGCATGCCTGGTAACTCCTCTGGAAAACATCCGGGTAATCCTTGACTACACGCACTTCCTCCTGAACAACTCTCGTGAGGGTATTTAATTGGCTACTCCTTGGCGCATGCCTAGATACATACTTGATCCTTTTTCCCTCTGGGGTGGTGAGACAAGTTGACTTACTAACACAGTCAATGCTTCCTCCATACTTTGACATCCAGTCCATTCCTAATATCACATCCAATCCTTGTGACTCCAAGATTATTAGGTCGGACGGAAAAACATGGCTACCAATGGTTAAGGGTATCTGGTCGCACCATCGACTAGCCATATACTCTGCTCCTGGTGAACTTACTAACAGATGGGTCCTAAGGGTTTGGGTTGGTAGTTTAAACATATCCACGAATTCCCTTGATATGTATGAATGTGATGCACCAGTATCAAAAAGAACAAGGGCGGTAAAAGACTTAACCAAAAACTTACCAATAACCGTGTCTGGCTGCTCTTCAACCTCCTCCACGTTGACGTGGTTCACTTGTCCTTTGTTGAATGGATTGGGCTTCTTTCTAGCATTCCCATTGCTGTTTCCATTCTTCGCTTCAGGGCACTCCATGGCATAGTGTCTAGTCTTCCCGCACTTGAAACAAGTAACGTGGCTTAGGTCTCTCTTCGTGGGTGTGGCTGGATTGGAGCGGTTCTGATTGTTGATTGCTCCATTCCCGTTCCCATTCCTTGGGACAGTATGATTATGGTTACTTCCTCCATTATGGGTGTGGCCTCCATGGTTATGAACAAGTCCTCCCGAGTTCGGGGTTAGGCGAGGCTTCTGCTGAGCTCCTGAATTATACCTTCCTTGTCCATACTTCCTTTTGCGGTTCTCAATCTGTTGCGGCTTCCCTTCAATCATAAGAGCCTTATCTACCAACTCCTGGTAGTTGTCGAATGTTGCCACCATAAACTGCATGCTCATCTCATCATTTAGCCCTTCCATAAACTTCTCCTGCTTTGCGGCATCTGTGGCCACATCATCAGGGGCATAATGGGATAACTTGCTAAACTCATCCGCGTACTGAGCCACAGTACGGTTCCCCCGGCGTAAGTTGCGAAACTCACGCTTCTTCATACTCATAGCTCCAGTTGAGACATGGAATGTACGGAAAGCTTGCTGAAAGTGATCTCATGTCACCGCGGCTATAGGGTAGGTGATAGTGTAATTCTCCCACCATGAGGTTGCTGGTCCATCCAACTGATGTGCGGCAAAACGCACCTTCTCAACATCAGTACATCCTGCAGTGGTTAACTCCCTTCCAATCCTGCGGAGCCAATCATCTGCTACTATGGGCTCGGTGCTACTGGAAAACACCGGCGGCTGCAACCTCAGAAAACGGGCTAAGTTATCAACTGGTGGTGGTGGTGGATTGTTGTTGTTGTTGTTGTTTTTGTTGCCTTGGTTCTGAACTAACAACTGCATCAGGGTATTCTGCTGCTGGATCAACTGAGTGAGCTCCGGTGGGAAGGTAAATCCGGGTCATGTCTCGGAGGCATCTGATGGGTTTAGAGGGGAGAGATTAGAATAGAATGAGGTCTAATGAGAAAGCACTACCCATATGCACATGAGACAAACATAATCATTTCACTCAATCAATCAAGCAAGGGCATACAATTGATCTAACTATCGTTACAAAGTGCTCGGGCTATACTATTTACATGGTGGAATTCTACTACTGATGTGGTGGTCTATTAAAAATATTCCTCGGTTGAAGACTCCATGATGTATGCTCTAGCTTCGTCTTCATAATCATCATCACTATTGTCAGGAAACGAGTCGGTGTCGTCGATGATGGTGTAATCCTCTGGGCGAATCTCCTTGGGTTCTTCGTCTTCTCCTCCTGGTGCGGGGTCTCCCATGAATACTCCTAGCTTCATTGTTAGGTCTGCATTCTTATCCACTAGTACGACGATTTCCTCCTCATAATCTTCACGTGTAGCTTTAAGTTCTTCCTCCAGTTCCATGATCCTTGTCATTGCCTTCTTCAGGTCTATCATTCCTTCGCACATCTGGTTCTCCTGGCGACGAATGTGTTGGTTTAATTCCTGGATGAAAGCTGCAATTGATCTATCCTTCCTGGTGCTGATCATCTCCTCGGCGCCCACAAATCTGATAGATAGTATCCTTAATCTCCTTATGATAAACTTCTCCAATGCGTCCCATGATGATGTGAGCTACCATACTCTTTCCTAGACTCCAGGTTGGTGCATCAAAGGAAAACTCTATGGGCTTAGTGACTGGCGTGAATGTCCTTCCTGGAACTTGAAATTGAATCATCCATCGCTCCTCTTCTGGTAAAGTGGCATTGTAAGTCCCGGTGAAACTTGGTATTCCAATGTCCAAGTACCTATTGACTTCCTTCAAGTGTCGTCCAAAAGGTGCTTCTTCATCTGGTTGTGCAAACTTGTTCCTTGTGTCCGCCATCCTAAAGAGTAGAAAATCGAGAGGAGTCAAAAATGAGAAGAGAATAGTGATCTATGGTTTTAGCTTAGTGGTCGTGTCCTACACTCAGCGTGTGCTCTGATACCATCTTGTAGTGACCCGACCTCAAACGGTCAAGTCTCTGTGCTTCAGAGTCATCCCTGGATCGGTAATGCTGACACACACAGTACTCGAGGATTTATAACAGAGTAGCAATCACACACTTATTACATCGAATGTCTCAAAAGAGAACTTATTACAATAAATATGGCTTAAGGCCATCTAATATGATAACAGCGGAAGGCTTGGAAGATAAAGCGAGTCCATAAACTCCAATGACATAGCTGAGCTGCACGGCAACGACCTAACGAACCTTACTCCTCGTCTGAAAAGTCTGCAACATAATACGTTGCAGCCCAAAAACGGATCAGCACATGGAATATGCTGGCAAAGTAACACAGTAGAGCAAGAACAGAATAATGCTATCACTACATGCATATTTGGCAGGTGAAAGCTCTATGGTTATGATTTTTGCAAAAGCCAATTTTTTCCTACAACAAAAGAATAAATTTTATTTAACTATCATGGTAGTTGAAACATCATTAAGAAGGTTCTCCAACTCAATCCCAATTAAAGTAATTAACAACCCAACAATTTTATTTAGAGTGATGAGATACTTATGATACTCCAAGTACTAGATACTCAAGATGTCCATAACCGGGGACACGGCTAACCATGATTAGTTTATACACTCTGCAGAGGTTTGTGCACTTTTCCCCACAAGACCCGATCTCCTTCTTTGGATTTCTCGCACTACAGGGTGTTTGAGAAAAGGATGACCGAGACACAGTCTTTCAGAAGCATTAACCCCTTACTCCGGGCAGACCATACCAACCTACATCCCTCTACCTACTAATCCACCTCTTCGGGAGCTTCACGCAACCTACTCAACTTTGCTAGAGCCCATAATAGCTTGTGGCTGCACACGGAAGTTTCTAGCATGAAAATATCTCAGATCCCTTTGAGCCTGGGTGGCGGACCATAGGATTATCACACGGGTACTCCGGGATATCCTAGGGCAACACTGGATTCCCCAGGTGCCCAACAAACAATCCACCCAGATGTGTATTCAAGTTGCCACCTTAAGTTGAACCATTAATTAGCAATCTCACATCTGTCATGGATTTCACTCACCCAAACCATGTCTACGAGCATAGCATAGCAATATAAGCAATACGTAGAAGTAGCTCCCAAGGGTTTGAATATAACAAGGCAATAGGTTCTACCTCATCAACTACTTCCCAATCCACATGTTAATCACATCCTAACCATGCAATGTTTAAGGATTGGAACTAATGCATAAAAACTGGGTGATAAAGGGGTATGATCAAAGTGTTACTTGCCTTGCTGATGATCCGCAAAAGCTAGGGATTCATAGTAGCACGCTTCGCACTCCTAGTGTTCTATCGCAAACAAACAATAGCATACATAAGCAAACAAACAAGGAAACACGGGTAAATCTCAAATAAGAAGATCTAACCAGAAAGTTCAACTTAAGAACTCCGGTTTGCGAAAAGAATCAAATCAAATGGAGCAACGAAACTCAAACTGCGGAAGAAACAAGATCCGTTTGCTAATCTGAACTAAGGTCAAATTTTACAGTAGCAAAAGCTTGTTCAAGTTGGTTAAACGGAAAGAGGGTTTCGAGACGAAGATCTAGGCGCTTGAATCGCCTGATTCCGACAAACGAGCGAAAATATAACTAAAGCAAAAATCGGATGAGAAATCACGATTGAAATTTATCGCGGAAAATCCGAGAAAAAGAAAACTGATGAACAGGCTAATGAACGAGCGTTCGTTGTCTGTGGCTAACGAGTGAACACGTTCATTAGAACGAACGTACAGACGAATGTCTCCAAAGTAACTAAACCGAGAAAAACTGGCGAACCTATCTAAAAAAATGAACTAGGGTTTTTTAACGAAAACCGAACCGGTTTTTCTTAAAAAAACGAATGGCGCTATACCTCCGGCGAGGTCCGGCGCGGCGGGCGGCTCCGGCGAGCGATGGCGCAACGCGGGCAAACGGCAGCGGGGCGGAGGGGTTGGCGGCTTGCGAGGGCGGGGTGGCTCGGGGCTCTAGGGGGGTCGTCGGCTTATAAGAGACGCGAGGGGGGGGGCTTGGAGGAGGGGGCAAGGCGCGGGGAAAACAGAGTCCCGGCCGGACTCCGGTTCGGGCAGTGGCGGCGGCGCGGTCTCCAGCTCGGAGGCGGCGTCGGGAAAGCGGGCCGGCTGGACTGGGCTTCGGCCCACTAGGCCACTGCGCGTTTTTTAAATAATTCAGCCGAACGAAAAAATCCTAGAAAATAAAATAAAATTCTAAAAATGCCAAAACAAATTTTCTCCGTCTAAATATAATATTTAGAATAGGATGAACATTTTCTTGGCCCTAAAATGCAACTTTGGAAAACATGCAATTTTTCCATTTCAAATAGAATAGCAATAAACTCCGGATAAAAACAAACATTTGATTTTAATCTTTTTCCTCCAATATTTCATTTATTTTGGAGAAGTCATATTATCTCCTCTCATATATTTTAATATGAAATATTTTCGGAGAGAAAACTAATTAAAACCAAAAATCCCCGTTTCAATATTTGATAAAACTCAAATATGAAAACAGGGAAATCCCCAACTCTCTCCGAGGGTCCTTGAGTTGCTTAGGATCTTGAGGATTGCAAAATGAAATGCAATAAAATATGATATGCATGAATGATCTATGTAGAACATTCCAAATTGAAAATTTGGGATGTTACAAACTCACATATATGATGCCTGGCTAAACAAGATGGCATTGCGTGATTCACATATACTCCCTTCGTCCCGTAATTCATGTCGCGGCAGCATTTTTGCAATTTAGCCCTCGTGGTTTTCCCGACCAAACTCATGGTCCTCTGTCTCCTTCCTCGCTCTTCTCCGACACCGGTCGATTTGGTCGCGCCTCCACTTGCCCTCGCCCCCGCCGCCTTGCTCCCCCTCCCGCCACCGCACAACGCATGCCGCTCCCCCTCCCCTCGCGTCGTCCCACGCGGTGGTTTCCGTCCTCTTCGCCCGCCGCCTCGTTCCCCTGTGCTTGCCGGCCGTGAAGGTTTGATTTTTTAGAGACCACTGTCCGGAGTCCTTGCTCTCCTTCCGCCTCTGTCCATCATCAACCACCTCCTCACCTTAGACCATGAAGCTCGCCCCCTCCATGACGCCGTCGACCAAGGTGGAGGAGCTCAGGTGCCCCTTTTGTGCTTGCTACTGCAATTGACGGGATGGATTGAGTCGCTGGAGTGGAGGTGCCTTGGCAGAGAGGAAGGAGATGATCTCGGTTGGATTGAGTGGCCAGATTGGAGCGGTCCAACAGCGAGACTCCGATGTGCACACCCGCCGATGGTGGCGAAGCAGAGCACCAATGCGCCCGTCCGTACTCAGGTCAGGGGAGGTGGCCGGCAAGCGAGAAGACAGGCGAATGAAGGATTTCTGGAGCTAGTTGAAATGCACGGCACGGGAGGTGAGCTGGGAGGACAGCAGGGTATACGTGCGCGCGAGGGAGCAGCTTGAATCGACGACCTCGTCGGCAGTGGAAGTGACCGGAGACGAGGTGGCGCTCGGAGATGGAGATGGAGATGGATGGATGAGTAAAAAGAGGTAGTCTTTGTGCTTGCTCCCTAGTACTGCAATTGACAAATCAACTCTGAGTGAAAAGGTACCACTTTTCTGAGTAAACTCAAGTTCCTGTGCTTCAGTAATTATTTGTTGAAGATGTACTCAAGTTCATGCTTCGGTAGTTGATGCTCTAGTTATACTCAAGTCCGTATTATACATAGATGCTCTAGTACAAAGGAGAACAGTGACCGGTAGTTCATGTTGATCAACAAAATTATAGCCAATAAAGTTGATACACATGTTGACCTGTAGGAGTATATGGCAATTCACAACAATCATGTTATACTCAATTCTTGGTGCTGCTATTTTCAGTTTGTAAAATTAGAGTGCTGAAGAGCTGTATTTTCCATTTTGAAACTGAAAATAAGCTGTCAAAACCGAAAGAAATTGGAGTACCGAAGATCTTCTTGTACTGTCATTTTTCTGTTTGAATTGTGCACCCAAAGGAACTGTTGCCAAGCAGTTAGTACCATAATTATTGACACGGAGTATTTAGGACAATCCATGAGGTTTTCTTAGATGCAAAAAAGTTATGTTTGTTGTGTGTAAAAAAGTAGTGTGCATATCTTTGAAACATCTTGGAAAATATGCAGAATAGTTGTTGATATTGATCTCCAGCATGTATGCAGAGTAGTTGTTTACTAAAATTTAGGAGTAAACTAACTAAAGCAAATTTTAGAATGATTGAATTTTCAGCCAAGTTTGTTTCTGAATGTATTATTTTGATTAATTCAAATTAATCCAAATAAATTTGTTCACTATAGATCTAGTAGATTAATGTGATTCACTTTAGAACAAATTGCTACATCATTGCTATTATATTATACTTTCCTCTCCACTTTAATGAGAGGGAAGGAATGATCATACATACCAAAGGTAAGCTCAGCAGCTCAGCCACTCAGGGCCAGTGTCCTTGTCTCCTATGTCCCTCTCCCTCAAAATGCACCACTGATGCAAATATCTTTACACGCAGATTGCCTGGTCTGACAAAAGCTTTGCTTAACTTACTACTCAATTAAAGCAAAATATGAAGGTGCTAGTTAAGCAGCCTTTCATGCTAATCCCCTCATCTGCAAAAAAAATTAAAAAATGGTCAAAGCATCTGTTGATTTGCCCACTGCTGGGTGACACTGCTTTTGCCAACACCATGGAAAATATTTTCCTCCCGGCCTATCTTTACTGCACATCAATTCAGCATAGGTTTGCCTCCTGGCCTATCTTTCTGCATAAATGCACAACAATTCAACACAAAACTGGTTCAAATTATCCTGTCATCATTGCTGCATCAATGTGATTCACTTTGGAACAAATTGCTGCATCATTTTAGTTCTGGTAGATTTCTTGGACTTAAGATTTCAAGACCATGGCATGGAGTAGTTCTGGTATATTTAACTCTAGGTGGGTGAAAAGCTACTACATAGTGTCTCTAGTAAAATTGGTTGATAGCACCTCTCTGTCTAAGAAAAAAAGAGTTAGTTGATCCGTTAGACCGCCGTCAAAACAAGCAGAGGGTTAGTTGACCTGATCAGCTCTTATCCCTCTTCCACAAAGTCCTGATGGATTAGTGAAACATGGAAATCTTAACAAGTGCAGTGTCCAGAAATCTATAAAGCCAACTCCCTAATTGTTCATCTTTGTATGCTCACATGACAGTCTGTACCATAACATGCAACGCAATCTTCAGAAAGAAAATGAGGACTGTACAATTAGTATGTTAGGTTATCAACTATTGTTCACTGAATTCTGCTCAAGGAAACATTGATGTTTAACAAATGTAGGTGAAAGTTGGGCCCCTTTCAGTTTCCCCCATGGGTTTGGAACATGGGCATGGGGCAACCAGCTGCTTTGGGGCAACAAAGCGAAAGGCTGCTCGGCAAATTTATCCGCGGGTGCCAAGGTTTGGATTATTGGATAGCATATGCTCAAAATGAATTCAGCAACTATGAACTGATGCTTGTTCCCTCATTTGATCATCATTGGAGTATTTGCAAACAAGATCAGCTAGGGGCAATTGCTATTAATTGAAAGCTTTTAGTTAACAGTAAATCAATTTCACAAATTGTCAGGTAGCAGTACTCTGATGGAGTACCTTCTTTAGAGTGAAAATAGCACCACCAGCAGCAGTCACGGCGGCAGTCAACAACAACAACAACACGGCATGGATCAGCAACATCAGCACGGGCATAGGAGCAGTAGAATCAACATGGGAAGAGGAGCAGCAGCAGCACGGGCTAGCTCCACCGGTGGCAGGGGAGAAGCAGAGGAGAAAAGTCGTGCGGGCACGCAAGCAGAGAAGGAGCACCACGACGGCGCGTGGGAGCTCGACAAGGACTCGCGGGAGACCACAGAGGACGCGTGCGAGCTCCTGTCCACCGGATCATGGAGGCTGGCTCCGGCAATGCCCGTAGGTGGATCACGATGGGAGGGACCGCGGTGGCGCATGGGAGGAAGCTCAAGGTGGACTCGCGGGAGCACGAGGAGGACTCACGGGAGCTCGAGGACGGTGAGAGGGAGCTCTCGCTCCACTGGATCATGGTGGGAAATTCCAGCGAGGCCTGCATGTAATTGCCGCGGGAGGGGATCGCGGCGGGGTCTAGGTGGCGGTGTTGGACCAAGTACTTGGCGACGGCGGCGGCGTTGAAGGTACGTGGCAACGGAGGCGGAACACTTCCTGGTGGGCGGCAAATCGCATGGCTTGGCGGCGCCGGCCCCTGGAGACGCACGGGCGACAGCGAAGGAAGAAGACGGTGGTGGAGGGCGTCGTTTGTGGTTGTTTTGAAACTGCGAGGGCTTTTTTTTATATAAAATTGACAATGAACTACGCCTGCGACATGAATTACGGGATGGAGGGAGTACGATAAAGAAACTAAACTGATGGCATTGACACAAAGCATGTCTAAACTAAGCATATGACATATTTGATGTATCCAGTAAGCAATGCAAGGCACCATATGCATGATATTACCAACATCAGCATGCCAAGTTAGAGCGAAGACCTCAGGGGATAAATAGGAGTGGTCGTCTCCTTCTGAATCCCCCTCAGAACAGTTATCTTCCTCTTGATTACGACCCGAAATGGGTGGAGGGGGGGCTGCCTTTGCGCCCACCATGGAGCGACGTCTGCATGAAATTTTATTGCCACACAAGGCTCGTCTCTTTTGCTCTATATTTTCAGTTCCATTGTGTACAATAACTGACATGCATATGAATAAAACATAGTGAGATTATGTAAGGAGTGCATGCACATATCCAGAGTGATGGTAGCAAACTATGGATAGACCCAAAACCAATGATAGCAGGCAGATAATAGCTTTAGTTAAAAAATACAGATAATGGCTCCTTTAATGTTTGTTTGCACCCAACATGAAACTCATAGTAGACACCCGAGATTAACCAGATAGTAGACAAATAGTACTGATTGCTGCCCCAATATATACCCCACAACCATTTAAAAACTCAAATTTCAGCATTAGTTTGGACCTGACTCGGAGTCTAATAGGTAAACACGACGATAAAGTAGCATGTCATCATATTAAGCGACGCATAACATAAGCAGACACAGAAGAGTGCGACTTCTTTTGCGGACCCGTGTAGTTCTCAAGGTCATCTGCTTAGTTGATCATGGTAAGCAGTTGTCGTGGCTGCCGGCGGCGAGTAAGAAGATCTGAGGCAGCGAAAGATAGTCTGGAGAGCGGATCCCTACTGTGGTGAACCCTTCCGTAGTTGGAGCAGCTGAGCTGGGGTGGAACAAAGCGCAGCAGGAGCAGGACAAACCACACAAGGTTTTCTTTGACACATATCTATAACAGAAGTAATTGTGTAAGGGCTTGTTTGAATTTGAGGATTCTACAATGCAGGGATAGGAAATAGACAAGAATAGGATAGGAATGCATATGCAAAACAGAGAATTTAAAAACACAGGATTTATGCCAATCTGGGTGTTTGATTCACAAGAATTGGAAGATCACAGGATGCGAAGAAGCAAGGTGAGATTAAGTAAAACCATAAGAGAATGTACATCTATAATGCTATTATGCTACTATCTCTTAGTCTTGTGCTTCATGAATAGGAATTTGAAAAGGAGGACAAGTGGGAATTAAAATTCCTATGGTTTTTCTTTCAAGGAGACACTAAAGGAACAAATCCTTTAGTTTTCCTTTGTTCCATTCCTTTGAAACAATTTCATGAATAGTAGTACCATAGGAAACTTTCCAATTCCTATGGTTTTCCTTCACTTTTCCTTTCAAGCACTGGCGATTATAGTAGGCAGGCTTGAGCAAGGAAAGGCCTACACTCAAAGAATGTTTTTGTGCTACCTCTATTACTTTGGACCCAGGCCACTGCCCTACTAGCTCAACTCCCAAGCCCATCGACAAATGCACAACTCAAACGCGCAGAGATTAATAATGATAGCATTCAAGAGAGTCCATCATGGATAGCTAAGTTGCCTGGTACCTCACTACCTGTCATCTAGTAGGAGAAACTAATCGTATTTCACGTTTGAAAGCACAAGTGCTCCCTGGGTGGTTTTGGCAATTAATGTCAACATATCTTTTGCTGGACCAATGTTTTCATCTAGTATATTTCAGACAAGTTCAACAGATGGAGTGGCATGGACAAGAGGATATGGAACCCTTTCAAGATGCTAAGGACAAAGGATTGGCTCAAGCTCAAAAGCTCAAGACTCTACATTTTACTTTTAGTGATCCAAGATCACATTGAGTCCATAGGAAAGACAATACTATTAAAAGGGGATGAGGTGTTGCTAAATGGCTTGCTTGCTCAAAATACTTAGTGATATGCTCCAAAACCCTCAACCACTTTCCCATATCCACATATGTCCCAAACCAAAAAGTCAAACTCTGCCCCATCGAAACTTTCTATCCAGCGCTGACGAGTTCTCTTGACATAGCCACTACCACAAACCCTAATAGATTAGGTCTCACCGATGGGATCGCGGTCTCACCGAGACGGGCTTGCAAACTCTCTGTCGCCTATTGCAATAATTTCAGTCTCCCCGAGATATGCAATCGGTCCCACTGATTTTGCCTGACCAACTCTTTGGTTAGCTTATTACCAAAATCGATCCCACTGAGTTTGCATAATTGGTCAAATCGAGATGAGGTTTTACCCTAACCCTAGCACATCGGTTCCACTGAGTTGATCATATCGGTCCCACTGAAATACCTAATGGTCACATTATGAACCAAATCAATCCGACCGAGTTTTCTGATTCGGTCCCACCGAGTTTGGTGATTTGTGTGCAACGGTTAGATTTTGTGTGGAGGCTATAAATACCCCTCCACCCACTCTTCATTCGTGAGGAGAGCCATCAGAACATGCCTACACTTCCAGCATACATTTTCTGAGAGAGAACCACCTACTCATGTGTTGAGGTCAAGATAATCCACTCCAACCACATAAATCTTGATCTCTAGCCCTCTCCAACTTGCTTTCCACTCAAATCATCTTTCCACCAAATCCAAATCTGTGTGAGAGAGTTGAGTGTTGGGGAGACTGTCATTTGAACCACAAGGGAAAGGAGTTCATCATCAACACACCATCTATTACCTTTTGGAGAGTGGTGTCTCCTAGATTGGTTAGGTGTCACTTGGGAGCCTCCGTCAAGATTGTGGAGTTGCACCTAGAAGTTTGTACATGCAAGGAGATTGCCTACTTCGTGAAGATCTAACCTAGTGAGGCAAGCCTTTGTGTGCGATGGCCATGGAGGGATAGACAAGGTTGCTTCTTCGTGGACCCTTCGTGGGTGGAGCCCATCGTGGACTCGCGCAACCGTTACTAAGGGAGTTCTGGATTAGGGGGGTCTCCGGACAGTCGGACTGTATCCTTTGGCCGAACTGTTGGACTATGAAGATACAAGATTGAAGACTCCGTTCCGTGTCTGGATGGGACTCTACTTGACGTGGAAGGCAAGCTAGGCAATACGGATATGTATATCTCCTCCTTTGTAACCGACCTTGTGTAACCCTACCCTCTCCGGTGTCTGTATAAACCGGAGGGTTTAGTCCGTGGGACAACATACGGTCATACCATAGGCTAGCTTCTAGGGTTTAGCCTCTTTGATCTCGTGGTAGATCAACTCTTGTAATACTCATATCATTAAGAAAAATCAAGCAGGACGTAGGGTATTACCTCCATCAAGAGGGCCCGAACCTGGGTAAACATCATGTCCCCTGCCTCCTGTTACCATCCGCCTTAGACGCACAGTTCGGGACCCCCTACCCGAGATCCGCCGGTTTTGACACCGACATTGGTGCTTTCATTGAGAGTTCCACTGTGTCATCACCATAAGGCTTGAGGGCTCTTTCGATCATCGCTACCGATTTGTTCCAGGGCGAGGTTTTCCTCCCCGGACAAATCTTCGTATTCGGTGGCTTCGCACTGCGGGCCAATTCGCTTGACCATCTGGAGCAGATCGAGAGCTACGCCCCTGGCCATCAGGTCAGACTTGGAAACTTGAACTACATGGCCGACATCCGCGGAGATTTGATCTTCGATGGATTCGAGCCCATGTCGGACGCACAGCACAATCGCGATGAGCATGACGTAACTCTGCCGTCGGACAGTGTTCGGGAGATCGCATCCGCAACTACTTCGGCCGTTAATCTGGAGCAAACCGTGTCATCCGAGAGCGGAGGATAGACCCCGTCATGGAAGCCGCACTGTCAGTGGCGATAGAGCCAGATACTGACTTCACCCCTTTTGAGAGCCGCATCATCGAACCACTGGACTCCGAGCCGCCTACATCCGTGCCTGTCAAATCCGACGGGGCGCCGATCATGGAGTTCACCTCCGTGGATATCTTTCAGCACTCACCTTTCAGAGATGTGCTAAATTCATTGAGGTCTCTTTCCCTGACAGGAGAACCTTGGCCGAACTATGTCCGGCTAGAATGGGATGCGGACGACGAAGAAATTCACTGCCCACCCACCACCACTTAGTAGCCACTGTCAACGACTTAACCGACATGCTCGACTTCGACTCTGAAGACATCGATGGTATGGACGACGATGCAGGAGACAAACAGGAACCACCACCCACAGGGCGCTGGACCGCCACTTCATCACATGACGTACACATGGTGGATACACCCAGAGAGGGCAATGGCAAAGAGACAGCGGAGGATACCCCCTCCAAGCAACCCAAGCGCCGACGTCAGCAGCGCCGCTCTAAGTCCCGCCATAGCAAAAACAACGATAACAGCGCAAGAGGAAATAACAGTCCAGTCGACTCTAGAAGAAACGACGACTGCACCACCCCGGTGGCAGAGCACGATCAAGATGCAAACTGCAAACATAGTACGGATCCGACGTCCGAACACGACGACGCCAAGGATAAGCCTCGTCAAACCCCGTTTGGGGAAGAAAATAGTCCGGACGAACATGCACACATCATCCCGGAAACGCACTTGGAGCAAGAGAACCCCCGCAGAAGGCTTATTGCCACAGCGAGGAGCCTGAAGAAACAGAAGCAAAGGCTTAAGGTCGCACAAGATACGCTCAACAGCAGGTGGAACAAAGTAACAAAGTATGGTGGAAGTTACCATATAAATAGTTATCCAAAGCGCAAGCTATTACCGGAATTCGATGATGAGGCCTTAGAGCCCATACAGCCGAAGAATGATACGGCCAACCAGCCGGATCCACCACCTTGTGAACGTGATAGAGCGGCTAACAAAGTCGCGCATAAGTCAACACACGATCTACGTGAGAACTTGCGTCAAAAATCCGGCGCGATCAGGTCCATCTATGGATATAGGAAGCGCGCTACGGTACAAAACCAACACTGAATACCACAACTGTCCAAACACCATGGCACATCCCAATACAGGGGTGCCGCACACCTCTTATGTTTCACTGATGAGGTACTGGATCACGAATTCCCAGAGGGATTCAAACTGGTGAACATAGAGGCGTATGACGGGACCACATACCCTGGAGTCTCGATAGAGGACTTTATCCTCCATATTCATATGGCTCGTGGAGACGATCTCCATGCCATTAAATACTTGCCCCTCAAGTTTAAAGGGCCAGCTCAACACTGGCTGAAAAGCCTCCCCAAAAACTCAATTGGAAGTTGGGAGGAGCTTGAGGATGCTTTTCGGGCCAATTTTCAAGGGACTTATGTCCGACCTCCGGATGCAGACGATTTAAGTCATATAATCCAACAGTCCGGAGAGTCTGCCCGAAAGCTTTGGAACGGGTTCCTCACCAAGAAGAACCAAATCGTCGACTGTCCGGACGACGAAGCCTTAACAACTTTTAAACACAGAGTTCGAGACGAATGGCTCGCCAGACACCTCGGCCAAGAAAAACCGAGAACAATGGCAGCCCTAACAAGCCTCATGACCCGCTTTTGTGCGGGCGAGGACAACTGGTTGGCCCGTAGCAGCACCAGCGACCCAAGCACACGCGAAGTCAGGGATGGCAATGGTAAACCACGACGAAACAAAAACAAGCATCAAAATAAAGAAGGTAGCCCAGATAACACGACAGTAAATGCAGGATTCAGGGGCTCCCGACCAGGTCAGCGGAAAAAGCCTTTCAAAGGCAGCAGAGAAGGACAATCGGGCCTAAACAAAATTCTTGACAAACTCTGTCAGACTCACGGCACCCCAGACAAACCTGCAAATCATACCCACAGGGAATGTTGGGTCTTCAAGCAGGCCGATAAGCTAAATGTCGAACACAAAGGGGAAGAGACACCAAGCAAAGACGAGGATGAACCTCGCCAGCAAAGCGCCGGAAGACATAAAAAGTTCCCACCAGAGGTTAAAACAGTAAACGTGATCCATGTGAAAAAGAGGAGAAGCAAGCATGCACTCGGAGGCACACGCGCCATAGAGCCCGTCACCCCTAGGTTCAACCCCTGGTTGGCCTGCCCGATCACTTTTGATCGTAGGGATCACGAGACAAATATCCGACACGAAGGACTGACGGCCTTGGTGTTAGACCCAATAATAAATGGGTACGATTTCACACGAGTCCTCATGGACGGCGGCAGTGATCTAAATCTGATATATCAGGACACAGTCCGCAAAATGGGGATAGACCCGACACAAATAAGCCACAGTAATACTACCTTCAAGGGAGTAATACCAGGCCAAGAGGCCCGCTGTACAGGCTCTCTACTACTAGAGGTGGTATTCGGTTCTCCCGATAACTTCCGAAGCGAAAGGTTAACTTTTCACATCGCCCCATTCCGAAGTGGTTATCAAGCACTACTCGGAAGAATGGCTTTTGCTCGTTTTAACGCAATACCGCACTATGCTTTTCTCAAGCTTAAGATGCCCGGTCCATGTGGCATCATCTCAGTTAGCGGAAATACCGAACGTTTCTTACGTACGGAAGAGGATGCGGCGGCTCTAACAGCCGCAAACTAGAAGGCCTCACCAACCAGAAAAAATGGCATGTCGTCAAGACCACGAACACGGTTAAACGAATCCAGCGTTCCATCATATATACATGAGATTGGTTTGATGATCAAACCCTCATAAACGATACCAGGGGCTTCCCGCGTGTAATCAGGGCCAGCCCGGCTCAACTTGGCTTCTCTTGAATTTTAGTTCATTGATAATAACCAATTCTTCTTTTTTGGCACGGTAACTTTCACCTAAGTTCTTACCTTTTATAGATGACAATCATGCTACAGCCGTCCAGGACACGGCACAACGGAGATACAGGCGCAGACGTGCAACGGGGACCCGCCCAAAGGTTTCTTTTTAGATTAAGACCCTGCGTAAACCTTTTTTACTGTCTCTTGTTGCTCACATCCTCCGGATACTCCACACAACCGAGAAGGATGCTGGCGTTATTGGCATGTGGCCACGTCAGGATTTTGCACGTACCTGGACACATGGGGTTTCTTATTAAGGGCATTTTTAGCCCGGTATATGTTATAAAGACCGAACACCTTAGGGAGTGTTCGGCGTCGCGAGTTTGGCCCTATATGCATCAGCTCCGAATCATGTCTTTGGTCACATGTTGGGTTTGCCCGGCTCCCACATTTTGGTACCTTACGTTCCGTTATATCGGCTAAGGTAGCACTGGGAGAACTACTACGATTGTGTCCTGGTTCATCCAGATGAGCACCTCAGTAGAGAAAGCCGAAAACTAACTGTCATGATATAGCGAGAGACTGGTCAACCACTCGATGACTCATCGGAATCTTCGGGATTCCTCCGCATTAACGAAGGGCCATTTCCCGGTCATGTACGTACGTGCCCCGTATTCGGACGAGCGCAGAAGTACCAGGGGCTATATAGTAGCCCCACCATCAAACTCCTATGGCTAAGTGAAAGTGTTAAAGCAATATAGTCCGATTGCCTCGTTCGCTATGCTATCACCTCCTTAATGGACCACGACGTTGGATCAAGTGTGGATATGCATTTTCTGCGAACACCCCCGCATTATATGCGTGGGGGCGAAAGCCGACGACTGGAAACTTTCAGGTTATATACATATATACATAAACGACCGCACAGGAGGCATCATAGTACTTTTGAGCGAAAGTATAAATACAGCCTTGATAATTCAATAAAACATTGTTTTTATAATGGGAATACATGTCACTAGAACATAATATTCTTCGAGCATTGAGCCTCTATCGAACGAGCGCCTTCAAGAACTTCTTCAAAGTAGTGCTCGGCAGCCACTCGGCCTACGGTCGAACCCTGTGTCGCAACAGTGGTGGCCTCCATCTCCGCCCAGTATGTCTTGACACAGGCAAAGGCCATCCGCGCACCCTCTATGCACGCCGATCTCTTTACAGCATCGATGCGTGTCACAACATCAAGGAATTGTTGCACTAAACTAAAGTAGCTATTCGGCCTTGGCCCTCCCGGCCACAGGTGATCCACAATGGACCTCATGGCAAGTCCGGACAACCTATGGAGCTCGGCCCACTTGGCCATTCGCTCATTCAACAGCAGCGGATGGACTGGAGCGTGAAATTCTGACCAGAACAGCTTTTCCACTTCGGGACCTTTCTGATCCTTGAAGTACTCGGTCGCATCAGCAGCACTTGCAGCCAAATCCACGTAGGCGTCCGCAGAACTCCATAGCCGGTCCAGAGGAGCATACTTCGGATCTCCGAACTTAGTCCGCAACAAGAAGGGCTTCCCGGGCACGATATCTGCAGCTTGATTCAGCTCCTCCTTCGTCTCTCTAATTTTGGAGCGGGCTTCCTTGGTAGCCACCAGGGCCTTCTCCAGGTCTATCGCCTTCGCCTGGTTTTCTTCTTCAAGAAGCTGGTAATGGTCAGCAGCATCTTTTAACTCTACAGCCATCTTGGCTATTTTTTCCTTGCTCTCGCAATGCGCGGCCTGTTCGGCCCTTAACTCTTCGGCCGCCTTTAGAGCGGCCGCATTGCTATTCCTTGCTTGCTCCTTGGCTCGGGCAAGCTCCGCCTGAAGGGTCTCCACGGTGGCAGCTCCATCTGCAGTCACAACATATTAAAGATACTGGCATCATGCTACTCTTATTATGTGATGATCACCAGAGAAATTACTCACCATGTGCCTCGTCAAGCCGTTGGTTGACAAGCACGATATCGGCATCGGCCGCATCAAGTTGCCGCTTTAGCTCGGTAAATCCATCAGTTCGGCTAGCCACCATAGCCTCAGCCACCTACACATAAAGGCAGTCGAATTATTACTTGGGTATATGATCCTCGGGTTGCCGCCGTTCTTGACGACAACCAGAGTCTCAGGGGCTACTATCTGCACAGGGTACACCTAACATATGCGGTACTATCAAAAACATACACTATTTCACGTACCTCGAAGCCTTTCAGCAGACTCATAAAGGCTTCATGCAAACCGCTTTTAGCGGATGAAATCCTTTCAATTACCGTACCCATTAGCGTACGATGCGCTTCTGAGACGGCCGCTTGCCCCAGAAGATCCTTCAGCGTGTCCGACCGCACACTGTATGGACCCTTGCTGTCGCTCTCCTTAGGAGCCGGATACTGGGGATTCTTGGTAGCCAAAGGGTTATCCTCTGGCCTTAGTGGATCCGGAGATACCCTTCGCGATGACACTTCAAGGTCGCCCGCTTCATGAGGCGGGGTGTCAGGGGGAGGCATTTCGCTCTCCATCATCTCCGGAAGAAGATCCCCCGAAGACGAACTCTGCCGAGAAGGGCTATGATCCGGACTACAATTTATAAGCATTGGTTATTGTCTTCGTAAGTAAGGTAGGGTGTTTCCACTATTAATTACTTTTCGATTACTTACAGCTCGGTAGAGGGCTGATCCCCGTGCGGACATTGTGCGGCAAGAATACCCTCCGAGGCAGGACCCTGTGATGAAGATTTCTTCTCCCGTTTGGAAACCTTAGTCTCCGGATCTTCAGAGGTAGTCCTCTTCCTTCCTCGGGGAGAGAGAATGTCAGATTCTTACCTTTGGTTGTCCTCCCTCGTGGAGGCGCTCATTCCTCCGGCTGGAATAAGTAGCGAGTGAGGCCCGCTTTCGCCCTCTCTATTCCCCCCCGTCATCTTCCTTTGAGGGCACTGGATAAGGCGCCGGCTCGAGCATCTTGTCCAGTACCGGATTGTCCAAGCCCTCGGGAAGAGGGGCCAAACACCTGATCATCATCGCCTTTGTTATCCGGTCCTGGTCAAAGAGCAGCTCTTTAGAATGATGCCATGATAAATAAAAGGATAGTAGGTTCGACATGGGATTACTTACTTGGACAGCAGGGCGGTTGCAGCTCAGACCCACGTCCTCGGTGGTGTCTGGACACTCTATTTGGGTTCCGAGGAATGATTTGTACATCTCTTCGAGCATCATGTCGAGGAAATGCTGAATAGCTCGCGGTCCTTCCGGGTTGAATTCCCACACGCGGAGGGGCCGGCGTTTGCAAGGCTGGACTCGATGAACTAGCATAACTTGCATTATGATGTCTACTACACAACCTTCTTCTTGTAGACGTTGTTGGGCCTCCAAGTGCAGAGGTTTGTAGGACAGTAGAAAATTTCACTCAAGTGGATGACCTAAGGTTTATCAATCTGTAGGAGGCATAGGATGAAGATGGTCTCTCTCAAGCAACCCTGCAACCAAATAACAAAGAGTCTCTTGTGTCCCCAACACACCCAATACAATGGTAAATTGTATAGGTGCACTAGTTCGGCAAAGAGATGGTGATACAAGTGGTATATGGATGGTAGATAAAGGTATTTGTAATCTGAAAATATAAAAACAGCAAGGTAACTAATGGTAAAAGTGAGTGTAAATGGTATTGCAATGATGGTAAACAAGGCCTAGGGTTCATACTTTCACTAGTGTAAGTTCCCTCAACAATACTAACAAAATTGGATCACATAACTATCCCTCAACATGCAACAAAGAGTTACTCCAAAGTCACTAATAGCAGAGAACGAACGAAGAGATTATGGTAGGGTACGAAACCACCTCAAAGTTATTCTTTCCAATAAATCCATTGGGCTATTCCTATAAGTGTCACAAACAGCCCTAGAGCTCGTACTAGAATAACACCTTAAGACACAAATCAACCAAAACCCTAATGTCACCTAGATACTCCAATGTCACCTCAAGTATCCGTGGGTATGATTATACGATATGCATCACACAATCTTAGATTCATCTATTCAACCAACACAAAGATCCTTAAAGAGTGCCCCAAAGTTCTACCGGAGAATCACGACGAAAACGTGTGCCAACCCCTATGCATAGGTTCCCAATGTCACGAAACCCGCAAGTTGATCACCTCAACATAAATCAAGTGGCATGTGGTATCCCATTGTCACCACAGATATCCACGACAAGACATACATCAAGTGTTCTCAAGTCTTTAAAGACTCAATCCGATAAGATTACTTCAAAGGGGAAACTCAATTCATTACAAGAGAGAAGAGGGGGAGGAGAAACATAAGATCCAACTATAATAGAAAAGCTCGCGATACATCAAGATCATGCCAAATCAAGAACACGAGAGAGAGAGAGAGAGAGATCAAACACATAGCTACTGGTACATACCCTCAGCCCCGAGGGAGAACTACTCCCTCCTCGTCATGGAGAGCGCCGGGATGATGCAGATGGCCACCGGTGAGGGATCCCCCCTCCGGCAGGGTGCCGGAACAGGGCCCCAATTGACTTTTGGTGGCTACGGAGGCTTCTGGCAGCGGAACTCTTGATCTATTCTGCGTTTTGGAAGTTTTAGGTCACGTAGGTATATATGGGTGAAGGAGGTACGCCAGGGGAGCCATGAGGGCCCCACGAGACAGGGGGGCGCCCCCCACCCTCGTGAGCACCTGTTCCTTCTTTGACGTGGGGTCCAAGTCCATCAGGTGTGTTTCCTTCAAAAAATAACTTCTCTAGTTGATTTCGTTCCGTTTCGACTCCGTCTGATATTCCTTTTCTTCAAAACACTGAAATAGGCATAAAACAGCAAATCTGGGCTGGGCCTCCGGTTAATAGGTTAGTCCCAAAAGTAATATAGAAGTGGATAATAAAGCCCAATATTGCCCAAAACAGTAGATAATATAGCATGGAGCAATCAAAAAATATAGATACGTTGGAGACGTATCAAGCATCCCCAAGCTTAATTCTTGCTCGTCCTCGAGTAGGTAAATGATAAAGAAGATAATTTTTGATGTGGAATGCTAGTTGGCATAATTTCAATGCAATTCTTCTTACTTGTGATATGAATATTCAGATCTGAAAGATTCAAGAAAAAAGTTCATATTGACATAAAAATAAAAATACTTCAAGCATACCAACTAAGCAATTATGTTTTCTCAAAATAACATGGTCAAAGAAAGCTACCCCTACAAAATCATATAGTCTGGCTATGCTCAATCTTCACCACACAAAATATTTAAATCATGCACAACCCCGATGACAAGCCAAGCAATTGTTTCATACTTTTGATGTTCTCAAACTTTTTCAATCTTCACGCAATACATGAGCGTGAGCCATGGACATAGCACTATAGGTGGAATAGAATGGTGGTTGTGGAGAGGACAAAAAGGGAGAAGATAGTCTCACATCAACTAGGCGTATCAACGGGCTATGGAGATGCCCATCAATAGATATCAATGTGAGTGAGTAGGGATTGCCATGGAACGGATGCACTAGAGCTATAAATGTATGAAAGCTCAACAAAAGAAACTAGTGGGTGTGCATCCAACTCGCTTGCTCACGAAGACCTAGGGCATTTTGAGGAAGCCCATCATTGGAATATACAATCCAAGTTCTATAATGAAAGATTCCCACTAGTATATGAAAGTGACAACATATGAGACTCTCTATATGAAGATCATGGTGCTACTTTGAAGCACAAGTGTGGTAAAAGGATAGTAGCATTGTCCCTTATTATTATTATTTTTCTTTTTTTATTTGGCCTTTATTTTTTTATGGCCTTTCTCTTTTTTTATCTGGCCTTCCCTTTTTTATTTGGCCTTTCTTTTTTATTTTTTTATTTGGGACAATGCTCTATTAATGATGATCATCACACTTCCATTTATTTACAACTCAATGATTACAACTCGATACTAGAACAAAGTATGACTCTATATGAATGCCTCCGGCAGTGTACCGGGATGTGCAATGATGCATGAGTGACATGTATGAAAGAATTATGAACGGTGGCTTTGCCACAAATACTATGTCAACTACATGATCATGCTAAGCAACATGACAATGATGAATGTGCGTCATAATAAACGGAACGGTGGAAAGTTGCATGGCAATACATCTCAGAATGGCTATGGAAATGCCATAATAGGTAGGTATGGTGGCTGTTTTGAGGAAGGTATATGGTAGGTGTATGATACCGGCGAAAGGTGCGCGGTATTAGAGAGGCTAGCAAAGGTGGAAGGGTGAGAGTGCGTATAATCCATGGACTCAATATTAGTCATAAAGAACTCATATACTTATTGCAAAAATCTAGAAGTTATCAAAGCAAAGTATTACGCGCATGCTCCTAGGGGGATAGATTGGTAGGAAAAGACCATCGATCGTCCCCGACCGCCACTCATAAGGAAGGCAATCAATAAATAAATCATGCCCCGACTTCATCACATAACGGTTCACCATATGTGCATGCTACGGAAATCACAAACTTCAACACAAGTATTTCTCAAATTCACAACTACTCAACTAGCATGACTCTAATATCACCATCTCCATATCTCAAAACAACCATCAAGCATCAAACTTCTCATAGTATTCAACACACTCATAAGAGAATTTTATTATTCTTGAATACCTAGCATATTAGGATTTTAAGCAAATTACCATGCTATTTAAGACTCTCAAAATAATCTAAATGAATCATGAGAGTTCATCTATTTCTTCAAAATAAAACTACCACCATGCTCTAAAAGGATATAAGTGAAGCACTAGAGCAAATGACAAACTACTCCGAAAGATATAAGTGAAGATCAATGAGTAGACGAATAATTATGAAACTATGTGAAGACTCTATAACATTTAATAATTTCAGATCTTGGTATGCTATTCAAACAGCAAGCAAAGCAAAATAAAATGACATTCTAAGAATAGAAAACATCATGTGAAGAAGCAAAAACTTAGGATCAACCGATACTAACCGATAGTTGTTGAAGAAAAAAGGTGGGATGCCAACCGGGGCATCCCCAAGCTTAGACGCTTGAGACTTCTTGAAATATTATCTTGGGGTGCCTTGGGCATCCCCAAGCTTGAGCTTTTGTGTCTCCTTAATTCCTCTCATATCACGGTCTCCCTAAATCTCAAAAGCTTCATCCACACAAAACTCAACAAGGACTCGTGAGATAACTTAGTATAAAACATTGCCAAAACCTTATCATACTCTACTGTAGCAAATCACTAAAATTATTATTCAACATTTCATACTAAATGCCTCTGCATATTTAATAGTCCTATCCTCAAATAGAATCGTTAAAGAAGCAAACATATGCAAACAATGCAAACATAACAGCAATCTGCCTAAACAGGATAGTCTGTAAAGAATGCTGCAACATCCATACTTACCTAGCTCCAAAAATTATGAAATAAAATTCCAACTGTAGTAAATTTATTAGATCTTAATATGCAAAAGGTTTCAACATTTTATCACATTCTGACTTTTCTAGGGAATTATTTCAACAGCGGTAAACTTTCTGTTTTCAAACAGCAACATGTGGACTTCTAAAATAGGCATAGTAAAGGCTATGAATGCCACTTTTATTGAAATAAAAGATGCAAAACATTTTTAAAAATAAAATCAAGCAAATCCTAACAAAATAAATTGACGCTCCAAGCAAAACACATATCATGTGGCGAATAAAAATATAGCTCCAAGTAAAGTTACCGATGAACGAAGACGAAAGAGGGGATGTCTTCCGGGGCATCCCCAATCTTAGGCTCTTGGTTGTCCTTGAATATTACCTTGGGGTGCCTTGGGCATCCCCAAGATTATGCTCTTTCCACTCCTTATTCCATAGTCCATCAAATCTTTACCCAAAACTTGAAAACTTCACAACACAAAACTTAACAGAAAACTCGTAAGCTCCGTTAGTATAAGAAAGAAAAACACCACTTCAAGGTACTGTAATGAACTCATTCTTTATTTATATTGGTGTTAAACCTACTGTATTCCAACTTCTCTATGGTTTATAAACTATTTTACTAGCCATAGATTCATCAAAATAAGTAAACAACACATGAAAAACAGAATCTGTCAAAAACAGAACAGTCTGTAGTAATATAGATCAAACGTATACTTCTGGAACTCATAAAATTCTCAAATAAATTGCTGGACCTAAGGAATTTATCTATTAATCATCTTCAAAAATAATTAACTCAATAGCACTCTCCAAATAAAAATGGCAGCAATTCTTGTGAGCGCTAAAATTTCTGTTTTTTACAGCATGATAAACAAGACTTTCCCCAAGTCTTCCCAAAGGTTCTACTTGGCACAAACACTAATTAAAAGCATAAAACCACATCTAAACAGAGGCTAGATGAATTACTTATTAATAAACAGGAACAAAAAGCAGGGAACTAAAATAAAATTGGGTTTCCTCCCAACAAGCGCTATCGTTTAATGCCTCTAGCTAGGCATGATGATTTCAACGATGCTCACATAAAAGAGAAGAATTGAAACATAAAGAGAGCATCAAGAAGAATATAACTAAAACATTTAAGCCTAACCCACTTCCTATGCATAGGGATTTTGTGAGCAAACAATTTATGGGAACAATAATCAACTAGCATAGGAGGGCAAAACAAGCATAACTTCACAACTTTAAGCACATAGAGAGGAAAATTGATATTATTGCAATTCCTACAAGCATATGTTCCTCCCTCATAATAATTTTCAGTAGCATCATGAATGAATTCAACAATATAACCAGCACCTAAAGCATTCTTTTCATGATCTACAAGCATAGAAAATTTACTACTCTCCACATAAGCAAAATTCTTCTCATTAATAATAGTGGGAGCAAACTCAACGAAATAACTATCATGTAATTGAAAATCAAGATCAAGATGACAAGTTTCATGGTTATCATTATTCTTTAAAGCATACGTGTCATCACAATAATAATCATAGATAGGAGGCATGCTTTCATCATAATAAATTTGCTCATCAAAACTTGGGGGGACAAAAAATATGATCTTCATCAAACATAGCTTCCCCAAACTTGTGGCTTTGCATATCATTAGCATCATGGATATTCAAGGAATTCATACTAACAACATTGCAAGCATGCTCATCATTCAAATATTTAGTGCCAAACATTTTATAGATTTCTTCTTCTAGCACTTGAGCACAATTATCCTTTCCATCATACTCACGAAAGATATTAAAAAGGTGAAGCATATGAGACAAACTCAATTCCATTTTTTATAGTTTTCTTTTTATAAACTAAACTAGTGATAAAACAAGAAACTAAAAGACTCGATTGCAAGATCTAAAGATATACCTTCAAGCACTCACCTCCCCGGCAACGGCGCCAGAAAATAGCTTGATGTCTACTACACAACCTTCTTCTTGTAGACGTTGTTGGGCCTCCAAGTGCAGAGGTTTGTAGGACAATAGCAAATTTCCCTCAAGTGGATGACCTAAGGTTTATCAATTCGTAGGAGGCGTAGGATGAAGATGGTCTCTCTCAAGTAACCCTGTAACCAAATAACAAAGAGTCTCTTGTGTCCCCAACACACCCAATACAATGGTAAATTGTATAGGTGCACTAGTTCGGCGAAGAGATGGTGATACAAGTGGTATATGGATGGTAGATAAAGGTATTTGTAATCTGAAAATATAAAAACAGCAAGGTAACTAATGGTAAAAGTGAGTGTAAACGGTATTGCAATGATGGTAAACAAGGCCTAGGGTTCATACTTTCACTAGTGTAAGTTCCCTCAACAATACTAACATAATTGGATCACATAACTATCCCTCAACATGCAACAAAGAGTCACTCCAAAGTCACTAATAGCGGAGAACGAACGAAGAGACTATGGTAGGGTACGAAAGCACCTCAAAGATATTCTTTCCAATCAATCCATTGGACTATTCCTATAAGTGTCACAAACAGCCCTAGAGTTCGTACTAGAATAACACCTTAAGACACAAATCAACCAAAACCCTAATGTCACCTGGATACTCCAATGTCACCTCAAGTATCCGTGGGTCTGATTATACGATATGCATCACACAATCTTAGATTCATCTATTCAACCAACACAAAGATCCTTAAAGAGTGCCCCAAAGTTCTACCGGAGAATCATGACGAAAACGTGTGCCAACCCCTATGCATAGGTTCCCAATGTCACGAAACCCGCAAGTTGATCACCTCAACATACATCAAGTGGCACGTGGTATCCCATTGTCACCACAGATATCCACGGCAAGACATACATCAAGTGTTCTCAAGTCTTTAAAGACTCAATCCAATAAGATTACTTCAAAGGGGAAACTCAATTCATTACAAGATAGAAGAGGGGGAGGAGAAACATAAGATCCAACTATAATAGCAAAGCTCGTGATACATTAAGATCGTGCCAAATCAAGAACACGAGAGAGAGAGAGATATCAAACACATAGCTACTGGTACATACCCTCAGCCCCGACGGAAAACTACTCCCTCCTCGTCATGGAGAGCGCCGGGATGATGAAGCTGGCCACCGGTGAGGGATCCCCCCTCCGGCAGGGTGCCGGAACAGGGTACCGATTGACTTTTGGTGGCTATGGAGGCTTCTGGCGGCGGAACTCTCGATCTATCCTGCGTTTTGGAAGTTTTAGGTCATGTAGGTATATATGGGTGCAGGAGGTACGTCAGGGGAGCCATGAGGGCCCCACGAGACAGGGGGCGCCCCCACCCTCGTGAGCACCTCGTTCCTTCCTTGACGTGGGGTCCAAGTCCATCAGGTGTGTTTCCTTCCAAAAATAACTTCTCTAGTTGATTTCGTTCCGTTTCGACTCCGTCTGATATTCCTTTTCTTCAAAACACGAAAATAGGCATAAAACAGCAAATCTGGGCTGGGCCTCCGGTTAATAGGCTAGTCCCAAAAGTAATATAAAAGTGGATAATAAAGCCAAATATTGCCCAAAACAGTAGATAATATAGCATGGAGCAATCAAAAATTATAGATACGTTGGAGACGTATCACATTACCATAACCAGACTGAAATCTCTCTCAAAGAGTATTGGCACGTCCTTTGCTGGACCCCAGCTCAGCCCCTGCTGATCCATGACATCAGTTGCGGTGGGGGGGGGGGGCGAGCGAAAGGTGGGGGCAGCTACCCACTTAGCACTTCAGGGAGCTGTGATGTAAAACCACTCCCGCTGCCACAATCTGGACACCTCTGGGAAGGAACCCTCTGCCCATGGAGCGTCAGCGATTTTGCTTATTAAAGCACCTCCGCACGCTGCGTGCCGCCCCTCGATAATCTTCAGCTTCACATTGAAGGTCTTGAGCCACAGGTCGAAGTGAGGGGTAATGCGGAGGAAGGCCTCACATACGGCAATAAATGACGAGATGTGAAGAAGGGAATCTGGGGCCAGATCGTGAAAATCCAGCCCATAATAGAACATAAGACCCCTAACAAAGGGATCCAGAGCGAGGCCTAGTCCTCGGAGGAAGTGGGAGATGAACACGACGCTCTCATTGGGTTCGGGAGTAGGGACGACCTGCCCTCGGGCAGGCAGCCTATGCAAAATTTCGGCGGTCAGATATCTGGCCCGTCTCAACTTCTTGATGTCCTCCTCTGTGACGGAGGAAGGCATCCACCGACCTTGAAGGTTGGATCCGGACATAGTTGAAGGTCCGAAGCACCTGACCTGGGCTTTGGGTGTTAGAACTCGAGGCGGGGGAAGGATCCGATTGAGCACGGGAAAAAAGAAAAAGCCTCGTCCCCTTTATAAAGAGGGTGAATATCAAGCGTCCTCCTCGTGGCCGTTTGGGACTTGCCTAAAATCTAGGAGTCATACCAACATGCACGGTTGGGTTACCCACGTCTGTATTGATGAGAATCCCGTGATAAGGGGGGACACAATCTCTGCTTTGACAAGACGTGTCAAGAAAACAGCCTCACGTTATGTGTGGAGCTGGTTGAGAAAAACGGTTCGAATAATGACCGGGCCATGGCGTGATGTCATGCTGTCAAAACGTCTCAGCAGATTGGATTTGTGGAAATATTATTCTCTCTATAGTGGTATGTGGAACTTATTTTACAGGGCCGGACACTATCCTTGTATTCTAAACTCTTCCATGGTGTATGCGGAGGAGGAACCCGCCTTGCAATGCCGAACACAATACTGCGTGCCGGACTCATTGTCATTGAAGCGTGGTTCAGGGGCTACTGAGGGAGTCCTGGATTAGGGGGTCTCTGGACAGCCGGACTATATCCTTTGGCCGGACTGTTGGACTATGAAGATACAAGATTGAAGACTTCGTCCCGTGTCCGCATGGGACTCTACTTGGCGTGGAAGGCAAGCTAGGCAATACGGATATGTATATCTCCTCCTTTGTAACCAACCTTGTGTAACCCTAGCCCCCTCCGGTGTCTATATAAACCGGAGGGTTTAGTCCGTAGGACAACATACAATCATACCATAGGCTAGCTTCTAGGGTTTAGCCTCTTTGATCTCGTGGTAGATCAACTCTTGTAATACTCATATCATCAAGAACAATCAAGCAGGACGTAGGGTATTACCTCCATCAAGAGGGCCCAAAAACTGGGTAAACATCGTGTCCCCTGCCTCCTGTTACCATCCGCCTTAGACGCACAGTTCGGGACCCCCTACCAGAGATCCGCCGGTTTTGACACCGACAGTTACCCTTCGTGGGTTGAAGTCTCCATCAACGTGGATGTACGATAGCACCACCTATCGGAACCACGCCAAAAATCTCCGTGTCTCCAATTGCGTTTGCACACTCCAATCCCATCCATTTACATTCTTGCAAATTGCATGCTTTACTTTCCGCTGCTCATATACTCTTTTCATGCTTGCTTGATATGTATTGTGAATGTTTAAACTTGTGCTAAAACTCCACCTTAACTTGAAGAAAATAAAAAACTACAACTTTTTCTTGTTAAGAGTCTATTCACCCCCCTCTAGACACCTCTTCTTGATCCTTTCAATTGGTATTAGAGCATTGGTATACATTGCTTTGGTTTAAACACCTTTGGAGGAAGATGGATGAGTCTACGTTGGGGAGTCTTAGACGTAGAGTGCCTATGCTTGATGGAGAGTACTTTCATGAGTGGAAAATGAGATGCTTGAGATTTTCAATGAATGAACAAGTACATTACTAGTCCTTGCATTCCCCCTAGTGATCCTTTGCATCCTACCGTTGATGAGTCTATTGACGTGATCCGTAATCTTAGAACTGTCAATCTTATCACTACAAATTTGCCTAGAAACTTGATTGGATGTTTGCCTACTCTTGATTGTGCCTACACTATGTGGAGATTTCTTGAGGAACGATTTCCAAACTATTCCTTGAAAAACTTAGATGAGATCCTTCATAAGTCTATTCATTGAGTAAGATGAGTTCCAATGACCCCAAATTTGGTGACTGTCTATTTGAGCTTACTAATCTTACGTGTGCCAAAGGAGATGTTGGAATAATTAGTAATATCATTTCCGAAGTCATTAGAATCCATAGAGATGAGCATTGTTATGGTCATACTTCTAATGAATCACTTTCTCTAGGAATTGATCCATCACAAGACGATGTTGAACATGGATACTATGATGAGGATGATGATGATGATAGTGACCTTGATCTCGATGAGTCTATGAGACACTTTGGTCTTATGGCTAATCTTCGTGGCTACATGGCCGAAGGAAAGGAATGGGTCCTTGATAGTGGATGTACTGATCATATGACCGGAGACAATGATATGTTCCATGAGCTTGCTGAAAACGATGACCCTCGGAAGTATGTCACTTTTGGTGATAACTCAAAGGGTAAGGTGGCCATCTCACATGATAGCTCCATACAAAATTTTATGCTCGTTGAATCTCTTGGCTACAATTTACTTTCCGTATCTAGACTTGCTGACTTTGGTTTCAATGTCCTATTTACTGAAGTAGATTGCCAAGTGTTTCACAGAGATAATCATAAAATGGTCTTTACCAGTATACGTAGAGGTGATCTATATATTGTTGATTTCACTAAAAAGGCTCAACCTAGAACTTGCTTAATTGCTAAATCTTCTAAAGGTTGGTTGTGGCATAGAATATTAGGTCATGTGGGCATGCGAAATCTTGTTAAGCTTATTAATGGTGATCATATCCTTGGAGTGAAAGATGTTATATTTGACAAGGATAAACTTTGTAATGCTTGTCAAGCAGGAAAACAAGTTGGAGGAAGCCACCCCGTGAAGAACGTCATGACCACGAGAAGACCGCTCGAGCTACTTCACATGGATTTCTTTGGTCCCAATGCCTACAAAAGTCTCGGTGGAAACTCATTTGGTCTAGTTATAGTCGATGATTTTTCAAGATTTAGGTGGGTGTTCTTTCTTCATGATAAATCACAGGTCCAAAAGATCTTAAAGAACTTCGCTAGGAAGGCCCAAAATCAATTTGAAGTGAAGATCAAGAAGGTTCGCAGCGACAACGGAACGAAGTTCAAGAACGCAAATGTGGATACCTTTCTTGACGAAGAAGGGATTTCACACAAGTTCTCGGCTACGTACACGCCTCAACAAAATGGAGTTGTTGAGAGGAAGTACCGAACTCTTATTGAGATGGGGAGAACGATGCTTGATGAGTACAATATGCCAAAACACTTTTGGGTGGAAGCGATTGAGACAGCTTGCCATGCAACAAATCGCTTGTATCTTCACAAGCTACTCGGCAAGACGACATATGAGCTTCTCACCGGTAACAAACCCCAAGTTGGATACTTTCGAGTGTTTGGCTCAAAGTGTTACATTCTTGATAAGCATCGTCGTTCTAAATTTGCTCCTAAATCTCATGAGGGTTTCCTACTCGGTTATGGCTCAAATTCTCACACTTACCGTGTCTACAACAATTTCACCCGAAAGGTTGAAGAGACGGTAGATGTGAAGTTTGATGAATCTAATGGCTCGCAAGTAGAGCAATTGCCAATTGATGTAGGAGATAAAGACCCCTCGGAAGCAATCCAAGACTTGTATATTAGCAAGATTCGTCCAACGGAGGTGAAGGAGAGTACCTCATCCGTCCAAGTGGAAGCTTCTGCCTCACGACAAGGTGAACCAAGAGTTGACATGGAAGCATCCATGATTGGGACACGCCAAGATGACGAAAACGAGGAAGTACACCAAGATGAACCTCATCAGCCTCCTTCTCCACCACGACGAGAGAACGACTACGTCAACAATGAAGAAGGCCAATACAAAGGACAAGATGATGAAGAAGATGTTCCACCCCGACCCAAACAAAAGCTCTCACGAGTTCGAGCAAGAGTCTCAAGAGACCATCCCGTCGAACAAATCTTCAATGATATCCAAACCGGGAGAATCACTCGCTCTAAAACTCGTTTGGCTAATTTTTGTGAACATATTCATTCATCTCTAGCATTGAACCTATGAAGGTTGAAGAAGCATTGGAAGATCTGGATTGGATAAATGCTATGCATGAAGAGCTACACAACTTTGAGAGAAATCAAGTGTGGACATTGGT
The DNA here is from genome assembly GCA_034509565.1 of Triticum monococcum. NCBI lineage: Eukaryota > Viridiplantae > Streptophyta > Magnoliopsida > Poales > Poaceae > Triticum > Triticum monococcum. Next base: position 516,175,723 of record CM067847.1, read on the forward strand.
CGAGAAGCCCGACAACAACCACAACATCATTGGTACCAAATGGGTGTTTCGCAACAAGCAAGACGAAGATGGTCTAGTCGTCCGCAATAAAGCACGTCTCGTCTCCCAAGGCTACACTCAAGTCGAAGGTATGGACTACGGTGAGACATATGCCCCCGTCGCTAGACTTGAGTCCATTCATATCTTACTTGCCTATGCTAATCACCATGATATCACCTTGTACCAAATGGATATTAAAAGTGCTTTTCTAAATGGTGAAATTGAGGAGGAAGTTTATGTTAAACAACCTCCCGGCTTTGTCAATCCTAAGAAACCTGACCATGTTTACAAACTTCACAAAGCTCTTTATGGTCTTAAACAAGCTCCTAGAGCTTGGTATAAATTCTTGACCAAGTTCCTTATTTAAAAAGGCTTTGAGATTGGAAAAAAATAGATTCTACTCTTTTTACTAAAAGGGTTAATGGTGAATTATTTGTGTGCCAAATTTATGTGGATGATATCATATTTGGTTCGTCTAACCCTAATTTTAGTGAAAAGTTTGGAAAGCTAATGTCAAAGAAGTTCAAGATGTCTATGATGAGTGAACTCAAGTTCTTTCTTGGTTTGCAAATCAAGCAAACTAAGGAAGGCGCCTTTGTTTCTCAAACAAAGTACACCAAGGACTTATTCAAGAAGTTCAACATGCAAGAAATCAAAGGTATGAAAACTCCCATGCCTACAAGTGGACATCTTGACTTGACCAAGGATTTCAAATTGGTTGACCAAAAGGTTTACCGATCTATGATTGGATCATTGTTATATCTATGTGCCTCCCGTCCCGACATTATGCTAAGTGTGTGCATGTGTGCACGATATCAAGCAGCCCCTAAAGAATGTCATCTTAAGGCTGTGAAAAGGATAGTGAGATACTTAATACATACACCAAAATTTGGCATTCGGTATCCTAAGAGGTCTTCTTTTGATCTTGTTGGCTACTCCGATTCAGACTATACCGGAGACAAGGTTGATAGAAAGTCCACTTCAGGTACTTGTCAATTTCTTGGTAGATCTCTTGTATCTTGGTCCTCCAAGAAACAAAACTCGGTATCCTTATCCACCGCCGAAGCGGAATACATTGTCGCCGGTTCATGTTGTGCTCAATTACATTGGATGACCCAAACTCTTAAGGATTATGGGATCTATGTAAAATATGTTCCATTGCTTTGTGACAATGAGAGTGCTATTAAGATTGCTCATAATCACGTGCAACATTCTCGAACTAAGCATATTGAAGTTCATCATCATTTCATTCGAGATCGTGTTGCTAAAGGGGACATTGATCTTAAGCATGTCCGTACCGATAAGCAATTGGCGGATATATTCACCAAACCGCTTGATGAGAAAGTATTTTTCCGTTTGAGAGGTGAATTGAACATCATTGATGCTTCAAACTTGGAGTAGTAACTTCATTTGGATACATGCAAGGCATAAGCCTTTGACTAATCCTTGACTTCTTCTCTTATGATGATGATCATATGTCTTGGATGCATTTGTACCCTTGCATGCTATCTAACCCTTTTAGGTACTTGGATGAATCTAAATCCATGAGATTTCAACTCACTCACATCTTGAGCAATCTCTACATCACCAAGTCTCTACACAATGGTGGTTGAAGACAAAGGAGGCATGAAACCCCCCAGCATATCCTTTGACAAATTCTATATATCAAATTTCATTTGGTATCAAATTTCATGATTGTCATGTTGGAAACACAAGTGCTCTTCCTTTCAAGACTAACCCATGTAGGTAGATGAACTCAACTACAAGTGGTGCTCCCAACCATTGACGCGCTACATCAACCTTGAGCACTCCACGCAAGTTCAACTACATGATCAAGTTCAACACCACCACCCAAGGTATGTTATTCCATCTTAGAGAAGCTTTACTCCAAGTCATGTGTCAAAGCAGCTCAACAAGATGTGAATACATCAAAAGCTTAAATGAAAAATGGTAACCCCATTTTGAGCTTAAACAATGAGTATGACTTCAAGTGTTCTCACTTGACTCCTTAGTCAATATACTCTAACATAGGTGACTTTGTCACCGCCCACTTCTAGATGAAGTTCTCTAGTGTTTCTCTGAGTCTTTGCATTTGTTCTTTGCATTTGTCCCTTGCATATTTATTCCCCTTCATTATCAAAAAAAACTTCATCTAGATTTTCTTTTCTCTGTTTTGTTATGCATTTTCTGCATCCAATTCATTGCAAATCCTTCACTTAATTCCTTGCAAATCTTTGTGAGATCTTATTTGCCTAGTGAGCTGATGTGACTATTGCTCTTTTTCTGTGTTGAACTCGGACACGCTGGTTTGCTACTTTCGGTCCAACCGAATTCTTTCGGTGCAACCGAAGAACACAACTCGGTGCCACCGATTTCACTGCAGAAAAGACAATTTGCCACTTGTTCCTACATTTTTGTTCCAGCTCCACTCGATGATTCTTATCCTCTACTAGCATCACAATCTATATGTTGCTTTGCTCTGTGACTCAAGGACCAAACCTATTTTGACTCACACTCCAGAAGATCCCTTCTTGGAAATTGATGTCAAAGGGGGGAGAGAGAGATCACATCAATGCTTATTCTCTTCAAAAGGGGGAGAGAGAGAGAGAAAGGGAGAGAGGGGTAATCACATCAAAGGCCCCAGATGCTTAGTGTTCAATAGGAGAGAAGTCACATGTCTTTAAGAGGGGAAAGACATGTCTATGTTATATTTATGTTTATGATCTGTTTTGCTCTGATTTTGCTTCCCTATGTTCTCCCATTATCCAATACAAGATTCAGGTGGAGAAAGACTGCTAGGGAAGGAAGTCATTGAATTCATTGCATATCTTTTACCTTTGGAGACATGTCTATATCCAATAGAGTACCCAGTACTCACACTCTACATGTCATCCCAGTCTTGGTACTCTTGTGGCTTCTTTTGTCTGCTCTGTCTAGTAGATGTATCAGTGTTATCTAACCTTGTTTACTCAGGTTCATCTCTTCCTAAGCCAGCTCAAGACCACAAGGTAAGTATATGCATCACACTCATGTGCATGAAGATTACTTGCTAATGTACATATTGTATGCAAGAAGGAATCATGAACATGAAGTTACACTTCATATATTCATATCATTTGCCCTGATGCATATAGCCAAGATACATGTAACACTTTGCCTGCTCTGTCATGATTATGCATTCACACGCTCTTACATTTCTTGTTGACATGATTGCATACATGTAGGGGGAGCCTATGCATGTTACATGTCTTTCCAAAGCTTTACTTGTTATCTTCTATATCTTTGTCTAAAGCTTTGATGTATGTTGTCATCAATTACCAAAAAGGGGGACATTGAAAGCACAAGTGCTCCTTGGGTGGTTTTGGCAATTAATTTCAACATATCTTTTGTTGGACTAATGTTTTCATCTAGTATATTTCAGACAAGTTCAACAGATGGAGTGGCATGGACAAGAGGATATGGAACCCTTTCAAGATGCAAAAGACAAAGGATTGGCTCAAGCTCAAAAGCTCAAGACTCTGCATTTTACTTTTAGTGATCCAAGATCACATTGAGTCCATAGGAAAGCCAATACTATTAAAAGGGGATGAGGTGTTGCTTAATGGCTTGCTTGCTCAAAATGCTTAGTGATATGCTCCAAAACCCTCAACCACTTTCCCATATCCACATATGTCCCAAACATAAAAGTCAAACTCGGCCCCATCAAAACTTTCTATCCGGCGCCACCGAGTTCTCTTGACATACCCACTGCCACAAACCCTAATCCATTTGGTCTCACTCATGGGATCTCAGTCTCACCGAGATGGGCTTGCAAACTCTCTCTCGCCTATTGCAATAATTTCGGTCTCACCGAGATATGCAATCGGTCCCACCGAGTTTGCGTGACCAACTCTCTGGTTAGCTTATTACCAAAATCGGTCCCACCGAGTTTGCATAATCGGTAAAACTAAGATGAGGTTTTACCCTAACCCTAGCACATCAGTCCCACTGAGTTGATCATATCGGTCCCACTGAAATACCTAATGGTCACATTATGAACCAAATCAGTCCGACCGAGTTTTCTGATTCGGTCCCACCGAGTTTGGTGATTTGTGTGCAACGGTTAGATTTTGTGTGGAGGCTATAAATACCCCTCCACCCACTCTTCATTCGTGAGGAGAGCCATCAGAACATGCCTACACTTCCAGCATACATTTTCTGAGAGAGAACCACCTACTCATGTGTTGAGGTCAAGATAATCCACTCCAACCACATAAATCTTGATCTCTAGCCCTCTCCAACTTGCTTTCCACTCAAATCATCTTTCCACCAAATCCAAATCTGTGTGAGAGAGTTGAGTGTTGGGGAGACTTTCATTTGAACCACAAGGGCAAGGAGTTCATCATCAACACACCATCTATTACCTTTTGGAGAGTGGTATCTCCTAGATTGGTTAGGTGTCACTTGGGAGCCTCCGTCAAGATTGTGGAGTTGCACCAAGAAGTTTGTACATGCAAGGAGATTGCCTACTTCGTGAAGATCTAACCTAGTGAGGCAAGCCTTCATGTGCGATGGCCATGGAGGGATAGACAAGGTTGCTTCTTCGTGGACCCTTCTTGGGTGGAGCCCTCCGTGGACTCGCGCAACCGTTACCCTTCATGGGTTGAAGTCTCCATCAACGTGGATGTACGATAGCACCACCTATCGGAACCATGCCAAAAATCTCCGTGTCTCTAGTTGTGTTTGCACACTCCAATCCCATCCTTTTACATTCTTGCAAATTGCATGCTTTACTTTCCGCTGCTCATATACTCTTGTCATGCTTGCTTGATATGTATTGTGAATGTTTAAACTTGTGCTAAAACTCCACCTTAACTTGAAGAAAATAAAAAACTACAATTTTTTCTTGTTAAGAGTCTATTCACCCCCCTCTAGACACCTCTTCTCGATATTTTTAACATTACTGCGTGTGCTTAGTGGACAATATATATAACATGTAGAATAAAAAAGAGATGCAACAAGTGTACAATCTCTTTGGCGAAGCCATGTCGATCTCAGCGTGATTGGGTTAGTCGGTGAGGATGATCCGGCTGACTTGGCTGTCGGAGGAGGGGAAGAAGATCTTAGGCGTATGGAGATGGAGCCCGGGGTACTGCTCCGCGGTGATGGAGGGTTTCGTCGTTGGAGCAACTCCAGTGAGTTGTACGACGCTGAGGCTGAAGCGGGACAAGAGAGACAATGTTAACTTGAGTGCAATTCTAATAGCATCTCCAATAGATGACGTAAAATACATAACCACAAAGTGCTAGATGTAAAATACATCAGCCGCTCATCTATGAACTTAACTATCGAAACTGAATTTAACTGTCGAAACTGAACTTAACTGTCGAAACTGAACGCACTAGTAGCAGAAAAGCAGTAGCAGTAGCAGCAGCGTGTGCGAGAGCCGGGGCAGCTAGTTGTGTAGCACCATCAGGAGAGGCTACCCTGAGCTGCCAGCCACCACCGGCCAAACAGCTGCCCCCGCCGCCCGTGGCCGGCGGTGCGTTGCCCCGCCCGCCCCGAAACCACTCCCCATCGCCGGTCCGCCGCCGCCCCGGCCATCCCTCTAGCCCCCTCCCCCCCCCCCCCCGCGCCAAGCTTTTTCTCTGGCGATCCCCACGCCACCGCCCCACCACCGCCGGCGACCACCGCCCCACCCTGAACCCTAAGATAGATACTAGGGTACATCTCCGGCGAGCCCCCCTCCCCGCTATGGCTGGTTCTTCCTTAACTCCGGCGAGCCCCCACCCCATGAAAATCGACTGACCCGGAAGTCGATTCAGTCGACTGAAGTGTAGCTAATCGGAGCAGCATCGCAAGCAAGAGCAAGAGTGAGAGCAACAGCTCTAGCAAGAGCAAGAGTAAGAGCAGACCAAGCAGGGGACTGAGAGCAAGAGCAGAGCAGCAGCGCAAGTGAGAGCTAAAGCAGCAGCAGCTCCTACTGATGTGGACGTCGCCACCGAGGGAGCGACGCCTTGGAGGAAGTGGCCGGCAACGCCGCCGTGGATGGAGCCGCGCCGTGTCGGCTCGGGACCGAGCATACAGCACCGTGAGATTGAATCAAGAAGAAAATGCGGCAATTAGTGTACAACCTCTTTGGTGGCGTCGATTAGGCCCCAGCTTCATCTGAGGAAACGGTGATGATGATGCTCTTCCGGTGGCGCAGGTGAAGACGGTGGTGTGGGAATGGAGGTGGCGCGAAAGACGAGGGGAACGTCGGGGCAGCTCCTTGGAGGTGGAGGACGGGGTGGCTGAACCAGCGGGACGACAAGATCGATGACGGATCCTCATCCGGTACGGTGGATGAGGGACGTCGAGGTGTTGCTGTGGACGACATCATCGGGGAAGAGGCTCCGGCTGGGTGGCGGACGAAGGAGGCTGTGGGGTTCGCGTGTTTTCGCGGGCTTGGTGTACGAATGAGTGGGCGGATGGGATGGGAGTGGGGAACCATGGCTTAGGGACGCGCTTGTCTGAAATGTGGGGTAAGTTACAAAAGTACCCCCACCGATTTGAGCTAGGCGGTTCTTTTAGTTCAGGGGTATCACGGGCATTTCACGTGTCGGGATTTCACACGAGGTGGGAGTTTTCACGCGCGTTGTAATTTTGGAATAGCAAGGCACGGGTTGAGATGGAGGGAGTTGTCGGAGCACAACGAAACAAAGATATATCTCAAATATTTCGGGGTAACAAGGCGTGGGTTAAAGAGGCGGGAGTTTCGCAACACGATAGATAGAGACGCTAGCTTGAAATTTCGGCATAACAAGGCGTGGCTTGAAATTTCGGGAGAACAAGCTTAACGTGTACCCAAAAAAGACAATTCGCACCTCATCACTAGAGAGAGCTATGTCCCGTTTTACTATATTACTAGAAATGCATTCAAATACAACAAAAAAAAACTAAAAAACCATGTCAGGACCCCGATTCCAAGTCACATCGATCTAGCCGGCAACACCTCATATCACATTGCGGCCTCACGCACGGTATCCCACGGGTGTCGCCATACCATGGCCCGGGACCGTTTGCACCTTTTGGCTCACGTATATGATAGTGTCGCTAGCATCCATATGACAGAGAACCCGGGCCGACATGGCTAGTCATGAACCCAAAGCGGCACAGACCTATGGAGACAGGCATACATGAATCACATCGAGTATGTCGGTCATCAGCGAGTGAATCCGGGCTGTAGCCGTGGGCTAACAAGACTCCGGGGAACCCTGGCTGTAGCAGGCTAGGCAGGACTCCGGATGTCACCGCGTGACATTTCCCCGAAGGGACAGACATAGGAACGAAGTGAAACACATGCCGGCCAGTCAAGTGTCCTGAGCAGTAGTGCTGGGCTAGCAGGACTCCGGTGAACTGGGCTGTAGCGGACTACTATGGCTCGAGGAACACTAGACTACATTTCCCCATAAGAAAGGCTACCAAGGATAAACAACTAGATTGTTGGATCCCACTCATACCAAGCATTTCAATCATACACACAATATGCCCGATATGAGTACATACAACATGGCATCACAACAAAACTCTACAACTCAAGTACTTTATTTAAAGGCTCCAGAGAGCCATACATAACAAGTTCATACAGGTAGGGGTCACATGACCCGACACTCAAGTCATACAAGCATACAAGCACAGGCGGAAGTAAATAGTCTGAGTACAGACACTAGAAAGCAAGAAGGCTTCCGAAGCCTGTCTATCTACATAGGCCCCTCCATGGCCAGGATCACCACCTGGGTGGCTAGTCACTCGTTGACATCAAGGTCTACATAGAACCCATCGGAGGGGGCGGTGTTGTCGTCTGAAAACAGTAATTAAGCAAACATGAGTACAAAGGTACTCAGCAAGTCTTACAACAGAACCTACTATACATGCTCATTCTCAAGACGATGGTGGAGTTATTGCAGCAAGCTAGCTTTGACTCTTGGCTAAGCTATCCTACGAGACTCCACTAGTAAAAATAGTTTTCTCACACGAGTACACTACTCACCAACACAATACTCCACCAGGGATCCTCCCTCGTCATCCTACGAGGGGCCATCCTCGGTACTCACACTTATCTTGAGTCTTTTAGTAGTAACCATTAACTTGTCTATGAACTGTATAGGCAACCAAGTAGTCCTTTACCGCGGACGCGGCTATTCGAATAGATGATGTTAACCCTGCAGGGGTATACTTCTTCATACACGCTTTCACCACTTACCGCTGTTTACACGACATGTACTCGGCAACCTTCAAGCGGAAGCCCAACGAGGGTGTCGGCCACAGCCTACCTAAACACGTAAGTCCCTTGTCCAGGTTTATCGCCTATCCAGGTTCCATCCGCAGGGAGTCCGGTCGAGGTTTCCACATACGGCCCCGAACGATGTGAACAGGGTCCCGAGACGCCAAACGAGCGCCCGGCATACCCGGCCACGGTGTATCTACCGCAACATAGCCCACCCCTAGGGTCAGCGCTACTCACGGCCGCCAACACATAACCTACAAACACCAGAAACTATTTGCAACTCCTGGACAGAGTACTAGGGTGATAAAGAAGCCGAGAGGGTCAATTAAGGATCCCAATGCATGGTGGTAGCTGATTCTTAAAATCACACATACAGATCTCAGTTCTTAGGGACGACCTCAATGAAACAACCCACCATGTACTCCTACATGGCCTCTTATCGATACCTTTACCAATTCATGTTCAACACATCCCTCACATTACCGACATAAACATTTCACTCTAGGCTATCACCCAGATGAACCAGACCTGACACAACACTAAGCATAGCAGGCATAGCAAGGTAGGAAACACAAACATGGCTCAATCAACTCCTACACATGCTAGTGGGTTTCATCTAGTTACTGTGGCAATGACAGGTCATGCAGAGGATAAGGGTTCAACTACCGTAGCACACAGCAGTTTGAATCGCGTTGTCTTAAAGAAGTAAACAAGAGCAGAAGCGAGAACATGGGTTGTATCGGAATGATCAATGGGTTGCTTGCCTGATGTAGTGGTAGTAGGGTACTACCCTTCAGACGGATACTCGGGGTTATCCTCGGAGGTAGAACCTACCACGAAAGACAGACCGAAACATAATCAACACATGACGATATGCAACAATATGATGCATGCCATGACATGGCAGAAATGAATGTGTCTTGGCCTAATGCAAGCTAAAACAGGATGGAATGAACTCATTTGAATCAAAGATTCAAATGTTAGCTCATTTAACATGGCCTTATTAGTACATTATCTTATTCTGCTTAAACAGCAAGATTAACTTGTTTTGTCATGCATGAAACCATTACAGATGGATAGATTGAATTTTTCTGATCATTTTTCATATATAAATTGTTTGATTTAGAGCTATGGTTGATTTTCTATGATTTTTAGAAGTTTTGGCTATTTTCTAGAATTTCCTATATAAGAATAATTCCAGTAATCTATCTATATCTATACCTATACTAATTACAGACTCCTAAGAAATTACCACATTAATTAGTAATTAGGAGCCGTTTATCTGGTGTGGGGCCAAATTATTACGGTGTAGATCTTCCGAGAACTCTCTAATCTAACCAGACATGACTGGAAAAAACACAACCTCCAGATCTCAAAAAAAGGAAAGATCAATGCATTGATGTGAGAAAAAACAGATCAACACATCTTAATCAATGCGTTAATCTCGCATCTAATTAGCCAGGAAGGCCATGTTGTATTTTTTATATAAAAAAGGTCAGCTGAAAAAATAGATCAGACGCATTGATGTCAGAAAAAGAAGACACATCTTGATCAATGCGTTAATCTGGCATCCAATTGGCCAGGAAGGCCACGTTGTATTTTTTTATATAAAAACAAGTCAGCTGCTAATCCATGCATCTTCACATGAAAAAAATCAAATATACGCATGGGTCTTAATTAAGCAAATCCATGTCATCTACGTTTCCTCCTCTAAATCTGCATGCTACTACGTAGGGCTTCCTGGCTGGTCACCGCTTCCGGCGTCCGCTGCCTTATGTTACACAAAGTTCTCCGCTCGGGATCTCCAATTCTCCATGTTCTCATCATAGGTAGGGCTTCCTGGCTGGTCGCCGCATCCGGCGTTAGAACTGCCTCTCTGTCGAGTTGTTACAGATGGTCTTGCCTCTGCCGCATGCCAATCGTATCACCCTTTGTTTCTTTTAACAAAGGCATCCAACGGAATCCTAGGTAATGTCTTTCTCTGTACCATGTCTCCCCGCTTCAAGTGGAGACCCTCTGCCGCATGCCAATCGTATCACCCTTTGTTTCTTTATCTATTCATGCTCCAATTGTTGCAGATCCAATCCATGCTCCTTTTGCTAAAAATCCGACCATGCCATTTTTACTAGAGAGCCAGGTATGCACCCTCTTACTATTACAATTTTTGTTACCTCCAAGTACGAGATGAAAATAGGTCTTTTACAAATAATTGATCAAGTCTGCCAAACCTTAATAATTCAATCTATTACTTTCTAACCAATTTGACTACTCCCTCTATTCACTTTTATAAGACCTTGAAGGCATTTCAGACAATGTACAAAACAGCCCATTTTGAGTTGTCTGAAATGACTTACAAAAGTGAACGGAGGGAGTACTAACTCTATGTAGTTCATGATACTTACGTGACAAAGGAATTGGAAATTGGCCGATCATTGATCTGAATAGACAGAGAAGCCAGTGCTCCAAATACTACTGCTAGAACAAACAACAGATAATTTACAGTTGCTGTGGTAGATTCTGATGCGTGGCCAATTTTTGGGTATAATAACGTGTTGTATGCAATAGCACAGGTATGCATTCTATGGTCCTCTAAATAAAACATGTCATCTGCACATATCTTATGTGTAGGTTAAGAATGGAAGGATGAAGAAATAACAAGAAATGAACTGCACTAGGTATGTCACGTTGAGAAATACAGGAAGGATGAGAGGGTGTGCAGAAGCCTGTGATGCAACATCACAAGGCTTTCATCAGTAGCCAATGGCACACAGGTTATATGATTCGATTGTTACTGCATTGTATTCTTAGTATCTTAAATTAGTCGTGTGCTCCTTTATTGTTTGTCCTGAAAGCGAGACTGGTTGTAGCTCTCTCATGTTGTCATGTTTCATAATATAATATTTTGACCCAGCCAGTTGCCCAGTACAACATGGAGAAGTCACCTCTGCCCGGCCGTAGCAACAACTGCTGAAGTTTGTGTCATCGACGCCATATTGGAGCAGACAAGTAATGTATCCTCGAACCTGCTACTCGGCTCTAACACCACTTTAACTAATATATCATGTAAGCAACTTGATCTCCTTTTCCACATCAGATCCATGTACTGATTTGAGCGAGAAACTGCGAGATTGTGAGAGACTGTCAATGACATAGTTGCCACTATGAATTGATCCTCTCCCGCCCGCAATGGTGCAATCTACAACCATGGAAGATGAAATTCCATTACTGGAGCTGGCTCATTGATAGCACTATTGATTTTGGAATTTGGTATGCAGAGCTCTTCTATGTGGTCCAGTCACAATGTTATGAGCTGCCGACTAATGTACATTTTTTGTTTGCTGAGCAACTCCTCACCTTTTCAGTCAATATTTCATGCTTTCTCTGTAGAGTACTGCTTTTGCATTAGTTTGTCACTGTACCTCATTATGTTGCAATATAGGTTGACTTTGTAAGTGAATATGTAGTTCTGGTAAAGCTCCATGTATGGTACTTCATCAGAATACAAACGACATAGGTTTGGTGGTTCGAGGCTTAGTTAATGTTTTAGTTGTTCGCAATTGTCTATGTAAACTTTAATGTTTTCTCTGATGTACATTGAGCGGCTAAGTTCATTTCTCTCTCTCTCTTTATCTCTATGTTTCTCTCTGGAACTGATTTACACTTCTAGATGTTGACCTGTGAGTGCTTTTCAAATTTCTGATGGTATAAAAGGCCGATAGAGTATACTACACTGATTTCGGGAACATGTTGCCTGTGGCAACTGAGGAATATTCCATTAAAATTGTTTCCATTTGTGTAAATGCTTTTGAATTGATGTTAGTACAATAATCATTTGAATTATTATCTGTACGTACAAACCTTGAACACAACAATAGAAAAATTCTCTCTCTCTCTCACTCTCTCTCTCTCTCTCTTTATGCTTGATGAAAAGCTACCTTCACCTATGACCATGTTACTCCATGTCGACATATATATTTGGCTGTTTCCAGTTATAACCAGTTGAAGCAAGTTATTATATTGATTATATGTTTGATTATGTGTATCAGAGGTATATATGCATTCCTTGACCCAGATCCTCCAAACGATCCAAAATTTCTGTCGGAGGATATTTGCTTATAATCTCAGTGTCTATTGTTAGATTAATGTTTTGACAGACCCAATTTAATTTTGCGCCTGCATATTAGTCAAAAATAAATAAAGTGGGATGCATTAATTGTGATATGGATGTTAAGAGTCCCTGTTAAATGATTTTCATTATTATGAAATTAGTTACAAAGCTATCTTTGAAACAGTCAATTTATTGGGCTCCTTCCATCTGTGTCCAGAACTACGTCAATTCAAGACAAAAGAGAAGAGTAATATTAAGTGTCGGCCGATAGAGGCAGAGAATGTCAACAGCGTAGGATATGCATGCAGTTCGGAGGAGATTTCCAAGGGATTCGGCATGTACTAAAATACAAAAAGTAAGATAAGTTATGATCTAGCACCAGATCTTTCAGTATTAGCTTAAATAAGTGAGATTGAACTTCCTGTGTAATTAAATCATTTGACCCGCCCCCCACATATCTATGTTATGTTGTTTGGATTTCTGTGTTACTGCTTTCAAAAGGAAATTCCAATCATTTGCACATGCTTTAAGGTTTAGTAAACAAGACTTTCTTAAACATTTCATACAGTCGGAACAAAGTTTTTGATAGCAGGGTAGCTCCCCTTTACTTGGGAGTCTGTCATGAAAGTGATTATTTCTAGGTTCCCAAAAGAAAATATTTAATGTATAGTGAATGAAAGGTTGTCTTAGAATAACAATTCATTTTAGTTCACATTCTTATGCATGTTCCATGGATTTAGTTCATCCATTTCGTGTATGTGTCCCTATAGAAGAAATTGAGAAGTCATGTTATGTTAATTGAATGGAGAGATCACATGTGCATGTACTCCCACTATTTCCACAACAGTTGGTATACAAAAATTAAGACCAATTCACCTAAAATAAGAATCGGGAAAAGTAATAACAGATTATGAATTAATAGAACAAAAAACTGCCTATGAATCAAGAGAACCAGCAGTATAGAATGTTCGGACCCATGAAGACATATGAAGCATCTAACCATTAACTAACTGTTTGTTGTATGGATTACCATGAAAAATCATTAAATACATGTTGTTCAGTATCAGTTTACATGTAAAGCATCAAACAGTAATTGAATCAATGAATTTGATCCTCTTTACTCTATGGATAATGATGGAGAGTTATTATATCTTCTTGGTGATAATAATTTTCAAAAGCATATACCCACATCATAATTGGTAATAATTCTACAATTTATGTGTTCTTCGACATTAAACTAGCCTGTGTGTTGCATGGGCTGACGACTAGTTGAATTAATGCGTCAGCATGACATAGGTGTGACGTCAGCGGGTCAACTGGGTCGGCCAGGTCAAACCTGACTGGTGGGCCCTGTCTGTTAGTGACTCAGCTAGTTAACAGAATTAAATTAACACTAATTAACTGTCAGTGGGGCCTGGGCCCACATGTCAGTGACTAAACTAATTAAAATTAGTTAAGCTCCTGGAGGTGCGGTAGGACTAGTGGACAGGGTGGCGCGGCCATTGGGTGGCCGGAGCCTCGTCGGCGACGAGCTCCGCGGCGGTGCGTGCGGGTGAGCTACGTGCGGTCGCTACGGGGCTCGAGAGAGAGAACGGAGAGGGTGGGGAGGTGGCTAAGCTCACGGGGGTCTCGTCGAGGCAGTCGACGAGGTCGGGGATGAGTTGATGCGGCGGGGACGGCGAAGGGGATCTCCGGTGGCCGGAGTTGAGGACGAGCTCGGTGCCGCGTCTCCGGGGCGAGCGAGCGCTCGGGGCTCGGCCTACTCGATGTAGTCGACGAAGGCAGAGCTTCCTGGCATGATGGGGAAACGAATGGACGGCGGTGGCTGCGGTGGAGCTTGTCGGCGGCGACGGCTACGCTCGGCAGGGAGATGGGGAGAGAGACAGAGAGGGGGAGAGGCCACGGGGAGAGTGGGAAGAAAGAGAGGGAGACGTGGGGGTCGGCGTGGCACTCGTAGACGCCTCCAGGGCATCTGCGGAAGCAGGAGGTGGTCGGCGTGTGGCCGCGGGCTCCGGCCACGCGCTCCTCGTCCTCCTGGCGAGAGGAGGAGGATGAGTGGCACGAGCCAGTGGACTGGGCTGAGCCGGGTGGGCTGGTGGGCTACGCTAGGTAAGTCCCTGTTCTTTCTCTCCTTTCTGTTGTTTTATTTATTCTATTATTTCTATAACTTCAGGGCTTTATTAAAAATGCCAGGGCATTACCATAAATCATAAAATTAATCATGGCCACTGCTTAGAATATATCCAACAGCAAACATTTTAGTTTATGATTATTTGAGCATTTAAAATATTTTATAGCATTTAATTGCCCAAATGCAAATACTATAAGGATTAATCCAATGACCTTAGATGTCCTAGAAAAATGTGCACCATTTTTGTCAAAGGTCTTAACCCAAAACAAAAAGGGTGGGCTTTTTAGAAGGGCATTTCAGGTTCATTGAAAAAAAAATAGTAAACCCTAGTTGTTCCAGGGGGGTGCTGGGGGTTCTGTCATCCCCATTTCAAATTTAAGAGGAATTTAAACATGATGCACACTCTAATGCTTGAACTAGCTAGGGTGTGACAACTCACCCCCACTCAAAAGAATCTTGTCCCGAGATTTAGGATCCTCCGGAGAGAAGGTGGGGTACTGGAGTCGAAGATGATCCTCCCTTTCCCAAGTGGCCTCTTCCTCCGAATGGTGTGACCATTGAACCTCGAGAAACTTATTATTATGGCGTCGGGTGGTACGCTCGGCTTGATCAAGGATACGAACGGGATATTCTCGATATGAGAGGTTATCTTGTAGATCAAGCATTTCGTGGTCCACTCCACGGATGGGATCCGTGAAGCAACGCCTGAGTTGAGAAACGTGGAAGACATCGTGAACTCTGGAAAGATGTGAAGGTAGTTCCAATTGGTAGGCAACTTCTCCTCGTTTGGCGAGAATGCGAAAGGGTCCAATGTAACGAGGAGCCAATTTGCCTTTGATACCGAAACGATGGGTTCCCTTTAACGGAGTAACCCGAAGGTAAGCCTTCTCACCGACTTCATAAGTCATGAGCTTATGTCTACGATCATACTGGCTCTTTTGACGAGATTGGGCTGTTTTCAATTTCTCACGAATAACACGAACCTGCTCTTCTGCTTCCTGAATCATATCCGGGCCAAAGAGTTGTCTTTCCCCGGTTTCTGACCAGTTAAGAGGCGTTCGACATTTTTGTCCATAGAGAACTTCGAAAGGAGCCTTGCCCAAGCTAGCTTGATAACTATTGTTATAAGCAAACTCCGCGAATGGAAGGCATTTCTCCCAACCCATTCCGAACGAGATGACAGAAGCTCGGAGCATATCTTCTAGAATTTGATTGACTCGCTCTACTTGACCACTTGATTGAGGATGGAAGGCGGTGCTAAAAGAGAGACGAGTTCCCATAGCATTTTGGAAACTTTCCCAAAATCCAGAGGTGAAGAGACTCCCACGGTCTGAGTTAATTTCCAATGGAACACCATGAAGAGACACTATTCGGGAGATGTATAAGTCAGCTAGCTGGCTAGCAGTGATACCCTCACGAACAGGTAGAAAGTGAGCTACTTTGGAAAGGCGGTCAATCACGACGAAGATGGCATTATTCCCTCTCTTGGTCCTGGGAAACCCAGTAATGAAATCCATACTGATTTTATCCCATTTCCACTCAGGAATAGCCAAAGGTTGAAGGGTGCCAGCAGGCCGTTGATGCTCTTCTTTAACACGATGACAAACGTCGCAATTAGCAATGTATTGAGCAATTTCTCTCTTCATCCTAGTCCACCAAAACCTCTGGCGTAGGTCTTGATACATTTTAGTACTACCGGGATGAATGGTGAGAGGGGATTCATGAGCTTCCTTAAGGATCAACTGGCGGTTCTCGAAGAAGACACCACCTCGCTCATCCATGGAAAAACATTTAGCAACTCCGCTAGCGATGTTTTCCTTAATCCGGGATATGCCCTTATCATACCGCTGGGCGGTTATGATCTGATCCATAAGATTAGGCTTCGCCACCAGGGTGGATAGGAATCCTCGAGGAACAATGTGAAGATTAAGCTTACGAAATTCCTCATGGAGAAGTGGTTGACTTTGTTGTAACATTAGGTTGTTACAATAGGATTTACGGCTTAGTGCATCAGCCATGACATTGGCTTTGCCCGGGGTGTAAGTTATTCCTAAGTTGTAATCCGAGATCAACTCGACCCAACATCGTTGCCTGAGATTCAAATCTGGTTGGGTGAAGATATATTTCAAACTTTGGTGATCGGTGAAGATCTCACAACGATTACCGAGGAGGTAATGTCGCCAAGTTTTAAGTGCATGGACTACAACTGCAAGCTCTAGATCATGTGTGGGATAATTTTCCTCATGTGGGTGTAATTGCCGTGAAGCATAGGCAAGTACCTGACGATCTTGCATGAGTATGCAACCTAGTCCTTGTCGCGAGGCGTCGCAATAGATAATAAAGTCCTTGGATAAATCTGGTGGTACCAGTACGGGAGCAGATGTCAGGCGTCTTTTCAGTTCCTGAAAGCTGAACTCGCACTGTGGAGTGCACTCGAACTTTTTATCTTTCTTGAGGAGTTCAGTTAGAGGTTTAGCAACCTTGGAGAAATTCTCGACAAAGCGGCGGCAGTAGCTTGCTAAGCCAAGGAAGCCCCGAACTTGCTTGACCATCTCAGGTGGAGTCCAATCAAGGACAGCTCGAACTCGCTCGGGATTGACAGCAATACCCTTACCAGAGATTACATGGCCTAGATAGGTCACTTCTGGCAACCAAAATTCACACTTGGAGAATTTGGCATAAAGGCGATGCTCTCGAAGTTTCATTAATACCAGCCTAAGATGTTCGGCATGTTCCTCTTCATTCTTGTAGTAGATGAGTATGTCATCGAGGTATACTACGACGAATTTATCCAAATACTCCATGAAGACCGAGTTCATTAACCGAGAGAAGGTGGTTGGGGCATTGGTTAAACCGAAGGACATAACGGTGTACTCGTATTGGCCATAACGAGTAACAAAGGCCGTTTTGGGAATGTCCCCATTTCTGATTTTGATTTGATGGTAGCCCAACCTCAAATCCATCTTGGAAAAGACTGAGGATCCAGCGAGCTGATCATACAGATCGTTGATCCTGGGAAGCGGATACTTGTTCTTGATAGTGACCAAGTTGACAGGTCGGTAATCTACAACCATTCGATCCGTTCCATCCTTCTTCTTGACGAAGAGGACGGGGCAAGCCCAAGGAGAGGAACTAGGACGGATGAAACCCTTTTTCAAGGACTCATCGAGTTGGTTCTTAAGCTCGGCTAGTTCTAAGGGTGCCATCTTATAGGGTCTCCTAGAAATTGGAACGGTTCCTGGAACAAGGTCTATCACAAACTCGACATCCCTGTCAGGTGGAACACCTAGCAGTTCTTCTGGAAAGACATCCGGAAAGTCTCGGACTACCGGAACATCTTCAAGGTCTGGAAGGGGGTTGGCATTTAGGGAGTAAAGCTGGCGCTTGGCCACTTGAGTTAAGACATTGACTGTCTTGCCCGATGGGTGAGTAAGTTGAACGGTTCTAGTGGCACAATCAATGTTAGCATAATGAGCTGACATCCAGTCCATACCCAAGATGATGTTTATGTCCGAGGACTTGAGAGCTATTAAGGATGCAAGGAAGACAAGTCTATCAACAAGAATTTCGTTCCCATGGCTTACTCTAGAAGTTTGCCATCTAGAGCCAGGGGTTTGAATTTCCAGGGTAGAGGGCATGTCACAGACTGTCGTGTTATGCAATCGAGCATAGTTCTCGGATATGAATGAATGAGATGCTCCCATATCGAAAAGAACAGATGCCGGATGGCAATTAACAAGGAGCATACGAAGGACGACGTTAGGATCCTCATGAGCCTCCTCGGCTGAAACATAGTTGACATGGCCACGTGTAGTGGTGACCGGCTTGGCGTAGAATGTCTTTCCCGCTGGCTTACCACGGCCAACGGACTTTCCAGACTGATTGGGGTTGTTCTGGGGACACTCTCGACTATAGTGACCCGGCTCTCCACACTTGAAGCATGTCACCACATTGGGGCGTGGAGCAGCATTAGCAGCGGGGCCACCATAGGGCTTGGGCGGAGCAAACTGCTGGTTGGGACGAGGCGCCTCAAAGGATGGCCTTGGAATGAACCTGGGTGGCAGTGCCGTGCTTGGGATCCACACCCGGCGCTTCTGAGCTCTAGAGCCGGATGAAGAGCCAAAATCACGTGAGTGCTTGCGTGAAGCGTCATAGTCAGACTGGCCTGACTCAGCACTGATGGCTTCATTGACCAACTTCTGAAAGGAGGTGCACTCGTGCAGACGAAGATCACGGCGAAGCTCAGTGCTAAGTCCCTTGCGGAACCTTGCCTGCTTCTTAGCGTCGGTAGATACTTCTTCAGGAGCATAACGTGCCAGATTCCCAAATTCATGACTATAAGCATCCACAGTCAGTCTTCCTTGGGTGAAATTGCAAAACTCCTCCCTCTTGTGATCTATGAGACCTTCCGGAATGTGATGCTCACGGAAAGCCTCACTGAATTCAGCCCAAGTAGTGATTTGGCTGACCGGGCGCATAGCTTCAAAATTTTCCCACCAGAGGCTAGCGGGCCTTCGAGATAGTAGGCAGCATAAGTAACCATATCAGCTTCGGCTACGTTGGCAGAACGTAGCTTGTGGGTGATGTTGCGAAGCCAGTCATCCGCGTCGAGGGGCTCGACGGAATGGTTAAACTTTGGTGGGTATAGCTTGATAAAGTCAGTGATTGACACCAAGTCATTTCGCGGATGGCGTGCAGTCTCCTGCTCAATCCGCCCCAGTAAGCGGTTAGTCTCACGCTTGTTTCTTTCCGCCTCCAGCATCACTTCGGCCAGAGAGGGCGGGTGAGGCAGATTTTCACCCCTAGCTGCACTGGCTTCCCCCTGCTCCGGGGCAGCAGGGTTGCTGCGGGTGTTGACCATCCTAGGAGAAAACAAGACAATGGTTTAGATAAGTGAGGGAGTCCTGGATTAGGGGGTGTCCGGATGGCCGAACTATACCTTCAGCCGGACTCCTGGACTATGAAGATACAAGATTGAAGACTCCGTCCCGTGTCCGGAAGGGACTTTCCTTGGCGTGGAAGGCAAGCTTGGCGATGCGGATATTTAGATCTCCTACCATTGTAACTGACTCTATGTAACCCTATCCAGTGTCTATATAAACCGGAGGGTTTTAGTCCGTAGGACAACAGATACATCAACAATCATACCGTAGGCTAGCTTCTAGGGTTTAGCCTCCTCGATCTCATGGTAGATCTACTCTTGTACTACCCATATCATCAATATTAATCAAGCAGGACGTAGGGTTTTACCTCCATCGAGAGGGCCCAAACCTGGGTAAAACTTCGTGTCCCTTGCCTCCTGTTACCATCCAGCCTAGACGCACAATTCGGGACCCCCTACCCGAGATCCGCCGGTTTTGACACCGACATTGGTGCTTTCATTCAGAGTTCCTCTGTGTCGTTGCCGTCAGGCTCGATGGCTCCTACGATCATCGATAGCGATGCAGTCCAGGGTGAGACCTTCCTCCCCGGACAGATCTTCGTCTTCGGTGGTTTCGCACTACGGACCAATTCACTTGGCCACTTGGAGCAGATCGAAAGCTACGCCCCTGGCCGTCAGGTCAGATTCAGAAGTTTAAACTACACGGCTGACATACGCGGGGACTTGATCCTCGACAGATTCGAGCCACTGCCGAGTGCGCCGCACTGTCCCGACGAGCATGATCTAGCTCTGCCGCCGAACAGTGCCCTGGAGGCTGCACCCGCATCGGCTCCGATCCTTAATTCGGAGCCAACAGCGCCGATCGAGGATGGGCGGTTGGACGCCGCCTCGGGGGCTGCGATCCCAACGATGATTGAGCCGAACACCAGCCCCGCACTCCGCGAGAGTCGTGACTCCAAGGAGCCGGGCTCCTTTCCGGACTCCGAACCCTTTGCGCCTCGGCCAATCGAATCCGATTGGGCGCCGATCATGGAGTTTACTGCCGCGGACATCTTTCAGCACTCGCCTTTTGGCGATATTATGAAGTCACTGAAGTCTCTTTCTTTATCAGGAGAGCCCTGGCCGGACTACGGCCAGCAAGGTTGGGATTCAGACGATGAAGAAATTCAAAGCCCACCCACCACCCACTTTGTAGCCACTGTCGACGACTTAAACGACATGCTCGACTTCGACTCCGAAGACATCGACGGTATGGACGCCGATGAAGGAGATGATGAAGAACCAGCGCCTACTAGACCCTGGAAAGCCACCTCGTCGTATGACATATACATGGTGGACACCCCAAAAGAGGGAGACGGCGATGGAACAGCGGAGGATGACCCCTCCAAGAAATAGCCTAAGCACCGACGTCAGCGGCGCCGCTCAAAATCCCGCCAAAACAAACATGGTGATTCCAGCACGGGAGATAATAATACTTCGGAAAGCCCGAAGAAAACCCCCTCCAGCAAGATTTAGCATAGGAGGATGGAGAAACCAGCCCTCAGGAGAGAGCGGCAGACAGAGAGGTCGAGGACGATAATTATATGCCTCCCTCCGAAGACGAGGCAAGCCTCGACGACGACGAATTCGTTGTGCCAGAGGATCCCGTCGAGCAAGAGCATTTTCAATGCAGGCTTATGGCCACGGCAAGAAGCCTCAAGAAAAAACAGCAACAACTTAGAGCTGATCAAGATTTGCTAGTCGACAGATGGACTGAAGTCCTTGCGGCCGAAGAGCATAAACTTGAACGCCCCTCCAAGAGCTACCCAAACCACAGGTTGCTACCCCAATTAGAGGAGGAAGCACTTGATGCGGCCGACCGGCCACCTCGTGGCCGCGACAGAGAGGCCTCTCATCCCCCCACTCAAGCCGCACCCCGTACCAAGGCACGGGACTATGCGCCGGACCTACGAGACATGTTGGAGGACAAGGCTAGACAAACAAAATCGATCTACGGATCGCGTGGGGGCCCCACGGCTCGAGACGGCATCCATCATGCCGGCCACAAATTCGGCAGGGCCGAACACAGTAGACAAAGCTCATTGGAGCTACGTCATGATATAGCCCAGTACAGAGGCGCCGCACACCCACTCTGCTTCACAGACAAAATAATGGATCATCAAATCCCCGAGGGTTTCAAACCCATAAACATCGAATCATATGATGGCACAACAGATCCTGCGGTATGGATTGAGGATTATCTCCTTCATATCCACATGGCCGGCGGCGATGATATCCACGCCATCAAATACCTCCCACTCAAGCTTAAAGGACCAGCTCGGCATTGGCTTAACAGCTTGCCAACAGGATCAATCAGTTGTTGGGAGGACCTGGAAGCCGCATTCCTCGACAATTTCCAGGGCACTTATGTGCGACCCCCAGACGCCGATGACCTAAGTCACGTAATTCAGCAGCCAGATGAATCGGCCAGGCAATTCTGGACACGGTTCCTAACAAAGAAAAATCAAATAGTCGACTGTCCGGACGCCGAGGCCCTAGCAGCCTTCAAGAACAGTATCCGTGACGAGTGGCTGGCTCAGCACCTTGGACAGGAAAAGCCGAAATCTATGGCAGCACTCACGACACTCATGACCCGCTTTTGCGCGGGAGAAGACAACTGGCTTGCTCGTAGCAACAATATAACCAAGAACCCTGGTAATTCGGACACCAGGGATAGTAGTGGCAGGTCGCGTCGCAACAAACAGAAGCGCCGCATTAACGGCGACAATGCAGATGATACGATAGTTAATGCCGGATTCAGAGGCTCTAAATCCGGTCAGCGGAAAAAGCCATTCAAAAGGAATCCTAGGGGGCCGTCCAGTTTGGACCGAATATTCGACCGCTTATGCCAGATACATGGCACCCCTGAAAAGCCGACCAATCACACCAACAGGGATTGTTGGGTGTTCAAGCAGGCAGGCAAGCTAAACGCCAAAAACGAAGACAAGGGGTTGCATAGCAATGGCGACGAGGAGCCCCGGCCGCCGAACAACAAGGGACAGAAGGGTTTTCCCCCACAAGTGCGGACGGTGAACATGATATACGCAACCCACATCCCCAAGAGGGAGCGGAAGCGCGCGTTAAGGGACGTATATGCGATAGAGCCAGTCGCCCCAAAGTTCAACCCATGGTCCTCCTGCCCGATCACCTTTGATCGAAGGGACCACCCCACTAGCACCCGTCACAGCGGCTTCACCGCATTATTTCTAGACCCAATTATTGACGGATTTCATCTCACTAAAGTCCTTATGGACGGCGGCAGCAGCGTGAACCTGCTTTACCAGGATACAGTGCGGAAAATGGGCATAGATCCCTCGAGGATTAAGCCCACCAAAACGACCATTAAAGGCGTAATACCAGGTGTAGAGGCCAACTGTACAGGCTCAGTCACACTTGAAGTGGTCTTCGGATCTCCGGATAATTTCCGAAGCGAGGAGTTAATCTTTGACATAGTCCCGTTTCATAGAGGTTATCACGCACTGCTCGGGCGAACTGCATTCGCTAAGTTCAATGCGGTACCGCATTACGCATACCTTAAGCTCAAGATGCCAGGCCCTCGCGGAGTAATTACGGTCAATGGAAACACCGAACGCTCCCTCCGAACGGAGGAGCACACGGCGGCCCTTGCAGCAGAAGTACAAAGCAGCCTCTCCAGGCATTTCTCCGGTCCGGCCACTAAACGACCGGACACCGTCAAGCGCGCCCGGAGTAACCTACAACAAGACCGCCTGGCACGATCCGAGCTGGCGTAGCAATGCGGCCCCAACCCTAACCCTCGCAAAAAGGCGACGTCAGTACTTCACGTACATAACTACGCTCTAGAGATACCATGGGCACAGGGGGAGGGCACCATCACGGCACGCCCAAAACACGGTTTCAACCATACCAGGGGCTGCCGATTTTTTAATTTTTCTCTTACTTTCAGGACTCCACTCTTTGGAAGGCCTGTTCGGCAGTTCAATTGCCGCACAAATGATGCAAGAACCAGGGAAGCAGACGAGCCGCGCCGCATTATGGAACTCCCAGGTGGTCTCTATCATGAGCAGTATACCTGTTTCGCATATTATTTGTCAGGACCCCGATCCTAGGTCACACCGATCTAGCATGTAACACATCATATCACTTTGTGGCCTCACGCACGGTATTCCCACGGGTGCCACCTTACCTGGCCCGGGACCGTTTGCGCCTTTTGGCTCATGTATATGATAGTGTCGCTAGCATCCATATGACAAAGAACCCGGGCCGACATGGCTAGGCGTGAACCCAAAGCGGCACTAACCCATGGGGACAGGCATACATGAATCAACCTCGAGCATGTCGTTCAACAGCGTGTGAATCCGGGCTGTAGCACTGGGCTAACAGGACTCCGGTAACCCGGGCTGTAGCAGGCTAGGCAGGACTCCGGATGTCACCGCATGACATTTCCCCAAAGGGACAGACACAGGAACGAAGTGAAACACATGCCGGCCAGTCAAGTGTCCTGAGCAGTAGTGCTGGGCTAGCAGGACTCCGGTGAACCGGGCTGTAGCGGACTACTATCGCCCAGAAAGCACTAGACTACATTTCCCCATATGATAGGCTGCCAAGGATAAACAACTAGATTGTCGGATCCCACTCATACCAAGCATTTCAATCATACACACAACATGCCCGATATGAGTACTTACAACATGGCATCACAACAAGACTCTATGACTCAAGTATTAATTCATTAGGCTCCGAAGAGCCAGATATTACAAACATAGGTCTCATGACCCAACAATCATAGCATACAATGCAAAGCACATGCGGAAGCCTAACATGTCTGAGTATAGACATCTATAAATGAAAAAGGCTAAGAAGCCTGACTATCTACCAGATCCTGTCGAGGGAACAAGATCGTAGCTGAGGTATCAAGCTAAACATCGAAGTCCACGCGGAACTACTAGCGAGACTGAAGTCTCTCTGCAAAACATAAATTAAGCAAACATGAGTACAAAGGTACTCAGCAAGACTTACATCAGAACTAGCTACATATGCATCGGTATCAACAAAGGGGGGGTGGAGTTTAACTGCGGCAAGCCAGCTTTGACTTGGTGGCTATCTGAACTACGACTGCAAGCAACTCTTTTGAGGTGGCGCACACGAGTCCACATATTCACCATTCAATACACCACTATGGATCCGCTCTCATCTCCCTACGAGAAGGCCATCCATAGCACTCACACTTATCTTGCGAGTTTTAGAGTATCCACTTTCACTTGTCTATGAACTGTTATAAGTAACCCAGAAGTCCATTACCGTGGACACGGCTATTCGAATAGATGATGTTAACCCTGCAGGGGTGTACTTCTTCACACACGCTCTCACCACTTACCGCCGTTTACACGACATGTACTCGACAACCTTCAAGCGGAAGCCCAACGAGGGTGTCGGCCACGGCCTACCTAAACACTCAAGTCTCTAGTCCAGGTTTATCGCCTATCCAGGTTCCATCCGCAGGGAGTCCGGCCAAGGTTTCCACATACGGCCCCGAACGATGTGAACAGGGTTCCCGAGACACCAAACGGGCGCCCGGTACACCGTGCCACGGTGTATCTACCGCAACATAGCCCACCCCTAGGGTCAGCGCTACGCACGGCCGCCAACACATATCCTATAAACACCAGAAACTAGTTGCAACTCCTGGGCAGAGGACAAGGGTGATCAAGAAGCCGAGAGGGTCCATTGGTTTCAGGCCCAATGCGTGGTAGTAACTGTTTCATGGATCACAAACACAGAACTTAGTTCCTAAGAACGGTTTCAATGAGACAACCCACCATGTACTCCTACATGGCCTCTCACCGCTACCTTTACCAAATAGTGTTCACACACTTAGCTCACACAGTAGGACATGTTCACACATCTCCGATTCATTCCCGATGAATCGGAACTGACTCAACTCTAAGCAGTAGCAGGCATGACAAACAAGCATGAATGAGTAGGCACATCAGGGCTCAAACAACTCCTACTCATGCTATTGGGTTTCGTCAATTTACTGTGGCAATGACAGGTCATGCAGAGGATAAGGGGTTCAACTACCGCGGCAAGTAACAGAGGAAACGTGTTGTCCTAATGCAGTAAAAGAGAGCAGGAGCGAGAGGGTGGGATTGTATCGAAATGAACAAGGGGGTTTTGCTTGCCTGGCACTCCTGAAGACAATATAGTTCTTCATCGGTGTCAACGATCATGTCGTCGGAAACATCGTCGTCTGAGAGGGGACGGTTACCGGCAAACAGGGAAGGACACAATCAATGCGATGCAACAATATGATGCATGATCATGACATGGCAATATGCTATTGATTGAGCTAATGCAACTAACAACAAGTTAAATGGAGTTGGTTTGAACACTAGGTTCAAATTCAAATTCAAACTATGAATTCAAATAGTGCATTATCATGTTTTGGTCTAAACAGTGAGGTTAAGTTGTTCAAACATGCATGAAAATGGTACAGATGGATTCCTTGAATTTTTCTGATAATTTTTCATATATAATTTATTTCATTTGGAGTTACGGTTGATTTTCTATGATTTTTAGAAGTTTAAATTGTTTTCTGGAATTTCCTGTATTATTTAAAATCCAGAAATTCCTTTACTACGTCAGCACTACGTCATTATGACGTCAGCAGGTCAACAGGGCCGGTCCAGGTCAAACCTGACCTGGGGGACCCGCCTGTTAGTGACTCAGGGCTAATCCTATTTTAGTTAAATCTATACTAGGTAATTAGCAGGGGCTGGCCCCACATGTTAGTGTTAGCGGGGTTGATTAGGTTTAATAAAAAAACTTAATGAAAGTTAACAGGGCCCTGGGCCCACACGTCAGGACCCAGGGGAGGTCAAACCGGGGTCTACCCGGGCCAGCGGGGTCAACCCTGCCGGCGTTTAGCCGCCGGCGAGGGCAACTGCGGCGGAGGGGCTCGGGAATGCGCTGTGGTGACCCGTTCGCAGCGTGGCTGGGCTCGTTCGAGAGCCCAGACCAGCGCGCATCGGGTGGTGGCGCCAGTCGGGCCTGGGGTGGCCGGAGGCGATGGCGAGGAGCTCGGCCGTGGCGGCCGGAGCTCGGGCGTGAGGGCGGGCAGTGCTGCGGTGCGCAAGCAAGCAAGCTGAGGCGCTAGCTGGGGCCTATGTGATGCGGGGAGAAGATTGGACTCGCCGGGGTGACCAATTGGTCGCTGGAGTCGCATCGGCGGCAAGCGCAGGCGGCGGCGGTTTCGGGCATAGGCGGTCCGGTGGCTACGGCGGCCTACGAGGAAGGAGAGAGAGATGTTCGGGGTCAGAGGCTCACGGCGAGTCGGACGAGCAAGTCGGCGAGCTCGAGGACGCGGAGACAGCGGCGAATCGAAGGTGAGGTTGACGGCGGCCGAAGGTAGAGGACGAGCTCGGGGACGACGCTACAGGGCTCCCGCGGTCGAATGGGTTGGTGTAGATGACGCAGAAGGCGATGGCAGTTCCTCTGGAAGCAACAGCAAGGTGCGGGGTGGACGATGGCCCCGGTGGTGCTCGTCGGCGCTCTCGGGTGCCCGTGCTCAAACGCGGGAGAGGGAGCAGAGGAGGGGGAGGGAGTCCAGAGCGGGAGAGGGGAAGTGAGAGGGGGTCAGTGGTGTCGTGGTGGCGAACAGGAAGTCGAGGGGGGCACGCAGGCAGGGAGGAGCCAGCGCGGCTCGTCGGCCGTCGGGCACGCAGCTGCTTCTCCTCCTGGCAGGAGGAAGAAGACAGTGCTGCCCCTGATGGGCCGGGCTGGCTTTGGCTAGTTGGGCTGCTACAGAGGTGGGCTAGTTGGGGCGCCAGGTAAGCCCAGGTAGATCCTCTGTCTCTCTCTATTTTCTATTTGTTTTCTGTTTTCTATTTTCTTGAAGTTTGTTTTGAGTTTGGTTTTTACACAAACCAATTTTTATGCTTCTGAAAATTATTATGTGGACTTAGGAAACTAGTTCAGAGCCACATGCAAATTTTCAAAATTATTGGGCTTATATCTATTTTATAGTAAATATAAACCCAAATCAAATAGCTAGTGATTTAATTCAAAGGCCCCTGAATAATTATTTCTGTAATTCCAAAAATATTGGTTTGAGTTATAGCTCTTGCCAATATTTTCAGAGGTTAGCAGGAACATTTTGTTGGGCTCATTTGAAATATTTTAATGTTGATCATTTTTATAGATTTCTGAGGCTTGAGAATTCCCTTAATTCAATTTTCTTGAATTTAAGATGATGCATGGATGCATATGCAATGACAAGCAAAGGCCAAAGCTAGGGCTGTGACAACTCAGGACGTGAGGTAAGAAGACAGAGGGGATACAAAGCTAACATGATCTTCACGATCCAGATGTCTTTCTCGAGGATGTTGATTCATTGCATCACTTTGATCTCGACGTCTTGCTTTGAGAACTACAACTAACATGAGAATGAGAGGAAAGGAAAAACTTTAGAAGGATTGATCTTATCGAAGATCGAACAACTCAGGATCAACTCGGGGAGCGAGACGCTGAACAACTCTCGAGCTGAGACACGAAGCATACATCGAGAGGAATGGAGTGAAGCACATGACAAAGGTTCACTAGGCAGGCAACAATTCCACACCTAAAAGGGTGGTGGTCGGTTTCCAACATAGCGAGGAATTGAGTTGCCATGCCACCAAAATGAGACATCTTGGAGGAGGTGACCCGTGGAATCATCCCTTAAGTGGCAAAAAGAATTACTTTTGATTCATAGATCATTGAAACTCTTTATACCAGCCTAAGGCAATCACAAACAATCGCGTGAAGGAGCTTGAAGGGATGGCATACTCATACTAGAATGGATGATGTGGACTACCTTGTTGAAGACAACGCAATGGATGATTTTTCTTATCGTCGGAAATGGATGGGACCCATGGTAAGCCCACTTTTGAAGATAATCCTGATCAGTATTTACTGAGAAGGGTAGTCCGTAGTAGGATGACACAATGGCGGTGCAAGATGGGAACAAAATGCAAATGTTGGGAATGATTCTAGTAATTGGGGAGAAGGTTCACCGGCAAAGGTGATTTCACCAATTGGATGGCTATCGAACAACTGAGAGGACGGATGCACATTCCAGTTAACGACAACATCAGAGCCTAGTGCCTGAGCGTGCTCTCAAGAACTTGAGCATTTCCGTAATCATCAAGGTCTTACCAACATCCGAGTCAAGGATCCTGATAACACAACATACCACCATGATGAATGGTGATGGATAATGCAGATGCAAAGGAAGATAACACTTTCTCACATTTCACCTTAGCGAGGCCAAGCGATAAAAATCTGGATGATCGACCGAGAGACATTTAGCTCTCTGCTTCTAATGTTCTCCTTGATGTACTGGTTACCACGGTCATGCTTTAAGGCATCGGCATAGCCACCAAGTAGTGGTCGGACTTCGGAATACAATTGATCCATAAGGAACAACTTCTGGAGTAAATCCTACGAAATCCTTATGGGTAGGTGACCAACTTCCTCAATCAAGATACTACAATAATAGGTCTTCCGGCTAGGTGTGTTGGCCACGACATCCACTTTACCGGTTATCGAGAGACCAATATTATAGTTCTTGGTAAATGCTCCAACCATCATATCTGCCTGAGATTCAGATCTGGTTGGTGTCAGGATATTCCAGACTCATCGAGTCTAGAAAGGAAAATGAAGGTTTGCAACACAAATCGACGAGACAACGTTGCGAGATTCTCAGGGGAATGAACTGTGATAGCAAGCTCCAAAACATGAGCTGGTTCTGCTACAAACCTGTGAACACGCTATCCAAGTCGAGCATGACCACGTAGTAGTCTTATAGTAAAACACTATCGAGTTCAGGTGGGGAACCATCATCAAGGATTTCAAAGTCTTATGCAAGTCCATGGATTAGATCCCAAGCATAGACTCCTGTTCCTTGAACAAGTCAATCAGTGGCTTGGTGTGCTAGGAACACATACGGAGTGGAGGTAATTAATCTACCAAACCATAGAATACTTCGCACGTATGCATGACTGATTTGGGATGATTCCAAGGGAAACAAAAACAATCTTTCTCGAACTCACGGCGGCAACTTGCACCAAATGCACATGAATTCGAGGAAGTCACTTCTTCCATCCAAGCATAAGCTTCATGAACGGAACACGAAGGCATTGCTTACAAGTTTTCAACACTAGGTTGATGTTCAACATGAATCATGGGGGAGACAAAATGCTATTGATGGGCTCAATAGCAACTCATCGGAATTTCCATATCACTGGACTTCCACCACTATGTGAACAATGTGATAGTATTGGTCAGACCAAAGATATAATGGTGTATGCTCGAGGGACAATCGCAAGTAAGACAACATTACGAACATCGTTGGGTCTGATTTGATTTGACGATAGCCCACACTCAAATCAAGGTTTGGACAAAACAATAGCTCCACCAATTGGTCACGGCGATCAATCGATGAAGATATCATCTTTCTTCAACACACACACAAACACAAAGATATCCCTTAACATGAACTAAGTCAGACAAGCTTTTATCTTCCAACTCTCCAATTGTTGTTAAGCTTAACCAACTAGCTCAGGGGTATCCAACACAGATTCTTGGAGAATGGGTGGTTGGAGGAAAACCAACATGATCACGAACTCAACATAGCGGTCAGGTGACAACCAGGTAATACTTCCGAGAAGA
Organism: Triticum monococcum; assembly: GCA_034509565.1. Taxonomy (NCBI): domain Eukaryota; kingdom Viridiplantae; phylum Streptophyta; class Magnoliopsida; order Poales; family Poaceae; genus Triticum; species Triticum monococcum. Next base: position 516,205,859 of record CM067847.1, read on the forward strand.
TAATCGAAACATCACGAACCACCGATATGTTACTAAGCTCGAGAACAATCTTGCTTTTCAGGGCAAGACGATATGATCAAGGAGTGAGGGATTGACACAATCCTAACTCGTTGATCGAAGAGTGCACCGGAAATAAGGACTAGGTAGCACGATCAATCTTAGAATGATGATTTGATAACCAACACGCTAAGAATGAGAATAGTGTCCATTAACTACCAAGCAACACAGTTGCTAGCAGTATTGATTTCACACATCACGACTCACGTGCCGGCATTCCGGTTACAATAACACGGGAACCAAGGAATGAACAATGATGGCAAGAAGTATCACTGTGTCAAGAATTCATAGGAGAAGGTGCAATTCTCACGACGCTCTTGACATAAGGTGGGTAATACTTCAGGGTAGAACAGAACCAAAAGCTGGGTTGCATTTTGATCTGTGGAATACAACTATTTTGACCCAACCCTAGATATGGATGTGGTACTGGAGTTTGTTTCTCCTAGTCATTCTAAAATAGAACGGCTCGACGGACCACAAGAATAAAAGGCACCGATGAACACAAATGCACACATACTCTTGGCTATCTACTAATAGAGGATGGTCGGAATACAACTGAAGAGGAACAACTCAAGGAACATATAATTTTCTGAGCTGTGGAGGCATAGATTAGTATGTCGAGCAAAGCTCAACATATTTCTTCCAGATAACCCATGCAGAAAGGTAGAACTGGCAGAGCCACAACATAGAATGGAGAACTCATCGGGAGCACTCTGTCGTGACCTTTTGGTTCAAAAGAACTCCTGCCAAGAATGGTTCATGATAATTGGAAGAAGGATATACCACGAACCTCGAGGACTGATGCAAAGGTTACTAATATCCTAAAGGAACTATCAAACACTATCAACATGAGGTAAGTAGGGTGAATCTCGGGTTTAGCAACCCATGAATAGAATACCTACCACTACATGGCATCATGGGATGCTTTTGAGAATAATGGCCAGAATCACACACTGGGGATACAAAACATGGCTAGATCACTAGGTGACTCCCTAAAACACCTAGGGTCATAGTAATAGCTCCAACATATATGCCGAGGCAACAAAGTACCTCAACTCACCGATTAGTGTGATTAATCTGGCCCAAAGGAACATCGAGAATGGAAAGAAGGGATTTGCAAATGCATCAGACTATTTAGAAACTTGGGATGACCCGGACAGCATAACGGCTGTAAATGCTCAAAATGATTTGAGACATCCTGCAAAATGGTGGCATAACCACTTAACATCACAATATCAAAGTTCTGAGATCAACTGAGAACACATGGAAGTAGTAGAAACTGAAAAGAGGCTTGAAACTATCAATTCTATAAGTCTATGGATTAGTAACACGTCATCCTGATAGATAGATGAGAAGGCCTAGTTCTTAATCCCCGTAGAAAAGAAGAGGTTGACTCAGATCAGAAGGTCATGAGAATACGGAGTAAAAAGAGCCTTATGTTCCCTTCCACAATCAATTCCCTTATATAACTAAAGCATTTCTAGACTCAACTTCGACCAGTTTGGCTTGGTAATCCTACAGGCAGTCAGGCTCTAATACCAACGCTGTCAGGACCCCGATCCTAGGTCACACCAATCTAGCATGTAACACATCATATCACTTTGTGGCCTCACGCACGGTATTCCCACGGGTGCCACCTTACCTGGCCCGGGACCGTTTGCGCCTTTTGGCTCACGTATATGATAGTGTCGCTAGCATCCATATGACAAAGAACCCGGGCCGACATGGCTAGTCGTGAACCCAAAGCGGCACTAACCCATGGGGACAGGCATACATGAATCAACCTCGAGCATGTCGGTCAACAATGTGTGAATCCGGGCTGTAGCACTGGGCTAACAGGACTCCGGTAACCCGGGCTGTAGCAGGCTAGGCAGGACTCCGGATGTCACCGCGTGACATTTCCCCAAAGGGACAGACAAAGGAACGAAGTGAAACACATGCCGGCCAGTCAAGTGTCCTGAGCAGTAGTGCTGGGCTAGCGGGACTCCGGTGAACCGGGCTGTAGCGGACTACTATCGCCCAGAAAGCACTAGACTACATTTCCCCATATGATAGGCCGCCAAGGATAAACAACTAGATTGTCGGATCCCACTCATACCAAGCATTTCAATCATACACACAACATGCCCGATATGAGTACATACAACATGGCATCACAACAAGACTCTACGACTCAAGTATTAATTCATTAGGCTCCGAAGAGCCAGATATTACAAACATAGGTCTCATGACCCAACAATCATAGCATACAATGCAAAGCACATGTGGAAGCCTAACATGTCTGAGTACAGACATCTATAAATGAAAAAGGCTAAGAAGCCTGACTATCTACCAGATCCTGTCGAGGGCACAAGATCGTAGCTGAGGTATCAAGCTAAACATCGAAGTCCGCGCGGAACTACTAGCGAGACTGAAGTCTCTCTGCAAAACATAAATTAAGCAAACGTGAGTACAAAGGTACTCAGCAAGACTTACATCAGAACTAGCTACATATGCATCGGTATCAACAAAGGGGGGGTGGAGTTTAACTGCGGCAAGCCAGCTTTGACTCGGTGGCTATCTGAACTACGACTGCAAGCAACTCTTTTGAGGTGGCGCACACGAGTCCACATATTCACCATTCAATACACCACTATGGATCCGCTCTCGTCTCCCTACGAGAAGGCCATCCATAGCACTCACACTTATCTTGCGAGTTTTAGAGTATCCACTTTCACTTGTCTATGAACTGTTATAAGTAACCCAGAAGTCCATTACCGTGGACACGGCTATTCGAATAGATGATGTTAACCCTGCAGGGGTGTACTTCTTCACACACGCTGTCACCACTTACCACCGTTTACACGACATGTACTCGACAACCTTCAAGCGGAAGCCCAACGAGGGTGTCGGCCACGGCCTACCTAAACACTCAAGTCTCTAGTCCAGGTTTATCGCCTATCCAGGTTCCATCCGCAGGGAGTCCGGCCGAGGTTTCCACATACGGCCCCGAACGATGTGAACAGGGTTCCCGAGACACCAAACGGGCGCCCGGTACACCGTGCCACGGTGTATCTACCGCAACATAGCCCACCCCTAGGGTCAGCGCTACGCACGGCCGCCAACACATATCCTATAAACACCAGAAACTAGTTGCAACTCCTGGACAGAGGACAAGGGTGATCAAGAAGCCGAGAGGGTCCATTAGTTTCAGGCCCAATGCGTGGTAGTAACTGTTTCATGGATCACAAACACGGAACTCAGTTCCTAAGAACGGTTTCAATGAGACAACCCACCATGTACTCCTACATGGCCTCTCACCGCTACCTTTACCAAATAGTGCTCACACACTTAGCTCACACATAGTAGGACATGTTCACACATCTCCGATTCATTCCCGATGAATCGGAACTGACTCAACTCTAAGCAGTAGCAGGCATGACAAACAAGCATGAATGAGTAGGCACATCAGGGCTCAAACAACTCCTACTCATGCTAGTGGGTTTCATCTATTTACTGTGGCAATGACAGGTCATGCAGAGGATAAGGGGTTCAACTACCGCGGCAAGTAACAGAGGAAACGTGTTGTCCTAATGCAGTAAAAGAGAGCAGGAGCGAGAGGGTGGGATTGTATCGAAATGGACAAGGGGGTTTTGCTTGCCTGGCACTCCTAAAGACAATATAGTTCTTCATCGGTGTCAACGATCACGTCGTCGGAAACATCGTCGTCTGAGAGGGGACGGTTACCGGCAAACAGGGAAGGACACAATCAATACGATGCAACAATATGATGCATGACCATGACATGGCAATATGCTGTTGATTGAGCTAATGCAACTAACAACAAGTTAAATGGAGTTGGTTTGAACACTAGGTTCAAATTCAAATTCAAACTATGAATTCAAATAGTGCATTATCATGTTTTGGTCTAAACAGTGAGGTTAAGTTGTTGAAACATGCATGAAAATGGTACAGATGGATTCCTTGAATTTTTCTGATAATTTTTCATATATAATTTATTTCATTTGGAGTTATCGTTGATTTTCTATGATTTTTAGAAGTTTAAATTGTTTTCTGGAATTTCCTGTATTATTTAAAATCCAGAAATTCCTTTACTACGTCAGCACTACGTCATTATGACGTCAGCAGGTCAACAGGGCCGGTCCAGGTCAAACCTGACCTGGGGGACCCGCCTGTTAGTGACTCAGGGCTAATCCTATTTTAGTTAAATCTATACTAGGTAATTAGCAGGGGCTGGCCCCACATGTCAGTGTCAGCGGGGTTGATTAGGTTTAATAAAAAAACTTAACGAAAGTTAACAGGGCCCTGGGCCCACACGTCAGGACCTAGGGGAGGTCAAACCGGGGTCTACCCGGGCCAGCGGGGTCAACCCTGCCGGCGTTTAGCCGCCGGCGAGGGCAACCGCGGCGGAGGGGCTCGGGAATGCGCTGTGGTGACCCGTTTGCAGCGTGGCTAGGCTCGTTCGAGAGCCCAGACCAGCGCGCATCGGGTGGTGGCGCCAGTCGGGCCTGGGGTGGCCGGAGGCGATGGCGAGGAGCTCGGCCGTGGCGGCCGGAGCTCGGGCGTGAGGGCGGGCAGTGCTGCGGTGCGCAAGCAAGCAAGCTGAGGCGCTAGCTGGGGCTTACGTGATGCGGGGAGAAGATTGGACTCGCCGGGGTGACCAATTGGTCGCCGGAGTCGCGTCGGCAGCGAGCGCAGGCGGCGGCGGTTTCGGGCGTAGGCGGTCCGGTGGCTACGGCGGCCTACGAGGAAGGAGAGAGAGATGTTCGGGGTCAGAGGCTCACGGCGAGTCGGACGAGCAAGTCGGCAAGCTCGAGGACGCGGAGACGGCGGCGAATCGAAGGTGAGGTTGATGGCGGCCGAAGGTAGAGGACGAGCTCGGGGACGACGCTACAGGGCTCCCGCGGTCGAATGGGTTGGTGTAGATGACGCAAAAGGCGATGGCGGTTCCTCTGGAAGCAACAGCGAGGTGCGGGCTGGACGATGGCCCCGGTGGTGCTCGTCGGCGCTCTCGGGTGCCCGTGGTCGAACGCGGGAGAGGGAGCAGAGGAGGTGGAGGGAGTCCAGAGCGAGAGAGGGGAAGTGAGAGGGGGTCAGGGGTGTCGTGGTGGCGAACAGGAAGTCGAGGGGGGGCACGCAGGCAGGGAGGAGCCAGCGCGGCTCGCCGGCCATCGGGCATGCAGCTGCTTCTCCTCCTGGCAGGAGGAAGAAGACAGTGCTGCCCCTGATGGGCCGGGCTGGCTTTGGCCAGTTGGGCTTCTACAGAGGTGGGCTAGTTGGGGCGCCAGGTAAGCCCAGGTAGCTCCTCTGTCTCTCTCTATTTTCTATTTGTTTTCTGTTTTCTATTTTTTTGAAGTTTGTTTTGAGTTTGGTTTTTACACAAACCAATTTTTATGCTTCTGAAAATTATTATGTGGACTTAGGAAACTAGTTCAGAGCTACATGCAAATTTTCAAAATTATTGGGCTTATATCTATTTTATAGTAAATATAAACCCAAATCAAATAGCTAGTGATTTAATTCAAAGGCCCCTGAATAATTATTTTTGTAATTCCAAAAATATTGGTTTGAGTTATAGCTCTTGCCAATATTTTCAGGGGTTAGCAGGAACATTTTGTTGGGCTCATTTGAAATATTTTAATGTTGATCATTTTTAAAGATTTCTGAGGCTTGAGAATTCCCTTAATTCAATTTTCTTGAATTTAAGATGATGCATGGATGCATATGCAATGACAAGCAAAGGCCAAAGCTAGGGCTGTGACATTATTCCGCAGCTTGCCCCTGGAGCGGACATGTTACATAGTCCAACCTTTTGCTTATCGCATTATTTGTATCGTTCTGCTTTGATCGCAGCTCTTTTTAATAAACAATGCATAGCTTTTGTCTATTTTTGCATTACTCTTTTTCTTTATATTTATATATGTTCCTTAATGACATGTTGCACCCGTATACTTTGGTACGGCCAAAATACGCCAGGGGCTTCAGTACCCCTCAACATGGTGTGAGAAGTCCGAACACTTTAACAAGTACGGCACCCCGAACTTATAGCATTATATGCATCGGCTCCGAATCATGTCTTGGGTCAATAGTTGGGTTTGCCCGGCTCCTATGTTTTGGTGCCTTACGTTCCGCTATATCGGCTAAGGTAGCACTAGGAGAACCACTGCGATTGTGCCCCGGTTGAGCTGGGTTGAGCACCTTAGTGGAGAAAGCTAAAACTGACCGTCATGATGAGGCGAGAGCTGGTCGCTGTTCGAGAGGTCTTTTCGAGTCCTTAAAGACTTATGCCGCTTAGGGAGAGGAGCCGGTTCTGTCCGGCCAAGGCGTGGATAGCGCCCTGAACTCTGTCTTCCGAATACCAGGGGCTTTGCCGAAATTTAAAATTATAGAATTCTATGGCTAAGTGAGAGTGTTCACGCATTATAGTCAGATTGCCTTGTTCGTTGGGCTGAGCGCCTCCCTCGAAGGACCCAAACATGGGGAAAAGAGCCCTTAGGTTTATCCCCGAACACCCAGCACTAGCGGCCCGGGGGCAGAAGCCGACGACTTGCCATCTCTCAGAATTGATAAACAGCCGCACAGAAGGTAATATTTTAAATTCAAACAGCATTGCTTAAGCGCATATGAACAAGTTTTCAGCGCACACGACAAAACAAGCGAGTTTTATTCAAAAATTACATCCATAGAACATTCATCCACCACAAGGCGGGCACCCTTCAGAACATCCTTATATTAATTTTCGGTCTTGCGATGCTCTTTCCCCGGCGGTGGCCCGTCCTTCACAAGCTTCTCAGCATCCAGCTTGCCCTAGTGCACCTTCGCACGGGCAAGGGCCCTACGGGTACCTTCAATGCAGATGGAGCGCTTGATGACTTCGAGCCTTGGACAGGCCTCCACCAGCCGCCGCACCAGCCCAAAATAGCTCCCAGGCCACAGCCGAACTATGAGGCCCTTCATGTCCTGTTCGGCCACCTTGTGGAGCTCGACCAGTTGCTTCAATTGGTCGCTCAGGGGCATGGGGTGTCCGGCCTCAGTGTACTGAGACCAGAAAACCTTCTCCGTCGAGCTGCCCTCCTCGGCTCGATAGAATGCAGCGGTATCAGATATACTCCGGGGAAGATCTGCGAACGCGCCTGGAGAACTCCGGATTCGGGTAAGTAACAAGTAACTCACGCTTATGTGTTTACTTTGCATAAAGAATGCCTTACCCACCGCTATCTTCTTCACCTCATCCAACTCCTGGAGGGTCTTCTGGGATTCGGCCTTGGCAGACTTGGCACTTTCAGTAGCCGCCGCGAGCTCGGACGCTCGCGTCCTTGAGTCACGCTCCAAACTCTCATGTTTTTCCATGAGAGCCTGGAGCTCTTGTCGCACCTTGCCAACCTCAGCCTCATACTTTTCTCGCTCAGTGCGCTCCGCGGCCGACCTCTTCTCGGCCTCGAGCAGCGCCTGCTTCAGGGTCGCCACCTCAGACATGGCCCCTACAATAGCCACGATACTCCTGTCATTTTCGCAATTGCACCTTTTTATACACATTTATACAAGGTATTTTCTTACCTTCACTGTCCTCGAGCAGCTTCTTGGCACGTCCGAGCTCTTGCTCGGACCGCTCGAGGTCCTACTTTAGCACGTCCACTTCCGCAGTCAGTGTGGCGGACACCAGCAGAGAAGCCTGCACACGCATATTGACTTCTTTTTGTTAGACTCCTGCGAATTTTATTTGATCCTCTATTCGGATTTTCTTCCCGAACGCCAAATAGAGCATCAGGGGCTACTGTCTATGCGGTAATGTTATTTACACATTCTTTACTTACCTCAAAGCCTGTTAAAAGGCTTGTACAAGCTTCAGTCAGTCCGCTCTTGGCGGACTGAACCTTCTGGACCACCGCACGCATAATAGTGCGGTGCCCCTCGTCGAGGGAGGCGCCTTGGAGCGCCTCCAACAGATTGTCCGGCACCTCCGGATGGACGGAGGTCGCCGGCACGGCGGGCTTGCTCCTCTTGGAAGGAGGTCCCCCACCGGACTCTGGAACCTTTGAAGATTCCGGAGCGGTGTCCGGCCTAGGGCCGGACTTGGAGCCCTGGGGGGTTTCGTCCCCTTTACTCCTGGAGTCCGGAAGGTCGCCTTGCGACGCCTCCAGGACCACCTCCTCCCGGATTGGAACTTGCTGGGACAACACTTCGGAGTCGTCCGTAGGGCGGGGGGGAGGAAGCCGTCGGAAGCGAGTTCACGTCCGACGAGTCCAGTGAGCCGCTCGACGACGCATCGAGCCGGTCTTTGGGTGGGATGCATAAATATATCCGACATAAGGGAAAGTTGTGCAATAATCAAATACTATGAAATCACTCCGGTATCCGGATACTTACGATTTCGCCAGGGGCTTGGCCCTGGGCGGCCACTCTTCTTCGTCGTCGTCGGCGTTGGTGGAGTAGTCCGGAGGAGGGGTTCTCGCCTTCTTGGACCCTTCGGCCTCCCCAGTTGGGGCGGCCTTCCTTTTCTTCCCTTCCCCCGCTAGAGGGGGAGGGGTCTCTTCTTCCTCCTCCTCATCTTCATGGGAGGAGTGCCTCTTGGATTCGTCGGATGATGAATCCGACACCTCCGGGCGTCGGGCACTCTTTCGAGTCCCCGTGGCCTTCTTCTTGGCCTTCTTCTCCGGCACCACATAGGGTGCCGGAACCAGCAGCTTCGCCAATTGAGCGTCCGCTGGGCCTTCGGGCAAAGGAGCCAGACGGTTGATATGTCCGGACGTCACCTATCAATCCTATCAAAGGAAAGGGAGCTTAGACTCCGCATAGAGTCAAACTATGAAACACTGATACCCTGTAAAAGGAAAAAAACAGCTTACCGCAAGAGCGTCACGCTGTGCACTGAATCCGCGATCCTCAGTAGCAGATGCGGGGGCCACGGCGCCCTTAAAGAGCACCTTCCAGGCATCTTCGTACGTCGTGTCGAAGAGCCTGCTCAAAGTTTGGTGCCGCGTCGGGTCGAACTCCCACAGGTTGAAAGCCCGTTGTTGGCACGGGAGGATCAAGCGGATGAGCATAACCTGGACTACGTTGACAAGTTTGAGCTTCTTGTCCACCAGGGTTTTGATGCATGTTTGGAGTCCGGTCAGCTCTCCTTTTTACCACACGACAGGCCCGTCTCTTTCCAGGACGTGAGCCACGTTGGGGGTCCGGACCGGAACTCGGGGGGTGCGACCCATTCGGCGTCGCGTGGCTCGGTGATGTAAAACCACCCCGATTGCCACCCCTTCAGGGTCTCTACAAAGGAGCCCTCGAACCAGAGGACGTTGGCCGTCTTGCCAACCATGGCTCCTCCGCACTCCACCTGGTTGCCGCACACCACCTTTGCCTTGACGTTGAAAGTCTTGAGCCATAGGCCGAAATGGGAGCGGATACGGAGGAAAGCTTTGCACACGACGATAAACGCCGAGATGTTGAGGACAAAATTAGGGGCCAGATCATGGAAATCCAGGCCGTAGTAGAACATGAGCCCCCGGACAAATGGGTGGAGAGGGAAGCCCAGTCCGCGGAGGAAATGGGGGAGGAACACCACCCTCTCATGGGGCCTTGGGGTGGGGATGAGCTGCCCCTTTTCGAGGAGCCGGTGCGCGATGTCGTTAGACAGGTATCCGGCCTTCCTCAGCTTTTTGATGTGTCCCTCCGTGACGGAGGAGACCATCCACTTGCCTCCCGCTCCGGACATGGCTGGAGAAGGTCGAGGTGAGGAGTGCGGACATGGGCGCTGGAGCTCGAGTGTGCAAGAATGGATAAGCAAAGGAGGAAGAAGGCGTAGGTGAAAAGGTGGATCCTTATCCCCTTATATGGGTGGACGCAACTACATGTCCCCACCAGCCTGGTAAAACTCGCTTATCTCCCAAGCACCGTAATCAAAGGCGCGGTTGGGTTACCCACGCCCGTATTGATGAGAATTCCGGAATAAGGGGACACGATCTCTGCTTTAACAAGATGTGCCAAGGAAACTTCCTCGCATAACGCGCTGAGATGGGACAGTAAAACGGTTCGAATAAAAGCTTGGACGTGGTGTTATGTCACACTACAGAATACGTCAGCGGATTAGATTTGTGTAAATATTATTCTCTCTATGGCAATATGTGGAAACTTATTTTGCAGAGCCGGACACTATCTTTGTGTTCGAAATCTTCTATGAAGTACTTGGAGGAGGAACCCACCTTGCAATGCCGAAGACAATCTGCGCTCCGGACTCGTCGTCATTGAAGCCTGGTTCAGGGGCTACTGAGGGAGTCCTGGATTAGGGGGTGTCCGGATGGCCGAACTATACCTTCAGCCGGACTCCTAGACTATGAAGATACAAGATTGAAGACTCCGTCCCATGTCCGAAAGGGACTTTCCTTGGCGTGGAAGGCAAGCTTGGCGATGCGGATATTTAGATCTCCTACCATTGTAACCGACTCTTTGTAACCCTAACCCTATCCGGTGTCTATATAAACCGGAGGGTTTTAGTCCGTAGGACAACAGACACATCAACAATCATACCGTAGGCTAGCTTCTAGGGTTTAGCCTCCTCGATCTCGTGGTAGATCTACTCTTGTACTACCCATATCATCAATATTAATCAAGAAGGACGTAGGGTTTTACCTCCATCGAGAGGGCCCGAACCTGGGTAAAACTTCATGTCCCTTGCCTCCTGTTACCATCCAGCCTAGACGCACAGTTCGGGACCCCCTACCCGAGATCCGCCGGTTTTGACACCGACAATAAGGATGGCTCAAACTTAGCAAGGAAGTGCAGAATGTAATGGATAACACGGAATGCAGAGATGTTCATCGGTATGTCATGGTAATATAAAACTGCCATATATATACCAACGGTCATACACACCATACATAGTTTAGTACAAGCCCAGGCTACAGTACAACTATGATGAAAGATGTTACATCTCATCGGAGGCATTCCAAGCTCCTATACATTATTTGTCTACACCTCCAGAATTGATTACACACAAAGTCATATTCCACAAGTCACGCAAGACAGTGGGGATACAACTATTACAATACTAGTGATACTACTACTAACTCAGACAGCTCCGTAGTAGTCCTCATAGAAGTCACCTCCATAGCCTGGAAGTTCAACGTGATCATCCGGGAACAGACGGTCCTGAGGAGCTTGTGGACCAAAGGGGCTAGGATGAGGTCTTGGACCAACAAACGGTGGCCTGCGGGGACCACGGGGAGGGGTGATGCCTCCCACATCACGCCAATCCACCATGTATGGCAGAGCAGATCTCACAAGATACAGATCCCTTGTATCCATACATCCTGCTTGCACCGCAGGTGCAAACCGAGTCAATGTGGCCCAATGATCAGCACGGGTGTTGAAAAGCTCCAGCCTCAAGGCCCAATTCTATCGGTCCTTATGCTCGAGCATCTCGGCAGTGGTACGAGTTAATGAGTCCTCCTGAGTGGAGTCAGCATAGATAGCCTGAAGATACCCTTGTGGTCCCGGAAGTGAAGCTGGCATGTAACGGAAGTCGGTGTTCTGAAGCAGGCCAGTCCGGACTCGCATGATGGTCATCATGGAATAGGCAGTATCCTGCACAGCCATCTCAACAGTAACCCCGAGTCCATAGGAACAGTGGAGGGGCTCGGTAGATCCAGGATAAGAAGGAAATATCCTGACGGTGCAGAAATATTGGCTTTAATTAAAGACTCAGAACTGCTCTTCGACAGTGTATTCGGGATACCAACGATAACCCGTCTCGATCATTACCCGGACTAACATAGCAGTATGACCGGGCACATCAAGGCACCGGGTCAGGCGAACCACTTGGTTTTGAGCACGAGTGGCCATCTGAAAGCACAACCACAATGCAAAGACATTAGAATTTCTAGGGAAAATTGGACAGCATAACAGCTGTAAATGCTTAGAAAAAGATTTGAGACATCCACAACAGTTTGCAATACCACTCAACAACATCATATCAAGGTTCTGATTCAACTGGCAACATACTAAAGGTAGTAGAAACTGTATTGAGGCTTGTAACAACAATCCTATAAGCTACTACGGATTAGTAACACGTGAACCTGACAGAAGAAGAGAGCCTAGTCCTTAACCCACGTTGAATGAGAAGAGAATGACTTAGATTAGAGGGAATAAGGTAAAGGAGTAAAAGAGCCTTACGTTCCCTCCCACAATCAATTCCCCTACATATAACTAAAGCATTTCTAGACTCGACATCAACCAGTTTGGCTCAACGAACCTACAGGTAGTCCGGCTCTGATACCAATGCTGTCAGGACCCCGATTCCAAGTCACATCGATCTAGCCAGTAACACCTCATATCACATTGCGGCCTCACGCACGGTATCCCACGGGTGTCACCTTACCATGGCCCAGGACCGTTTGCGCCTTTTGGCTCATGTATATGATAGTGTCGCTAGCATCCATATGACAGAGAACCTGGGCCAACATGGCTAGTCGTGAACCCAAAGCGGCACAGACCTATGGAGACAGGCATACATGAATCACATCGAGCATGTCGGTCATCAGTGAGTGAATCCGGGCTGTAGCACTGGGCTAACAAGACTCCGAGGAACCCGGGCTGTAGCAGGCTAGGAAGGACTCCGGATGTCACCGTGTGACATTTCCCCGAAGGGACAGACATAGGAACGAAGTGAAACACATGCCGGCCAGTCAAGTGTCCTGAGCAGTAGTGCTGGGCTAGCAGGACTCCGGTGAACCGGGCTGTAGCGGACTACTATGGCTCGAGGAACACTAGACTATATTTCCCCATAAGAAAGGCTGCCAAGGATAAACAACTAGATTGTTGGATCCCACTCATACCAAGCATTTCAATCATACAGACAATATGCCCGATATGAGTACATACAACATGGCATCACAACAAAACTCCACAACTCAAGTACTTTATTTAAAGGCTCCAGAGAGCCATACATAACAAGTTCATACAGGTAGGGGTCACATGACCCGACACTCAAGTCATACAAGCATACAAGCACAGGCGGAAGTAAATAGTCTGAGTACAGACACTAGAAAGCAAGAAGGCTTCCGAAGCCTGTCTATCTACATAGGCCCCTCCATGGCCAGGATCACCACCTGGGTGGCTAGTCACTTGTCGACATCAAGGTCTACGTAGAACCCATCGGAGGGGGCGGTGTTGTCGTCTGAAAACAGTAATTAAGCAAACATGAGTACAAAGGTACTCAGCAAGTCTTACAACAGAACCTACTATACATGCTCATTCTCAAGAAGGTGGTGGAGTTATTGCAGCAAGCTAGCTTTGACTCTTGGCTAAGCTATCCTACGAGACTCCACTAGTAAAAATAGTTTTCGCACACGAGTCCACTACTCACCAACACAATACTCCACCGGGGATCCTCCCTCGTCATCCTACGAGGGGCCATCCTCGGTACTCACACTTATCTTGAGTCTTTTAGTAGTAACCATTAACTTGTCTATGAACTGTATAGGCAACCAAGTAGTCCTTTACCGCGGACGCGACTATTTGAATAGATGATGTTAACCCTGCAGGGGTATACGTCTTCATACACGCTTTCACCACTTACCGCCGTTTACACGACATGTACTCGGCAACCTTCAAGCGGAAGCCCACCGAGGGTGTCGGCCACGGCCTACCTAAACACTTAAGTCCCTAGTCCAGGTATATCGCCTATCCAGGTTCCATCCGCAGGGAGTCCGGTCGAGGTTTCCACATACGGCCCGGAACAATGTGAACAGGGTCCTGAGACGCCAAAGGAGCGCCCGGCATACCCGGCCATGGTGTATCTACCGCAACATAGCCCACCCCTAGGGTCAGCGCTACTCACGGCCGCCAACACATAACCTACAAACACCAGAAACTATTTGCAACTCCTGGACAAAGTACTAGGGTGATTAAGAAGCCGAGAGGGTCAATTAAGGATCCCAATGCATGGTGGTAGCTGATTCTTAAAATCACACATACAGATCTCAGTTCTTAGGGACGACCTCAATGAAACAACCCACCATGTACTCCTACATGGCCTCTCATCGATACCTTTACCAATTCATGTTCAACACATCCCTCACATTACCGACATAAACATTTCACTCTAGCCCATCGCCCAGATGAACCAGACCTGACACAACACTAAGCATAGCAGGCATAGCAAGGTAGGAAACACAAACATGGCTCAATCAACTCCTACACATGCTAGTGGGTTTCATCTAGTTACTGTGGCAATGATAGGTCATGCAGAGGATAAGGGTTCAACTACCGTAGCACACAGCAGTTTGAATCGCGTTGTCTTAAAGAAGTAAACAAGAGCAGAAGCGAGAACATGGGTTGTATCGGAATGATCAATGGGTTGCTTGCCTGATGTAGTGGTAGTAGGGTACTACCCTTCAGACGGATACTCGGGGTTATCCTCGGAGGCAGAACCTACCACGAAAGACAGACCGAAACATAATCAACACATGACGATATGCAACAATATGATGCATGCCATGACATGGCAGAAATGAATGTGTCTTGGCCTAATGCAAGCTAAAACAGGATGGAATGAACTCATTTGAATCAAAGATTCAAATGTTAGCTCATTTAACATGGCCTTATTAGTACATTATCTTATTCTGCTTAAACAGCAAGATTAACTTGTTTTGTCATGCATGAAACCATTACAGATGGATAGATTGAATTTTTCTGATCATTTTTCATTTATAAATTGTTTGATTTGGAGCTATGGTTGATTTTCTATGATTTTTAGAAGTTTTGGCTATTTTCTGGAATTTCCTATATAAGAGTAATTCCAGTAATCTATCTATATCTATACCTATACTAATTACAGACTCCTAAGAAATTACCACATTAATTAGTAATTAGGAGCCGTTTATCTAGTGTGGGGCCAAATTATTACGGTGTAGATCTTCCGAGAACTCTCTAATCTAACCAGACATGACTGGAAAAAACACAACCTCCAGATCTCAAAAAAAGGAAAGATCAATGCATTGATGTGAGAAAAAACAGATCAACACATCTTAATCAATGCGTTAATCTCGCATCTAATTAGCCAGGAAGGCCATGTTGTATTTTTTATATAAAAAAGGTCAGCTGAAAAAATAGATCAGATGCATTGATGTCAGAAAAAGAAGACACATCTTAATCAATGCGTTAATCTGGCATCTAATTGGCCAGGAAGGCCACGTTGTATTTTTTTATATAAAAACAAGTCAGCTGCTAATCCACGCATCTTCACATGAAAAAATCAAATATACGCATGGGTCTTAATTAAGCAAATCCATGCCATCTACGTTTCCTCCTCTAAATCTGCATGCCACTACGTAGGGCTTCCTGGCTGGTCACCGCTTCGGCGTCTGCTGCCTTCTGTTACACACAGTTCTCCGCTCGGGATCTCCAATTCTCCATGTTCACATCGTAGGTAGGGCTTCCTGGCTGGTCGCCGCATCCGGCGTCAGAACTGCCTCTCTGTCGAGTTGTTACAGATGGTCTTGCCTCTGCCGCATGCCAATCGTATCACCCTTTGTTTCTTTTAACAAAGGCATCCAACGGAATCCTAGGTAATGTCTTTCTCTGTACCATGTCTCCCCGCTTCAAGTGGAGACCCTCTGCCGCATGCCAATCGTATCACCCTTTGTTTCTTTATCTGCTCATGCTCCAATTGTTGCAGATCCAATCCATGCTCCTTTTGCTAAAAATCCGACCATGCCATTTTTACTAGAGAGCCAGGTATGCACCCTCTTACTATTACAATTTTTGTTACCTCCAAGTACCAGATGAAAATAGGTCTTTTAAAAATAATTGATCAAGTCTGCCAAACCTTAATAATTCAATCTATTACTTTCTAACCAATTTGACTACTCCCTCTATTCACTTTTATAAGACCTTGAAGGCATTTCAAACAATGTACAAAACAGCCCATTTTGAGTTGTCTGAAATGACTTACAAAAGTGAACGGAGGGAGTACTAACTCTATGTAGTTCATGATACTTACGTGACAAAGGAATTGGAAATTGGCCGATCATTGATCTGAATAGACAGAGAAGCCAGTGCTCCAAATACTACTGCTAGAACAAACAACAGATAATTTACAGTTGCTGTGGTAGATTCTGATGCGTGGCCAATTTTTGGGTATAATAACGTGTTGTATGCAATAGCACAGGTATGCATTCTATGGTCCTCTAAATAAAACATGTCATCTGCACATATCTTATGTGTAGGTTAAGAATGGAAGGATGAAGAAATAACAAGAAATGAACTGCACTAGGTATGTCACGTTGAGAAATACAGGAAGGATGAGAGGATGTGCAGAAGCCTGTGATGCAACATCACAAGGCTTTCATCAGTAGCCAATGGCACACAGGTTATATGATTCGATTGTTACTGCATTGTATTCTTAGTATCTTAAATTAGTCGTGTGCTCCTTTATTGTTTGTCCTGAAAGCGAGACTGATTGTAGCTCTCTCATGTTGTCATGTTTCATAATATAATATTTTGACCCAGCCAGTTGCCCAGTACAACATGGAGAAGTCACCTCTGCCCGGCCGTAGCAACAACTGCTGAAGTTTGTGTCATCGACGCCATATTGGAGCAGACAAGTAATGTATCCTCGAACCTGCTACTCGGCTCTAACACCACTTTAACTAATATATCATGTAAGCAACTTGATCTCCTTTTCCACATCAGATCCATGTACTGATTTGATCGAAAAACTACGAGATTGTGAGAGACTGTCAATGACATAGTTGCCACTATGAATTGATCCTCTCCCGCCCGCAATGGTGCAATCTACAACCATGGAAGATGAAATTCCATTACTGGAGCTGGCTCATTGATAGCACTATTGATTTTCGAATTTGGTATTCAGAGCTCTTCTATGTGGTCCAGTCACAATGTTATGAGCTGCCGACTAATGTACATTTTTTGTTTGCTGAGCAACTCCTCACCTTTTCAGTCAATATTTCATGCTTTCTCTGTAGAGTACTGCTTTTGCATTAGTTTGTCACTATACCTCATTATGTTGCAATATAGGTTGACTTTGTAAGTGAATATGTAGTTTTGCTAAAGCTCCATGTATGGTACTTCATCAGAATACAAACGACATAGGTTTGGTGGTTCGAGGCTTAGTTAATGTTTTAGTTGTTCGCAATTGTCTATGTAAACTTTAATGTTTTCTCTGATGTACATTGAGCGGCTAAGTTCATTTCTCTCTCTCTTTATCTCTATGTTTCTCTCTGGAACTGATTTACACTTCTAGATGTTGACCTGTGAGTGCTTTTCAAATTTCTGATGGTATAAAAGGCCGATAGAGTATACAACACTGATTTCGGGAACATGTTGCCTGTGGCAACTGAGGAATATTCCATTAAAATTGTTTCCATTTGTGCAAATGCTTTTGAATTGATGTTAGTACAATAATCATTTGAATTATTATCTGTACGTACAAACCTTGAACACAACAATAGAAAAATTCTCTCTCTCTCTCTCTCTTTATGCTTGATGAAAAGCTACCTTCACCTATGACCATGTTACTCCATGTCGACATATATATTTGGCTGTTTCCAGTTATAACCAGTTGAAGCAAGTTATTATATTGATTATATGTTTGATTATGTGTATCAAAGGTATATATGCATTCCTTGACCCAGATCCTCCAAACGACCCAAAATTTCTGTCGGAGGATATTTGCTTATAATCTCAGTGTCTATTGTTAGATTAATGTTTTGACAGACCCAATTTAATTTTGCCTGCATATTAGTCAAAAATAAATAAACTGGGATGCATTAATTGTGATATGGATGTTAAGAGTCCCTGTTAAATGATTTTCATTATTATGAAATTAGTTACAAAGCTATCTCTGAAACAGTCAATTTATTGGGCTCCTTCCATCTGTGTCCAGAACTACGTCAATTCAAGACAAAAGAGAAGAGTAATATTAAGTGTCGGCCGATAGAGGCAGAGAATGTCAACAGCGTAGGATATGCATGCAGTTCGGAGGAGATTTCCAAGGGATTCGGCATGTACTAAAATACAAAAAGTAAGATAAGTTATGATCTAGCACCAGATCTTTCAGTATTAGCTTAAATAAGTGAGATTGAACTTCCTGTGTAATTAAATCATTTGACCCGCCCCCACATATCTATGTTATGTTGTTTGGATTTCTGTGTTACTGCTTTCAAAAGGAAATTCCAATCATTTGCACATGCTTTAAGGTTTAGTAAACAAGACTTTCTTAAACATTTCATACAGTCGGAACAAAGTTTTTGATAGCAGGGTAGCTCCCCTTTACTTGGGAGTCTGTCATGAAAGTGATTATTTCTAGGTTCCCAAAAGAAAATGTTTAATGTATAGTGAATGAAAGGTTGTCTTAGAATAACAATTCATTTTAGTTCACATTCTTATGCATGTTCCATGGATTTAGTTCATCCATTTCGTGTATGTGTCCATATAGAAGAAATTGAGAAGTCATGTTATGTTAATTGAATGGAGAGATCACATGTGCATGTACTCCCACTATTTGCACAACAGTTGGTATACAAAAATTAAGACCATTTACCTAAAATAAGAATCGGGAAAAGTAATAACAGATTATGAATTAATAGAACAAAAAACTGCCTATGAATCAAGAGAACCAGCAGTATAGAATGTTCGGACCCATGAAGACATATGAAGCATCTAACCATTAACTAACTGTTTGTTGTATGGATTACCATGAAAAATCATTAAATACATGTTGTTCAGTATCAGTTTACATGTAAAGCGTCAAACCAGTAATTGAATCAATGAATTTGATCCTCTTTACTCTATGGATAATGATGGAGAGTTATTATATCTTCTTGGTGATAATAATTTTCAAAAGCATATACCCACATCATAATTGGTAATAATTCTACAATTTATGTGTTCTTCGACATTAAACTAGCCCGTGTGTTGCACGGGCTGACGACTAGTTGAATTAATGCGTCAGCATGACATAGGTGTGACGCCAGCGGGTCAACTGGGTCGGCCAGGTCAAACCTGACTGGTGGGCCCTGTCTGTTAGTGACTCAGCTAGTTAACAGAATTAAATTAACACTAATTAACTGTCAGTGGGGCCTGGGCCCACATGTCAGTGACTAAACTAATTAAAATTAGTTAAAACTAATCCTAAACTAATTAGCAGGCCGGCCCCACCTGTCATAGACTCAGGGGGTCAACCTGGGCCCACACGGGGTCAAACAGGGTCAACTCGCCGGCGTCTAGCCGCCGGCGAGGCCAGACGCGGCGGAGTAGCGCGGGATTTGCACTCCGGCAACGAAAAGGACGGCGGAGACTATCTACGTGATGCAGGGAGGAAGCCGCGTCGAGTGGTGGCAGTGGGTGGAGCTGGGGTGGCCGGAAACGTCGTCGACGACGAGTTTGGCGGCGGCCGGAGCTCGGGTAAGGTTGAACTAGTCGCTAGGGAGCACGGGGAGGCGCGTGGTTTCGTGCGTTGAGCTCCTGGAGGTGCGGTAGGACTAGTGGACAGGGTGGCGCGGCCATTGGGTGGCCGGAGCCTCGTCGGCGACGAGCTCCACGGCGGTGCGTGCGGGTGAGCTACGTGCGGTCGCTACGGGGCTCGAGAGAGAGAACGGAGAGGGTGGGGAGGTGGCTGAGCTCACCGGGGTCTCATCGAGGCAGTCGGCGAGGTCGGGGATGAGCTGATGCGGCGGGGACGGCGAAGGGGATCTCCGGTGGCCGGAGTTGAGGACGAGCTCGGTGCAGCGTCTCCGGGGCGAGCGAGCGCTCGGGGCTCGGCCTACTCGATGTAGTCGACGAAGGCGGAGCTTCCTGGCATGACGGGGCAACGAATGGACGGCGGTGGCTGCGGTGGAGCTTGTCGGCGGCGACGGCTACGCTCGACAGGGAGATGGGGAGAGAGACAGAGAGGGGGAGAGGCCACGGGGAGACTGGGAAGAAAGAGAGGGAGACGTGGGGGTCGGCGTGGCACTCATAGACGCCTCCAGGGCGTCGGCGGAAGCAGGAGGTGGTCGGCGTGTGGCCGCGGGCGCCGGCCACGCGCTCCTCGTCCTCCTGGTGAGAGGAGGAGGATGACTGGCAAGAGCCAGTGGACTGGGCCGAGCCGGGTGGGCTGGTGGGCTACGCTAGGTAAGTCCCTGTTTTTTCTCTCCTTTCTGTTTTTTTATTTATTCTATTATTTCTATAACTTCAGGGCTTTATTAAAAATGCCAGGGCATTACCATAAATCATAAAATTAATCATGGCCACTGCTTAGAATATATCCAACAGCAAACATTTTAGTTTATGATTATTTGAGCATTTAAAGTATTTTATAGCATTTAAATGCCCAAATGCAAATACTATAAGGATTAATCCAATGACCTTAGATGTCCTAAAAAAATGTGCACCATTTTTGTCAAAGGTTTTAACCCAAAACAAAAAGGGTGGGCTTTTTGGAAGGGCATTTCAGGTTCATTGGAAAAAAATTAGTAAACCCTAGTTGTTCCAGGGGGTGCTGGGGGTTCTGTCATCCCCATTTCAAATTTAAGAGGAATTTAAACATGATGCACACTCTAATGCTTGAACTAGCTAGGGTGTGACAAACCAGGACAACAAACATAACGTGTACAGTACCAAAACAATTTGCACTTCCCTCAACAATAAAAAAATGTGTGTTGTCTAGCATATGGACTAAATTTGAGTACATTTTCCCTGTTTGAATGGGATTGTACTCGGGTTAGTTATACAACCATCTAAATATTGTCAAAAGCTAAGAGTGGCAAAAGTGAGATGTCAAATTCTAGAGTGGCATAAGCAAAGTTGGCAAAAACTAGAGTGGTAAAAACAAAGTTTTCCCCATGAATATAGGAGAAGTAAATTCCTATATAAATACGAACTACATGTACATACGATCTCAAATTCAAATATATGTATAGATTTTATGTTGAATTTAAATCATAGTACATGTATGCTCTAGCTATATGTTCGGAATCTAAACCATGTATGATATACTACGTACAATGTGTTTAACAAGCACAACACACACACAAACACCATTTAGACTAGTAAGGTACACGTGCATTGCACACATGAGATTTGGCAACCAAATTATGAATAAATACCACATTATAACATGTAAGCTTTGAGTCATATATGCATGATCTAGATGTTCGTTTAAGTCTTATAGTTCATTTCATTCAAAATCATCTAGTTTTTATAAAAAAGCTAATCTATTTTAAGATTCATGGAATTGTCCGTTGTAAGGCATAAAGTAAAAACAAATAATGGAAAATCATGTAGAAAAACATTTGGGCAATTCTGATACGGAAGATTCTAGAACAAAGAAGAAGTGCTTGTGTTTTGAGGTTTGTGCAATATGCTTAAGTTCAACCATGGAGTCTTCTAGATTGTACATGTGGCAAAATCTGATGGAATCTAGATGATATCCAACAGCCAGTTGTGCTCAAATTTGCCATCTCTGCACCATCGGATTGGCCTCATCCAACGACCATCTTTCAAAGTTAAAGTTATCCGCACACTATATAAAAGATATAAAATGTAATATATATAGGGGTATAGATATAGATATGTGATGCGAAAGCCACCCATCGTCTCCAATTAGAATAGTGTGTCCATGCACGGATGCAATGTGGCCAAACGATGTCTCCCATCAATATCTCAAATACAAATAAGTCTGACCTTGTTCAATGTGTATACAGTACAACATGCTCGTTTCCAAACCACACCACACATATCTCAGTTATATTCATGCATGCATGGGTTTCAAACATCATGATCTTTTATTCAAATATTTGAATTCTACTTTACATTGATTATGACGTCACCTAGTCTTTTACACCAACACAGTCATCTTCTCTTTATAATTGTACCATTAACTTTCTCTCGTGCATGCATGCACACACAGTACCAGTCGGCATTACCCATCGCACACATGCAATCTTTTTCTTCAGGTCGGTCTCCCATGCATGCATGCACACACACCTCCCCCTCCCCATCATATCGGGCATTCTTTATCTCTCACGTGCATGCGCAGCGATCGATGTCCCTCTATGTGTGTGTGTGTGTGTGTATAGCTAGGTCTTTCACAGTTTTCCACACAAACCGATCAATCTATATATCTAGTGAGGTCTCACCCTCTTTCCCACGTCCACATCGATCAATCTATACCTCTCTATATAGGATTACATAGCTAATATACCCACATTAATTATATATCCAACGTCCCCCTCTCATCATCCATGCCTCCGCTTCATCTCTCAGACGCGCGCACAATGGCAAAGACAGGGGGCAGCAAGGGCCCTGCCCCCCCTAACATCAATATATATTGAGGCTAATATGAATGTGATCATTAGACAATTGCTAGTAAAATGGTTTAAGTTGATGAATTAGCCCTCCTTGTAAGGATTAGCAATGCTTGCCCCCCTGGCTCATTTATTTTTCATGGCTCCGCCACTGCGCGCAACAGCGCACGTTCTCGCCCCCTCTCTTCAAATATCAATCTCGCACTTGTCCACTCCTTCATAGTATCCCTCCACTTGGCCCCTCGCACCATCTTCTAGCCCCCACCGGATTTTGCCACATGTACAATCTAGCAGACTCCATGGTTGAACTTAAGCATAATGCACAAACCTCAAAACACAAGTGTTTCTCCTTTGTTCTAGAATCTCCCGTATCATAACTGCCGAAACTTTTTTTCTAGTTGAATTGCCATTATTTGTTTTTTACTTTATGCTTTACAATGCACAATTCCATGAATCATAAAATAGATTAAGGGCTTCTTTGATTCAAAGGATTCTCAAAGGAATTTTGGAGGATTCTAATCCTTAGGAATTTTTCCTATCTTGGTTGTTTGATTCGTAGGATTGTAAACCATAGAAATTTTTCCATAGGATTCATTTCCACTAGATTTCATAGGAAACAACTCATCCACTCAAACCACTTTGAAAGAATCCTACATTTTTTATGCACAATCAAACACTCGTACAATCATGTAGGATTCAAGACGACATTCCATTCTAATCCCATGTGTTTCCTATTCCCATGTCTTGGAAATCCTATGGATCAAAGATGCCCTAGCTTTTTCATAAAAACTAATTTACTTTGAATGATATGAACTATAAGAATTAAACGAAGGTCTACATCAGGCATATATGACTCAGAGCTTACATGCTATAGTGTGGTATTTATTCATAATTTGGTTGCCAAATCTGATGCGTGCAATGCACGTGTACCTTACTAGTACTTCGAGTATGTGCAAACACGTAAATTAGAATTCCAATGGCACGCTACACAGTGTCTCTTTTACAGTTCATGAAGCTATGTGGCACATGTGGAGGCGTTGTCGCGACCTCCTTGTGTGGATTGATGACAGTGACGTGTTGCTGCTTCCAGAAGAATGTACTCGTCCTCTCTGAGCCACACTGGCGGTACATGCACGAAGCGAAGATGTGCACGCACGCCATGCACGCACTCATTCCCTCACACACACGCGCGGGTACACGGCGCGACGCATACGAAGATCCACCCCATGTGATAATTTGACGCGTGTAAAGTCCTTCATTTAATTGATGATTAATTAATACAACGCATGCAAATTGAGTGGACGTGAGGGCTGAAGAAAGACATTACTACTCCACTGCGCGCATGCGAGTAGTTAAATCATGGGGTGCCAGTACTTCCATTGGTCTCCTTCATATTTTGTGCCAATTTTTGAACATATTTGTAAGTAACATAATATTTATGCATGTCATAAAAAGTGGCACAAAAAAAGGGGGCCAATAAACCAAGACGCACGCAGCGTGATCAATTTTTGTCAGGGCAACTGTTGGTGGCCTTTGTATTTAAATATGGACGGAGTGGAGTAGTACTATCTTTATCTTAGCCTCATAGGGCTCTCCCAGCACCTAGGCTCTCCTCCCCGCCTCGCCCATCGGATCCCGCCATGGAGGATCCCGCCATGGATAATACCTTAGACCCAGGATCCCGCGGGCTGCCCTCTTGCTGCGGCCCGCAGCACTGCCGCCTTTGAGAAAAACCCACATGTGTTTTAGAGGGGATCCATTGCTCTGGAATCACATATTGGTGGCGCCAGAGGACATGCCAGGGCTGCATTTCAGGTGGTGGGCAGCAAGGGCAAATCGGATCGAGGAAGCGTCGCATCAATTCGAGAGAAGTTCCAAGGAGTTGCACCTGGCGCAACACAAGGCGGAGGCGCAAGTCGATCTCAGGGGAGAGATGCTGAGGGATGTCAGCATCTGGCAGCATCGCATTGATTTCGAGCTAGGGCTAATGGCAGAGATCATATTCACGGAGTCGACTGCGGAGGAAAGAACGTGCATGCCTACGCAATGGCATGAGCAGCCGGTGCAACTATTCAAATGGGCGGTAGGAGAAGCCAAATCCCGGGGCCAGTTGCGGCGGCACCGCTGGGCATGCATCGTAGGCGAGGTGAGCTGCACTCCTTCCCCGCCAGCGATGCAGTGACCTAGTCGGTTGTTGCTGCAGTGAACTTGCAACGCTATGTCGGTTTGCAACCTTGACAATCATTCCATCTATATGTATTGTTTTCCTGTAAAAAATACTTGGTCGTTTGAAAAAATATGGTAATTGATTTATCACTAGTTTTAGAATGCTTGGTCGTGACAATCAACCAAAGCCACAACCAGAAGTCGCCATCGCGTAAGTACTTTACGGTCGGTCGCACCAACAGACGGTCGATCGCACCCTCGTCTCACCGAAGGGACACGCATCGGCTTGGTCAGACATGTACGACCAGTTACATCACTAACTTGTGCAATCACATTTGAGCAGTGTAGTACTCCCTCTATCTAAGTTTACAAGTCTTGCACGTGTACCTAGGTCATTAATTTGACCAACTTAATAAGAGGCATACATTACGAAAAATATAGCATTACAAACTTCAAATATTCTATTTTTTAATGATATATTTTTTATGTTAAACAATTTATGTTCTACTAAACTCATCGGGAGTACTTGAAATTTATGTTCCACTAAACTCATCGGGAGCCGTTTCGGGCCTCGAAACCAAAACCATCAATTAATCTTTACCTTGTTCCCATCACATTCCAAAGTACTAATGCTACAATTAAGTGCAAGCCTGCTCACACCTACCAGTACGTACCAAACCTAAACGTGTTCCCACTATGCAGGTTTTAGTACTAGTGCTAGTACTTAGGTTATAAAAAGGGGAACTACCTAACCGAAAATTACTCTACCTTCTTCCTCATAAGTCCTCCTTCTTCGTCCGTCCTTGGCATGGCCGGTGTGCAGAGCTCTAGGTCGAGAACTACTCGTAACAAGGGAGCGGCGACCAAGGCCGCAGAAAAAAAAGAGGGCTCGCCGCCATGCAGAGACCTCGAACGATCTCTCATGGGCAGGCGATGGCTCCCAGGAGCGCCCTAGCCGCGGAGGCGAACATGCCGAGCTAGCGGCGCTGGAGTCGTTATCCCTCAACGGCATGCCCGATCAGCTCAATAAGCACCTCAATAAACAGAAGGAGTTCATCCACGGCTTGGTGGAGCTGCTGAAGGAGAGCCTTGACGACATGCCCGCTGAGCCGAATGGGCAGGGGGAGTTGACCGCCAGCTTGGTGATAAGAAGAGCATTGCCTCGGAGAAGAAGGCGACCGGCGAAATCCTGCAACTTCAGGAGGACAAGGCGAAGCTCTGCCATGAGCTCGACCTGCTGAAGGAGGAGAACACCGGCTGGAAGAAGCTACATGAGAATAGTAGTACCTCTATGAAGATGCCGCAGGCCCTCGTCATGGAACAGAAGGAGGAGTTGGTGAAGCTCCGCATCAAGCACTCGGTTGTTGTCAAGGTACGTAATGCGGTCGTGGAACAGATGATGAAGGCTCACGTCGAGAAATCTTGCGTCATGGACACAATGAAGAAGATGGCGGAGGAGACATGCAAGGAGATGGAGAAGCAGTTACGACTCCGCGGCTAGCAACCCTTCATGTAATGAGAGCAGCGCCCCAGACTTGTGTGTGCGTCTTCCTTTTTTAGGGTAATAATCTTCCTTCTTCTTTTGCTCCTATGTTTCTTCTTTTGCTTCGGGTGTTTTGTCGCACGTGTCACGTTCTCTGTGAGGCATGAATAGAACAATGCTAAAAATGAGATGACTAGCCAATTAGATCATTCTTTATTGCCAATAGAACAATGTCTCTTGCTAGTAATATATAATAAGAGTACAGAGTAGAGATATGGCACTAGGCTGTCGTGTTTCGTGCTCCTCCGTCGTACTTCAGTGGAAAACTTGAGTATACCACACGGTTCTTTGCTCTTCCTCAGGTCGTCAGCACATTTATACGAGCAGTCAAATCACAAGGCCCTGCCTTCCAGCAGTAATGAGCTGTCAAATCACAAAGGCCCTCGCCGCTCTTGAAACCGACCTAGCTAGACTGCCCCTCCCTCTAGCCTTTTGAAAAATGTATACTTCTGTAGAGTAGTAGGATCGATGGATTGCGCCATGGAGCAAAACTAACAAGATGAAATTAAAGAAAAAAGGTGGTACATATAGAGAGCGCTCGTCACCAAATTATGCATATAGTACTATTAAAAAATCTAGTACGTGCTTAAATGGGGTGCTAAATTATATTAAATAAATTAGCATACCTATTTAATTCTTGGGTTCTTATTATTTATGCCACTAGTTTGTGTATCACTACTTAGTTTTGCCATTAGAAGTTACAACTACTCAAAAATGCCATCGATCCGTGAGATTCTTGCTCAAAAATGCAATTAGATATCTCAAAAATGCCATCGTTAAGTTAGATGTTTGCTCAAAAATACCATTAGACATTGTGATTTTCATGTCAAACCCATTGACCATGTTACATGACAAAAATAAGCCGATTCTCGCAATGATAAGTGTGGCCCTGCTTGTCAGGAGTAACCAAGCGAACAATTTTACAGGAAAATAAGAACGATGTTGAGATCAAGTAGGCCCCACACTTTATTTTACTATAGTGAGGTAGAGGGAGAGCTGGCATGTTGGTCCATCGGTATTTATGTCATTATAACATGGCAAAAGAGATTTGAGTCACAATAATGGTGTCCAGCACAACACACCCGTCAAATAAAACTAAGCACCCTGAAATTCTTTGACAAAACTAAGCCCCCTGAAATTCTTTGACAACTAAAATGCTGGCTATATGATGTTGGCCATATATATTGTACGTATATAATATGAAGAAACGAGTGGTAGTCGTAGTACTATAGCAACTAAAAGATGAACTGTAAGAAATACTAGTATGTACGTATTGAAGAGTTAAAGTAATGAGAAGAAACATAACATAGTTCTGCTGGGGGCTCAGCACAACACACCCCTCAAATAAAACTAAGCACACCAGAAATTAAACTAAGAAATTAATTCGGTAGACACTGCATTAGAACCACCATGAGCAACGACACTGCCACCTTCTCGGAGTCCTCGTCCACATCCTCGACTTAATCCTTGTCCCTCTTCCTCTTGGGAGATACTTCTTTGCTTGAACCGCACACTTGGCTCTTGCTCTTCATCCAACCGTTGTAGATATTGAAACAAAGGTAGCCATCCATTGCAGCGTAGTGGATGTGGTCTCTATCTAGTACATTCCACTGCCATGCACGATGAAACGTGTGCGGAGGTTTCTTTAGTTTACCGTACGAAGGATGAACCATGGCTCCTGCCAGGGTCAGCATTGAAGGATGATCACGGGAGGGCACCAACCCTTCCTTTTGGAGGTCGAAGGGGTCGCCTACAACGAGGCCTATCCGACCCAGGATTTCCTTTTCATTCCTAAAGTCTACAGTAACAAATTTGACTCGGCCGCCCTTCAGGAACTTCTTAAATTCCTCGCACTCAACGTCGGCATGGCATATGTGGTAGACCAAGCATAAGTCATGCACGCAAACCTGGATCACGGCGGGCTTCTTCTTCTTTGCCTCCTTTACATTCTTCTCGCTTCCCAGGACTGTGGTGTACTCAACATCTAGCCCAGCGACCCACTCATCATTTGAGTTTTCGAACATGCGTTTGAAGCGAGCAAGGCATTCTTTCACCGTTGCGGAAGAATGGGTGTAGATGACGTTGAACTCATCGCCGGTGATGGTTCTAACCTTGTACTCATCGCCGATCATGGAGATTTGGGATGCCATGGATTTGGCAGGAGGGTTAGGATTAGTGGAACTGCCGTAATGTGAAAGGATGGGACGACTAGGAGCGGTTTATCGATTGTAAAAATGCCAAGTGGGGGCGCGTGCGAACGGCAGGGTAGTGGCTTGCCTGGTGGATAAATGGATTCATGCACAGTACTATGAGGGCCCAATTAGATGCCATGTCTACTCAATACCAAATTAAATGGCTTTCGATGTCATGTCAAGCGTCGGGAAAATTACAGGTGATACGAAGATTTCCATTCTCCCATGATATGGGCTTCCGAGAGCCCTTGGATCTAAGATCGAACGGTTGCATGGCATGATTCTAGACCTATGGGTGAATATCCTATCCTGGAGGGTTATTTTGCAAATTTTCAGCAACTTAGCATTCGATCATTCGATCTTAGATCCAAGGGCTGCCAGCAGCCTGTATCATGGTCGCGCCTACCACGACCGTTGCCTCGCTCGCGCGGTCACGCCCTTGGAGATTTAACACGATGCTTTAGGCTATGTGATGTTGGCATGTCATACATAGTCATCACTTAGTCATTCATACAAAAAGGTTAGCTATAAGGTTGGCTATAAGAGTATTTTTTTGTTTAATTCTCTCTATCACTTTCTTTGTAGTATTTATTGCATTTGCCAAGGAGTGACCTCTTCCAATGAAATGGTGCTTAGATGAGGTGCTATGGGCATTAAATGGCTTAGCAACTCAAGTCCCCGATGCATAGGTGCTTAGTTTTTTGTTGCTAAGTTTGCTTCATCTAGGTACACGCGCTTAACACCGTTTCTTCCTGGGGTCACCAAACTAGTCTCTCTTTTCTTAATTAACTTGCCACATCAGACTTTATGCCTATGTGGCAGGCTTAGAACCTGTAGGATCAAGTACAATAGTGGGCTATAAGCCTGCTTTACATGGCATTTTTGCATATGTGGGGGAAAGAGGCAAGGAAAAAGTGGAGGAGTTGGCTTTCAAGCAATAGCTAGCCTCTACATGGTGGAGCATTGGGAGAGGCACCTGTATGGAGGTGTTCAGGAATCAGGAGACTCACGCCAGTCGTAGCGCCGCAGCTAAAATGATAATGGCAAGTCAAATCACCAGGCCTCACCTGTCCAGCAATAACTCGCTATCAAATCACACAACCCTACGTTTGCAGCAGCCTACTCCCTCATCTTCTCACGTCTCTGTCGAACCGACTAGGCGGAACTGCCCCGCCTACCGCACGGGAAAAGCCCCGCCCTTGACTTTTAAATAGTAAAGTATACTCATTTTGTATCCATGGATTGCGCCATGGTGCAAAGCTTCAAGAAAACGGCGGTACACATTTATGGAGTACAGTGTATAGCACGCCCGTCACGTTCGCGTCACACCCCAGATGGTCGGTCGGTCTGGCACGCCGCTCTCCAAATGGAACACGCGTCATATTGCATTTGCACACACATGTGGGACCGCAATTGAGAACAGACCATAGGCATACTCCCCGGCCCCGCAAGTCGGTTGAGTTAATAGAAGTGAGAGATGAGCAATAGTACTAGAGAAGTGTTGTACAGATGTTGGTGGAGGCCTCGACGTTGGTGCCTCGACAATCCCTGCATGACACGGAAGATCAGTTCGTCCATGCATGTGACCAGACTCCAGCAGACATGCCTGGATTGGCTATCGTCTACATATCGTGCAGACTGTGTTGTATAGGGTTGTAGTTCTGGTGAGAAATCTAAAAAAAGGTTCCTTGTCATCTCGCAAAAGTAGGTTTCATGTGCTTCGGATCACTGCGAGGGTTAAACAGCGACAACTGAGTTCCTCCAAGGTGCTAGTCATGGGGGCCACATGCACGAGGACTACTCGGCTGCCATCTATGTCAAGCCGGCTATGTTAATTAGGGCATCTATCAATGGACCCCTTTTCTACGAGTTTATCTTTAATTTGAGCTTTGATCCTCGTCTAGTTTGTCCGTCGGGATTCATGTTGTCTCCTTTGGGCGGTGAGGTTATGGTTTCTTGTCATGTTATAATCCAGTGCTTCAGATGAAAATGAGGACAACTGCGCCTCCGGGGCACGTGCATGAAGACAGTCATTGACGAGGTCAAGCCGGCTCCGGTAGACAAAAGAAAACTAGTAGTACTCCACTATATATAGGCAGGAGCCTCCGCGCTTGCTTGCTAGTATTGCTCTCTTCACATTGTCTCGTCCTCTCCAGATCTAAACACGACAGTGGTGGCCACACTCTCTCTCTCTCTCTCTTTCTCTCTCTCTACTCACCGCTGGTCACAGATCCAGCCGGATCCTCTCTATCAGGGAAGGTGAGAAGGTGCAACGTTCACGCGGTCGTCCTCGGCGACAGCTCTTACCCACTGCCGGCGTGTCCCGATCAGCGTGCCTTGCCGTTCTCTCCCAAGCACCGCTGGCTAGGGAGGGCCTCCGACCCCTTCTTCCTCGCTGCCGTAGTGTGGGCAGATCTGGCCACCCTCCGCCCACCTAGCGACATCCCGGCGACCCTAAGGTATAATTTCCTTCGAAACCGGCCTTGCTCTACTTCCCGAGCTCCTAACGTCACTGAATTTGTATCTTTTACTATTTCCCTGGCCCCCTCGTAGGATCGATCGGCTGTTTGAAAGCCACCTAATTTTTTACTGTTAAGAGGTAAAAATAGTTCATGCACTCGAATCTAGTACTACTTGGTTCAAACAACGAAGAAAGGGGGTGGGGTGGGTGGGGGATGATTTGTTACCTGAATCTAGGAATTGGTCGAAAGAGGAAATAATGGGGGCGAAAAGTAGCAGAGACTGGCTATCCAACTGATCTCTAGGTCTAATAGGGAAATAAAGGGAAACGCAGTACAAACTCAATATAAACCCCATCTATTGGTTGAAAAAGGAAAGAAAGTGGGGACTGGGGGACAAGTCAACAGAGTAAGTCCAGCACTAGATTTGCTAGCGTCACACAGTATAAGGTGGCTATACCGAACAAAAATGGGACCAACCCAGATATCATACTTTGATGTTTGTTGCCCTGAGCCACTCTTATGTAATACCACAGGTAAAGTGTAGCAGTCGCACTGCTAAAAGTAAGGACACGTTAAACCAATGTTGCTGGTAAAATGAAGCAATGGCACCATTAAAGTAATGTCTTATTTAATAGTTGTCATAGTTAATCCTAATGCCCACACTAATATCTAGCAATGCTGCTGCTTTAGAAATTACTACTGTCCTTGTAGGATTGCCATTCAGATAAGGAACATGCTTCTTTTCATTCGATGTATGTTTCATCACTTGTTTGTCACCCTCCTTTCCACCTTTTTGTGCAAAGAGAGACATACATTTCACGCTTGATCTTAGTTCAACATGACAAATGATATCCAAATTATAGTTGAACATTCCAGGAGCTTCACAACAAACCTTGATGTTGCTCAATTTTATTGCAACTAATGAAGAAGAAGCTCTATGGGTTTCGTTTTCTAATGGAAATGGAACCAGGGCTAGAGCCCTTTTCTTAAAAAAATGAAGAAGAAACTGCTAGCTCATGGGACATTGCTTCATTTCAGGTGAACTGCACCAAAAGGTCCCATAAATTGAATCATCCATGTTGGTGACTGGTGTCATCCCTTCTACGATGGCGTTGACTGCAGACATGGTTCCCATCACGAGGTATGTTCCTTTTTGGTCTGACCGTTTGCCAAAGATCCTGCATGTTGAGTTTGCTCTTGTGCTACTGTTTTGGCACTGCCATGATAAAGCAGTAAATGTTATTATTTTGCACCTTAATCTATTGGCACTATTAATTTGAGGCAATGTTTTGGCACCGCTAGTGGCACTAATTTTTTATAAATATCGAAAGAGGGGGTTTCCTCCGATTTCATTAAAGAAATCCAACCATAGAGAACCATTATCCGACAACATCTCAGTGTAAACGGGCAGTTATGCAACTACTACTAGAACGGACTGAGTACTAGCAGGAGACAAGTTCGCCACATAAGCTAGGCAGGTAGGGGGACGCAGCACCATCTCGGCCAAGTTTGGATTACAACCCAAATGCTACCACAGAAACATCAGAGGGGCAGATAGGGACTGAAAGAGCCAGCTTCAGCATCCCATACTAAGCACCCCCGGCCTCCATCCTTGCGACGCACGGTACACCTTGTTTGCCGCCTGCTCGACCCTAGTGCCACTGATAAAATGAAGTAATAATACAGTTAAAATAGAGCGAGTGTCCTCTCTATCATTTCATTTCCAATGTAGATAAAGAAAGTGCTTATCTTTGTTAGTATATGTTTCATCAACTAGTTCCATTGTTAATGTTTAAGCGTTTCTACAAACTGGGGTGCTTAATTTTAGTTGATCTGCACAAAAATAGAGACTGGAATGTCTCAAGGGCCCTCCTTGTACTACCATTGTACACTGATGTTCATCACTGGTAGAAGGTGTATAGGGGAGACTTGGGTCGATTTCCAGTATGAGGCATACCGTATGAGGCATCGCAGGGCCCATCTCGCCCTCGCAGCATGGCATACTATGATACTATCACAATATTCTCTTCTATTTATTAGTGTATGTTTCATCAACTAGTGCCACTATAATGTAATCATGCCTTTTCATTATCTGTGCAAACAGGGTTATTCAGCTGCATTTTGGTGGAACTGCACAAATGTACGGATGGAACCAGCAAATATGCAGAGTGCGAGGTGCCAAGTAAAAATTACCGACACCAACCCTGCTCCATCTAAGCATTGGCATCCACCACCAGTAGTGGGATGTATGGCGCTCACTGTGGACGGATCTTTCTCGACAGCAAATCCTCTAACCAAATACTAGTAGCTTAGACTTTAAAAAAATACTAGTAGCTTATATTGGCAGTTTTCCAGGGTGTACTCTTTTCTAAAAGAAGCACCAATCTATTTTTCTTTATTTGTACACAGTGTCACAACTTTGACTCAAAGGTCCAGAGTTATTTTAGGGCGATTGGCGTAGTACTTGGAGACTGATTGTAAGCATGATTTTTATTAGCTGTCACATTGATTGTAAGCAAGAGCAGATGGAAGATTAGGTTAGTGCGAAGCTTACCTTAAACCCTACCGACGCTGTTGAAACGAGGTGAGAGTCGAGGGAACCGTGGAGAACAGCGGGGAAGCGACGTCGCGCCATCCGGCCTCCTCTTGTGGTGGGAGAACGAATACTCCTATGGCTCCGGCTGGGTCTGCACCCTCACGAACAACACACCGTACTCGATAGATTCTTTATCTTCTGGGTGCTCGACCTTCGACCTGTACGCCCACCACCTCCGCCTGACTTTCACCTCGGGTGAATCTATTTGCTCCATCGCCCAGAGGAGATACTCGATGAAGTCGAAGAACTGCAGCATGACTACCATCGAGGAGTACATCGCCACCCTCATCGCCGTCATCTCTCTCTTTGGCATACATTGCTACATGGCCCTCACCGTCCTTGAAATCTCCCATTCATTGTCAAACCAAGTAAGGATCTCCTTCAACCTGGCTAACTTTGCCTGGTCGCTGCCGGCGATCTGCCTGATTCGCTGCTGCATCCTCTCCATAGATGTCCTTCTGAGTGGTCCGGTGCTAGCTTTGGAAGATGGGAGGAGAGACGGTGGTCTTGCAGTAGAGAAGAGGGAGAGGCGAGACGGTGGTTTTGGAATGGAGATGATGGAGAGGAGAGGGGTGGTTTTGAAATGGAGAAGAGGGAGAGGCGAGACAGTGGTTTTGGAATGGAGATGATGGAGAGGAGAGGGGTGGTTTTGAAATGGAAAAGAGGGAGAGGCAAGACGACTGTTTTGGAATGGAGATAATGGAGAGGAGAGGTTTCCCTACCTTTCGGTTGCTGACAGGTGGGCCCCGCGCTTGATGGGACCCATGTGTTAGTGTCTCAATGGCAGGATGGGCTACGTCAGGGGATCCTCGTCCGAGGAGAGAGGAGGTGGTTTTGCAATGGAGACGAAGGAGAGGCGAGACAGTGGTGTTGGAATGGAGATGATGGAGAGGAGAGGAGGTGGTTTTGCAATGGAGAAGAGGGAGAGGAGCGTGCGGCAGCGATTTAGGTTTGGACGACAGGGCCGGCGCACTATGACTGGATCAAAATCAAAATCAATTTACCCTTCAATTAAGAAAGTGACCCAACATTAACCAGTCTCCCTTTTATTCTGGGTCATAATTGACCATGATTTTCACAAATAAAATATATGTTATATGTTGCAAAAATAATACAATTTGAAAGTACATTCAGATACGAACGAAACGATATAATTTTTGGTAACATGCATTCACATTTTGCTTGTCAAATACAGTATGTGGTCAAACTTTGACCCAAAATACGCAAAACAAAAAAATACTTCCAAGACCAGTGCCGCTCCTCTCCTCTTAAACCACCGCCGCTCCTCTCCTGTTCCAATCTAAATCCAGCGCCGCTCCTCTCCTCTTCCATTTCAAAACCACCGCCCTCCTCTCCTGTTCCAATCCAAAACTAGCGTCGCTCCTCCCCTGTTCTAATCCAAAACTAGCGCTGCTCCTCTCCTCTTCCATTCAAAAACCACCGCCGGTGAGTGAAGGTGCTGTGGAGAAGTAGATCGATGGAGGACTACAACCGATACATGAGGATCGCAGACGGCGACCCTGTGAAGCTAGCTAGGATGTTGGAGATACAGTCTTGGTTTGACAACAAGGACCAACTAGCAGCAATGGCGACATCCATGGTCAAATATCTACAACCGAGTGAAAAGGCGGCGATACTCCCAAAGGGAGTCGCGCGGGAGTACATAGAGCTGCTCCTCTGGGCCATGGAGCAAACAGATTCACCGAATCCGATCATTAGGGGGCGGTGGTGGGAGTATCGATCTCAGATGGAGCATCCACTAGAGATTAAAGGATCGAGCATCTACAGGGTGCCGTTTGTGAGGGTGTCATGCCAGAGCGAGCCGGTGGAGTCTTCGTCGACCGAACCCACCTGCAAGAGGAGAAAAGCAGTTGGCCTGACGACGCTTCCCCGCCATCCTCTCCCTCGCCGTTCACATCGTCTCATGGGGCGGTTGTCTGCTGCCAATGAATAGGAGGGGACAGCCCCCCCCCCCCCCAGCCCAATAGTCGGGCAGGTTGTGAATTGTCAGGAGGAGCTTAGGGTTGTCAGTATTTGCAGGTTGTGAATTGTGTTTTGTGTTGTGTATTTTGAGAGTACTTTCAGATATGAATGTCTTTTGAATTTCAGATTTGCAGTATTGAGCATATGAAGTATTTTATAAATTCTAGAGATCTATTTTTAGCACTTAAAATAATGCAGTTTCATAGGAGCATAAAAGTGCATACAATGTGATTCTCATGGAAGAAACTGCAAGTTTCAGTTTCAGATAAAAAACTGCAAGTTCAGTTTCAGATAAGAAACTGCAACTTTCAGAGGTAGGGCATTTATATTAATACGGCCTTTTCAAACAAGGTTAACATCATGTTGGAAGTTTTATTCATGATCGAAAATGAAACTACCAGCCAGTTAACATCATGCTGATCAACATTCATGCATAGCACATCTTCATATTATGCACAGTCAAAAAGATATGCTATTTTCAAAATGCCCACACAATGTCGTGTGTGCAAAAAATAGAGAAAACGAGGGACGAAGTTTTGGCAAGTGTTGGACGTGGTGTGTGTAGATGACAATGGGGACCCACATGTCAATAATGGCAGAGGCAAAAAATTTGGAGATATTTTCCCTGCATCAGCTGGAATCGAACCCGGGCGGAACAGTTGTCGGATAGTGTCACTTGGCAACTGGGCTAGTTCATTACTTTCGTTACAAATAAGGCACTGCCTTGGGTGGTCCGATCACCTCCTGCGCCTTTGTGCGCTCGCTGCGGCGCTGCTGTCTGCCGTTGTGAACATGTTGAACAACCGAGAGAAATCTGGAGAGGACTGTACGTGGAGAGGCGGACGGTCAGGACCCACTAGGTCTATGGCCGTACGCAAGCAAGTGCCTCATCGAAAAAAAACTTTCTCCTAATGATATACTGACGTTGGGGCCCACGGGTTTGTCAATATAGTTACATTTTTTTAGGTGCTTCAACATAGGAGATAAATTCACAATGAAGCTGTGGAGCTGGTGGGTAGTATCATTTGTTACCACTTGGGCAGCAAGTATCCGCTGGGTTTTGGGCTGCCCCGTCTAGGTTTTCTTTTTTAACATCCGCAGCCCACGACATGCCGGTTTGTATTTTTTTAAGGGCCGTCATGCATCGACCGACCTATGGACCTCCCATCCGAGGTTTTTTTTTCTGAAACATCGACAGCCCGATTTATGTTTTTCTTTGAAGAAAATGAGAGGTCTGTTCTATTTTTCTATATAAGAATAGGAACGCCTGGTCCAGCTTTTGTTTTCCTTCTAACTATATTATATATATTTAAATTATTTTATATGTTATTATATATTATTGTTATTGTCATCATATATTTAACAGATACTTACATATGTAAGAAAATAATATCCCACATCTTATTAACTTATAAAAATAATTTCTTAACAATAAAATACTGGCTTTTTTGGCAACGAAAATCCTGGTGATTGTGTATAAAAGCTTGGTAAGATTTAAGGACCAGTGTAATAATAAATCACTTATTATTTAAATATATTTATAACAAAATGCTCAACCCCTGTTTATTTATTGATAACATTGTTGCGCCCAACCCAGCATTATAATTAGAATCAGCCCAGCAAAATCATGTATTTCGAGAAAGCGCAAATGGCCTGTAATTTTTTAGAAGAAAAATAATTGGGCCGCATGGACGCTACATTATTTGTTCACCCAGCCCAGTAAATGGACTGTAATTCTAGAAATAGAGATCAAATTGACTGTAAATTCTGAAAAAAAAATGGGTTGAATACGTGCCACATTTTTGGAGGCTGAAATGTGGGCCAATAGGTCGAAG
Organism: Triticum monococcum; assembly: GCA_034509565.1. Lineage (NCBI taxonomy): Eukaryota > Viridiplantae > Streptophyta > Magnoliopsida > Poales > Poaceae > Triticum > Triticum monococcum. Next base: position 516,242,994 of record CM067847.1, read on the forward strand.
CCAGTGCAAGTCGTTGTCAACTTAGTCAGCAAATGATTCTGGCATCGTTAGCCATTGGATTGACATCCAACGGCCGACATCCATCTTCAATCTCTTGTCTTCTTCCTCTAGCGCCGCCGGGACCACCTGCTCCCGCCTCCTCCTGCTAGCAGCTCTGCTTAGCACGCTTCGCTGTGAAGCGCTACCCCACCGTTGGCCAGGCCATCCTTCCACCCCTCCACACTTCTTGTTCTTCTCCGCCGACTGTCGAACCACACCGCACCAGAACCAGTTAACCCTCGTACACCTCTCCGTCTGCGACTTTACTCCCGCGTCTTCCCATCTCCGGCTCGTTGCTGTCCCGGGCCTCGCCGTCATCCACCACCTTGGATGCGCTCGGCGCGGAGTAGTCAACGTGGTCAACGAACAACATCTATCGGAAGTAGACTATGCGTGGAGAGGCTGACAGCTGGGTCCACAGCCGCACGCAAGGAAATGCCTCCTTATTATGCGCAAAATAATGATTCCTCCACCTAACAGCTAGGACCCACCGGAAGGGCCTCTATATTTCGTGAAAATGTTCCCCCCGCTGACAGGTCGGACCCACCAGCTATATCTTCGCACGCAAGGAACTGCCTCCTTATTACGCACAAAAAAAAAGAATACCACCCCTGCTAGCTGGGACTCACCATAGTGAAAGGCTGACTTGTGGGCCTACTAAGTTGACAGGGACGGAGGGCTTTGTCCACTTAGTCAATATGAATGATTCTAACTCCAGTGACCATAGATGTCCATCCAACGGTGGTAGTGCTTCTTCAACCTCTAGTCTTGTTGCTCCAGCCGCCCAAACCAACACCGGTCGTGCCGCGTGCTCTGGCTTCCCGTGGTCGGCTGTGATGCCGCTGAGGCCTCACCGCCCCCTACTACTCCCACCGCTGGCCAGGCCCTGCGGCGACAGCAGCCTCACACCGCAGCCGAACCAGTGAACCCTCATACTCCTCTCTGCATGGGCATCCACTGCCACATCTTCCCTGGCTCTGCTTTGCCTTCTTCCTAGGCCTCACCGTCGTCCACCGCCTGGGTGCTCTCACCGTGGCATGGTCAAGGAACGATTTCCATCGGAAGAGTAATGTACGTGGAGAGGCTGACAGCTGGGTCCATGACCGCAGCAAGGAAGTTCCTCTTTATTTCGCAAAAAATAATGATTCCTCCACCTGAGAGCAGGGACCCATTGGACGGGCCACCGTATTTCTCAAAAAAAAACATTTCCTCCCTGACTGTTGGGACCCACCAGGTACATCTTCACACACAAGGAAGTGTGTCCATATTACGGGAACAAATGATTCGCCCCCCTGACTGCTGGGACCCACCAGTTACATCTTCGCACGCCAGGAAGTGCCTGACAGTCGGGACCCACCCGGTCGAAGCGTACGTAGTATTGTCATTCTGATCGCGAACGTGTACGTACATACTGGTCGATGTAGAGGCGCGCACGTGTGGTAGTAGAGGCGCGCATGTGTGGTAGTAGAGGCGCGCACGTAGCATGTACACATACGTACAGTGGCCAGGGTGCAAGAAAGTAAATACGGCCATGTACGTACATATGGGCGGGGTCTCGAATGCCTACTCGCGCATACGTACAGCCAGGGATCGTGTGCATGGTTGTTGCTGGGTCGGAATGGAGAAACTGCATCGTTGTCATGTTCATGGGGAGGCAACGAAATGCGTCATGTTCATCGGGAGGCAACGGAACGCGTGCTGTTCCACGGGAGCCAACCGGCTTAGACAGAAGAGGCGATGGAACCAAGGCCTGGCGTACCACAGAACAAAGGAAACGGCCTTGTGTTCGACCGGCCACGATGGAAACGGGATCCTGTTCATCGGAAGGGGTCTGGCGTACCGCAAAACGGAGGAAATGGACCTCCTACGGTCGAAACGGGGTCCTGTTGATCGGGAGGGGTGTGGAGTACCGCAAAACGGAGGAAACAGACTTGTATTGGAGCGCTACGGTCGAAACGGGGGTCCTATTCATCAGGAGGGGTGTGGCGTACCGCAAAACGGGAGTCCACGGGATATTGTTCATCTCCACCATCGACCTCCTCCAGCCTCCACGAGCTACTGTTCATCCACCGTCTACCTCCTTCAGACTCCACCTGCGACTGTTCATCCACGGGCTCCTGTTCATCCAGCCTCCATGCTACCTCTTGAGCACTGCGTTGGTTTTCCCTTGAAGAGAAAAGGGTGATGCAGCAAAGCAGCGTAAGTATTTCCCTCAGTTTTTGAAAACCAAGGTATCAATCCAGTAGGAGACCATGCACGAGTCACCTCGTACCTACACAAACAAATAAGAACCTCGCAACCAACACAATAAAGGGGTTGTCAATCCCTTCACGGCCACTTGCAAGAGTGAGATCTGATAGATAATAAAATATTTTTGGTATTTTATGATATAGATTGAAATTAAAGATTGCAAAACAAAATAGATTGGAAACTTGTATGATGGAAAATAGACCCAGGGGCCATGGAGTTGATGTAGAGGCCCTTCGTGATCAATGCCCCCTCCGGCGGAGCTCCGGAAAAGGCGCCAAGATGGGATCTCTTGGGTACAGAAGGTTTCAGTAGTGGAATTAGGTTTTCGTGGTGCTCCCCTATGTTTTCAGGGTACGTAGGTATATATAGGAGGAAGAAGTAGGTCAGTGGAGCCACGAGGGGCCCACGAGGATGGAGGGCGCGCCCCCCTGCCTCGTGGCCTCCTCATTGATTGCTTGATGTCCACTCCAAGTCCTTCGGATCACGTTTGTTCCAAAAATCACGCTACCGAAGGTTTCATTCCGTTTGGACTCCGTTTGATATTCTTTTTTTGCGAAACACTGAAATAGGCAAATTAACAGCAATTTGGGTTGGGCCTCCGGTTAATAGGTTAGTCCCAAAAATAATATAAAAAGTGCATAAATAAGCCCAATAAACACCCAAAACAGAATATATAATAGCATGGAGCAATCAAAAATTATAGATACGTTGGAGACGTATCACTCCACCGTGCACTCCTCCACCGGCTACTGTTCAACCAGCCCTCTCCACGGGGGTCCTGTTCAACCACCCCTCTATGGGCTACTATTCATCCAGCCCTCCACCGGCTACTGTTCAACCAGCCCTCCACCGGCTACTGTTCAACCAGCCCTCCACGGGGTCCTGTTCATCCAGCCCTCCACGGGGTCCTGTTCATCCACCGGCTCGATAGATCGGGGTACTGCTCATCCAGCGGCAACGGCCTCTACTTTCCTGTTCATCCAACCCCCACCGGGAACTGTTCATCCAAACCCCCCAACAACGCTCACTGTTCATTCAGAGGCAGCATCGATCGGCTTCAGTTAGCAGCAGTAGCGAAGGAATCGCTCGATCGGGTTCAGTTAACAGCCATCGATCGATCGCTCGGGTTCAGTAACGCGTAGCCTATAGTGCAATCGTTCGGATTCAGTTAGAGCCCAACGCCTTGCTCGGGTTCAGTTAGAGCGCAACGCCTCGCACACACGTGCGTACGTACGAGAGAAACGTGCATCGCTCGGCCCTCGACCACCCACCGTAACCGGGAACTCCCCCGATATTTTCCTCGCCCTTGCTTCTACCACGATTTTTTCCGTCATGGATGACCCAAAGAATGTCATGCAGCTGCGCCTCCGGCCCGCCTAGGACGAAAAGCGCATTTTTTGTCATGATTCTTTGTCATAGAAGTAGGACCCCGCCACATCTATGATGATACCAGGTTTTGTCACAATTATCATCATAGAAGTGTCATAAGTATGACAGAAAAAAATTCATTCGGCCCAAAATGTCACGGATGTGTCTTTTTGTAGTGCTAGATCCATGGGATAGGTTTTCCCCAAATGAATTGGAGTTTTTAGGCTTGAAGGAGGAGACGAGAGTTCAAAAGAATGGAGAAATTCAAGGTCTAGACCCACACATCCTTTGGGGAAGAAGGGGATCTTATATATGGTGCACACCAAATTTGCGCATTAGGTGCGGAAAATTGCAGCCTGGAACCTTCGGACTCTATCTTGGGCTGAATTTTGAAAACCTTTTCGTTGGTCTGGAGGTCCCCAGGAAGTTATATCGGAGGTTCCGGGTCCCGGAGGCTCCGGACCTCCCAAAAATAGCAAACATGGAAACATTCATAACTTTTTCACATGAACTCCAATTTTGATGATCTTTGGCTCAATTTAAAGCTATCAAGAAGCCCAAGGTCCTCACCTAGAGAACCATCCAAGATCAACATAAATGAACTATGCAAATGATGCAAAGTTTTGATCACGCTATGCACAATGTGATCAAGTTACTATCTGGAAACCCCTCTTGATAGGTAGGCTATCAAACATATGATCGGTCCCCACAAACTCCTTGAAACCGATAAAAAAGGAAAACCTAGCTAAGTTATATCTTTGTCTTGAGCATTCCACTTGAGGTTGATGTTGACTTTCATGCTTGCCTCAAGATGGAAAGACAATCTTAATCACGGTTGTTTTGTTAAGTCTACAAGTGAATCCCTCATAATCCTTATGGGAAGCATTGTCTTATATACCATATTCATATGTACACATCATACTTGGATGGAACTTCAAGCTTTGCATGTCCATCATGTGATCATCCTCAAGCTTCGGGCATGTGTTCCCTTGGAATGTCTTTCTTGAACTTGCCCTTTTCAAACTTGATAACCATCCTCATATGGTCTACTTGAAATATTTCTTTTGATGCAAGCCCATTAGAGTCACCTAACCCACATAGACATAGAAAACACACAACATGAGTTAGTTTACAAAATGACATTCACAATTGCTTACCATACCACAAGATCACATGTGGCAGCATTTGCGCTTGTGTGTTGACCATTTCGAATTCGACCACTGAGCTTTATCTTTGTCAAATTTATCTTTACTGCATGTTAAATCTTGATGGATTGAAGCCTTATTGAACTACTCACTCCACTTCATTGCTTTAAGACATGATCACCAATATCTCAATTCTCACATGATCATATCTAGGTTTTATATGAATATCACATTGGTCATCACTTGATCTTCTAAATGCTCCACTACAATCTTTTGAGAGGCATAATCAATTCTTCGCTTGAATTACTTGCCTGATGAATTGATAAACCATGACCAACATATGAGGTCATCATAATCCCATCTTCAATCCATATATAGATTCTTCTCTTTAATCAGTTTCTCAAGATCTTGATTCATCATGGCTCAACCCATAAGCCCAATCATGCCTTTGAGTTCCTCCAATGGACTCCATCTTGTACATCATATGGACTTCATATTGATTATATTTGGTTCAATCATAGAACTTAGTCTTGCTGCCTCGAAGTACAATTCTTTTGCTTCTTCTTGATCATAATATATTCATCATTAGAACCCAACGATCTTGATACATAGCATGATGTTGATGAAATTCATTATAAATCCATTCAATCTCCAATACTCAATGCATATATTTGTCTTGATGGCTTTCATCCTTTAATCCATTCAATATTCTCTATGCATTGCCTATGGAACTTTCCTTCACATCCATCTCAATCTTCTTGTGTCACTTTTCCAATCCTAGGGCTTATCTCAAATAAGGGCCAAATACAAAATATATGATTGTCAGAACATAACGCCAACACTATTATGGAGTGGACAAATGAATCCCCCTCCCCCGCACACACATTCACCATGTTGTATTTATTCAATAGTTGTTTATGGTTGAGTACAGGTATCTTATAATCAACATTTGCATCATATAATCACATATACGTTGGATATTTAAAACTTTATTTGCTAATTAAAATTACACATTTTATGTTTTATGCATGTTGGTGATATGCCATAGAGGCAATCATGTGATGATGATATTTCCCTATGTACTCATGAGTAATTTGTATTGTCCTTGAACATCACCAATGATATGTATCGATAAGTATGCGACTGGTTTAAAAAACTATATGTTGTATGATGATCGTTCTAATGGTCCCTAGTTGATAATGTTATGCGGACACATGCCATTTGACTAGTATACAATTCGGTTGATGACTATGTTTCATGAGTCATGGCATAGAGATGCTAAACTGATAATATGGACTCGGGAATGGAGATCACTGAGTCAGTAAAACCCACTTTGAGACATAGCGAGATATTATCATCTATTAGTCTCAAGTATGATGTATATGCCATGTCCTAAACCTAAGGTCCTCGTATGTTCTCTGTATGAGGATCGACTCACTTAGGGTCAATCAAACGCTACTCCGTAACTGGGTAGTTATAAAGATAGCTTTTGGGTGATCCATGAGACAATGCCGCGAGACATGGTTGACCAAGACGGAATTTCCCCCTTCTATTGGAGAGATATTTTCCGGTCCCTCTCAAGTTATCAGATTCGGAAAGCATGGTCATGCGACTTGGGTTAAGAGTTAACCCAGTTCGGAAATCTGTATCACAGTTTCGAGAAGAGAGATCGAGCTACCACAAGGATGACAACTACTTGCATTGAGATTGACAACATATATCGTGAGGAAAAAGGAATGTTGCATATGACAATTTGTCGAGGTTTGCCAAACGAATGTACGCGCGCATGAGAGTTGGCATGTTCTTCTAGGAGGCCCTACCAACTATCGGCTCGGACCGTGTCCATGTGTACGTGAACCCATAGGGTCACACACTTAATGGGCTACAACCCATTCGGATTGGATCCGAGTGGAGACTGGGTGTAGACTCCTAGTGGTCCTAAAGTGTTGTGCCCACCTCGGAGCTCTCTATAATGGGGAGTGGGGCACACCTTTTAGGGTTGACTTTTTTTCCTCCCACCATAGCCACCGCTGCCACTCCCCATGCCCATATGCTGTGTGATCGGACCTACCAGTTCGCCACCCGACGCTACTCCCCATATGTGTGGATACCTTGGAGGCATCACATATGTGGTGCTTGGATGGACCATTCGAGGGAACCGCAAGGAGCTGTTCGAGGGATCTACGAGGAACCGTTTGCGAGAGATCGGCTACAAGAGGAGGCGACGACTCAGCTGATCGGCTACACACATCACCAACTCTATCTTCGTTGTGGTGGCTACACATCTAGTGGTAAAACCTGATCACGTGATCTATCTCCAGCAATATGTTCTTGGTATCATGGTAGATTTTTTATTTGGCGCTAGAATAGCGTATCACGTGTCCCAACAAAGCCTTCATTTTTATGATATGTGATATACTGGTAAAAGCATTTATATTACTCTATTATAGTTGTTATGTCCATTGTACCTCATTTGCACTAGGGCTTCCATAATGCTAGGTCGGTCCTGAGTTTAGTTATCGCGCATGTCTGAGGATTATACTACATTATCTGGTAGTATTAAGTTGTGTTCTTGTCAATCCTAGCAGAATGTTTCACGCCGGCGTGTGACTCAAATTTTGTGTCCAGGAAAGATTCAAAGAATTAATTATCACGCACATAACTAATTTAATCAATCCACCACATGATGCTCCAGTGACATGTGGTTCTTGTAGCTCCAAACCGGAAATAAACCGCTCTAATAGAGATGCAGTGGCTCCCCCTTGTCGTCTTCCTCCTTCAAGTTTTCAAGCTATTTTGGAGATGGAGATTAGACATGGCCCCCAAAGTGCATACGATCTCAATGCAGATGTGTTCTTCGTGGAACTGGGTGTGAAGGGGTGCGGCAGCCAGTTTTGCAGATAAATATATAGTCACACCGCTCTTCCTCCATTGATCTTCCTCCTCTCCTTAGATCCAGGCTATTAGGTGGTCCTGATGTCTTCAATGTGTTCCTTATCTCCCTATGGATCCGACCGATTAAATGACCCACAAAACTGACCAGACAGAGAAGTTGTAGGTGCTTTCGTGGGCGTTGATGTGCGCTACGGGCATTGGTATAACCGTGTACGGTCGCACCGATGCTCGACACCGGCCTTTTGTTCTTTTTCCTCGGCTTGCGGATTTGGTGTGGCTGTAGATTTTGCATACAATCTGAGATAATATAGATCTAGACAGCAAATTTGGAGCTCGTGAGAGATGTCGACAAGCTTGCAAGGATTAGTTATAGTACAAGTACTGGTCAGTTCAATTATGTGCGTACCAGCGCCTATCTTGTAGTAGTAGTAGTGGTAGTACAATATACGTACGATCAAATTCATTGATGGTTAGTTCAAAAAAGGATGGATCGTTAGAGTTTAGCACAGCAGTAAGTAGGTACGCAGCCAGGCTGTGTGCTGGGGGCACGGGCACCAAACAGAGCTGCAGTAGGCGCTCAGCTACTGATACCGGTGCACATGCATGCGAGCAGGCAGGCTTGTTGCGTCTTGAGTTTGTCCCAAATGCATCACTCATAAACTCAGCACATCATTATTGCAAGATATTCGGTCGATTCGCATGTTAATTATTGTATGTATGGTGGTACATACATATGGAGTATTAGCTATCGCACATGCTTGAGGATTACACCAGATTATTTGTTACTCCTTCATCTCATAATATAGAACGTTTTTGCAATTTATGTTAGCTTGCAAAAATGTCTTATATTATGGAACAAAGAAAGTACTTCCTCTGTTTCAAAATATAAGAACACTAGTGTTAAAAATGTTTTTATATTATAGGACGGAGAAAGTAGTATTCTGCTCTGCTCTTGTGGGTCCTATCCCGAGCAGCATGTTTCACGAGGGACGTGTGACTGAAATTCTGTGTCTGAGAAAGGATCAGCTATCACGCACATAATAACTAATTCAATCGATCCACTATATGATGACCCAGCGAGTGATGTGGTTCTTCCAGCTCCAACCTGAGAATGAGATGAAGATTCCTGACGTGAAATTACTAGCTAGCTAGGCCCGTCATTTCACCATCCATGCATATGATGTGGAGAGGCATCACGCAGGCAGAGCCAAAAAGTTAGTTGACTGACAAAATGACAACTGTATGGCCAACGACTGCTCACACACAAAAATGGAAAAGGGAAAACGGAATGCATACAATCACATATTTAGATCCGTCTGAAACAAGAGATTTCCCTTCTTCATTTCTTGCGGTAACTGAACTGTTTCTGAGAAAGAAGACCAAATTCCGGTGAAAATTCTCGCGTCCCAAACATGCTTGCAGACAACACACACGATATATATATTTATAGTTTTTTACATTTCATTTGGTTTTCTCATACGCAATATCAGGGCTGTGCACACAAATTCAAATACAGTACGTACTCACCTAGCTAGCAAACAATCAGTTAGGTAGGCGCGCACGCGCGCACGGGGAGTTAACTGGCAGGCAATCACACAATAGCTAGCCAGCAGCTTCTTGCAAAAGATAAATAAATGGAATCAATACTGCTAACCTCACGCTTGATCAAGCTGCACTGCATCCGGCTGGGAATTAACAGCACTTGACGCGAATCATGGCAGCAAGGGAGAACTAATCATAATCATATGTACCAGTTGAGCTCGGTTCATCCTTGTTCCTCCTTGATCTCGTCGGTGCCGCTGAAGGAGGACGAGCGGTTGGTGCTGGCGGTGGTCGGGGAGGACGGCGAGGCGGTGTCGCTGAGCGCGACGAGCAGGTCAACGAAGGCGCCGACGATGAGGCCGTGGGTGCTCTTGCCGTTGGCCCTGAGGTACCACCCCAGCATCTTCTCCAACCAGCACCAGTCCTTGACGCCATGGCTCATTACCATCTCCTCCATGGACGCCCGGAAGTCGCGGTACGGGTTCGACGAGTCCATGGTCAGCGCCGTCGCTCCCTCGAATGGCGCCGTCTTGTCGACCTTCCCGCTGCCGCAGCAGGTGGTAACGGTGGTAGTGTCGCTGTCCTTCACCTTCAGCTTGGCCTCGTCGAGGATGGAGGAGGAGGTGGCCGGCGTTGCGTGGGGCTCGAAGAAGAGGCGGCCGGAGCGCAGGGCGCGGATGACCGTCTCTCGCTCGTTGGCCTCAACGAGCCCGGAGGCGGCCTCGGACGCCGTGGAGAGGCTGTCGTCGACCGAGGCGAAGGAGTTGGAGAAGCACGAGTCCGCGCCGGAGTCTGGCAAGTAGGCCGAGTTCATGGTCTTGTACGCCGTCTGGTGGTGCTGCTGCTGCCTGAAGGAGAGGGTCCTTGGCTGCTTGCAGGACGGCCATTGCCACGAGGTGGCAGACATGGAGGAGGACGAGGCCACGGAGGAAGGTGCAGCGCCACTGGTACTGGCAGCACTGTCCACCTGCTTGCTGCTGAAGATGAGGGATGTTAGGCCAAGCTTCTTCACCATGGCTGGTTTTAGTCTGATCTCAAGGAGAAGAGATCGAACAGGACGATGCACAAGAGGCAGAGGCTGTGGCTATGGTGCTCCGCCGCCTACTGGGTCTGGGCAGGGCTACTACAGCTCTACTCAATTAGAGAGAGTGAGGAAGGTGGTGTGTGTATGTGGGCTTTTGCTCAGAGGAGGGTTGCATAGCACATATTGGCATATAATTAACAAAAGCTAGCAGCATATCAGTACAGGACAGGAGCAATCAAAAGAGTAATGAGAGTAGCTAGGTTGCCTGGTGAGCAGAGAGACTGGTTGTTCATGATGTATTTATCAGGAGAGGAGAAAGGAAGGAAGATGCCATTGCCATGGATGGTGGAGTGCAATTTCTGCAGATATATAGTAGTACTAATGCTTCTCGCTAATCAATCACTTGGGGTGGTGTGCTGCTAAACCTCTTCTGTTTACCTGGCCATCCACGTGGAGCCTTGCTCTTGTACAAGGCTACAAGACACATGCATGATCAGTAGCTCGCTAGCAGCTGAAGAGACCATTTAATTGGTATTGGTAGGTGTTACCTTGTTGCGATTTAATCTAATGTAGGTATGCGCCGTCCATCCAATTTGCCCAGAGCAGAAATAAATGTAATGATCGATATAATCTTCACATGCGGCAAGCATTAGATTATCGGGAGCCGGTGGTGTGGTGTGGCGTGGTTTAATCTGCAGGCTGAGCAGAAGCAAATTAGTTGATCAGTTTCACAACAACATACGTACGTATAGGAGGATATAATAGTAAATGCCGCAAGTGCGCAGATACCTGTTATAATCAAATGGTGCAACAAGGTCACAGGATAGATAATTAGGTGCAGACAAGAGAGAAACGTCCTCTAATTGTTTTAGTAGGAAGTAGGAGTAGTAAATTAGTAATCCACGCAGTGCGCCTAGCTAGCTCTCCATCCATCCATCCATCTGTCATGTCTTGGGATGGGCCTCATCTCCCTGCAAAGTAACCTTAATCTTTCACAGATGAGACCTTGGCCTTGTTCCTTGGTGGTAGCCTGCTAGTGCCGTGCTACAGATTCTCATTCTCCCCGGTACTCTACCTGACATGCCATGCTGCAAGCACCATTAAAAACCATGTTAGTGAACGAATCCCAACAAGCCACTTTTTTTATGGTTATTATGGAACACATATCATCGCATTAACAAAGTAATAAGTACTAACAAGGGAGCTATAGAATTGAAAAATTACACTACACCCAATACGCACAGGCGCCTTCGCAGCAAACAGGAGGAAAAAAAATCTGCAGTGGTTTCAGTTTTGTTTGCCACAGTTTCTATGCTGGCTGCAGCTTTAGCACCAAATATAGTACCGCCAACCAAAGAGATGCACTGTACTCTTGCCCAGTTTACAGCTAATCAGACCCAATGATGGAGCACAGTGAGTACGTACTGGCAGGATCACCAGAATGAACAGCAAATTTCTGTGTGCATCTATCTCAAAATAACCTATTTACGTAGCAGAAATGTTCTCAACTCCTTCTGAAGCAGCCTAACCATACTGAAAAAAGTTAAGGCGTGCAGATCAAGACAGAAATGTTAGCTGACCGGTAGTTGCAAATATTCTCTGTGTTGCCATTCCATCTCCTCTGAACCTTGTTCTAAGCAAGTAGTAGTTGCATAATTCTTGGGCATTTATGCAAGTCTGGCTAAACATGAGACCGGATTTATTGCACTCACCTCGATGGCGTCTTCCCTTTTCTCCCTTTCTTTCCTTCAGCTGCCCATTCAACGCCTCCACATCTTCTGGCATGATATCAAGGCTCCTACGAAAAAGGCAGGAAACCTGTGACCCATTTATTGAGTCTGTCTTGCAATTTGGTGGTGCATCCAGAGCAGCAATCTTTCAGGAATTTAGGTTAGGGAAATCACATTTGGCTTCCAGTTTTCTCCAATGATTCTGGTACATGCAACATAAGATGATTGGGGAAGCAACATGTTCTTTAACAACACCCAATCAAACATTGTTGGTCCAAAAAGTTCTTGATCGTTGCCTGGTCCTTACGGCCTCAACCAAATACTACTACTATTATTGTATGATCCCTTAGCTTTTGGTCCACCTGGTACGCAGGAATCCAGGATAGGTACCTCTACTCATAGATTGCTGACCTGTGCCAGTAACAGTGCCATGATCAAGGATTCAAGGTAGCAAAATCTTGAAGCAGTATGCTTTATGTAGAAACAGAAACTGTGAAGAAACCGGGATTATCATAGGATACACTACACTACACAATACCATGGTGAAGGTGGCGACAGAAAAAAGTTGTATGGAATGCGACACATAGCGAACCATCGATTAGATCTGCATCTTGAGTAGGAAACGATTAGTCAACTGAAAATGTTTCCAAATTTCTCATGGCTAGGTGTTGCTAATCAATTTAACCATCTCCCATAATCTACTGATCGGTGCTACTTCTACGCATATTATTGCTTAATCTGAATCTGCTTAGCGGAGGCCCCCCACCCCCAGCTAGTCATGTCAGCATTAATATGTGTGTGTGACTGCGTCCATGCAGCCATGCATACTAGTCAGTCAGGGAGAAAGGCCGGTGCAATTACCACTGTGGGATAGGATGATCCTGCAGATCTATGTTGCCTGTGTCTTCACTGTGTGCAGGACAGCAGTGTCGCTGCGGTTTATTTAATTAACCTTGCAGAGCATATCCCACACACTTTGATCTGCGGCAGCTTTTAAAGTAGTGGTACTACGTACCACTACCCCGAAGGGCTGGCCTTTAAGAAACTACTGCATGGAGCAGTACGTGTGTACCCCCTCAGATTGGAGTAGTAAACCTTGGAGCAGGGTAAGTAATTAGTTGATGCAGAGGTGCACAAGGGTGGACAGTTCCATGGACCAGGCCGGGTCTGCCTCCTAACAGATCCACTGTTCTGGAACATGCAGGCAGGCGTCGCTGAGGCTGAACCGCAGAAATTAATAGCCAATTAGCTGCTCATAATCTGTATGTATGTAACAGGGCTACACGCCATGGACACTGACCTGTCGTGTTGTTGTTATCACCCTTCCAGGCCAGCAAGCCGTAGGGAGCTCACAGGATTGTGCTTCTGCAATGGGGTTTTGTGACTTTTAAGAGGGCCAAGTGCATGCAAATGGCCCATGCATGCAGATGCAATAATGCAGAGAGCATGGCTGGCTCCACTGGGCACATGTCCTGACCTACCCTTCTTCACTCATGTATGGCGATGGCCAACTAACAATAGACATTTTCCAAACTGTATTTTCTACTCCCTCTGTAAACTTTTATAAAAGTAGTGACCTAAAACATCTTATAAAAGTTTACAGAGGCAGTATCTCTCAGTAGTTTGATCCGAAATTTGTACCGCGGAGGTTGGGGGGTGTTATTCGGAGTTTTGGTCCTAAATTATCAAATTACTAGAGGATGAAAATCCTTCAGTGACTGTGCCAAGAGTTTCTTGGTGTTTCAAAAGAAAGATTACTTGGTTGGCCAAAATAAAACCCTTGCCTTAATCTCTCAAGTCTCAACTAAGCCTTCTAAATAGCCTCCACAAAATTGTGGACATGAATATTGTATAAGTCGGGCAGATTAAGCTAAAGATTTCAGTACTCGTCAACTTTTAATAGAGGAATATGACTACCTACGTTGCATGCATTCAACTTTTACATGGGTATTACCTCCGATTTTTAACCATCTGTCCTTTTCATCCTTCAAATGTACTCCCTCCGTCCCAAAATAAGTGTCTTGAGCTTAGTACAAATTTATACTAGAGCTAGTACAAAGTTGAGACACTTATTTTGGGACGGAGGGAGTATATATCTATGAAAGGATCTGAATTCCAAAAATGATTAAAGCTGCAGATCGCATACTACTGTGTTTGTGTAGTATGCGTAACAGCAACTCCTAGATTTTGTCTCCAAAGGAGGACAAACTACACGACGCCATTGAACAGCTGTACGATACGCACATATAGATGGGATCCCCAAGTGTATAGAAGCAAGCAGTGTTTGCATATACGACCCACCATCAAATCGAAATAAATACACCAAAACTGGAAAAAATTCCGAGCAGCTGAATGGCACAGAACAAAGGCTCCCTCCAGCAGTACATGAATGATTGAAGCCAAAACAAAATAAAATAAATGAGGAACCAAATCACATTCTTTATTTGAACCCTTCAGCTAGGAGACAATTGGAGCCAACAGGATCCATTGTTTTTCATGATTTCCTGTGATTTAAAACATGTTGCAGGTTAAACAAATGGATTTTTTTATTCGGGCTGCTTCTAGATAGTTTTTTGTGATAAAACGGGCATACAGCATTATAAGTTCCTACATTAATAAAAAAAAAGTGCTCCATATAGATGATGCCAATGAGATATGCATGCTCAGGAAGGTATTTTGCACTTTAATTTACACATCAAGCATATATCTTACATATAAAAATCTTATTAGACTAGTCGATGAAATTGAACGTAATGCATGTTTTCCTACAGCCACATGCCTCAAGGACCCAAAAGAGACTAGGCAATGAGGCATGAACAAACCTTAGCCTGTGGTTTAAAAATCATGTGTTAGTTTGTCTCATGTGGAGTGCAGACAACCTCCATGTGTTAGTCGCTGGGCAATCCCCTCCATCATGGAAGCTACTGCTGGTTCTTGAGACAATACAATCTTATATAACGTTTTTCTTTTCTACTCAATCTTATAATATAAGGTTTTAGCCTAGGAACTAACCGAAGTACCTAACATCGCACAAGGCCGGATAATTAGCATAGTGCTTTCACCTTCGCATTCTTGCATTAAACATAACTTGGTCAGGAAAGCATTGTAACAAGCATTCCATGATTAAACTACTTCCAAAATTTTGCCCACAAGAGGATGTTTCATCCCTAAAGGATTGTTTCGTTTTAGTGTTATTACTTATTACCTATGAAAAGTGCCTCTGCTTTATGAATAATTGAATTAACCTCAGTTCATTTTCAAGCATGCATGTTAGAACAATGCAGCTTTGCTGGTTCTGACAACAGAAGGCTCAAACTTTCAGAAACATAAAGTGGTAGCCAGCATCTTTTGTCTGAAAATAGATTTGTCTCTCCATTCCTTCTGGAGAAGTTAATCAAGTGCTAAAGTTGACTGGAAATCTCAAAGTGGGATGTATGAGCCACTAATAAATTGTACAAATAAGCTTTTGGATAGTTACGCCTAAACAATGGAGGAGCCAGTATAAAAGCAGGGGCACTTTGACATGCATAGCTACGCCTAAACGCTGCTAGTACTTTTTTGTTGAACAAAAACTGTAGGGAGTGACATCCCAGGAAGTGAATTTAACTGATAAATAAACAGGAGAATTACAACTTAAGTACAATATGTACGAAGAACCAAAGGATTTGACTATACAGTATGATATATAAAGGGGACACTAAGTGAAAGAATCCAATTAATTAAGCAGAGCGGGCTTAGCATTCTCTTTAACCAACTAGTAGTACTACTTAAAAGTTGAAACTCTGAACACTAATAAAAACCTAGGCATATGATGTGAGATCTGGATGAGCAATCCTACTCTTAATGGGCCTTTGTTTGGATGCAGATAGACAGGCATGTTGGGCCTAAATGTCAGGCTACATAATAATTGGGCCATTTAGTTGAGCACAGCCCACTGTTAACTGCTAAGTACCCTGCTTACATCATTGAAGCCCAACCAAGGACGACAGTGTTCAACACACCTACACACGTGACATAATTTGAAAGGTAGCTCTCTAGATCAAAACCTACAAGATAACCCTAACTGTTTTAATAGATTTTGTGAAGTATATGGTAACATCAAACCATCAACATCGCCAAGTATGACATTAATATCGAAGGAAAATAGTCCGGTGGCTTGCAGCAAGAGAAGTAAAGATGGTGATGGAAGACTATGGATATGAATTTGGCTTGACATGGAAGCGGCGTGCACGGATAGTAAATTTGAACATATGCTTTGCTTAATGAGGTTTTTTTTTGTACAGTGGGCAAGTCACCTACTGCTTTCCTCAATAAAAAAAAAGGAAAAAAGTGTATAATAGAACAGATTCCTGCGACAAGTGAGAACAGATCAGGGCAGGATTGGACTGCCTGAGCTTATGGTTCTTTTGTTTCATGCATCTAATTAAGAGGGGGCAAAAGTTTGGTGGCTGTATGACCTCCCATTTTATGAGACAGAGAAACTGGAGGTTGATTAGTCACTTTACTGGAAAGTAAATGCAATTATTTCTACAAGACAGGGCTTTAAGTGGAGTCTCTATCTATTGCTGGCAGGAAGCTTGCTGAGAAGTTGCTCAAGACTTATCTACAGCCATTAGTATATCGTTGAAGACTAAACATGTAAAAACATCAACTCGGGTAGTGAAAGGAGATTTTGCTCTTATTTTATTTTATTTTTGAGAAAGTTTGCTCTTATATGACCATGTATATCTGTAGTTAAAATGAACTAAATTAGCATACAATTTCTGTTCAAAAAATCTTCCGATTCAGCAATTTATCGTCCGATTTATCGCTACTCCTGGGGTGACCGATAAGATTATGCCTTATCTTCACCGTTTATCGTTTGGGCCGATTTATCGCTCTAACAAACGATTTATCGAGAATCTACTGATAAATGAAGCATATTCCTACCACTATTTTTGCAAAAACTATGTTTGCTTTGGTTTTGTCGACCTTGTTATGCAATATGTACTATTGTCCTATTTTGTTTGTCATTATATGAGGATTCAAAGGCTAGGAATCAAGGTAACACTTCTGTCCAATATTTTTTTTGGTGTTGAATATAGCATACTTTAGTGTTGGGAGCCTGGGATTTGCAAAAAAATGGCGATTAATAGTTAGACCGAGAAAATCGATTAATCGGCCGATTTCCGATTAATCTCTATTCCTGAGCTGACCGAGACGCTAACGATAAGTGATATTCTCAACATTTAATAACACAAGAACAATCCTAGTTACGGATAATCCAAGAGAGAAATCTGACTCGTTCAAGAAAAGCGAAAAAGGAATATGCCTCACTGAAGACGAAGGCATGGTATGTATTACCGTATACATGATTAAGAGTCAGAAGGAAGGGATTAGGGTAAACAACAGAAGTTCATCAGCTCCCCAGTTACTAGCTAGTACTCCCTCTGTCCAGAAATACTTGTCGGAAAAATGGATGTATCTAGACGTTTTTGGTTCTACATACATCCATTTTTATCCATTTCTGCGACAAGTAATTCTGGACAGAGGGGGTATATCATACTGGTTGATGGGACACTCTGATTGAGAGGCCAGCGAGAGATGAGAGATGAGAAGAAACGCCCCTCAATCTTTCATGAGCTACTCAACGCAACACTGCAGATAGCAAACACCAAAGGCTAGCTGCATATGATTTTTTTCGAAAAGGAAGGTTAAACCTTCCCGCCTTTGCATCCTTAGATGCACACAGCCAAACTGCATAAACTCCCTCCGTCCAAAAATAAGTGTCTCAATTTTAGTATAACTTTATACTAAAGTTGAGACACTTATTTTAAGACGGAGGGATTATTTATCTACACGCCAAATGTTTTGGCAATTAGGTCTTGTTCTTCGTGTCCCAGTACTTGTGGAAGTGCAGCAACACGGGGCTCTTGCACCTGGGGCACTTGGGTTGCTTCTCTTCTTCTGAATCCGAGAGCATCATGTACATGAGGCACTGGGGGCATCCAGCGACCACCATCGGCATCTCCACCTCCGCATCCGACGACACGCATGAGCTCGCCGGCGAATCCACGGACACTTCACCGCTCGTTGTCATCTGGCTCATGCTTGGCTTACTAAGTGGTGTCAAGCTAGCTAGAGTGCAGTGCAAGTGGCTAGAGGAAGAGGAAGAGAGGAGCCCTTCTGTAGCTGTTCTGTGGTGTGTGAGAAACTGAGAACTGTGGTCGTGCGGTGCACCTCCCACTACCAGAACCTTATATAATGGCTTGGGAAAGGAAGAGCACGTCCTAAAATAAAAATTGCTTATATTTCCTTAAGCAGGCAAGAGATTGGAGGTCAAAATCATTGCAGCTGAGGTGAAGTTTCCTTATGACTGAAAGACTTTCTTCTTCCACGCGTGGGCATTCAAATGAAGGATGGTACACTAGTAGTTCAAGAAAAGTCAGCAGTTGGGGCTTCTTTTACATTTAGCAAAAAGTTTCCAGGAGGATACACAACTCCCTTTCACATTCCCTTTACTGCTGTAAATACTGGTTATTTGCATTGAGCAATTAATGGAAAGGGGTTCACCTGGTTAGAACAAAAATAAGGGTTTGCTACATTAAGATTGTTTGGTTGAGACTGTTGTACTGGCATATACCTAACCCTTGGCCCTGTTTGGATCATGGGGTTAGAGCTAGTTTGAGTTAGTTGGGGGCTCAAATAACCAAAAAGTATCCAAACACGAAGGGTTAGAGTGGGTTAGTTCCATCTAACCCAAGTATTCCGGTGAAAAGGTGCTTATTTGGGTTAGAGTGGGTTAGAAAATAACTCTAACTCTAACTGTGTTAGAGTATCCAAACAGGCCCCTTGAATGAGAGAACAGTTGGAGTTATCAGAAAATATAACAACCACCACCACCCCCTCCCCCCCCCCCCCCCCCCTCCCCCCCAAACACACACACCAAAAAAATAGCTTAACAAACCGACCTACCGAATTTCAGTAATCTGAAAAGATATATGGATAGCAAATTTGTGATTAAACTAAGTAGCTCAGCTGGACAAAAAAATACAAATGTAAGACCCTGGAATCATGAATATGGTGCCTACTTGAGATAGTGTACTCTGGTGAAATCATGAGAGACAAATAGAACAATGATGTTTGCATATCAATAAAAAATTACAAGGTGCCTTGACAGGAATTCCAAACAACATACTCAGAGTAGCCGGTTACGACTTACAAGTAACTCAGACTTCACTTTTAAAACAAGTTATTTATTACCGTATCATTTAATATTATATACAGTGAATGCATCTCTAAGTGGTTGGTCCGAACAGATTGCTGTTTATGTCTGAACCTAACAACTACTGTGTGGCGTCACAGCAGGGGAGCTATGTGTCGGGACCCCGATTCCAAATCACATCGATCTAGCCGGTAACACCTCATATCACTTTGCGGCCTCACGCACGGTATCCCGACGGGTGTCGCCTTACCATGGCCCGGGACCGTTTGCGCCTTTTGGCTCACGTATATGATAGTGTCGCTAGCATCCATATGACAGAGAACCCGGGCCGACATGGCTAGTCGTGAATCCAAAGCGGCACTAACTCATGAGGACAGGCATACATGAATCACATCGAGCATGTCGGTCATCAACGTGTGAATCCGGGTTGTAGCACTGGGTTAACAAGACTCCGGATGTCACCGCGTGACATTTCCCCGAAGGGACAGACACAGGAACGAAGTGAAACACATGCCGGCCAATCAAGTGTCCTGAGCAGTAGTGTTGGGCTAGCAGGACTCCGGTGAACCGGGCTGTAGCGGACTACTATGGCTCAAGGAAGCACTAGGCTACATTTCCCATAGGAGAGGCTGCCAAGGATAGAAAACCAGATTGTCGGATCCTACACATAGCAATATACGTTACACGTACGCATAACATGCAAGTATGTGCTGTACAACATGGCATCACAACATAACGCAAACTCATATAGATAAAGGCTCAGAAGAGCCACATAGCATAAACACAAACAGGGGTCACATGACCCATCATTCAGAGCATACAAGCAACAAGCGGAAGCATTACATGTCTGAGTACAGACAACTACAAAAGAAAAAGGCCGAGAAGCCTGACTATCTACAAGTCCCTCCAAGGTATAAGATCGTAGCTGAGGTAACAAGCTACTCGTCGAAGTCCAAGCGGAAATACTAGAAAGACCGAAGTCTCCGCTGCAAAAACATAAATAAAGCAACATGAGTACAAAGGTACTCAGCAAGACTTACATCAGATCCTATCATATATGCATTTGTATCAAGAAGGTAATGTGGGGTTTAGTTGCAGCAGGCCAGCTTTGACTCAGTGGCTATCCTGTTCTACGACTACAAGAACTTCTTTGAGGTGAAGCAGCGCACACGAGTCCACTAATCACCACATCAATACACTACTATGGATTCATCCCCTTCTCTCTACGAGGAGGCCATCCATAGCACTCACACTTATCTTGAGCATTTTAGGGTATCCACTTTAAGTTGTCTATGTACCATGTAAGCATCCAAGAAGTCCATAACCGAGGACACGGCTATTCGAATAGATCATGATAACCCTGCAGGAGTGTACTTCTTCACACACACTCTCACCACTTATCACCATGTACACGTCATGTATCTCGGCAACCTTCAAGCGGAAGCCTGGCGAGGGTGTCGGCCACGACCTAACTAACCACGCAAGACTCTAGTCCAGGTTTATCGCCTATTCGGGTTCCATCCGCAAGGAGATCCGGCCGAGGTTTCGCTCACGGCCCCAAACGATGTGTACAGGGTTCCCGAGCCCACCATCCGGGTGCCACTCAGTACACCGGGCCACGTGTGCCTAGTCTGTCCCAAGTCCACCCTGCCGGGTGCCACTCGGTAGAAAAATAGCACTACCTACAAACACCAGAAACTATTTGCAACTCCTGGACAGAGATCAAGGCGGTTAATAAGTCGAGAGAGCTTGGAGCGCCCGGAGCTCAATGTGTGGTAGTAGCTAGTCATTGGACAACTTACACAGAACTCAGTTCTTAAGGACGGTCCCAATGAGACAACCCACCATGTACTCCTACATGGCCTCTCACCGCTACCTTTACCAAATCGTGTTCACACGCTTAACCCTCAGCACCAGAACATATCATAACACTCCAATTCATTCCCGATGAATCAGACCTGACACAACTCTAAGCAATAGCAGGCATGGCATGGCAAGAACACAACATGTCTCAAGCAACTCCTACACATGCTAATGGGTTTCAACTATTTACTGTGGCAATGACAGGTCATGCAGAGGAATGGGTTCAACTACCGCAGCATAAAGTAGCAGTTGAATCGTTGTTGTCCTAATGCAATAAAAGAGAGCAGGAGCGAGAGAGTGGGATTGTATCGGAATGAACAAGGGGGGGGGGGGTTGCTTGCCTGGTAGATCAACAGAGGGGCACTGCTCGTCAGACAGGTACTCTCGAACACTCTCCAGAGCAGGACCTATCGAGAAGGAACGGTGTCGGAAATCAATACACAATCATATGCAACATTATGATGCATGAACATGGCATGGGTATGTGATGTGCTTTGAGATAATGCATTTAGCATTCTATTTGGAAGAGGTTCATTTGAACCCAAGGTTCAAATGCAACTCTAAATTAACTCTTTATAAATGCCATTTATATGATTCCTCATATACAGCATGTATAAGTTGGTTTGTCATGCATGAAAATGGTACAGATGGATAGATTGAATTTTTCTGATAATTTTTCATATATAAATTATTTCAATCTGAGCTACGGTTGAATTTCTATGAATTTTTGAAGTTTTGAATATATTCTGAAATTTCCTGATTTATTTTAATATCAGAAAATGAATAATTGCGTTAGCATGACATCAGCACTGCGTCAGCAAGTCAACGACGCTGACCAGGTCAAATCTGACATGTGGGGGCCACACGTCAGTGTCATGGTTAATTAACAGAGGGTTAATTAATCCTAACTACTAATTAGGGGGCGCCGGGGCCCATCTGTCATTGAGAGAGAGGGGGAAGGTCAAACGGGGCTGTGGTCAACCCACGCCGGTCAAAGGTTAGCGGTCGCCGGCGTTTAGCCGCCGGCGAGTCCGAATACGGCGGGGCGCTGCGGGTTTTGCCTACAGGGGGCCATTTGGCGCGCGGAGTGCAGCTACGGGATGCGGACGCTCGTCCGCATCCAACTGTGGTGGTGGCGCGGCCGGGGAGTGGCCGGAGTGGCGCCGGCGACGACGAGTGCGGCGGCCGGAGTTTGGCCACGGCGGGGGAAGGGGCTACGGCGTGCAGGCAGCTAAACGGAGAGGGGGAATGGCGTAGAAGCTCACGGCGTCCAACAGCGGGGTCGGCGAGCTCGGGGAAGGCTTGGGGCGGCGAAGACGATCTCCGGCGACCGGAGATGAAGACGGCGGCGAGGCGGCTCTCCAGGGCCTCCCGAGGCGCGTGGCTTGACGGAGAGGTGGAGGACGACGTGGTGGAGCTTCTGAGCACGAGGAAAGGGTGAGGGGGAGGCGGTGGCCGCGGTGGTGCTCGTCGACGGCTGCGGGCGCGTTCGGTCCGAGGAGAGGGGGGAGATCCAGGGGAGGGGAGGAACAAGAGAGCGAGGGAGAGATCCGGGGCGTCGTGGCGACGTGCGAGCGATCCAGGCGACGAGGGGGAGAAGCAGGAGGTGGCGGGGAGACGTGGCCACGGCCGGCTGCGTGGCCGCGTGTGCCGGGCGCGTGCCCCTGTCCTCCTGGCGCGAGGAAGAGGATGACTGGCGTCGCCAGTCGGCTGGGCCGGCTAGAGGAGCTGGGCCGCCAGCTGGGCTGCCAGGCAGGTAAGGCCAGGTAGTTTTCTGTTTTTAGTTACTGATTTCTATTTGTTTCAATTTGTTTTGATTCAGTTCAAGCACTAAATCATTTTTGTTTCTTCTGATAATTTTTGCAGGGACTGGAATAAATATTCTAAAGCCCCTCACAAAATAACAGAATTATTGAAGCATTAAATATATTTATAACATATATTTGCTCCAACTCAAATACAATAAGAATTAAATCAAAAATCCATAAATGGCCAAGAAATATGCTCATCATTTTTGGCAGGGGTTTTCACCTTTATCATAAATCATGAACATTTTCAAAGGGCATTTTGGGGTCTTTGAAAAGATTTAAGTTTGAACCTGGTTGAATTTCATTGCTTCTAGGGTTTATTATCCCCTATTTCAAGTTTAACTGAAGTTTAAACATGATGCAAACATGAAGGGCTAGCCTAGGTCATACCAGAACTAGGGATGTGACACTATGGGCACAACTGTTGCACTGATCTATGTTAAACACTATGTTCTCATGCATTTGGTTGGTTGGACTTAAGGTTTGGTGTGGAGCACATGTCATATAATTAAGTTAAAGTTAAGTAGGGATGTAAACTAGTCCAGTTTAAGCCCACTTATCAGTCTAACAGTTTAATAAATTTTTCTCAGGGAAAATGAACTATCGAGCTAACTAAAGCTAACTAAATGGGCCTTGCGGCGCCATTTACATCCCTAAAGTCATGTAGGCTAGATTATACAATTAATCCGCAAGAAAATAATTATACAATCAACCAAAAGTATCAGAAGCAGCTAGCGGCCTGAAACGAAATGCAAATGCTTCAGGGTGAAAGATATTGAAATATGAAGTCAAAAAGGGTATCTTAGATGATTTAGTTTCAATCCCTTTCTTCACCCTTGTATGTTTTTCTGTCTTACACTCTACGATTTAAATCAGTTATAACCTGCATACTAAATAATGTCAGGATAATTGTAACTGTATATACCTTGTCATTCTAAGTTAACTGTTTGGCTGTGGCGCAGTTCCATTGTTAAAACAGCTGCAGAAGGCCATCGATAATGTTTAGCATGAGAACAAATAAAGCTTATAGTACTGGCTCACTTTGATTTGTGGAGAAATACTTGTCATTCATTCTTGGTAACTGCATCTGCATGGCAGCATAACATATTAACATATGAGAGTAATAATGTGAGAGTATTGTATTTGTTGAGCCAACCACAAACATCTTGTCAAGCATACGGTAGCTTCTCCAGCCAACGAAAAGCAAATGCAGGAAAAAAGTATGTTATCCTAGTCACAGAGTTTAGGAGCCTAAATAGTGTGGACCCTGAAAAAAATACTACTCTCTCCGTCCCAAAATAAGTGTCGTGGCTTTAGATGCTTTCCAAATAACAGTATTGCAAGCCAGCTTCTGAAAAATAAACATGGCTACTTGATTCCAGCAGGTCTGAAATGTCAAAGAGCTCTTCTCCTATCTCTAGCAAATTTAAACCTTTTCCGACAACCCTGAGTGACAATTTTGAAGTTGTGTTTGTGTGTTTGAGAGAAACCCCAAAATATAGATAAGAATGTTTCTGATAGCGCATCGCGTATGATCAGAGAGACAGAGACACTAATATTTACATGATATAAGTGGTAACTGCATGACCAGCATCTGATGCCATTGATTTTTCTCCTTGTATTTTTACACTTACAATCACTGAATTACTGCTAACAAATTTAAAAGCATCGAGAGCATAGCTAAACAAAGGAGAATTATCTCCTCCAGTACAGAAGTGAGGACAAACATGGATTGCATGCCTGTGTTAGCAGTATTTGGCAGTAATCCCTTGTGTATTCAGTAATGAAATGGGCACTATTTTTTTTCTACTGTATTTCTTGTCATTATGTAAGTAGATCTTGTAGTTTTTTTTTCCATTTTCCTACACTAATGAGATTTCCCCCCCCCCCCCCCCCCCCCTTCCCGTCAAAGAAAAAATTAATCCCTTGTGGCCTTCACCACACACCACTCATATAGAGGGCAAACTTAAAGGGTTAGCAATTGAGAGTCCAAACCATGAGAGCCAGCCAGGGAGCAGACACTTTGCGGAATGAGGGCACCGTCGAACATGGGGATGGTCACCATCTCCGCCTCGGCCCGACACTCCATGCATCGCCGCATCTCAAGGCGGGCATCTTCTCCCTTCTCCCCCCGCGCCCACGACCGCGCGTCGTATCCTCCAGAGACCCCGGCCAATCGGCGCTGCGGCCTGCGGGGCTGGTCGCCGCGGGGTCGTGGTAGGAGGATTTGAGTTTGGATTTCGGAGGGAAGGAGAGAGGGAGACTGCGGATTGTCTGGGTTCAGCCATTCGAATCTTTACGGTCGGTCCCTGGCAAAATACGTCTGCAAAACTTACTTTGCGATCCGATCGGATCGTATAGATATCCATTCAACACTCAACACCACATAGGTCATCAAAAATATCTCGGACAACTCACCAAAGCATGAATGCCGGTTACAAAATGAATAGCAACTTCCCCTCCAGCGTGTAAGTTTTTTACGAAACTGATACCCATGTGTCGACCAGGTTTCGCGGACCTGATGGCGCCCGCAGATCAAATCATCGGAGTACCACCAACCGGAGATGGCGACATCCTCCGAGAGAGGCGACGGGGCGGCGACAGAAACCTTGTCGCCCAAGTCAGCTAGGGCGCGCCTAGAGGAACAACTTGGGAAACTTGACATCTCAGAGGAAGAGGCGACGTCGTTGGTTCTAGATGATCGTGTGGATGGGGCGCCAGAGAAGTGGATGGTGGCAGGGAAGATCCTACACCGCAATATACTCCACATCCATACTATCTCCAACACCCTCCGCCCCGCATAGGATAACCCGAAGGGTCTGGTCTTCTTCATAGTAGGGGAGAACATGTTAGTTGCCGAGTTCCCGACGCGGCGAGATTGAGATCGTGTATGGGATGGATCCCCATGGCACATCAGCAAAAACGCAGTCGTACTGTCATAATTCGACGAGTGCATGTGCCCATCAGAACTCAAATTCGACAAACTAAAGGTTTGGGCTCGAGTTGTTAATCTCGCGTTCAATCTACGAGATGAATTATGGTACAAGGCAATTGCAAGACAGATTGACAAGGAGGCCACATCGATCCACTTCGATCATGGGGCGGGCTACCTGCACACCCATATCACTTTGGAGGTAGCCAAACCGCTGAGGAGGTGGATTTTGATCGATTCTGCAAGGAGGGGAACAATCGATCCATATGATATCCAGTACGGAAATATTCCCCACTTTTGCTTCTCTTGTGGTCGCTTAGGCCACTCGGATTTATTTTGTCTGACGCTCGGTACTAGAGATGAGAATGGGGACTTGCCTTTTGGGAAAGGCCTACGGCCACCGGCCGAGAAGAAGAGAGTTGCATCCTCTGAGAGTTCTTCAAAACCCCAGTGGTCAAGATCCAGCAAGAACGAAACCATGAACTCCAGTACTGTAGCAGATGGTGGTGTGGAAGTGACCTCCCACATGAAGCGCACTACAGCTCCAAAACGTAAGGGGGGGGGCGACTCAGGTATATCGTATTGAGCTTCCCCTCTTGACAAACCATGTTGCAAATGATAATGATAGGAAGGAGCATCCAGATGTGATCATGTCCAAGGATGGAGATGGCAATGAGGACGATGGTACGGTGAGAGAATCAAATAAGAAGAAAACTACGCCTAACAATTCTGAATCTTCGGCAAAGGCTGCTAGTCAGCCCTGCCCGTCCCAATGATTTGTAGCTAGAACTGCCAGGGGCTTGGGAACCCCGAGGCAGTTCACGACCTTCACGGTGTTGTGAAGCAAGAAGGGCCTGCTCTGGTTTTTGTTATGGAGACAAAGATCGAAGGAAAATGTGCCAAGAGGTTGAAGCAGACCTTGGGGTTTGATGGTTGCTTTGCTCAAAAACTACAGTTCAACTCACATAGATATTATGGTGCGCGATGTACTGGATAATTCGACGAGTTGGAGATTCACCGGATTCTATGGAGTTCTAAGAGCTGAAAACAGACACCACATTTGGCGATTTCTTCATACCCTACATGGTTTGCCTCATTTAGAGTGGCTATGTATGGGTGATTTTAATGAAACCCTTTATGGGGAAGAGCATTTTAGTCATGCAGCATGACCAAAATGGCAAATGAGAGCCTTCCGTGATGTCACTGATGATTGTGCTCTCCAATATTTAGGTTGGTCTGGAGTACCTTACACATGGGAAAACCGACAATCCGGAGATGCAAATATAAAAGCTCGGCTAGACCGAGCATTAGCTAATGAGGAATTCAGGCAGGAATTTGAGCATGCTCATGTGCATCATGTGTGTTTGATGGAATCTGATCATTTCTTTGTGGTGGCTGATTTCCGGCACCAAGCTTTCAGCAGCAACTTGCATGCACCGAAACCCTTTCGATATGAGAATGTTTGGCAATCTCATAGTGACAATGAAAAACTAGTTTCTGACACTTGGTGTGCTCAAGCCAGGCAGCCAGGTTTGCATGGTGTTATGGACTCTCTAGATGCCTTACAGCGCAAGCTAGCTCTATGGGGAGTTTGCGAATTTGGGTGTTTGACGAGGACTGTCAGGCAACTCCAAAAAAGGCTCGACAAGCTGCGGTGTCAGTCGTTGGGACGTGGTCCATCAGAGGAAGAAAAGGTCATCATGTCTAAACTCAGAGAAGATCTTAGGCTAGAGGAGATATGGTTGAAACAGCGATCATGAGTCCCTTGGCTGCGTGAAGGGGACCGGAACACGGCCTACTTCCAAGCGCAAGCTAAGCAGCGTAAATGCATAAATAAGATCACAAATTTACACCGATCAGATGGCTCAGTTTGTGTGTCGGGAGATGAGAACAAGGAAGAAATCCTTGCTTTCTATCAAGCTCTCCATACTGGTCAAGGATATAGTAGTAGTGATGAGTAGTTATTGCATGTTCCTAGCCAGGTCACTCCGGCCATGAACGATCTATTGAGTAAGCCATTCGAACCCTCGGAGATCCTTGATGCATTATTTCAAATGGCTCCGTCCAAGGCACCTGGGGTGGATGGATTCACAACATGATTTTATCAACGCCGTTGGGATTTATTGAAACATGATAGAATTCCTGCGGTGCCTGATTTCCTAAATGGTGGTGCACTACCAGCTCGCCTAAATGACACTTCGATTATGTTAATCCCCAAGGTACGTCATCCACAGAATAATTCACAATATCGTCCCATTGCCTTGTGCCCGGTAATTTATAAAATTGCGGTCAAAGCGATTACCAATCGGTTTAGGCCTTGCATGGATGAGATTATCTGTGAGGAACAAAGCACTTTCGTCCTAGGTCGATTGATCATAGATAATGTTCTCATTGCATATGAAAGTGTTCACACGATGAAGAAACGGAAGAAAGGAAAAAAACTTTCTCTTGTGCAATTAAATTGGACATCATGAAGGCTTATGACCAAGTCGAGTGGCATTTTTTTGAAGCCATTCTTTTGAGACTCGGATTTGCTGGAAACTTGGTAAGATTAATTATGAAGTGTGTCATGTTAGTTTGCTTCTCTGTTCGCGTTAATGGAGGACTGTTGCCTTATTTCACCCCCTCGAGAGGTGATACGTCTCCAACGTATCTATAATTTTTGGTTGCTCTATGCTATATTATCTACTGTTTTAGACAATATTGGGCTTTATTATCCACTTTTATATTATTTTTGGGACTAACCTATTAACTGGAGACCCAACACAGAATTGTTGTTTTTTTGCCTATTTCAGTGTTTCGAAGAAAAAGAATATCAAACGGAGTCGAAACGGAACGAAATCAACTAGAGAAGTTATTTTTGGAAGGAAAGCTATCGGAAAAGCTTGGAGTGCACGTCAGGAAAGAAGGGAGGTGCCCACGAGGGTGGGGGGCGCACCCACCCCCCTAGGGCGCGCCCCCTGCCTCGTGCCCCCCCCCCCTTCGGTCGACCGACGTGCTTGTTTCACCCATATATACCTACGTATCCTAAAACCTCCAAAGAACACAATAGATCGGGAGTTCCGCCGCTAGAAGCCTCCGTAGCCATCGAAAACCAATCTAGACCCATTCCGGCACCCTGCCGGAGGGGGAATCCTTCTCTGGTGGCCATCTTCATCATCTCGGTGCTCTCCATGACGAGGAGGGAGTAGTTCTCCCTCGGGGCTGAGGGTACGTACCAATAGCTATGTGTTTGATCTCTCTCTCTCTCTCTCTCTCTCTCTCTCTCTCGTGTTCTTGAGGTGATACGATCTTGATGTATCACGAGCTTTTCTATTATATTTGGATCCTATGATGTTTCTTCCCCCCTCTACTCTCTTGTAATGGATTGAGTTCCTCCTTTGAAGTTATCTTATCGGATTGAGTCTTTAAAGATTTGAGAACACTTGATGTATGTCTTGCCGTGGATATCTGTGGTGGCAATGGGATATCAGGTGATTCACTTGATGTATGTTTTGGTGATCAACTTGCGGGTTCCGCCCATGAACCTATGCATAGGGGTTAGCACAAGTTTTCATTGTGATTCTCCGGTAGAAACTTTGGGGCACTCTTTGAGGTCCTTTGTGTTGGTTGAGTAGATGAATCTGAGATTGTGTGACGCATATCGTATAATCATACCCACGGATACTTGAGGTGACATTGGAGTATCTAGGTGACATTAGGGTTTTGGTTGATTTGTGTCTTAAGGTGTTATTCTAGTACGAACTCTAAGGTTGTTTGTGACACTTATAGGAATAGCCCAACGGATTGATTGGAAAGAATAACTTTGAGGTGGTTTCGTACCCTACCATAATCTCTTCGTTCGTTCTCTGCTATTAGTGACTTTGGAGTGACTCTTTGTTGCATGTTGAGGGATAGTTATGTGATCCAATTATGTTATCATTGTTGAGGGAACTTACACTAGCGAAAGTATGAACCCTAGGCCTTGTTTCCTATCATTGCAATACTATTTACGCTCACTTTTATCATTAGTTACCTTGCTATTTTTATAATTTCAGATTACAAATACCTTTATCTACTATCCATATACCACTTGTATCATCATCTCTTCGCCGAACTAGTGCACCTATACAATTTACCATTGTATTGGGTGTGTTGGGGACATAAGAATTTGGTTGCAGGGTTGCTTGAGAGAGACCATCTTCATCCTACGCCTCCTATGGATTGATAAACCTTAGGTCATCCACTTGAGGGAAATTTGCTACTGTGCTACAAACCTCTGCACTTGGAGGCCCAACAACGTCTACAAGAAAAAGGTTGTGTAGTAGACATCAAGCTCTTTTCTGGCGCCGTTGCCGGGGAGGTTAGCGCTTGAAGGTATATCTTTAGATCTTGCAATCGAGTCTTTTAGTTTCTTGTTTTATCACTAGCTTAGTTTATAAAAGAAAACTATTAAAAATGGAATTAAGTTTGCCTCATATGCTTCATCTTTTTAATATCTTTCGTGAGTATGATGGAAAGGAAAATTGTGCTCAAGTGCTAGAAGAAGAATGCATTAGAATGTTCGGAACTAAATATTTGAATGATGAGCATGATTGCAATGTTGTTAGTATGAATTCTTTGAATATCCATGACACTAATGATGATTGCACTAGTTATGATGAAAATGTCTCCTATAAACATGCCAATTTTTGTGGAGTGCGTTGGGTTTGTAAGTACACACCAAATAGAGAAGATAGATATTGCAAGAAGCATAAGTACTTAGAAACTAAATTGTTGCAAGAAGAGCTAGATGATTGTGCTGAAAATTTAAATTTTCTTGGCCATACTTGTGAGCTTGTAATGAACGTGGTCATTTAATTATCCGATGCAAATTGTTTCATGATCTAATCGTGTCCAAAAATTGTGATGACTTGATTTCCCTTGCACATCATAATGAACTTAGTTTGCTCTTGGGTTATGAAGAAATTAAATGTATAACTAAGGATATTCTAAATTTTGCCCTTGATAAAGTTCTTTATTTTGATCTAGAGAAAATTTATATGTATTGTGCGGTGAATTGCATTGAAAATCCTTATATTGCCAACTACATAAAGAAAAGAATACAAATAGAAGATGAAGAGAATATTAATGAAAGGGAAGAGACTTCCCAATTGTTGGGGAACGTAGTAATTTCAAAAAAATTCCTACGCACACGCAAGATCATGGTGATGCATAGCAACGAGGGGGAGAGTCTGATCTACGTACCCTTGTAGATCGCAACGGAAGCGTTGACACAACGTAGAGGAAGTAGTCGTACGTCTTCCCGATCCGACCGATCCAAGCACCGTTACTCCGGCACCTCCGAGTTCTTAGCACACGTTCAGCTCAATGACGATCCTCGGGCTCCGATCCAGCAAAGCGTCGAGGAAGAGTTCCGTCAGCACGACGGCGTGGTGACGATCTTGATGTACTACCGACGCAGGGCTTCGCCTAAGCACTGCAACAATATGATCGAGGTGGAATTTGGTGGCAGGGGGCACCGCACACGGCTAAGGAACGATCACCAAGGATCAACTTGTGTGTCTATGGGGTGCCCCCTGCCCCCGTATATAAAGGAGCAAGGGAGGAGGGGCGGCCGGCCTAGGAGTTGGCGCGCCAAGGGGAGTCCTACTCCCACCGGGAGTAGGACTCCTTCTTTCCTAGTCCAACTAGGAGAAGGGGGGAAAGGAGGAAAGTGGAGAAGGAAGGGAGAGGTGGGCCGCGCCCCAAATCCCTTGTCCAATTCGGACTGGACTTGGGAGGGGCGCGCGCCACCTCCTGGCTCCTTCCCACTAAAGCCCATTAAGGCCCAATACTCTTCCCCGTATTCCCGTAACTCCCCGGTACCTTCGAAAATACCCGAATCACTCGGAACCTTTCCGATGTCCGAATATAGTCGTCCAATATATCGATCTTTACGTCTCGACCATTTCGAGACTCCTCGTCATGTCCCCGATCTCATCCGGGACTCCGAACTCCTTCGGTACATCAAAACTCATAAACTCATAATATAATTGTCATCGAAACCTTAAGCATGCGGACCCTACGGTTCGAGAACAATGTAGACATGACCGAGACACGTCTCCGGGCAATAACCAATAGCGGGACCTGGATGCCCATATTGGCTCCTATATATTCTACGAAGATCTTTATCGGTCAGACCGCATAACAACATACGTTGTTCCCTTTGTCATCGGTATGTTACTTGCCCGAGATTCGATCGTCGGTATCCAATACCTAGTTCAATCTCGTTACCGGCAAGTCTCTTTACTCGTTCCGTAATACAACATCCCGCAACTAACTCATTAGTTGCAATGCTTGCAAGACTTTAAGTGATGTGCATTACCGAGAGGGCCCAGAGATACCTCTCCGACAATCGGAGTGACAAATCCTAATCTCGAAATACGCCAACCCAACATCTACCTTTGGAGACACCTGTAGTACTCCTTTATAATCACACAGTTACGTTGTGACGTTTGGTAGTACCCAAAGTGTTCCTCCGGAAAACGTGAGTTGCATAATCTCATAGTCATAGGAACATGTATAAGTCATGAAGAAAGCAATAGCAACATACTAAACGATCGGGTGCTAAGCTAATGAAATGGGTCATGTCAATCAGATCATTCATCTAATGATGTGATCTCGTTAATCAACTAACAACTCTTTGTCCATGGTTAGGAAACATAACCATCTTTGATTAACGAGCTAGTCAAGTAGAGGCATACTAGTGACACTCTGTTTGTCTATGTATTCACACATGTATTATGTTTCCGGTTAATACAATTCTAGCATGAATAATAAACATTTATCATGAAATAAGGAAATAAATAATAACTTTATTATTGCCTCTAGGGCATATTTCTTTCAGTCTCCCACTTGCACTAGAGTCAATAATCTAGATCACATCACCATGTGATTAACATCGATAGTTCACATCATCATGTGATTAACACCCATAGTTCACATCGCCATGTGACCAACACCCAAAGGGTTTACTGGATTCAGTAATCTAGTTCACATCGCTATGTGATTAACACCCAAAGAGTACTAAGGTGTGATCATGTTTTGCTTGTGAGAGAATCTTAGTCAACGGTCTTTCACATTCAGATCCGTTATGTATTTTGCAATTTTCTATGTCTAGAATGCTCTGCACGGAGCTACTATAGCTAATTGCTCCCACTTTAAATATGTATCTAGATCGAGACTTAGAGTTATCCAGATCAGTTTCAAAACTTGCATCGACGTAACCTTTTACGACGAACCTTTTTGTCACATCCATAATCGAGAAACATATCCTTATTTCACTAAGGATAATTCTGACCGCTGTCCAGTGATCTACTCCTAGATCACTATTGTACTCCCTTGCCAAATCAATGCAGGGTATACAATAGATCTGGTATACAGCATGACATACTTTATAGAACCTATGGCCAAGGCATAGGGAATGACTTTCATTCTCTTTCTATCTTCTGTCGTGGTCAGGCTTTGAGTCTTACTCAACTTCACACCTTGTAATACAGGCAAGAACTCTTTCTTTGACTGCTCCATTTTGAACTACTTCAAAAACTTGTCAAGGTATGTACTCATTGAAAAAACTTATCAAGCGTCTTGATCTATCTCTATAGATCTTGAAGCTCAATATGTAAGCAGATTCACCGAAGTCTTTCTTTGAAAAACTCCTTTCAAACACTCCTTTATGCTTTACAGAATAATTCTACATTATTTCCGATCAACAATCTGTCATTCACATATACTTTATCAGAAATGTTGTAGTGCTCCCACTCACTTTCTTGTAAATACAGGCTTCTCCAAAAGTTTGTATAAAACCAAATGCTTTGATCACACTATCAAAGCGTTTATTCCAACTCCGAGAGGCTTGCACCAGTCCATAAATGGATCGCTGGAGCTTGCACACTTTGTTATCTCCCTTTGGATCGACAAAACCTTCTGGTTGCATCATATAAAACTCTTCTTCTAGAAATCCATTCAGGAATGCAGTTTTGACATCCATCTGCCAAATTTCATAATCATAAAATGCGGCAATTGCTAACATGATTCGGACAGACTCAAGCATAGATACGAGTGAGAAGCTCTCATCGTAGTCAACACCTTGAACTTGTCGAAAACCTTTTGCGACAATTCTAGCTTTGTAGATAGTAACACTACTATCAGCGTCCGTCTTCCTCTTGAAGATCCATTTATTCTCAATTGCTTGCCGATCGTCGGGCAAGTCAACCAAAGTCCAAACTTTGTTCTTATACATGGATCATATCTCAGATTTCATGGCCTCAAACCATTTCGCGGAATCTGGGCTCATCATCACTTCCTCATAGTTCATAGGTTCGTCATGGTCTAGTAACATGACTTCCAGAACAGGATTACCGTACCACTCTGATGCGGATCTCACTCTGGTTTACCTACGAGATTCGGTAGTAACTTGATCCAAAGTTTCATGATCATCATCATTAGCTTCCTCACTAATTGGTGTAGGTGTCACAGAAACCGGTTTCTGTGATGTACTACTTTCCAATAAGGGAGGAGGTACAGTTACCTCATCAAGTTCTACTTTCCTCCCACTCACTTCTTTCAAGAGAAACTCCTTCTCTAGAAAGGATCCATTATAAGCAACGAATGTCTTGCCTTAGGATATGTGATAGAAGGTGTACCCAACAGTCTCCTTTGGGTATCCTATGAAGACATATTTCTCCGATTTGGGTTTGAGCTTATCAGGATGAAACTTTTTCTCATAAGCATCGCAACCCCAAACTTCAAGAAACGACAACTTTGGTTTCTTGCCAAACCATAGTTCATAAGGTGTCGTCTCGACGAATATAGATGGTGCCCCTTTTTTAACATGAATGCAGCTGTCTCTAATGCATGACCCCAAAAACGATAGTGGTAAATCGGTAAGAAACATCATAGATTGCACTATATCCAATAAAGTATGGTTATGACGTTCGGACACACCATTATGCTGTGGTGTTCCAGGTGGCGTGAGTAGTGAAACTATTTCACATTGTTTTAACTGAAGACCAAACTCGTAACTCAAATACTCTTTTCCATGATCAGATCATAGAAACTTTATTTTCTTGTTACGATTATTTTCCACTTCACTCTGAAATTATATGAACTTTTCAAATGTATCAGACTTCTATTTCATTAAGTAGATATACCCATATCTGCTCAAATCATCTGTGAAGGTCAGAAAATAATGATACCCGCTGCAAGCCTTAAATATTCATCGGACCACATACATCAGTATGTATGATTTCCATCAAATCTGTTGCTTGCTCCATTGTTCCAGAGAACGGCGTTTTAGTCATCTTGCCCAAAAGGCATGGTTCGCAAGCATCAAGTGATTCATAATCAAGTGATTCCGAAAGCCCATCAGCATGGAGTTTCTTCATGCGCTTTATACCAATATGACCTAAACGGCAGTGCCACAAATAAGTTGCATTATCATTATTAACTTTGCATCTTTTGGTTTCAATATTATGAATATGTGTATCACTACGATCGAGATCCAACGAACTTGTTTCATTGGGTGTATGACCATCGAAGGTTTTATTCATGTAAACAGAACAACAATTATTCTCTGACTTTAATGAATAACCGTATTGCAATAAACATGATCAAATCATATTCATGCTCAACGCAAAAACCAAATAACACTTATTTAAGTTCAACACTAATCCCGAAAGTATAGGGGAGTGTGTGATGATGATCATATCAATCTTGGAACTACTTCCAACACACATCGTCACTTCACCCTTAACTAGTCTCTGTTTATTCTGCAACTCCCGTTTCGAGTTACTAATCTTAGCAACTGAACTAGTATCAAATACTGAGGGTTTGCTATAAACACTAGTAAAGTACACATAAATAACATGTATATCAAATATACTTATGTTCACTTTGCCATCCTTCTTATCCGCCAATCACTTGGGGTAGTTCCGCTTCCAGTGACCAGTCCCTTTGCAGTAGAAGCACTCAGTCTCAGGCTTAGGTCCAGATTTGGGCTTCTTCACTTGAGCAGCAACTTGCTTGCTGTTCTTTTTGAAGTTCCCCTTCTTCCCTCTGCCCTTTTCTTGAAACTAGTGGTCTTGTCTACCATCAACACTTGATGTTTTTCTTGATTTCTACCTTCATCGATTTCAGCATCACGAAGAGCTTGGGAATCGTTTCCGTTATCCCTTGCATATCATAGTTCATCACGAAGTTCTACTAACTTGGTGATGGTGACTAGAGAATTCCATCAATCACTATCTTATCTGGAAGATTAACTCCCACTTGATTCAAGCGATTGTAGTACCCAGACAATCTGAGCACATGCTCACTAGTTGAGTGATTCTCCTCCATCTTTTAGCTATAGAACTTGTTGGAGACATCATATCTCTCAACTCGGGTATTTTCTTGAAATATTAACTTCAACTCCTGGAACATCTCATATGGTCCATGACGTTCAAAACGTCTTTGAAGTCCCGATTCTAAGCCATTAAGCATGGTGCACTAAACTATCAAGTAGTCATCATATTGAGCTAGCCAAACGTTCATAACGTCTGCATCTGCTCCTGCAATAGGTCTGTCACCTAGCGGTGCATCAAGGACATAATTTTTCTGTGCAGCAATGAGGATAAACCTCAGATCACGGATCCAATCCATATCATTGCTACTAACATCTTTCAACACAATTTTCTCTAGGAACATATCAAAATAAACATATGAAAGCAACAACGCGAGCTATTGATCTTCAACATAGATATGCTAATACTACCGGGACTAAGTTCATGATAAATTAAAGTTCAATTAATCATATTACTTAAGAACTCCCACTTAGATAGACATCCCTCTAATTCTCTAAGTGATCACGTGATCCAAATCAACTAAACCATAACCGATCATCACGTGAGATGGAGTAGTTTTCAATGGTGAACATCGTTATGTTGATCATATCTACTATATGATTCACGCTCGACCTTTCGGTCTCCGTGTTCCGAGGCCATATCTGCATATGCTAGGCTCGTCAAGTTTAACCTGAGTATTCTGCGTGTGCAAAACTGGCTTGCACCCATTGTAGATGGACGTAGAGCTTATCACACTCGATCATCACGTGGTGTCTGGGCACGACGAACTTTGGCAACGGTGCATACTCAGGGAGAACACTTCTTGATAATTTAGTGAGAGATCATCTTATAATGCTACCGTCAATCAAAGCAAGATAAGATGCATAAAAAGATAAACATCACATGCAATCAAAATATGTGACATGATATGGCCATCATCATCTTGTGCCTTTGATCTCCATCTTCAAAGCATCGTCATGATTTCCATCGTCACCGGCATGACATCATGATCTCCATCATCTTGATCTATATCAATATGTCGTCACATGGTCGTCTCGCCAACTATTGCTCTTGCAACTATCGCTATCGCATAGCGATAAAGTAAAGCAATTATTGGGTGCTTGCATCTTATGCAATAGACAGACAACCATAAGGCTTTTGCCAGTTGCCGATAACTTCAACAAAACATGATCATCTTATACAACAACTTATAACTCATCACGTTTTGACCATATCACATCACAACATGCCCTGCAAAAACACGTTAGACGTCCTCTACTTTGTTGTTGCAAATTTTACGTGGCTGCTATGGGCTTAGCAAGAACCAATCTTACCTACGCATTAAAACCACAATGATAGTTTGTCAAATAGACTCCGTTTTAACCTTCGCAAGGACCGAGCGTAGCCACACTTGGTTCAACTAAAGTTGGAGAAACAGTCACCCGCAAGTCACCTATGTGCAAAGCACGTCGGGGAAACCGGTCTCGCGTAAGCGTACGCGTAATGTCGGTCCGGGCCGCTTCATCCAACAATACCGCCGAACCAAAGTATGACATGCTGGTAGGCAGTATGACTTATATCGCCCACAACTCACTTGTGTTCTACTCGTGCATATAACATCAAACCATAAAACCTAGGCTCGGATGCCACTGTTGGGGAACGTAGTAATTTCAAAAAAATTCCTACGCACACGCAAGATCATGGTGATGCATAGCAACAAGGGGGAGAGTCTGATCTACGTACCCTTGTAGATCACAACGGAAGCATTGACACAACGTAGAGGAAGTAGTCGTACGTCTTCCCGATCCGACCGATCCAAGCACCGTTACTCTGGCACCTCCGAGTTCTTAGCACATGTTCAGCTCGATGACGATCCTCGGGCTCTGATCCAGCAAAGCGTCGAGGAAGAGTTCCGTCAGCATGACGGCGTGGTGACGATCTTGATGTACTACCGACGCAGGGCTTCGCCTAAGCACTGCAACAATATGATCGAGGTGGAATTTGGTGGCAGGGGGCACCGCACACGGCTAAGGAATGATCACCAAGGATCAACTTGTGTGTCTATGGGGTGCCCCCTGCCCCCGTATATAAAGGAGCAAGGGAGGAGGGGCGGCCGGCCTAGTAGTTGGCGCGCCAAGGGGAGTCCTACTCCCACCGGGAGTAGGACTCATTCTTTCCTAGTCCAACTAGGAGAAGGGGGAAAGGAGGGAAGTGGAGAAGGAAGGGAGAGGTGGGCCGCGCCCCAAATCCCTTGTCCAATTCGGACTGGACTTGGGAGGGGCGCGCGCCACCTCCTGGCTCCTTCCCACTAAAGCCCATTAAGGCCCAATACTCTTCCCCGTATTCCCGTAACTCCCCGGTACCTCCGAAAATACCCGAATCACTCGGAACCTTTCCGATGTCCGAATATAGTCGTCCAATATATCGATCTTTATGTCTCGACCATTTCGAGACTCCTCGTCATGTCCCCGATCTCATCCGGGACTCCGAACTCCTTCGGTACATCAAAACTCATAAACTCATAATATAACTGTCATCGAAACCTTAAGCGTGCGGACCCTACGGTTCGAGAACAATGTAGACATGACCGAGACACGTCTCCGGTCAATAACCAATAGCGGGACCTGGATGCCCATATTGGCTCCTATATATTCTACGAAGATCTTTATCGGTCAGACCGCATAACAACATATGTTGTTCCCTTTGTCATCGGTATGTTACTTGCCCGAGATTCGATCGTCGGTATCCAATACCTAGTTCAATCTCGTTATCGGCAAGTCTCTTTACTCGTTCCGTAATACAACATCCCGCAACTAACTCATTAGTTGCAATGCTTGCAAGACTTTAAGTGATGTGCATTACCGAGAGGGCCCAGAGATACCTCTCCGACAATCGGAGTGACAAATCCCAATCTCGAAATACGCCAACCCAACATCTACCTTTGGAGACACCTGTAGTACTCCTTTATAATCACCCAGTTACGTTGTGACGTTTGGTAGTACCCAAAGTGTTCCTCTGGAAAACGTGAGTTGCATAATCTCATAGTCATAGGAACATGTATAAGTCATGAAAAAAGCAATAGCAACATACTAAACGATCGGGTGCTAAGCTAATGGAATGGGTCATGTCAATCAGATCATTCATCTAATGATGTGATCCCGTTAATCAAATAACAACTCTTTGTCCATGGTTAGGAAACATAACCATCTTTGATTAACGAGCTAGTCAAGTAGAGGCATACTAGTGACACTCTGTTTGTCTATGTATTCACACATGTATTATGTTTCCGGTTAATACAATTCTAGGATGAATAATAAACATTTATCATGAAATAAGGAAATAAATAATAACTTTATAATTGCCTCTAGGGCATATTTCTTTCACCAATATCCTCCTATTATTTCTTATGATGAATCAGGTAACGAGGAGGAGCCTCCTATTCAACCAATCTCATTAATAAGGAGCTCCAAAAAGAGGATTGAACCCACACATGATGTGGTGAAGAAGAAGAAAAGAAAAAGGAAGAGAGGTAAAAATATATCTCTCCCAAATAGTGCTGCTCCTATTACTATTGTGCCTCATGAAAATATAATTGTGGAAGATAATGATACTTCTTATAATCTTGAAAATCTTTTTGGCACTTGCTTGGAAGAATATGATAATTGCTATACTATTGGTGCTATCCATACTATTGATGATGAGAGTGATTATGCTTATGATATGAAAAGGCCCAAGTTTGGGGATGCTATGTTTGATGAAGATGATGTGTTTGAGAATATATTTTCTGCAATTAATGTTAGTACCAAGCTTGGGGAAGCTATGATTAATGAAGATGATATTTTTAGTCTCCCAAGTTTTGATATGCAAATTTATAATGATGATAGCATGCCTCCTATCTATGATGATTATTTTGATGACATGTATGCTTTAAAGAATAATAATAAGAATGAACCTTGTTATCTTGATCTTAATTTTCAATCACATGATAGTTATTTTGTTGAGTTTGCTCCCACTATTATTCATGAGAAGGATTTTGCTTATGTGGAGAGTAGTAAATTTTCTATGCTTGTAGATCATGAAAAGAATGCTTTAGGTGCTGGTTATATTGTTGAATTCATTCATGATGCTACTGAAAATTATTATGAGGGAGGAACATATGCTTGTAGGAATTGCAATAATATCAAGTTTCCTCTCTATGTGCTTAAAGTTTTGAAGTTATGCTTGTTTTGCTTTCCTATGCTAGTTGGTTATTGTTCCCATAAATTGTTTGCTCACAAAATCCCTATGCATAGGAAGTGGGTTAGACTTAAATGTGCTAATAATATTCTTCATGATGCTCTCTTTATGTTTTAATTTTTATCCTTTATGTGAGCATCATTGAATTCATCATGCCTAGCTAGGGGCGTTAAACGATAGCGCTTGTTGGGAGGCAACCCAATCCTATTCTTGTTCTTTACTTTTGTTCCTGTTTAGTAATAAATAATTCATCTAGCCTCTGTTTATATGTGGTTTTATGCTTTTAATTAGTGTTTGTGCCAAGTAGAACCTTTGGGAAGACTTGGGGAAAGTCTTGTTGATCATGCTGTAAAAAACAGAAACTTTAGCGCTCACGAGAATTGCTGCCATTTTTTATTGGAGAGTGCTATTGAGCTAATTATTTTTGCAGATGATTAATAGATAAATTCCTCAGGTCCAGAAATTTATTTTAGAATTTTTGAGGTTCCAGAAGTTTGCGTTAGTTACAGATTACTACAGACTGTTCTGTTTTTGACAGATTCTGTTTTTCGTGTGTTGTTTTCTTATTTTGATGAATCTATGGCTAGTAAAAGAGTTTATAAACCATAGAGAAGTTGGAATACAGTAGGTTTAACACCAATATAAATAAAGAATGAGTTCATTACAGTACCTTGAAGTAGTGTTTTGTTTTCTTTCACTAACGGAGCTTACGAGTTTTCTGTTAAGTTT
Organism: Triticum monococcum; assembly: GCA_034509565.1. Classification (NCBI taxonomy): domain Eukaryota; kingdom Viridiplantae; phylum Streptophyta; class Magnoliopsida; order Poales; family Poaceae; genus Triticum; species Triticum monococcum. The sequence goes on from CM067847.1 coordinate 516,284,102, forward strand.
TGTGTTGTGAAGTTTTCAAGTTTTGGGTAAAGATTCGATGGACTATGGAACAAGGAGTGGTAAGAGCCTAAGCTTGGGGATGACCAAGGCACCCCAAGGTAATATTCAAGGACAACCAAGAGCCTAAGCTTGGGGATGCTCCGGAAGGCATCCCCTCTTTCGTCTTCATTCATCGGTAACTTTACTTAGAGCTATATTTTTATTCGCCACATGATATGTGTTTTGCTTGGAGCGTCAATTTATTTTGTTAGGATTTGCTTGCTGTTATTTATAACAATGTTTTGCATCTTTTATTTCAATAAAAGTTGCATTGATAGCCTTTACTATGCCTATGTTACAAGTATACATGTTGCTGTTTGAAAACAGAAAGTTTACCGCTGTTGCAATAATTCCCTAGAAAAGTCAGAATGTGATAAAATGTTGAAACCTTTTGCATATTAAGCTCTGATAAATTTACTACAGTGGGAATTTTCCTTCATAATTTTTGGAGCTAGGGAAGTATGGATTTTGCTGCATTCTTTACAGACTATCCTGTTTAGGCAGATTGCTGTTATGTTTGCATTGTTTGCATATGTTTGCTTCTTTAATGATTCTATTTGAGGATAGGACTATTAAATATGCAGAGGCATTTAGTATCAAATGTTGAATAATAATTTTAGTGATTTTCTACAGTAGAGTATGATAAGGTTTTGGCAATGGTTTATACTAACTTATCTCATGAGTCCTTGTTGATTTTGTGTGGATGAAGCTTTTGAGATTTAGGGAGACCGTGATATGAGAGGAATTAAGGACACAAAAGCTCAAGCTTGGGGATGCCCCGGTTGGCATCCCACCTTTCTTATTCAACAACTATCGGTTAGTATCGGTTGATCCTAAGTTTTTTGCTTCTTCACATGATGTTTGCTATTCTTAGATGTCATTTTATTTTGCTTTGCTTGCTGTTTGAATAAAATACCAAGATCTGAAATTATTAAATGTTAGAGAGTCTTCACATAGTTGCATAATTATTCAACTACTCATTGATCTTCACTTATATCTTTCGGAGTAGTTTGTCATTTGCTCTAGTTCTTCACTTATATCTTTTAGAGGATGGTGGTAGTTTTATTTTAAAGAAATAGATGAACTCTCATGCTTCACTTAGATTATTTTGAGAGTCTTAAATAGCATGGTAATTTGCTTAAAATCCTAATATGCTAGATATTCAAGATTAGTAAAATTTTCTTATGAGTGTTTTGAATACTAAGAGAAGTTTGATGCTTGATGATTGTTTTGAGATATGGAGGTAATAATATCAAAGTCGTGCTAGTTGAGTAGTTGTGAATTTGAGAAATGCTTGTGTTGAAGTTTGCAAGTCCCGTAGCATGCACGTATGGTAAACGTTGTGTAACAAATTTGAAACATGAGGTGTTATTTGATTGTCCTCCTTATGAGTGGCGGTCGGGGACGAGCGATGGTCTTTTCCTACCAATCTATCCCCCTAGGAGCATGCGCGTAGTGCCGAGGTTTTTGATGACTTGTAGATTTTTGCAATAAGTATGTGAGTTATTTATGACTAATGTTGAGTCCATGGATTATACACACTCTCACCCTTCCATCCTTGCTAGCCTCTTCGGTACCGTGCATTGCCCTTTCTCACATTGAGAGTTGGCGCAAACTTCACCGGTGCATCCAAACCCCGTGATATGATATGCTCTTTCACACATAAACCTCCTTATATATTCCTCAAAACAGCCACCATACCTACCTATTATGGCATTTCCATAGCCATTCCGAGATATATTGCCAAGCAACTTTTCATCATTCTGTTCATCATGACACGTTCATCATTGTCATATTGCTTAGCATGATCATGTAGTTGACATAGTATTTGTGGCAAAGCCACCGTTCATAATTCTTTCATACATGTCACTCTTGGTTCATTGCATATCCCGATACACCGCCGGAGGCATTCATATAGAGTCATCTTTGTTCTAGTATCGAGTTGTAATCATTGAGTTGTAAATAAATAGAAGTGTGATGATCATCATTATTAGAGCATTGTCCCAAGTGAGGAATAAATAAAAAAGAGAGAAAGGCCATAAAAAAAGAGAAGGCCCAAAAAAAGAGAAAGGACATAAAAAAGGAGAAAAGGCCCCAAAAAATGAGAGAAAAAGAGAGAAGGGACAATGCTACTATCCTTTCCCACACTTGTGCTTCAAAGTAGCACCATGATCTTCATGATAGAGAGTCTCTTGTTTTGTCACTTTCATATACTAGTGGGAATTTTTCATTATAGAACTTGGCTTGTATATTCCAACAATGCGCCTCCTCAAGTGCCCTAGGTCTTCGTGAGCAAGCAAGTTGGATGCACACCCACTTAGTTTTTTTTGTTGAGCTTTCCTACATTTATAGCTCTAGTGCATCCGTTGCATGGCAATCCCTACTCCTTGCATTAACATCAATCGGTGGGCATCTCCATAGCCCATTGATTAGCCTCGTTGATGTGAGACTTTCTCCTTTTTGTCTTCTCCACATAACGCCCTCATTATATTCTATTCCACCCATAGTGCTATATCCATGGCTCGCGCTCATGTATTGTGTGAAAGTTTATAGGTTTGAGATTACTGAAGTATGAAACAATTGCTTGGCTTGTCATCGGGGTTGTGCATGATGAGAGCATTCTTGTGTGGCGAAAATGAAACATGACTAAACTATATGATTTTGTAGGGATGAACTTTCTTGGGCCATGTTATTTTGAGAAGACATAATTGCTTAGTTAGTATGCTTGAAGCATTATCATTTTTATGTCAATATGAACTTTTGTCTTGAATCTTATGAATCTGAATATCCATACCACAATTAAGAAGAATCACATTGAAATTATGCCAAGTAGCACGCCGCATCAAAAATTCTGTTTTTATCATTTACCTACTCGACGACGAGCAGGAATTAAGCTTGGGGATGCTTGATACGTCTCCAACGTATCTATAATTTTTGATTGCTCCATGCTATATTATCTACTGTTTTAGACAATATTGGGCTTTATTATCCACTTTTATATTATTTTTGGGACTAACCTATTAACCGGAGGCCCAGCCCAGAATTGTTGTTTTCTTGCCTATTTCAGTGTTTCAAAGAAAAGGAATATCAAACAGAGTCGAAATGGAACGAAATCAACTAGAGAAGTTATTTTTGGAAGGAAAGCTACCGGAAAAGCTTGGAGTGCACATCAGGAAAGAAGGGAGGTGCCCACGAGGGTGGGTGGCGCGCCCCCTGCCTCGTGCCCCCCCTTCGGTCCACCGACGTGCTTCTTTCACCCATATATACCTACGTATCCTAAAACTTCCATAGAACACAATAGATCGGGAGTTCCGCCGCCAGAAGCCTTCGTAGCCACCGAAAACCAATCTAGACCCATTCCGGCACCCTGCCGGAGGGGGAATCCTTCTCTGGTGGCCATCTTCATCATCCCGGTGCTCTCCATGACGAGGAGGGAGTAGTTCTCCCTCGGGGCTGAGGGTAAGTACCAGTAGCTATGTGTTTGATCTCTCTCTCTCTCTCTCGTGTTCTTGAGGTGATACGATCTTGATTTATCGTGAGCTTTGCTATTATATTTGGATCCTATGATGTTTCTTCCCCCCTCTACTCTCTTGTAATGGATTGAGTTCCCCCTTTGAAGTTATCTTATCGGATTGAGTCCTTAAAGATTTGAGAACACTTGATGTATGTCTTGCCGTGGATATCTGTGGTGACAATGGGATATCACGTGATTCACTTGATGTATGTTTTGGTGATCAACTTGCGGGTTCTGCCCATGAACCTATGCATAGGGGTTGGCACATGTTTTCGTCGTGATTCTCCGGTAGAAACTTTGGGGCACTCTTTGAGGTCCTTTGTGTTGGTTGAATAGATGAATCTGCGATTGTGTGACACATATCATATAATCATACCCACAGCTACTTGAGGTGACATTGGAGTATCTAGGTGACATTAGGGTTTTGGTTGATTTGTGTCTTAATGTGTTATTCTAGTACGAACTCTAGGGCTGTTTGTGACACTTATAGGAATAGCCCAACAGATTGATTGGAAAGAATAACTTTGAGGTGGTTTCGTACCCTACCATAATCTCTTCGTTCGTTATCCGCTATTAGGGACTTTGGAGTGACTCTTTGTTGCATGTTCAGGGATAGTTATGTGATCCAATTATGTTATCATTGTTGAGGGAACTTACACTAGCGAAAGTATGAACCCTAGGCCTTGTTTCCTATCATTGCAATACCGTTTACGCTCACTTTTATCATTAGTTACCTTGCTGTTTTTATAATTTCAGATTACAAATACCTTTATCTACTATCCATATACCACTTGTATCACCATCTCTTCGCCGAACTAGTGCACCTATACAATTTACCATTGTATTGGGTGTGTTGGGGACACAAGAGACTCTTTGTTATTTGGTTGCAGGGTTGCTTGAGAGAGACCATCTTCATCCTATGCCTCCTACGGATTGATAAACCTTAGGTCATCCACTTGAGGGAAATTTGCTACTTTCCTACAAACCTCTGCACTTGGAGGCCCAACAACGTCTACAAGAAGAAGGTTGTGTAGTAGACATCAAGAGGTCTTCGGTAGGGTTGCCCTATATCACCATATCTCTTCCAATTATTGATACATATCCAACGTATCTATAATTTTTTATTGTTCCGTGCTATTATATTATCTATCTTGGATGTTTTATATGAATTTATATGCTATTTTATATTATTTTTGGGACTAACCTATTAACCTAGAGCCCAGTGCCAGTTTCTGTTTTTTCCTTGTTTTTGAGTTTCGTAGAAAAGGAATATCAAACAGAGTCCAAATGAGCTGAAATTTACGGTGATTTTTTATGGACCAGAAGAAGCCCCCGAAGCAAAAGAGTTGGGCCAGAAGAGCCACAAGGCATCCACAAGGGTGGAGGGCGCCCCCACCCTAGGGCGCGCCCCTGTCTTGTCGTCGCCTCGTGGATCCCCCTGACTTGATCCTAACGCCAAAAATTCCTATAAATATATAAACCCTCAGAAATAAACCTAGATCGGGAGTTCCGCCGCCTCAAGCCTCTGTAGCCATGAAAAACCAATCGGGAGCCTGTTTTGGCACCATGGCAGAGGGGGAAACCATCACCGGCGGCCATCTTCATCATCCCGGCGGTCTCCATGACGAGGAGGGAGTAGTTCACCCTTGGGGCTGAGGGTATGTACCGGTAGCTATGTGTTTGATCTCTCTCTCTCTCTCTCGTGTTCTTGATTTGCCACCATCTTGTGTTGGGTTACGCATTAATTTCAAAAAAATCCTACGCACACACAAGATCATGGTGATGCATAGCAACGAGAGGGGAGAGTGTTGTCCACGTACCCTTGTAGACCATAAGCGGAAGCGTTATGACAACGCGGTTGATGTAGTCGTACGTCTTCATGATCGACCGATCCTAGTACCGAAAGTTCGGCACCTCCGCGATCTGCACACGTTTGGCTCGGTGACGTCCCACAAACTCATGATCCAGCAGAGTGTAGAGGGAGAGCTTCGTCAGCACGACGGCGTGATGACGGTGATGATGATGTCAGCATTCTCGGAACAGGGGTCCCCAGACTTGCCTGCCTGCGGCCCACGGCGTGGCTCTGCGTACGGGCCCATATGACCCATCTTCACCAACAAGCACTCAAGATCCTCGCGAGGGGCCAAGCCTCGCGAGGCGGACGACGCAAGACCTCCTCGGGAGCGGCTTCACCAGGCTGGCTCGCGAGGGGCGGAGAGTTCAAGGCAAGGCAAACCTCACGAGGTTTCAGTGACGTGAGCCATGACGACCAAGGCCAGGCGGGCACCGGCGCGCACAGTGTCCTTGTTTCCTCTTTGGTGCTAAGGGAGCAAGCACGGGCGCGGAGTACCGAGGCGTCAAGCAAAGGTTTCCATATCGGTGCAATGAGACCAAGACCAGCAGGACGGCAAGACGGAGGTCACCATGGAGCCCAAGGTGGCATCACCACCAGAGCCTTTTGCAGGCGAAGACTGCTTTTGTCAGGATAAGCTGTGCTAGCTGTCCCCTTTCAAATTGGCCGTTGTTGGCTCCCTTCCCGCTCAATATTTGGGGAGAGGACCAGGGCCTCTATAAATAGGACTAGCCACCACCATAGCTAGGGGACGGATCGAAGAGAGAGACCCAGACAACCACAAGTTCACCAAGCACAAGAACACCTCTCCTCAGGAGGCTGTTCTTCCCTTTGTACTGTTCATCCCTAGCCCAAGAGGCAATCCACCACCACCACACTGGAGTAGGGTATTACACCACAATGGTGGCCCGAACCAGTATAAATCTTGTGTCCTCTGTGTTGCGAGTTCGTCGAGCTAGCCCATGAGATCTTAGCGAAGCTTGGACGTGGATCGGTAGGGGGAGATCTTCGCGCGCACCCCAGTGTTCGAACCTTGAGGGTTTTGCCGGAACCAGAGATCCAACATTTGGCGCGCCAGGTAGGGAGTGCGCCGGAGCCTCTTTCCTGTCAGTCTATTCGCCGATGCTCCGCGGTTCCGATGTTCGGCGACTCAAGGACCAACGCCGACCGCTGGGCAGCCTGGCCGGCCTGGGCGGCGCCGCTTGCCCAGGAAGACCTCAACCCCATGCTACAAGCGGCACGAGCACCACCTGACACTGCGGGGCACGGGCGGCATGGCCAGACACCGTCCACCCTCACCCCACTACAGGCACAAGCTGCTGCAAGGGCCGCAAGCCACGCCGCGGCGATGGTGCCGCACACCCGGAGGGAGCAGGCAAACATGCGGGTTGCACTCACAGTGGCGCGGGAGTTGCTGCGGTGCCAGCTGATGGAGAGTGATAACCCACAAGTATAGGGGATCGCAACAGTTTTCGAGGGTAGAGTACTCAACCCAAATTTATTGATTCGACACAGGGGAGCCAAATAGTATTCTCAAGTATTAGCAGCTGAGTTTTCAATTCAACCACACCCGGAAACTTAATATCTGCAGAAAAGTGTTTAGTAGCAAAGTAATATGATAGTAGTGGTAACGGTGGCAAAAGGTAATGGTAGCAAAAGTAATATTTTTGGGTTTTGTAGTGATTATAAAAGTAGCAGCGGAAAAGTAAATAAGCGAAGAACAATATAGGAAAAGCTCGTAGGCAATGGATCGGTGATGGAGAATTATGCCGAATGCGATCGATCATGTAACAGTCATAACCTAGGGTGACACAGAACTAGCTCTAGTTCATCAATGTAATGTAGGCATGTATTCCAAATATAGTCATACGTGCTTATGGAAAAGAACTTGCATGACATCTTTTGTCCTACCCTCTCGTGGCAGTGGGGTCCTATTGGAAACTAAGGGATATTAAGGCTTCCTTTTAATAGAGTACCAGACCAAAGCATTAACACATAGTGAATACATGAACTCCTCAAACTACGGTCATCACCGGGAGTGGTCCCGATTATTGTCACTTCGGGGTTGCCGGATCATAACACATAGTAGGTGACTATAGACTTGCAAGATAAGATCAAGAACTCTCATATATTGATGAAAACATAATAGGTTCAGATCTGAAATCATGGCACTCGGGCCCTAGTGACAAGCATTAAGCATAGCAAAGTCATAGCAACATCAATCTCAGAACATAGTGGGTACTAGGGATCAAACCCTAACAAAACTAACTCGATTACATGATAAATCTCATCCAACCCATCACCGTCCAGCAATACTACGATAAAATTACTCACGCACGGCGGTGAGCATCATGAAATTGGTGATTGAGGAAGGTTGATGATGACGATGGCGACGGATTCCCCTCTCCAGAGCCCCGAACGGACTCCAGATCAGCCCTCCCGAGAGAGTTTAGGGCTTGGCGGCGGCTCCGTATCGTAAAACGCGATGAATCCTTCTCTCTGATTTTTTTCTCCCCGAAAGTATATATATGGAGTCAAGGTTGAAGTCGGTGGAGCATCAGGGGACCCACGAGGCAGGGGGCGCGCCCCCACCCTCGTGGACAGGTGGTGGGCCCCCTGACATGGATATTTTTCATTATTTTTTATATATATCAAAATAATTCTCTGTTGATTTTCAGGTCATTCCGAGAACTTTTATTTCTGCACAAAAATAACACCATGGCAATTCTGCTGAAAACAATGTCAGTCTGGGTTAGTTCCATTCAAATCATGCAAGTTAGAGTCCAAAACAAGGGAAAAAGTTTTTGGAAAAGTAGATACAACGGAGATGTATCAACTCCCCAAAGCTTAAACTTTTGCTTGTCCTCAAGCAATTCAGTTGATAAACTGAAAGTGATAAAAAAACTTTTACAAACTCTGTTTGCTCTTGTTGTTGTAAATATGTAAAGCAAGCATTCAAGTTTTCAGCAAAGATTATGAACTAACCATATTCACAATACCATTTAGGTCTCATGTTTACTCATATCAATGGCATAATCAGCTAGCGAGCAATAATAACAAATCTCAGATGACAACACTTTCTCAAAACAATCATTATATGATATAACAAGATGGTATCTCGCTAGCCCTTTCTGAGACCGCAAAACATAAATGCAGAGCACCTTTAAGGATCAAGGACTGACTAGACATTGTAATTCATGGTAAAAGAGATCCAGTCATAGTCATACTCAATGTAAACTAACTGTAATGGATGCAAATGACAAGGTGTTCTCCAACTAGTGCTTTTTTATAAGAGGATGATGACTCAACATAAAAGTAAATAGATAAGCCCTTCGCAGAGGGAAGCAGGGGTTTGTAGAGGTGCCAGAGCTTGGTTTTGAAATATATATGAATAATATTTTGAGCAGTATACTTTCATTGTCAACGTAACAACCGAGAGATCTCAATATCTTCCATGCTACACACATTATAGGCAGTTCCCAAACAGAATGGTAAGTCTAACTACCCCTCCACCAACAAGCATCAATACATGGCTTGCTCGAAACAATGAGTGCCTCCAACTAACAAGAGTCCCGGGGGAGTTTTGCTTGCAGTTATTTTGATTTGATTTGCATAAAGCATGGGACTGGGCATCTCGGTGACCAGCCATTTTCTCGTGAGCGAGGAGCGGAGTCCAATCCTCTTGAGAATAACCCGCCTAGCATGGAAGATACAGACAACCCTAGTTGATACATGAGCTATTCGAGCATACAAAAAAGAATGTTTATTTGAAGGTTTAGAGTTTTGCACATACAAATTTACTTGGAACGGCAGGTAGATACCGTATATAGGTAGGTATGGTGGACTCATATGGAACAACTTTGGGGTTTATGGAATTGGATGCACAAGCAGTATTCCCGCTTAGTACAAGTGAAGGCTAGCAAAAGACTGGGAAGCGACCAGCTAGAGAGCGACAACAGTCGCGAACATGCATTAAAATTAATCAACACCGAATGCAAGCATGAGTAGGATATAATGCACCACGAACATAAATATCATAGAGGCTATGTTGATTTTGTTTCAACTACATGCATGAACATGTGCCAAGTCAAGCCACTCGAATCGTTCAAAAGAGGATACCACCCTATCATACCACATCACAACCATTTTAATAGCATGTTGGCACGCAAGGTAAACCATTATAAACTCCTAGCTAATTAAGCATGGCATAAGCAACTATAATCTCTAATTGTCATTGCAAATATGTTTTTTCATAATAGGCTGAATCAGGAATGATGAACTAATCATATTTACAAAAACAAGAGAGGTCGAGTTCATACCAGCTTTTCTCATCTCAGTAAGTTCATCATATAATCATCATTATTGCCTTTCACTTGCATGACCGAATAGTGTGGATAATAATAATAGTGCACGTGCATTGGACTAAGCTGGAATCTGCGAGCATTCAATTCAAGAGAGAAGACAAGGTAATATGGGCTCTTTGTTAGATCAACAATAATGCATATAAGAGCCACTCAACATTTTCATTATGATCTTATCCTCTCGACCCCCAAAGAAAAGAAACAAAACTATTTACATGGGAAAGCTCCCAACAAGCAGAAGAAGAACGAGAAATCTTTTTAGATTTTCTTTTTAATTACTACCACTACAGGCATGGAAAGTAAACTAGTTAAAAAACTACAACTAGTTTTTTTTTGTTTTTCTTAAGGTTTATCAAACACACAAGAAGAAAGCATAAAAAGGAAAATAAACTAGCATGGATATTACAGTGAAAAAGTATGAGCACCGACAACTAGCATGAGTGTGTGAACATGAATGTAATGTTGGTGAGAAATACGTACCCCCCCCCCCAAGCTTAGGCTTTTGGCCTAAGTTGGTCTATGGCCACGACTAGCCTGGCGGATATCCAAAGTTGTAGCTGGGGTCATAATGAGATGCAGCGGCAATTGCCTGATGACATGCAGCTTGGAGGCGAGCTGTCTCCACCCTCCTCTCATACTCGGTCACCTCCTCCCTGGTTATAACATATCTCCCCTTTGCCTGAAAGTCAAAGAAAGTAGGAGCAAGGAGAGCGACGTGATAGGTGCGTCGTCTGTCAAAGATTAGTCGGTACTGGAGGAACTGATCGTTCCTCTCAACAAACTGATGATGAACCATAGCATCATAATCTAGATAAGAAGGAGGCAACTCAATATCATCTCCACGTATGGGTATCTCAAGGAAGTTAGCTATACGAGTTGCATAAATTCCACCAAAGAAATCTCCATGAATACGATTATTATGCAACCTACGTGCAACTATAGCCCCCAAGTTGTATTGTTTATCTTCTAAAACAGCACTCCTGAGAACGCTAAGATCAGGTACAAACATGTGACATGCTTCATCTTTACCATTTATGCATGTACCTATGAAGAGAGCAAAATAATGTATAGCAGGAAAATGGATGCTCCCTATGGTGGCTTGTGTTACTTCTCTAGATTCGCCCATTGTAATACTAGCAAGAAAATCTCTAAATTCAGATTTGCGAGGTTCACTTACATCACCCCACTGAGGGAGTTTACAAGCAGTGTTAAAATCTTCTAAGTCCATGGTATAAGATTTATCATAAAGATCAAACAGGACAGTTTGAGAATTGCGTGATGATGAGAATTTAAATCTTCTCACAAATGAATCAGTTAAATAGAGGTATTGACGACACTTATCTGCCTCGAAGCTCTCCAGATCAGCATTACGCACATATGCATCAAATTTCTCTTTAATTCCTACTCGGATCATGAAATCCTCTGACGACCATTCACAAGGCCGCACTTGAGCATCTCTTGGTGGTTCCTCGTCCGCATCGCGTATTGTGGGCCTGGGTCCTTGCTTCCTTGAAGAATCACATTGGTACATTTTCCTAAACATATTTCTTCCTCTGAAAAATTTCTGAAATTTTTAGTAACTTCAAAATAAAAATGAACCAAACTCAACAAAATTGATAGCAACTACTCCTACAAGTGCCTAGAGACTATATGATGCGTTAGAACTACTTGGGACCATATAAATTTGACATGCAAGCTCAAGAACAGGGTCAACTAAGCAGCAAAAAATTGCAATAAATAAAGCACTAGAACAAAAACTAATTGGACCATTGGAGGAGTCACATACCAAAGAACAATCCCCCAAAGCAGTTTTGTGAATGGAGCTTTGAGCAAGGAGATCGAAAATGGCAGCAAGATGAGCAAGAACTCGGGTTTGAGCTGGCTAGTGATTTTTTTGGGAGGAAGAAGGAGTGTGTGGTGGCTGGAATAAGTGGAGGGGGCCACCAGGGGCCCACAAGGCAGGGGCGTGCCCTGGACCCTCGTGGCCAGGTGCTTGCTCCCCCTGTTGTGTTCTCAGTGCCAGACATTCTCAAATATTCCAGAAAAAGTCATATTTAAATTTCAGGGCATTTGGAGAACTTTTATTTTCAGGGTATTTTTTATTGCATGGATAATTCAGAAAACAGACAGAATATACTATTTTTGCTTTATTTAATATAAATAACAAAAAGTAAAAAGAGGGTACAGAGAGTTATGCCTTCTAACTTCATCCATCTCATGCTCATCAAAAGGAATCCACTAACAAGGTTGATCAGGTCTTGTTAACAAACTCATTTCGAGTAACATGAAACCGGAGAAATTTCGAATAACACTATGTTACCTCAATGGGATATGCATGTCCCCAACAATAAGAATATCATATTTCTTCTTGACAGTAGGAAGAGGACATTCAAAACCTCCAATAGTAATTGTTGAAAATTTTCCAATAGAATTGATACTGTGGACTTGAGGTTGTTTCCTTGGAAAGTGTACCGTATGCTCATTACCATTAACATGAAAAGTGACATTGCCTTTGGTGCAATCAATAACAGCCCCTGCAGTATTCAAAAAGGGTCTTCCAAGAATAATAGACATACTATCATCCTCGGGAATATCAAGAATAACAAAGTCCGTTAAAATAGTAACGTTTACAACCACAACAGGCACATCCTCGCAAATACCGACAGGTATAGCAGTTGATTTATCAGCCATTTGCAAAGATATTTCAGTAGGTGTCAACTTATTCAAATCAAGTCTACGATATAAATGGAGAGGCATAACACTAAGACCGGCTCCAAGATCACATAAAGCAGTTTTAACATAGTTTTTTTAATGGAGCATGGTATAGTTGGTACTCCTGGATCTCCAAGTTTTTCTGGTATTCCACCCTTAAAAGTATAATTAGAAAGCATGGTGGAAATTTCAGCTTCAGGTATCTTTCTTTTATTAGTAACGATTTCCTTCATATATTTAGCATAAGGATTCATTTTAAGCATGTCAGTGAAACACATACGCAAAAAGATAGGTCTAATCATTTTAGCAAAGCGCTCAAAATCCTCATCATCCTTTTTCTTGGATGGTTTAGGAGGAAAGTGTAAGTGCATCTAGTGCCACCCCTAGTTGGTTTTGGAGTATTGACGACAAACCTAGTTGAGGGACTAATGTGTTTGTGAGAATTGCAGGATAACACAGGTAGAAGTCCCTCATTGATTCGGTTTAGCTACCAGAGATGACCCCCAAAAATGTACGAAGACATTGAAGACAATAGTGGTTCATGAAGACATTCATGTCGAAGACAATGACATATGAAGACTCCCCATGAAGCCTTTGGAACTCGAAGACTTAGATCCTTCGTAGTTTTACTTTATTCATGTTGTGTCATAGGAACCACCGTACTGTTAAGTGGGGTCCAAGAGAACCAGTCAGGATGACTGAAGTGATGCCTAATTCAAATCCTATGTCTTCGAGTGAAGACAATGAGAGAAAATCTTGTCCAGAGTCAGACAAGTCAGCTTTACTTGCAGCCCAAGTAAAGTTGCCGTGAGAGTTCGAAATCCGACCGTTAGTACACGTGTCAGTTCCTTAGTGACCCAGGGTCATTTCGGACAAATCAGGTCAGGGTTGCCAAGCGGCTATAAATAGTCCACCCCTACAACCATAAACGGTTGGCTGCTCAGATTTCAGTGCACGGCTTTTGTCGTTTGAGAGCAACCCAACTCGAAGCCTTTGAGAGAAAATCCTTAGTGAGGAGAAAAGCCCTAACCACCCAGAGCCAGAGTAATTGGGCATCACTTAAGTCTTCTTGTCCGAGTGATCTGAAGACTTATTACATTTGAGGACTGTGCATCCTCCAGACGGTTAGGCGTCGCGTTCTGAGCATCCAAGAGGAATTGTGGATTGCTGGTGAACGAAGTCTGTGAAGGTTTGGGAGTCTACCTTGAAGACTTACCAGAGTGATTGGGCGGGGTCTGTGTGACCTTAGCTCAAGGAGAAAATGGTGAGGACTGGGTGTCCTGAGCTGCGTGTTCAGGACTAGGTGTCCGGGACTGTGTGTCCTTTGGTTTAAATACCTAGCCGCTCCAACCAGACGTACAGTTGTCACAGTAACTGGAATTGGTCCAACATATCATTGTCTTCAACGTGTCACTGGTTTCATCTTCACCTCCCTTTACTTACCAGTACACATTGTGAAGCTATTGCATGCTTGCTTTATCTTCTGTCTTCACAACCTGACTGTATGATCTGCTTGGCTTCATAACTTCTTCCAACCTGATCCTCATTACACTGAAGCTATTTGTCTCTGTGCTTTCACTGTATTGTATATTTGACTATGGCTTGCGTTGTGTAATCTACCTTCTGCTGCATAGTGATAGGCTTGTTCACTCTGTTTGTCTTCATAACTTCCACGTTTTGAAGACTTCCATAAAAATCGCCTATTCACCCCCCTCTAGTCGATATAACGCACTTTCAATTGGTATCAGAGCAAGGTGCTCCCTTGTTCTGTGTGATTCGGTTTAACCACCTGGAGTTTTAGCAATGTCGACTGCAGGGATAATTAAAGTCTCCGCTGCGTGCCCCGTCTTCGATGGAACTGAATATCCCTACTGGAAGAATAAGATGCGCATGCATCTTGAAGCCATTGACGTCGACCTATGGTATGTCGTTGAAAACGGCGTTCCCAAGGCTGGAGAAGGTGTCACTGCGGCTGATGTCAAGAAGTTCACTCAACTGGACTCCACTGCCAAGAATATTATCTGTGGTCATCTGACCAAGGGACAGTACGGCCGTGTGAGTGCCTTGAAGACATCCAAGCTGGTCTGGGACTGGCTCTCCAAGGTCAATGAAGGCATCTCAACCCAGAGAGATCAGAGAATCAATGTTCTTCGCAATCTCTTCAACCGCTTCAAGCGAAATGACAATGAGAATGTCCAGCACACATTTGACCGGCTCACTGACATCACGAATGAGCTTCAAGCCCTCGGCGCCACTGAGATCACCAAACATGAAATCGTCAAGACGCTGCTAAGATCACTTGACAGTTCATTTGACATCCTAGCCCTGATGATTCAAGAACGTCCAGACTTCAAGACACTCGATCCGTCTGACATACTTGAGAGGCTCAACACACATGAGTTTCAGCTTTCTGAGAAAAGAGATATCTACGGTCCAAACTATGGGCGAACTCGTGCCTTGAAGGCAAAAGCTATGTCATCATCTGAAGAAGAATCTGACAGCAGTTCTGATGATCCTGAAGACATTGGAAGGGAACTTGCAATGCTAGTGAAGAAGTTCCAGAAATTCACCAAGAAGAAAGGCTTCAGAAAGTCTTCACGATCAAGCTCAAGGAATGATGAAGCTTCTGCGCATGACTACAAGAGGAAAACGTGTCACAAATGCAAGAAAACTGGACACTTCATCTCTGAATGCCCACAGTGGGACAATGAGAACAGAAAGAAGAAGAAGAGCAAGGAATATGACTCTGACGATAAGAAGACGAAGAAATACTCAAAGTCTTCGTCCAAGTCTTCCTCAAAGTCTTCATTACACAAGAAGAGTTCATCTGGCAAGGCTCGTGCGTTTGTTGGCAAGGAAATGGATTCAGAGGAGGAGTCCGCTTCTGAGGAGGCAGAGGTGGAGTCTGAGGAGGAGTCTGATTCAGGCATTGCAAGTTTGGCTACAGCCTATGTCGCCAAGTCCATCTTCAACACTGAAGACAATGACTCCATCACCATCACCGATGCAAATGACAAGGACGACTCTACTCCCACCTACTGCTTCATGGCACGTGGTGCCAAGGTAAACACACGCACTACTCACTATCGAACATCTAGTGACGATGACTCTGATTGTGATTCAAAACCCAGTTACAAAACACTTGCTAAAATTGCAACTGAACAACAAAAGGCCATGGAACATATTCAAAAACTGTTAGACAGAAGTGATGATCTGTTGGGTGCTGAAATGACTCGTTCTGAATCCTTAATTGAAGACATAAAAAATCTTCATGTTAAGTATCAGGAACTCGAAGATCGTCTTGAGACTCTCTCAACTACTCATGAAAAGCTTTCCTATGATTATCTTCAGAAGAAGCAAGATCTTGAGAAGTTGAGAGCGGATCATGAAGATCTTCAAAAGGAAAACGAGTCACTTCGAGCCGAACAGATCAGTTCTGCTCAGGAAGGATTTGAACCACCATGCCTTAAATGCATTGAGCGTGATAATGCTATTTCTGTTGCTGAATGTTCCACTGCTACTGCTGTTGCAATATCTTCAACTGTTGAAGTGGTAACTAACCCCTCTGCTGAGGATACCACTGCTATTGCTGATGAAAATGCTAGGTTGAAGACATTGCTTGAAACAGGGATGTACAAAAGTCTCAAAGGACATCAGACACTATGTGATGTCCTCAAGAAGCAGATTCTGAACCGAAACCCTAGCAAAGAGGGTGTTGGGTTCGTGAGGAAAATTAATGCAGATGGCTCTTACTGGAAACCTGAGCAGTACCCCAAAACCACATGGGTTGCTGCAAAGGAATCCTCATCAGATCCATCCAATCTATCTGGCTTCACTTGTGCTAATCCAATTATCATTGATGAATCCTTTGATGCAAACTATAAACTTTTTAGGAATCAGAATGGTGAAGTATTTGCCAGGTACATTGGTACTAACTGCAGGAATGGACCGCCTATGAAGAAGATCTGGGTTCCAAAAACGTGTCTTGAGAATCTTCCTGTGAATGTCCCCATGACACCTCACATGAAGAAGACAAACCTCAGACCAAAAACTTCATATGGTCCAAAGGCTTCATACAGGCAGAGGACTCATCTGAGCCGCACTAACGCAAATGCTTTGCAGGGAAACCATGCTCAGTCTTATGAGAACGGTTCTTCAAACCGTCATTCTCATATGACCAAAAACTATTCTGCCTATGCTTATGAGTACTATTGCCCACCTGCTAGACTGTTTGCCAGGGCTCCAAAGCCAAAATTCTCAGATGCTGCACTTAGACTTATTGCTTCTAAGCCACCCTTGAAGATGTGGGTGGTTAAGAAAGCTTAACTCTCTTTTGCAGGGAAAGGTCTCCAGCACAAAACCAAAATCTTCTGATGCTATTGCTGGGGACCTTAAAAAACTCGTGGGGCGCAAGATCAAATGCCCGAATGGCATCACTATGTATTTCATATCTGAATCGCATGCTACTCTCCCTGCTTGTCCTAACCTGGATCTCAGTTTTCATAATCCACTGGTTCGTCAAATGTTTTTGCTTCACAACACTCTTGGTGAAGCCTATCCCCCTAACTGCACTATAGGGTACGACACCAGTGACTTCAGAGTCTTCAGAATGGATTATTGACAGCGGGTGTACAAATCACATGACTGGCAAAAGAAGTCTCTTTATGGACTCAACCTTACGTCCATCTGACAAGAGCCACATCACATTCGCTGACACTGGTAAAAGTAAGGTACTGGGTCTAGGTAGAGTTGCAATCTCAAAGGATCAACACATGGATAAAGTCATGTTTGTTGAATCCCTTGGCTTCAACTTAATGTCTGTCTCAATGCTTTGCGATTTAAACATGATTGTAATCTTTGGAAAATATCGTTGTCTGGTACTAATGGAATCTGACAAGTCTCTAGTGTTTGAAGGGTATCGAAAAGATGATTTGTACGTGGTAGATTTCTCAGCAGGGCCACAGCTTGAAGTTTGTCTTCTCGCAAAGGCTTCAGAATGCTGGCTTTGGCATCGAAGACTTGGGCATGCTGGCATGAGGAACCTCCACACCCTTGCGAAGAAGAAGCATGTCATAGGCATCGAGGGCGTCAAGTTCAAGAAAGATCACTTATGCGGTGCCTGTGAAGCTGGGAAGATGACAAGGGCAAAACATCCTTCGAAGACAATCATGACCACTACTCAACCCTTCGAACTGCTTCACATGGATCTCTTCGGTCCTACCCACTACTCAACTTTCTCCACTACTGCTTGCCTCTATGGCTTCGTCATTGTTGATGATTACTCTAGATATACTTGGGTGCACATAATCCTTTACAAGACTGAAGTGCAGGATGTCTTCAGACGCTTCGCAAATCGGGCAATGAACAATTATGGCGCCAAGATAAAGCACATCAGAAGTGACAATGGCACAGAATTCAAGAACACCGGCCTTGACACATATCTTGATACATTGGGCATCACTCATGAATTCTCAGCTCCATACACGCCACAACAGAATGGCATCGTCGAACACAAGAACAGAACACTCATTGAGATGGCCAGAACAATGTTAGATGAGTACAAGACACCAAGAAAATTCTGGACTGAAGCCATTGACACTGCATGCCATACTATCAACCGTGTATATCTTCACAAGCTGCTGAACAAGACATCTTATGAACTTCTGACTAGCAAGAAGCCAAATGTAAGTTACTTCAGAGTATTTGGATCAAGATGCTGGATCAAGGACCCTCACCACACCTCAAAATTTGCTCCAAAAGCACATGAGGGCTTCATGCTTGGATATGGAAAGGATTCGCACTCCTACAGAGTCTTCAATCTCTTTCACTACAAAGTGGTTGAAACAGTGGATGTGCGGTTTGATGAGACCAATGGGTCACAAAGAGAGCAACTACCAGATGTGCTAGATGAAGTTCCAGCCAGTGAATCAATCAAGCTAATGGGAACTGGAGAGATTATACCTACTGAAGCCCGTCCTGAAGAAGAACTTATCATCTCAGCACCTGATCCACATGAAGACAATGCTCAGCCTGAAGACATTCCTCCCCATGACAACGTAGATCAGCAAGAGCAAAGTCTTCGACCCCTACATCCTCGTGTTGCCAATGAAGTACAGATTGACAGGATAATTGACAGCATCAATGCACCTGGTCCACTGACTCGTTCAAGGGCAACTCAACTGGCAAACTTTTGCGGACACTTCGCATTCATTTCAATCACTGAACCCAAGAAAATTGATGAAGCCTTTATGGAACCTGAATGGATTCAAGCTATGCAAGAAGAGCTTCAACAATTTGAGCTGAACAATGTATGGGAGTTGGTTAAGCGTCCTGATCCACGGAAGCATAACATAATAGGCACCAAATGGATATACCGCAACAAGCAAGATGAGCATGGCCAAGTCGTCAGAAACAAGGCTCGTCTCGTTGCTCAAGGATATACTCAAGTGGAAGGCATCGACTTCGATGAAACATTTGCTCCTGTGGCCAGACTTGAAGCCATCCGTATACTGCTGGCCTATGCAAATCATCACAACATAATCCTATATCAAATGGATGTAAAAAGTGCCTTCCTCAATGGCATAATTGAAGAAGAAGTGTATGTTGCGCAACCACCTGGGTTTGAAGATCCAAAACATCCTGACATGGTGTACAAGCTCAAAAAGGCACTATATGGCCTCAAACAAGCCCCTCGGGCCTGGTATGATACACTCAAATACTTCCTGAAGAGCAAAGGCTTCATACCTGGTTCCCTGGATCCCACTCTCTTCACAAAGACATATGATGGTGAACTGTTTGTGTGCCAAATATACGTGGATGACATTATCTTCAGCTGCACCAATCAGAAGTACAGTGAGGAGTTCGGATATATGATGCAAGAGCAATATCAGATGTCTATGATGGGGGAGCTGAAATTCTTCCTCGGTCTTCAGATACGGCAACAACGCAATGGCATCTTCATATCTCAAGAGAAATATCTCAAAGACTGCCTGAAGAAGTTTGGTATGCAAGACTGCAAAGGCTTCACAACACCAATGCCAGCCAAACATCATCTGGGTCCTGACGACAATGGTAAAGAGTTTGATCAAAAGGTATACCGCTCCATGATCGGTTCTTTGCTCTACTTATGTGCATCTAGGCCAGATATTATGCTTAGTGTTTGCATGTGTGCTCGGTTTCAAGCGGCACCAAAGGAGTCGCATCACTTAGCAGTGAAGCGAATTCTTTGATATTTGGCTCACACACCAACTCTAGGGTTATGGTATCCAAAGGGCTCAGAGTTTGATCTGGTTGGATTTTCGGACGCTGATTACGCTGGTGACAAGGTTGATCGGAAGTCCACATCAGGCACATGTCACTTTCTGGGCCGATCACTTGTCTGTTGGTCTTCAAAGAAGCAGAACTGTGTATCTCTCTCCACTGCTGAATCTGAATACATTGCTGCTGGATCCTGCTGTGCTCAGCTTCTATGGATGAAGCAAACCCTCAAGGATTATGTCATTCATCTGAAGCAAGTGCCACTTTACTACGACAACGAAAGCGCCATCAAGATCGCCAACAACCCAGTTCAGCACTCGAAGACAAAGCACATTGAAATTCGTCATCATTTTCTCAGAGATCATGTTGCAAAGGAAGACATTGATATCATACACGTCAACACTGAAGAGCAATTGGCAGATATCTTCACCAAGCCCTTGGATGAGAAGAGATTTTGCAAGTTACGGTGTGAGCTAAATATCTTGGAATCCTCAAATGTCCTGTGATCAGGCACACATCCTAACACTTATGCATGATGATGACTTAGATGTGCAACACACAAAGTAACGTATATCTTCAATCAATGAAGACAAACACTCTAAGTGTGAATACATTAACGTGGAATTTGACCTCGGAGCGCCACGATAATTGTGCGCCGTGTCTGGGTCCAATACTTCCTATACGGTGGGTAGCGCCACCACCAAAAATTTTCTGCTTGAAGTGTTTCACTCATGGCATTACATTTGCTATGTCTTCACATTTGGTTTGGCTTCAATCTCAACATGTCTTCATGATTATCTTCACTATGTTGATTATATATGTACTGGTGTTCTGTCCTCTACAGCATTCACTTATAGCTATGTCTTCTAGTTTGAATCTTTTGAACTAAGTGAATGTGATCGGACCCTAATCTCTCCATGCTTCCTACCTCAAACTCTATCTCTCCAAGTCATATGCACTCTATTGAAACTGTCGAATGTCTTCACTGCATCCTTGTCAGAAGAAGACACAGAGACAAACTTTAAAACAACTTTCAATGTTTTTCCATCAACTAGAATTCCGGAGAAGTAGGAACGACTCCCGACAAACCAGGCGTGCGTGGGGTGAAACTGCCCCCACAATTCCGCATGCTGGCCACGTACTGATCAGATGCGAATCGCCAGGGGCACCTGAGTAATAGCATAGTGCCGCCCATATCCCTATAAATACACGTTTCACTGCGGTCATTATCTCTTCTTCCTCCCTCGCACAAACCCTAGCGCCACCGCTAACTCTCAACGACGCCGGCGATGAAGTGCTTCACTGCCGCGACCTCTCCGACGCCGTTCTCACGCCGACAGCGGACATCAGTCTCTCCGCCGTCGCCCTAGGTGTCTTCCGTCGCCAAGTTAGGGCACGGAGGATCGAACTGCTCGGCCTCAACTCTCACCTCGTCTAGCAGTTCCAAGTCCGGTAAATAACAAGTCCTTTTACTGCCTCTTTTGATCCTATGGCTCCATCACTTTCTGCCAAAAGAGGTTTCCATTCACACAAGTTTCATCCCCCTCATCTGTATCGCATAACTTGCCCTGTATATTCACTTATTCTTCATAAAGTAGTTAGATTCCTCACTTGTACTAATCTATGGGTTCGTACAAATCTGGAACCAACTTCTTTGCTATAAAGTGAATGTCTTCGCATGATGAGGTCAATATCTTCTAAACCGATTTATCTTCAAAATCTTCTGAGAATGCATATGACCTCTTCCCCTTCCCTCGCACCTTAATGCTGTCACAGGTACATGTCCGTGGGAGAATCTTTTGGTTCTCATAGTCTGCATTCATTTGCGGAGTTCCTACAGCGTCACATCAATTCACCCGAAGCAAGTTCCTGTTGGTCAAGCAAAAGGAAGCCTTTGAAGCCTTCCAAGCTAATCTTCATGGCATCTGAGAAACAATCAAGGAAGGGAGGCAGACAGAGACGTGGTGACACATCTAAAGATCTGCCTGAAGATTTGGCAGAAATGTACCAAACTGATCCCGAAGAGAGCTATGGTCAGCGCAAGACACGAATCCAATGGATTCGAAGATATTGGGCAGAGCAGTGGTTCCAATACCACTTCGTCACTCAGGAATATGCAGAAAAGTGTGCCATCAAGAGACCGTGGGGAGATGTCTTGTACAAAAATCTCGTACCCCGAACCAGAGACGAAGCCATTGCGCAAGGCTTCTTTCCATGCATGGTCAGGGGACAACAGCCAGCTAACGCACATCCATCATCCCTTCTCTGGTGTCGCGATGACACTCTGTTCAAGCGCAACTTCCAATTTGCCCAGAACTCTGCGAAGCAAAACAAGAAGGAGTTTGGGTTGGACTTCAACCCTGGTCCCTCCAAACCAAGGGCAGATGGCACACGCGACGCAAATCCCAATGTCATTGGACCGTTTGCCAATCTTGAAGGCCTCATCACTCGCATTATAGTCCAAGGGACTGCCGTGAACGATCCTCCAGTAGACACTGAGTCTGATGATGCTCCTGCTGCCCCGGAGCCGAAGCAGATGAAGAAGAAGCCAAAAGCTTCCAAGCCAACCGCTTCTCCCAAGATCTCCAGAGTGAAGCCATTGGCCACTGCACCTCCTGAAGCAAGTGTGCAGTCTGAAGACTTGTCACGAGTCTCTAAGCCTCAAGAAGCCAAGAAGCCACAACCACACACTAGCAAAGAACTCACTGCCGCTGCCGTTCTGCGCTGCGAAGCCATTGATCTATCGAGTGACGAAGATCTTGGTGATGACGCTCTTGAGCAGCTCATCAAGAGCAAGGAGGAGGCTGAAATCTTCAACAATCTGCCTCTGTTCGATGCAACAATCATCCACAACTTCATAGATGAGTGGTTTGACACACCCAACATCAGCTTTGATGATCTGCAGCTGCCCATTGGCCTCAGCGTAGCCTTCCAAGGAGCTATTGCTTCAGAACTCGCAATTGCCCAGCGCATCGTGGAACTGAAGCAAAAGATAGATTTTGAAAAGGCTCAGTTCAAGCAGAACATGGCCACGCTCAGCGTCCAAGAAGTCAAAGACTTCAAAGTCATGCTGCATGAGTTGAAGGAAAACTTTATGCAGAAACGTGCAGAGGCTCAGGGTTCACGCGAGCGCATGAAGAATTTGGCTGATCTCTGTGTGCAGGCCTACAATGAGGCCAAGAAGCGAAAGGCACTTGGGCGTCCCGGCATCGACCCCAGGATGGCCGCTAAGAAAAAGAAGACGCCCACTGTGGCTGAAGAAGAGGCCCCACGCCAAGAAGCTGTTCCGACTGTCTTCCCCACCGCCAAGCCTAGCTCGAAGCCAAAGCACCGCTCAACCGCTTCAGAGCTTAAGAAGACAAGGATCGCCGAAGCTAAAGCAAGGAAGAGGAAACACCCTGAAGCCTCTCCTTCAGACCCCACCATCAAGAAGCGCAAGACCAAGAAGTCTCGGGCTGCTCCCACAGAGCCCTTGATAGTCGAACCCCTTTCCGTTCGCTTTCCTCATGAAGATCGTCAGATGACCGTGCATGAGCCTGCTCTCACAGAGGCTCCGCATGCTGAAGACATTCCAGCAGCCGACCCCAACGCTGCTGAAGACATTGGTCTCCAAGACAATGTGCAAGGTGATGCAGTCCTTCCTCAGCTCGAAACGAGCGAAATGATCAGCATTGGTCGTCCCTTGATGCCAATCACCCAAGATGCATCATGGGCAGATCGCCCGCAGGAGGAAGAGGATGAGCCCCAGCCCACTGCAACTCCACCGGCGTCGCCTGCATTCCGTAGGCTTCGTAAAGGGCCAAGGGCTCAGACTGCTGACGACATTCCGGCTGCATCAGCCGAAGAACATGCAGAAGAGCATAAAGAACCTCAAGCTCCATCTCCCCCACACCAGCAAGAAGAAGTTCTCAAGGAGGCTGACACCACTGCGGCTGCCACACATAATACTGAAGCATTTGTGGAGCCCGACCAACCAACAGCTTCAAGAGATACTGCCTCTGACCCTTCTGTGCCTGTGTCTGCTGCTGGACCACAGTTCAACTATCATGTTGCGCACAGGCCCCAGGTACAGAAGCCAATCCCACGACTGCCAAGGTTCCCAGGTCCAGCCACTGCTCCTGGCTCCTTCAATGTCAATAGCTTCAGGGCAGATAACACCTTCTTCAACCACTCCAAGAACCCCTACTCAAGGGAAAAGATTGTGTCAGATAGGTTCTGGAGCTACCCACAGCGCAGCTACTACTCCTGCGTCCTCTACAACCAGAGCCGTATCTTTCCACATCAGCGCCTTGAAGTTGAAGCTTTTGCTGGTCTGCCTGGTCTGGAAGAAGCCCTGGACTGCTTCAAGCAAGTTGGCCTGCTGCTGTTTGTCACGGATGAAGAGCACTGGAACGAAGAGCTTCTGCTTCAGTTCTATGCCACATTGCACATCAAGGGCTACAACAGAGATCCGAAGACTTGGGTCCTGGAGTGGATGACCGGCAACATCCATCATGAAGCCAATGCATTTGATATCATTGAGCTCACCGCCCTACCCACTCCAGGTGAACTCTTCGAAGAAGGCTGCCAACTCCATGCTGAAGCAGTTGAGAGCATATTTCAGCGACCTGAGCCAAATATGAGTCAGATGCTCTCAATGATGAAGCCATTGCCTTCTGACGCACCTTACCCGATGGAGTTCTTCGTTGAAGACTTAGAGTACCTGCCTAGAACTATCTATCACATCATCAGGCGGACTCTATGGCCCATTAAGGGGCACTCTCGATATGCCAAGGTTGAAGGTGCCATGAAGACTCTCATCTTCTGCATCCTGCACGGCAAATGCTTCAATGCCCATGATCTCTTCATACGTCAACTTGCTGCGTCTGGCTCAGATCTCTTTGGTCTGAAGATTTATGCTCCATGGGTTATGAGGCTAATCAAGCTCCATTCTGCAATATCATATCAACCCTCAGCCCGCAACCACAGAATCTTCTTACCTGATGTGGACACCTCTGCTGAAGCTATTTATCCTGAGCCTGCCAAACAGCCACTAAGTCTTCAGAATGCAGAACACCAAAGCTTCACTCAACATGATGAAGGTGTTGAAGCCATTTCCAGAGTCTATCCAATGGCTGGCACCACACGTGCCCCTGCATCCACTGAAGCCACTGACAGCGAAGCTACACAGAGACCCAAGAAAGGCGCTCGTACACTCACTGATCGTGAACTTCTTGTGGCTCTGCATCAAAAGCAAGATAGGCATTATGACTGGCTCAAGAGGCAGATGCGCAGTATCATGCAAGACGTCAATCGCATCAAGAATCTGGCCACCAAGAATGCCTTCGTTGCACATGAAACCTGTCGCCGCACTTGGAAAGGCCTCACAATGATGTGCACTGAAGCCGAACTGCAAGAGGATGGCTTCAAAGAGACATTGAAGTTTGACTCCACACCCCCCAGAAGAGCTGTGTTGCGTGGGACTCCGTCTCTTGAAGAATCCGAGTTCTCTTCCTCTGCTGCCACAGTGACGGGAAAAATCATTGAGGAAGAAGACGACGCTACATCACCACCACCTTCTTCGGCGCGCGTCGTCACTGCACCAAGCTCGCCAGCACCACCAAACGCCTCCACCGACCCTGCTGCGCCTGGGAACGCTTAGAAAACTCTATGTCTTCACACCTTTTTGGTCATCACTGACAAAAGGGGGAGAAGCATATGATGTTTATAGTCTTCAAGTGGGTCAATAATATGGGCGGGTGCTTTATATTTTGCATTTTGCTTCGTGCTTACAACTCTCGTTTTGCTACATTTGGTTATTTGAGTTGTAACACTTAAACTTGATGGTCGTCTGCTACTATGTTTGCCACTGTGTTTTTGCGAAGATAAATTCCGCATGTACGACGATAATTTCCGCACTCTTATCATTTCGCAGACGTCCATTTTTCATTATGCATATCATTATCTTCATATATCTTTACGTGCATGATGGATTGTCATCATAAGTTGAAGTGGATTCCCACAAATACAACCTGCTATGTGCATTTGCATTCCAGAAGAAAATCACTTATATGCACATCTTCAGGGGGAGCCCTTGCAGCTTATGAAGACAATTCCTTTACAATTTCACAAATTATATTCCCCGTTGAAAACTTCAACTAGTTTGTCATCAATCACCAAAAAGGGGGAGATTGTAAGTGCATCTAGTGCCACCCCTAGTTGGTTTTGGAGTATTGACGACAAACCTAGTTGAGGGACTAATGTGTTTGTGAGAATTGCAGGATAACACAGGTAGAAGTCCCTCATTGATTCGGTTTAGCTACCAGAGATGACCCCCAAAAATGTACGAAGACATTGAAGACAATGGTGGTTCATGAAGACATTCATGTCGAAGACAATGACATATGAAGACTCCCCATGAAGCCTTTGGAACTCGAAGACTTAGATCCTTCGTAGTTTTACTTTATTCATGTTGTGTCATAGGAACCACCGTACTGTTAAGTGGGGTCCAAGAGAACCAGTCAGGATGACTGAAGTGATGCCTAATTCAAATCCTATGTCTTCGAGTGAAGACAATGAGAGAAAATCTTGTGCAGAGTCAGACAAGTCAGCTTTACTTGCAGCCCAAGTAAAGTTGCCGTGAGAGTTCGAAATCTGACCATTAGTACACGTGTCAGTTCCTTAGTGACCCAGGGTCATTTCGGACAAATTAGGTCAGGGTTGCCAAGCGGCTATAAATAGTCCACCCCTACAACCATAAACGGTTGGCTGCTCAGATTTCAGTGCACGGCTTTTGTCGTTTGAGAGCAACCCACCTCGAAGCCTTTGAGAGAAAATCCTTAGTGAGGAGAAAAGCCCTAACCACCCAGAGCCAGAGTAATTGGGCATCACTTAAGTCTTCTTGTCTGAGTGATCTGAAGACTTATTACATTTGAGGACTGTGCATCCTCCAGACGGTTAGGCGTCGCGTTCTGAGCATCCAAGAGGAATTGTGGATTGCCGGTGAACGAAGTCTGTGAAGGTTTGGGAGTCTACCTTGAAGACTTACCATAGTGATTGGGCGGGGTCTGTGTGACCTTAGCTCAAGGAGAAAACGGTGAGGACTGGGTGTCCTGAGCTGCGTGTTCAGGACTGGGTGTCCGGGACTGTGTGTCCTTTGGTTTAAATACCTAGCCGCTCCAACCAGACGTACAGTTGTCACAGCAACTGGAACTGGTCCAACATATCATTGTCTTCAATGTGTCACTGGTTTCATCTTCACCTCCCTTTACTTACCAGTACACATTGTGAAGCTATTGCATGCTTGCTTTATCTTCTGTCTTCACAACCTGACTGTATGATCTGTTTGGCTTCAGGCTTCATAACTTCTTCCAACCTGATCCTCATTACACTGAAGCTATTTGTCTCTGTGCTTTCACTGTATTGTATATTTGACTATGGCTTGCGTTGTGTAATCTACCTTCCGCTGCATAGTGATAGGCTTGTTCACTCTGTTTGTCTTCATAACTTCCATGTTTTGAAGACTTTCATAAAAATCGCCTATTCACCCCCCCTCTAGTCGATATAACGCACTTTCAGAAAGGGCATGGGTTTCTGAACCCATGGTTCTCTTTCTTTACCGTGCTTCCTAGCAACAAAGTCTCTCTTATCATAACGTTGATTCTTTGATTGTGGGTTATCAAGATCAACAGCAGGTTCAATCTCTACATCATTGTCATTACTAGGTTGAGCATCAATATGAACATCATCATTAAGATTATCACTAGGTTCATGTTCATTACCAGATTGTGTTTCAACATCAGAAATAGAAATATCATTGGGATTCTCAGCTTTGTCAACAACAGGTTCACTAGAAGCATGCAAAGTCGTATCATTTTCTTTTTCTTCCTCTTAGAAGGACTAGGTGCATCAATATTAATTCTCTGAGAATCTTGCTCAATTCTCTTAAGGTGGCCCTTAGGATACAAAGGTTCTTGAGTCATTTTACCCCCTCTAGTCATAACTCTGACAACATTACCATTTTTCTTATTATTTAATTCATTGAGCAAATCATTCTGAGCCTTAAGCACTTGTTCTACTTGAGTGGTAACCATAGAAGCATGTTTACTAATAAGTTTAAGTTCACCTTTAACATTAGCCATACAATCACCCAAGTGTTCAAGCATATCAACATTGTGTTTCAATTTTCTACCAACATAAGCATTAAAATTTTCTTGTTTAACAATAAAATTATCAAACTCATCTAAGCATTGGCTAGCAGACTTATTATGAGGAAAATCACCTTCATCAAATCTATAGAGAGAATTTACCTTTACTACCTGTGTCGGGTTATCAAGACCGTGTGTTTCTTCAATAGGTGATGAATTAAGACCATGTATTTCTTCAATAGGTGGTAAATTCTGTCGGATTTCGGGTTCCGGCAGACCCTTAAGGTTCGAACACTGGGGTGCGCGCGGAGATTAAGCCTTCTACCTCCCCGCCTCACAAAGATCTAAACTACTAAAAGAACTGCGCAAGGGACACAAGATTTATACTGGTTCGGGCCACCGTTGTGGTGTAATACCCTACTCCAGTGTGTGGTTGGTGGATTGCCTCTTGGGGCTGATGATGATGAACAATACAAGGAAGAACAGCCTCGCGAGGGT
The DNA here is from genome assembly GCA_034509565.1 of Triticum monococcum. Lineage (NCBI taxonomy): Eukaryota > Viridiplantae > Streptophyta > Magnoliopsida > Poales > Poaceae > Triticum > Triticum monococcum. Next base: position 516,312,461 of record CM067847.1, read on the forward strand.
CTGTTCTTGGCTGGGGTGATGAACTGCTAGGAGGAGTTCCGCCACCTTTCTCTCTCTTTTCTCTCTCTCTCTCTCTCTCTCTCTCTCTCTCTACTTGCAAAACGAACGACAAACCGAACCCGGACGAACCCGACCCCCTTGCTATGTGGGCGGCTGGTCCTATTTATAGAGGCCCTGGTCCTCCTCCCAAATATCGAGTGGGAAGGGAGCCAACAATGGCGGGCTAATTTGAAGGGGGACAGCAAGTATCAACTATCCTGACAAAAGCAGTCTTCGCCTGCGCAAAGCTCTGGTGATGACGCCGTCCTGGGCTCCACGGTGACCTCCGTCTCGTAGTCCTCCTGGTCTTGGTCTCGTTGCACCGAAATGACAACCTTTGCCTGATGCCTCGGTACTCCGCGGCTGCGGTTGCCCCCTTTGCACCAAAGAGGAAAGAAGGACGCCGCGCGCGCTGGCACCCGCCTGGCGCCCTGAGTCGTCATGGCTTGCGTCACGGGCACCTCGCGAGGTACCCCGCCTTGATATCTCCGCCTCCTTGCGAGCCAGCCTGATGAGGCCGTGCCTGAGGAAGCTCCGGGTCGTCCGCCTCGCGAGGCTTGGCCCCTCGCGAGGGTCTTGAGTCTTGTGTTTGATGAAGATGGGCCGTGCTGGGCCTCCTTTGAGCCACGCCGCAGGCCGCAGGCAGGCAAGTCTGGGGACCCCTATTCCCAGAACGCCGACAGTAGCCCCCGGGCCCAAGGCGTGCCCGGACTTGGCCGTGCCGAGAGGCGAAAGGGCAAGGGCGAAGCGCCGCGGGCCCTAACAGCCTGCGGCCTTGGGCGCCGCGTGGCGGTTGATGGGACGTGGGCGTCTCCACTTCCCCACGACGCCTTGGTGATCGCGCGAGTTGGACAAGTCCCTGCATGCAGATCGTGTCATGATTACCTGTGATCGTGGAGGCCGGTGGTTGGCCTTCGCCGGCTATAAGTATGGGGCTGCGCGTGCCCTTCCAGTCCATTCCTCCTTGCTTCTCCTTCTTCTTCATGGCCCCGTCGAAGAGATTCTCGGCCGCTGAGAAGGGGAAGGCTTGCCGGGTTGAGCCCGCCTCTCCCCCACCCCAAGCGCGGCAGAGGGCGCCCTCGCAAGCATCCTGTGGCCACCACGGCAGCTCCCCGCGGCCGTGGAGGTGATCTTCAGCACGACGACGGGCGGGTTGCTGCAGCCGGGGGGCGCGTTCCGGCTGTGCGTCCCCCAGGCCGCGCGTTCGTGCTGCTGAAGTGCTGCCGGAGTTCGTCGTGTGGTCGGCGGAGCCGGCTAGCACCCGGCTTCCGCTTCTTCGCTTCCTCCTAGGCGAGCTCCCGGCCGGCGCCCCGGGCGGCCTCTGGCTCCAGGCCGACGGCTGCTGCAGCCGGGCCTCATGGGTCTCCCTGGAGGTCTCCACAGCCGGGAGCCTGTCCCTGGCCCGCGGTTGGCAGACGTTTGCCCGTGCACGTGGCCTGGGCAACCGGTGCACCCTACACTTCAAGTTCGACGGCGAAGCCACCCTCTACGTGAGGGTGTTTGGGGAAGATGGTCGCCGTGCAGGGTGCTGCCCCGAGGGTGACGACCGCGGCTGGGAACCCAACTCCAGTGACGATGGAGGGAGCAGCGCTCGCGCGGCTGGCGGCGCTCGGAGTTCCTCAAGCTTCTATGGTTCTTCTTTAGGCGGCGACTCCTCCAGCGGCGGCCGCGATCAGCCTCCACGCCCCCGCGCCTTGGCGAGGCACGAGAGGGAGTCCGCCTGAGCTCCGGAGGCAGCTCGGGCCTTGCCTGCGGCCGGTGTGGGGCGAGCCGTGCCGGATTTGTTCTTCCTTTTTCCCTTTTTCCTGCGCAACAAAGACAATAGTGCGGAGCCCCACGGGGGCGTGTTTGGGTTATTGCTGTTGATCATCGTTTCGCTTTTGTTACCGTTCCTTCCAGCTATGTGCCCGAGCGTGGATAGTTCCCGACCCCGGCCGTGGGGGGGGGGGGGGCGACCGACCCAGGCCCTTTGTTTGTGTTGCGATGCCCGTGGGGCACGGACTAGAGGGGTGCTCCTGTAAGGGGCCCAGGTCGCGAACTCTTTGAATGGCTAGGATAGGAACGCTCACGAGGGCGCTCAGCTGCCCCCTCGCGAGGCCTTGCGCAAGAGAAAACAAGAGAGGAGAGCGAAAATCCGAAGAACCGCAAGCCAAAGACGGCAACAACTTCAATAAAACTTCAAATGAGAAGGAACAAGCCAACTGCGGAAAGCAAATGAAAAGCCGCGTCCGACACCTAATCTAGTCTTCGACGTATTCTCACCAGCGCGGAGCTAAGTGCTGCCACTGGGCGTGGGAGGGAGCCCCAGGGCCTAAGGCCGGCGCTCCTGAGACTCCGGGGCGTGTACAGCCCCAACTCATTATTATGTGAGAGTGTCACGGGCGGCGAGCTTCATAGGCATTGGCCTTCTTCACAGGCTCCTGGCCTTTTCCAAAACGCGATAGCTTCACAGGCACTCGCCTTGCTTCATAGGCTCTGGGCCTTTCCCAAAATGCGATAGCTTCACAGGCACCCGCCTTGCTTCACAGGCTCTGGGCCTTTCCCAAAACGCGATAGATTCACAGACACTCGCCTTGCTTCACAGGCTCTGGGCCTTTCCCAGAATGCGATAGCTTCACAAGCACTCGCCTTGCTTCACAGGCTCTGGGCCTTTCCCAAAACGCGATAGCTTCACAGGCACTCGCCTTGCTTCACAGGCTCTGGGCCTTTTCAGGGGTAGAACCTCCGGAGGTGCTGGATGTTCCATGCATTCTGGACCGGCACTCCCTCCTGAGTCTCCAAGCGCGCGGAGCCGGGCCTGGAAACATGAACAACCTTGAATGGGCCCTCCCACATGGGAGAGAGCTTGTGCAGTCCCTCCCTGGAGAGGACCCGCCTAAGCACGAGGTCTCCTACCTCAAGAGTCCTGGGGCAGATGTTGCGGCAGTGATATTGCCGTAGCGCTTACTGATACCTCGCCGCTCGCAGCGTGGCTTCCCGGTGACGTTCCTCCCCCAACACGAGGTCCATCCCCCGCATGGCGTCCTGCTGCGCCTCGTCGAACGCCAGGACCCGCGCGGAGCAACGTCTGACCTCGTGAGGGAGGACCGCTTCCGCTCCGTAGACCAGGAAGAATGGGGTCTCTCCAGTCGGTTTGGTCGCGGTGGTGCGGATGGACCACATCACGGACTGAAGCTCGTCGTACCAACCTCTGCCACAGGCCTCCAGCTTCTTCTTGAACGTCTTGGTCTTGAGGCCCCTCAGGACCTCCGTGTTGGCTCGCTCGGCCTGGCCGTTGCTTCGGGGGTGCGCCATTGAGGCGTAGCATATCTACGTTCCAAGGTTAGCACTGTATGTTTTGAAGAGGTTATTGGTGAACTGCGAACTGTTGTCTGTGATGATGCGATTCGGCACCCAGAACCGGCTTACGATGCCCTTGATGAACTTGACCGCGGAGCCCGCAGGGATGGTGCGGGCAGCCTCTACTTCAGCCCACGTGGTGAATTTGTCCACGGCAACGTAGAGGTAGCGATAGCCCCCTGGCGCCCGAGGAAACGGAACCAAGATGTCCAGCCCCCAAACTGCGAATGGCCACAAAAGGGGAATAGTCTACAGGCCTCCTGCTAGCTGATGGATCTGCTTGGCATGGAACTGGCAGGCTTCACAAGCTTTCACTAGTTCCCCGGCGTCATTGAGCGCGGTGGGCCAATAAAACCCACTGCGGAATGCCTTGCCGACGAGGGTCCGCGATGACGAATGATGTCCGCAGTCTCCGCCGTGTATATCTTCCAGTAGCTCCTTCCCTTGCTCCCTGGAGATGCAGCGCAGGGATACGTCGTTTGGTCGCTTCCGGTAGAGCTCTCCGTCTCTGATGCAGTATCTCGTGGCCTGGCGTGGCACTTGCTCCGCCTCCTCCTCCTTCTCCGGCAAGGTCCCTTGCGTCAAGTAGCTCCGGAGCTCCGTGATCCAACATCCCTCCTGAGGTTCCATCGTCAGGAGCAGGCGCGCTCCTGAGGCCGGGCCACAGGTCGGAGTTCCTGAGGCAGGTGGCTGGGGGAGCTCCTCCAAGGGCTGAGCCGTGTTTGACAATGACGACAGAGCTGAGGGCTTGAAGAGCCGCTCCTCGAAAACGCCAGGCTCCTGGGGTAACCGTGTGGACGCGCGGTTGGCGATATCGTTGGCCTCCTGATTGGTGCCACAGGGCACATGCTGCAACTCCAACCCCCAGAATTGCTTCTCCATCCTGCGGACTTCCGCAAGGTAGGCTTCCATGTGCTCATCCTTTGGCTCATACACCTTGTTGGATAAGTTGACAAGGAGCTGCGAATCGCCCTTGATGGTGAGGCGTTTCACTCCCAGGGCGGCCGCGGCCTTCAAGCCTGCTATTAAACCTTCATACTCTGCTATGTTGCTGGAGACCTTTTCGCCTTGCTGGAAACAGAGTTGCACGGCGTAGTAGAGCTTGTCTTGTGTGGGTGATATAAGCACCGCCCCAGCTCCAGCGCCATGCATGGAGAATGCCCCATCGAAGTACATGACCCAGCCTTCTGGCGCCTCGCTTCCCGGGGATAGGGACCGATCCTCATCGGCCTTGAGTCCTGGCGCCTCCATCCACTCTGCCACAAAATCTGCCAACGCTGCTCCCTTGATGACCCTGGTCGTGCTAAATTCGAGCTGAAACGCTTGCAGTTCTATGTTCCACTCAGCGACCCTTCCAGCTGAATTAGGGCTCCTGAGCACTCTCTCCAGGGGGTACGACGAGACGACCTTGATGGGGTGACCCTGAAAATAGTGCCGCAGCTTGCGCGAAGCCACCAGTAGCGCGAGGAGGAGTTTCTGAGGCATGGGGTACCGTGCTCTTGCATCCCGCAGCATTGTGCTGACGAAGTACACTGGGTGCTCAACGAGGCGGAGTGCGTCAGTGCTGGTGGCTCCTTCCGGAGACCGTGGTGCCTCTTGAGGCAATGAGGCCTCCTGAGACTGGCCATCTAGAAGAGGGGCCTCTTCCGCTACTGGTGCACCCCTCTGCGGCGGCTGATCCTCGTCAGCCGCAGTGGTGGTTTCTGTAAGCCTTCCTTGTCCCTATTCTGCCTTGTCCCGGGCTGCTGCCGTGGTTTTGATTCAGTGCTCCTCTCTGACTGCCACCAAGGCTGCGCTGGCGGAGTAAGGAGTGGCAGCGAGGTAAAGCACCAGGGGCTCCTGAGGGCGCGGCGCCACCATGACCGGTGGGTTGGTTGAAGGAAATATGCCCTAGAGGCAATAATAAAGTTATTATTTATTTCCCTATATCATGATAAATGTTTATTATTCATGCTAGAATTGTATTAACCGGAAACATAATACATGTGTGAATACATAGACAAACTTAGTGTCACTAGTATGCCTCTACTAGACTAGCTCGTTAATCAAAGATGGTTATGTTTCCTAACCATGAACAATGTGTTGTTATTTGATTAACGAGGTCACATCATTAGTTGAATGATCTGATTGACATGACCCATTTCATTAGCATTTGCACCCGATCGTTTAGTATGTTGCTATTGCTTTCTTCATGACTTATACATGTTCCTATGACTATGAGATTATGCAACTCCCGTTTACCAGAGGAACACTTTGGGTACTACCAAACGTCACAACGTAACTGGGTGATTATAAAGGAGTACTACAGGTGGCTCCAAAGGTAGATGTTGGGTTGGCGTATTTCGAGATTAGGATTTGTCACTCCGATTGTCGGAGAGGTATCTCTGGGCCCTCTCGGTAATGCACATCACTTAAAGCCTTGCAAGCATTGCAACTAATGAGTTAGTTGCGGGATGATGTATTACGGAACGAGTAAAGAGACTTGCCGGTAACAAGATTGAACTAGGTATTGGATACCGACGATCGAATCTCGGGCAAGTAACATACCGATGACAAAGGGAACAACGTATGTTGTTATGCGGTCTGACCGATAAAGATCTTCGTAGAATATGTAGGAGCCAATATGGGCATCCAGGTCCCGCTATTGGTTATTGACCGGAGACGTGTCTCAGTCATGTCTACATTGTTCTCGAACCGTAGGGTCCGCACGCTTAACGTTACGATGACAGTTATTATGAGTTTATGCATTTTGATGTACCGAAGGTTGTTCGGAGTCCCGTATGTGATCACGGACATGACGAGGAGTCTCGAAATGGTCGAGACGTAAAGATTGATATATTGGAAGCCTATGTTTGGACATCGGAAGTGTTCCGGGTAAAATCGGGATTTTACCGGATTACCGGGAGGGTTACCGGAACCCCCCGGGAGCCAAATGGGCCAACATGGGCCTTAGTGGAAAGTTGAAAGGGCAGCCCACATAGGGCTGTGCGCCTCCCCCCTCTCTCTAGTCCTATTAGGACTAGGAGAAGGTGGCCGGCCCCCCTCTCTCCCTTTCCCACTTGGGAATCCTAGTTGGACTAGGATTGGAGGGGGAATCCTACTCCCAGTGGGAGTAGGACTCTCCTGCGCCTCCTCTCCTGGCCGGCCAGCCCTCCCCCTCTCATCCTTTATATACGGGGGCAGGGGACACCTCTAGACACACAAGTTGATCCACGTGATCTATTCCTTAGCCGTGTGCGGTGCCCCCTGCCACTATATTCCTCGATAATAATGTAGCGGAGTTTAGGCGAAGCCCTGCTGCTGTAGTTCATCAAGATCGTCACCACGCCGTCGTGCTGACGGAACTCTTCCTCGACGCTTTGCTGGATCGGAGCCCGAGGATCGTCATCGAGCTGAACGTGTGCTAAGAACTCGGAGGTGCCGGAGTAACGGTGCTTGGATCGGTCAGATCGGGAAGAAGACGTACGACTACTTCCTCTATGTTGTGTCAACGCTTCCGTTGCGATCAACAAGGGTACGTAGATCAGACTCTCCCCCTCGTTGCTATGCATAACCATGATCTTGCGTGTGCGTAGGAATTTTTTTGAAATTACTATGTTCCCCAACAGTGGTATCAGAGCCTTGGTTTTTATGGTTTGATGTTATTTGCACGAGTAGAACACAAGTGAGTTGTGGGCGATACAAGTCATACTGCCTACCAGCATGTCATACTTTGGTTCGGCGGTATTGTTGGACGAGACGACCCGGACCAACCTTACGTGTACGCTTACGCGAGACCGGTTCCCTCGACGTGCTTTGCACATAGATGGCTTGCGGGCGACTGTCTCTCCAACTTTAGTTGAACCAAGTGTGGCTACGCCCGGTCCTTGAGAAGGTTAAAACAGAGTCTATTTGACAAACTATCGTTGTGGTTTTGATGCGTAGGTGAGATGAGTTCTTGCTTAAGCCCGTAGCAGCCACGTAAAACTTGCAACAACAAAGTAGAGGACGTCTAACTTGTTTTTGCAAGGCATCTTGTGATGTGATATGGTCAAGGCATGATGCTGATTTTATTGTATGAGATGATCATGTTTTGTAACCAAGTTATCGGCAACTGGCAGGAGCCATATTGTTGTCGCTTTATTGTATGCAATGCAATCGCGATGTAATGCTTTACTTTATTGCTAAGCGGTAGTGATAGTCGTGGAAGCATAAGATTGGCGAGACGACAATGATGCTACGATGGAGATCAAGGTGTCGCGCCGGTGACGATGGTGATCATGACGGTGCTTCAGAGATGGAGATCACAAGCACAAGATGATGATGGCCATATCATATCACTTATATTGATTGCATGTGATGTTTATCTTTTATGCATCTTATCTTGCTTTGATTGACGGTAGCATTATAAGATGATCTCTCACTAATTATCAAGAAGTGTTCTCCCTGAGTATGCACCGTTGCGAAAGTTCTTCGTGCTGAGACACCACGTGATGATCGGGTGTGATAGGTTCTTCGTGCTGAGACACCACGTGATGATCGGGTGTGATAGGTTCTATGTTCAAATACAACGGGTGCAAGACAGTTGCACACGCGGAATACTCAGGTTATACTTGACGAGCCAAGCATATACAGATATGGCCTCGGAACACGGAGACCGAAAGGTCGAGCGTGAATCATATAGTAGATATGATCAACATAGTGATGTTCACCAATGAAACTACTCCATCTCACGTGATGATCGGACATGGTTTAGTTGATTTGGATCACGTGATCACTTAGAGGATTAGAGGGATGTCTATCTAAGTGGGAGTTCTTAAGTAATATGATTAAATTGAACTTAAATTTATCATGAACTTAGTCCTGGTAGTATTTTGCAAATTATGTTGTAGATCAATAGCTCGCGTTGTTGCTTCCCTATGTTTATTTTAATATGTTCCTAGAGAAAATTGTGTTGAAAAATGTTAGTAGCAAAGATGCGGATTGGATCCGTGCTCAGAGGTTTATCCTCATTGCTGCACAGAAGAATTATGTCCTTGATGCACCGCTAGGTGAAAGGCCTATTGCAGGAGCAGATGCAGACGTTATGAACGTTTGGCTAGCTCAATATGATGACTACTTGATAGTTTAGTGCACCATGCTTAATGGCTTAGAATCGGGACTTCAAAGACGTTTTGAACGTCATGGAGCATATGAGATGTTCCAGGAGTTGAAGTTAATATTTCAAGCAAATACCCGAGTTGAGAGATATGAAGTCTCCAACAAGTTCTATAGCTAAAAGATGGAGGAGAATCGCTCAACTAGTGAGAATGTGCCCAGATTGTCTGAGTACTACAATCACTTGAATCAAGTGGGAGTTAATCTTCCAGATAAGATAGTGATTGACAGAATTCTCTAGTCACCATCACCAAGTTAGTAGAACTTCGTGATGAACTATGATATGCAAGGGATAACGGAAACGACTCCCAAGCTCTTCGTAATGCGGATATTGATGAAGGTAGAAATCAAGAAAAACATCAAGTGTTGATGGTAGACAAGACCACTAGTTTCAAGAAAAGGGCAGAGGGAAGAAGGGGAACTTCAAGAAGAACGGCAAGCGAGTTGCTGCTCAAGTGAAAAAGCCCAAGTCTGGTCCTAAGCCTGAGACTAAGTACTTCTACTGCAAAGGGACTGGTCACTGGAAGCGGAACTACCCCAAGTGATTGGCGGATAAGAAGGATGGCAAAGTGAACATAAGTATATTTGATATACATGTTATTGATGTGTACTTTACTAGTGTTTATAGCAAACCCTCAGTATTTGATACTAGTTCAGTTGCTAAGAGTAGTAACTCGAAACGGGAGTTGCAGAATAAACAGAAACTAGTAAAAGTTGAGGTGACGATGCGTGTTGGAAGTAGTTCCAAGATTGATATGATCATCATCGCACTCTCCCTATACTTTCGGGATTAGTGTTGAAACTAAATAAGTGTTATTTGGTGTTTGCGTTGAGCATGAATATGATTTGATCATGTTTATTGCAATACGGTTATTCATTTAAGTTAGAGAACAATTGTTGTTCTGTTTACATGAATAAAACCTTATATGGTTACACACCCAATGAAAATGGTTCATTGGATCTCGATCGTAGTGATACACATATTCATAATATTGAAACCAAAAGATGCAAAGTTAATAATGATAGTGCAACTTATTTGTGGCACTGCAGTTTAAGTCATATTGGTGTAAAGCGCATGAAGAAACTCCATGCTGATGGGCTTTTTGGAATCACTTGATTATGAATCACTTGATACTTGCGAACCATGCCTTATGGGCAAGATGACTAAAACGCCGTTCTTCGGAACAATGGAGCGAGCAATAGATTTGTTGGAAATCATACATACTGATGTATGTGGTCCGATGAATATTGAGGCTCGCGATAGGTATCATTATTTTCTGATCTTCACAGATGATTTGAGCAGATATGAGTATATCTACTTGATGAAACATAAGTCTGAAACATTTGAAAAGTTCAAAGAATTTCAGAGTGAAGTGGAGAATCATCGTAACAAGAAAATAAGGTTTCTACGATCTGATCGCGGAGACAAATATTTGAGTTACGAGTTTGGTCTTCAATTGAAACAATGTGGAATAGTTTCACAAATTCGTGCCACCCGGAACACTACAGCCTAATGGTGTGTCCGAACATCATAGCCGTACTTTATTAGATATAGTACAAATCTATGATGTTTCTTACCGATTTACCACTATCGTTTTTGAGGTTATGCATTAAAGACAGCTGCATTCACGTTAAAAAAAGGGGCACCATCTAAGTCCGTTGAGACGACACAATCTGAACTGTGGTTTAGCAAGAAACCAAAGTTGTCATTTCTTAAAGTTTGGGGTTGTGATGCTTATGTGAAAAAGTTTCATCCTAATAAGCTCAAAACCCAAATCGGAGAAATATGTCTTCATAGGATACCCAAAAGGAGACTGTTGGGTACACCTTCTATCACAGATCCTAAGGCAAGACATTCATTGCTTATAATGGATGCTTTCTAGAGAAGGAGTTTCTCTCGAAAGAAGTGAGTGGGAGGAAAGTAGAACTTGATAAGGTAATTGTACCTTCTCCCTTATTGGAAATTAGTTCATCACAAAAATCTGTTCCTGTGACTACTACACCAATTAGTGAGGAAGCTAATGATGATGATCATAAAACTTCAGATCAAGTTACTACCGAATCTCGTAGGTAAACCAGAGTGATATCTGCACCAGAGTGGTATAGTAATCGTGTTCTGGAAGTCATGTTACTAGACCATGACGAACTTGCAAACTATGAGGAAGCGATGATGAGCCCAGATTCCGCAAAATGGCTTGAGGCCATGAAATCTGAGATGAGATTCATGTATGAAAACAAAGTATGGACTTTGGTTGACTTACCCGATGATCGGCAAGCCATAGAAAATAAATGGATCTTCAAGAGGAAGACGGACGTTGATAGTAGTGTTACTATCTACAAAGCTAGAATTGTCACAAAAGGTTTTCGACAAGTTCAAGGTGTTGACTACGATGAGAGCTTCTCACTCGTATCTATGCTTGAGTCTGTCCGAATCATGTTAGTAATTGCCGCATTTTATGAAATCTGGCAAACGGATAAACAAAACTGCATTCCTTAATGGATTTATTAAAGAAGAGTTGTATATGATGCAACCAGAAGGTTTTGTCAATCCGAAAGGTGCTAACAAAATGTGCAAGCTCCAGCGATCCATCTATGGACTGGTGCAAGCATCTCGGAGTCGGAATATACGCTTTGATAAGTTGATCAAAGGATATAGTTTTATACAGACTTGTGGTGAAGCCTGTATTTACAAGAAAGTGAGTGGGAGCACTACAGCATTTCTGATAAGTATATGTGAATGACATATTGTTGATCGGAAATAATGTAGAATTATTCTGTAAAGCATAAAGGAGTGTTTGAAAGGAGTTTTTCAAAGAAAGGCTTCGGTGAAGCTGCTTACATATTGAGCATCAAGATCTATAGAGATAGATCAAGACGCTTGATAAGTTTTTTCAACAAATACATACCTTGACAAGATTTTGAAGTAGTTCAAAATGGAACAGTCAAAGAAAGAGATTCTTGCCTATGTTACAAGGTATGAAATTGAGTAAGACTCAAAGCCCGACCACGGCAGAAGATAGAAAGAGAATGAAAGTCATTCCCTATGCCTTGGCCATAGGTTCTATAAAGTATGTCATGCTGTATACCAGATCTATTGTATACCCTGCACTGATTTGGCAAGGGAGTACAATAGTGATCTAGGAGTAGATCACTGGACATCGGTCAGAATTATCCTTAGTGAAATAAGGATATGTTTCTCGATTATGGACGTGACAAAAGGTTCGTCGTAAAGGGTTACGCCGATGCAAGTTTTGACACTAATCTAGATGACTCTAAGTCTCGGTCTAGATACATATTGAAAGTGGGAGCAATTAGCTAGTGTAGCTCCATGCAAAGCATTGTTGACATAGAAATTTGCAAAATACATGTGGATCTGAATGTGGCAGACCCGTTGACTAAGATTCTCTCACAAGCAAAACATGATCACACCTTAGTACTCTTTGGGTGTTAATCACATAGCGATGTGAACTAGATTACTTAATCTAGTAAACCCTTTGGGTATTGGTCACATGGCGATGTGAACTATGGGTGTTAATCACATGATGATGTGAACTATCGATGTTAATCACATGGTGATGTGATCTAGATTATTGACTCTAGTGCAAGTGGGAGACTGAAGGAAATATGCCCTAGAGGCAATAATAAAGTTATTATTTATTTCCTTATATCATGATAAATGTTTATTATTCATGCTAGAATTGTATTAACCAGAAACATAATACATGTGTGAATACATAGACAAACTTAGTGTCACTAGTATGCCTCTACTAGACTAGCTCGTTAATCAAAGATGGTTATGTTTCCTAACCATGAACAATGTGTTGTTATTTGATTAACGAGGTCACATCATTAGTTGAATGATCTGATTGACATGACCCATTTCATTAGCATTAGCACCCGATCGTTTAGTATGTTGCTATTGCTTTCTTCATGACTTATACATGTTCCTATGACTATGAGATTATGCAACTCCCGTTTACCAGAGGAACACTTTGGGTACTACCAAACGTCACAACGTAACTGGGTGATTATAAAGGAGTACTACAGGTGGCTCCAAAGGTAGATGTTGGGTTGGCGTATTTCGAGATTAGGATTTGTCACTCCAATTGTCGGAGAGGTATCTCTGGGCCCTCTCGGTAATGCACATCACTTAAAGCCTTGCAAGAATTGCAACTAATGAGTTAGTTGCAGGATGATGTATTACGGAACGAGTAAAGAGACTTGCCGGTAACGAGATTGAACTAGGTATTGGATACCGACGATCGAATCTCGGGCAAGTAACATACCGATGACAAAGGGAACAACGTATGTTGTTATGCGGTCTGACCGATAAAGATCTTCGTAGAATATGTAGGAGACAATATGGGCATCCAGGTCCCGCTATTGGTTATTGACCGGAGACGTGTCTCGGTCATGTCTACATTGTTCTCGAACCGTAGGGTCCGCACGCTTAACGTTACGATGACAGTTATTATGAGTTTATGCATTTTGATGTACCGAAGGTTGTTCGGAGTCCCGGATGTGATCACGGACATGACGAGGAGTTTTGAAATGGTCGAGACGTAAAGATTGATATACTGGAAGCCTATGTTTGGACATCGGAAGTGTTCCGGGTAAAATCGGGATTTTACCGGATTACCGGGAGGGTTACCGGAACCCCCCGGGAGCCAAATGGGCCAACATGGGCCTTAGTGGAAAGTTGAAAGGGCAGCCCACATAGGGCTGTGCGCCTCCCCCCTCTCTCTAGTCCTATTAGGACTAGGAGAAGGTGGCCGGCCCCCCTCTCTCCCTTTCCCACTTGGGAATCCTAGTTGGACTAGGATTGGAGGGGGAATCCTACTCCCAGTGGGAGTAGGACTCTCCTGCGCCTCCTCTCCTGGCCGGCTAGCCCTCCCCCTCTCATCCTTTATATACGGGGGCAGGGGACACCTCTAGACACACAAGTTGATCCACGTGATCTATTCCTTAGCCGTGTGCGGTGCCCCCTGCCACTATATTCCTCGATAATACTGTAGCGGAGTTTAGGCGAAGCCCTGCTGCTGTAGTTCATCAAGATCGTCACCACGCCATCGTGCTGACGGAACTCTTCCTCGACGCTTTGCTGGATCGGAGCCCGAGGATCGTCATGGAGCTGAACGTGTGCTAAGAACTCGGAGGTGCCGGAGTAACGGTGCTTGGATCGGTCGGATCGGGAAGAAGACGTACGACTACTTCCTCTATGTTGTGTCAACGCTTCCGTTGCGATCTACAAGGGTACGTAGATCAGACTCTCCCCCTCGTTGCTATGCATCACCATGATCTTGCGTGTGCGTAGGAAATTTTTTGAAATTACTACGTTCCCCAACACTGGTTAGGTATCTCTTGAGATCCTGGAACGCCTTGTTGGCCTCTTCAGTCCACTTGAAGGGCCCCTTTTTCTTCATTTGCTGGAAGAAGGGCAGGGCTCGTTCTCCTAACTTGGAGATGAAGCGCCCTAGCACGGTCACACGCCCCGTGAGCTTCTGCATTTCTCTGAGGGTCTTTGGTGGGCTCATGTCTTCCACCACCTTGACCTTCTCTGGGTTAGCCTCGATGCCTCGGTGGGACACGAGGAAACCCAAGAGCTTGCCCGAGGGGACTCCGAACACACACTTCTCTAGGTTGAGCCATAGGTTCACTGCGTTGAGGCTCGCGAAGGTTTCCTCCAAATCCTGTATCAAGGTCCCGGCCACCCGAGATTTTACCACAATGTCATCGACGTAAGCTTCAACATTCTTCCCGAGCTGTGGGCCCAAGGTGATGTGCATCAGTCGCTGAAAGGTCGCCCCTGCGTTACGCAGCCCAAATGGCATGCACGTGTAGCAGTACACCCCACACGGGGTTAGGAAGGCTGTCTTCTCGACGTCTTCTACCGCCATCTTGATCTGGTGATACCCAGAGAAGGCATCCAGGAAGCATAACAGGTCGCATTCCGCAATGGAATTGACGATCTGATCGATGCAGGGGAGCGGGAACGGATCTTGCGGGCATGCTTTGTTGAGGTTGGTGAAGTCGACACACATACGCTCCTTCCCTCCCTTCTTTGGCACAACGACAGGGTTGGCCAACCAATCTGGGTATCGGACCTCGCGGATGACCCCAGCGGCCTCTAATTTGCGGGTCTCCTAGACGATGAAGGCCTGCTTCTCTGTGGACTGCCGCCTGGCCTTCTGCTTCACAGGCCGCACGTTGGGGCACATGTTGAGGTGATGCTCGATTACACTCCTGGGGATCCCTACCAACTGGTCCGGTTCCCAAGCGAATACCTTCTTGTTCGCGCGCAGGAACCTGACCAGGGCCTCCTCCTGCTCGGGTTTGAGGTGGGCGCCTATGGTGAAAGTGGCGTTGGTGGTCCCGTCCTCATCGACGGGTATCTGCTTGGTTTCTGCCTTGTCTTGGGTGAACAACCGCTTCTTCTTGGCGGGTGCAGCCCCCTTGGCCTCGGGGGGCTCCGAGTCGGCGGGCTGTGCCGACGCCGCCGTCTTGAAGGCGAGCTTGAGCGCCCGCAGCACGTCCCCGGTGTCCCCGTGCATAGTGAGGACACCGTTGCTCCCGGGCATCTTCATGAGGTTGTACGTCGGGTGCGTCGCGGCCATAAATTGGGCCAGCGCTGGGTAGCCGAGGATGGCGTTGTAGGGGAGGCCGATGGGGGCGATGTCGAAGTCGACCAGCTCCATGTGGAAGTTGTTGTAGGTGCTGAAGGTCACTGGGAGCCGGATCTACCCCAAGGAACTAGACGGCTTGCCCCCGACGCCTGAGAAGGGCCGGCTGGGTTGCAGTTGTTCTAGGGGTATGCGGAGGAGGTTGAAGGCCTCGACCGAGAGCATGCTGAGGCCCGTGCCGCCATCAATGAGGGTTTTGGTGATGGCCACCTGGCAGATGGTGGGGGTGCACAACATGGGGAGCGCGCCCGAGCAGGCCGAGTTGGAGGGGTGGTCCTCTGAACTGAAGGTCAGGCCGGTCTCGGGCGCCGTCCGATCCGGGGGAGCCCCCTGCTGCGTGGAAGCGGCGCTGACCCGGCGGATGAACGACTTGACTTGGTGACTTGTGGGTGGCGCCTGCGAGCCGCCCAGGAGGGCCGCGACGAGCGGGGGTGTCGGTGTAACGTGATGGGACGGTGCAGGAGAGCCCCCTGCGGCGCGGACGAGCTCGGCGACGCGGTCGAGCCATCCCCCGTAGACGTCGTCGGCGGGGCGGCAGCGCATGAGCTCGTTCGCCGCGAGGAGCACAACTCGAGCCTCCAAGGGGGCGCGGAGTGCGCGGGACGAAGAACCAGCTGGTGCGAGCGATGGAGTAGCGGTGCGGCCGTCTTGCCGCACGAATGGATGTTGGGACGATGCTTGCTGCTCGCCCCCCGCTGGGCCGGTGGCGGCGTTGACGGTGGGCGATGGGGAACGACAAGGACGTCTGCCGACGGGCGCCGTCTGGGCGACGCGAGAAGCGATGGCGGCCCGGCGCTCGGCGCGGGCCCGTCGAGTGTCGGACATGGATGCGACGGTCGGAGGAGAACGGAGCGGTGAACGACGAATTCCGGCGCACCCCTACCTGGCGCGCCAAATGTCAGATTTCGGGTTCCGGCAGACCCTTAAGGTTCGAACACTGGGGTGCGCGCAGAGATTACGCCTTCTACCTCCCTGCCTCACAAAGATCTAAACTACTAAAAGAACTGCGCAAGGGACACAAGATTTATACTGGTTCGGGCCACCGTTGTGGTGTAATACCCTACTCCAGTGTGTGGTTGCTGGATTGCCTCTTGGGGCTGATGATGATGAACAATACAAGGAAGAACAGCCTCGCGAGGGTCTGTTCTTGGCTGGGGTGATGAACTGCTAGGAGGAGTTCCGCCACCTTTCTCTCTTTTCTCTTTCTCTCTCTCTCTCTCTCTCTCTCTCTCTCTCTCTCTCTCTGCTTGCAAAACGAACGACGAACCGAACCCGGACGAACCCGACCCCCTTGCTATGTGGGCAGCCGGTCCTATTTATAGAGGCCCTGGTCCTCCTCCCAAATATCAAGCGGGAAGGGAGCCAACAATGGCGGGCTAATTTGAAGGGGGACAGCAAGTATCAACTATCCTGACAAAAGCAGTCTTCGCCTGCGCAAAGCTCTGGTGATGACGCCATCCTGGGCTCCACGGTGACCTCCGTCTCGTAGTCCTCCTGGTCTTGGTCTCGTTGCACCGAAATGGCAACCTTTGCCTGATGGCTCGGTACTCCACGGCTGCGCTTGCCCCCTTTGCACCAAAGAGGAAAGAAGGACGATGCGCGCGCTGGCACCCGCCTGGCGCCCTGAGTCATCATGGCTTGCGTCACGGGCACCTTGCGAGGTACCTCGCCTTGATCTCTCCGCCTCCTTGCGAGCCAGCCTGACGAGGCCGTGCCTAAGGAAGCTCCGGGTCATCCGCCTCGCGAGGCTTGGCCCCTCGCGAGGGTCTTGAGTCTTGTGTTTGATGAAGATGGGCCATGCTGGGCCTCCTTTGAGCCACGCCACAGGCCGCAGGCAGGCAAGTATGGGGACCCCCGTTCCCAGAACGCCGACAAATTCTTAACATCTTCAGCTTTAGTACCTTTTTCTTTCATAGATTTCTTTGCTTCTTGCATATCTTTAGGACCGAGAAATAGAATACCCCTTTTCTTCGGAGTTGGCTTAGAAGTTGGTTCAGGAAGTGTCCAATTATTTTCATTAGTCAACATATTATTCAATAAAATTTCAGCTTGATCAACAGTTCTTTCCCTGATAACACAACCAACACAACTATCCAGGTGGTCTCTGGAAGCATCGGTTAGTCCATTATAAAAGATATCAAGTATATCATTTTTCTTGAGAGGATGATCAGGCAAAGCATTAAGTAATCGGAGAAGCCTCCCCCAAGCTTGTGGGAGACTCTCTTCTTCAATTTGCACAAAATTATATATTTCCCTTAAGGCAGCTTGTTTCTTATGAGCGGGGAAATATTTAGCAGAAAAGTAGTAAATCATATCCTGCGGACTACGCACACAACCAGGATCAAGAGAATTAAACCATATCTTAGCATCACCCTTTAATGAGAACATAAATAATTTAAGGATATAATAGTAGCGAGTTTTCTCATCATTAGTGAACAGGGTAGCTATATCATTTAATTTAGTAAGATGTGCCACAACATTTTCAGATTCATAGCCATAGAAAGTATCAGATTCAACCAAAATAATTAACTCAGGATCGACAGAGAATTCATAATCGTTATCAGTAACAAAGATAGGTGAAGTAGCATAAGCGGGATCATATTTCATTCTAGCATTAAGAGATTTTTGTTTTAGCTTAGCTAATAATTTCTTAAGATCACTTCTATTATTGTAAGCAAGAAAGTCTTTAGCAGTTTCTTCATCCATAACATAACCCTCAGGAACAACAGACAATTCATATCTAGCGGGAGAATCTTCATCATCACTTTCATCAATATTATCAGTTTCAATAATTTCATTCTCTCTAGCCCTAGCAAGTTGTTCATCAAGAAATTCACCAAGTGGCACAATAGTATCAAGCATAGAAGTAGTTTCATCATAAGTATCATGCATAGCAGAAGTGGCATCATCAATAACATGCGACATATCAGAATCAATAGCAGAAGCAGGTTTAGGTGTTGCAAGCTTACTCAAAACAGAAGGTGAATCAAGTGCAGAGCTAGATGGCAGTTCCTTACCTCCTCTCGTAGTTGAGGGAAAAATCTTGGTTCTTTGATCTTTCAAGTTCTTCATAATGATAAGCAGATATAAATCCCATGTGACTCAAAGAATAGAGCTATGCTCCCCGACAACGGCACCAGAAAATAGTCTTGATAACCCACAAGTATAGGGGATCGCAACAGTTTTCGAGGGTAGAGTATTCAACCCAAATTTATTGATTCAACACAAGGGGAGCCAAAGAATATTCTCAAGTATTGGCAGCTAAGTTGTCAATTCAAACACACCTGGAAACTTAATATCTGTAGCAAAGTGTTTAGTAGCAAAGTAATATGATAGTAGTGGTAACGGTGGCAAAAGGTAATGGTAGTAAAATTAGTATTTTTGGGTTTTGTAGTGATTATAACAGTAGTAGCGGAAAAGTAAATAAGCGAAGAACAATATAGGAAAAGCTCATAGGCAATGGATTGATGATGGAGAATTATGCCGGATGCGATCGATCATGTAACAGTCATAACCTAGGGTGACACAGAACTAGCTCCAGTTCATCAATGTAATGTAGGCATGTATTCTGAATATATTCATACGTGCTTATGGAATAGAACTTGCATGACATCTTTTGTCCTACCCTCCCATGGCAGCGGGATCTTATTGGAAACTAAGGGATATTAAGGCCTCCTTTTAATAGAGTACCGGATGAAAGCATTAACACATAGTGAATACATGAACTCCTCAAACTACAGCCATCATCGGGAGTGGTCCCGATTATTGTCACTTCGGGGTTGCCGGATCATAACACATAGTAGGTGACTATAGACTTGCAAGATAGGATCAAGAACTCTCATATATTGATGAAAAAATAATAGGTTCAGATCTAAAATCATGGCACTCGGGCCCTAGTGACAAGCATTAAGCATAGCAAAGTCATAGCAACATCAATCTCAGAACATAGTGGATACTAGCACTACAAAAAAAATACACTTCCGTGATGATACGTGTTTGTCACAGTAGGTCACGTTTTTTGTCATGCATGTACATCCATGACAAATTTATGACAGAATCAAGATAGTCATACCTGTGTTGTCGTAGAAGTGTTCCATGATATTACCAAAATTATCATCACGGAAGTGTCCACTTCGATGATGATAAATCACGCGTCACAGAAGGTGCTTTCGTCAAGGGTGACCGACACGTGGCATCCACTATAATGGAATGCCGTTAAGCTATCGGGTCCGGTTTTGGATCCGATAACCCGTTAGCAGCCCCGACCAATGGGGATTTTCCACGTGTAAAATCATCATTGGCTAGAGGGAACATGTGTCGGCTTGCCGTTGGGACATATGTCATCCACTCATTGGATCCAAAGCGCCTATGATACGTCAACACGTGGCATGGACCAACAGAGGTCCATTCCTGTGAAAAGGTCGGCCCGTTTGACTTGGTCAAAAGGTGGTGGGCCGGCCCACGGCAAGCCTGTTAACGGCTTGTTCGCATATAGCCCATTTACAGCCCGCTAACCGTGGGCCCGTTTACGGCCTATCCGAATTAGGCCCAATAGCGTCATCTGGGCCGTCTAATATAATTCTAGCCCATTTTAACTTCCAGCCCATGTATGGCCCATGACGTCTTTCGGCCCATATGAGGCCCTTAGGGACCCTCGGCCCATTAATGGCCCGTGGTAAAACTGGCCCGTAATGAACAGTGTATCACTTTATACCCATTAACGGCCCATTATACCATTGGGCCATTTCTAGCCCATGTTATCTTTCGGCCTTCTCAGGGCCCATTTATTCTTGGGCTCATTTCCAGCATTCGTTTACTTTCAGCCCGTTACTGTCATTTTCTGCTTGTGGGCCAAATTTAGCCCATGGTTATAGTCGGCCCGTTTGTGGCCCATTAATACGTTGGGCCATTTTCATAGCGTCATCAAATACGAATGATTAACGATGGCCCTTATGGTCGGCCCATGAACGGATGATTTCAACTCTAGCCCATTTACGACCATAATGTGGTCTGTTATTGGCCCATGTTTGGCCAACCGATCATATGGCCCGCAGAAGGCCCATTGATGATACGGCCCGTAGAAGGCCCATTGTGTCTATGACCCGTATAAGGCCCATTGTTTCTACGCCCCGTAGAAGGCCCATTGTTTCTACGGCCCGTAGGAGGCCCATGTTAACTACAGTAAATATGTAGCCCATGGTTAATGTGGCCTAGTTTTAAAAAATAGGCTATTGCGGCTACTAGCAAACCGCGGAAAAAGAACTGCATTGACTACAAGAAAACAAATAAACAAGACAATAAGGAAATAAATAGGCAAGAAACTTACGCTAGGCTATCACGGCTATTACACATATTACATCCACTGGGCATCAAAGTTCGCCACCAGTGCAAATATAGGGAACAAAGCAGCATATAAACGCCGTAGCAAAACAAGTCCAGAACTGAAACCACTTCAGAAGAGCTCAAGAAACAATATCCTGGGTACCCATAATGCTGGCAAGATGCTTAGCAAGCTTATTAACTTTCTCTTGTTTGGCGCTTAAATCCTCCAGCACTTGCTGTTGCACCAGAAAGTATGCATCTGAATTCTGCAGGGACTTCCTCAGTCCTTCGGCTTCCTGTCGCATAACATCTGATCAATGTCTTTCAACTTGAAGTTGAGACTCAAGAAGCCAAACTGATTCAGGCAGCGAGTTCGAAGAGCTGGTGCCAGCAGTAGTAGCCAGTAACTCGAACACTACATCAAGACAGGACTTTGGGGTTGTCTCAGTGTCTTCAATATAGTTTTTATTAGCTATCTTGGAGACCAACAGGGATGTCTCGCTATCTTGAACCTTATCTGCATTACTTCTTGTACCATTGCATAGCGGGGTACTCTTCTCCAATATTTTATCTGGATTCTAAAAGAGAAACAAACAAACACATCACAGGTTTACAATGTAGTATATGAAACTCGTTTTGTTAAACCAGTTCAGTAGTATGGTGGATAGGATAACAGCATGAAACAAACATATATCTATGTAGTATGGTCACTGTATGGTCTATATCATTCTAGTTTATGTTGCCAAATCAAGATAGATACAGTTCGAATCATATCTATTTAAGACAAAGCAGCTTAGACAGAATATAAGTGTGGGAAACTACACAACAATAACAACACTTGTAAGGTGCATGGCATGAGAATATAACTATTTATTCAATTGAAACTGAAATCAACATAGAGCAAGTTACAACAGCAAACACGTTAAAGAAACAGGTTTAAAACATACATGTTGCGCCATTGGAGTTTCAATTGCATCCTTCAAATTTGAAATTAGTTGGTATGAGTAAATACAGTGATGCAAGAGTAAAGTAGTATGAACCATAGCTACGGAACCTGACCTGAGAACAATTCTTCTTTTGCTTTAAGCATTGACTTGGGGTTCAGAGTGGTGGTCCTCGTGCTTTGGGCACTGCAGTTGCCTTACTAACTGCTCGTGTTTGGGTGCTCTGTGGTGGAGACAGTGCTGTGTCAATGGGAACTGGGTTACTATCTACTGGGGTTGGGGTTAGAAGGGGTGTAGCTGGTTCTCTGTCCAACTGGGTAGGGGTACAATATGCGTGAGTCTGGGTTATGTGTGGTGGGGCTAGTTCTTGGGCAAGTACAACCGTGGTTCTATCTGCATCGACAGGTAGCACGATCTTTTCTGAAGACTGTGTTTTTACTCCCACAGATACTGCCATCACCCCCTCCAATTGAAATGGCTGATAAACAAGAAAAGTAATTGAATGTATAGACATTGTAAGATAGACAGGTGCAATGGATAGTAGGGAAGAAAACAGGGCATGAAATAATTCACATTTATGTTGTCTAACCAAACAGAATAGCAGGACATAATTTCACATATATGATGGCTAATTAAACAGGATAGCATGACACAATTTCACATGTATGATGGCTAACTAAACAGGATAGAATGACATACTTCAAAATATAATGACTATGTAAACAGGATGACATGATATAACTATATGATGTGTCTATTAAAGTGGTTGGCATGCCATAAATCACAAACATACCGTCAATGGAAACATGATGGCATGATATAATTCACGGATAGAATGACATAATTCAAAATATGATGACTATGTGAACAGGATGAGATGATATAACGATATTATGTCTTTAGAAAATGGGTTGGCATGCCATAATTCAGATACATGTTGTCTATGTAAACATCATGGCATGATATAATTCAAATATATGATATATATACTAAGGAAGTGAGCAGAGGGCAATCTCATATATGATGTGTCAACTAAGGAGAGGGCATTCAATATCATGTATATGATGTAAAAACTAAGCATTGCAATACAACATATGCATGATATGAGTAATATAACCCTGTCAAGTTTGAGCATACACCTCAGGGGGATAATAGGACTGGTCATCTGCCTTTGAATCATCCTTTGAAGAGCTATCTGTAACCGGCAAGATATCTGCTTCACCAGGTAGCATTGTCTGCTCTGAAGACCTTGTTTTCACTCCAGATTTCTCCATGACCAATTCAAATGGCGGATGCATAGGAAGAGCAGTTGAATATACAAACATTGTTGACAAAAGCAATGAGAAATGCAAAAAAGGACGACATGATATAATTCACATATAATGACGCTTGGCTAAACAGCATGGCATTGCATAATTCACATATATAATGCCTTGCAACAAGATATCATTGCATAATTCACATATATAATGTCTTGCAATAAGATGGCATTGCATAATTCACATATATGGTAATTAGACACTAAACATGTGGCATTCACACAAAGCATGTCTAAACTAAGCAAATGACATAGCAATGCAAGATACCGTATGCACGATATGAGCATCATAACCCTGCCAAGTTAGAGCATGCACCTCAGGGGGGGGGGATAGGACTGGTCATCTGTCTCTGAATCCTCCTCTGAGGAGCTATCTGTAACCAGCAAGACATGCGCTTCGTCAGATAGCATTGTCTGCTCTAAAGACCTTGTTCCCACTCCAGATTTTTCCATGACCGTGCCAAATGGCTGATGCATAGGAAGAGTAATTGAATGTACTAACATTGTTGACAAATTTAACACATAATAAAAATGATGTCATGATATAATTCACATATAAGATGACTGGCTAACCAGGGTGGCATTGCAAAATTCACATATATGATGCCTGGCTAAACAAGATGGCATTGCATGATTCACATATACGATAAATAAACTAAATAGATGGCATTGACACAAAGCATGTCTAAACTAAGCAGATGACATCTTTGATGTATACAGTAAGCAATGCAAGGCACCATATGCATGATATTACCAACATTAGCATGCCAAGTTAGAGCGAAGACCTCATGGGCTAAATAGGAGTGGTCTTCTGCTTCTGAATCCCCCTCAGAACAGTTATCTTCCTCTTGATTACGATCCAAAATGGATGGAGGGGGACTGCCTTTGCGCCCACCATGGAGCGATGTCTGCATGAAATTTTATTGCCACGCAAGGCTCGTCTCTTCTGCTCTATATGTTCAGTTCCATTGTGTACAATAACTGACATGCATAGGAATAAAACATAGTGAGATTATGTAAGGAGTGCATGCACAAATCCAGAGTGATGGTAGCAAACTGTGGATAGACCCAAAACAAATGATAGCAGGCAGATAATAGCTTTAGTTAAAAATACAGATAATGGCTCCTTTAATGTTTGTTTGCACCCAACATGAAACTCATAGTAGACACCCGAGATTAACCAGATAGTAGACATATAGTACTGATTGCTGCCCCAATATGTACCCCACAACCATTTCAAAACTCAAGTTTCAGCATAAGTTTGGACCTGAGTCGGAGTCTAATAGGTGAACACGACGATAAAGTAGCATGCCATCATATTAAGCAATGCATAACGTAAGCAGACACGGAAGAGTGCGACCTCTCTTGCGGACCCGTGTAGTCCTCAAGGTAATCTGCTCAGTTGATGATGCTAATGCAGTTGTCGTGGCTGCCAGTGGTGGGGAAGAAGATCTGAGGCGGCGAAAGACAGTCTGGAGAGCGGATCCCTACTGTGGTGAACCCTTCCATCGTTGGAGCAGCTGAGCTGGGGTGGAACACAGCACCGCAGGAGCAGGACAAACCACACAAGGTTTTCTTTGACACATATCTGTAACAGAAGTAATTGTGTAAGGGCTTGTTTGAATTTGATGATTCTAACAATGCATGGATAGGAAATAGACAGGAATAGGATAGGAATGCATGTGCAAAACAGAGAATTTAAAAACACAGGATTTCTGCCAATCTGGGTGTTTGGTTCACAAGAATTGGAAGATCACATGATGCAAAGAAGCATGTTGAGATTAAGTCAAACCACAAGAAGTGTACAACCTCTTTGGCGAAGCCATGTCAATCTCAGCGTGATTGGGTTGGCCGGTGAGGATGCTCCGATTGACTTGGCTGTCAGAGGTGGGTAAGAGGATCGTAGGCGTCTGAAGATGGAGCCCGAGGTACTGCTCCACTGTGATGGAGGGTTTCGTCGTTGGAGCAGCTCCGGTGAGTTGTACGATGCCGAGGCTGAAGCAGGACAAGAGAGACAATGTTAACCTAAGTGGAATTCTAATAGCATCTCCAATAGATGGCATAAAATACATAACCACAAAGTGCTAGATGTATACATCAACCGCTCATCTCTGAACTTAACTGTCAAAACTGAATTTAACTGTCGAAACTGAACTTAACTATCGAAAATGAATTTTACTATCGAAACTGAACGCACTAGAGGTGAGGCTACAAGTCAGTAGACTGACTTTTTCATCTCTGGTCAGTTGATTTTGCAGCCGTTGGATACGAAATCAAGGGCCTGCAGTTTATCTTCAACCTCCACCCCCCCTGAGCCGCCAGCCACCATCGGCCAAACAGCCCCCCCCCCCTCGCCCATGGCCGGCGGTGCGCTGCCCCGCCCGCCCCGAAAACACTCCCCACCACCAGTCCGCCCCGGCCCCGGCCATCCTTGTAGCCCCCCATGCCGAGCTTTTTCTCCGGCAATCCCCACGCAATTGCCCCACCACCGTCGGCGACCACCGCCCCACCCTGAACCCTAAGATAGGTAGTGGGGTACCTCTCCGGCGAGCCCTCCTTCCCACTGCGGCTGGTTCTTCCTTAACTCCGGTGAGCCCCCCCCCCCCCCTGAAAATCGACTGACCCAAAAGTCGATTCAGTCGACTAAAGTGTAGCTAAATCGGAGCAACATCACAAGAAAGAGCAAGAGTGAGAGCAGCAGTGCGAGCAAGAGCAAGAGCGAGAGCAGCAACGTGAGCAAGAGCAAGAGCGAGAGCAGCAGCGCGAGCAAGAGCAAGAGCAGACCAGGCAGGGGACCGAGAGAAAGAGCACAGCAGCAGCGCGAGCAAGAGCTAAAGCAGTAGCAGCTCCTACTAATGCGGACATCGCCGCCGAGCGAGCGACGCCATGGAGGAAGTGGCCGGCGATGCCAGCATGGATGGAGCTGCACCGTGTCAGTTTGGGACTGAGCGCCGGCAACACCGTGAGATCAAATCAAGAAGAAAATGTGCCGATTAGTGTACAATCTCTTTGGTGGCGCCGATTAGGCCGCAACTTCATCCGAGGAAACGGTGATGATGATGCTCTTCCGGTGGTGCAGGTGAAGACTATGGTGTGGGAATGGAGGTGGCGCGAAAGACGAGGGGAACGTCGGGGCAGCTCCTTGGACGTGGAGGACGGGGTGGCTGAACCGGCGGGACGACCAGATCGATGATGGATCCTGATCCGGTACGGTGGATGAGGGACGTCGAGGTGTTGGTTGTGGACGACATCGTCGGGGAAGAGGCTCCGGCTGGGTGGCGGATAGAGGAGGGTGTGGGGCTTCGCGGGTTTTCCCGGCCTCTGTGTATGAATGGGTGGGCAGATGGGATGGGAGTGGGGAACCATGGCTTAGGGACGCGCTTGTCCAAAATGTGGGGTAAGTTACGAAAGTACCCCCACCGATTTGAGGCGGTTCTTTCGGTTCAGGGGTATCACGGGCATTTCGCGTGTAGGGATTTCATAGGAGGTGGGAGTTTTCGCGCGCGTTGTAATTTTGGAATAGGAAGGCGCGGGTTGAGATGGAGGGAGTTGTCGGAGCACAGCGAGACAAAGATATATCTTAAATATTTCGGGCTAACAAGGCGCGGGTTGAAGATGCGGGAGTTTCGCAGCACGATAGACAGAGACGCTGGCTTGAAATTTCGGCATAACAAGGCGCGGCTTGAAATTTGTGGAGAACAAGCTTAATGTGTACCCCCCCAAAAAAGAAAATTTAGACTAGTATGATATACTACGTACAATGTGTTTAACATGCACAACACACAGACACCATTTAGACTAGTAAGGTACGCGTGCATTGCACGCATGAGATTTGGCAACCAAATTATGAATAAATACCACATTATAGCATGTAAGCTTTGATTCATATATGCATGATGTAGATGTTCGTTTAATTCTTATAGTTCATTTCATTCAAAATCATCTAGTTTTTATAAGAAATCTAATCTATTTTAAGATTCATGGAATTGTGCATTGTAAGGCATAAAGTAAAAACAAATCATGTAGAACAACATTTGGGAAATTATGATACGAAAGATTCTAGAACAAAGACGAAGTGCTTGTGTTTTGAGGTTTGTGCATTATGCTTAAGTTCAACCATAGAGTCTTCTAGATTGTACATGTGGCAAAATCTGGTGGAATCTAGATGATATCCAACGGCCGGTAGTGCTCAAATTTGCCAGCTCTGCACCATCGGATTGGCCTCATCCAACGACCATCTTTCAAAGCTAAAGTTATCCGCACACTATATAAAAAATATAAAATATAATATATATATGTATAGGGGTATAGATATAGATATGTGATGCGAAAGCCACCCATCATCTCCAATTAGGATAGTTTGTCCATGCACGGATGCAATGTGGCCAAACGATGTTTGCCATCGGTATCTCAAATTCAAACCAATATGACCTTATTCAATGTGTATACATTGCAACATGCTCGTTTCCAAACCACACCGCGCAGATCTCCATTATATTCATGCATGCATGGGTTTCAAACATCATGATCACTTATTCAAATAATTGAATCCAAGTTTACATTGATTATGACCTCACCTAGTCTTTTACACCCACACATTGGTCTTCTCTTTATAATTGTACCACTAACTTTCTCTCGTGCATGCATGCACACACACTACTAGTCGGCATTATCCATCGCACACATGCAATCTTTTTCTTTAGGTCGGTCTCCCATGAAGGCACACACACGCACACATCCCCCTCTCCATCATATCGGGCATTCTTTATCTCTGACGTGCATGCGCAACGATCGATGTTCCTCTATGTGTGTGTGTAGCTAGGTATTTCATAGTTTTCCACATAAACCGGTCAATCTATATATCTAGTGAGGTCTCACCCTCTTCCCCACGTCCACACCGATCAATCTATACCTCTCTATATAGGATTACATATATAGCTAATACACCCACATTAATTATATATCCAACGCCCCCTCTCATCATCCATGCCTTCCGCTTCATCTCTCAGACGCGCGCACAATGGCCAAGACAGGGGGCAGCAAGGGCCTTGCCCCCCTAACATCACTATATATCGAGGCTAATATGAATGTGATGATTAGATAATTGATGGTAAAAATGGTTTAAGTTGATGAATTGGCCCTCCTCGTAAAGGATTAGCAATGCTTGGCCCCCTAGCTCATGGGACATTTTTCATGGTTCTTCCACTGCGCGCAACAGCGCATGTTCTCGCCCCTCTCTCTAAATATCGATCTCGAAGTTGTGCACTCCTTCATAGTCTCCCTCCACTCGGCCCCTCGCACCATCTTCTAGCCCCCACCGGATTTTGCCACATGTACAATCTAGCAGACTCCATGGTTGAACTTAAGCATAATGCACAAATCTCAAAACAACAATGGTTCTCCTTTGTTCTAGAATCTTCAGTATCGTAATGGCCCAAACTTTTTTTCTAGTTGAATTGCCATTCTTTGTTTGTACTTTATGCTTTACAACGCACAATTCCATGAATCATAAAATAGATTAAGGGCTTCTTTGATTCAAAGGATTCTCGAAGGAATTTTGGAGGATTTTAATCCTTAGGAATTTTTCCTATCTTGGTTGTTTGATTCGTAGGATTGTAAACCATAGGAATTTTTTCATATGATTCGTTTGCACTAGATTTCATATGAAACATCCCGTCCACTCAAACCTCTTTGAAAGAATTCTGTGTTTTTCTATGCACAATCAAACACTCGTACCATCCTGTAGGATTCAAGACGACATTCCACTCTAATCCCATGTTCTTCCTATTCCCGCGTTTTGGAAATCCTACGAATCAAAGAGGCCCTAGGTTTTTTTATAAAAACTAATTGATTTTGAATGAGATGAACTATAAGAATTAAATGAAGGTCTACATCAGGCATATATGACTCAGAGCTTACATGCTATAGTGTGGTATTTATTCGTAATTTGGTTGCAAAATCTGACGCGTGCAATGCACACAGGATTTCTGCCAATCTGGGTGTTTGGTTCACAAGAATTGGAAGATCACATGATGAAAAAAAGCATGTTGAGATTAAGTCAAACCACAAGAAGTGTACAACCTCTTTGGCGAAGCCATGTCAATCTCAGCGTGATTGGGTTGGCCGGTGAGGATGCTCCGATTGACTTGGCTGTCAGAGGAGGGTAAGAGGATCGTAGGCGTCTGGAGATGGAGCCCGAGGTACTGCTCCGCTGTGATGGAGGGTTTCGTTGTTGGAGCAGCTCCGGTGAGTTGTACGACGCCGAGGCTGAAGCAGGACAAGAGAGACAACGTTAACCTAAGTGGAATTCTAATAGCATCTCCAATAGATGGCGTAAAATACATAACCATAAAGTGCTAGATGTATACATCAGCCGCTCATCTCTGAACTTAACTGTCGAAACTGAATTTAACTGTCGAAACTGAACTTAACTATTGAAACTGAATTTTACTATCAAAACTGAACGCACTAGAGGTCAGGCTACAAGTCAGTCGACTGACTTTTTCATCTCTGGTCAGTTGATTTTGCAGCCATTGGATACGAAATCAAGGGCCTGCAGTTTATCTTCAACCTCCACCCCCCTGAGCCGCCAGCCACCATCGGCCAAACAGCCCCCCTCACCCATGGCCGGCGGTGCGCCGCCCCGCCTGCCCCGAAAACACTCCCCACCACCAGTCCGCCGCCGCCCCGGCCATCCTTGTAGCCCCCCATGCCGAGCTTTTTCTTCGGCAATCCCCACGCAATCGCCCCACCACCGCCGGCGACCACCGCCCCACCCTGAACCCTAAGATAGGTAGTGGGGTACCTCTCTGGTGAGCCCTCCTCCCCGCTGCGGCTGGTTCTTCCTTAACTCCGGTGAGCCCCCCACCCCCTGAAAATCGACTGACCCAACAGTCGATTCAGTCGACTGAAGTGTAGCTAAATCGGAGCAACATCACAAGCAAGAGCAAGAGCGAGAGCAGCAGTGCGAGCAAGAGCAAGAGCGAGAGCGGCAACGTGAGCAAGAGCAAGAGCGAGAGCAGCAGCGCGAGCAAGAGCAAGAGCAGACCAGGCAGGGGACCGAGAGCAAGAGCACAGCAGCAGCGCGAGCAAGAGCTAAAGCAGTAGCAGCTCCTACTGATGTGGACGTCGCCGCCGAGCGAGCGACGCCGTGGAGGAAGTGGCCGGCGATGCCAGCATGGATGGAGCCGCACCGTGTCAGTTTGGGACTGAGCGCCGGCAACACCGTGAGATCAAATCAAGAAGAAAATGTGCCGATTAGTGTACAACCTCTTTGGTGGCGCCGATTAGGCCGCAACTTCATCCGAGGAAACGGTGATGATGATGCTCTTCCGGTGGTGCAGGTGAAGACGATGGTGTGGGAATGGAGGTGGTGCGAAAGACGAGGGGAACGTCGGGGCAGCTCCTTGGACGTGGAGGACGGGGTGGCTGAACCGGCGGGACGACCAGATCGACGATGGATCCTGATCCAGTACGGTGCATGAGGGACGTCGAGGTGTTGGTTGTGGACGACGTCGTCGGGGAAGAGGCTCCGGCTGGGTGGCGGACAGAGGAGGGTGTGGGGCTTCACGGGTTTTCCCGGCCTCTGTGTATGAATGGGTGGGCAGATGGGATGGGAGTGGGGAACCATGGCTTAGGGACGCGCTTGTCCAAAATGTGGGGTAAGTTACGAAAGTACCCCCACCGATTTGAGGCGGTTCTTTCGGTTCAGGGGTATCACAGGCATTTCACGTGTAGGGATTTCATAGGAGGTGGGAGTTTTCGCGCGCGTTGTAATTTTGGAATAGGAAGGCGCGGGTTGAGATGGAGGGAGTTGTCGAAGCACAGCGAGACAAAGATATATCTTAAATATTTCGGGCTAACAAGGCGTGGGTTGAAGAGGCGGGAGTTTCGCAGCACGATAGACAGAGACGCTGGCTTGAAATTTCGGCATAACAAGGCGTGGCTTGAAATTTGGGGAGAAAAAGCTTAACATGTACCCCCCCCAAAAGAAAATTTAGACTAGTATGATATACTACGTACAATGTGTTTAACATGCACAACACACAGACACCATTTAGACTAGTAAGGTATGCGTGCATTGCACGCATGAGATTTGGCAACCAAATTATGAATAAATACCACATTATAGCATGTAAGCTTTGATTCATATATGCATGATGTAGATGTTCATTTAATTCTTATAGTTCATTTCATTCAAAATCATCTAGTTTTTATAAGAAAGCTAATCTATTTTAAGATTCATGGAATTGTGCATTGTAAGGCATAAAGTAAAAACAAATCATGTAGAACAACATTTGGGAAATTATGATACGAAAGATTCTAGAACAAAGACGAAGTTCTTGTGTTTTGACGTTTGTGCATTATGCTTAAGTTCAACCATAGAGTCTTCTAGATTGTACATGTGGCAAAATCTGGTGGAATTTAGATGATATCCAATGGCCGGTAGTGCTCAAATTTGCCAGCTCTGCACCATCGGATTGGCCTCATCCAATGACCATCTTTCAAAGTTAAAGTTATCCGCACACTATATAAAAATATAAAATATAATATATATATGTATAGGGGTATAGATATAGATATGTGATGCGAAAGCCACCCATCATCTCCAATTAGGATAGTTTGTCCATGCACGGATGCAATGTGGCCAAACGATGTCTGCCATCGGTATGTCAAATTCAAACCAATATGACCTTGTTCCATGTGTATACATTGCAACATGCTCGTTTCCAAACCACACCGCACAGATCTCCGTTATATTCATGCATGCATGGGTTTCAAACATCATGATCTCTTATTCAAATAATTGAATCCAACTTTACATTGATTATGACCTCACCTAGTCTTTTACACCCACACATTGGTCTTCTCTTTATAATTGTACCACTAACTTTCTC
Organism: Triticum monococcum; assembly: GCA_034509565.1. Taxonomy (NCBI): domain Eukaryota; kingdom Viridiplantae; phylum Streptophyta; class Magnoliopsida; order Poales; family Poaceae; genus Triticum; species Triticum monococcum. The sequence continues at coordinate 516,344,136 of CM067847.1, forward strand.
TCGTGCATGCATGCACACACACTACTAGTCGGCATTATCCATAGCACACATGCAATCTTTTTCTTTAGGTCGGTCTCCCATGAAGGCACACACACACATCCCCCTCTCCATCATATCGGGCATTCTTTATCTCTGACGTGCACGTGCAACGATCGATGTTCCTCTATGTGTGTGTGTGTGTGTAGCTAGGTATTTCGTAGTTTTCCACATAAACCGGTCAATCTATATATCTAGTGAGGTCTCACCCTCTTCCCCACGTCCACATCGATCAATCTATACCTCTCTATATAGGATTACATATATAGCTAATACACCCACATTAATTATATATCCAACGCCCCCTCTCATCATCCATGCCTTCCGCTTCATCTCTCAGACGCGCGCACAATGGCCAAGACAAGGGGCAGCAAGGGCCCTGCCCCCCTAACATCACTATATATCGAGGCTAATATGAAGGTGATGATTAGACAATTGATGGTAAAAATGGTTTAAGTTGATGAATTGGCCCTCCTCGTAAAGGATTAGCAATGCTTGCCCCCCTAGCTCATGGGACATTTTTCATGGCTCTGCCACTGCGCGCAATAGTGCATGTTCTCGCCCCTCTCTCTAAATATCGATCTCGCAGTTGTGCACTCCTTCATAGTCTCCCTCCACTCGGCCCCTCGCACCATCTTCTAGCCTCCACCGGATTTTGCCACATGTACAATCTAGCAGACTCCATGGTTGAACTTAAGCATAATGCACAAATCTCAAAACAACAATGGTTCTCCTTTGTTCTAGAATCTTCAGTATCGTAACTGCCCAAACTTTTTTTCTAGTTGAATTGCCATTCTTTGTTTGTACTTTATGCTTTACAACGCACAATTCCATGAATCATAAAATAGATTAAGGGCTTCTTTGATTCGAAGGATTCTTGAAGGAATTTTGGAGGATTTTAATCCTTAGGAATTTTTCCTATCTTGGTTGTTTGATTCGTAGGATTGTAAACCATAGGAATTTTATCATATGATTCATTTGCAATAGATTTCATAGGAAACATCCCATCCACTCAAACCTCTTTGAAAGAATTCTGCGTTTTTCTATGCACAATCAAATACTCGTACCATCCTGTAGGATTCAAGACGACATTCCACTCTAATCCCATGTTCTTCCTATTCCCACGTTTTGGAAATCCTACGAATCAAAGAGGCCCTAGGTTTTTTATAAAAACTAATTGATTTTGAATGAGATGAACTATAAGAATTAAACGAAGGTCTACATCAGGCATATATGACTCCGAGCTTACATGCTACAGTGTGGTATTTATTCGTAATTTGGTTGCAAAATATGACGTGTGCAATGCACGTGTACCTTACTAGTACTTCGAGTATGTGCAAAACACAATGGCACGCTACACAATGTCTCTCTTATAGTTCATGAATCCATGTGGGCACGTGGCACATGTGGAGGTGTTGTCGTGACATCCTTGTGTGGATTGATCATAGTGGCGTGCTGCTGGTTCCAAAAGAATGTACTCGTCCTCCCTGAGTCGCACTGGCGGTACATGCACGAAGCAAAGATGTGCAAGCACGCCACACACACACTCATTCCCTCGCACGCACAAGCGGGTACACGGGCGGAAGCAATTTTGTACCAAGATCCATCCCATGTGATAATTTGATGCGTGTAAAGTCCTTCACTTCATTGATGGTCAATTAATACAGCGCATGAAAATTGAGTGGACGTGTGGGCGGAAGAAAGACATTACTACTCCACTGCGCGCATGCGGGTAGTTAAATCATGGGTTGCTAGTAGTAATTCCATTGGTCTCCTTCATATTGTGTGCCAATTTTTGACAGTAACATAATATTTACGCATCTGAGCAGTGCAGTCTACTTGAAATTTATGTTCCACTAAACTCATAGGGAGCCGTTTCGAGCCTCGAAACCAAAAACCATCAATTAATCTTTACCTTGTTCCCATCACATTCGAAAGTACTAGTGCTACAATTAAGTGCAAGCCTGCTCACACCTACCAGTACGTACCAAACCTGAACGTGTTCCCACTATGTAGGTTTTAGTACTAGTGCTAGTACTTAGGTTATGAAAAGGGGAACTACCTAACCGAAAATGACTGCACATTCCTCCTCAACTCCTCATCCATTAGAAACAATCAAGCCATAGCCAGTGTGAGTCCTGGGTCGAGAGATTTCCACCAGGGAGAGGTGAGCATGGAAGAGGAAGCACGAGAGATGTCCCGCCTCACCGCGAAAGCAGCCGACATGTCCAGCCGCGCAGCAGTAGTAGCACAGAGGTCCCGCCGCGCCGCTGAAGCAGCATGGCGGTCCCGCCGCGCCGTCGATGTAGCAGACTGGTTTGGCCATGCCGCAGAAGCAACAGAGATGTCCCGCCGCGTCGCCGAAGTAGCAGGGAGGTCCCGCCGCACCGCGGTGGCCTAGGAAAATTTCTTGCAGGCAGGCGAGGACTCTTACAGGGGCATGCATGCGATAGTCCATAGCCAGATGGATCAGATCTCTGGTTGGGCGAGGATGCAGGACGAGGCTACCGACATCATCTAGCAACTCGGGGAGGGCAATGCAAAGCTCCAGGGCGAGTGCGACCTGCTGAGGGCGAAGATCGCCGGAAGGGCGAAGCAGGAGGAGGAGACCGCTGCCGTGTTGCAGAGGACGGGTGTCATCATCAAGAAACTTATGGACGAGAATGCCATGCTCTGCATCGAGTGCAACAGGCTGGTGGAGGAATCCATGGATGCTGCCAAGCAGGGTATTAAGGACATGAAACTGATGAAAGAGATCATCGCCCGCCGCGAAGACTAGTCTCGGTGTCCTGCAGCTGTAGGATCGAAAGTATGTCTAGAGGGGGGGTGATTAGGCTACTTGACCAAATAAAAACTTAACCTTTTCCCAATTTTAGTTCTTGGCAGATTTTAGCTATTTTAGGACAAGTCAAGCAATCATCACACAATTCAAGCAAGCATGCAAAGAGTATATTGGTAGCGGAAAGTAAAGCATGCAAGTTGCAAGAATGTAAAGGGAAGGGTTTGTAGAGTTCAAACGCAATTGGAGACACGGATGTTTTTCCTGTGGTTCGGATAGGTGGTGCTATCCTACATCCACGTTGATGGAGACTTCAACCCACGAAGGGTAACGGTTGCGCGAGTCCACGGAGGGCTCCACCCACGAAGAAGCAACCTTGTCTATCCCACCATGGCCATCGCCCACGAAGGACTTGCCTCACTAGCGGTAGATCTTCACGAAGTAGGTGATCTCCTTGCCCTTACAAACTCCTTGGTTCAACTCCACAATCTTGTCGGAGGCTCCCAAGTGACACCTAGCCAATCTAGGAGACACCACTCTCCAAGAAGTAACAAATGGTGTGTTGATGATGAACTCCTTGCTCTTGTGCTTCAAATGATAGTCTCCCCAACACTCAACTCTCTCTCACAGGATTTGGATTTGGTGGAAAGAAGATTTGAGTGGAAAGCAACTTGGGGAAGGCTAGAGATCAAGATTCATATGGTAGGAATGGAATATCTTGGCCTCAACACATGAGTAGGTGGTTCTCTCTCAGAACATATGAGTTGGAAGTGTAGATGTGTTTTGATGGCTCTCTCCACGAATGAAGAGGAGGTGGAGGGGTATATATAGCCTCCACACAAAATCCAACCGTTACACAATTTACCAATCTCTGTGGGACCGAATCAACAAACTCGGTCGGACCGAAATAGTAAACCTAGTGACCGTTAGAGATTTTCGGTGGGACTGACATGCAACTCGGTAGGACCGATATGGTTAGGGTTAGGGCATAACGTAATCTCGGTGAGACCGATTACACAAACTTGGTGAGACCGATTTTGGTAATTAGCTAACCAGAGAGTTGGTCAGGTAAACTCGGTGGGACCGATTTGCTCTTTAGGTGAGACCGAAAAGTTACAAAAAGGAAACAGAGAGTTTGCATTGCAATCTCGGTGGGACCGATCCGCTCTTTCGGTGAGACCGAAAAGTTACGAAAAGGAAACAGAGAGATTGCAATCCCATCTTGGTAAGACCGAGATCCCTATCGGTAGAACCGATTTGCTTAGGGTTTGGCAATGGCTATGACAAGTGAAACTCAGTGGCGTCGGATTGAAAGAATCGGTATGACCGAGTTTGGCTTTGGGTTTAGGTCATGAGTGGATATGAGAAAGTATTTAAGGGTTTTGGAGCATATCATTAAGCACTTGAAGCAAGAGGCTCATTAAGCAACACCTCATCCCTCCTTAATAGTATTGGCTTTTCCTATGGACTCAATGTGATCTTGGACCACTAAAATGTAAAATGAAGAGTCTTGAGCATATGAGCTAGAGCCAATCCTTTGTCCTTAGCATTTTGAGGGTTCCACTTTCACCATCCATGCCATGCCAATCATTGAGCTTTCCTGAAATAATCATCTTGGAATAGCATTAGCTCAATGAGCTATATGTTGTTATGAATTACCAAAACCACCTAGGGATAGTTGCACTTTCAATCTCCCCCTTTTTGGTAATTGATGACAACATATAGATCAAAGCTTCGACAAATAATAATAAGAGTGAAATATATCGTTGCTTTGAGAAGTATGTGATAAGTAAGAGCTCCCCCTAAATTTGTGCATATTTAAGATTTGCTTTGGACTGCAAATGCACAAAGAGTTAGAATCATGGGTTACTCTTCCATGTCACAGACATCTTGGTGGAGCGCTCAAAATGATAAGAATTAAATACATGCACTCATCACCAAGAAAATGAATGATCACATAAGATAGATAGGATAATATCAAGCATGCATAAGTGTAGCTTATGATCAAACACATGATCATCAATGTCTCACAAGCATATCAAAGTATCTCACACAAAAGCAAACAAAGTTTGAAAAACCACCAAATAAAGCAAGAGAGAATAAAAGCAACACTCTCTCTCTCTCGAAGCCTATGATCTATACATTTTTCTCCCCCTTTGGCAACAAGTTACCAAAAAGTTCCTAGAAAATGCATAGTGCTAGATCGACTCTCAGGCTTGATCTTCTGGTGGTGGTGGAGTCTGGATCACTCCAAGGACGAAGCCTTCTGTAGACATGGTTGGAGTTGAAGCTGAGGTAGATGCTGGAGCTGGGTGGGTTGGTGCTGTAGCTGGAGCTGAGGTGGTGGCTCTGGTGTCAGGAACTGGCACTGCAGTCGACCTCGGAGCTCGTGGCACTCTGGCAAATGCATCAGTTGTAGTCTTCCCTCTCCTCTCCTGCATGTCATCTGGAAGTTGCTCCACTGCAGACTGAATCTCTGTTACTTTGACATCTATGTCATAGAACTTTTGTTCTATGATCCTCTCTAAGCTCTGCTGATTCTGAGTGAGGGTGGCCAGTCCTTTCTCAATCCTCATTGTGGATGCAATCAAGTAACCAATCTGCTCTTGTTTGGTTTTTAAGAAATACTCAGATGCCTCCTCTTGAGTTGGCATCTTGGCAGCTTTCTCCTTCCTTGCCTTCTCCTTCTTTGCTTGTGCTTGAACTGATGATGGTTCATTCTCATTCATGACAACTTGATTGTCCTCAAAGTCTGGATGGATGGGCAGGTGTTCCTTGTCCAGTAGGTATATGCCTGTGCCCATCTTGGAGTTAATTAGTTCCTGGATCTGAGAGGCATATCCACAACTCCTCTTCTGATCAGTTGCTGTCCTCTTAATGGTCTCTACCATGAGGCTCATCACCTTGAACTTCTGTGGCACATCAAATATATGAAGCAAATTGATTGCATGGCCTCTGATCATCTTGTGATCACCTGACTTGGGCAATAGAGTGTGCCTTAGGATCCAGTTGGTTGTTGGCAGCCCTGACAGAAGATAATGCACTGAGCCAAACTTGAAAGTTTCAAGAGCTTCATTTGGAATTTCCTTGTACATGTTGGACATAGAGTTGTGGTCCATCTTCTTCTTGGCATAGACATCCAAGTCATCTTCATTTTCCTCTGGGGCATTGATTAGCTGAGCCCATTCAACAACTGTAGATTGGTACCTCGTACCTTCAGACATCCACACAATCCTTCCATCTGGATAGAAGTGTGCTGTGGAGTAGAACTGCATGATTAGCTCTTCATTCCACTTTGTGAGCTTCTGCCCAACAAAGTCTGCTACTCCACAAGCATTGAAGCTGTCATACACTCCAGGATAGTGCTCTTCATTTTCCTTGATGTACTCCCAATCAACCCATCTCATGTCACAAACAATGGGCTTCTTGTCCAACAAAACTGTCTCATAGAAGTCCTGCTGTTCCTTAGTGTGGAACCTGTAATCAACATCAGTTCTTCTCCTTGAAGCATACGGATCTGCTTCTCTCCACTTCCTGAGCCCTGAATCTCTTCTGATTTTCATGTCCTCAGCCACAGGATGAGCATCATTGTGGTCTTGGATCTTGGGCTTAAGTTTTCTCAGAACTTGACCTTCTTCTTCTTCAGCAATGTCAGGCACTGGGGCCTTGTTTTTCTCAGCAGCTGGTATGCTCCTTGTATTCCTCTTTGGAGCTGACTTGGGCTTGGAGGCAGCTTTGGGTGCTTCTTTGGGCTTTGATGCAGCAGCCCCTGTCCTGATAGCATCACCCATAAGCTTAGGTGCCTTAGGTGCTGGAGGAGCAACCTCTTCTTCCTCTTCCTCTTCAGAATCTCTCATGATTGAGGATCTCTGAAGCACTCTAGCAGTGGTCTTTTTGACCCTCTCCTTCCTCTTCTTCCCTTCAGCAGCAACTGGCTCTATGGGTGCAGGTTTTTCAGGAATCTGAGTTGAAGCTCTGGCCTTCGGCATAGGCTCTCTACCTGCTGGCCTTTTGATTTTCAACCCTGGCTTTGTGCTCTGTGCTGGGCCATATTCCTTCTTGAGCACAACTCTCCTGGAATTTGCTTCCTCTTCTGCGACATAGTCCTCATCCTCTGAGTCTGAGGTTCTCTTCTTCCTTTGTCTGGTGGCAGCTTTTGGCAGGTTGCTAGGGGTGCTCCTGCTGCCTTCATCTAAAGAACTGGAGGGACTAGTGCCCTCACTCATGTGCACTTGCTGTTCTGACACATTCTGGCTGTCACTCTGATCAGACATGATGAAAAAGCTGACTGCTGACCCTGTGAATAGTTTATAGATGAGGTAGAATAGATGAGCATCACAAAATGCAGAGATTTTTGCAAAAAGAATGATTCAAAATCTTAGTTATAGTTTCCCACAGAAATCATTTTGGATCTACCGATTTTTAAACTCGGTGATACCGAAGCAGTTTTGGAACCTAAACCAGTGAACTCGGTCAGACCGAGTCATAGTTCGGTGGCACTGAGACTGCTAGGGTTTCACAAAGTTCCAAAATCAGTCACACCGATTAGTAATTCTCGGTCAGACCGAGTCTCACTTGTGCAATGGTATGAGCCAAATCGGTGGGACCGAGATTTTCAACTCGGTGGGTCCGAGATGGTTTCGGCGGAAACCTAACCCTAAATTTTTTGAATCAATCCTATTCTACGAACGTATTGACTGGATAGGAGTGTTTCAATCGTGGCTAGAAACAGTATGATCACAATGTGCTAGGAATCAGATTGGGGATAGCACAAAGATTGACTCCATACCCTAGTTCAGCGGAGACTCACTACGGTGGCAACGGCGGGGTTGAATTCCATTGACGGTGATGGAGACCAGCGACTAGAGGCGGCTGGCGGCAAGGAGACGATCCGGAGACCACGTTGGCAGAGCGAGCTATCGCGCGGGCGAAGGGTTTCGGAGAAATTTCCAAATTTTTGCCCGTGACTATATATAGCCCGACCCTGTCGGTATGACCGAGTGGAACAACTCGGTGGCACCGAGATGCAAAACTGTATACAGTTATTGCAACTCGATGTGACCGAATGGTTCAAATTGGTTGCACCGAGATCGAAAATTCAGATCAACTTAATGATCTCGGTAGGACCGAAAGTAGGATATCGGTCAGACCGAGAATCACAAAGAGGTTTTGGAAGTTTAAGGCTATGACGAATCGGGGACTCCGAGTGCTCCTCACACAGAGTGGTTCGAATCTGACTTGATCAAATTTTGTGATGTAGCATGAATAGAGTTTGAGACGAGAAAAGCATAGATAGCTAGAGGAGGTTCTTAGGCATTCTTGTCCATCCACTTGGCAAAAGGAAATAAAACCAAACAATCAAAACAACAAGTGGATGTCCTCGAATGAGTAAAATATGCAACCAACATGCTCACACAATAAAATGCCAATTGAAATATGTGACAAAGCATGCACAACCAATTCTAGAATCTATCAAGCAATTGGCGATGACTAGGTCATCTATATATGAGTATATTGACTTAGGAGTCAAGTGAGAACACTTGATCATAGGTCATACTCATCGTTTAAGCTCAAGTGGGGTTACCACTTTTACATAAAGCATTGTTGTGTTCACATCTTTAGAGTTGCTTTAGCTCAAGTCTTAGAGTAAAGCTCCCCCTAGATGTGATATCCCCCCTAAGAGGGATGAACTAACCTTGGGTTTTGTCAATGATGACTTCATGTAGATGTTGAAGATGTGGATGCTCAATGTTGATGTAGATCACTTGGAGCTATCCATTTGAGTGAATTGCACTTTTAATACCTACATGGGTTAGTCCCACAAGGAACAAACAAGGATATCCATAGACATAGAGTGATGCACACACAAGATGATGTCCATGAAAACTTTTAGGTTACCTTGTCCCTTGTCTTACCAACAAGAGGGTTTGTGACTCCTTGAACTAGTGCAAGATGTGGAAGTTGAATGCACTTGTTCTTGCCAAAATGATAAGAGTGAAGTATGTTGGCGGAGTCACCCTCAAGAACTCTCTAGTTCTTCTTCTTTTGGATCCACACCATCTTGATGGGAATCCTTGGAGTTGTAGTCGTACTTGATGAAGTGGAACTTGAAGTGGTCTTGGGAATCCACTTGACTAAGGTCTTAGAGCTTCTTCAAATGCATCAATTTCCTCTTGAAGCTTGTCCTTGCCTTTTTGCTTGTAGTCTTGTGGTGGAAGATCATCTTGAGCTTGTGTCCCCTTGAAGGAAGTATCATACTTCTCTTGTTGAGGAACAAACTTTGTCTTGGGGTATTGATCTTCTTCCCACTCAACTCCATTGGCATTGAATTTTTGTTCAAAACCAACCCCTTGATTCTTCCGGTACCTTCCTTGCTTGCGCACAATTTCCTCGATTTGCTTACTCCCGTCAAGGCTTTTGTACACTCCTTTCTCTATAATTCCCTTCAATAAGCTATTTTCTTGCTCAAGTGTAACTTGGCTAAGAGAATCATTAGTGGAATCAAGAGAACTACTAGAAGCAACAATATTGGATTTAGCATGATCATTGTTACTACTAGAGGAAGAATCTTTCTTGTTCTTGTTACTAGACTTGACTTGAGGCATGTAAGTGGATAAGGGTAAACGCTTGGCAATGTAGGAAGAACTTTTCTTGTGGAGATCATCATTGATTGCCTTTAAGAACTCATGCTCTTGCTCAAGATTGAGCTTTTCAAAGCGTAACTTCTCATGAGCTCTTAAAAGTTCTCGATGATCTTCGAAGATAGTTTCATGAGCTAACTTAAGAGTGTTTAGTTCTTTAGTTAGAGCCTCAATCTTCTCCTTATCATTGTCATTCGTTTCATCTTGATTAGCATGATTAATTGACGTTTCATCATAGTATTCATCACTAGAGTTGTCAACAAGTAAATCATCATCACCTAACAAGTCATCTTCATCACTATTAAAATCAACATACTCGGGGTGTGTTACCTTAGGACCTTTAGCCATGAAGCATCTTCCAATTCCTTCATTTGGTGAGTCAAATATGTCGTAGGAGTTGGTTGACACAAGTGCTAGACCGGCAACACCTTCATCTTGAGTATATTCGGAATCAGAGTGATAACTTCTCTCGGAGTGGCTATCGGAGTCGGAGCCGGATACCCATTCACCAACATGAGCTTGATGTCTTTGTTTTGTGTAGCTCCTTGATGACTTTTCCTTCCTTCCCGAATCCTTGCTTCTCCGTGAGTATCTTCATTCATAATGATCATCTCTACTCCTTCTCTCTCTTGGTGGTGATTCTTCTCTTTTGCTTCTTCTTTTTGGAGAGTCTTCTCTTCTCTTGTAGGGAGCCGTACACTCATTGGAATAGTGTCCGGGTCTTCCAAAATTGTAGCAGTTTCGCTCTCGACTAAAAGATCTTTTGTCATTGTAGGACCTTGACTTGGAGCTTCTATCTTTGCTTCTACTCTTGTAGAACTTGTTGAAGTTTTTCACCATTAAGCTCAATTCTTCATTGAAGTTTTGTTTCTCACTTGATGATGTAGGGGCTTCACATGAGGCTTTGTAGGCACCACTTGATTTGTTGTGAAGTTCCTCTTTATCCTTAAGTGACATCTCATGAGCAACAATTCTTCCAATTACTTCTGTTGGCTTGAGATCTTTGTAATTGGGCATCATTTGGATCAATGTGCACACGGTATCATATTTTCCATCCAAGGCTCTTAGAATCTTCTTGATGATGAATCTATCAGTCATCTCTTCACTTCCTAAGCCGGCAATCTCATTTGTGATGAGAGCAAGCCTAGAGTACATTTCAGCGACACCTTCGCCATCCTTCATTTTGAACTTGTCAAGTTGACTTTGAAGCACATCCAATTTGGATTCCTTGACGGAGTCGGTACCTTCGTGCATATCAATCAAAGTGTCACAAATTTCCTTTGCATTCGCAAGACGGCTGATTTTGTTGAATTCTTCAGGGCACAATCCGTTGAAGAGAATATCACAAGCTTGAGCATTGTATTGCAACATCTTCAACTCATCCGCGGAAGCTTCACGGTTTGGTTCTCTCCCATCAAAGAAGTCACCTTGCAAACCAACACACACAATAGCCCAAACGCCGGGGTTATGTCCAAGAATATGCATTTTAATTTTATGCTTCCAACTAGCAAAATTAGTACCATCAAAGTAAGGACCTCTACGGTGATAATTTCCCTCGCTAGACGCCATACTCTCCTAGGTTGTGAAACCAAGGCTATGACCACCAAAAGCTATGGAAATCAAAGCAAATGGAGACCAAAGCTCTGATACCACTTGTAGGATCGAAAGTATGTCTAGAGGGGGGTGATTAGACTACTTGACCAAATAAAAACTTAACCTTTTCCCAATTTTAGTTCTTGGCAGATTTTAGCTATTTTAGGACAAGTCAAGCAATCATCACACAATTCGAGCAAGCATGCAAAGAGTATATTGGCAGCGGAAAGTAAAGCATGCAAGTTGCAAGAATGTAAAGGGAAGGGTTTGTAGAGTTCAAACGCAATTGGAGACACGGATGTTTTTCCCGTGGTTCAGATAGGTGGTGCTATCCTACATCCACGTTGATGGAGACTTCAACCCACGAAGGGTAACGGTTGCGCGAGTCCACGGAGGGCTCCACCCATGAAGGGTCCACGAAGAAGCAACCTTGTCTATCCCACCATGGCCATCGCCCACGAAGGACTTGCCTCACTAGCGGTAGATCTTCATGAAGTAGGCGATCTCCTTGCCCTTACAAACACCTTGGTTCAACTCCACAATCTTGTCGGAGGCTCCCAAGTGACACCTAGCCAATCTAGGAGACACCACTCTCCAAGAAGTAACAAATGGTGTGTTGATGATGAACTCCTTGCTCTTGTGCTTCAAATGATAGTCTCCCCAACACTCAACTCTCTCTCACAGGATTTGGATTTGGTGGAAAGAAGATTTGAGTGGAAAGCAACTTGGGGAAGGCTAGAGATCAAGATTCATATGGTAGGAATGGAATATCTTGGCCTCAACACATGAGTAGGTGGTTCTCTCTCAGAACATATGAGTTGGAAGTGTAGATGTGTTCTGATGGCTCTCTCCATGAATGAAGAGGAGGTGGAGGGGTATATATAGCCTCCACACAAAATCCAACCATTACACAATTTACCAATCTCGGTGGGACCGAATCAACAATCTCGGTCGGACCGAAATAGTAAACCTAGTGACCGTTAGAGATTTTCGATGGGACTGACATGCAACTTGGTAGGACCGATATGGTTAGGGTTAGGGCATAACGTAATCTCAGTGAGACCGATTACACAAACTCGGTGAGACCGATTTTGGTAATTAGCTAACCAGAGAGTTGGTCAGGTAAACTCGGTGGGACCGATTTGCTCTTTCGGTGAGACCGAAAAGTTACAAAAAGGAAACAGAGAGTTTGCATTGCAATCTCGGTGGGACCGATCCGCTCTTTCGGTGAGACCGAAAAGTTACGAAAAGGAAACAGAGAGATTGCAATCCCATCTCGGTGAGACCGAGATCCCTATCGGTAGAACCCATTTTCTTAGGGTTTGGCAATGGCTATGACAAGTGAAACTCGGTGGCGCCGGATTGAAAAAATCAGTATGACCGAGTTTGGCTTTGGGTTTAGGTCAAGAGTGGATATGAGAAAGTAGTTGAGGGTTTTGGAGCATATCATTAAGCACTTGAAGCAAGAGGCTCATTAAGCAACACCTCATCCCTCCTTAATAGTATTGGTTTTCCTATGGACTCAATGTGAGCTTGGACCACTAAAATGTAAAATGAAGAGTCTTGAGCATATGAGCTAGAGCCAATCCTTTGTCCTTAGCATTTTGAGGGTTCCACTTTCACCATCCATGCCATGCCAATCATTGAGCTTTCCTGAAATAATCATCTTGGAATAGCATTAGCTCAATGAGCTATATGTTGTTATGAATTACCAAAACCACCTAGGGATAGTTGCACTTTCAGCAGCGCATAAAGAAAGTAGAGATCAGCGAGCCAGATCATTGTATGTGTCTTCCTTCTTCTTTTGCCCTTGTGTATTTCGGGCGTAGCCACATGTGGCTTTTTAAATTATCTTCCTAATTATGTAAGACAATTATTATCCACTCTCGTCATCCTTATATAGATATTCATCAGTCTTGCTATAAGTCGCAGTAGATGCTATATAGGTCCGTCGGATCTTACATCAAGATCCGTGCAAAATTTTCTTTTCAGATTTTCTTTTTTCTCTCTTAAATCTCAGTCGAGTGAGACATTGACATGCCATTAAACAGAGGCTCGGGCGCCATTAATGGTACCTTGGGAGAGAGGTGGACGACAGATGGAGGTCAAAGGGCTCTCCTCCCGATAAGCAGGCACAGGGGTCTGATCGCATGCCTCCTGTACTCAAATAGCTACCCTACATGGTGCCTCCTAGCTAATAAAAAAAGGGGATGCGTGGCGACACGTAAATGGTAAATAGAACGCCCACGATTTCAATAATACTTGTGTTTCCGATTGTAACGTGACAACACTTGTTCCAAAATGACTTTGTTGGTTGTTAATGTGTGTGCCTTGATGTGTACTACACAACCTTCTTCTTGTAGACGTTGTTGGGCCTCCAAGTGTAGAGGTTTGTAGGACAGTAGCAAATTTCCCTCAAGTGGATGACCTAAGGTTTATCAATCCGTAGGAGGCATAGGATGAAGATGGTCTCTCTCAAGCAACCCTGCAACCAAATAACAAAGAGTCTCTTGTGTCCCCAACACACCCAATACAATGGTAAATTGTATAGGTGCACTAGTTCGGTGAAGATATGGTGATACAAGTGGTATATGGATAGCAGATAAAGGTATTTGTAATCTGAAAATATAAAAACAGCAAGGTAACTAATGATAAAAGTGAGCACAAACGATATTGCAATGATAGTAAACAAGGCCTAGGGTTCATACTTTCACCAGTGCAAGTTCCCTCAACAATAATAACATAATTGGATCACATAACTATCCCTCAACATGCAACAAAGAGTCACTCCAAAGTCACTAATAGCGGAGAATGAACAAAGAGATTATGGTAGGGTATGAAACCACCTCAAAGTTATTCTTTCCAATCAACCCGTTGGGCTATTCCTATAAGTGTCACAAACAGCCCTAGAGTTCGTACTAGAATAACACCTTAAGACACAAATCAACCAAAACCCTAATGTCACCTAGATACTCCAATGTCACCTCAAGTATCCGTGGGTATGATTATACGATATGCATCACACAATCTCAGATTCATCTATTCAACCAACACATAGAACCTCAAAGAGTGCCCCAAAGTTTCTACTGGAGAATCACGACGAAAACGTGTGCCAACCCCTATGCATAGGTTCTTGGGCAGAACCCGCAAGTTGATCACCAAAACATACATCAAGTGAATCACGTGATATCCCATTGTCACCACAGATATCCACGGCAAGACATACATCAAGTGTTCTCAAATCTTTAAAGACTCAATCCGATAAGATTACTTCAAAGGGAAAACTCAATTCATTACAAGAGAGTAGAGGGGGGGGGAACATCATAGGATCCAAATATAATAGCAAAGCTCGCGGTACATCAAGATCGTATCATCTCAAGAACACGAGAGAGAGAGAGAGAGATCAAACACACAGCTACTGGTACATACCCTTAGCCCCGAGGGAGAACTACTCCCTCCTCGTCATGGAGAGCACTGGGATGATGAAGATGGCCACCGGAGACGGGTTGCCCCCTCCGGCAGGGTGCCGGAATGGATCTAGATTGGCTTTCAGTGGCTACGGAGGCTTCTGGCGGTGGAACTCCCGATCTATTGTGCTCCTGGATGTTTTTACGGTATATGGAGATATATAGGCGGAAGAAGTACGTCAGGGGAGCCACGAGGGGCCCACGAGGGTGGAGGGCGCGCCCTAGGGGGGTGGGCGCGCCCCTACCTCGCGGCCTCCTCGAAGCTTCCCTTACGTGCACTTCAAGTCTTCTGGGCTTCTTTCCTTGCAAAATTGAGTTCCGTGAAGTTTCAGTTCAATTGGACTCCGTTTGATTTTCCTTTTCTTTGAAACCCTAAAACAAGGTAAAAACAGAAACTGGCGCTAGGCTCTGGGTTAATAGGTTAGTCCCAAAAATGATATAAAGGTGTATAATAAAGCCCATATACATCCAAAACAGTAGATAATATAGCATGGAGCAATCAAAAATTATAGATACGTTGGAGACGTATCAGCATCCCCAAGCTTAATTCCCGCTCGTCCTCGAGTAGGTAAATGATAAAAACAGAATTTTTGATGCGGAGTGCTACTTGGCATAATTTCAATGTAATTCTTCTTAATTGTGGCATGAATATTCAGATCCGAAAGATTCAATACAAAAGTTCATATTGACAAAATACTAATACTTCAAGCATACTAACAAAGCAATTATGTCTTCTCAAAATAACATGGCTAAAGAAAGTTATCCCTACAAAATCATATAGTCTGGCTATGCTCTATCTTCACCACACAAAATATTTAAATCATGCACAACCCCAATGACAAGCCAAGCAATTGTTTCATACTTTTGATGTTCTCAAACTTTTCAATCTTCACGCAATACATGAGCGTGAGCCATGGACATAGCACTATAGGTGGAATAGAATGGTGGTTGTGGAGAAGACAAAAAGGGAGAAGATAGTCTCACATCGACTAGGCGTATCAACGGGCTATGGAGATGCCCATCAATAGATATCAATGTGAGTGAGTAGGGATTGCAATGCAACGGATGCACTAGAGCTAGAAGTGTATGAAAGCTCAAAAAGAATCTAAGTGGGTGTGCATCCAACTTGCTTGCTCACGAAGACCTAGGGCATTTTGAGGAAGCCCATCATTGGAATATACAAGCCAAGTTCTATAATGAAAGATTCCCACTAGTATATGAAAGTGACAACATATGAGACTCTCTATCATGAAGATCATGGTGTTACTTTGAAGCACAAGTGTGGTAAAAGGATAGTAACATTGTCCCTTCTCTCTTTTTCTCTCATTTTTTTATTTGGGCCTTTTCTCTTTTTATGGCCTCTTTTCTTTCTCTTTTTTATTTGGGCTTCTTTGGCCTCTTTTATTTATTTTTCGTCCAGAGTCTCATCTCGACTTGTGGGGGAATCATAGTCTCCATCATCCTTTCCTCACTGCAACAATGCTCTAATAATGATGATCATCACACTTCTATTTACTTACAACTCAAGAATTACAACTCGATACTTAGAACAAGATATGACTCTATATGAATGCCTCCGGCGGTGTACCGGGATGCGCAATGATGCATGAGTGACATGTATGAAAGAATTATGAACGGTGGCTTTGCCACAAATACAATGTCAACTATATGATCATGCTAAGCAATATGACAATGATGAAGCGTGTCATAATAAAGGGAATGGTGGAAAGTTGCATGGCAATATATCTCGGAATGGCTATGGAAATGCCATAATAGGTAGGTATAGTGGCTGTTTTGAGGAAGATATATGGTGGGTGTATGATACCGGCGAAAGGTGCACGGTATTAGAGAGGCTAGCAATGGTGGAAGGGTGAGAGTGCGTATAATCCATGGACTCAACATTAGTCATAAAGAACTCATATACTTATTGCAAAAATCTATTAGTTATCGAAACAAAGTACTATGTGCATGCTCTTAGGGGGATAGATTGGTAGGAAAAGACCATCGCTTGTCCCCGACCGCCACTCATAAGGAGGACAATCAATAAATACAGCATGCTCCGACTTCGTCACATAACGGTTCACCATACGTGCATGCTACGGGAATCACAAACTTCAACACAAGTATTTCTCAAATTCACAACTACTCAACTAGCATGACTCTAATATCACCATCTCCATATCTCGAAACAATTATCAAGTATCAAACTTCTCTTAGTATTCAATGCACTTCATATGAAAGTTTTTACTAATCTTGTATACCTAGCATATTAGGATTTTAAGCAAATTACCATGCTATTTAAGACTCTCAAAATAATCTAAGTGAAGCATGAGAGTTCATCGATTTCTTCAAAATAAAACTACCACCATGCTCTAAAAGATATAAGTGAAGCACTGGAACAAACGACAAACTACTCCGAAAGATATAAGTGAAGATCAATGAGTAGTCGAATAATTATGCAGCTATGTGAAGAATCTCCAACATTTAATAATTTCAGATCTTGGTATTTTATTCAAACAGCAAGCAAAGCAAAATAAAATGACATTTTAAGAATGGCAAACATCATGTGAAGAAGCAAAAACTTAGGATCAACCGAAACTAACCGATAGTTGTTGAAGAAGAAAGGTGGGATGCCAACCGGGGCATACCCAAGCTTAGATGCTTGAGACTTCTTGAAATATTATCTTGGGTCTCCTTAATTCCTCTCATATCACGGTCTCCCTAAATCTCAAAAGTTTCATCCACACAAAACTCAACAAGAACTCGTGAGATAAGTTAGTATAAACCATTGCCAAAACCTTATCATACTCTACTGTAGCAAATCACTAAAACTATTATTCAACATTGCATACTAAATGCCTCTGCATATTTAATAGTCCTATCCTCAAATAGAATCATTAAAGAAGCAAACATATGCAAACAATGCAAACATAACAACAATCTGCCTAAACAGGACAGTCTGTAAAGAATGCAGAAACATCCATACTTCCCTAGCTCCAAAAATTATGAAAGAAAATTCCCACTGTATTAAATTTATCATAGCTTAATATGCAAAAGGTTTCAACATTTTATCACATTCTGACTTTTCTAGGGAATTATTGCAACAGCGGTAAACTTTCTGTTTTCAAACAGCAACATGTGGACTTGTAAAATAGGCACGCTATCAATGAAACTTTTATTGAAATAAAAGATGCAAAACATTGTTCTAAATAAAAGAAAGCAAATCCTAACAAAATAAATTGATGCTCCAAGCAAAACACATATCATGTGGTAAATAAAAATATAGCTCCAAGTAAAGTTACCGATGAACGAAGACGAAAGAGGGGATGCTTTCTGGGGCATCCCCAAGCTTAGGATCTTGGCTATCCTTGAATATTACGTTGGGGTGCCTCAGGCATCCCCAAGCGTAGGCTCTTGCCACTCCTTATTCCATAGTCCATCGAATCCTTACCCAAAACTTGAAAACTTCACAACACAAAACTTAACAGAAAACTCGTAAGCTGCGTTAGTATAAGAAAGTAAATCTCCACTTCAAGGTAATGTAATGAACTCATTCTTTATTTATATTGGTGTTGAACCTACTATATTCCAACTTCTCTATGGTTTATAAACTATTTTACTAGCCATAGATTCATCAAAATAAGTAAACAACACATGAAAAACAGAATCTGTCAAAAACAGAACAGTCTGTAGTAATATGAATCAAACGGATACTTATGGAACTCATAAAATTCTCAAATAAATTTCTGGACCTGAGGAATTTATCTATTAATCATCTTCAAAAAGAATTAACTAAATAGCACTCTCCAAATAACAATGGCAGCAATTCTCGTGAGCGCTAAAGTTTCTGTTTTTTACAGCATGATCAACAAGACTTTCCCCAAGTCTTCCCAACGGTTCTACTTGGCACAAACACTAATAAAACATAAATACTCAATAATAACAGAGGCTAGATGAATTATTTATTACTAAACAGGAGCAAAAAGCAAGGAACAAAAATAAAATTGGGTTGCCTCCCAACAAGCGCTATCGTTTAACGCCCCTAGCTAGGCATGATTATTTCAATGATGCTCACATAAAGGATAAGAATTGAAATATAAAGAGAGCATCATGAAGAATATGACTAGCACATTTAAGTCTAACCCACTTCCTATGCATAGGGATTTTGTGAGCAAACAACTTGTGGGAACAAGAATCAACTTGCATAGGAAGGCAAAACAAGCATAACTTCAAAACTTTAAACACATAGAGAGGAAACTTGATATTATTGCAATTCCTACAAACATATGTTCCTCCCTCATAATAATTTTCAGTAGCATCATGAATGAATTCAAAAATATAACCAGCACCTAAAGCATTATTTTCATGATGCATAAGCATAGAAATTTTATTATTCTCCACACAAGCAAAATTCTTCTCAATCAGAATAGTGGGGGTATCATAAGAGACTCGAATACTATAAATTGTTTCCACATTAAAAGAGTAATGTTCAGAGAAGGGGTAATCATAATCATGACAAGTTTTATAAATATAATCACTACTTTTTATAGCATAAGTATCATCACAATAATCATCATAAGTAGGAGGCATGCTATCATCATTATAAATTTGCATATCAAAACTTGGGAGACTAAAAATATCATCTTCATTAAACGTAGCATCCCCAAGCTTGGGACAAACATTAATTGCAGCAAATATATTCTCAAAAACATCATCTTCATCAAACATAGCATCCCCAAGCTTGGGCCTTTTCATACACTACAAAAAAGACACATCCGTGACATTTGGGCCGAACGATTTTTTTCCTGTCATACATATGACACTTCTATGACGATAATTGTGACAAAACCCAGTATCATCATAGATGTGGTGGGCTCCTACTTCTATGACAAAAAATCATGACAGAAAATGGGCTTTTCGTCCTGGGCGGGCCGGAGACGCAGCTGCATGACATTCTTTGGCCCATCCATGACGGAAAAACCGTGGTAGAAGCGAGGGGGAGGAAAATTTCAGGGAGTTCCCGGTTACGGTGGGAGGTCGGGGGCCGAGCGATGCGCATTTCTCTCATACACGTACGCACGTGTGTGCAAGGCATTGGCTCTAACTGAACCCGAGCGAGGTGTTGGGCTCTAACTGAACCCGAGCGATTGCATTGTAGGCTACGCATTACTGAACCCGAGCGATCAATCGATGGCTGTTAACTGAACCCGATCGAGCGATTCCTTCGCTACTGCTGCTAACTGAAGCCGATCGATGGGATGAATAGCGAGCGTTGCAGGGGGGGGGGGTTGGATGAACAGTGAGCGGTGGCGTTGCCTCAGGATGAACAAGACCCTGTGGTGTGGTGGAAGGCTGGATAAACAGTAGATGGTGGAGGGGTGCCCGTGGAGGGGTGGATGAACAGGACCTCGTGGTGTGGAGGGCTGGATGAACAGTAGACGGTGGAGGGGTGGTTGAATAGGACCCCGTGGTGTGGAGGGCTGGATGAACCGTAGACGGTGGAGGGGTGCCCGTGGAGGGGTGGTTGAACAGGACCCCGTGGTGTGGAGGGCTGGATGAACAGTAGACGGTGGAGGGGTGGTTGAACAGTAGCCAATGGAGTAGCGCGCGCTGGAGGCTGGATGAACAAGAGCCCGTGGAGGCTGGATGAATAGGAGCCTGTGGAGGCTGGATGAACAGGAGCCCGTGGAGGCTGGAGGAGGTTGATGGTGGAGATGAACAGTATCCCGTGGAGTCCCGTTTTGCGGTACGCCACACCCCTCCCGATGAACATGACCCCTGTTTCGACCATAGGAGGTCCGTTTCCTCCGTTTTGTGGTATGCTAGACCCCTCCCGATGAACATGATCCCGTATCGAACGTGGCCGGTCGAACACAAGGCCGTTTCCTCCGTTCTGCGGTATGCCAGGCCTCGTTTCCATCGCTTGTTCCGTCCAAGCCCTCCCGATGAACACGACGCATTCCGTTGCCTCCCGATGAACACGACGCATTCCGTTGCCTCCCCATGAACACGACGCATTCCGTTGCCTCCCCATGAACATGACGATGACGCTGTTTCTCCATTCCGACCCAGCCATGTACACGAGCCCTGGCCGTACGTATGCGCGAGTAGGCATTCGAGACCCCGCCCGTATGTACATATACGTGGCCGTATTTTCTTTCTTGCACCCTGGCCGCTGTACGTACGTGTAAATGCTACGTGTGCGCCTCTACATGACACGTGCACACCTCTACATCGACCAGTATGTACGTACACGTTCGCGACCAGAATGACAACGCTATGTATGCTTCGACCAGGTGGGTCCCGACTGTCACGCACTTCCTTGCCTGCGAAGATGTAGCTGGTCAGTCCCAGCAGTCAGGGGGCGAATCGTTTTTTTGCCTGGACGCACTTCCTTGCGTGTGAAGATGTAGCTGGTGGGTCCCAGCAGTCAGGGGGAAACGTTTTTTTTCATGAAATACAGTGGCCCGTCCGGTGGGTCCCAGCTGTCAGGTGGAGGAATCATTATTTTCCGCGTAATAAGGAGGCACTTCCTTGCTGCGGCCGTGGACCCAGCTGTCAGCCTCTCCACGTACAGTCCACGTCCGATGGAAGTCGTTCCTTGACCACATTGACCATGCCGCGACGAGAGCACCAGGGCGGTGGACGACGGCGAGGCCTAGGAAGGGGACAACACGGAGGCAGGGAAGACTCGGCAGTTGTTTCCCACACGGAGGGGAGTACGACTGTACGAGGGTTTACTGGTTCGCCTGCCGTCGCCGGAAAATAACATCAGGTGTGGGTGAGTAGAGGGATGGCTAGGCCAGCGATGGGAGTATGGTCGGACAGTGAGGCCTGCGCGGCAGCACAGCCGACCGCGAGGAGGAGGGAGCAGGCAGTCCTGCCGGCGCTTGTTTGAGTGGCTAGAGCAGGAAGAGCAGAGATTGAAGAAGCACGACGGCCGTTGGATGGACATCCAACAGTGAGTGCTTGTGCGTCAACCTTTTTTAAGGAAAGCCTCAAATCTATGGAAAATAGCATACATCCCATCTACCATTATTTCTAATAATTTATAGCCCATTTGCTAATTCTTAAGGTTTTTTTGGAGCCCGTATTATTTTTGTTAGCATTACAACCCATATTGTGGCAACGGTTAAAAAATTATACGAAATTTTGCATATTTCGGTGCGGTCTGAACTGTTTTTAATCTTGAAATTTCGACTCACATTCAAACTGATTTAAAAAATAAATGTATATCAATATAAAATCCAACAAATTCTCCATGCATAAAAATTAATGTAATTTAAAATCTTGAAATGAAAAAAAGATATTTGAAACTAATTGCCGGTTTGATGTGTTTTAAAAATGTACAACCAATTTATCATTACTGATGGGCCATTTTCTCGGCCAGCCGAATGAAAGCTCTCCTCGTCTTGAAAGATTTGCAGCCCAACATGCCTGACAAAGCGACTTACTTGGCAAATCACAAAAAACTGGGCTGTGGCCGTGGACCCAGCTGTCAGCCTCTCCACGTACAGTACTCTTCCGATGGAAGTCGTTCGTTGATAACGTTGACCACGCCACGCGGACCCAGCTGAGAGCACCACGGCGGTGGACGACGGCGAGGCCTAGGAAGGGGATGACGCGGCAGTGGAAGCCCGCGTGGAGAGGACTACGAGGGTTCACTGGTTCGGCTGCGGTGTGAGGCTGCTGTCGCCGCAGGGCCTGGCTAGCAGTGGGAGTAGTAGGGGGTGGTGAGGCCTCCGCAGCATCACAGCCGGCCATGGGAAGCAGGAGCACGCGGCCCGACCGGCGCTGGTTTGGGCGGCTGGAGCAAGAAGACCAGAGGTTGAAGAAGCACTACGGCCGTTGGATGAACATCGTACGATATCAGGAGCTAGAATCATTCATATTGACTAAGTTGACAAAGCCCTCCGTCCCCGTCAACTTGGTAGGCCCACAAGTCAGCCTCCCACTATGCTGGGTTCCAGCTGGCAGGGGGAATATTCATTTTTTTGTGCATAATAAGGAGGCACTTACTTGCGTGCGAAGATAGCTAGTGGGTCCGACATGTCAGCGGGGGGCACTTTATTTCGCGAAATACAAAGGCCCTTCCGGTGGGTCCCAGTTGTCAGGTGGAGGAATCATTATTTTGCGTGTAATAAGGAGGCATTTCCTTGTGTGCGGCCGTGGACCCAACTGTCAGCCTCTCCACGCACAGTCTACTTCCGATGGTGTCTTTCATTGACCACGTTGACCACGCCGCGCCGAGCGCATCCAAGGTGGTGGACGACAGCGAGGCCCCGGACAGCAACAAGCCGGAGATGGGAAGACGCGGGAGTAGAGTCGCAGACAGAGAGGTGTACGAGGGTTAACTGGTTCTAGTGCGGTGTGGTTCGGCAGTCGGTGGAGAAGAATAGGAGGTGTGGAGGGGTGGAGGGATGGCCTGGCCAACGGTGGAGTAGTGCTTCATAGCGAAGCGTGCTAAGCAGAGCTGCTAGCAGCAGGAGGCAGGAGGTGGTCCCAGCGGCGCTGGAGGAAGAAGACGAGAGATTGAAGATGGATGCCAGTCGTTGGATGTAAATCCAACGGCTAACATGTCAGAATCATTAGTTGACTAAATTGACAACGACTTGCATTGGCTTCGACCTATTGGCCCACATTTCAGCCTCCAAAAATGTGGCATGTATTCAACCCATTTTTTTCAGAATTTACAGTCTTTTTTTGCATGGTAGAATTTACAGTCAATTTGATCTTTTTTTGCATTACAGCCATTAGCTCGGCTAGGTGAACAAATAATTTAGCGTCCATGCGGCCCGTTTATTTTATTTCCTAAAAAATTACAGGCCATTTACACTTTCTTGAAATACATGATTTTGTTGGGCTGATTCTAATTATAATGTTGGGTTGGGCCAGCAATGTTATCAAAAAATAAAAAGGGGCTGGGCATTTTTTTAATAAATATATTTAAATAATAAGTGATATCATTACATTCGTCCTTAAATCTTACCAAGCTTTTGTACACAATCACTAGGACTTTCGTGCCAAAACAATCCAGGATTTTATTTGTTAAGAAATTATTTTTATAAGTTAATAAGATGTGGGATATTGTTTTCTTACATATGTAAGTATCTGTTAAATATATGATGACAATAAAAAAAATATAATAACATATAAAATAAATTTTTTCAGAAAAACAGGGAGCATCTCCCCGGTTCCATTGCTGAGAACGAAACCACAACATATTCTGATACAGCAGCTCAAAGAGCAGTCCGAAAGCAAAGGTAGAAAAGCTACAAACTAGGGGGGGGGGGTGGATGAACAAGTTCTCTAAATAACACAAATCACCCGAGCGGTGCCAAAGGCAGAGCGGATAGAGCACTCAAATGACACAAGGGGGGTCCAGTGAAGCCTTCACGGTCTTCAGCCGAGGGGCCGTGTCAGCCTGCGGCGACCAGTAAGCAAGCAGAGACACCGGGCTGGAAGGCATAGCATGGTGGATGTCCCTCTTTTTCGGCACTAGGTGCCCATCATCTTCATCAGAGATCTTGAGACGAGCCCACGGGTCTAGCCCCAGAGCAGGTCGAGCCTTGTTCAGCCACAAGTGATCGCCAATGATTTCTGGAGGGATCTTGTTAGGGTTTCCACGAAGCTCGTCAACTTGTCCTTGTCCGATCCGGAGGAGAGAATCGCCCAGTTCCTCACCATGTTCCTGATCAACCTCAATACCTGCGGAATGGAAATCCAGGAGGTGTTACTGAAAATCATAGCATTTCTATATTTCCAGAGGCACCAAAGGACAGCTAAGCTAACAGTGTTTAAAACTGAGCACTTTTTGGTAGCAATCCAGAATCTGGCGACAGATTCGAAGGATGAGCCAATCTGACTAGAGAAATATTCCTCAATGTGGGCCCAGAGATGTTTAGCAACTATACATTCAAAAAATAGGTGAGAACAAGACTCTTGTTCCAAGCAGTAAACACAATCAAGGGGGTTTGATGATGTGTCTCTTCCTAAGGTTATCCCTAGTCATCAATTTGTTTTTGGAGAGAAGCTAGAGAAATACATGAATTTTAGGGGGAACTCTCAATTTCCAGACAGCAGGGATAAACATGGGTTGAACCCCTCTAAAGTTGATAACATGATAGAGGGAGCTGGAGGAATACTTCCCCTTATTGTTCAGCTGCCAAATCAGGGCATCCGGCTCGGCAGTAAAGGTAATGCTTTTGGCAATTTCCTCCAACTGGAACCATTGTTCCATGAGACTATCACTAAAGTTCCTTCTAAAAGAGAGTTTTAGGCATTGACCATCCCAAGCTTCATTGACACTTTTGTTAAGCTCATTGCGGACAGAGTAAATAGGCCAAAATTGGACTGCTAGGGGGGATGTTCCATCTGTAGCCAAATTTCACAGCATGCATAATAGATTTTAATCCTTTCCAGAATCTAGAGGTCTTAGGGTTGGAGGAAGGGACAAAAATATTAGGTTTATTTCCTAGGTACTTATGGTCAATAAGAAGCTTCCAGGGTTTCAGGTCTTCCTCATAGAATCTTTTAAACCAAGACCCTAGAAGACACATGTTCCTGGTTGTGAGGTGGGCCGTACCACTGCCCAACCGGCACTCCCCCCATTGTGATAGGGGAAATTCATTGGAGTTCCTGGTTCCTTCTCATCCTCCAACCAAATGTTGTCTCTCAGGAAGTAGAAATAACCACCAGACAGCTCAATTGAAGCAGATTGCAAGCCTAATTTCAATCTTCTGCAGGTTTGGGGGAGAGGTAAGGTAGGTGATCCACCTGCTCCGGCTCCGATGGCGTGTTGGTGGGCAGGAGTCCAGTCAAGCATTCCCATCTCACAGCACAGCATGGATCTCCTGAATTCACTTCTCCTTTCGCCCATCAAACGAATGCAATCGACGGCTCACTAGGGTGGGGCATCCTGTGCTTCTCCGAGAAATCTCCTTCGAAGTAGATCCGCAGGGCTAGATTCAGCATCCCAATCCACATGATCCTTGCACATCCGAGCACACCTGCGCGAGTGAGAGAATGGATTCGGTCCCTCCTCGGCTTCCTCCCTCGCAGCTTCCTCCTCTGCTTCCCTCCATTCGCGCGTGCACTGGGTCCATGAGAGAGTGTCGTCGCGGATCCGCATCACCCGCTCTCTCCATCTCCTCCCTCAAGTCTCCCGCAGCACCACCGACGCGACGGAGTCAAGCGTCTGGAGCATCCACGGGAAGGCTTTGTAGACATGTGGGAGATGCATCTTGTACATCTGCCTGTCTTCCAGCCATTCCCCCATGGATATGGCCGGCGACTCCATGGGGCGCACGAGCGGACTTGCTGAGGGGGGCAGGCGCGCCCGGAGTCAGGAGGCGGGGGGTGGCAGCGAGATCTATTTGCTAATTACTCCCTCCTTTTCGGTTTATAGGGCTCAATTCAAAAATCTCACTAACCAAGGTAGATGATGAATGGTGGAATACTTTTCGTAGTTTGCAAAAGCACCTAATTAATGCACTTGTTTTCCTAAAAAAATTATGTTTATCAATGCATAAATTGCAATGCATGCATGCATAAAGTACATGCATTGGTCAATTTTCTCTTAATACTTGCATGCAATGATTTAATGCACCTTGGAATCTGAACATGTGATGGAAAACAACCAAATTGAGCCTTATAAAATGGAAAAACTAAAATTTTGAGATAAGACCTATAAACCGAAAAGGAGGGAGTATGTGAACTAAACAATCAACATATAAAATAATTTAAATATATATAATATAGTTAGAAGGGAAACATAAGTTGGACCTGGCGTTCCTATTCTTATATAAAAAATAGAACAGACCTCTGCGTTTTCTTAAAAAAATACATAAATTGGGCTGCCAAAAATAAAACCTCGGATGGGAGGTCCATAGGCCGGTCGATACATGACGACCCTAAGAAAATACAAACAGGCCTATGGACCTCCCATCCGAGGTCGTGGGCTGCGCATGTTAGAAATGAAAGCCTAGACGAGGCAGCCCAAAACCTCGTCCAACACTTGCCAAAACTTCGTCCCTTGTTTTCTCTGTGTTTCGCACACTCGACATTGTGTGGGCATTTTGACTGTGCATCATATGAAGATGTGCTATGCATGAATGTTGATCAGCATGATGTTAACTTGCTAGTAGTTCCATTTTCGACCATGAATAAAACTTCCAACATGATGTTAACCCTGTTTGAAAGGCCGTGTTAATATAAATGCTCTGCCTCTGAAAGTTGCAGTTTCTTATCTGAAACTGAACTTGCAGTTTCTTATCTGAAACTGAAACTTGCAGTTTCTTCTCTGAGAATCACATTGTCTGCACTTTTATACTCCTATGAAACTACATTTTTTAAGTGCTAAAAATAGATCTCTAGAATTCATAAAATACTTTATATGCTCAATACTGCAAATCTGAAATTCAAAAGATATTCATATCTAAAAGTACTCTCAAAATACACAACACAAAACACAATTCACAACCTGCAAATACTGACAACCCTAAGCTCCTCCTGACAATTCACAACCTGCCCGACTAGTGGGCTGGGGGGGCATCCCCCTCCTATTCCTCGGCGGCAGACAGCCGCCCCGTGAGACAATGTGAACGGCGAGGGAGACGATGGCGGGGAAGCGTCGTCAGGCCAACTGCTTTTCTCCTCTTGCAGTTGGGTTCGGTCGATGAAGACTCCACCGGCTCGCTCTGGCAGGACACCCTCACAAACGGCACCCTATAGATGCTCGATCCTCCAATCTCTGGTGGATGCTCCATCTGGGATCGATACTCCCACCACCACTCCCTCACGATCGCATTCGGTGAATATGTTTCCTCCATGGCCCAGAGGAGAAACTCTATGTACTCCGGCGTGACTTCCTCCGGGAGTATCACTGCCTTTTCGCTCTGTTGCAGATATTTGGCCATGGATGTCGCCGTCGCCGCTAGTTGGTCCTTGTTGTCAAACCAAGACTGTATCTCCAACATCCTAGCTAGCTTCACCGGGTCGCCGTCTGCGATCCTCACGTATCGGTTGTACTCCTCCATCGATCTACTTCTCCACGGCACCTTCACTCGCCGGAGGTGGTTCTTGAATGGAAGAGGAGAGGAGCAGCGCTGGTTTTGGATTAGAACGGGAGAGGAGCGACGCTGGTTTTGGACTGGAACAGGAGAGGAGGGGCGGTGGTTTTGAAATGGAAGAGGAGAGGAGCGGCACTGCATTTAGATTGTAACAGGAGAGGAGCGGTGGTGGTTTAAGAGGAGAAGAGCGGAAGAGCGGCGCTGGTCTTGGAAGTATTTTTTTGTTGTTTCGCGTATTTTGGGTCAAAGTTTGACCACGTACTGTATTTGACAAGCAAAATGTGAATGCATGTCACCAAAAATTGTATCATTTGGTTCGTATCTGAATGTACTTTCAAATTATACTCCCTCCATTTTTGTATACAAGGCCACAAACTCATATTACAGGTACCAAGGTAAAAATCAATGCTATGTTTAAGTCAATGTTGCAAGCTAGCTTGTCACCTTGATTGTCGTGTTAATTAATGTGGTTTTTATCTCCCAAGCACAATAAGCCAACCCTCCTACTCCTCATTGGTTGATTAATGTTGGGAATGCAAGCTAACCTTCTCAGTCCCGCTTGCACACAAGGGATACTATGTCCTCAGGTGCTAGTACGAGGCAAACGCCATCAATTTTGCCTCGATTAATGTTAGTCGCATTGTATAGTTGCAAATTGTAATTTTGATAGTGGCCTTGTATACAATGGATAACATATATTTTATGTGCGAAAATCATGGTCAATTATGACCTAGAATAAAAGGGAGACTAGTTAATGTGGGGTCGCTTTCTTAATTGAAGGGTAAATTGATTTTGATTTTGATCCAGTCAGAGCGCGCCGGCCCTCTCGTCCAATCCTAAATCGCTTCCACATGCTCCTCTCCCTCTTCTCCATTGCAAAACCACCTCCTCTCCTCTCCATCATCTCCATTCCAAAACCACCGTCTCGCATCTCCCTCTTCTCTATTGCAATACCACCTTCTCTCCTCCGTTTTCTAGATGCTTTGCTCCATGGAGCGGGCGCAATCCATGGATACAAAATTAGTATACTGTGTACTATTTAAAAGTCGAGGGCAGGGCTTTTCCTGCACGGTAGGCGGCGGGGCAATTCCACCTAGTCGGTTCCACAGAGACGCGATAAGATGAGGGAGTAGGCTGTTGCAAACGTAGGGCTCTGTGATTTGATAGTGAGTTACTGCTGGATAGGTGGGGCCCCGTGATTTACTTTCCATTATGATTTTAACTACGGCGCTACGACCGGCGTGAGTCTCCTAGATTCCTGACCACCTCCATACAGGTGCCTCTCCCAATGCTCCACCATGTAGTAGAGGCTGGCTCTTGCATGGGAGCCCACTTCTCCACATTTTCCTTGCCTCTATTTCCTCCACATATGCAAAATGCCATGTAAAGTGCACTATTGTACTTACTTTTACTTGCTCCTACAGGTGCTTAAGCTTGCCACATAGGCATAAAGTCTGATGTGGCAAGTTAATCAAGAAGAGAGAGACTAGTTTGGTGACCCAAGGAAGAAACAGTACTAAGCGCGTGTACCTAGGTGAAAAGACAATTTTGAGTCTATAGCTAATTAAATGAAGCAAACTTAGCAACACCATTTCATTGGAAGAGGTCACTCCTTGGCAAGTGCAATAAATACATGCGCTTAGCACCGTTTCTTCCTTGAGTACGAAGAAAGAGATACAGAGGAGTAAAAAAATACACTTATAGCCAACCTTGTTGTAGTATGAGTGACTAAGTGATGACTATGTATGACATGCCAACATCAGATAGCCTAACGCACCACGTTAAATCTCCAAGGGCGCGACCGCGCGAGCGACGCGACGGTCGTGGTAGGCGCGACCATGATACGTGTTGGGGAACGTAGCAGAATTTTAAAATTTTCTACGCATCACCAAGATCAATCTATGGAGTCATCTAGCAACGAGGGAGAGGGGAGTGCATCTACATACCCTTGTAGATCGCGCGCGGAAGCGTTCAAGAGAACGGGGTTGATGGAGTCGTACTCGTCGTGATCCAAATCACTGATGACCTAGTGCCGAACGGACGGCACCTCTGCGTTCAACACACGTACGGTTGGGAACACGTCTCCTCCAACTTGATCCAGCAAGGGGGATGGAGAGGTTGATGGAGATCCAGCAGCACGACGACGTGGTGGTGGAAACTACGGCGATCTCGGCAGGGCTTCGCCGAGCACTTCAAGAAGGAGAGGTGTCACGGGAGGGAGAGGGAGGCGTCAGGGGCTAGGGTGCGGTTGCCCTCCCTCCCCCTACTATATATAGGACCCCTAAGGGGGGGCGCCAGCCCTAGCAGATTGAATCTCCAAGGGGGGGGGGCGGCCAAGGGGGGTGGAGTGCCCCCCAAGCCAAGTGGGGCGCCCCACCCCTAGGGTTTCCAACCCTAGGCGCATGGGAGGCCCATGGGGGGGCACACTAGCCCACTAGGGGCTGGTTCCCCTCCCACTTCAGCCCATGGGGCCCTCCGGGATAGGTGGCCCCACCCGGTGGACCCCCGGGACCCTTCCCGTGGTCCCGGTACAATACCAATTACCCCCAAAACCTTCCCGATGGCCGAAACTTGACTTCCTATATATAAATATTCACCTATGGACCATTCCGAAACTCCTCGTGATGCCTGGGATCTCATCCGGGACTCCGAACAACTTTCGGGTTACCGTATGCTAATATCTCAACAACCCTAGCGCCACTGAACCATAAGTGTGTAGACCCTACGGGTTCGGGAGACACGCAGACATGACCGAGACGACTCTCCGGTCAATAACCAACAGCGGGATCTGGATACCCATGTTGGCTCCCACATGCTCCTCGATGATCTCATCAGATGAACCACGATGTCGAGGATTCAATCAATCCCGTATACAATTCCCTTTGTCAATCGGTACATTACTTGCCCGAGACTCGATCGTCGGTATCCCAATACCTCGTTCAATCTCGTTACCGGCAAGTCACTTTACTCGTTCCGTAATGCATGATCCCATGATCAACCACTTGGTCACATTGAGCTCAGTATGATGATGCATTACCGAGTGGGCCCAGAGATACCTCTCTGTCATACGGAGTGACAAATCCCAGTCTCGATTCGTGCCAACCCAACGGACACTTTCAGAGATACCCGTAGTGTACCTTTATAGTCACCCAGTTACGTTGTGACGTTTGGCATACCCAAAGCACTCCTACGGTATCCGGGAGTTGCACAATCTCATGGTCTAAGGAAATGATACTTGACATTTGAAAAAGCTATAGCAAACGAACTACACGATCTTTGAGCTATGCTTAGGATTGGGTCTTGTCCATCACATCATTCTCCTAATGATGTGATCCCGTTATCAATGACATCCAATGTCCATAGTCAGGAAACCATGACTATCTTTTGATCAACGAGCTAGTCAACTAGAGCCTCACTAGGGACATGTTGTGGTCTATGTATTCACACATGTATTACGATTTCCGGATAACACAATTATAGCATGAACAATAGACAATTATCACGAACAAAGAAATATAATAATAACCATTTTATTATTGCCTCTAGGGTATATTTCCAACAGTCTCCCACTTGCACTAGAGTCAATAGTCTAGCTGCATTGTGATGAATCTAACACCCGTGCATTTATGGTGTTGATCATGTTTTGCTCTAGGGAGAGGTTTAGTCAACAGATCTGCCACATTCAGGTCCGTATGTACTTTACAAATATCTATGTCTCCATTTTGAACACTTTCACGAATGGAGTTGAAGCGGCGCTTGATATGCCTGGTCTTCCTGTGAAACCTGGGCTCCTTGGCAAGGGCAATAGCTCCAGTGTTGTCACAGAAGAGAGTCATCGGGCCCGACGCATTGGGTATGACTCCTAGGTCGGTAATGAACTCCTTCACCCAGATTGCCTCTTGTGCTGCCTTCGAGGCTGCCATGTACTCCGCTTCACATGTAGATCCCGCCACAACGCTTTGCTTGCAACTGCACCAGCTTACTGCCCCACCATTCAAAATATACACGTATCCGGTTTGTGACATAGAGTCATCCAGATCTGTGTCGAAGCTAGCATCGACGTAACCCTTTACGACGAGCTCTTCGTCACCTCCATAAACGAGAAACATATCCTTAGTCCTCTTCAGGTACTTCAGGATATTCTTGACCGCTGTCCAGTGTTCCATGCCGGGATTACTTTGGTACCTTCCTACCTAACTTACGGCAAGGTTTACATCAGGTCTGGTACACAGCATAGCATACATGATAGACCCTATGGCCGAGGCATAGGGGACGACACTCATCTTTTCTCTATCTTCTGTCGTGGTCGGGCATTGAGCCGTGCTCAATCTCGTACCTTGCAATATAGGCAAGAACCCATTCTTTGACTGATCCATTTTGAACTTCTTCAATATCTTGTCAAGGTACGTACTCTGTGAAAGACCAATGAGGCGTCTCGATCTATCTCTATAGATCTTGATGCCTAATATATAAGCAGCTTCTCCAAGATCCTTCATTGAAAAACACTTGTTCAAGTAGGCCTTTATGCTTTCCAAGAATTCTATATCATTTCCCATCAATAGTATGTCATCCACATACAATATGGGAAATGCTACAGAGCTCCCACTCACTTTCTTGTAAATGCAGGCTTCTCCATAAGTCTGCGTAAACCCAAATGCTTTGATCATCTCATCAAAACGAATGTTCCAACTCCGAGATGCTTGCAGCAGCCCATAGATCGAGCGTTGGAGCTTGCACACCTTGTCAGCATTCTTAGGACTGACAAAACCTTCCGGCTGCATCATATACAATTCTTCCTTAAGGAAACCATTAAGGAATGCCGTTTCGACGTCCATTTGCCATATCTCATAATCATAGAATGCGGCAATTGCTAACATGATTCGCACGGACTTCAGCTTCGCTATGGGTGAGAAAGTCTCATC
The DNA here is from genome assembly GCA_034509565.1 of Triticum monococcum. Lineage (NCBI taxonomy): Eukaryota > Viridiplantae > Streptophyta > Magnoliopsida > Poales > Poaceae > Triticum > Triticum monococcum. The sequence goes on from CM067847.1 coordinate 516,376,644, forward strand.
GTAGTCAACCCCTTGAACTTGTCGATAACCCTTGGCGACAAGCCGAGCTTTATAGATGGTTACATTACCATCCGCGTTTGTCTTCTTCTTAAAGATCCATTTATTTTCTATGGCTCGCCGATCATCAGGCACGTCAGTCAAAGTCCATACTTCGTTTTCATACATGGATCCTATCTCGGATTTCATGGCTTCCAGCCATTTGTCGGAATCCGGGCCCGCCATCGCTTCTTCATAGTTCGAAGGTTCACCATTGTCTAACAACATGATTTCCAAGACAGGGTTGCCGTACCACTCTGGTGCGGAACGTGTCCTTGTGGACCTACGAAGTTCAGTAGCAACTTGATCTGAAGTTTCATGATCATCATCATTAACTTCCTCTCTAGTCGGTGCAGGCACTTCAGGAACAATTTCCTGAGCTACGCCACTCTCCGGTTCAAGAGGTAATACTTCATCAAGTTCTACTTTCCTCCCACTTATTTCTTTTGAGAGAAACTCTTTCTCTAGAAAGGATCCATTCTTGGCAACAAAGATCTTGCCTTCGGATCTAAGGTAGAAGGTATACCCAATAGTTTCTTTAGGTATCCTATGAAGACGTATTTTTCCGACTTGGGTTCGAGCTTTTCAGGTTGAAGTTTCTTGACATAAGCATCACATCCCCAAACTTTTAGAAACGACAGCTTAGATTTCTTCCCAAACCATAATTCATACGGTGTCGTCTCAACGGATTTCGACGGAGCCCTATTTAAAGTGAATGCGGCAGTCTCTAAAGCATAGCCCCAAAATGACAGCGGTAAATCGGTAAGAGACATCATAGATCGCACCATATCTAATAGAGTGCGATTAAGATGTTCGGACACACCATTACGCTGAGATGTTCCAGGCGGCGTGAGTTGTGAAACTATTCCACATTTCCTTAAGTGTGTGCCAAATTCGTGACTCAAGTATTCTCCCCCACGATCTGATCGCAAGAACTTGATTTTTCTGTCACGTTGATTTTCAACCTCACTCTGAAATTCCTTGAACTTTTCAAAGGCCTCAGACTTGTGTTTCATTAAGTAGACATACCCATATCTACTCAAGTCATCAGTGAGGGTGAGAACATAATGATAGCCACCGTGAGCCTCAACACTCATTGGACCGCACACATCAGTATGTATGATTTCCAATAAGTTGGTTGCTCGCTGCATTGTTCCTGAGAACGGAGTCTTGGTCATTTTACCCATGAGGCATGGTTCGCACGTGTCAAATGATTCGTAATCAAGAGACTCCAAAAGTCCATTGGCATGGAGCTTCTTCATGCGTTTGACACCTATGTGACCAAGGCGGCAGTGCCACAAGTATGTGGGACTATCATTATCAACCTTACATCTTTTGGTATTCACACTATGAATATGTGTAACATTACGCTCGAGATTCATTAAGAATAAACCATTCACCAGCGGAGCATGACCATAAAACATATCTCTCATATAAATAGAACAACCATTATTCTTGGATTTAAATGAGTAGCCATCTCGAATTAAACGAGATCCTGATACAATGTTCATGCTCAAAGCTGGCACTAAATAACAATTATTGAGGTTTAAAACTAATCCCGTAGGTAAATGTAGAGGCAGCGTGACGACGGTGATCACATCAACCTTGGAACCATTCCCGACGCGCATCGTCACCTCATCCTTCGCTAGTCTCCGCTTATTCCGCAGCTCCTGCTTTTTGTTACAAATGGGAGCAACCGCGCCGGTATCAAATACCCAGGAGCTACTACGAGTACTGGTAAGGTACACATCAATTACATGTATATCACATATACCTTTAGTGTTGCCGGCCTTCTTGTCCGCTAAGTATTTCAGGCAGTTCCGCTTCCAGTGACCACTTCCCTTGCAATAAAAACACTCAGTCTCGGGCTTGGGTCCATTCTTTGGCTTCTTCCCGGCAGCTTGCTTACCGGGCGCGGCAACTCCCTTGCCGTCCTTCTTGAAGTTCTTTTTACCCTTGCCTTTCTTGAACTTAGTGGTTTTATTCACCATCAACACTTGATGTTCCTTTTTGATTTCCACCTCCGCTGATTTCAGGATTGAATATACCTCAGGAATGGTCTTTTCCATCCCCTGCATATTGAAGTTCATCACAAAGCTCTTGTAGCTCGGTGGAAGCGACTGAAGGATTCTGTCAATGACCGCGTCATCCGGGAGATTAACTCCCAGCCGAGTCAAGCGGTTATGCAACCCAGACATTTTGAGTATGTGCTCACTGACAGAACTATTTTCCTCCATCTTACAACTGAAGAACTTGTCGGAGACTTCATATCTCTCGACCCGGGCATGAGCTTGGAAAACCATTTTTAGCTCTTCGAACATCTCATATGCTCCGTGTCGCTCAAAACGCTTTTTGAGCCCCGGTTCTAAGCTGTAAAGCATGCCGCACTGAACGAGGGAGTAATCATCAGCACGTGACTGCCAAGCGTTCATAACGTCTTGGTTCTCTGGGATGGTTGCGTCACCTAGCGGTGCTTCTAGGACATAATCTTTCTTGGCAGCTATGAGGATGATCCTCAGGTTCCGGACCCAGTCCGTATAGTTGCTGCCATCATCTTTCAGCTTGGTTTTCTCTAGGAACGCGTTGAAGTTGAGGGCAACATTAGCGTGGGCCATTTGATCTACAAGACATAGTGTAAAGATTTTAGACTAAGTTCATGATAATTAAGTTCATCTAATCAAATTATTCAATGAACTCCCACTCAGATAGACATCCCTCTAGTCATCTTAAGTGAAACATGATCCGAGTCAACTAGGCCGTGTCCGATCATCACGTGAGACGGACTAGTCAACATCGGTGAACATCTTCATTTTGATCGTATCTTCTATACGACTCATGCTCGACCTTTCGGTCTTCCGTGTTCCGAGGCCATGTATGTACATGCTAGGCTCATCAAGTCAACCTAAGTGTATTGCGTGTGTAAATCTGGCTTACACCCGTTGTATTCGAACGTTAGAATCTATCACACCCGATCATCACGTGGTGCTTCGAAACAACGAACCTTCGCAATGATGCATAGTTAGGGGGAATGCTTTCTTGAAATTATTACGAGGGATCATCTTATTTAAGCTACCGTCGTTCTAAGCAAATCAGATGCAAAACATGATAAACATCACATGCAATCAAATAGTGACATGATATGGCCAATATCATTTGCTCCTTTTGATCTCCATCTTCGGGGCTTCATGATCATCGTTGTCACCGGCATGACACCATGATCTCCATCATCGTGTCTTCTTGAAGTTGTCTCGTCATCTATTACTTCTACTACTATGGCTAACGCTTTTGCAATAAAGTAAAGCAATTACATGACGTTTATGCTGACACGCAGGTCATAAATAAATAAAGACAACTCCTATGGCTCCTACTGGTTGTCATACTCATCGACATGCAAGTCGTGATTCCTATTACAAGAACATGATCAATCTCATACATCACATATATCATTCATCACATCCTTTTGGCCATATCACATCACATGACACATGCTGCAAAAACAAGTTAGACGTCCTCTAATTGTTGTTGCAAGTTTTTACGTGGCTGCTATAGGTTTCTAGCAAGAACGTTTCTTACCTACACCAAAACCACAACGTGATATGCCAATTTCTATTTACCCTTCATAAGGACCCTTTTCATCAAATCCGATCCGACTAAAGTGGGAGAGACAGACACCCGCCAGCCACCTTATGCAACTAGTGCATGTCAATCAGTGGAACCAGTCTCATGTAAGCGTACGTGTAAGGTCAGTCCGTGCTGCTTCATCCCACGATGCTGCCGAATCAAGATAAGACTAGTAACGGCAAGCAAATTGACAATATCCACGCCCACAACTGCTTTGTGTTCTACTCGTGCATAGAAACTACGCATAGACCTAGCTCATGATGCCACTGTTGTGGAACATAGCAGAATTTTAAAATTTTCTACTCATCACCTAGATCAATCTACGGAGTCATCTAGCAACGAGGGAGAGGGGAGTGCATCTACATACCCTTGTAGATCGCGCGTGGAAGCGTTCAAGAGAACGGGGTTGATGGAGTCGTACTCGTCGTGATCCAAATCACCGATGACCTAGTGCCGAGCGGACGACACCTCCGTGTTCAACACACGTACGGTTGGGAAGACGTCTCCTCCAACTTGATCCAGCAAGGGAGAAGGAGAGGTTGATGGAGATCCAGCAGCACGACGACGTGGTGGTGGAAACTACGGCGATCTCGGTAGGGCTTCGCCGAGCACTTCAAGAAGGAGAGGTGTCACGGGAGGGAGAGGGAGGCGCCAGGGACTAGGGTGCAGCTGCCCTCCCTCCCCCCCACTATATATAGGACCCCTAAGGGGGGCGCCGCCCCTAGGAGATTGAATCTCCAAGGGGGGGGGGGCGCCGCCCCTAGGAGATTGAATCTCCAAGGGGGGGGGGGGGGGCGCCGCCCCTAGGAGATTGAATCTCCAAGGGGGGGCGGCGGTCAAGGGGGGTGGAGTGCCCCCCAAGCCAAGTAGGGCGCCCCCACCGCTAGGGTTTCCAACCCTAGGCGCAGGGGAGGCCCATGGGGGGCGCACCAGCCCACTAGGGGCTGGTTCCCCTCCCACTTCAGCCCATGGGGCCCTCCGGGATAGGTTGCCCCACCCGGTGGACCACCGGGACCCTTCCGGTGGTCCCGGTACAATACCGATTACCCCCGAAACCTTCCCGATGGCCGAAACTTGACTTCCTATATATAAATCTTCACCTCCAGACCATTCCGAAACTCCTCGTGATGCCCGGGATCTCATCCGGGACTCCGAACAACTTTCGGGTTACCGTATGCTAATATCTCAACAACCCTAGCGTCACCAAACCTTAAGTGTGTAGACCCTACGGGTTCGGGAGACACGCAGACATGACCGAGACGACTCTCCGGTCAATAACCAACAGCGGGATCTGGATACCCATGTTGTCTCCCACATGCTCCTCGATGATCTCATCGGATGAACCACGATGTCGAGGATTCAATCAATCCCATATACAATTCCCTTTGTCAATCGGTACGTTACTTGCCCGAGACTCGATCGTCGGTATCCCAATACCTCATTCAATCTCGTTACCGGCAAGTCACTTTACTCGTTCCGTAATGCATGATCCCGTGATTAACCACTTGGTCACATTGAGCTCATTATGATGATGCATTACCGAGTGGGCCCAGAGATACCTCTCCGTCATACGGAGTGACAAATCCCAGTATCGATTCGTGCCAACCCAACGGACACTTTCGGAGATACCCGTAGTGTACCTTTATAGTCACCCAGTTATGTTGTGACGTTTGGCACACCCAAAGCACTCCTACGGTATCTGGGAGTTGCACAATCTCATGGTCTAAGGAAATGACACTTGACATTCGGAAAAGCTATAGCAAACGAACTACACGATCTTTGAGCTATGCTTAGGATTCGGTCTTGTCCATCACATCATTCTCCTAATGATGTGATCCCGTTATCAATGACATCCAATGTCCATAGTCAGGAAACCATGACTATCTTTTGATCAACGAGCTAGTCAACTAGAGGCTCACTAGGGACGCATTGTGGTCTATGTATTCACACATGTATTACGATTTCCGGATAACACAATTATAGCATGAACAATAGAAAATTATCATGAACAAAGAAAATTAATAATAACCATTTTATTGTTGCCTCTAGGGCATATTTCCAACATTTCTGTTGGGGAACGTAGAAGAATTTTAAAATTTTCTACGCATCACCAAGATCAATCTATGGAGTCGTCTAGCAATGAGGGAGAGAGGAGTGCATCTATATACGCTTGTAGATCGCGCGCGGGAGCGTTCAAGAGAACGGGGTTGATGGAGTCGTACTCGTCATGATCCAAATCACCGATGACATGCCAACATCAGATAGCCTAACGCACCGCGTTAAATCTCCAAGGGTGCGACCGCGCGAGCGACGCGACGGTCGTGGTAGGTGCGACCATGATACGGGCTGCTGGCAGCCCTTGGATCTGAGATCAAACGGTCGCATGCTAAAATGCTAAAAATTTGTAGAATAACCCTCCAGGATAGGATATTCACCCATAGGTCTAGAATCACGCCATGCAACCGTTCGATCTCAGATCCAAGGGCTCTCGGAAGCTCGTATCATGGGAGAATGGAAAGCCACTACCCTGCCGTTCGCACGCTGGCAGTTCGCTCCTACTCGTCCTCGCACGTCCTTCAATACTACGACGGTTCGCTCCTAGTCGTCCCGTCCATTCACATTACGACAGTTCCACTAATCCTAACCCTCCTCCCAAATCCATGGCGTCCCAAATCTCCACGATTGGCGGTGAGTACAAGGTTAGAACCATCACCGGTGATGAGTTCGACGTCATCTACACCCGTTCTTCCGCGACGGTGAAAGGATGCCTTTCTCGCTTCAGCCGCATGTTTGAAAACTCAGATGATGAGTGGGTCGCTGGGCTAGATGTTGAGTACACCACAGTCCTATGACGAGAGAAGGATCTAAAGGACGGAGAGAGGAAGAAGCCCGCCGTGATCCAGGTTTGCGTACATAACATTTGCTTGGTCTACCACATATGCCATTCCGACGTTGAGTGCCAGGATTTTAAGAACTTCCTCAAGGACAAAACAGTGAAATTCGTTACTGTAGACTTTGGTAACGACAAAGAAGTCCTGTGTCGGATAGGCCTCATTGTAGGCAACACCTTCGACCTCCAGAAGAATCGGCTGGTGTCCTCTCGTCAGCCTTCAATGCTGACCCTGGCAGGATCCATGGTTCATCCTTCGTACGGTAAACTGGAGAAACCTCATTACATGTTTCATCGTCATGCATGGCAGCGGAATGTACTAGATATAGACCACATCCACTACGCTGCAATGGATGGCTACCTTTGCTTCAATATCTACAAGGGTTGGATGAAGAGCAACAGCCAACTGTGCGGTTCAAGCAAAGAAGTATCGGCCAAGAGGAAGAGGGACAAGGACGAAGTCGAGGACGTGGACGAGGACTCCGAGTAAGGTGGCAGTGTCGTTGCTCATGGTGGTTCTAATGCAGTGTCTACCGGAATAGTTGAAAGTTTAATTTCAGGTGTGCTTAATTTAATTTGAGGAGTGTGTTGTGCTGAGCCCCCCAGCAGAACTTGTTTCTTCTCGTTACTTTAACTCTTTAGTACATACATACTAGTATTTCTTACATTTCACCTTTTAGTTGGTATAGTACTACCACTCGTTTCTTCACATTATATATGTACAATATATATGGCCAACATCATATAGCCAGTAGTTTAGTTGTCAAAGAATTTCAGGGTGCTTAGTTTTGTCAAAGAATTCCAAGATGCTTAGAGGGTGCTTGGATCCAAGGGACTTATTTTAGTCTGACTAAAAATAGTCTCTTTAAGAGGCTAAAGTTCCAAGCACCCCTGACTAAAGAGGGGCTAAAACAAATTTTTTAGTTAGGGGTACCCCTACTAAAATGTGGATTAGTCCTCTCTCTACTCATTTAACTCCTCTCCTTTAACACAGGCAAGTTCTAGATTGGAGGGTTTGGAGGATAATAAATGCTCATTAACTTGATTTTAGCCTTTTTAGTATTTGGATCCAAGCATGGGTGAGGCTAGCATGTTTTAGTCCCACCACTTTTAGTCATGGGACTAAAACGTATCCAAGCACCCTCTTAGTTTTATTTGAGGGGTGAGTTGTGCTGGACACCATTATTGTGACTAGCCTTTTTAATAGTACTATATGCATAATTTGGCGACGAGCGCTCTCCATATGTACCACCTTTTTTTTAATTTCAAGTTTTGCTCCATGGCGCAATCCATCGATACTACTGATGTACAAAAGTATACATTTTTTAAAAGGCTAGAGGGCGGGGCAGTCTAGCTTGGTCGGTTTCACGAGAGGCGAGGGCCTTTGTGATTTGACGGCTTATTACTGCTGGAAGGCAGGGCCTTGTGATTTGACTACTCATATAAATGCGCCGACGACCTGATCGAGGAGGAGCAAAGAACCGTGCGGTATACTCAAGTTTTCCACTGGAGTAGTACTGCGACGGAGGAGCACGAAACACGGTAGCCCAGTGCCATATGGCGATAAAAATGATCTAATTTGCTAGTCATCTCATTGTTAGCATTGTTCTATTCATTCCCTAAAAAACATTGTTCTATTCATGCCTCGCAGAGAACGTGCCACGTGCCGCGAAACACCCGAAGCAAAAGATGAAACACAGGAGCAAAAGAAGAAGGAAGATTATCACCCCAATTATCTAATTAGCCGCGGAGTCGTAACTGCTTCTTCATCGCCTCCACGACCTCCATCTCCTTGCGCGTCTCCTCTGCCATCTTCATCATTGTGTCCATGACGCGGCATTTCTCGACATGAGCCTTCATCATCTGTTCCACGGCCATATTACATACCTTGACAGCAGCCAGGTGCTCGATGCGGAGCTTCGCCAACTCTTCCTTCTGTTCCATGGCGAGGGCCTGCAGCATCTTCATCGAGGAACTACTATTCTCATGCAGCTTCTTCCAGCCGGCGTTCTTCTTCTTCAACAGGCTGATCTCGTGGCAAAGCTTCGCATTGTCCTCCCGAAGTCGCAGGATTTCGCCGGTCGCCTTCTTCTCCGAGGCAATGCTCTTCTGCAGCAGCATCACCAAGCCGGCGGTCAACTTCCCCCGCTGATTGAGCTCAGCGGGCATGTCGTCGAGGCTCTCCTTCAGCAACTCCATCAAGCCTTGGATGAACTCCTTCTGCTTATTGAGCTGATCGGGCATGCCGTTGAGGGATAACGACTACAGCTCCGTCGGCTCGGCATGTTCGCCTTCGTGGCTAGGGCGCTCCTAGGAGCCATCGCCTGCCCGTGAGAGATCTTTTGAGGTCTCTACGTGGCGGCGAGACCTCTTTTTTTTCCGCAGCCTTGGTTGCCGCTCCCTTGTTACGAGTAGTTCTCGACCTAGAGCTCTGCTCACCGGCTGTGGCAACAACAGACGAAGAAGAAGCACTTATGAGGAGGAAAGGTAGAGTGATTTTCGGTTAGGTAGTTCCCCTTTTTATAACCTAAGTACTAGCACTAGTACTAATACCTGCATAGTGGGAACACGTTCAGGTTTGGTACGTACTACTAGTAGGTGTGAGCAGGCTTTCGAATATGATGGGAACACGGTAAAGATTAATTGATGGTTTTGGTTTCGAGGCCCGAAACGGCTCCTGATGAGTTTAGCGGAACATAAATTTCAAGTACTACACTATTCAAATGCGTAAATATTATGTTACTGTCAAAAATTGGCACAAAATACGAAGGAGACCAATGGAAGTACTAATAGCAACCCATGATTTAACTACTCGCATGCGCGCAGTGGAGTAATAATGTCTTTCTTCCGCCCTCACGTCCACTCGATTTGCATGCGCTGTATTAATTGACCATCAATGAAGTGAACGACCTTACACGCGTCAAATTATCACATGGGGTGGATCTTGGTACAAAATTGTGTCCGCCAGTGTACCCGCGTGTGCATGCGAGGAATGAGTGTGTGCATGGCGTGCGTGCACATCTTCGCTTCGTGCATGTACCGCCAGTATGGCTCAGGGATGATGAGTACATTCTTCTGGAACCAGCAGCACGTCACTGTGATCAATCCACGCAAGGAGGTCGCGACAATGCCTACACATGTGCCACGTGGCTTCATGAACTGTAAGAGAGACACTGTGTAGCTTGCCATTGGTATTCTAATTTACGTGTTTTGCACATACTCGAAGTACTAGTAAGGTACACGTGCATTGCACGCATCAGATTTTGCAACCAAATTATGAATAAATACCACACTATAGCATGTAAGCTCTGAGTCATATATGCCTGATGTAGCACTTCGTTTAATTCTTATAGTTCATCTCATTCAAAATCAATTAGTTTTTATAAAAAAGCTAAGAACGCGGGAATAGGAAAAACATGGGATTATAGTGGAATGTCGTCTTGAATCCTACAGGATTGTATGAGTGTTTGATTGTGCATAGAAAAAATGCAGAATTCTTTCAAAGAGGTTTGAGTGGATGGGATGTTTCCTATGAAATCTAGTGCAAATGAATCATATGGAAAAATTCCCATGGTTTACAATCCTACGAATCAAACAACCAAGATAGGAAAAATTCCTCATGATTAGAATCCTCCAAAATTCCTTTGAGGATCCTTTGAATCAAAGAAGCCCTTAATCTATTTTATGATTCATGGAATTGTGCATTGTAAAGGATAAAGTAAAAACAAATAATGGCAATTCAACTAGATTTTTTTTGGGAAGTTATGATACGGAAGATTCTAGAACAAAAGAGAAACACTATTGTTTTGAGGTTTGTGCATTATGCTTAAGTTCAACCATGGAGTCTGCTATATTGTACATGTGGAAAAATCCGGTGGGGGCTAGAAGATGGTGCGAGGGGCCTAGTGGAGGGAGACTATGAAGGAATGCACAAGTGCGAGATCGATATTTAGAGAGAGGGGGCAAACACGTGCGCTGATGCGCGCAGTGGCGGAGCCATGAAAAATAAATGAGCTAGGGGGCCAAGCATTGCTAATCCTTTACGAGGAGGGTCAATTCATGAACTTAAACCATTTTTAGCAGCAATTGTCTAATGATCACATTCATATTAGCCTTGATATATAGTGATGTTAGGGGGGAGGGGGGCAGGGCCCTTACTGCCCCTGTTTTCGCCATTGTGCATGCGTCTGAGAGATGAGGCGGAAGGCATGGATGATGAGAGGGGGACGTTGGATACATAATTAATGTGGTTGTATTAGCTATATATGTTAATCCTATATAGAGAGGCATAGATTGATCGATGTGGACGTGTGGAAGAGGGTGACACCTCACTGGATATATTGATTGATCGGTTTGTGTGGAAAACTACGAAAGACCTAGCTATATACACACATACATAGAGGAACATTGCTCATTGCGCATGCACGCGTGAGAGATAAAGAATGCCCGATATGATGGAGAGGGGGATGTGTGTTGGTGTGTGCCTTCATGGGAGACCGACCTGAAGAAAAAGATTGCATGCGTGCGATGGATAATGCCGACTGGTAGTGTGTGTGCATGCATGCACGAGAGAAAGTTAGTGGTACAATTATAAAGAGAAGACTACTGTGTGGGTGTGAAAGTATAGCTGAATAGGTGAGGTCACAATGAATGTAAAGTTGAATTCAAATATTTGAATAAGAGATCCTGATGTTTGAAACCCATGCATCCATGAATATAACGGAGATCTGCGCGGTGTGGTTTGGAAATGCGCATGTTGTAATGTATACACATTGAACAAGGTCAGACTGATTTGAATTTGAGATACCGATGGTAGACATCATTTGGGCACGTCGCATCCGTGCATGGACACACTATTCTAATTGGAGATGATGGGCGGCTTTTGCATCACATATCTATATCTATACCCCTATATATATTATATATTATATTTTTTTATATTGTGTGCGGGTAACTTTAACTTTGAAAGATGGTCGTTGGATGAGACGAATCCGATGGTCCAAAGATTGCAAATTTGAGCACTACTGGCCGTTGGATATCATCTAGATTCCACCAGATTTCGCCACATGTATAATCTAGAAGACTCCATGGTTGAACTTAAGCATAATGCACAAACATCAAAACACAAGAACTTCTTATTTGTTCTAGAATCTTCCGTATCAGAATTGCCTAAATGTTTTTCTACATGATTTGCCATTATTTGTTTTTACTTTATGTCTTACGACGCACAATTCCATGAATCTTAAAATAGATTAGCTTTCTTATAAAAACTAGATGATTTTGAATGAAATGAACTATAAGAATTAAACGATCATCGACATCATGCATATATGACTCAAAGCTTGCATGCTATAATGTGGTATTTATTCATAATTTGGTTGCCAAATCTCATGCGTGCAATGCACGTGTACCTTACTCTAGTCTAAATGGTGTTTTTGTGTGTGTGTTGTGCATGTTGAGGTGCAAATTGTCTTTTTTTGGGTACACGTTAAGCTTGTTCTTCCGAAATTTCAAGCCGCGCCTTGTTATGCCAAAAATTCAAGCTAGCGTCTCTGTCTATCGTGCTGCGAAACTCCCGCCTCTTCAACCCGCGCCTTGTTAGCCCGAAATATTTAAGATATATCTTTGTCTCGTTGTGCTTCGACAACTCCCTCCATCTCAACCCGCGCCTTGCTATTCCAAAATTACAACACGCGCGAAAACTCCCACCTCCTGTGAAATCCCGACACGCGAAATGCCCTTGGTACCCCTGAACCGAAAGAACCGCCTCAAATCGGTGGGGGTACTTTTGTAACTTACCCCACATTTCAGACAAGCGCGTCTCTAAGCCATGGTTCCCCACTGCCATCCCATCCGCCCACCCATTCGTACACTGAGGCCGCGAAAACCCGCGACGAAACCCCACACCCTGCTCCGTCCGCCACCCAGCCGGAGCCTCTTCCCCGACAACATCGTCCACAGCAACACCTCGACGTCCCTCATCCACCGTATCGGATCAGGATCCGTCGTCGATCTCATCGTCCCGCCGGTTCAGCCACCCCATCCTCCACCCCAAGGAGCTGCCCCGATGTTCCCCTCGTCTTTCGCGCCACCTCCATTCCCACACCGCCGTCTTCACCTGCACCACCGGAAGAGCATCATCATCACCGTTTCCTCGGATGAAGCTGCGGCCTAATCGGCGCCACCAAAGAGGTTGTACACTAATCACCGCATTTTCTTCTTGATTCGATCTCACGGTGCTGCCGGTGCTCAGTCCTGAGCCGACACGCGCGGCTCCATCCACGGCGGCGTCGCCGGCCACTTCCTCCACGGTGTCGCTCCCTCGGTGGCGACGTCCACATCTGTAGGACCTGCTGCTACTTTAGCTCTTGCTCGCGCTGCTGCTCTGCTCTTGCTCTCGGTCCCCTGCCTGGTCTGCTCTTGCTCGCGCTGCTGCTCTCGCTCTTGCTCTTGCTTGCGATGCTTCTCCGATTTAGCTACACTTCACTCCGATGCCGCCAGGGTGAAGGAAGAACCAGCCGCAGCGGGGAGGGGGGCTCGCCGGAGAGGTACCCCACTATCTATCTTAGGGTTCAGGATGGGGGCGGTGGTCGCCGGCGGTGGTGGGGCGTTGGCGGGGCGGTGGCGTGGGGATCGCCGGAGAAAAAGCTCAGCACGGGGGGGGGGGCCTAGAGGGATGGCCGGGGCGGCTGTGGACCGGCGGTGGGGAGTGTTTTCGGGGCGGCCGGGGCGGCGCACCGCCGGCCGCGGGCGGCGGGGGCTGCTGTTTGGCCGGCTCAGGGGGGGTGGAGGTTGAAGATGAACCGCAGGCCCTTGATTTCGTATCCAATGGCTGCGAAATCGACTGAACAGAGATGAAGAAGTCATTCGACCGATGTGTAGCCTCACCTTGCTAGTGCGTTCAGTTTCGACAGCAAAATTCAGTTTCGACAGTTAAGTTCAGTTTCGATAGTTAAGTTCAGTTTCGATTGTTAAATTCAGTTTCAACAGTTAAGTTCAGTTTCGACAGTTAAGTTCAGAGATGAGCGGCTGATGTATTTTACATCTAGCACTTTGTGGTTATGTATTTTACGTCATGTATTGGAGATGCTATTAGAATTCCACTCAGGTTAACGTTGTTCGTTGTCTCTCTTGTCTTGCTTCAGCCTCGGCATCGTACAACTCACCGGAGCTGCTCCAACGACGAAACCCTCCATCACAGCGGAGCAGTACGTCGGGCTCCATCTCTAGATGCCTAAGATCTTCTTCCCCTCCTCTGACAGCCAAGTCAGCCAGAGCATCCTCACCGGCCAACCCAATCATGCTGAGATCGACATGGCTTCGCCAAAGAGGTTGTACACTTGTTGCATCTCTTTTTTACTCTACATGTTATATATATTGTCCACTGAGCACTCATAGTAACGGGAAATACGATTATTTTATCCTACTATATGACAAGCAGTGAGGTACCAGGCAACTTAGCTATCCATGATGGACTCTCTTGAACGCCATCATTATTTATCTCTGTGTGTTTGAGCTGTGCATTTGTCGATGGGCCTGGGAGTTGAGCTAGTATGGCAGTGGCCTGGGTCCAAAGTAATAGAAGTAGCATAAAAACATTTTTTTAGTGTAGGATTTTCCTTGCTCAAGCCTGCCTACTAGAATCGCCAGTGCTTGAAATGAAAAGTGAATGAAAAACATCGGAATTGGAAAGTTTCCTATGGTACTACTTTTCATGAATTTGGTGCAAAGGAATGGAGCAAAGGAAAACTATAGGATTTGTTCCTTTAGTGTCTCCTTGAAAGAAAAACCGTAGGAATTCTAATTTCCACTTCTCCTCCTTTTCATATTCCTATTCATCAAGCACAAGACTAAGAGATAGTAGCATAATAGCATTATAACCGTACATTTTCTTGTGGTTTGACTTAATCTCACCATGCTTTTTTGCATCCTGTGAATCAAACACCCAGATTGGCAGAAATCCTGTGTTTTTAAATTCTCTGTTTTGCGCGTGCATTCCTATCCTATTCCTGTCTATTTCCTATCCCTGCATTGTTAGAATCATCAAATTCAAACAAGACCTTACTCAATTACTTCTTTTACAGATATGTGTCAAAGAAAACCTTGTGTGGTTTGTCCTGCTCCTGCGGCGCTGTGTTCCACCCCAGCTCAGCTGCTCCAACGACGGAAGGGTTCACCACAGCAGGGATCCGCTCTCCAGACTGTCTTTTTCGCCGCCTCAGATCTTCTTCCCCGCCGCCGGTAGCCACGACAACTGCATTACCATTATCAACTGAGCAGATGACCTTGAGGACTACACGGGTCCGCAAGAGAGGCCGCACTCTTCCGTGTCTGCTTACGTTATGCGTCGCTTAATATGATGGCATGCTACATTATCGTCGTGTTCACCTATTAGACTCCGAGTCAGGTCCAAACTAATGCTGAAACTTGAGTTTTTAAATGGTTGTGGGGTACATATTCGGGCAGCAATCAGTACTATCTGTCTACTATCTGGTTAATCTTCGGTGTCTACTATGAGTTTCATGTTGGGTGCAAACAAACATTAAAGGAGCCATTATCTGTATTTTTTAACTAAAGCTATTATCTGCCTGCTATCATTGGTTTTGGGTCTATCCACAGTTTGCTACCATCACTCTGGATTTGTGCACGCACTCCTTACATAATCTCACTATGTTTTATTACTATGCATGCCAGTTATTGTACACACTTGAACTGATCATGTAGAGCAAAAGAGACGAGCCTTGCGTGGCAATAAAATTTCATGCAGACGTCGTTCCATGGTGGGTGTAAAGGCAACCCCCTCCACCCATTTCGGATCGTAATCAAGAGGAAGATGACTGTTATGAGGGAGATTCAGAAGGAGAAGACCACTCCTATTTACCCCATGAGGTCTTCGCTCTAACTTGGCATGCTGATGTTGGTAATATCATGCATATGGTGCCTTGCATTACTTACTGTATACATTAAAGATGCCATCTGCTTAGTTTAGACATGCTTTGTGTCAATGCCATCTGTTTAGTTTCTTTATCGTATATGTGAATCATGTAATGCCATCTTGTCTAGCCAGGCATCATATATGTGAATTTTGCAATGCCACCCTAGTTAGCCAGTCATCTTATATGTGAATTATATCATGCCATCATTTTTTTATTACGTGTTAAATTTGTCAACAATTTTAGTACATTCAATTACTCTTCCTGTGCATCAGCCATTTGGCACGGTCATGGAAAAATCTGGAGTGGAAACAAGGTCTTCAGAGTAGACAATGCTATCTGACGAAGCGCATGTCTTGCTGGTTACCGATAGCTCCTCAGAGGAGGATTCAGAGACAGATGACCAGTCATATTTCCCCCCAATGTGCATGCCCTAACTTGGCAGGGTTATGTTGCTCATATCATGCGTATGGTATCTTGCATTGCTATGTCATTTGCTTAGTTTAGACATGCTTTGTGTAAATGCCACCTGTTTAGTGTCTAATTACCATATATGTGAATTATGCAATGCCATCTTGTTGCAAGACATTATATATGTGAATTATGCAATGTTATCTTGTTGCAAGGCATTATGTATGTGAATTATGCAATGCCATGCTGTTTAGGCAAGCGTCATATATGTGAATTATATCATGCCGTCCTTTTTTTGTATTTCTCATTGCTTTTGTGAATAATGTTTGTATATTCAACCGCTCTTCCTGTGCATCAGCCATTTGAATTGGTGATGGAGAAATCTGGAGTGAAAACAAGGTCTTCAGAGCAGACAATGCTACCTGCTGAAGCAGATATCTTGCTGGTTACAGATAGCTCTTCAGAGGAGGATTCAGAGGCAGATGACCAGTCCTATTATCCCCCTGAGGTGTATGCTCAAACTCGGCAGGGTTATATTACTCGCATAATGCATATGTTGTATTGCAATGCTTAGTTTTTACATCATATACACAATATTGAATGCTATCTCCTTAGTTGACACATCATATATGCGATTGCCCTCTGCTCACTTCCTTAGTGTATAAATCATGTATTTGAATTATGTCATGCCATGATGTTTACATAGACAACATGTATCTGAATTATGGCATGCCAACCCATTTTCTAAAGACATAATATAGTTATATCATCTCATCCTGTTTACATAGTCATCATATTTAAATTATGTCATTCTATCTGTGAATTATATCATGCCATCATGTTTCCATCGACGGCATGTTTGTGATTTATGGCATGCCAACCACTTTAATAGACACATCGTATAGTTATATCATGTCATCCTGTTTACATAGTCATCATATTTTGAAGTATGTAATTCTATCCTGTTTAGTTAGCCATCACACATGTGAAATTGTGTCATGCTATCTTGTTTAATTAGCCATCATATATGTGAAATCATGTCCTGCTATTCTGTTTTCTTAGACAACATAAATGTGAATTATTTCTTGCCCTGTTTCTTGCCTACTATCCATTGCACCTGTCTATCTTACAATGTCTGTACATTCAATTACTTTTCTTGTTTATTAGCCATTTCAATTGGAGGGAGTGATGGCAGTATCTGTGGGAGTAAAAACACGGTCTTCAGAAAAGATCGTGCTACCTGTCGATGCAGATAGAACCACGGTTGTACTTGCCCAAGAACCATCCCCACCACACATAACCCACACTCATGCAGATTGTACCCCTACCCAGTTGGACAGAGAACCAGCTACACCCCTTCTAACCCCAACCCCAGCAGATAGACACCCAGTTCCCGTTGACACAACACCGTCTCCACCACAGAGCACCCAAACACGAGCAGTTAGTAAGGCAACTGCAGTGCCCAAATCACGAGGACCACCACTCCGAACCCGAAGTCAATGCTTAAAGCAGAAGAAGAATTGTTCTCAGGTCAGGTTCCGTAGCTATGTTTCATACTACTTTGCTTTTGCATCACCGTATTTACTGATACCAACTAATTTCAAATTTGAAGGATGCAATTGAAACTCCAATGGTGCAACATGTATGTTTTAAACCTGTTTCTTCAACATGTTTGGCTGTTTGCTGTTGTAACTTGCTCTATATTGATTTCAGTTTCAATTGAATAAACAGTTATGTTCTCATGCCATGCACATTACAAGTGTTGTTATTGCTGTGTAGTTTCCCACACTTATATTCTGTCTATGCTGCTTTGTCTTAAATAGATATGATTCGAACAGTACCTATCTTGATTTGGCAACATAAACTAGAATGATATAGACCATACAATGACCATACTACATAGATATATGTTTGTTTCATGCTGTTATCCTGTCCACCTTACTACTGAACTGGTTTACCAAAATGAGTTTCATATACTACATTGTAAACCTGAGATGTGTTTGTTTGTTTCTCTTTTAGAACGCGGATAAAATATTGGAGAAGAGTACCCTGTTATGCAATGGTAAAGGAAGTAATGCAGATAAGGTTCAAGATAGTGAGACATCCCTGTTGGTCTCCAAGGAAGCTGATAAAAACTATATTGAAGACACTGAGACAACCCCAAAGTCCTGTCTTGATGTAGTGTTCGAGTTACTGGCTACCACTGCTGGCACCAGCTCATCGATCTCATTGCCTGAATCAGTTCGGCTTCTTGAATCTCAACTTCAAGTTGGAAGACATCGATCAGATGTTATGCGATAGGAAGCCGAAGGACTGAGGAAGTCCCTGCAGAATTCAGATGCATACTTTCTGGTGCAACAGCAAGAGCTGGAGGACTTAAGCGCCAAACAAGAGAAAGTTAATAAGCTTGCTAAGCATCTTGCCAGCATTATGGGTACCCAGGATATTGTTTCTTGAGCTCTTCTGAAGTGGTTTCAGTTTTGGACTTGTTTTGCTGCGGCGTTTATATGCTGCTGTGTTCCCTATATTTGCAATGGTGGCGAACTTTGATGCCTAGTGGATGTAATATGTGCAATAGCCGTGATAGCCTAGTGTAAGTTGCTTGCTTATTTATTTCCTTGTTTTCTTGTTTATTTGTTTGCTTGTAGTCAGTGCAGTTCTTTTTCTGCGGTTTGCTAGTGGCTGCAATAACCTATTTTTTAAAACTAGGCCACAATAACCATGGGATCATATTTACTGTAGTGACACTAGGCCTCCTACGGGCCGTAGAAATAGTGGGCCTTCTACGGGCCGTATAAACAGTGGGCCTTCTACGGGCCGTAGAAACAGTGGGCCTTCTACAGGCCGTAGAAACAATGGGCCTTCTACGGGCCGTATCATCAATGGGCCTTCTACGGGACGTATCATCAACGGGCCTTATACGGGCCAAACAGACCGCATTCTGGCCGTAAACGGGCTAGAGTTGGAATCGTACGTTCATGGACCGACCATAATGGGCCATCGTTAATAGGCCGTATTTTATGATGCTATGAAAACGGCCCAACATATTAACGGACCACAAACGGGCCGACTGTAACCACGGGCTAAATTTGGCCCACAAGCAGAAAATGACAGTAACGGGCCGTAAGTAAACGAATGCTGGAAATGAGCCCAAGAATAAATGGGCTCTAAGAAGGCCGAAAGATAACATGGGCTGGAGATGGCCCAACGGAATAACGGGCCGTTAATGGGTATAAAGTGATACACTGTTCATTACGGGCCAGTTTCACCACGGGCCGTTAATGGGTGTAAAGTGATACACTGTTCATTACGGGCCAGTTTCACCACGGGCCGTTAATAGGCCAAGAGTTACATAGGGCCTCATATGGGCCGAAAGACGTCATGGGCCATACATGGGCCAGAAGTGAAAACGGGCTGGAATCATATTGGATGGCCCAGATGACGCTACTAGGCCTAATTCGGATAGGGCGTAATGGGCCTTGGGTTAGCGGGCTGTAAATGGGCTATATGCGAGCAGGCCGTTAACAGGCTTTCGATGGGCTGGCCCGCCACCTTTTGACCAAGTCAAACGGGCCGGCCTTTTCACAGGAATGGGCCTCTGTTGGGCCGTGCCATGTGTCAACGTATCATAGGCGCCTTCTGTCCAATGAGTGGATGACATCTGCCCCGATGATGAGCCGAGACGTGTTTTCCTCCAGCCAATGATGATTTTACACGTGGAAAATCCCCCTTGGTCGGGGCTGTTAACGGGTTATCGGATCCAAAACCCGACCCGATAGCTTAACGGCGTTCCGTTACGGTGGATGCCACGTGTCGGTCACCCTTGACGAAAGCACTTCTGTGACGCGCGATTTATCCTCCTGGAAGTGGGCACTTCCGTGATGATAATTTTGGTAATGTCATGGAACACTTCTATGACAGCACAGGTATGACTATCTTGATTCTGTCATAAATTTGTCATGGATGTACATGCATGACAAAAAACGTGACCTACTGTGACAAACACGTATCATCACGGAAGTGTTTTTTTTGTAGTGATATCATAAGCATAATCACTCACATCATTAATAGTATGGATAGCACCAATAGTATAGCAATTATCATATTCTTCCAAGCAAGTGCCAAAAAGATTTTGAAGATCATAAGAAGTATCATTATCTTCCACAATTATATTTTCATGATGCACAATAGTAATGGGAGCACCATTATTTGGGAGGGGTATATTTTTACTTCTCTTCCTTTTTCTTTTCTTCTTCTTCACCACATCATGTGTGGGTTCAATCCTCTTTTTGGAGCTCCTTATTAATGAGATTCGTTGAATAGGAGGCTTCTCCTGGTTACTTGATTCATCATAAGAAATAATAGGAGGATATTGGGAAGTCTCTTCCCTTTCATTAGTATTCTCTTCATATTATATTTGTTTTCTTTTCTTTATGTAGTTGGCAATATAAGGATTTTCAATACAATTTACCGCACAATACATATAAATTTTCTCTAGATCAAAATCAAGAAATCTATCAAGATTAAAATTTGGAATACCCTTAGTTATATGTTTCATTTCCTCATACCACAAAAGAAGACTAAGCTCTTTATGATGCTCAAGGGTAATCAAATTATCACAATTTTTGGATACAATTTCGTCATGAAACAATTTGCATTGGAGATTTAAATGACCATGTTCATTGCAAAGTTCACAAGGGGCGCGAAAAATATTGAATTTTTCAGCACAATCATCAAGACTTTCTTGCAACAATTCAGTTTCTAAGTACTTATGCCTCTTGCAATATCTATCTTCCCTATTCGGTGTGTACTTACAAACCCAATGCACTCCACAAAATTGACATGTTTATAGGAGACATTTTCATCATAACTAGTGCAATCATCATTAGTACCATGGATATTCAAAGAATTCGTACTAACAACATTGCAATCATGCTCATCATTCAAATATTTAGTGCCAAACATTTTATAGATTTCTTCTTCTAGCACTTGAGCAAAATTATCCTTTCCATCATACCACGAAACATATTAAAAAGGTGAAGCATATGAGACAAACTTAATTCCATTTTTTATAGTTTTCTTTTCTAAACTAAACTAGTGATAAAACAAGAAACTAAAAGACTCGATTGCAAGATCTAAAGATATACCTTCAAGCGCTAACCTCCCCGGTAACGACGCCAGAAAAGAGCTTGATGTCTACTACACAACCTTCTTCTTGTAGATGTTGTTGGGCCTCCAAGTGCAGAGGTTTGTTGGACAGTAGCAAATTTCCCTCAAGTGGATGACCTAAGGTTTATCAATCCGTAGGAGGCGTAGGATGAAGATGGTCTCTCTCAAGCAATCCTGCAACCAAATAACAAGGAGTCTCTTGTGTCCGCAACACACCCAATACAATGGTAAATTGTATAGGTGCACTAGTTCGGTGAAGAGATGGTGATACAAGTGGTATATGGATAGTGGGTAAAGGTTTTTGTAATCTGAAAATATAAAAACAGCAAGGTAACTAATGATAAAAGTGAGCACAAACGGTATTGCAATGATAGTAAACAAGGCCTAGGGTTCGTACTTTCACTAGTGCAAGTTCCCTCAACAATAATAACATAATTGGATCACATAACTATCCCTCAACATGCAACAAAGAGTCACTCCAAAGTCACTAATAGTGGAGAACGAATGAAGAGATTATGGTAGGGTACGAAACCACCTCAAAGTTATTCTTTCCAATCAATCCGTTGGGCTATTCCTATAAGTGTCACAAACAGCCCTAGAGTTCGTATTAGAATAACACCTTAAGACACAAATCAACCAAAACCCTAATGTCACCTAGATACTCCAATGTCACCTCAAGTATCGGTGGGTATGATTATACGATATGCATCACACAATCTCAGATTCATCTATTCAACCAACACATAGAACCTCAAAGAGTGCCCCAAAGTTTCTACCGGAGAGTCAAGACGAAAACGTGTGCCAACCCCTATGCATAGGTTCATGGGCAAAACCCGCAAGTTGATCACCAAAACATACATCAAGTGAATCACGTGATATCCCATTGTCACCACAGATATCCACGGCAAGACATACATCAAGTGTTCTCAAATCTTTAAAGACTCAATCCGATAAGATTACTTCAAAGGGAAAACTCAATTCATTACAAGAGAGTAGAGGGGGGGAGAAAACATCATAGGATCCAAATATAATAGCAAAGCTCATGATACATCAAGATCGTATCATCTCAAGAACACGAGAGAGAGATAGAGAGATCAAACACATAGCTACTGGTACATACCCTCAGCCTCGAGGGAGAACTACTCCCTCCTCGTCATGGAGAGCACCAGGATGATGAAGATGGCCACCGGAGATGGATTGCCCCCTCCGGTAGGGTGCCGGAATGGGTCTAGATTGGTTTTCGGTGGCTACGGAGGCTTCTGGCGGCGGAACTCCCGATCTATTGTGCTCCTGGATGTTTTTAGGGTATATGGAGATATATAGGCAGAAGAAGTACGTCAGGGGAGCCACGAGGGGCCCACGAGGGTGGAGGGCGCGCCCTAGGGGTGTGGGCGCCCCCCTACCTCGTGGCCTCCTCGAAGCTTCCCTTACGTGCACTTCAAGTCTTCTAGGCTTCTTTCCTTCCAAAAATGAGTTCCGTGAAGTTTCAGGTCAATTGGACTCCGTTTGATTTTCCTTTTCTTCGAAACCCTAAACAAGGTAAAAACAGAAACTGGCACTGGGCTTTGGGTTAATAGGTTAGTCCCAAAAATGATATAAAGGTGTGTAATAAAGCCCATATACATCCAAAACAGTAGATAATATAGCATGGAGCAATCAATAATTATAGATACATTGCAGACGTATCATGCCTTCGCAATTCGGACAGCAAAATTACCATAGCATGTTGGTGCCATGTCATGGCACCAAGCCAAGTTTCATGATTTTCATGCGTGTTTTGGATTTATAGGAATTAAAAAACCAAGTTTCTCAATGTTTCCAGTCAAGCCATGACGCCCAGATGTTTGAATTTCATTCCCATTTCTGGCATGTGACCAAGAAATTTATCCAAGGACACACATGTGATTTTTCAACCAGCTTTGGTGCACTAGAGCATGTGCTTGTATTTAAAATTGGAATTATGCACACAAAGGTGACACGTTCCCTCTCAGAACCACGAGCCTTCTTGAGAGAAGCTCCGATTTGCAAGAAAGTTATACCAAAACTTGTTCCTATTCTGCATTTTTTACCACAGCATGGTAGTACCATGACATGACACCATGCCAAGTTTCATGATTTTCAGGCGTGTTTTGGATTTACAAGAATTTTAAAACCAAGCTTCTCAATGTTCTCGGCCGAACCACGATGCCTAGATGTTTGAATTTCATTCCCATTTCTTGCATGGGACCTAGAAATTCACCCGAGGACACACATGTGATTTTTCAGTCAACTTTGGTGCACGGGAGCATGTGCTTGTTGTTCAAATTTGAATTATGCACATTAAATGACTAGAAACTCAATTAATGTATAAAAAAGGCGAAACGAACTCAGAATAATTCCAAAATTTAACAAGGCACTCATATAGTTCTATGTTGCCTCTGTAAAGAAAATCTGGCGGTAGGCAGCATATATTGTTTCGCACACAAAGGTATAAAGAAATAAAGAAATTATCCCTATTTAATTCTTGGGTTCTTATTATTTATGCCACTAGTTGTGTATCACTACTCAGTTTTGCCATTAGAAGTTACAACTACTCAAATAATGCCATCGATCCGTGAGATGCCTTCTCAAAAATGCAATTAGATATATAAAAAATGCCATTGTTAAGTTAGATGTTTTCTCAGAAATGCCATTAGACATTGTTATTTTCACGTCAAACCCCGTTGACCATGTTACATGACAAAAATAAGCCGATTCTCACAATGATAAGTTAATGGTGTCCAACACAACACACCCCTCAAATAAAACTAAGCACCCTGAAATTCTTTGACAACTAAACTGCTGGCTATATGATGTTGGCCATATATATTGTACGTATATAATGTCAAGAAACGAGTGGTAGTACTATACCAACTAAAAGATGAAATGTATGAAATATAACGAGAAGAAACATAACATAGTTCTGCTGGGGGCTCAGCACAACACACCCCTCAAATGAAACTAAGAACACCAGAAATTAAACTAAGCAACTAATCCGGTCGACACTGCATTAGAACCACCATGAGCAACGACACTGCCACCTTACTCGGAGTCCTCGTCCACGTCCTCGACTTCGTCCTTGTCCCTCTTCCTCTTGGCCGATACTTCTTTGCTTGAACCGTACACTTGGCTCTTGCTCTTCATCCAACCCTTGTAGATATTGAAACAAAGGTAGCCATCCATTGCAGCGTAGTGGATGTGGTCCATATCTAGTACATTCCACTGCCATGCGTGACGATGAAACGTGTACGGAGGTTTCTCTAGTTTATCGTACGAAGGATCAACCATGGCTCCTGCCAGGGTCAGCATTGAAGGCTGATCAAGGGAGGGCACCAGCCCTTCCTTCTGGAGGTCGAAGGGGTCGCCTACAACAGGCCTATCCGACCCAAGATTTCCTTGTTGTTCCTAAAGTCTACAGTAACGAATTTGACTCAGCCGCCCTTGAGGAACTTCATAAATTCCTCGCACTCAATGTCGGCATGGCGTATGTTGTAGACCAAGCATAAGTCATGCACGCAAACCTGGATCACGGCGGGCTTCTTCTTCTCTGCCTCCTTTAGTTTCTTCTCGCTCCCCAAGACTTTGGTGTACTCAACATCTAGCCCAGCGACCCACTCATCATTTGAGTTTTTGAACATGCGTTTGAAGCGAGCAAGGCATTCTTTCACCGTTGCGGAAGAACGGGTGTAGATGACGTCGAACTTATCGCCGGTGATGGTTCTAACCTTGTACTCACCACCGATCATGGAGATTTGGGACGCCATGGACTTGGGAGGAGGGTTAGGATTAGTGGAACCGCCGTAATGTGAAAGGATGGGACGACTAGGAGCGGTTTATCGATTGTAAAAATGTCGAGTGGGGGGCGCGTGCGAATGGCAGGGTAGTGGCTTGCCTGGTGGATAAATGGATTCATGCACAGTACTATGGGGGCCCAATTAGATGTCATGTCTACTCGATGCCCAATTAAATGGCTTTCGATGTCATGTCAAGCGTCGGGAAAATTACAGGTGATACGAAGCTTTCCATTCTCCCATTATACGGGCTGCTGGCAGCCCTTGTATCTGAGATCGAACGGTTGCATGGCGTGATTCTAGACCTATGGGTGAATATCCTATCCTGGAGGGCCATTATGCAAATTTTCAGCAACTTAGCATGCGACCATTCGATCTCAGATCCAAGGGCTGCCAGCAGCCCGTATCATGGTCACGCCTACCACGACTGTCGCCTTGCTCGTGCGGCCGCGCCCTTGGAGATTTAACACGGTGCGTTAGGCTATCTGATGTTGGCATGTCATAATAGTCACCACTTAGTCACTCATACAACAAGGTTAGCTATAAGGTTGGCTATAAGAGTATTTTTTGTTTACTTCTCTCTATCTATTTCTTCGTAGTATTCATTGCATTTGCCAAGGAGTGAGCTCTTCCAATGAAATGGTGCTTAGATGAGGTGCTATGGGCATTAGATGGCTTAGCAACTCAAGTCCCCAATGCATAGGTGCTTAGTTTTTTGTTGCTAAGTTTGCTTCATCTAGGTACACACGCTTATCACCGTTTCTTCCTGGGGTCACCAAACTAGTCTGTCTCTTCTTAATTAACTTGCCACACCAGACTTTATGCCTATCTGGCAGGCTTAGCACCTGTAGGATCAAGTACAATAGTGGGCTATAAGCCTGCTTTACATGGCATTTTTGCATATCCGGGGAAAGAGGCAAGGAAAAAGTGGAGTGGGCTCTCAAGCAAGAGCCAGCCTCTACATGGTGGAGCATCAGGACAGGTACCTGTATGGAGGTGGTCAGGAATCGGGAGACTCAAGCCGGTCATAGCGCCGTAGTTAAAATGATAATGGCAAGTCAAATCACCGGTCCCCACCTATCCAGCAGTAACTCACTGTCAAATCACATAGCCCTACGTTTGTAGAAGCCTACTCCCTCATCTTCTCGCGTCTTTGTCGAACCGACTAGGCGGAACTGCCCCACCTACCGCGCGGGAAAAGCCCCGCCCTCGACTTTTAAATAGTATAGTATACAAATTTTGTATGCATGGATTGCGCCATCGAGCAAAGCCTCAAGAAAATGGTGGTACACATGTATGGAGTATACAACACGCCCGTCACGTTTGCGTCGCACCCCAAACGGTTGGTCGGTCTGGCACACCGCTCTCCGAATGGAACACGTGTCTATCGGCGTTCTAGGAACGGGGGTCCCCAGACTTGCCTGCCTGCGGCCTGCGGCATGGCTCAAAGGAGGCCCAGCATGGCCCATCTTCATCAACACAAGACTCAAGACCCTCACGAGGGGCCAAGCCTTGCAAGGCGGACGACACGGCGCATCCCCAGGCGCAGCCTCCTCAGGCTGGCTCGCGAGGTGCCCATGACGCAAGCCATGACGATCGAGGGTGTCAGGCGGGCGCCAGCGCGCGCAGCGTCCTTCTTTCCTCTTTGGTGCAAAGGGGGCAAGCGCAATCACGGAGTACCGAGGCATCAGGCAAAGGTTGCCATTTCGGTGCAACGAGACCAGGACCAAGCAGACTACGAGATGGAGGTCACCATGGAGCCCAGCACGACGTCACCGCAGGGTCTTTCGCAGGCGAAGACCAACTTTAGTTAGGATAAGTGTACTAGATGTTCCCCTTCGAATTGGCCAATTGTTGGCGCCCTTCCCGCTCAATATTTGGGAAGAGGCCCAGGGCCTTTGCCTATAAATAGGACCGGCCACCCGCGTAGCAAGGGGTTCGGTTCGGTTCGCGGAGTTGGTTCGTCCGGTTCGCAAGTAGAGAGAGAGAGAGAGAGAGAGAGAGAGAGAGAGAGAGAGAGAAGGGTGACTGAACTCCTCCTAGCAGTTCATCCCCCCAGCCAAGAACAGACCCTCGCGAGGCTGTTCTTCCTTGTATCGTTCATCATCATCAGCCTCAAGAGGCAATCCACCCACCACACGCTGGAGTAGGGTATTACACCACAACGGTGGCCCGAACCAGTATAAGTGTTGTGTCTCTCATGCAGTTCCTTTGGTAGTTTAGATCCTTGCGAGACGGGGAGGTAGAAGGCGTGATTTCCGCGCGCACCCTAGTGTTCGAACCTTAAGGGTCAGCCGGAACCCATGAATCCGACATTTTGGCGCGCCAGGTAGGGGTGCGCTGGAATCTGTCTTCCACCACTCCGTTCTCCTCCGACCGTCGCATCCATGTCCGACGCTCGTCGGGCCCGCGCCGAGCGCCGGGCCGCCATCGCTTCTCCCGTCGCCCAGACGGCCCCCGTCGGTGGGCGTCCTCGTCGTTCCCCGTCGCCCGCCGTCAACGCCGCCACCGGCCCAGCGGGGGGCGAGCAGCAAGCGTCGTCTCAGCATCCGTCCGTGCGCCAAGACGGCCACACCGCTACTCCATCACTCACACCAGCCGGTCCTTCGTCCCGCGCGCTCCGCGCACCCTTGGAGGCTCGAGCTGCGCTCCTCGCGGCAAACGAGCTCCTGCGCTACCGCCCCGTCGACGACGTCTACAAAGAGTGGCTCGACCACGTCGCCGAGCTTGTCCGCACCACAGGGGGCTCTTCCGCGCCGTCCGTTCCTCTGCGCCACACCCTACCCCGCGCGGGCAACGAAGCTCCAGAGGCGCACCAGCCACCTCCTCTCCAAGAGGATGCCATGGCTCCAAGGCGCTTGGCCCTTGGGCGGAACCCGCTCCGTCAGGCGCCAGCGCAACAAGAACGGAGGTGCCAAGAAGTCCCTCGCCCGCAAGGAGCTGCCAGGGCGCTCCCTACTCCGGCATGCCGCGACCCTGCTCCAGCTCCGGCGCGCCAAGACCCTGCTCTGCTCCTAGCTGCAGCGCGTGGGGACCCTCAATACCAAGCTCTCCATCAGCCGAAGCCTTTCATGGCCACCGCAGGCTGCCATGCCTACACCACTGAGCTGCGCAGCGTCGCGTGGCCCGGCAAGTTCAAGCCAGACCTGCCTCCTCGCTATGACGGCACAACTGATCTCGTAGAGTTCCTCCCGCTCTATGAGCTGGGCGTCGAGGCTGCCAGCGGGGATGAAAAGGTCATGGCGAACTGGTTCCCCATGGCGCTCAAGGAAGGAGCTCGAACCTGGCTCCTGAATCTGGCTCCAGGCACGATCTCCTCCTGGTACCAGATGCGCACCCGCTTCATCGCCAACTTCCAAGGTACTCGCGACCGGCCACTCGCCGTGAGTGACATGCACCACATCAAGCGACAACCCGAAGAGACCCTGCAAAAGTACATCCAGCGCTTCAACAGCGCGCGCCTCAAGATCCCCAAGGTGTCCGAGGAAGCCATCATCTCGGCCTTCTCCGATGGCGTGCGCGACGTCAAGATGAAGGAGGAGCTGGCGATGCACGAAGACCTCTGCACCTCCTTGGAGCTGTTCAACTTGGCGACCAAGTGCGCCAGGGCTGAGGAGGGACGTCTCTCCCTCCTCGAGCTGCCTGCCGTGGACCCAGAAGAGAAGAAGCCCAAGGCCAAGGACGTGAAGCGCAAGGGGGCTGCCGTACTCGCCGCAGAACCAGACACCAAGCGGGGCAAGGATCTGCCCGAATCCTCCAGGGGCAGCCGGTACTGTGTGTACCACTTCCTCCACACCCACAACACCAACGAATGCCAAGAACTCTGCGCCATGCGAGAAGGAAGGATCGGCCGTCGCCCTGACCGTGCTGACCGGAGCTACGGCCAAGGAGGAGGAAGAAACCCAGGACGCTGGGAAGATCGCGGCCCACGCCAGGGGTGGCGCGACCAACCTCGCAAGGACCGCTGGCGGGACCTGCCTCGCGAGGGAGAATGGAGGGATCAGCCTCGTGAGGATCGCCCTCATGGCAACGCAGGCCTACCTCCACTGCCGCCTCAGCCAAGGAGGAACGAAGACCGCCATCAAGACGAGGGGGCTGGGGGCTTCCAAGAGCCGCGCGCAATCGTCTGCATCCTAGGCGGAGCTCAAGCCCCAGCCTCTCAACGTATCTTCAAGGAGTTTGCCCGCGAAGTGAATGCAGTTCTCCCCATGCTCAAAGCAACGTGCCCCCTCAGGTGGTCGGCGTGCTCCATCACGTTCAGCTCAGCAGACCAGCTCAAGTGCGCGGCCACGGCAGGAGTCCTCCTGATGCTTTGCTCCCCAGTCATCAGCAATGTGCTGGTCACCAAGACCCCCATCGATGGACGGGCAGGGCTCAACGTCCTGTCCGTGGAAACATTCAACAATCTCCAAGTACCCTACGACCTGCTTCAGCCAACCAAGCCTTTCTCCAGAATCACCGACGGTTCCACAGTCCCGATCGAGCAGGTCCGCCTCCCTGTCACCTTCGGGGCTCGCAGCAACTACCGCACCGAGCTCATCGACTTCGACGTCGCCCACATCCGCCTGCCGTACAACGCCATCCTCGGGTACCCAGCGCTGGCCAAGTTCATGGCCATGACTCACCACGGCTACAACGTCCTCAAGGTGCCAGGAAGTGGCGGCGTCATCACGGTGCCCTGTGAAGAGAAGGATGCAGTGTGTTCCCTGGAGCGGGCCTATCAGGCCGCGTCGCTAGAAGACCCAGATCGCGGAAGCAGGAGGCTTCCTGAGACCACCCCCAAGAAGAAGAAGACATCGTCAGGCTGAGCCCCTCAGGAGGCAGGCCCCTCAGGGCCCGTGTCTGCCCAGGGGGACCCCCATCCATCGCATAGGAAAGCGCGCCCGGCGCCCTCCTTAGGCAGGGCTCGGGGGCTCTCACCTGGAGGGCCACCGACCTAGCCAGGGTCACGAGGGAGGCGCTTGGGCACCATGTGGAGGCGTGCTTCGAAGCACGTTTCCCCCGAGAAGGAGCCAGGCAAGGAAGGTCAGACCAGCAGGAGTTCGTTAACAACGCCATTCAAGAACTACAGGAATCAAGGATCATGAGAGGTTGCCGCCACCTACCAGCTGTGGCCCCACATCCAGGCGAGGATGGTGGGCTGCACGTCTGCGTCGACGTACCGGGGCTCAATCAGATCGCCAGGACGGAGCGTCTCTGGCCCTCGCAAGTGGGGCGCTGCGGGGGCCCGCCCCACAGCTATGTTCGCATGCCTTACGGCCTGTCAAGCATGGCTGCGGCGTACCAGCGCCTCATGAGGGGCATCATGGAGGCTCAGGAAGACAGGCGTTCCGCGGCCTTGGCGGAGATGGAGACAACTCGTGAGGAGTCGCCAGCGCCTCCGGAGCCTCCCGAGGCCCCGGGGCCTGGGGGCTCGTGAGGATTAGCTTCCGCAGCCCTCCGAGTCTGCTGCACCAACGCCACTTCTCCGACGACATCCTCAGGTGACATCTTTCAAGCTTCATTCCCAGCTGGGAGCGCCCTCCCAGGGTTGCATGACTCCCAGGCCACGTGGGTCCGCCCCTGCGGCATGTATCCCCTTTACTTTCCGGTCGTTAGTTTGCCTTGATGGGGGCGCCCCTTGGGCTGCATCATCCCCAAGCCGCTCGGGCTAGGCCCAGCGGCGTGTATCTCCCTCGCGTTTATTTCCAACTATGCATTACCTATCACGCTTGATTGCTTGATGCCTGCCCGCGGCATCCTTTCTTCTCCATGTCGGCCACTTGCACGTTAAAGGGGGGGTGCCTGAGCATCACGACTCAGGGCTCTTACTGGCTCTCCAGCCCTCACCCTCTGGCCTTGTCCACGGCATCGCGACTTGGCATACCAGCGACGGCTGAGACAAGCTCGAGGGCCGGGACCCGAGGACGTAGAGTACCGGCATCTAACCAAATTTTGCAGGGACACATCTCAAGATACGGCCCAGTGCCAGGCGCAACCCACCTAGAGGTAGGGCCTCGTGAGTCCTGTGCTGGCTCACGGGTGCCTAGATACACCTCACCTAGCCCTACCGTGCCGACCACGTGTCAGGGCGGGGCTGTACACGCCCCGGGGGCTCCTCCCGGAGGGGAGCCCCCTCCCACATACCAGTGGAAGCACCATGCTCCGCGCTGGCTGACGACACTGCCGAGGAGCGGCTATGCCCGTACACATACGGAAGTGCTATGCTCCGCTCTGGTGATAAACAACTGGGGGGTGGCCTTCGGGCCGCATTAACCTCAGGGAGCCCAGAGCTCACTGGCTTGCCTCGTCGCAACGCCTCCCCTCGGGAGTGCCGTGCGAGGGGGCTAGCCACGGGGGCTACAACTGGGTCACGCCCAGACGTACGCCGCCCAGCCAGGCCCCTCGGGCCTGGTTCATCGCGCGTCTCTCCCTGAGCGGAGCCAAGGTATGAAGGCCGTTTGCGCGTCGAGGGGGACCCCTGAGCATCGCGACTCAGGGGCCTAACTGGTCCCGTAGCCCCTCACTCCTTAGTTCCGAAAGGCTATGCTGGGTGAGGTACGCGCGGGGCCGGGCTCTACAGACGTAGAACAGTAGCCCCGCTTACATTGCACCTCATCACCCGCTGTTTGCGCGTCAAGGGGGACTCCTGAGCATCCCGACTCAGGAGCCTAACTGGCTCCGTAGCCCCTCACTCCTTAGTTCCGAAAGGCTATGCTGGGTGAGGTACACGCGGAGTCGGGCTCTGTAGACGTAGAACAGAAGATACACCTACATCGCGCCTCTCTACTTGTTGTTCGCACGCCAAGGGGGACTCCTGAGCATCGCGACTCAGGAGCCTAACTTGTCATGTAGCCCCTCACTTCTTTGGTCCCGTCCTGGTTTCCGGTCGGGGCTAATGCTGGGTCAGGCACGCGCGGGGCCGGGCTCTGCCGGCGTAGAACACAAGCAAGTAGGGAAGAAAAACATAAAATTCAAGGAATTTAAAAGCAAATATTACAACCCATACTGTCGTCTCAGTACCAAACGCAAGTTTAAATGCCTCCCCGAGGCGTGATGCATGTGCAGGAATTGAAAGAAGAACAGGGATGGAACGGAGTCACTCGTTGGCGGTGAAGCTGTGCGGAGTGGCTTCGCCTCGTGGAGCAGCGGGGCTGGCAGCGCCTTGCTTTGGCTTGGTGCTGAAGGCCCGGAACTTCCCCAGCAGCGCCTCCGCGCGCCCCTTCACAGCTTCGACAGCGGCGGCAGCACCCTCACCGCTCACCGATTCCAGCAGCCCATCAAGGTCGGCATTGGGATCACGAAGGTAGATGTGGGCGAAGACCCGCGTCAGCGCAGCAGAAGACAGGACGCGCGCCTCAGCCTCGGCCGTGGGGCCGATGCCAAGGGCGACATCCCCAAGGGCCTTAACCAGGAAAGGAAGCAGCTTGGCGGGGCCGTCACCATCACCGGCTAGCGGGTTGTCCAGGCCGCTCTCATAAAGCGTCTTCAGCGAAGCGCGGGCATCTTTCTCCATGTCCGCGAAGGCCACGCGATCCTCGGCAAGAACCTTGGCCCTGCTGTCCAGCTCGACCCTCGTCGCCTCCAGCTCCTCCCCCAGCGCACTTAGGCGGTCGCAGCGCTTCTTGAGCTTGGCCTCCCGGCCCTCGATGGCCGCCTCGCGAGCCTTCATGCTTTCCTCTTGTTCCTGGCGAAGACGAACCTCCTTCGCGAGCTGGCCCCGCAGGCCTTGCAGCTCATCCTCCAGCGCCTTGCAACGACCACTGACTTCAACCACCTCTCCCAGGGCCGTGTCTCGGGCAGCCTTCGCCTTGAGGGTGGCCTCCCTCTCCCCGTCGCAAGCCGTTGAGGCCTGAACCAACGCCGCCCGAATCGAAGCATCAGAACGAATGCACCCCGAAGCCAGTTCCAGGCGCCCAGCCACCAGGCGAGGGTCGGTGCCGAGAAGATCCTGCCGCAGCCGGTCCAGTTCAGCAACAGCACGCTCCAAGATGGAAGAAGGAGGCGGAGAAACATCAGTGCGCCCCAAGACAACAGGAGGAGCCGGGGAAGCAACGGTCAGTGGAACGGGAGGAGAAAGTAACGGCGGCAAGGCCGCAGTGTCCCGAGGCGGAGTCCGCTGCGCCTCCATAGCCATAGCAGCGGCGCCAGACGAGGGTGCCTCGGGAGTCGTTCGAGCCATGGGGGCTGGGCGCGCCCCAGCCAGCTCAGCCAAGCCTCGTAAGGATGAGCGGGCAGGAGAGGCCCGCGCGTCATGATCTCCCTCCCCTGCAGGCGAAGGCGTCGCCGCAGGTGGGGCCTCGGGGGCTCCCTTCGGCTTCTTCGCCGCTGGCGCCAGCCTATTCAAGAGAAGCAATCATCAAGCCTCGTCGGTGGAACGAGAAACAAAAGATCAAGGATCAAGCGCTTATGGGTCATCGCCGGTGAGCTCGGGCAGCCTCCGGCCCAACTTGAAGCCTGACAGCCGGCTGGAAGGGTCGACCTCAGAAGCAGAAGACGCGTCCGCGGTTCGCCCCGGAGTTAGGACGGATCCGCGGGAGATCAGCCCGGTCCTATCCTTCTTCGGGATCATGGGCGAGCTCCCGCTACCCAATACGTCATCGTCATCATCATCATCATCATCGCTCTGCGAAAGGCAGAGAGTGCGGGACCCGCGCCGGGAGAGGGGAGCCCTCGACTCTCCATCTGTCGCCCCAGAGTCGGGCCCCTCTCCCCGCTCCTCTTCCTCCTCCTCATCACTGGAGTCGCCGAAGGGCACATCCACCGGTACTTCAGAAGCCGCCGCGGGCACGAGCCTGTCCCCGTTAAAAACAGGCATGGACTTCACCACCCGCTTCCAGTCATCGCGAAGGAATAAGGGCTTGGGAGCGCCTTTCAACCTTGCCACCTCGCCCCCGACCAGGGATTGGAGAACCGCGGTCACATCCTCTTCGTCCACAGCCTCGGGGCTCGGATGAGGCCTCCACATTGGAGGAGAGTACTGGCGGAGTGGAGCCAGCTGGTGCTCCAGGAACTCCTTCAGCAGCGACGCACCGGTCAACTTCGCCGCTGCCATGTTGGCCGGCCTCAGGTCCGCGTCCATCTTCTCCAACACCAGTTTCGCGCGAGGGTCCATGAGCTCGGCTCGGCACCAGTCACTTGAGCTCACGGGTTGCTCCGCGGGCAAGATCAGTCGAGGGTGGATGCGCCCGGCATCTGCCAAGACCCACTTGCTCCTGAATCCCTCAATCCTCTTCCCGGGATTCGAGATGGCAATGGTGCCGCCATACACGACGAAGCCTGCGCACGCAGAAAGAGAGCTGCCGGAGACCCGGAGGGAGAAGTAGTGGCGCAGCAAGGCCACCGAAGGCTGCACACCTACGTGGGCCTCGCAGTAGTAAGCGAAGATCGCCAGAAGAAGGACAGAGTTGGGGTGGAGATGCAGAGCCTGCAAGTCGTAATGGCGGAGGACGGAGAAGAAGAACTAGGAGAAGGGAGGCACTAGGCCCGCAACAATGGAGCTTACAAAGAGAGGATAAAAGGTGCTCCCTCGGCCCTCAGGGGTGGCGGAGCCGGTCTTGAACACCTCCGTCCCGTTGATGCCCTGCGCCGTCGCCATCCGGCGCAGCTGGGCAAGGCTTGCCTTGGACACATTCAGCAAGTCCAGAGGAGGAGAATACCAAGCTTTGGCCGAAGGCTGGCGAGGCACCATGGCTTCCTAGGTCGCGCAGCTAGAGTAGATCTGGAAGTTTGGAGGAAGAAAGGGAAGGTGCAAGAAAGGGGATCTGAGCAGCGACCGGAGAGAGCAAAAGGCGAAGTCTGGGCAGATGTCGCTCCTTTACCAACCTGCGCGGTTGCTGAAGCACCCACGTCCCATCAACCGCCATGCGGCGCCCAAGGCCGCAGGCTGTTAGGGCCCACAGCGCTTCGCCCTTGCCCTTTCGCCTCTCGGCACGGCCAAGCCCATGCGTGCCTTGGGCCCGGCGGCTACTGTCGGTGTTCTGGGAACGGGGCTCCCCAGACTTGCCTGCCTGCGGCCTGCGGCGTGGCTCAAAGGAGGCCCAGCATGGCCCATCTTCATCAACACAAGACTCAAGACCCTCGCGAGGGGCCAAGCCTCGCGAGGCGGATGACACGGTGCATCCCCAGGCGCAGCCTCCTCAGGCTGGCTCGCGAGGAGGCGGAGGAATCAAGGCGGGGTACCTCGCGAGGTGCCCATGACACAAGCCATGATGATTGAGGGTGCCAGGCGGGCGCCAGCGCGCGCAACGTCCTTCTTTCCTCTTTGGTGCAAAGGGGGCAAGCGCAGTCGCGGAGTACTGAGGCATCAGGCAAAGGTTGCCATTTCGGTGCAACGAGACCAGGACCAAGCGGACTACGAGACGGAGGTCACCATGGAGCCCAGCACGGCGTCACCGTAGGGTCTTTCGCAGGCGAAGACCAACTTTAGTCAGGATAAGTGTACTAGATGTTCCCCTTCGAATTGGCCAATTGTTGGCGCCCTTCCCGCTCAATATTTGGGAAGAGGCCTAGGGCCTTTGCCTATAAATAGGATCGGCCACCCGCGTAGCAAGGGGTTCGGTTCGGTTCGCGGAGTTGGTTCGTCCGGTTCGCAAGTAGAGAGAGAGAGAGAGAGAGAGAGAGAGAGAGAGAGAGAAGGGTGACTGAACTCCTCCTAGCAGTTCATCCCCCCCAGCCAAGAACAGACCCTCGCGAGGCTGTTCTTCCTTGTATCGTTCATCATCATCAGCCCCAAGAGGCAATCCACCCACCACACACTTGAGTAGGGTATTACACCACAACGGTGGCCCGAACCAGTATAAATCTTGTGTCTCTCATGCAGTTCCTTTGGTAGTTTAGATCCTTGCGAGACGGGGAGGTAGAAGGCGTGATTTCCGCGCGCACCCCAGTGTTCAAACCTTAAGGGTCAGCCGGAACCCGTGAATCCGACAGCGTCATATTGCGTTTGCACACACATGTGGGACCGCAATTGAGAACCGACCCGACCATAGGCACACTCCCCAGCCCCGCAAGTCGGGTGAGTTAATAGAAGTAGCACATACGTTGGTACCTGGACGATCCCTGCAAGACACGAAAGATCAGTTCGTCCATGCATGTGACCAGAATCCCGCAGACATGCCTGGATTGGCTATCGTCTACATATCGTGCAGGCTATGTTGTACATGGCTGTAGTTCTGGTGAGAAATCTAAAAAAAGGTTTCTTGTCATCTCGCAAAACTAGGTCTCATGTGCTTCGGATCACTGTGAGGGTTAAACAGCGACAACTGAGTTGGGCTAGTCATTGGGGGCACATGCACAAAGACTACTCGGCTGCCATCTAGGTCAAGCTGGCTATGTTAATTAGGACATTTATCGATGGACCCCTTTTCTACGAGTTTATCTTTAATTTGAGCTTTGATCCTCATCTAGTTTGTCCGTCGGGATTCATCTTGTCTCCTTTGGGCAGTGAGGTTATGATTTCTTGTCATGTGGCATTTTTTTCGTGTTATATGTTATAATCCGGTTCTTCAGATCAAAATAACGACAACTGCGCCTCCGGGGCACGTGCATGAAGACTTCTCGACAGTCATTGCCGAGGTCAAGCCGGCTCCGGCCGGTAGACAAAAGAAAACTAGTACTCCACTATATAGGCAGGAGCCTCCATGCTTGCTTGCTAGTGTTGCTCTCTTCACACTGTCTCGTCCTCTCCAGATCTAAACATGACAGCGGTGGACACACACTCTCTCTCTACTCACTACCGGTCACAGATCTAGCTGGATCCTCTCCGCCGGGGAAGGTGAGAAGGTGCAACGTTCACACGGTCATCCTCGGCGACGGCTCTTACCCACTGCCGGTGCGTCCCGGTCAGTGTACCTTGCCGTTCTCTCCCAAGCATCGCTAGCGAGGGAGGGTCTCCCACCCCTTCTTCCTTGTTGCCGTAGTGTGGGCAGATGCGGCCTCCCGCCGCCCACCTAGCGACATCCCGGCGACCCTCAGGTATAACTTCCTTCGAAACCGGCCTTGCTCTACTTCCCGAGCTTCTGACATCGCTGCATTTGTATCTTTTACTATTTCTCAGGCCCCCTCGTGTAGATAGGATCGATCGGCTATCCGAAAACCACCTAATTTTTTACTGTTAAGAGGTAAAACTACTTCATGCACTCTAACTAGTAGTAGTACTTGGTTCAAACAAGGAAGAAAGGGGTGGGGGTGGGGGAAGATTTGGTACCTGAATCTAGGACTTGGTCGAAAGAGGAAATACTGGGGGCGAAAAGTACCAGAGACTGGCTATCCGACTGGTCTCTAGGTCTAATAGGGAAATAAAGGGAATGCGGTACAAACTCAATATAAACCCGATCTATTGGTTGAAAAAGGAAAGAAAGCGGGGACTAGGGGACAAGTCAACAGAGTAAGTCCAACACTAGATTTGCTAGCCTCACACAGTATAAGGTGGCTATATACCGAACAAAAATGGTACCAACCCAGATATCCTCTTCTGATGTTTGTTGCCCCGAGCCACTCTTATGTAATGCCACTGGTAAAATGTAGCAGTCGCACTGTTAAAAGTAAGGGCACGTTAAACCAATGTTGTTTTCAATGTAATGCCTCCAGTAATATGAATCAATGGCACTTTTTCGTTAGACATGCAACTGTCCTGGTCCGCCTACTCTCCATTAAGATAAGTTGCTTATTTTCGTTAGACATGCAACTGTCCTGGTCCGCCTACTCTCCAGGAGCTTCACGACCAACCTTGATGTTGCTCAATTTTATTGCAACTAATGAAGAAGCTCTGTGGGTTTCATTTTCTGATGGAAATGGAACTGGTGCTGGAGCCCTTTTCTTAAACAAAGAAGAAGAAGCTGCTAGCTCATGGGACATTGCTTCATTTTAGGTGAACTGCACCAAAAGTTCCCATGAATTGAATCATCCATGTTGGTGACTGGTTTCATCCCTTCTATGATGGCGTTGACAGCAGATATGGTTCCCATCATGAGGTATGTTCCTTTTTGGCCTGTCCGTTTGCCAAAGATCCTGCATGTTGATCCTGCTCTTGTGCTACTGTTTTGGCACTTCCATGATAAAGTAGTAATGTTATTATTTTCCACCTTAATCTAGTGGCACTATTAATTTGAGGCAATGTTTTGGCACCGCTAGTGCGACTGTTTTTTTATATATCGAAAGAGGGGGTTCCCTCCGATTTCATTAAAGAAACCCAACCATAGAGAACCATTATCCGACAACATCTCAGTGTAAACGGGCAGTTATGCAACTACTACTAGAACGGACTGAGTACTAGCAGGAGACAAGTTCGCCACATAAGCTAGGTAGGTAGGGGGACGCAGCACCAGCTCGACCAAGTTTGGATTACAACCCAAATGCTACCACAGAAACATCATGGGGAAGATAGGGACTGAAAGAGCCAGCTTCAGCATCCCATTCTAAGCACCCCCGGCCTTCATACTTGCGATGCACGGTACACCTTGCCACCTGCTCGACCCTAGTGTCACTGATAAAATGAAGTAATAATACAGTTAAAATAGAGCGAGTGTCCTCTCTATCATTTCATTTCCAATGTAGATAAATAAAGTGCTTCTCTTTGTTAATGTATGTTTCATCAACTAGTCCCATTGTTAATGTTTAAGCATTTCTGCAAACTGGGGTGCTTAATTTTACTTTATCTGCACAAAAATAGAGATTTGAATGTCTCAAGGCCCCTCCTTGTACTACCGCTGTACACAGATGTTCATCACTGGCAGAAGGTGTATCGGGGAGACTTGGGTCGATTTCCAGTATGATGTAATATTTTCTTCTGTTTATTAGCTTATGTTTCATCAACTAGTGCCACTATAATCTAATCACGCCTTTTCATTATCTGTGCAAACAGGGTTATTCAGTTGCATTTTGGTGGAACTGCACAAATATACGGATGGAACTGGCATATATGCAGAGTGCGAGGTGCCAAGTAAAAATTACCGACACCAACGCTCCTCTATCTAAGCATTGGCATCCACCACCATCAGTGGCATGTGTGGCGCTCACTGTGGATGGATCTTTCTCGGCAGCTAATCCTCTAACCAAATACTAGTAGCTTAGACTTAATAAAATACTAGTAGCTTATATTGGCAGTTTCTAGGGGTGTACTCTTTTCTGAAAGAAGCACCAATCTATTTTTCTTTATTTCTACATAGTGTCACAACTTTGACCCAAAGGTCCAGAGCTATTTTAGGGTGATTGGCGCAGTACTTGGAGACTGATTGTAAGCATGATTTTTATTAGTTGTCACACTGATTGTAAGCATGAGCAGATGTAAGATTGGGTTAGTGCGAAGCTTACCTTAAACCCTACTGATGCCGTTGAAATGAGGCGAGCATCGAGGGAACAATGGAGAATGGCTGGGAAGCGACGTCGCGCCATCCGGCCTCCTCTTGCGGTGGGAGAATGAATACTCCTGTGGCTCCGGCTGGCTCTGCACCCTCACGAACGGCACACCATACTCGATCAATTCGTTATCCTATGGGTGCTCGACCTTCGACCTGTACGCCCACCACCTCCGCCTGACTTTCGCCTTGGGTGAATCTGTCTGCTCCATCGCCCAGAGGAGATACTCAATGAACTCGAAGGACTGTGGCGTGACTGCCGCCGAGGAGTACATCGCCGCCCTCATCGTCGTCGTCTCGCTCTTTTGCATACATTGCCACATGGCCCTCACCGTCCTTGAAATCTCCCACTCATTGTCAAACCAAGTAAGGATCTCCTTCAACCTAGCTAACTTTGCCTGGTCGCTGCCGACGATATGCCAGATTCGCTGCTGCATCCCCTCCATAGATGTCCTTTTGAGTGGTCCGGTGCTAGCCTTGGAAGATGGGAGAACAGACGGTGGTCTTGCAATAGAGAAGAGGGAGAGGCGAGACGGTGGTTTTGGAATGGAGATGATGGAGATGAGAGGTTCCCCTGCCTTTCGGTCGCTAATATGTGGGCCCCACGCTTGGTGGGACCCATGTGTTAGTGTCTTAATGGCAGGATGGGCTACGTCAGGGGATCCTCGTTCAAGGAGAGAGGAGGTAGTTTTGCAATGGAGAAGAGGGAGAGGCGAGACGTTGGTTTTGGAATGGAGATGATGGAGAGGAGAGGAGGTGGTTTGGCAATGGAGAAGAGGGAGAGGAGCGTGCGGCAGCGATTTAGGATTGGACCAGAGGGTCGGTGCACTGTGACTGGATCAAAATCAAAATCAATTTACCCTTCAATTAAGAAAGCGACCCCACATTAACTAGTCTCCCTTTTATTCTGGGTCATAATTGACCATGATTTTCGCAAATAAAATATATGTTATACGTTGCAAAAATAATATAATTTGAAAGTACATTCAGATACGAACCAAACGATACAATTTTTGGTGACATGCATTCATATTTTCCTTGTCAAATACAGTACGTGGTCAAACTTTGACCCAAAATACGCAAAACAAAAAAAATACTTCCAAGACTAGCGCCGCTCTTCCGCTCTTCTCCTCTTAAACCATCGCCGCTCCTCTCCTGTTCCAATCTAAATCCAGCGCCGCTCCTGTCCTCTTCCTTTTAAAAACCACCGCCCTCCTCTCCTGTTGCAATGCAAAACCAGTGTTGCTCCTCGCCCATTCTAAACCAAAACCAGTGCTTCTCCTCTCCTTTTCCATTCAAAAACCACCGCCGGTGAGTGAAGTTGTTGTGGAGAAGTAGATCGATGGAGGAGTACAATCGATACGTGTGGATCGTAGATGGCGACCCTGTGAAGCTAGTTAGGATGTTGGAGATACAGTCTTGGTTTGACAACAAAGACCAACTAGTGGCGACGGCGACATCCATGGCCAAATATCTGCAATAGAGAGAAAAGGCGGCAATACTCCCAGAGGGAGTCGCGCGTGAGTACATAGAGCTGCTCCTCTAGGCCATGGAGCAAACAGATTCACCGAATCCGATCGTGAGGGAGCGGTGGTGGGAGTATCGATCCTAGATGGAGCATCCACCAGAGATTGAAGGATGGAGCATCTACAGGGTGCCGTTTGTGAGGGTGACGTGCCAGAGCGAGCCGGTGGAGTCTTCGTCGACCGAACCCAAATGCAAGAGGAGAAAAACAGTTGGCCCGACGACGCTTCCCCGCCATCCTCTCCCTCGCCATTCACATCGTCTCATGGGGCGGTTGTTTGCCGCCGAGGAATAGTCGGGCAGGTTGTGAATTCTCAGGAGGAGCTTAGGGTTGTTAGTATTTGCAGCTTGTGAATTGTGTTTTGTGTTGTGTATTTTGAGAGTACTTTCAGATATGAATGTATTTTGAATCTCAGATTTGCAGTATTGAGCATATGAAGTATTTTATGAATTCTAGAGATCTAGTTTTAGCACATAAAAATGTAGTTTCATAGGAGTATAAAAGTGCAGATAATGTGATTCTTAGAGAAGAAACTGCAAGTTTCAGTTTCAGATAAGAAACTCCAAGTTCAGTTTCAGATAATAAACTGCAACTTTCAGAGGCAGCGCATTTATATTAACACGGCCTTTCCACACAGTATTAACATCATGCTGGAAGTTTTATTCATGGTCGAAACTGGAACTAATAGCCATTTAACATCATGCTGATCAACATTCATGCATATCACATCTTCATATGATGCACAGTCAACAAGATATGCTATTTTCAAAATGCCCACATAATGTCGAGTGTGCGAAAAATAGAGAAAACGAGGAACGAAGTTTTGGCAACTGTAGGACGTGGTGTGCGTAGATGACAATTGGGACCCACATGTCAATAAAGGCAGAGGCAAAAAAATTGGAGATATTTTCTCTCAATAGGTGGAATCGAACCCGGGCGAAAGAGTTGTTGGATAGTGTCTCTCGGCCACCGGGCTAGTTCAGTTGTTTCGTTAGTAATAAGGCACTTCCTCAGGTTGTCGGATCTCCTCCTGCGCCTTTGTGCGCTCGCCGTGACGCTGATGTCTGCCGTTGTGAACATGCTGAACAAACGAGAAGAATCTGGAGAGGAATGTACGTGGAGAGGCGGACAGTCGGGACTCACCAAGTCTATGGCCGAACGCAAGCAAGTGCCTCATCAAAAAAATACTTCCTCCTAATGCTATACTGACGTTGGGGCCCACGGGTTTGTCAACATAGTTACTTTTTTAGGTGCTTCAACGTCGTTACTATTGGAGATAAATTCACAACGAAGTCGGGGAGCTGGCAGGTATCATTTATTATCACTGGGGCAGCAAGTATCAGTTGGGTTTTGGGCCGCCCCGTCTAGGCTTTCTTTTTTAACATGCGCAGCCCACGACCTCGGATGGGAGGTCCATAAGGCTGTTTGTATTTTCTTGAGGGCCATCATGTATCGACCGTCCTATGGACCTCCCATCCGAGGTTTTATTTTTCCTGAAACATCGGCAACCCAATTTATGTATTTTTTTGAAGAAAATGCAGATGTCTGTTCTATTTTTCTATATAAGAATAGGAACGCCTGGTCCAACTTATGTTTCCCTTCTAACTATATTATATATATTTAAATTATTTTATATGTTATTATATATTATTGTTATTGTCATCATATATTTAACAGATACTTACATGTGTAAGAAAACAATATCCCACATCTTA
Organism: Triticum monococcum; assembly: GCA_034509565.1. Lineage (NCBI taxonomy): Eukaryota > Viridiplantae > Streptophyta > Magnoliopsida > Poales > Poaceae > Triticum > Triticum monococcum. The sequence goes on from CM067847.1 coordinate 516,419,089, forward strand.
TAATAATAATTTTTTAAGAATAAAATCCTGGATTTTTTTGGCAAGGAAAATCCTGGTGATTGTGTACAAAAGCTTGGTAAGATTTAAGAATCAATGTAATAATAAATCACTTATTATTTAAATATATATATATATATAACAAAATGCTTAGCCCTTGTTTATTTTTTGATAACATTGCTGCGCCACCCCAACATTATAATTAGAATCAGCCCAGCAAAATCGTGTATTTCGAGAAAGTGCAAATGGCCTATAATTTTTTAGGAAAATCATAAATGCGCCGCATGGATGCTACATTATTTGTTCACCCAGCCCAGCTAATGGACTGTAATTCAAAAAAAGATCAAATGGACTGTAAATTCTACCCCGCAAAAAAAGACTGTAAATTCTGAAAAATTGGTTGAATACGTGCCACATTTTTGGAGGCTGAAATGTGGGCCAATAGGCCGAAGCCAATGCAAGTCGTTGTCAACTTAGTCAACAAATGATTCTGACATCGTTAGCCGTTGGATTTACATCCAACGACCATCATCCATCTTCAATCTCTCGTCTTCTTCCTCCAGCGCCGTCGGGACCACCTGCTCCCGCCTCCTGCTGCTAGCAGCTCTGCTTAGCACGCTTCGCTGTGAAGCGCTACTCCACCATTGGCCAGGCCATCCCTCCACCCCTCCACACCTCCTTTTCTTCTCCACCGACTGCCGAACCACACCGCACCAGAACTAGTTAACCCTCGTACACCTCTCCATCCGCGACTCTGCTCCCGGGTCTTCCCATCTCCGGCTCGTTGCTGTCCGGGGCCTCGCCGTCGTCCACCACCTTGGATGCGCTCGGCACGGAGTGGTCAACGTGGTAAATGAACGGCACCATCGGAAGTAGAATGTGTGTGGAGAGGCTGACAGCTAGGTCCATGGCCGCACGCAAGGAAATGCCTCCTTATTACGTGCAAAATAATGATTCCTCCACCTGACAACTGGGACCCACCGGAAGGGCCTCTGTATTTCATGAAAAAAACGTTCCCACCGCTAACAGGTCAGACCCACCAGCTATATCTTCACACGCAAGTAAGTGCCTCCTTATTACGCACAAAAAATGAATACCCCCTACTAGTTGGGACCCACCTTGGTGGGAGGCTGACTTGCGGGCCTACTAAGTTGACGGGGATGGAGTGCTTTGTCAACTTAGTCAATATGAACGATTCTAGCTCCAGTGACCGTACGATGTCCATCCAACGGCCGTAGTGCTTCTTCAACCTCTGGTCTTGTTGCTCCAGCCGCCCAAAGCAGCGCCGGTCCTGTCGCATGCTCTTGCCTCCTGTGGCCGCTATGCTGCCGCGGAGGCCTCACAGCCCCCTACTATTCCCACCGCTGGCCAGTTCATCCCTCTACTCACCCACACCCCCTGTTATTCTACGGCGACGGCAGCCTCACACCGCAGCGAACCAGTGAACCCTCGTACTCCTCTACGCATGGGCATCCACTGCCGCGTCTTCCCCGGCTCCGCGTCGTCCCCTTCCTAGGCCTCGCCATCGTCCATCGCCCTGGTGCTCTCGGCGTGGCATGGTCAACATGGTCAAGGAACGGCTTCCATCGAACGTGGACTGTACGTGGAGAGGCTGACAGCTGGGTGCATGGCCGCAGCAAGGAAGTGCCTCCTTATTATGCACAAAATAATTATTCCTCCACCTGACAGCGGGGACCCACCGGACGGGCCACCGTATTTCGTGAAAAAAAGTTTCCCCCTGACTGCTGGGACCCACTAGCTCATCTTTGCACGCAAGGAAGTGCATCCGGGCAAAAAAATGATTCGCCCCCCTAACTGCTGGGACCCACCAGCTACATCTCCGCACGCAAGGAAGTGCCTGACAGTCAAGACCCACCTGGTCGAAGCATATGTAGCATTGTCATTCTGGTCGCGAACGTGTACATACATACTGGTTGATGTAGAGGCGCGCACATAGCATGTACACGTACGTACAACGGCCAGGGTGCAAGAAAGTAAATACGGCCGCGTACGTACATACGGGTGGGGTCTCAAACGCCTACTCGCGCGTACGTATGGCTAGGGCTCGTGTACATGGCTGGGTCAGAACGAAGGAACAGCGTTGTCGTCGTGTTCATGGGGAGCCAACCGACTGGGTTGGAACGGAATGCGTCGTCGTGTTCATCGGGAGGGCTTGGACGGAACAGCCGATGGAAACGAGGCCTGGCATATCACAAAACGGAGGAAACGACCTTGTGTTTGACCGGCCACGTTCGAAACGGGATCCTGTTCATCGGGAGGGGTCTGGCGTACCGCAAAACGGAGGAAACGGACCTCCTACGGTCGAAACGGGGGTCTTGTTGATCGGGAGGGTGTGGCGTACCGCAAAACGGAGGAAACGAACTTGTGTTGGAGCGCTACGGTCGAAACGGGGGTCCTGTTCATCGGGAGGGGTGTGGCGTACCGCAAAACGGGACTCCACGGGATACTGTTCATCTCCACCGTCGACCCCCTCCAGCCTCCACAGGCTACTGTTCATCCACTGTCGACCTCCTCTAGCCTCCACCTGTGATTGTTCATCCACGGGCTCCTGATCATCCAGCCTCCACCACGCGATACTCCACCGGCTACTTTTCAACCAGCCCTCTCCATGGGCTCATGTTCAACAACCCCTCCACGGGCTACTGTTCATCCTGCCCTCCACCGTCTACTGTTCATCCTGCCCTCCACGGGGTGGTCCTGTTCATCCTGCCCTCCACGGGGTCCTGTTCATCCAGCCCCAACAGGCTCGATCGATCGGGGTACTGTTCATCCAGAGGCAACACCACGGGGTCCTGTTCATCCACCCCACCGGGAACTGTTCATCCAACCACCCCCCCCGCAACGCTCACTGTTCATCCAGAGGCAGCATCAATTGACTTTAGTTAGCAGCAGTAGCGAAGGAATCGCTCGATCGGGTTCAGTTAACAGCCATCGATCGATCGCTCGAGTTCAATAATGCATAGCCTGCAGTGCAATCGCTCTGCTTCATTTAGAGCCCAATGCCTCACTCGGGTTCAGTCAGAGCCCAACGCCTCGCGCACACGCGCGTACGTACGAGATAAACACCCATCGCTCGGCCCCCAACCACCCACCGTAATCGGAGACTCCCCGATATTTTCCACGCCCTCGCTTCTACCATAGTTTTTTCCGTCACGGACGGCCCAAAGAATGTCATGCAGCTGTGTCTCCGGCCCGCCCAGGACGAAAAGCCCATTTTCTATCATGATTTTTTGTCATAGAAGTAGGACCCCACCACGTCTATGATGATACCGTGTTTTGTCATAATTATTGTCATAGAAGTGTCATAAGTATGACAAACAAATTTTGTTCGGCCCAAAATGTCACGGATGTGTCTTTCTTTGTAGTGTAGGGATCAAACCCTAGCAAAACTAACTCAATTACATGATAAATCTCATCCAACCCATCACCGTCCAGCAAGCCTATGATGGAATTACTCACGCATGGCGGTGAGCATCATGAAATTGGTGATGGAGGAAGGTTGATGATGACGATGGCGACAGATTCCCCTCTCCGGAGCCCTGAACGGACTCCAGATCAGCCCTCCCAAGAGAGTTTAGGGCTTGGCGGCGGCTCTGTATCGTAAAACGCGATGAATACTTCTGTCTGATTTTTTTCTCCCCGAAAGTGAATCTATGGAGTCAAGGTTGAAGTCGGTGGAGCATCAGGGGGCACACGAGGCAGGGGGGCGCGCCCAGGGGGGTAGGGCGCGCCGCCACCCTCGTGGACAGGTGATGAGCCCCTTGATGTGGATCTTTCTTCCAGTATTTTTATATATTCCAAAATAATTCTCCGTTGATTTTCATGTCATTCCGAGAACTTTTATTTCTGCACAAAAATAACACCATGGCAATTTTGCTGAAAACAGCGTCAGTCCGGGTTTGTTCCATTAAAATCATGCAAGTTAGAGTCCAAAACAAGGGCAAAAGTGTTTAGAAAAGTAGATACGATGGAGACATATCAGAGAGCGGCCGAGATGCACTGCTGGAGCGCGTCACCGAGCTCTTGGACGCCGCGGCTTCAAGAGCACCACCCTTCTGTTCCCTGCTCACACCACAAGCTGCGACCGGATCGCATGGCGGACCATGCCGCGCCCGCGTGCCGATAGGCGCACCACCAGGCTTCATCAACACCGGCATAGCCAACGGAGCTGCACGCCCGCTCGCGCCCGCACCACCTCTGCTGGGCACGGGCACGAGCGTTGCCACCCACGGTACAGGCGGGATGCAACCCTACCATCCTCGAGGCGGCATGCTAGGTAGGGCAACGTGGAGTGTGGGGCACTACGGCGAGGTCTTCGAGGCAGCGGCCTCGGAGGCCTACGTGCCCCGCATGGTGAACCAGGAGTACATGCTGGAAGACAAGCCTGGCTCATTCCTCGAGCCGGGCTGGGAGGAGGAGTTGCTAGATGCCGGCGCCTTTCAGGACCCCTTCGGAAGCCTCACCAACCGTGCCGGTGACAACAGCTACAGGGTACCACTAATTCCTCAGGAGCAGGCTTACACTAACCATGGTGCGCAGGGGGATCAGGTCGCAGCAGCAGATGGCGGCCCCAGCTCGTCATCCTCCCTCCCGCTAGGGGGGCACGCTGGGGGCTACAGGAAGGAAGCCGGGATGAAGGCCCTCCCCAGCGCCGCAAGGAACAAGGCGTCCCCTGAAGGTAGGCCCTTTGTCAGGGAGCTGCTCCAGATCCTACCCCCGACAGAGGACCCGTGGTCGCCGACGGCGCCGCTGGCGTTCCCTCTGCCCTCGTTAGTGTCGTCCTGGTCTCTGGTAGTCCCAACGGTGGTAGGGGGTGGCGCAAGGCGGGGCCCTCGTCTGGCGATATGAAGTAAGGCTCACGCCTATGAAGGTCTTCGCCCGTGACACTCTCACGTAATAACGAGTGGGACTATACAAGTCCCGTAGTCTCAGGAGTGCCGCCCTCGGGCCTCGGGGGCTCCCTCCCACGTCCTAGTGGCAGCACTTAGCTCTGCGCTGGTGAGAAGACGTGAAGACTAGACTAGGCGCCAGACGCGGCCATTTGCTTTGGATCTCTTTTCTGTAACCCTGCCTTCTGGATTTGGATTTAAGTTGAAGTTGAATTTTCATTAACACGCGCAGGGGGTGCTTTTTCTCGTTCAAGCGATTTCTTGCTATCAAGTTCTTGCCTTATTTCGGAGTTCACGCCTGTTGCTTCCCCCTCGCGGACCCCTCGCGAGCGGGGCTGGGCATGATGCACACGAGCCACGCGCATGTCGTGCCACGGCTAGTGCTTGCTTATCACGCGCCCCCTCGGGCGTGTCGATGAATTCCTCAGGATCTTTTCGGAAACTCGCAATCTCATGACCCCTTCACCAGCGCCGCCATCACCATGGTCAACCACGTCGCCCGCATCCGCCACGACCACCACCCCATCGTCATCGGAAGTAAAAGCCCTAACCAGCGCATCCACATTGTCTTCCACCTATCACGATAGGTCACACCGGATGGCCTCGGGTACAAGGGCGATGCTGGCATCAAAATTGAAATTGGGGTCAGTGTTCTTGAGATGGCTGAAGATGCGGGAGAACGCACGCCCGAGCAGGCCGCGGCTCCTCTCTTCAACAAGTTGGCGGGCCCTCTTGGAACGGTTCTCCAGGCGCGGCACGACGTCGGTGAAGAAGCGGACGTGGCTCGCATAGTCGTTCGCGTGGGGATGACGAGCATTCTCATCACAGATGTGACCCAGGGCGATGTTGGCCTTGTTCCTGAGGTCCTGGAGCATGGGGGCGTGCACGCGCTCCAGCGTCCGCCACTGAAGCACTTCCTCCCTGTTCTGTCGCGCGACGAACTCGGCGTCAGCGACCCGTTACTGAAGAGGGAGCAGCTCGGCACGGGCGGAGGCCAGTTCGGCCTGCGCCGAGACCTGGGCGGCTGCTGTGGCCTCCTCGCATCACTCCACCACGGTCAACCTGGACTTGAGGGCAGCAGTCCTACCAGCGGCCTCAGCTTCCACGAGCTTTAACTTCAGGTCAAGCTCACCCTCAAGACCTGCGCGAGCCACGGCCACCCGGCGATCGACATCCTCCTGGGCCCTGGCCTCTCGCGCGCCGACGACGTTTTCCGCCTGGGCAACTTGACACTCCCTTGTCTCCAGTCATTCGAGCCCAAGGGTACGCTCCACAACTTCCAGTGCCAGTGCTTCCTCGCGCTTCCGGATCTCTTCCTCTTCGGCAGGCATCCCCCTCAACGACGCCAGGGTGGCTCTGCGTGCCTCCACTTGCTGATCCAAGACGGCGCTCCAGCCTTGGAGCTCCCACGCGCGCTTCTCCGCGACCTCACGATGGTGCTCAGCTTCCCAAGACTCTTTCGGAGCTCGGGAGCAGGCCTCACGAGAGGCTGTGAGGGAAGCCTCGGCCTTCGTATTATCGAGCTCGCGCTGGTGGCGCCCGAGGTTGATAGCCACCTTCAGCTTATGCCACTCCTCCACCAGCCGAAGACCCTTGGCTATGAGGCGCGCGTCCACATCCACGAGCTCTTCACCAAGCCGGTTCATCGCGCCCATCGCCTCCTGAAAGAGCTCGTGGCGGACCATGCTCCTTTCTTGCACCGACTCGAGCATGCTGCTAACTCCGTCCTTCACCGCGGGGACCACGGATGGGGCCCGAAGCAGCTCGCCCCCTTTCAGTGGGGGGCTGGGGGCTAGCGCCCGCCCAGTTGCGGGCCAGGCCTCGCGAGGAGCCCGAACGAGTGGAGGCCCGCTGCTTGAAGAGGAACCCAAGACCGAAGCCATCCAGCTGCCGTCCATGACCAAGGGAGGAACCCTTGGCACACTTCCTGTACTCCAAGCAAGGCCGCGAAGGAGAGATGGCGGAGGCGCGAGATCAAGATGCCTTGTCGACGAGCTGGCTTCCCCAGTCGACTCCACGCCGTGAGAAGCGCGCGGGCTTGCAGTGCTCGAGTCCAGCAAGAGAAACAAGGCGAGAGGAGGTTGCTTCTCGGGAGATTCTGCGGCCTTGGCGGAAGGGACCCTGAAGAGACATCATCAGGAAGGGAAGCAACACGCAGAGAATCACCAAGATAAGGTACGTACTCGTCAATGGCGATGTACTTTCTCTATTTTAATGGCCCGAAGGTCCCGCTGCTTGGGGATCCCCTCCTCTTGCGGAGCTCTTCGAAATCCACACAAAGCTGGCCGAAGTGCTGGACATGGCGGCCAACACGAGGCGCAACTGGAGAAGTGCTCGAAGGGGCAGCCTCAGGAGCGCCAAGCTGAGGGGAGCAATCAGGCTCTGCCTAGCAGCGACCTGCCGAGGCCTCAGGAGCCCCGGCCTCAGGAGAGGCGGGCTGCGTCGCCCCCTCAACCGCCGCCCCAGGGCAAGAGCCGTGAGTCCTCGAAGACGACGCCTCGGAAGCCCTGGGCGGCATCAGCATCTCGGCACCTTCACCATCGGCCCCCAGCGGTGCTCGCCCCCTGCATCCACACTTGGGGTGAGCTCGATACCAGCGGCAAGGAGAGGAACCATGATGATGGGGTTCTCACGGCACCCCTCGAGGCCGACTAGACGCAACCCCCACTCATCGAAGGAAGGCATCTGCCCGTTGAATGTCGCCTTGTCCAAGCAGCGGTATAGAAGGCAGCTCTTCCTTGGCATGTCATCTGGCAACAGGGCACCTATCAGGACCTCGAGCACCGTTCACCGTGCCTCGTGGGGGAGCCCTGACTCCTGAAGTCTCATGTTGTCTTTGCTGCTGAGCAAGGCCCACATCGGTCGAGAGTGGTGCTAAAGCGAAGCAATTCGGCGCCGGACAAAATCCTTCACCACCATAGGCGCAGTCACCTCAAGGTCCTTGAGCCACTTCAGCCTGAGCCAGACAAGGGCAAGGCGCGAGTCGGTGAGCCTTTGGTGGCACCAACCGGAGTTGGAAATAGCGGGCGCTAACGGAGAAGAGAGCAGGGGGCTGAGCACTCCGACATCAACAAATACCCACCGTTCCCGAAACCTGCTCGTGGATGGTGGGAGCTCGAAGTCAATCCCCGCGCTGGCCGTCGCCGCCATGGTCTGAAAGCTCAGGCATCCTGAGCTCTGTCGGGGATCAATCAGATGCAGCGAGAAGAAGTGGCGGAGAAGGGCCACTGAAGGAGCAATGCCTACCATGGCCTCACAAACAAAGACGAAGACAGCGAGAAGGGTCATGGATTGGGGATCAAGGTGCGGCATGTGGATCTGATAATGCGCAAGCACAACATTGAGGAAGGCGGAGAAAGGAGGAACCAAGCCAGCCCAAAGGGTGTTGATGAAGAATGGGACCTCGGTGGCTGTCCGGTCGACGCAAGCATGAGATGCAGGCCAGGCCACCGTCCTTCCCTACTCATTGAAGCTTGAGGCGAGCATAGGATGCACCTTGTCCATGGCTTCCTGGTTGAGCACCAGCGACCTGCCAACGACAGGCTCGGCGGCTGGGCGCAGCTCGACGGAGGACTGGGGACTCTTCCCTTTCTCCGACTGGTCCGGTGCCATGGCAATGGGAGGATTGAGATCAGATCGGATCGGGGGGAGAGGTTGAGCTATGAGGAGGCGGAAGAATTGGAGAGTGCGCGGCAACAATGGGAAGGAAACCATGTAGACCGTGGTGGCCGCCTAGCCATGTAGGTATCAAGGCAGCGTGGGGAAGTGGAGACGCCCATGTCCAATCAACCGCCACGCGTCGGCCAAGGCCGCAGGCTATTGGGGCCCGCGGCGCTCCGAACTTGCCCCTTGGCTTCGCCTTGAAGCCAAGCCTGAGCGCGCCTTGGGCCCGGGGGTTACTATCGGCGTTCTGGGAACGGGGGTCCCCAGACTTGCCTGCCTGTGGCCCACGACGTGGCTCTGCGTACGGGCCCGTACGGCCCATCTTTACCAACAAGCACTCAAGACCCTCGCGAGGGGCCAAGCCTCGCGAGGCGGACGATGCAAGACCTCCTCGGGAGCGGCCTCACTAGGCTGGCTCGCGAGGGGCGGAGAGTTCAAGGCAAGGTAAACCTTGCGAGGTTCCAGTGACGTGAGCCATGACGACCAAGGCCAGACGGGCGCCAGCGCGCATAGTGTCCTTGTTTCCTCTTTGGTTCTAAGGGAGAAAGCGCGGGCATGAGTACCGAGGCATTAAGCAAAGGTTTCCATATCGGTGCAATGAGACCAAGACCAGCAGGCCGACAAGATGGAGGTCATCATGGAGCCCAAGGCGGCGTCACCACCAGAGCCTTTTGCAGGCGAAGACTGCTTTTGTCAGGATAAGCTGTGCTAGCTGTCCCTTTCAAATTGGTTGTTGTTGGCACCCTTCCCGCTCAATATTTGGGGAGAGGACCAGGGCCTCTATAAATAAGACTAGCCACCACCATAGCTAGGGGACGGATCGAAGAGAGAGACCCGGACAACCACAAGTTCACCAAGCATAAGAACACCTCTCCTCAGGAGTCTGTTCTTCCCTTTGTACTGTTCATCCCTAGCCCAAGAGGCAATCCACCACCACCACACTGGAGTAGGGTATTACACCACAACGGTGGCCCGAACCAGTATAAATCTTGTGTCCTCTGTGTTGCGAGTTCGTCGAGCTAGCCCGTGAGATCTTAGCGAAGCATGGACGTGGATCGTAGGGGGAGATCTTCACGCTCACCCCAGTGTTCGAACCTTGAGGGTTTTGCCGGAACCCGAGATCCGATAGATGATGCTACCGGAACAGGGCTTCACCTAAGCACCGCCACGATATGACCGAGGTGGATTATGGTGGAGGGGGGCACCACACACGGCTAAGAGATCAATGATCAACTTGTGTGATCATGCGGTTCCCCCTCCCCTATATATAAAGGAGTGGAGGAGGGGAGAGGCCGGCCCTCTCTATGGTGCGCCCTAGGGGAGTCCTACTCCCACCGGGAGTAGGATTCCCCCCTTCCCTAGTTGGAGTAGGAGAGGAAGGGAAGGAGGAGTAGGAGAGAAGGAAAGGGGGGCCGCCCCCACCCAAACCTATTCCAATTTGGCCTCCTGCCCAAGGGGGGCACACCAGCCCTTGTGGGCTGGTGTGCTTCCTTCTTATGGCCCATAAGGCCCATAACTTCTCCCGGGGTGTTCCGGTAACCTCCCGGTACTCCGGAAAAATGCCCGAACCACTCGGAACCATTCCGATGTCCAAACATAGGCCTCCAATATATCGATCTTTATGTCTCGATCATTCCGAGACTCCTCATCATGCACATGACCACATCCGGGACTCAGAACAACCTTCGGTTCATCAAAACACATAAACTCGTAATACCGATTGTCATCGAACGTTAAGCGTGCGGACCCTATGGGTTCGAGAACTATGTAGACATGATCGAGACTAACTTATGGTCAATAACCAATAGCGGAACCTGGATGCTCATATTGGTTCCTACATATTGTACGAAGATCTTTATCGGTCAAACCGCATAACGATATACGTTGTTCCCTTTGTCATCGGTATCTTACTTGCCCAAGATTTGATCGTCGGTATCTCAATACCTAGTTCAATCTCATTACCGGCAAGTCTCTTTACTCGTTCCGTAATGCATCATCCTGAAACTAACTCATTAGTCACAATGCTTGCAAGGCTTATAGTGATGTGCATTGCCGAGAGGGCCGAGAGATACCTCTCCGATACTCGGAGTGACAAATCCTAATCTCGATCTATGCCAACTCAACAAACACCATTGGAGACACCTGCAGAGCACCTTTATAATCACGCAGTTACGTTGTGTTGTTTGGTAGCACACAAAGTGTTCCTCCGGTATTCAGGAGTTGCATGATCTCATAGTCATAGGAACATGTATAATTATGGAGAAAGCAATAGTAACAAACTAAACGATCATCATGCTAAGCTAACGGATGGGTCAAGTCAATAACATCATTCTCTAATGATGTGATCCCGTTAATCAAATGACAACTCATGTCTATGGTTAGGAAACATAACCATCATTGATTCAACGAGCTAGTCAAGTAGAGGCAAACTAGTGACACTCTGTTTGTCTATGTATTCACACATGTACTAAGTTTCTGGTTAATACAATTCTAGCATGAATAATAAACATTTATCATGATATAAGGAAATAAATAATAACTTTATTATTGCCTCTAGGGCATATTTCCTTCAGTCTCCCACTAGCACTAGAGTCAATAATCTATTTCACATCATCATGTGATCTAAGACCAATAGTTCACATCTTTATGTGATTAGTTCACATCTCCATGTGACTAATACCCAAAGGGTTTACTACAGTCAATAATCTAGTTCCCATCGCTATGTGATTAACACCCAAAGAGTGATCATGTTTTGCTTGTGAGAGAAGTTTAGTCTACGGGTCTACAACATTCAGATCCGTATGTATTTTGCAAATTTATGTCTACAATACTCTGCACGGAGCTACTCTAGCTAATTGCTCCCACTTTCAATATGTATCTAGATCGAGACTTGGAGTCATCTAGATCGATCTAAAAAGCTTGCATCGATGTAACTATTTACGATGAACTCTTTTATCACCTCATAACCGAGAAATATTTCCTTAATCCTCTAAGGATAATTTTGACCACTGTCCAGTGATCTACTCCTAGATCACTATTGTACTCCCTTGCCAGAATCATGCTAAGGTATACAATAGGACTGGTACACAGCATAGCATGTATGCGACTGAGGCGTAGGGAATGACTTTTCATTCTCTTTCTATTTTCTGCCGTGGTCGGGTTTTGAGTCTTTACTCAACTTCACACCTTGCAAGACAGGCAAGAACTCCTTATTTGACTGTTCCATTTTGAACTACTTCAAAATCTTGTCAAGGTATGTACTCATTGAAAAATCTTATCAAGCGTCTTGATCTATCTCTATAGATCTTGATGCTCAATGTGTAAGGAGCTTCAGCGAGGTCTTTCTTTGAAAAATTCTTATTCAAGTATCCTTTTATGCTATCCAGAAATTTAGTATCATTTCCGATCAACAATATGTCATCCACATATAATATTAGAAATGCTACAGAGCTCCCACTCACTTTCTTGTAAATACAGGCTTCTCCAAAAGTCCGTATAAAACTATATGCTTTGATCAACTCATCAAAGCGTATATTCCAACTCCAAGATGCTTGCACCAGTCCATAGATGGATCACTAGAGCTTGCACACTTTTTAGCACTTTTAGGATTGACAAAACTTTCTTTTTGTATCATATACAACTCTTCTGTAAGAAATGCATTAAGGAATGTGGTTTTCACATCCGTTTTCCAGATTTCATAAAATCTGGCAATTGCTAACATGATTCACACAGACCTAAGCATCGCTACGCGTGAGAAAATCTCATCGTAGTCAACACCTTGAACTTGTCGAAAACCTTTTTGCGACAATTTGAGCTTTGTAGATAGTAACACTAATATCAACGTCCGTCTTCCTTTTGAAGATCCATTTATTTTCAATGGCTCGCCAATCATTGGGCAAGTCAATCAAAGTCTATACTTTGTTCTTTATACATGGATCCCATCTCAGATTTCATGGCCTTAAGCCATTTCACAGAATCTGGGCTCATCATCGCTTCCTCATAGTTCGTAGGTTCGTCATGGCCTAGTAAAATGACTTCCAGAAAGGATTACCGTACCACACTAGTGCGGACCATACTCTATGTGTCCTACGAGGTTCGGTACTAACTTGATCTGAAGTTTCATTGTTATCATCATTAGCTTCCTCACTAATTGGCATAGAAATCACTAGAACTGATTTCTATGATGAACTACTTTCCAATTTGGGAGAAGGTACAATTACCTCATCAAGTTCTACATTCCTCCCACTCACTTCTTTCAAGAGAAACCTCTTCTATAGAAAGGATCCACTCTTAGCAACAAAGATCTTGCCTTTTGGATCTGTGATAGAAGGTGTACCCAACAGTTTCTTTTGGGTATCCTATGAAGACGCACTTTTCCTATTTGGATTTGAGCTTATCAGGCTGAAACTTTTTCACATAAGCATCACAACCCCAAACTTTAAGAAACGACAACTTAGGTTTCTAGCCAAACCATAGTTCATACGGTGTCGTCTCAACGGATTAGACTGTGCCCTATTTAATGTGAATGTAGCTATCTCTAATGCATAACCCCGAAACGATAGTGGTAAATCAGTAAGAGACATCATAGATTGCACTATATCCAATAAAGTATGGTTATGTCATTTGGACACACCATTATGCTGTGGTGTTCCAGGTGGCATGAATTTGTGAAACTATTCCACATTGTTTTAGTTAAAGACCAAACTCATAACTCAAATATTCGTCTCCATGATCAGATCGTAGAAACTTTATTTTTTGCTTACGATGATTTTTCACTTCACTCTGAAATTCTTTGAACTTTTCAAATGTTTGAGACTTATGTTTCATCAAGTAGATATACCCATATCTGCTCAAATCATCAGTGAAGGTCAAAAAATAACGAAGCACGCCGAGAGCCTCAACACTCATCAGACCACATACATCAGTATCTATTATTTCCAATAAGTCAATTGCTTGCTCCATTGTTCCGGAGAACGGAGTCCTAGTCATATTTCCCATGAGGCATGGTTCACAAGCATCAAGTGATTCATAATCAAGTGATTCCAAAAGCCCATCAGCATGGAGTTTCTTCATGCCCTTTACACCAACATGACCTAAACGTAGTGCCACAAATAAGTTGCACTATTATTATTAACTTTGCATCTGTTGGTTTCAATGTTATGAATATGTGTATCACTACGATCGAGATTCAATAATCCATTTATATTGAGTGTATGACCATAGAAGGTTTTATTCATGTAAATAGAACAACAATTATTCTTTGACTTAAATGAATAACCGTATTGCAATAAACATGATCCAATCATATTCACGCTCAACGCAAACACCGAATAACATTTATTTTAGGTTCAACACTAATCCCGAAGGTAAAGGGGGTGTGTGATGGTGATCTTATCAACCTTGGAATCACTTACAACACACATCATCACCTTGCCCTTAACTAGTCTCTGTTTATTTTGCAACTCCCATTTCGAGTTACTACTCTTAGCAACTGAACCAGTATCAAATACCAAGGGGTTGCTATAAACACTAGTAAAGTACACATCAATAACATGTATATCCAATATACCTTTGTTCAGTATGCCATCCTTCTTATCCGCCAAGTATCTAGGGTAGTTCCACTTCCAGTGACCATTTCCTTTGGAGTAGAAGCACTCAGTTTCAGGCTTGGGTCTAGCTTTGGGCTTCTTCATGGGAGTGGCAACTTGCCTCCCATTCTTCTTGAAGTTCCCTTTCTTTCCCTTGCCCTTTTACTTGAAACTAGTGGTCTTGTCAACCATCAACACTTGATGCTTTTCTTGATTTCTACCTTCACCGATTTCAGCATTGCGAAGAGCTTGGGAATTACTTTCATCATCCCTTGCATATTATAGTTCATCATGAAGTTCCAGTAACTTGGTGATAGTGACTAGAGAACTATGTCAATCACTATTTTATCTGGAAGATTAACTCCCACTTGATTCAAGCAATTGCAGTACCCAGACAATCTGAGCACATGCTCACTGGTTGAGCTATTCTCCCCCATCTTGTAGGCAAAGTACTGTCAGACATTTCATACCTCCTGCACGGGTATGAGCATGAAATACGAATTTCAACTCTTGGAACATCTTATATGTTCCATGGCGTTTAAAACGTTTTTGAAGTCCCAGTTTTGAGCCGTAAAGCATGGTGCACTAAACTATCAAGTAGTCATCATACCGAGCTTTGCCAAACGTTCATAACATCTGTATCTGCTCCTGCAATAGGCCTATCACCTAGCGGTGTGCTACCTCTTGAGCACTGCGTTGGATTTCCCCGAAGAGGAGAGGATGATGCAGCAAAGTAGCGTAAGTATTTCCCTCAGTTTTTGAGAACCAAGGTATCAATCCAGTAGGAGGCTACGCGCGAGTCCCTCGTACCTACACAAAAACAATAGCTCAATGCAACCAACGCGCTTAGGGGTTGTCAATCCCTTCACGGTCACTTACGAAAGTGAGATCTGATAGAGATGATAAATAATATTTTTGGTATTTTTGGTATAGAGATGGAAAGTAAAAAGTAAAAGGAAAGTAAAAAAGCAAAGCAATAATAAAGTGATGGAGATTGATATGATGAGAAAGAGACCCGGGGGCCATAGATTTCACTAGTGGCTTCTCTCAAGAGCATAAGTATTCCACCGTGGGTGAACAAATTACTGTTGAGCAATTGACAGAATTGAGCATAATTATGAGAATATCTAGGTATGATCATGTATATAGGCATCACGTCCAAGACAAGTAGACCAACTCCTGATTGCATCTACTACCATTACTCCACTCATCGACAGCTATCCAGCATGGATCTAGAGTATTAAGTTAAAAACAGAGTAACGCCTTAAGCAAGATGACATGATGTAGAGGGATAGTTTCATGCAATATGATAAAAAAACCATCTTGTTATCCTCGATGGCAACGATACAATACGTGCCTTGCTGCCCCTTCTGTCACTGGGAAAGGACACCGCAAGATCGAACCCAAAGCTAAGCACTTCTCCCATGGCAAGAACAACCAATCTAGTAGGCCAAACCAAACTAATAATTCGAAGAGACTTGCAAAGATAACCAATCATACATAAAATAATTCGAAGAAGATTCAAATATTATTCATAGATAGACTTGATCATAAACCCACAATTCATCGGTCTCAACAAACACGCCGCAAAAAGAAGATTGCATTGAATAGATCTGCACGAGAGAGGGGGAGAACATTCTATTGAGATCCAAAAAGAGAGAAGAAGCCATCTAGCTACTAACTATGGCCCGTAGGTCTGAAGTAAAGTACTCACACTTCATCGGAGGGGCTTGGATGATGATGTAGAAGCCCTTCGTGATCGATGCCCCCTCCGACGGAGCTCCTGAACAGGCCCCAAGATGGGATCTCGTGGATACAGAAAGTTGAGGAGGTGGAATTAGGTTTTTGGCTCCGTCCCCGATCGTTTGGGGGTACGTGGACATATATAGGAGGAAGAAGTACGTCGGTGGAGCTTCGAGGGGCCCACGAGGCAGGGGGCGCGCCCTAGGGGGGCGCCCTCCACCCTCGTGACCACCTCGTGGCTTTCTTGACGGAGGGTCCAAGTCTCCTGGATCTTATCTGATGAGAATATCACGTTTCCGAAGGTTTCATTCCGTTTGGACTCCGTTTGATATTCCTTTTCTTCGAAACCCTAAAACAGGCAAAAAACAACAATTCTGGGCTAGGCCTCCGGTTAATAGGTTAGTCCCAAATAATATAAAAGTGGAAAATAAAGCCCAATATAGTCCAAAACAGTAGATAATATAGCATGAAGCAATCAAAAAATATAGATACGTTGGAGACGTATCAAGCATCCCCAAGCTTAATTCCTGCTCGTCCTTGAGTAGGTAAATGATAAAAAGAGAATTTTTGATGCGGAGTGCTACTTGGCATAATTTTAATGTAATTCTTCTTAATTGTGGTATGAATATTCAGATCCGAAAGTTTCAAGACAAAAGTTCATATTGACATAAAAATGATAATACTTCAAGCATACTAAGTAAGCAATTATGTCTTCTCAAAATAACATGGCCAAAGAAAGTTCATCCCTACAAAAATCATATGGTTTAGTCATGTTTCATTTTCGTCACACAAGAATGCTATCATCATGCACAACCCCGATGACAAGCCTAGCAATTGTTTCAGACTTTAGTAATCTCAAACCTATAAACTTTCACGCAATATATGAGCGCGAGCCATGGACATAGCACTATGGGTGGAATAGAATATAATGAGGGGGTTATGTGGAGAAGACAAAAAAGTAGAAAGTCTCACATCAACGAGGCTAATCAATGGGCTATGGAGATGCCCACCGATCGATGTTAATGCAAGGAGTAGGGATTGCCATGCAACGGATGCACTAGAGCTATAAATGTATGAAAGCTCAACAAAAGAAACAAGTGGGTGTGCATCCAACATGCTTGCTCATGAAGACCTAGGGCACTTGAGGAGGCCCATTGTTGGAATATACAAGCCAAGTTCTATAATGAAAAATTCCCACTAGTATATGAAAGTGATAACATGAGAGACTCTCTACTATGAAGATCATGGTGCTACTTTGAAGCACAAGTGTGGTAAAAGGATAGTAATATTGTCCCTTCTCTCTTTTTCTCTCATTTTTTGGGCCTTCTCTTTTTTGTGGCCTTTCTCTTTTTTTCTCACTTGGGACAATGCTCTAATAATGATGATCATCACACTTCTATTTATTTACAACTCAATGATTACAACTCAATACTCGAACAAAGATGACTCTATATGAATGCCTCCGGCGGTGTACCGGGATATGCAATGAACCAAGAGTGACATGTATGAAAGAATTATGAATGGTGGCTTTGCCACAAATACTATGTCAACTACATGATCATGCTAAGCAATATGACAATGATGAATGTGTCATGTTGAACGGAATGATGGAAAGTTGCATGGCAATATATCTCAGAATGGCTATGGAAATGCCATAATAGGTAGGTATGGTGGCTGTTTTGAGGAAGATATAAGGAGGTTTATGTGTGAAAGAGCGTATCATATCACGGGGTTTGGATGCACCGGCAAAGTTTGCGCCAACTCTCAATGTGAGAAAGGGCAATGCACGGTACTGAAGAGGCTAGCAAGGATGGAAGGGTGAGAGTGCGTATAATCCATGGACTCAACATTAGTCATAAAGAAATCACATACTTATTGCAAAAATCTACAAGTCATCAGAAACCTCGGCACTACGTGCATGCTCCTAGGGGGATAGATTGGTAGGAAAAGACCATCGCTCTTCCCCGACCGCCACTCATAAGGAAGACAATCAAATAACACCTCATGTTTCAAATTTGTTGCATAACGTTTACCATATGTGCATGATATGGGACTTGCAAACCTCAACACAAGTATTTCTCAATTTCACAACTACTCAACTAGCATGACTTTGATATTATGACCTCCATATCTCAGAACAATCATCAAGCATCAAACTTTTCTTAGTATTCAACACACTCATACGAAAGTTTTATTATTAATCTTGCATACCAAGCATATTAGGATTTTAAGCAAATTACCATGCTATTAAGACTCTCGAAATAATCTAAGTGAAGCATGAGAGATCAATATTTTCTATAAAACAAATCCACCACCGTGCTCTAAAAGATATAAGTGAAGCACTAGAGCAATACTATAAAGCTCAAAAGATATAAGTGAAGCACATAGAGTATTCTATCAAATTCCAAATCATGTATGCCTCTCTCAAAAGGTGTGTACATCAAGGATGATTGTGGTAAACTAACAAGCAAAGACTCAAATCAGAAAAGACGCTCCAAGCAAAACACATATCATGTGGTGAATAAAAATATAGCTCCAAGTAAAGTTACCGATAGAAGTAGACGAAAGAGGGGATGCCTTCCGGGGCATCCCCAAGCTTTGGCTTTTAGGTGTCCTTAGATTATATTGGGGGTTACATGGGCATCCCCAAGCTTAGGCTCTTGCAACTCCTTGTTCCATAATCCATCAAATCTTTACCCAAAACTTGAAAACTTCACAACACAAAACTTAAAGTAGAAAATCTCGTGAGCTCCGTTAGCGAAAGAAAACAAAATACCACTTCAAGGTACTGTAATGAACTCATTCTTTATTTATATTTGTGTTAAACCTACTGTATTCCAACTTTTCTATGGATTATAAACAATTTTACTAGCCATAGATTCATCAAAATAAGCAAACAACACACGAAAAACAGAATCTGTTAAAAACAGAACAGTCTGTAGTAATCTGTAGCTAGCGCAAGATCTGGAACCCCAAAAATTCTAAAATAAATTGCTGGACGTTAGGAATTTATCTATTAATAATATTCAAAAATAATTAACTAAATATCACTCTCCGAATAAAAATGACAGCAGTTCTCGTCAGCACTAAAGTTTCTGTTTTTTACAACAAGTTCAACAAGACTTTCCCCAAGTCTTCCCAACGGTTCTACTTGGCACAAACACTAATTAAACACAAAAAACACAACTAAAAAAGAGGATAAATAATTTATTTATTACTAAAAAGGAGAAAAAATCAAGGAATAAAAATAAAATTGGGTTGCCTCCCAACAAGCGCTATCGTTTAACGCCCCTAGCTAGGCATAACAAGCAAGAATAGATCTATGTATTGCCATCTTTGGTAGGCAATCCATAAGCGGCTCTCATGATAGATTCATATGGTAATTTTATTTTATTTCTATGGAAGTGTTCCATGCCCTTTTTAATGGAAATTGAAATCGAATATTCCGTTCCTTCATATCAATAATTGCACCAACCGTTCTAAGGAAAGGTCTACCGAGAATAATAGGGCAAGAAGGATTGCAATCTATATCAAGAACGATAAAATCTATGGGAACATAATTCCTATTTGAAACAATAAGAACATCATTAATTCTTCCCATAGGTTTCTTAATAGTGGAATCCGCAAGATGCAAGTTTAGAGAGCAATCATCAAAATCACGGAAATCTAGCAAATCACACAAAGTTTTGGGAATAGTAGAGACATTAGCACCCAAATCACACAAAGCATAAAACTCATGATCTTTAATTTTAATTTTAATAGGAGGTTCCCACTCATCATAAAGTTTTCTAGGGATAGAAACTTCCAATTCAAGTTTTTCTTCATAAGATTGCATCAAGGCATCAACGATACGTTTAGTAAACGCTTTATTTTGACTATAAGCGTGAGGAGATTTTAGCACGGATTGCAGCAAGGAAATACAATCAATTAAAGAGAAATTTTCATAATTAAATTCCTTGAAATCCAATATAGTGGGTTTAGCAACATCTAGGGTTTTAATTTCTTCAATCCCACTTTTATCAAATTTAGCATCAAGATCAACAAATTCCGAATTCTTAGAACGCCTTCTAGGTAAAGGTGGATCATATTCAGTCCCATCATTATCAAGATTCATATTGCAAAACAAAGATTTAATAGGGGCACATCAATAACTTTTAGATCTTCATCATTATTATCATAGGAACTAGAAGAACACACTTTTATAAAGGCATCTTTCTTAGCACGCACCCTAGCGGTTCTTTCTTTGCACTCGTCAATGGAAATTCTCATGGCTTTGAGAGACTCATTGATATCATGCTTAGGTGGAATAGATCTAAGTTTCAAAGAATCAACATTAAGAGCAATTCTATCAATGTTCCTAGCCAAATCATCAATCTTAAGCAATTTTTCTTCAATCATAGCATTAAAATTCTTTTGCAAAGAAATAAATTCTTTAATATTAGATTAAAAATCAGAGGGCATCTTATTATAATTTCCATAAGAATTGTTGTAGGAATTTCCATAATTATTAGAGGGATTACTAGGATAAGGCCTAGGATTGAAATTTCCTCTATACGCGTTGTTACCAAAATTGTTCCTACCAACAAAATTCACATCCACAGATTCATTATTATTCTCAATCAAAGTAGACAAGGGAACATCATTAGGATCAGAAGAAACCCTCTTATTTGCAAATAATTTCATAAGTTCATCCATCTTTCCACTCAAAACATTAATTTCTTCTATTGCATGCACCTTTTTAGCAGATCTTTCAGTATGCCATTGAGAATAATTATCCATAATATTATCTAGGAGTTTAGTATCTTCTCCTAAAGTGATTTCCATAAAAGTGCCTCCCGCGGCCGAACCTAAAGATCTCTAGAAGCAAAATTCAATCCGACATAATATTTTTGTATAATCATCCACAAATTCAAACCATGAGTAGGGCAATTACGTATCATTAATTTCATTCTCTCCCAAGCTTGTGCAACATGTTCATGATCAAGTTGTTTAAAATTCATAATATCATTTCTAAGAGAGATGATCTTAGCGGGAGGAAAATACTTAGAGATAAAAGCATCTTTGCACTTGTTCCATGAATCAATACTATTTTTAGGCAAAGATGAAAACCAAGCTTTAGCACGATCTCTAAGCGAAAAAGAAAATAGCTTCAATTTAACAATATCATTATCAACATATTTCTTCTTTTGCATGTCACACAAATCAACGAAGCTATTAAGATGGGTAGCGGCATCTTCACTATTAAGGCCGGAGAACGGATCTTTCATGGCAAGATTCAACAAAGCAGTATTAATTTCACAAGATTCAGCATCGGTAAGAGGAGCAATCAGAGTGCTAAGGAAATCATTATTGTTGATATTGGTGAAGTCACACAATTTAGTATTATCTTGAGCCATTGCGACAAACAAGCAATCCAACACATCAGCAAACAAAAAGCAAACGGGCAAAAGAGGCAAATAGAGAGAGAGGGAGGATAGAGAGAGAGAGAGGGCGAATAAAACGGCAAGGGTGAAGTGGGGGAGAGGAAAACGAGAGGCAAATGGCAAATAATGTAATGCGGGATATAGGGATTGTGATGGGTACTTGGTATGTTGACTTTTGCGCAGACTCCCCGGCAACGGCGCCAGAAATTCTTCTTGCTACCTCTTGAGCACTGCGTTGGATTTCCCCGAAGAGGAGAGGATGATGCAGCAAAGTAGCGTAAGTATTTCCCTCAGTTTTTGAGAACCAAGGTTGTAACGCCCGGATAATTAAGCTACAGTAATCCCACATTAACGGTGCCACGTCACCCCGGTTACTGTTGTTAATATCGCGTTGGATCAAGACTTTTCAAAATTTAAACCAAAAATGTTCGGGGTGTGCAAATAAATGCCTAGGAATTTATGGTGTGGGTTCCATGCTTTTATAAAAAACCTAATTACTTAAAAGGAATTAAAACAGAAAAGAAAATACAAAAACAGAAAACAAACAGAACAAAAAAAATATATATAAAAGAACCCCCCCCCCCACTGGGCCAGCTGGCCCAGCTGTTAGCCAGGCCGGCCCAACTGGCCCAACCGGCCACCCCCCATTCCCTTATTCCCCCACGACCCAAACCCTAACCCCACCCCGTCACCCACTCCCCCACTCGCCCCCTCCCCCAGTCGCTCTCCCCCCTCCTCCCCGATCCAGATCGGATCGAGGGGAACGGCCCTCCCGATGCCGTGCCCTTCGCCGTCGCCGCCTGGAGACCGCGCCGGCGACCGGAGCCCTCCCCACCGGCCTGCGTCCTCCTCGTCGACGCCGTCCCCGTCCTCCTCCACCACGGTCTTCCCCGACCTCCATCGAGCACGCTCCCCAGGCCCCACGCTCCCCCGGTGAGCCTCTGCGCCGGATGCGCCCTCCCGTGCCTCCTCTAACCGCCTGCGCTCCCGCACGCCCGCACTCGACCTTGCCCCGCCGCCGCTCCTGCTCTACTCCGGCCGCGCACCCCGCCTCCACTGCGGCTTGCCACCGCACTTCGCCTCGCCCCCCCCCATGCTGTCCGCGACCCGCGCGCCCCGCCGCGGCCTCGCCCCGCGGCCCCGCTCCGCCCTGCCGCCCGCATCCCCCTGTTGCAGCTGCGCCGCACCACCGCACCCGTGGCCGCGCCGCCCTGGCCTCGCCTCCGTCGCCCTGCTTCCACCCCGTCCACGGCCACCGGCGCCAAGCCGCGCGCCCGCCCCCGCCGCTCGCCTGCGCGGCTTCCCCTGCTCTGCCGTCGCCCGCGAGCCTCGCCGAGGCCACGGCCTCACCCCAGCGCCTGGAGGCGCCCCGCCCCGGCGCCCATAACCCCTTGCCCGCTAGCCCCTCTGGGACGCAGACACAGGGGCCCCACCGCCCAGAACATTTTTTTGTTTTTTTAATTAAAAAAGAGATAAAAAAAGATAATTAATAATTAATTAATTAATTAAGTTAATTAATCCTAATTAACTAATCTAATTAACTAGTTAGTTTAATTAAATAGTAATTAGATTAGTTAAACCCTAATTAGACTAAACAGTCAATGACGAGCGGGACCCACATGTCAGGTTGACCTGGTCAAACACTGTTTTGGATAATGTTGACTTAAAATATTTAAATTAATCTTAAAAATGATTTAAATCTTTTAAAATTAATATAAAATAAACCGTAGCTCAGATGAAAATACTTTCTACATGAAAGTTGCTCAGAACGACGAGACGATTCCGGATACGCAACCCGTTCGTCCGCCACACCTCCCTAACCTGTCGAACTCGCAGCTTTCCCCCTCCGGCTCCTCTGCCCGAAAACACAAAACACCGGGGATACTTTCCCGGATGTCATCCCCCTTCATCGGTATCACCTACTACCGCGTTTGGGAACCTCTAACGCCGTTACTTGTCATGTCATGCATCACTATGCGTATGCTTGCTTAAATATTTATTGTTTCTCCCCCTTTTCTCTCGATTGACACCGAGACCGACGCCGCTGCTACCTAGTACGACTACGGAGTTGACGACCCCTCTCTCTTGCCAGAGCAACCAGGCAAGCCCCCCCTTTGATCACCAGATATCGCCTACTCTTCTCTATACTGCTTGTATTAGAGTAGTGTAGCATGTTACTGCTTCCCGTTAATCCTATCCTCATGCATAGCCTGTCCTTGCTACTACTGTTGTTACCTTTACCTGCAATCCTAATGCTTAGTATAGGATGCTAGTTTTATCATCAGCGACCCTTCATTCTTGTCCGTCTGCAATGCTATACTATCGGGCCGTGATCACTCGGGAGGTGATCACGGGTATATACTACATGCTTTATACATGATACATGTGATGACCAAAGTCGGGTTGGCTCGAGGAGTACCCGTAGTTGATTCACGAATTGGGGGCTGGAAGGACATACTTTCCCGACGGCCCTCTGTGTGGATCTTTGTGGCGAAGCGACAGGGCAGGTTCAGACCATCTGGCTTATACGCACTAACCATCTACGCGGGAGTAGTTATGGGTATCCCGGCGTCGTGGTATCAGCCGAAGCCTTCGTGACGTCAGCGACTGAGTGGCGCGCGCCGGATTGGAACGTAAGCCTGCTCTTGTATTAAGGGGGCTAGTTCTGCTTCCGGCCGCGTTCGCAACGTGCAGGTGTGCTAAGGGCGATGGGCCCAGACCCCTGTGCGCTTAGGTTTAGACCGGCGTGCTGACCTCTCTGTTGTGCCTAGGTGGGGCTGGGCCGTGTTGATCTTTCGCGGCCAGGCATGACCCCGAAAAGTGCCAGATATAACCGGTGGTCGCTCTCTCACAGGGCGACAAGGGGAGGATCATCGGTTAGGATTATGCTATGCGATGATACTTGGAGGACTTCAGTCTACTCTCTTCTACAGGCTACAAGACGGAGGCTGCCAGAAGCGTAGTCTTCGAAAGGACTAGCTATCCCCCCTTATACCGGCTTTCTGCAGTTCAGTCCACATATAATAGCCTTATTCCAGTTGATACCAATGCATACATATGTAGTGTAGTTCCTTGCTTGCGAGTACTTTGGATGAGTACTCACGGTTGCTTTCTCCTTCTTTTCCCTCTATCCCTTCTACATGGTTGTCGCAACCAGATGTTGGAGCCCAGGAGCAGACGCCACCGTCGACGACGACTCCTACTTCACCGGAGGTGCCTACTACTACGTGCTGCCCGCTGACGACGACCAGGAGTAGTTTAGGAGGATCCCAGTCAGGAGGCCTGCGCCTCTTTCGATCTGTATCTCAGTTTGTGTTAGCCTTCTTAAGGCAAACTTGTTTAACTTATGTCTGTACTCAGATATTGTTGCTTCCGCTGACTCGTCTATGATCGAGCTCTTGTATTCGAGCCCTCGAGGCCCCTGGCTTGTAATATGATGCTTGTATGACTTATTTTATTTGTAGAGTTGTGTTGTGATATCTTCCCGTGAGTCCCTGATCTTGATCGTACACGTTTGCGTGTATGATTAGTGTACGATTGAATCGGGGGCGTCACAAGTTGGTATCAGAGCCGACTGCCTGTAGGAAACCCCCTTCCACACTCCTTGGCCGAAGTCGAGTCTAGACATTGCAAAACTTTTACTAACTTGGTTGTGTGTCTTACGGGCCCACATCGCCATCGGGTGATACTAGGATCTTTTACTCCTTGACCTTTACTCTGGGACTCTGAACTCTCTTCTACTCGGGTTAAACCATTTTACTAACTCTAACACTAGGATCCCGTGACCATGTTCACCCCAAAGTTGGATAAGCCCTAGTTATTCTGTAGAGTAGTATTTGAACAGTATCCACATTGTCATTTGACTCCTGGAAAACATCTTTGTTTTCAGATGGAACCCACGAGGCAGGTCGTGCGCCACACGACGGCCATTGGTGCCTCAGGATCACCTGCTGTGTTGGTTGAGATGATGACCTATCTGGGTTATCGCTGGCACCCTGAGTACACCGTCTATGAGCAGTATCAGGACTTCAACCAGGAGCAGTACCGTGCCATCGTCCACCTCTACTCTCGGGAGTATGACTCCACTACTGTGCTGCACACTGCTCATGGTGTTGGAGTGACTATCGATATGGCGGTCCACGATGCTGCTTATGCTGCTCTGACACGTCTTCGTGGGGAGTATCAGGAGTTGAACAACTCCCCCTTCAGGCACATTGCTATCGCATCCGATGTTGGTGCGGAGGGTTACTACACTATGGCCTACTCCACCGTCACCCGAGAGCCCTTCTACCATCAGAACCTGGTTCTGCATACTGATGGGCTGGATAGAGCTAACCGAGCTCTTCGCCACGAGTTGTACACCACTCGTCAGCACCTCTACCGTGCTTTGACGATGTTGCACCCCTTCGTCGGATCTGGGGAGCTGCCGCGTTCTGCTATCTACCCAGCCAGGACCGTGATGCCCCAGGGTGTCGGTTGGCCAGAGGTGGGAGGCTACTCTCCCGCACTTGGTCCTCTTCTGCCACTTGGGCGTCAGGTTCTGCACCAGAGTACCCGCGGACCCCAGGTTGCCGACGTGGTGTACCCGATGCCACACTACCAGCTTTCAGGCTACAGCTACCTCCGCAGTACCGCGTGGGACTGATGTAGACTTGCTTGTTAGTGTTAGATGCATTCGCCGCGAGCCTGCGTGCCGCCTATGATGTCTTAGTCTATGTACCAAACTCTGTGTACCGAACTCTATGCATGATCTCTTTTGTAAGATATGCCGACTACTATGTAGTATCTATCGTGCTGCTTTCGTTGTGCATGTTTCATCATGAATGATTCTTGTTTTTTGCAAATTCCTCAATGCTGAACTACCCCTGTTAAATATTAGCAGGATGGTTAGGCCAGGTGGTCGTGGTCGTGGTGGCAACGCCCCACCACTGCCTGAGTACATGGCTGGGATGATGCAACAGTTTGAGCTGAATCGTCAGTTCATGGAGAATATTATGGCTCAGTTCCCTCGCCCCAATATGAACCAGCAGCCAACCCAAGTGACTCTGCAGGATTTCATGCGCCTCAACCCAACCGTGTACTGCAGCTCAACTCAGCCTCTGGATGCTGATGACTGGCTCCGTGACATCACCTATGAGATGGAGTCTGCTGATGTAGCCCCTGCCAGCTATGTCACCTTTGCTTCATTCTTCCTGAAAGGACCCGCAGCACAATGGTGGGACAACCACAGGCGTACTCTGCCAGCTGGGACAATCATCACCTGGCCAGACTTCCAAGCTGCCTTCCGTGCTCGCTTCATTCCTCAGGGAGTCATGGACCGGAAGAAGCGTGAGTTCCGCAACCTCACCCAAGGCAAC
The DNA here is from genome assembly GCA_034509565.1 of Triticum monococcum. NCBI lineage: Eukaryota > Viridiplantae > Streptophyta > Magnoliopsida > Poales > Poaceae > Triticum > Triticum monococcum. Next base: position 516,445,770 of record CM067847.1, read on the forward strand.
AAAACTGTGGAAGCTTATCAGCGGGAGTTTCTTGACTTGTCCCGCTATGCTGAAGAAGACATTGCAACTGATGCACGCAGATAGGAGAAGTTCCGTGATGGCCTTCAAGCTGACATCAAGCTCGCACTTCTAGTGCACGACTTTACTGATTTCGCCACCTTGGTGAACAAGGCCATCAATGTCGAAACTGGTCTGCAGGAATACCAGAGCTCTCACAGGCGCAGCCGTGACACGGGCTCATCTTCAGGCCCGTCTTCGCAGAAGCGCAAGATATGGATTCCCAACAGCATATACCAGTCGAATGCACCTGCCCCAAGGCAGACCTATGCTGCACCTCGTCTGCCTGCTCCTCCAACTAGGCAGCCAAGACTTCCAGCTCCACCACCACAAGCTCCTGTTCCCACTCCCAATAATGGCCTCTGCTACAAATGTGGTCAGCCAGGTCACCGTGCTAGGGATTGCAATCAGAACCAGAATCAACTGGCCCTCCCAGCAACTGGCCGTGGAAGCAACCAGCCTCGCAACAACAGTGCCAAGTCTTATGGTCGTGTTCATTCCAACCATGTTGATCTCAATGAAGTTCTAGACCAGCCTGCTACCGTGATGGGTACACTCCTCGTAAATTCAGTACCAGCATCTGTTTTATTTGATACAGGAGCATCACATTCATTCATATCAGCTGAGTTTGCATTCATGCATGGCATTAAATACGAAGAGATGAACACTGCAATTGTGGTACACACTCCTGCGGGCCAGTGTCAAACCTCTATGGTTAGTCACAACGTTCCCGTTGAAATTGAAGGACTGGAATTCCTTGCCTCCCCCATCGTACTAAAGTCCTGTAGCATCGACCTCATTCTGGGAATGGATTGGTTGAAAGTGCATACTGCTTCTATAGTTTGCGCCACTAAGGTCGTCCATCTGCTACACCCTTCTGATGAAATAATTGCTTACCAAGCTCATCTAGTTCAGAACGCCGAGGCACGTCTTTATGCCTTGAATGCGTTGAACGCTGCACCACTCGAGGGCATTGAAAACGTTCCCGTCGTTCATGAATTCCAAGACGTCTTCCCAGAAGAACTTCCAGGGATTCCTCCTGCTAGAGCTGTCGAATTCATCATCGACTTGAAACCCGGCACTACCCCTATAGCTAAACGACCCTACAAGATGCTGCCGCATGAACTCATTGAGCTTAAGGAGGAAATCGACAAATCTCTTGTCAAAGGTTTCATTCGTCCAAGTTGCTCTCCTTGGGGAGCACCTTCTCTCTTTGTCAAGAAGAAGGATGGGACAAACCGACTGGTACAAGACTACCGTCCTATTAACCAAGCTACCATTCAAAACAAGTATCCCCTTCCTCGGATCAATGATCTGTATGATCAACTGGCTGGTTCGTCAGTGTTCTCTAAACTCGACTTGAGGTTGGGTTACCACCAGATCCGTGTTCGTGAAGAGGACATCCCAAAAACCGCCTTCGTGACTCAGTATGGGTCATACGAGTACACCGTCATGTCATTCGGCTTAACGAATGCTCCCGCCACTTTCTCTTGCCTGATGAACTATATATTCATGGATTACCTCGACAAGTTCGTCGTGGTTTATCTGGATGATATCCTGGTATTTTCCAAGAACGAAGAAGAACATGCTGAACATCTTCGTCTTGTGCTGAAGAAGCTTCGAGAACATCAATTGTATGCTAAGTATTCCAAGTGTGAATTCTGGCTCCCCAAAGTAACCTATCTTGGGCATGTCATCTCCAAAGATGGTATTGCCGTCAACCCTGAACGAGTTCAGGCTATTCTTGATTGGACTCCTCCGAAGAACGTCAAGCAAGTCTGAAGTTTTCTCGGTCTCGCCAGCTATTGCCGTCGATTCGTCGAGAACTTCTCCAAGATTGCCAGGCCTCTGACTAATCTGTTGCATAAGGGTGTCAAGTTTGACTGGACAGACAAGTGTCAGGAAAGTTTCCAGGTGCTCAAAGACAAGTTGACTTCTGCCCCCGTACTTGCTCCACCTGATACTAAGAAGGACTTCGTCATTTACTGCGATGCTTCCCGTCAAGGATTAGGCTATGTCCTAATGCAAGAGCGCAGAGTGATTGCTTATGCCTCTCGTCAACTGCGCCCTCATGAATAAAACTACCCAGTTCACGACCTCGAGCTTGCTGCTGTCATTCATGCCCTGAAGTAGCGGCGACATTACCTTCTCGGTAATCGTTGCGAGATCTTCACCGACCATCAAAGTCTGAAGTATCTGTTTACTCAGCCAGATTTGAACCTACGTCAGCAAAGATGGATGGAGACTGTTGTAGACTTTGACGTGGGTATTTCCTATACCCCAGGCAAGGCTAATGTAATGGCAGATGCCTTGAGCCGCAATTCTTACTGTAACCACCTCCAGATTCACAAAGTTCACCCATCGCTTGTTGAAGAATTTAGAAGGCTGAACCTCCATATTGTTCCTCCGGGATCACTCGCTCCCCCTCCCGATGATTTCCCCAAACGGAACCTCCATGTTGTTTCCAAGGGTTCTCTCAATACCCTGGTTGCGAAACCAGATCTTGTGGACGCCATCAAATGGATACAAAAATGTGACGAGGAAGTCCTCAAGATTAAGCGCGACCTCAAAAAAAGAAAGCCCTCATTCTTCACTGTTGCTGACGATGGCGCCTCGTATTTCAAAGGCCGCCTAGTGGTACCATGTTCGAAGAAAAACCTGGATAAGACTAAAAGGGTTATGCAAGAAGCCCATGATACGCCTCTGTCCATCCATCCTGGTAGTACAAAGATGTACCAGGATATTCGTCAAAGATTCTGGTGGTCTAATATGAAGCAGGACATTGCTCGTTATGTTGCTGAGTGTGACGTTTGTCACCGAATCAAAGCAGAGCATCAAAGGCCTGCTGGAACTCTGCAACCTATCTCTATTCCTGAATGGAAATGGGACCATGTTGAAATGGACTTCGTCACTGGATTTCCCAAATCGCAGAAAGGTAATGATGCTATTCTTGTCGTCATTGACCGGCTTTCCAAAGTTGCCCATTTTCTGGCGGTCAAAGAGACAATCACTGCTAGTCAGCTTGCTACTCTCTACATGGCCAGAATTGTTTCACTCCATGGTATCCCACTGGTTATCAGTTCAGACTGTGGCAGTTTATTCACTTCAAGGTTTTGGGCGAGTTTCCAAGAAGCTATGGGAACTCATCTGTCGTTCAGTACTGCGTTTCATCCTCAGTCGCAAGGACAGGTTGAACGTGTCAACCAAGTTCTCGAAGACATGCTTCAAGCTTGTGTAATATCATTTGGCAAGAAATGGGAGGAATCTCTTCCATATGCCGAGTTCTCTTATAATAATAGCTATCAAGCTAGTCTGAAGATGTCCCCCTTCGAAGTGCTATATGGACGAAAGTGTCGAACCCCTCTGAACTGGTCAGAAACGGGGGAACGTCCACTCTTCGGTCCGGATATTATCCAAGAGGCCGAAGAACAAGTCGCATTATTCGCGAGAATCTCAAGACTGCTTAGTCACATCAGAAAAGTCAGTATGACCGTCATCACCAAGACATGGTCTATCAACCTAGCGAAAAGGCTTATCTTCGAGTTACACCAATGAAGGGTGCTCACCGCTTCGGGATCAAGGGAACGCTAGCTCCTCGCTATATCGGTCCCTTCACTATTCTCGAAAGGCGTGGAAAGGTGGCATATCAACTGGAGCTTCCGCCGAACCTTTCTCAGGTTCACGATGTGTTCCATGTGTCACAACTCCGCCGTTGCTTCAAGGATCCAATCCGAGCGGTGGATCATGGAGTGCTCGAATTGCAACAGGACCTCTCTTATAAAGAGCATCCGGTCCGCATCCTTGACCAAGCTGTACGCCGCACACGTCAGAAGGCGATCATATTCCTCAAAGTCCAGTGGTCGAATCACTCTGAAGACGAAGCCACTTGGGAACGCGAGGACCGCCTGCGTGGTGAATACCCCGCACTGTTTCCTTCTATCTCCTAAAATCTCGGGACAAGATTTCTTGTAGTGGAGGAGTTTTGTAACGCCCGGATAATTAAGCTACAGTAATCCCACATTAACGGTGCCACGTCACCCCGGTTACTGTTGTTAATATCGCGTTGGATCAAGACTTTTCAAAATTTAAACCAAAAATGTTCGGGGTGTGCAAATAAATGCCTAGGAATTTATGGTGTGGGTTCCATGCTTTTATAAAAAACCTAATTACTTAAAAGGAATTAAAACAGAAAAGAAAATACAAAAACAGAAAACAAACAGAACAAAAAATATATATATAAAAGAACCCCCCCCCCCCACTGGGCCAGCTGGCCCAGCTGTTAGCCAGGCCGGCCCAACTGGCCCAACCGGCCACCCCCCATTCCCTTATTCCCCCATGACCCAAACCCTAACCCCACCCCGTCACCCACTCCCCCACTCGCCCCCTCCCCCAGTCGCTCTCCCCCCTCCTCCCCGATCCAGATCGGATCGAGGGGAACGCCCCCCCCCCCGATGCCGTGCCCTTCGCCGTCGCTGCCTGGAGACCGCGCCGGCGACCGGAGCCCTCCCCACCGGCCTGCCTCCTCCTCGTCGACGCCGTCCCCGTCCTCCTCCACCACGGTCTTCCCCGACCTCCATCGAGCACGCTCCCCAGGCCCCACGCTCCCCCGGTGAGCCTCTGCGCCGGATGCGCCCTCCCGTGCCTCCTCTGACCGCCCGCGCTCCCGCACGCCCGCACTCGACCTTGCCCCGCCGCCGCTCCTGCTCTACTCCGGCCGCGCACCCCGCCTCCACTGCGGCTTGCCACCGCACTTCGCCTCGCCCCCCCGCGCTGCCCGCGACCCGCGCGCCCCGCCGCGGCCTCGCCCCGCGGCCCCGCTCCGCCCTGCCGCCCACATCCCCCTGTTGCAGCTGCGCCGCACCACCGCACTCGTGGCCGCGCCGCCCTGGCCTCGCCTCCGTCGCCCTGCTTCCACCCCGTCCACGGCCACCGGCGCCAAGCCGCGCGCCCGCCCCCGCCGCTCGCCTGCGCGGCTTCCCCTGCTCTGCCGTCGCCCGCGAGCCTCGTCGAGGCCATGGCCTCACCCCAGCGCCTGGAGGCACCCCGCCCCGGCGCCCATAACCCCTTGCCCGCTAGCCTCTCTGGGACGCAGACACAGGGGCCCCACCGCCCAGAACGTTTTTTTTATTTTTTTTATTAAAAAAAAGAGATAAAAAAGGTAATTAATAATTAATAAAAAGATAATTAATTAATTAATTAATTAAGTTAATTAATCCTAATTAACTAATCTAATTAACTAGTTAGTTTAATTAAACAGTAATTAGATTAGTTAAACCCTAATTAGACTAAACAGTCAATGCCGAGCGGGACCCACATGTCAGGTTGACCTGGTCAATTGCTGATGTCATGCTGACGTCATGATGACATCAGCAAACACTGTTTTGGATAATGTTGACTTAAAATATTTAAATTAATCTTAAAAATGATTTAAATCTTTTAAAATTAATATAAAATAAACCGTAGCTCAGATGAAAATACTTTCTACATGAAAGTTGCTCAGAACGACGAGACGATTCCGGATAAGCAACCCGTTCGTCCGCCACACCTCCCTAACCTATTGAACTCGCAGCTTTCCCCCTCCGGCTCCTCTGCCTGAAAACGCAAAACACCGGGGATACTTTCCCGGATGTCATCCCCCTTCACCGGTATCACCTACTACCGCGTTAGGGAACCTCTAACGCCGTTACTTGTCATGTCATGCATCACTATGCGTATGCTTGCTTAAATATTTATTGTTTCTCCCCCTCTTCTCTCGATAGACATCGAGACCGACGCCGCTGCTACCTAGTACGACTACGGAGTTGACGACCCCTCTCTCTTGCCAGAGCAACCAAGCAAGCCCCCCCTTTGATCACCAGATATCACCTACTCTTCTCTATACTGCTTGTATTAGAGTAGTGTAGCATGTTACTGCTTCCCGTTAATCCTATCCTGATGCATAGCCTGTCCTTGCTACTACTGTTGTTACCTTTACCTGCAATCCTAATGCTTAGTATAGGATGCTAGTTTTATCATCAGTGACCCTTCATTCTTGTCCGTCTGCCATGCTATACTATCAGGCCGTGATCACTCGGGAGGTGATCACGGGTATATACTACATGCTTTATACATGATACATGTGATGACCAAAGTCGGGTTGGCTCGAGGAGTACCCGCAGTTGATTCACGAATTGGGGGCTGGAAGGACATACTTTCCCGACGGCCCTCTGTGTGGATCTTTGTGGTGAAGCGACAGGGCAGGTTCAGACCACATAGGAGAGAGGTGGGCCTGGCCCTGGTCGGCGTTCGCGGATACTTAACACGCTAAACGAGATCTGGGTATTTGATCTGAGTATGGCCATCTGGCTTATACGCACTAACCATCTACGCGGGAGTAGTTATGGGTATCCCGGCGTCGTGGTATCAGCCGAAGCCTTCGTGACGTCAGCGACTGAGTGGCGCGCGCCGGATTGGAACGTAAGCCTGCTCTTGTATTAAGGGGGCTAGTTCTGCTTCCGTCCGCGTTCGCAACGTGCAGGTGTGCTAAGGGCGACGGGCCCAGACCCCTGTGCGCTTAGGTTTAGACCGGCGTGCTGACCTCTCTGTTGTGCCTAGGTGGGGCTGCGACGTGTTGATCTTTCGCGGCCGGGCATGACCCCAAAAAGTGTGTCCGGCCAAATGGGATCAAGCGTGTTGGGGTATGTGGTGCACCCCTGCAGGGAAGTTAATCTATTCGAATAGCCGTGATCTTCGGTAACAGGACGATTTGGAGTTGTACCTTGACCTTATGACAACTAGAACCGGATACTTAATAAAACACACCCTTCCAAGTGCCAGATACAACCGGTGGTCGCTCTCTCACAGGGCGACGAGGGGAGGATCATCGGTTAGGATTATGCTATGCGATGATACTTGGAGGACTTCAGTCTACTCTCTTCTATAGGCTGCAAGACGGAGGCTGCCAGAAGCGTAGTCTTCGAAAGGACTAGCTATCCCCCCTTATCCCGGCTTTCTGCAGTTCAGTCCACATATAATAGCCTTATTCCAGTTGATACCAATGCATACATATGTAGTGTAGTTCCTTGCTTGCGAGTACTTTGGATGAGTACTCACGGTTGCTTTCTCCTTCTTTTCCCTCTATCCCTTCTACCTGGTTGTCGCAACCAGATGTTGGAGCCCAGGAGCCAGACGCCACCATCGACGACGACTCCTACTTCACCGGAGGTGCCTACTACTACGTGTTGCCCGCTGACGACGACCAGGAGTAGTTTAGGAGGATCCCAGTCAGGAGGCCTGCGCCTCCTTCGATCTGTATCTCAGTTTGTGTTAGCCTTCTTAAGGCAAACTTGTTTAACTTATGTCTGTACTCAGATATTGTTGCTTCCACTGACTCGTCTATGATCGAGCTCTTGTATTCGAGCCCTCGAGGCCCCTGGCTTGTAATATGATGCTTTTTTTTACTTATTTTATTTGTAGAGTTGTGTTGTGATATCTTCCCGTGAGTCCCTGATCTTGATCGTACACGTTTGCGTGTATGATTAGTGTACGATTAAATCGGGGGCGTCACAAAGGTATCAATCTAGTAGGAGGCTACGCGCGAGTCCCTCGTACCTACACAAAAACAATAGCTCAATGCAACCAATGCGCTTAGGGGTTGTCAATCCCTACACGGTCACTTACGAAAGTGAGATCTGATAGAGATGATAAATAATATTTTTGGTATTTTTGGTATAGAGATGCAAAGTAAAAAGTAAAAGCAAAGTAAAAGCAAAGCAATAATAAAGTGATGGAGATTGATATGATCAGAAAGAGACCCGGGGGCCATGGATTTCACTAGTGGCTTCTCTCAAGAGCATAAGTATTCCACCGTGGGTGAACTAATTACTGTTGAGCAATTGACAGAATTGAGCATAGTTATGAGAATATCTAGGTATGATCATGTATATAGGCATCAAGTCCAAGAAAAGTAGACCAACTCCTGATTGCATCGACTACCATTACTCCACTCATCGACCGCTATCCAGCATGCATCTAGAGTATTAAGTTAAAAACAGAGTAACGCCTTAAGCAAGATGACATGATGTAGAGGGATAGTTTCATGCAATATGATAAAAAAACCCATCTTGTTATCCTCGATGGCAACGATACAATACGTGCCTTGCTGCCCCTTCTGTCACTGGGAAAGGACACCGCAAGATTGAACCCAAAGCTAAGCACTTCTCCCATGGCAAGAACAACCAATCTAGTAGGCCAAACCAAACTAATAATTCGAAGAGACTTGCAAAGATAACCAATCATACATAAAAGAATTCAGAGAAGATTCAAATATTATTCATAGATAGACTTGATCATAAACCCACAATTCATCGATCTCAACAAACACACCGCAAAAAGAAGATTACATCGAATAGATCTCCACGAGAGAGGGGGAGAACATTGTATTGAGATCCAAAAAGAGAGAAAAAGCCATCTACCTACTAACTATGGACCCGTAGGTCTGAAGTAAACTACTCACACTTCATCGGAGGGGCTTGGATGATGATGTAGAAGCCCTCCGTGATCGATGCCCCCTCTGGCGGAGCTCCGGAATAGGCCCCAATATGGGATCTCGTGGATACAGAAAGTTGCGGCGGTGGAATTAGGTTTTTGGCTCCGTCTCGGATCGTTTGGGGGTACGTGGATATATATATAGGAGGAAGAAGTACGTCGGTGGAGCTTCGAGGGGCCCACGAGGCAGGGGGCGCGCCCTCCACCCGCGTGATCGCCTCGTGCCTTTCTTAACGGAGGGTCCAAGTCTCCTGGATCTTATCTGGTGAGAAAATCACGTTTCCGAAGGTTTCATTCCGTTTGGACTCCGTTTGATATTCCTTTCTTCGAAACCCTAAAATAGGCAAAAACAGCAATTCTAGGCTAGGCCTCTGGTTAATAGGTTAGTAATAATATAAAAGTGGAAAATAAATCCCAATATAGTTCAAAACGGTAGATAATATAGCATGGAGCAATCAAAAATTATAGATACATTGGAGACGTATCACGGTGCATCATGGACATAATTCTTCTGTGCTGCAATGAGGATAATCCTCAGATCACGGACCTAGTCCGCATCATTTCTACTATCATCTATCAACTTATTTTCTCTAGGAACATATCAAAAATAAAACAAGTAAGCTATACGCGAGCAATTGATCTACAACATAGATATGCAAATACTATTAGGACTAAGTTCATGATAAATTTAAGTTCAATTAATCATATTACTTAAGAACTACCACTTCGATAGACATCCCTCTAATCATCTAAGTGATCACGTGATCCATATCAACTAAACCATGTCCGATCATAGCGTGAGATGGATTAGTTTTCAATGGTGAACATCACTATGTTGATCATATCTACTATATGATTCACGCTCGACCTTTCAGTCTCAGTGTTCCAAGGCCATATCTGCATATGCTAGGCCCGTCAAGTTTAACCTGAGTATTCTGCATGTGCAAAACTAGCTTGCACCCGTTGTACATGAACATAGAGCTTATGACACCCAATCATCACGTGGTGTCTCGGCACGATGAACTGTCGCAACGGTGCATACTCAGGAGAACACTTATACCTTGAAATTTAGTGAGAGATCATCTTATAATGCTACCATCGAACTAAGCAAAATAAGATGCATAAAGGATAAACATCACATGAAATCAATATAAGTGATATGATATGGCCATCATCATCTTGTGCCTCTGATCTCCATCTCCAAAGCATTGTCATGATCACCATCGTCACCGGCTTGACACCTTGATCTCCATCGAAGCATCATTGTCGTCTCGCCAACTATTGCTTCTATGACTATCGCTACCACTTAGTGATAAAGTAAAGCAATTACGTCGCGATTGCATTTCATACAATAAAGCAACAACCATATGGCTCTTGCCAGTTGCCGATAACTATGTTACAAAACATAATCATCTCATACAATAAAATTTAGCATCATGTCTTGACCATATCACATCACAATATGCCCTACAAAAACAAGTTAGACGTCCTCTACTTTGTTGTTGCAAGTTTTACGTGGCTGCTATGGGCTAAGCAAGAACCGTTCTTACCTACGCATCAAAAACCACAGCGTGGTATAGTGACTGCTTTTTGATCTCCAGAAAGAACCCTCTTCATTGAATCTGATTCAATAAAGTTGGAGAACTAACACCCACCAGCCACCTGTGTGCGAAGCACATCGGTAGAACCAGTCTCGCGTAAGTGTACGCGTAATGTCGGTCTGGGCCGCTTCATCCAACAATGCCGTCGAATCAAGATTCAACTAGTGACGGTAAGCAATATGTATATACCCACGCCCACAACTCCTTTGTGTTATACTCGTACATATAACATCTACTTATTAACCTGGCTCTGATACCACTGTTGGGTTACGCAGTAATTTCAAAAAAATTCCTACGCACATGCAAGATCATGGTGATGCATAGCAACGAGAGGGGAGAGTGTCGTCCATGTACCCTCGTAGACCGTAAGAGGAAGCGTTGTGACAACGTGGTTGATGTAGTCGTACATCTTCATGATTGACCGATTCTAGTACCAAAAGTATGGCACCTCCGCGATCTGCACACGTTCGGCTCAGTGACGTCCCATGAACTCACGATCCAGCAGAGTGTCGAGGGAGAGCTTCGTCGTCACGACGACGTGATGACGGTGATGATGATGCTACCGGAACAGGGCTCCGCCTATGCACCGCTACAATATGACCGAGGTGGATTATGGTGGAGGGGGGCACCGCACACGGCTAAGAGATCAATGATCAACTTGTGTGTTCATGGGGTGCCCCCTCCCCCATATATAAAGGAGTGGAGGAGGGGAGAGGCGACCCTGTCTATGGCGCACCCTAGGTGAGTCCTACTCCCACTGGGAGTAGGATTCCCCCCTTCCCTAGTTGGAGTAGGAGAGGAAGGGAAGGAGGAGTAGGAGAGAAGGAAAGCCCTACCCAAACCTATTCCAATTCGGCCTCCAGCCCAAGGGGGGCGCACCAGCCCCTTGTGGGCTGGTGTGCTTCCTTCTTATGGCCCATAAGGCCCATAACTTCTTCCACGGGGTTCCGGTAACCTCCCGGTACTCCAGAAAAATGCCTGAACCACTCAGAACCATTCTGATGTCCAAACATAGGCTTCCAATATATCGATCTTTATGTCTCGACCATTTTCATACTCCTCGTCATGCCCATGATCACATCCGGGACTCCGAACAACCTTCGGTTCATCAAAACACATAAACTCATAATACCGATCGTCACCGAACATTACGCGTGCAGATCCTACGGGTTCGAGAACTATGTAGACATGACCGAGACTCACTTCCAGTTAATAACCAATAGCGGAACCTGGATGCTCATATTGGTTCCTACATATTCTACAAAGATCTTTATCGATCAAATCGCATAATGATATACGTTGTTCCGTTTGTCATCGGTATGTTACTTGCCCGAGATTCGATCGTCGGTATCTCAATACCTAGTTCAATCTCGTTACCGGCAAGTATCTTTACTCGTTCCGCAATGCATCATCCCGCAAATAACTCATTAGTCACAATACTTGCAAGGCTTATAATGATGTGTATTTCTGAGAGGGCCCAGAGATACCTCTCCGATACTCGGAGTGACAAATCCTAATCTCGATCTATGCCAACTCAACAAACACCATTGGAGACACCTGTAGAGCACCTTTATAATCACCCAGTTACGTTGTGACATTTGGTAGCACAAAAAGTGTTCCTCCGGTATTCAAGAGTTGCATGATCTCATAGTCATAGGAACATGTATAAGTTATGGAGAAAGCAATAGCAACAAACTAAACGATCATCGTGCTAAGCAAATAGATGGGTCAAGTCAATCACTTCATTCTCTAATAATGTGATCCCATTAATCAAATGACAACTCATGTCTATGGTTAGGAAACATAACCATCATTGATTCAACAAGCTAGTCAAGTAGAGGCATAGTAGTGACACTATGTTTGAATATGTATTCACACATGTACTAAGTTTCCGGTTAATACAATTCTAGCATGAATAATAAACATTTATCATGATATAAGGAAATAAATAATAACTTTATTATTGCCTACTTTCCTATGCTAGTTGATTCTTGTTCCCATAAATTATTTGCTCACAAAATCCCTAGGCATAGGAAGTGTGTTAGTCTTAAATGATCTTGTCATATGCTTCATGATGCTCTCTTTGTGTTTCAATTCTTATCTTTTATGTGAGCATCATTGAAATCATCATGCCTAGCTAAAAAGGCATTAAAGAAAAGCGCCTGTTGGGAGACAACCCAATATTTACCCCTACTATTTTTGTGTGTTCACATTATTATGCTACTTTTGTAATCATGTTTTATAGCTTTTGTTTCAATAAAGTGCCAAGTAAGACCTTTGGGATGGTCTATGGTGATAGTTGATCTGAGCTTGCTGAAAAACAGAAACTTTTAAGCCCAGTAAAATAATTTTAAAAAATCACATAAGCGTGCTTTTGATCTAAATGTCTTACACAAGATTTATATACAAATTACCTAGTTTGTCCTAATATTTCAGAATTTTTTGAGTTACAGAAGTATGGAAAGTTTCCAGATTACCACAGAATGATCTGTTTTTGACATATTTTGTTTTCTATGTGTTGTTTGCTTATTTTGATGAATCAGTGAGTAGTATCTGAAGGAAATATGCCCTAGAGGCCATAATAAAGTTGTTGTTTTATATTTCGTTATATCATGATAAATGTTTATTATTCATGCTAGAATTGTATTAACCGGAAACTTGATACATGTGCGGATACATAGACAAAACACCATGTCCCTAGTGAGCCTCTACTAGACTAGCTCGTTAATCGAAGATGGTTAAATTTCCTAACCATAGATATGTGTTGTCGTTTGATGAACGGAATCACATCATTAGGAGAATGATGTGTTGGACAAGACCCATGTGTTACCTTAGCATATTGATCATTCAGTTTTATTGCTATTGGTTTCTTCATGTCATATACATATTTCTTTGACTATGAGATTATGCAACTCCTGAATACTGGAGGAATACCTTGTGTGCTATCAAACGTCACAACATAACTGGGTGATTGTAAGGATGCTCTAGAGGTATCTCCAAAGGTGTTTGTTGGGTTGGCATAGATCGAGATTAGAATTTGTCACTCCGGGTATCAGAGAGGTATCTCTGGGCCCTCTCGATAATGCACATCATAAGAAGCCTTGGCAGCAATGTGACTAATGAGTTAGTTGCAGGATGATTTATTACAAAACAAGTAAAGAGACTTGTCGGTAACGAGATTGAACTAGGTATGAAGATACCGATGATTGAATCTCGGGCAAGTAACATACCGATGACAAAGGGAATATTGTACATTGTCATTATGGTACGACTGATAAAGATATTTGTACAATATGTGGGGACCAATATGAATATCCAGGTTCCAGTATTGGTTATTTACCAGAGAGGTGTCTCGGTCATGTCTACATAGTTCTCGAACCCATAGGTTCCGCACGCTTAACATTCAATGACGATTTTGTATTATATGAGTTATGTGATTTGGTGACCAAATGTTGTTCGGAGTCCCGGATGAAATCACGAACATGAAGAGGAGTCTTGAAATGGCTGAGAGGTAAAGATTCATATGTAGGACGACGATATTCGGACACCGGAAGTGTTTTGGGGTGTAACGAGTACATTAGGAGTACCGGGGGTTTACCGGAACCCCCCGGGGGATTAATGGGCCTTATGGGCCATAGGAGGGGAGCACACCAGCCCATAAGGGGTGGCGCCCCCTAAGGAAGGAGGCCAAATAGGAGAAGGAGGAGGGGGTTCGCCCCCCTTTCCTTCCTCCCCCTCTCTTCCCTTTCCCCCCCCCTTCCGGTAATAAGGAAAGGGGGGCCGAATTGGACTAGGGGCCCAAGTAGAATTCCTCCTACTTGGGCGCCGCATGGATGCTCCCCTCCCCCTCCCACCTATATATACATGAGGAGGGGGCGCCAAGAACACACACCAACAATTGTTAGCCGTGTGTTGCGCCCCCTCCACAGTTTACGCCTCGGGTCATATCTTCGTAGTGTTGGGGATCGTAGTAATTTCCAAAAATTACGCACACGCAAGATCATGGTGATGCATAGCAACGAGAGGGGAGAGTGTGATCTACGTACCCTTGTAGACCAACAGCGGAAGCGTTAGCACAACGCGGTTGATGTAGTCGTACGTCTTCACGGCCCGACCGATCAAGCACCGAAACTATTACACCTCCGAGTTTTAGCACACGTTCATCTCGATGACGATCCCCGGACTCCGATCCAGCAAAGTGTCAGGGAAGAGTTCCGTCAGCACGACGGCGTGGTGACGATCTTGATGTTCTACCGTCGTAGGGCTTCGCCTAAGCACCGCTACAATATTATCGAGGATTATGGTGGAAGGGGGCACCGCACACGGCTAAGAAAACGATCACGTGGATCAACTTGTGTGTCTAGGGGTGCCCCTGCCCCCGTATATAACGGAGCAAGGGGAGGAGGCCGGCCGACCCTATGGCGCGCCAAGGAGGCGGAGTCCTCCTCCTAGTAGGAGTAGGACTCCCCTCTTTCCTACTACTCCCCTCTTTCCTACTCCTACTAGGAGGGGGAAAGGAAGAGGGGAGGGAGAAGGAAAGGGGGGCGCTGCCCCCCCTCTCCTAGTCCAATTCGGACCAGGGGGGAGGAGGCGCGCAGCCCACCCTGGCTGCTCCTCTCTCTCTCCACTAAGGCCCATATGGCCCATTACTTCTCCCGGGGGGTTCCGGTAACCCTCCGACACTCCGGTTTTCTCTGAAATCACCCGGAACACTTCCGGTGTCCGAATATAGCCATCCAATATATCAATCTTTATGTCTCGACCATTTCGAGACTCCTCGTCATGTCCGTGATCACATCCGGGACTCCGAACTAACTTCGGTACATCAAAACTCATAAACTCATAATGTAACTGTCATCGAAACCTTAAGCGTGCGGACCCTACGGGTTCGAGAACAATGTAGACATGACCGAGACATGTCTCCGATCAATAACCAATAGCGGAACCTGGATGCTCCTATTGGCTCCCACATATTCTACGAAGATCTTTATCGGTCAGACCGCATAACAACATACGTTGTTCCCTTTGTCATCGGTATGTTACTTGCCCGAGATTCGATCGTCGGTATCTCAATACCTAGTTCAATCTCGTTACCGGCAAGTCTCTTTACTCGTTTCATAATACATCATCTTGCAACTAACTCATTAGTTGCAATGCTTGCAAGGCTTATGTGATGTGCATTACCGAGAGGGCCCAGAGATACCTCTCCGACAACCGGAGTGACAAATCCTAATCTCGAAATACGCCAACCCAACATTTACCTTTGGAGACACCTGTAGAGCTCCTTTATAATCACCCAGTTACGTTGTGACGTTTGGTAGCACACAAAGTGTTCCTCCGGCAAACGGGGGTTGCATAATCTCATAGTCATAGGAACATGTATAAGTCATGAAGAAAGCAATAGCAACATACTAAATGATCGGGTGCTAAGCTAATGGAATGGGTCATGTCAATCACATCATTCTCCTAATAATGTGATCTCGTTAATCAAATGACAACACATGTCTATGGTTAGGAAACATAACCATCTTTGATTAACAAGCTAGTCAAGTAGAGGCATACTAGTGACGTTTTAGTTTATCTATGTATTCACACAAGTATTATGTTTCCAGATAATACAATTCTAGCATGAATAATAAACATTTATCATGATATAAGGAAATAAAATAATAACATTATTATTGCCTCTAGGGCATATTTCCTTCAGTCTCCCACTTGCACTAGAGTCAATAATCTAGATTACACAGTAATGATTCTAACACCCATGGAGCTTTGGTGCTGATCATGTTTTGCTCGTGGAAGAGGCTTAGTCAACAAGTCTGCAACATTCAGATCCGTATGTATCTTGCAAATCTCTATGTCTCCCACCAGGACTAGATCCCGGATGGAATTGAAGCGTCTCTTCATGTGCTTGGTTCTGTTGTGAAATCTGGATTCCTTTGCCAAGGCAATTGCACCAGTATTGTCACAAAAGATTTTCATTGGACCCGATGCACTAGGTATGACACCTAGATCGGATATGAACTCCTTCATCCAGACTCCTTCGTTTGCTGCTTCCGAAGCAGCTATGTACTCCGCTTCACATGTAGATCCCGCCACAACGCTTTGTTTAGAACTGCACCAACTGACAGCTCCACCATTTAATCTAAACACGTATCCGGTTTGCGATTTAGAATCGTCCGGATCAGTGTCAAAGCTTGCATCAATGTAACCATTTACGATGAGCTCTTTGTCACCTCCATATATGATAAACATATCCTTAGTCCTTTTCAGGTATTTCAGGATGTTCTTAACCGTTGTCCAGTGATCCACTCCTGGATTACTTTGGTACCTCCCTGCTAGACTTATAGCAAGACACACATCAGGTCTGGTACACAGCATTGCATACATGATAGATCCTATGGCTGAAGCATAGGGAACATCTTTCATTTTCTCTCTAACTTCAGCATTGGTCGGGCATTGAGTCTTACTCAATTTCACACCTTGTAATACAGGCAAGAATTCTTTCTTTGCTTGATCCATTTTGAACTTCTTCAAAATTTTGTCAAGGTATGTGCTTTGTGAAAGTCCAATTAAGCGTCTTGATCTATCTCTATAGATCTTAATGCCCAATATGTAAGCAGCTTCACCGAGGTCTTTCATTGAAAAACTCTTATTCAAGTATCCCTTTATGCTATCCAGAAATTCTATATCATTTCCGATTAGTAATATGTCATCTACATATAATATCAGAAATGCTACAGAGCTCCCACTCACTTTCTTGTAAATACAGGCTTCTCCAAAAGTCTGTACAAAACCAAATGCATTGATCACACTATCAAAGTGTTTATTCCAACTCCGAGAAGCTTGCACCAGTCCATAAATGGATCGCTGGAGCTTGCGCACTTTGTTAGCTCCCTTTGGATCGACAAAACCTTCCGGTTGCATCATATACAACTCTTCTTCCAGAAATCCATTCAGGAATGCAGTTTTGACATCCATCTGCCAAATTTCATAATTATAAAATGCGTCAATTGCTAACATGATTCGGACAGACTTAAGCATCGCTACGGGTGAGAAGGTCTGATCGTAGTCAATCCCTTGAACTTGTCGAAAACCTTTTGCGACAAGTCGAGCTATGTAGATAGTAACATTACCGTCAGCGTCAGTCTTCTTCTCGATTGCTTGCCTATCTTTGTTGCAATTCAACCAAAGTCCATACTTTGTTCTATACATGGATCCCATCTCAGATTTAATGGCTTCAAGCCATTTTGCGGAATCTGGGCTCACCATCGCTTCTCCATAGTTCATAGGTTCATCATGATCTAGTAGCATGATTTCCAGAACAGGATTACCGTACCACTCTAGTGCGGATCTTGCTCTGGTTGATCTACGAGGTTCAGTAGTATCTTGTTCTGAAGTTTCATGATCATCATCATTAGCTTCCTCACTAATTGGTGTAGGTGTCAGAGAAACTGGTTTCTGTGATGTGCTACTTTCCAATAAGGGATCAGGTATAGTTACCTCGTCAAGTTCTACTTTCCTCCCATTCACTTCTTTCGAGAGAAACTCCTTCTCTAGAAAATTTCCGAATTTAGCAACGAAAGTCTTGCCTTCGGATCTGTGATAGAAGGTGTATCCAATAGTTTCCTTTGGATATCCTATGAAGACACATTTCTCCGATTTGGGTTCGAGCTTATCAGGTTGAAGCTTTTTCACATAAGCATCGCAACCCCAAACTTTCAGAAACGACAACTTTGGTTTCTTGCCAAACCACAGTTCATAAGGCGTCGTCTCAACGGATTTTGATGGTGCCCTATTTAACGTGAATGCGGCCGTCTCTAGAGCATAAGCCCAAAACGATAGCGGTAAATCAGTAAGAGACATCATAGATCACACCATATCTAGTAAAGTACGATTACGACGTTCGGACACACCATTACGCTGTGGTGTTTCGGGTGGCGTGAGTTGCGAAACTATTCCGCATTGTTTCAAATGTACACCAAACTCGTAACTCAAATATTCTCCTCCACGATTAGATCATAGGAATTTTAGTTTCTTGTTACGATGATTTTCAACTTCACTCTGAAATTCTTTGAACTTTTCAAACGTTTTAGACTTATTTTTCATTAAGTAGATATACCCATATCTGCTTAAGTCATTTGTGAAGGTGAGAAAATAACGATATCCGCCACGAGCCTCAACATTCATCGGACCACATACATCTATATGTATGATTTCCAACAAATCTGTTGCTCTCTCCATAGTACCGGAGAACGGTGTTTTTGTCATCTTACCCATAAGGCACGGTTCACATGTACCAAGCGATTCATAATCAAGTGGTTCCAAAAGTCCATCACTATGGAGTTTCTTCATGCGCTTTATACCGATATGACCTAAACGGCAGTGCCACAAATAAATTGCACTATCATTATCAACTCTGCATCTTTTGGCTTCAACATTATGAATATGTGTATCACTACTATCGAGATTTAATAAGAACAGACCATTCTTCATGGGTGCATGACCATAAAAGATTTTACTCATATAAATAGAACAACCATTATTCTCTGATTTAAATGAATAACCGTCTCGCATCAAACAAGATCCAAATATAATGTTCATGCTCAACGCTGGCACCAAATAACAATTATTTAGGTCTAATACTAATCCCAAAGATAGATGTAGAGGTAGCGTGCCTACCGCGATCACATCGACTTTGGAACCATTTCCCACCCGCATCGTCACCTCGTCCTTAGCCAATCTTCGCTTAATCCGTAGTCCCTGTTTCGAGTTGCATATGTTAGCAACAAAACCAGTATCAAATACCCAGGTGCTACTGCGAGCATTAGTAAGGTACACATCAATAACATGTATATCACATATACCATTGTTCACCTTGCCATCCTTCTTATCCGCCAAATACTTGGGGCAGTTCCGCTTCTAGTGACCAGTCTGCTTGCAGTAGAAGCACTCAGTTTCAGGCTTAGGTCCAGGTTTGGGTTTCTTCTCTTGAGCAGCAACTTGCTTGCTGTTCTTTTTGAAGTTCCCCTTCTTCTTCCCTTTTCCCTTTTTCTTGAAACTAGTGGTCTTGTTGATCATCAACACTTGATGCTCCTTCTTGATTTCTACCTCCGCAGCTTTCAGCATTGCGAAGAGCTCGGGAATAGTCTTATTCATCCCTTGCATATTATAGTTCATCACAAAGCTCTTGTAGCTAAGTGGCAGTGATTGGAGAATTCTACCAATGACGCAATCATCTGGAAGATTAACTCCCAATTGAATCAAGTGATTATTATACCCGGACATTTTGAGTATATGCTCACTGACAGAACTGTTCTCCAACATCTTGCAGTTATAGAACTTATTGGAGACTTCATATCTCTCAATCTGGGCATTTGCTTGAAATATTAACTTCAACTCCTGGAACATCTCATATGCCCCATGATGTTCAAAACGTCGTTGAAGTCCCGATTCTAAGCCGTAAAGCATGGCACACTGAACTATCGAGTAGTCATCAGCTTTGCTCTGCCAGACGTTCATAACATCTGGTGTTGCTCCAGCAGCAGGCCTGGCACCCAGCAGTGCTTCCAGGACGTAATTCTTTTGTGCAACAATGAGGATAATCCTCAAGTTACGGACCCAGTCCATGTAATTGCTACCATCATCTTTCAACTTTGCTTTCTCAAGGAACGCATTAAAATTCAACGGAACAACAGCACAGGCCATCTATCTACAACCAAACATAAATAAGCAAGATACTATCAAGTACTAAGTTCATGATAAATTTAGGTTCAATTAATCATATTACTAAAGAACTCCCACTTAGATAGACATCCCTCTAATCCTCTAAGTGATTACGTGATCCAAATCAACTAAACCATGTCCGATCATCACGTGAGATGGAGTAGTTTCATTGGTGAACATCACTATGTTGATCATATCTACTATATGATTCACGTTCGACCTTTAAGTCTCCGTGTTCCGAGGCCATATCTATATATGCTTGGCTCGTCAAGTATAACCTGAGTATTCCGCATGTGCAACTGTTTTGCCCCCGTTGTATTTGAACGTAGAGCCTATCACACCCGATCATCACGTGGTGTCTCAGCACGAAGAACTTTCGCAACGGTGCATACTCAGGGAGAACACTTCTTGATAATTAGTGAGATATCATCTTAAAATGCTACCGTCAATCAAAGAAAAATAAGATGCATAAAAGATAAACATCACATGTAATCAATATAAGTGATATGATATGGCCATCATCATCCTGTGCTTGTGATCTCCATCTTCGAAGCACCGTCATGATCACCATTCTCACCGGCGCGACACCTTGATCACCATCGTACCATCGTTGTTGTCTCGCCAATCTTATGCTTCCACGACTATCGCTACCGCTTAGTGATAAAGTAAAGCATTACAACGCAGTTGCATTGCATACAATAAAGCGACAACTATATGGCTCCTGCCAGTTGCCGATAACTCGGCTACAAAACATGATCATCTCATACAATAAAATTTAGCATCATGTCTTGACCATATCACATCACAACATGCCCTGCAAAAACAAGTTAGACGTTCTCTACTTTGTTGTTGCAAGTTTTACGTGGCTGCTACGGGCTTAAGTAAGAACCAATCTGACCTACGCATCAAAACCACAACGATAGTTTGTCAAGTTGGTGATGTTTTAACCTTTGCAAGGACCGGGCGTAGCCACACTCGGTTCAACTAAAGTTGTAGAAACTAACACCCGCTAGCCACCTTTGTGCAAAGCATGTCGGGAGAACCGGTCTCGCATAAGCGTATGCGTAATGTCGGTCCGGCCCAACAATACCGCCGAACCAAAGTATGACATGATGTTAAGCAGTATGACTTATATCGCCCACAACTCACTTGTGTTCTACTCATGCATATAAAATCAACACATATAATCTAAGGCTCTGATACTACTGTTGGGGAACGTAGTAATTTCAAAAAAATTCCTACGCACATGCAAGATCATGGTGATGCATAGCAACGAGAGGGGAGAGTGTGATCTACGTACCCTTATAGACCAACAGCGGAAGCGTTAGCACAACGCGATTGATGTAGTCGTACGTCTTCACGGCCCGACCGATCAAGCACCGAAACTACGGCACCTCCGCGTTTTAGCACACGTTCAGCTCGATGACGATCCCCGGACTCCAATACAGCAAAGTGTCAGGGGAGAGTTCCATCAGCACGACGGCGTGGTGACGATCTTGATGTTCTACCGTCGCAGGGCTTTGCCTAAGCATCGCTACAATATTATTGAGGATTATGGTGGAAGGGGGCACCGCACACGGCTAAGAAAACAATCACGTGGATCAACTTGTGTGTCTAGGGGTGCCCCCTGCCCACGTATATAAAGGAGCAAGGGGAGGAGGCCGGCCGGCCCTATGGCGCGCCAAGGAGGAGTCCTCCTCCTAGTAGGAGTAGGACTCCCCTCTTTCCTACTCCTACTAGGAGGGGGAAAGGAAGAGGGGAGGGAGAAGGAAAGGGGGGCGCCACCCCCCTCTCCTAGTCCAATTCGGACCAGGGGGGAGGAGGCGCGCGGTCCACCCTGGCTGCTCCTCTCTCTCTCCACTAAGGCCCATACGGCCCATTACTTCTCCCGGGGGGTTCCGGTAACCCTCCGGCACTCCGGTTTTCTCCGAAATCACCCGGAACACTTCCGGTGTCCGAATATAGCCGTCCAATATATCAATCTTTATGTCTCGACCATTTCGAGACTCCTCATCATGTCCGTGATCACATCCGGGACTCCGAACTAACTTCGGTACATCAAAACTCATAAACTCATAATATAACTATCATCGAAACCTTAAGCGTGCGGACCCTACGGGTTCGAGAACAATGTAGACATGACCGAGACATGTCTCCGGTAAATAACCAATTGCGGAACCTGGATGCTCATATTGGCTCCCACGTGTTCTACGAAGATCTTTATTGGTCAGACCGCATAACAACATACGTTGTTCCCTTTGTCATCGGTATGTTACTTGCCTGAGATTCGATCGTCGGTATCTCAATACCTAGTTCAATCTCATTACCGGCAAGTCTCTTTACTCATTTCGTAATACATCATCTCGAAACTAACTCATTAGTTGCAAATCTTGCAAGGCTTATGTGATGTGCATTACTGAGAGGGCCCAGAGATACCTCTCCGACAATCGGAGTGACAAATCCTAATCTCGAAATACGCCAACCCAACATTTACCTTTGGAAACACCTGTAGAGCTCCTTTATAATCACCCAGTTACATTGTGACGTTTGGTAGCACACAAAGTGTTCCTCCGGCAAACGGGGGTTGCATAATCTCATAGTCATAGGAACATGTATAAGTCATGAAGAAAGCAATAGCAACATACTAAACGATCAGGTGCTAAGCTAATGGAATGGGTCATGTCAATCACATCATTCTCCTCCATTAATAAAATGACAACACATGTCTATGGTTAGGAAACATAACCATCTTTGATTAACAAGCTAGTCAAGTAGAGGCATACTAGTGACGTTTTAGTTTGTCTATGTATTCACACAAGTATTATGTTTCCGGATAATACAATTCTAGCATGAATAATAAACATTTATCATGATATAAGGAAATAAAATAATAACATTATTATTGCCTCTAGGGCATATTTCCTTCACGTAGTGCTTAGGCGAAGCCCTGCGTGGATCACTTCTCCATCACCATCACCATGCCATCGTGCTGATGGAACTCTTCCTTGACACTTTGCTGGATCAAGAATTCGAGGGACGTCATCAAGCTGAACGTGTGCAAAACTCGGAGGTGTCATACGTTCGGTGCTTGATCGGTCGGAACGAGAAGAAGTTCGACTACATCAACCGCGTTGTCAAACACTTTCGCTTTCGGTCTACGAGGGTACGTGGACACACTCTCCCTTTCTCGTTGCTATGCATCTCCTAGATAGATCTTGCGTGAGAGTAGGAATTTTTTTGAAATTGCATGCTATGTTTCCCAACAGAGGCATCTGAGCCAGGTCTATGCGTAGGTGATATGCAGGAGTAGAACACAAAGAGTTGTGGGCGGTGATCGTCATACTGCTTACCACCAACGTCTTATTTTGATTCAGCGGCATTGTTGGATGAAGCAGCCCGGACCAACCTTACGTGACCACGTTCATGAGACCGGTTCCACCGACAGACATGCAACTAGTTTTGCATAAAGGTGGCTGGTGGGTGTCTGTTTGTCCAACTTTAGTTGAATCGAATTTGACTGTGGCCAGTCCTTGTTGAAGGTTAAAATAGAAAACTTGATAAATCACCATTTGTGATTTTGATGCGTAGGTAAGAATGGTTATTGCTATAAGCCCGTAGCATCCACGTAAAACTTGCAACAACAAAGTAGGGGACGTCTAACTTGTTTTTGCAAGGCGTGTTGTGATGTGACATGGTCAAGACATGATGTGATATACGTTATTGTATGAGATGATCATGTTTTCTAAATGTTACTGGCAACCGGCAGGAGCCTTATGGTTGTCACTTTATTGTATAAATGCAAACGCCATGTAATTGCTTTCCTTTATCACTATGCATTAGCGATAGTTGTAGAAGCAATAGTTGACGAGACGACCATGACGCTACAATGGAGATCAAGGTGTTAAGCGAGTGACGATGGAGATCATGACGGTGCTTTGAAGATGGAGATCAAAAGCACTAGATGATGATGGCCATATCCTGTCACATATTTTGATTGCATGTGATGTTTATCTTTTTTGCATCTTATATTGCTTAGTACTGCGGTAGCATTATAAGATGATCCCTTAACTAAGATTTCAAGGTATAAGTGTTCTCCCTGAGTATGCACCGTTATGACAGTTCATCGTGCTGAGACACCATGTGATGATCGGGTGTGAGAGGCTCTATGTTCACATACAATGGGTGCAAGACAGTTTTGCACATCCGGACTACTCGGATTAAACTTGACGAGTCTAGCATGTACATACATGGCCTCGGAGCACTGGAGACCGAAAGGTCGAATGTGAATCATATAGTGGATATGATCAACATAGAGATGTTCACCATTCACATGATGATCGGACATGGTTTAGTTTATTTGGATCACATAATCATTTAGGTGACTCGAGGGATGTCTATCTAAGTGGGAGTTCTTAAGTAATATGATTAACTGAACTTAATTTATCATGAACTTAGTCCTGATAGTTTTTGCATATCTATGTTGTAGATCAATGGCTCGTGCTACCGTTCCCTTAAATTTTAATGCGTTCCTAGAGAAAGCTAAGTTGAAAGGTGATGGTAGAAACTACATGGACTGGGTCCATAACTTGAGGATTATCCTCATTGCTGCATAGAAGAATTATGTCCTTCATGCACTGCTAGGTGAAAGGCCTGCTACAGGAGCAGACGCTGATGTTATGAATGCCTGGCAAGCTCGATCTGATGACTACTCGATAGTTTAGTGTGCCATGCTTTATGGCTTAGAATTGGTACTTCAAAGACGTTTTGAACGTCATGGACCATATGAGATGTTTCAGGAGTTGAAGTTAATATTTCAAGCAAATGCCCAAGTTGAGAGACATGGAGTCTCCAACAAGTTCTATAGCTGCAAGATGGAGGAGAACAGTTCTGTCAGTGAACACATACTCAAAATGTCTAGGTATCATAATCACTTGACTCGCCTGGGAGTTAATCTTCTAGATGATAGTGTGATTGACAGAGTTCTTCAATCAGTGCCAGAAAGCTACAAAGGCTTCGTGATGAACTATAATATGCAAGGAATGGATAAGACAATTCCCGAGCTCTTTGCTATGCTCAAAGCTATGGAGGTAGAAATCAAGAAGAGTGTCAAGTTTTGATGTTTAACAAGACCACTAGTTTCAAGAAAAAGGGCAAGGGAAAGAAGGGTAACTTCAAGAAGAATGGCAAGCAAGTTGACACTCCTGGGAAGAAGCCCAAGTCTAGACCCAAGCCTGAAACTGAGTGCTTCTACTGCAAAGGGACTGGTCACTAGAAGCGGAACTGCCCCAAGTATTTGGTGGATAAGAAGGATGGCAAAGTGAACAAAGGTATATTTGATATACATGTTATTGATGTGTACCTTACTAATGCTCGTAGTAGCGCATGGGTATTTGATACTAGTTTGGCTGCTCATATTTGTAACTAGAAATAGGGCCTATGGATTAAACGAAGATTGGCTAAGGTCGAGGTGACGATGCGCGCCGGGAATGGTTCCAAGGTCGACGTGATCACCGTCGGCACGCTTCCTCTACATCTACCTTCAGGATTAGTTCTAGACCTGAATAATTGTTATTTGGTGCCAGCGTTGAGCATGAACATTAGATCTGGATCTTGTTTGATGCGAGACGGTTATTCATTTAAATCAGAGAATAATGGTTGTTCTATTTATATGAGTAATATCTTTTATGGTCATGCACCCTTGAAGAGTGTTCTATTTTTGTTGAATCTTGATTGTGGTGATACACATATTCATAATATTGATGCAAAAAGATGCAAAGTTGATAATGATAGTGCAACATATTAGTGGCACTGCCGTTTAGGTCATATTGGTTTAAAGCGCATGAATAAACTCCATAAAGATGGGTTTTTGGAATCACTTGATTATGAATCATTTGATGCTTGCGAACCATGCCTCATGGGCAAGATGACTAAAACTCCGTTCTCCGGAACTATCGAGCGAGCTAATGACTGATGTCTACTATGCAACTTTATTATTGTAGACACGTGTTGGGCCTCCAAGCGCAGAGTTTTGTAGGACAGTAGCAATTTTCCCTCAAGTGGATGACCTAAGGTTTATCAATCTGTGGGAGGTGTAGGATGAAGATGGTCTCTCTCAAACAACCCTGCAACCAAATTATAAAAAGTCTCTTGTGTCCCCAGCACACCAAATACAATGGTAATTTGTATAGGTGCACTAGTTCGGCGAAGAGATGGTGATAAAAGTGTAATATTGATGGTAGAAATATATTTTTATAATCCGAATAAATAAAAACAGTAAGGTAGCAAATAATAAACGGGCACAAAAATGGTATTGCAATGCTTGAAAGTGAGGCCTAGGGTCCGTACTTTCGCTAGTGCAAGCTCTCAACAGTGCTAATATAATCTGATCATATAATCACCCCTCAACGTGCGGTGAAGAATCACTCCAAAGTTCCTATCTAGCGGAGAACATAAGAAGAAATCATTTGTAGGGTATGAAACCACCTCGAAGCTATTCTTTCCGATCGATATATCCAAGAGTTCATACTAAAATAACACCAAATAATTTCAGATTCATAATACTCAATCCAACACAAAGGACTTCAAAGAGTGCCCCAAGATTTCTACCGGAGAAACAAAGACAAGAACGTGCATCAACCCCTATGCATAGATTGCCCCAATGTCACCATGAGTATTCATATGCAAGACATATATCAAGTGCTCTCAAATCCATAAAATTATTCAATGCGATAAAACGAAATCTCAAAGGGAAAACTCAATTCACAACAAGATAGAGAGGGGAAAACACCATATGATCTAACTATATTAACAAAGCCCGCGATACATCAAGATCGTGACATCTCAAGCATACGAGAGATACAGAGATTAAACACATAGCTACTGGTACAAACCCTCAACCCCGAGGGTGGACTACTCCCTCCTCATCATGGTGGTCGCGGGAATGATGAATATGGCCACCGGAGATGATTCCCCCCTCCGGTAGGGTGCTGGAACAGGGTCTAGATTGGTTTTCGGTGGCTACAGAGCCTTGCGGCAGCGGAACTTCTGATCTAGGTTTACCCCGAGGGTTTTTGGAATGTTTGGGAATTTATAGGGTAAAGAGGGGGTGCGGGAGGCCACCTAGGTGGGCACAACTCACCTGGGCACGCCTGGGGGCCCAGGCGCGCCCATGTGGGTTGTGCCCTCCTCGGGGCACCCCCAGATGCTTCTCTGGCCCACTGAATGTCTTCTGGTCCAGAAAAAATCCACAAAAAGTTTCGCGGTGTTTGGACTCTGTTTGATATTGATTTCCTGCGATGTAAAAAACAAGCAAAAACAGCAAGTGGCACTGGGCACTAGGTCAATAGGTTAGCCCCAAAAAAATGATATAAAGTTGCTATAAAATGATTGTAAAACATCCAAGAATGATAAATAAGATAGCATGAATACTTCCTAAATTATAGATACGTTGGAGACGTATCAGCATCCCCAAGCTTAATTCCTACTCGTCCTCGAGTAGGTAAATGTATGAAGTGTGAATGCTAGCAAAGTGCACAAGTTTGATCAATGACAATTTCAATCACTTTTCCTAGCATCATAACAACAATTTTTTCTCATAAAATTTCTCATGTTAAAGTAGCAACCAATTCACATGTTAAGGTTCAAACAATGAATTCTCTTGAAACTCAACAACCTATGTTCTCAGTCACCAAGCAATTGCAATTCAACTTATTCAGCAGAGTCTAAGTAAGAGCTGCACATACTCAACCATCATATGGTCTTCTATGATTGCTAACACTCACCGCATACACATGAGCAAAACGTTTCAACCAGACACATAGAAAGATAGGGGCTTATAATTTCGCCTCCCAACGTATTCATATCAAGGGTGATGTCAACAATAATAACTCATGCTACCCATATCCAACTGGATATATGTGCCTAGATCTTTGCCCACCACATGATGCTTTCCAAAAGATAAAAATAAGAAGGAATAGAGAGAAAAACTTTGACTCTTTGCATAAAAGTAAATAGTGAAAAGTAAAAGATAGGCCCTTCGCACAGGGAAGAAGAGGTTGCCATGCACTTATTTGTTTGTATGCTCAACCCCTTAGTGAAAAGAACGTCACGTTATATTGCCCCTTATGATAGCAACCTTTATTATGCAGTCTGTCGCTTTTATTCTTTGCCGTCACAAGTTCGTACAACGCTCTATTTTCTCTTACACTAAATGATCTAACACTTTTAGAAGCATTTTTATTGCCTTATTGCACTGATGACAACTTACTTGAAGGGTATCATTCAATCCTTAGGTAGGTATGGTGGACTCTTGAAATAAATATTTGGGTTTAAGAGTTTTTGGATGCACAAGTAGTATCTCTACTTGGTGCAGAATTTTTGGCTAGCAAAGATGGGGGCAAGCACCACATGTTGAAGGATCTATGACAATATAACTTCTGTGTGAATATGAACAAACACAAACCATTATGTTGTCTTCCTTGTCCAACGTCAATAATTTTGGCATATAATATTTTGATAGGGGCTCACAATCACAAAAGATTTCCAAGATAGTGTATTTGCATGTGAAAGTTCTCTTCCTTATAATAATTATTCGTGAATTGCTTGTATGACCAATATTGTCATTGTCAAGCCTCAAAAGATTCACTTTCTAAACCCAATGTGAAGCTACCACTAGGCACGATATGATTTCAACTTCATGACATTCAATTTATTCAATAGTTTACTCATAGGATATAAGTCAAGCACAAGAGTAAATGACAATCTACTCCAAAAAGATATAAGTGAAGATCATGTGAGTAGTTAAGTAAATGGGTAGCTAATTGAGGACTCTCTCTTAAAAACTTTCAGATCTAAGAATTTTATTAAAACAGCAAGCAAAACAAAACAAAATGACATTCCAAGAATAGAACACATCATGTGAAGATGTAAAAACTTAGGCTCAACCGATACTAACCGATAATTGTTGAAGAAGAAAGGTAGGATGCCTACCGGGGCATCCCTAAGCTTAGATGCTTGAGACCTCTTGAAATATTATCTTGGGGTGCCTTGGGCATCCCGAAGCTTGAGCTTTTGTATCTCCTTAATTCCTTTTATATCACGGTTTTCCTAAATCTCAAAAGCTTCATCCACACAAAACTCAACAAGAACTCGTGAGATAAGTTAGTATAAACCAATGCAAAAACCTTATCATTCTCTAATGTAGCATATCACTAAAATTATTATTAAACATTGCATACTAAATGCCTCTGCATATTTAATACTCTTATCCTCAAATAGAATCATTATAAACAAGCAAACATATGCAAACATAACAGCAATCTGCCAAAACAGTACAGTCTGTGAAGAATGCAAGAGTGTCAATACTTCCCTTACTCCAAAAGTTATGAAATTTTTACCACACTTTAGAAACTTTATCAGAGCTTATTTTGCAAAAAGTTTCAACATTTTATCACATTCTTACTTTTCTAGGGAATTTTTGCAGCATCGATAAACTTTCTGTTTTGAAACAGCAACATGTAGACTTGCAAAATAAGCATGGTAAAGGTTGTCCTTGAAATTTTTATTGAAAAGAAAGATGCAAAACATTATTATAAATAACAGAATAAAATACTAATAATATAAAATGATGCCCCAAGTAAAACTCATATCATGTGACGAATGAAAACATAGCTCCAAGTGAGGTTACAGATAATGTTGAAGATGAAAGAGGGGATGCCTTCCGGGGCATCCCCAAGCTTAGTTGCTTGGATCTTCCTTGAATATTACCTCGGGGTGCCTTGGGCATCCCCAAGCTTATGGTCTTTTCACTCCTTATTCTCCTCATATCGACATCTCACCGAAAACTTGAAAACTTCAATCACACAAAACTTAACGGAACTTTGTGAGCTAGGTTAGTATGATAAAGAGCAAACTATTTCACTTTTGGTACTATCAAAGACAAGATTCATAATTGTTCTCACACAATTCCTACTGTAGCATATCATTTCCACAATTTATATTGAGCAATATAAGCCATAGAAACTAGAAAACACGCAAACTATGCATTGAAAACAGAATCTGTCAAAAACAGAACAGCATGTAGTAATCTGTACTCGAACCATACTTATGCTACTCCAAAAATTCTGAAAAATAGGAAAACCTGGTAAATCTGTCTATTAATCTTTTTCAAAAAGAATCAGCATTTTATCACACTTCTGTTAAATGATAATTGTTTTCCTGAGCGCAAAAGTTTCTGTTTTCAGCAAGATCAAATCAACTATCATCGTAAGCCATCCCATAGGTCTTGCTTGGCACTTTATTGAAACGAAAGCAATAAAACATGATTACTACAGTAGCCTAATCATGTGAACACACAAAAACAGTAGGTAAAAGTGTTGGGTTGTCTCCCAACAAGTGCTTTTCTTTAATGCCTTTTAGTTAGGCATGATGATTTCCATGATGCTCACATAAAAGAGAAGAATTGAAACACAAAGAGAGCATCATGAAGCACATGGTAAGCAAATTTAAGCCTAACATACTTCCTATGCATAGGTATTTTGTGATCAAACAATTTATGGGAACAAGAATCAACTAGCATAGGAAGTCATAACGAGCACAACTTCAAGATTTTCAACACATAGAGATGAAACTTGATATTATTGCAATTCCTACAAGAAGAAGTTCCTCCCTCATAATAATTTTCAGTAGAATCATGAAGAAATTCAACAATATAACCATCACATAAAGCATTGTTTTCATGACACAAAAGTATAGAAAACTTATTACTCTCCACATAAGAAAATTTCTTCTCATCAATAGTAGTGGGAGCAAACTCAACAAAATAACTATCATGAGAGTGAAAATTAAAATCATGATGACAAGTTTCATGGTTATCATTATTCTTTATGGCATACATGTCATCACCATAATCATCATAGATAGCAACTTTGTTATCATAGTCAATTGAAGCCTCATCCAAATGGTGGATTCATCACTAAATAAAGTCATGACCTCTCCAAATCCACTTTCATCATCATAATCATCATAAATAGGAGGCATGCAATCATTATAACAAATTTGCACATCAAATCTTGGGGGACTAAAAATATCATCTTCATCAAACATAGCATCCCCAAGCTTATGGCTTTGCATATCATTAGCATCATGGATATTCAAAGAATTCATACTAACAACATTGCAATCATGCTAATCATCCATGGATTTTGTGCCAAACATTTTATTGAATTCTTCTTCTACCAATTGATCGCAATTTTCCGCTCCATCATTGATTGCTCTCTGACTATAGCGCCAGAAAAGCTCATGTCTGCTAGGACTACGTTGGTATTTCCCCAAAGAGGAAGGGATGATGCAGCACAACGATGGTAGGTATTTCCCTCGGTGAAGAATCCAAGGTTATCGAACCAGTAGGTGAACCAAGCAACACAACGTAAACATCACCTGCACACAAATAACAACACCTCACAACCCGCGTGTTAAAAGGGTTATCAATCCCTTTTGGGTAATGATGCAAGAAAATTGTATTAGATTGAAATAATAGATCACAAATAAAATAAAGTGCAAAAAAGTATTTTTGTACTTTTGGTTTAATAGATCTGAATAAAAATGCAAAGTAAAAGTAGATCGCAAGCAAATATATCAGGAAGAAGACCCGGCGTCGTAGGTTTCACTAGTGGCTTCTCTCGAGGAAGATAGCATATGGTGGGTAAACAAATTACTGTTGGGCAATTGATAGAACCTCAAATAATTATGACGATATCCAGGCAATGATCATTACATAGGCATCACATCCAAGATTAGTAGACTGACTCCTGCCTGCATCTACTACTATTACTCCACACATCTACCGCTATCCAGTATGCATCTAGTGTAATAAGTTCCTGGAAAATGGAGTAATGCAATAAGAACGATGACATGATGTAGACAAGATCCGTTTATCTATTGCGTAGATATAGATCCCATCTTTTTTTTCCTTAGTAGCAATGATACATACGTGTCGGTTCCCTTCCTGTCACTAGGATCAAGCACCGTAAGATCGAACCCACTACCAGGCACCTCTTCCCATTGCAAGATAAATAGATCAAGTTGGCCAAACAAAACCCAAATATCGGAGAAGAAATACGAGGCTATAAGAGATCAAGCATATAAGAGATCAAAGATACTCAAGTAACTTTCATTGATATAAAAAGATATGACTGATCATAAACTCAAAGTTCATCAGATCCCAACAAACACACCGCAAAAAGAGTTACATCATATGGATCTCCAAGATACCATTGTATTGAGAATCAAGAGACAGAGTGATGACCCACAAGTATAGGGGATCTATCGTAGTCCTTTCGATAAGTAAGAGTGTAGAACCCAATGAGGAGTAGAAGGAAATGATAAGCGGTTTTCAGCAAGGTATTCTCTGCAAGTACTGAAATAAGTGGTAACAGATAGTTTTGTGACGGGATAAATTGTAACGAGCAACAAGTAACAAAAGTAAATAAAGTGCAGCAAGGTGGCCCAATCCTTTTGTAGCAAAGGACAAGCCGGAGCAAACATTTATAATAGGCAAAGCGCTCCCGAGGACACATGGGAATATCATCAAGCTAGTTTTCATCATGTTCATATGATTCGTGTTCGATACTTTGATAATTTGATATGTGGGTGAACCGGTGCTTGGGTGATGTTCTTACTTGAACAAGCATCCCACTTATGATTAACCTCTATTGCAAGCATCCGCAACTACAACAAAAGTATTAAGGTAAACCTAACCATAGCATGAAACATATGGATCCAAATCAGCCCCTTACGAAGCAACGCATAAACTAGGGTTTAAGCTTCTGTCACTCTAGCAACCCATCATCTACTTATTACTTCCCAATGCCTTCCTCTAGGCCCAAATAATGGTGAAGTGTTATGTAGTCGACGTTCACATAACACCACTAGAGGCTAGACAACATACATCTTATCAAAATATCAAACGAATACCAAATTCACATGACTACTCATAGCAAGACTTCTCCCTTGTCCTCAGGAACGAACGTAATTACTCACAAAGCATATTCATGTTCATAATTAGAGGGGTAATAATATGCATATAGGATCTGAACATATGATCTTCCACCAAATAAACCAACTAGCATCAACTACAAGGAGTAATCAACACTACTAGCAACCTACTAGCACCAATCCCGGACTTTAAGACAAGAATTGGATACAAGAGATGAACTAGGGTTTGGAGATGAGATGGTGCTAGTGAAGATGTTGATGGAGATTGCCCTCTCGCGATGAGAGGAGCATTGGTGATGACGATGGTGATGATTTCCCCCTCCGGGAGGGAAGTATCCCCGGTAGAACAGCTCTGCCGGAGCTCTAGATTGGATCCGCCAAGGTTCCGCCTCGTGGCGGCGGAATCTCGTCCCGAAAAGTTCCTTTTTATTTTTTTCTCATCGAAAGACCTCATATAGGAGAAGATGGGCATCGGAGAGCCACTAGGGGGCCCACGAGGTAGGGGGCGCGCCCTAGGGGGGCGCCCCCACCCTCGTGAGAAGGGTGTGGCCCCCTGGCCTTCATCTTTGGCGAGGATTTTTCTTTATTTATTTTAAGATCTCCCGTGAAGTTTCAGGACTTTTGGAGTTACGCAAAATAGGCCTCTAATATTTGCTCCTTTTCCAGCCCAGAATTCCAGCTGCCGGCATTCTCCCTCTTTATGTAAACCTTGTAAAATAAGAGAGAATAGCCATAAGTATTGTGATATAAAGTGAAATAATAGTCCATAATGCGATAAATATCGATGTAAAAGCATGATGCAAAATGGACGTATCAACTCCCCCATGCTTAGACCTCGCTTGTCCTCAAGCGAAAAGCCGATAACAATAAATATGTCCTCATGTTTAGAGGTAGAGGCATCGATAAAAATAAAATACGGACATGAAGGCATCATGATTATTCTTATAACAACAAAATATATAGAGTTTTTCATATGATTACTTATGTTCAAGTGATGATCTATTCACAATGCAAGAGTATAAATCATAAACCTTATTGGGCTCCGACGAACTATAATCTCAGTCATTGAAGCAATTGCAATTTATCATAACATCGGAAAGAGTCTATGTTAGAGCTAAAAAGCAAGTCCACATACTAAACTATCATTTAGTCCTCCATAATTG
This sequence comes from Triticum monococcum, assembly GCA_034509565.1. Lineage (NCBI taxonomy): Eukaryota > Viridiplantae > Streptophyta > Magnoliopsida > Poales > Poaceae > Triticum > Triticum monococcum. Next base: position 516,479,836 of record CM067847.1, read on the forward strand.
CTAACACTCACGCGATACTTGTGGTTACGGAATTTTTAATCGGACACAGAGAAAGATAGGGGCTTATGGTTTTGCCCCACAACCTTTTACCTCAAGGGTAATGTCAACAATAATGGTTCATGCTCCCCTACATCCAATTATATATATATATATCATGTTCTTTCCAACATGCTGAGCTTGCCAAAAGATAAAATGAAAAAGAAAAGGTGAAGCTCACCATGACTCTTGCATAAGGTAGAAGATAATAATAAAGGATTGGCCCTTCACAGAGGGAAGCAGAGGTTGCCATGTGCTTTTATGGTTGGATATATAAAATCTCAATGCGAGAGAACGTCACTTTATATTGCCACTTGTGATATGAACCTTTATTATGCAGTCTGTTGCTTTTATTACTTCCACATCATAAGATCGTATAAAGCTTATTTCTCCCTCACCAATCAATCATATATATTTAGAGCAATTTTTATTGCTTTGCACCGATGACAACTTACTTGAATGATCTTACTCGATCCATAGGTAGATATGGTGGACTCTCATGGCAAAACTGGTTTAGGGATATTTGGAAGCACATGTAGTATTTCTACTTGGTGCTGAGAATTTGGCTAGCATGAGGGGGAACGGCAAGCTCAACAAGTTAGAAGAACCATGACAACATACTTTATCTCAGATATAAGAAAGACATAACTCATTATGTTGTCTTCCTTGTCCAACATCAACTCTTTAGCATGTCATATTTTAATGAGTGCTCCCAATCATAAAAGATGTCAATGATAATATATCTATATGTGAAAACCTCTCTTTCCTTATTACTTCCTATTAATTGCAACAATGACCAAAGCTATGTCTGCCAACTCCCAACAACTTTTAATCATCATACTCTTTCTATGTGAAGTCATTACTCTCAATAAGATCAATATGAACTTTTGTTCCTTTTTATTCTTTTTATTATTTTTCTCTTTTCTTTTATTCACCCAAGATCATGGCAAAATAATCAAGCCCTTAACTCAACACTAATCTTTATTATATATAACTCACGACTCGATTACATAGAGAGATCATAAAGCAAAACTCAAAACTAGATCATGCCATAAACTTTATTCTACTAGATCAAGATACTACTAATAGGATCGAACTAGAAAGAAAAAGGTAAAGGTAGGAGTTGTGATGGTGATACGATACCGGGGCACCTCCCCCCAAGCTTGGCAGTTGCCAAGGGGAGTGCCCATACCCATATACTCAATTCTTCTTTGTTGGAGGAGACGGTGGAGGTGTTGTTGATGATACAGGCTTGTCATCCATCTTCCAGGGCATAGCTTCACCATGATAGAAAGATGATCGAGTCTCCGGAATCCTCAAATCTGCAGCCAAACTCATTCTTTTGAATCTATATTCATACTCACAGTTTTGGTTTTGAAGGTCATAGACTTGGACTTGGAGGTGCTCGATCTTCTCATGTAGCTTGAAGATAGCCTCCTCGGTGTTCTTGGCATCCGGCTTGTAGTTGTTAGTGAACTCCGCGAGCATCATGTGGCTAGCGTTGATTCCACGCTCCACCATCCTTTGGCACTTGAAAACTTGTTGCTCCACTGCTTCGAGCCTCGTCTCCATGCTTTCGGTCCCCTTTGGTCCCTCTTCATCGCGGATGTGCAACAACCCATCACGCAACTCAATGGTTTGAGGGTGTCGCAGCACCTCCGCGAGGTAAGGGTTGATGACCTTCTCGAAGAACTTGTCCTTGGAGGTGCTTGGGGCCGTCATGATAACCTAGATCTGTCAGAAAAACAGCTCGAAACAAAAACAGGAGATTTTTGCGTGATGCGGGAGTCAAAACCTCCGGGAGATTATATAATGAATTTTTTACCGACCAAAATACTTAACGTGCAAGAAAACAGAGTCTGGATGGCACACGAGGCGCTCACGCGGTAGGGGGGCGCCCAGGGGGGTAGGGCGCACCCACCACCCTCGTGGGGCCCTCGTGTCCTTCCCGGACTCCTACTTATTTTTCTATTTTTCTAAATATTCCAAAACGGAGAAATATTGCCTTAAAATTGTTTTGGAGTCGGTTTACTTACCATAACACATACCTATTCCTTTTCGGAGTCTGAAACGTTCCGGAAAGTGTCCCTTATGTATTCCTCCGGGGTTATGGTTTCAATAATATTGGTTTCAACATTTATGGGATTACCTGAGATATAATGTTTAATTCTTTGACCATTTACCACCTTCGGATTTGTGCCCTCGAAGTTGTTGATTTTTATGGCACCAGAACGATAGACCTCTTCGATAACATAGGGTCCTTCCCATTTAGAGAGATGTTTTCCTGCAAAAAATCTTAAATGAGAGTTGTATAGCAATACATAATCACCTAAATTAAACTCACGCTTTTGTATCCTTTTGTCATGTCATCTTTCAACTTTTTCTTTAAACAACTTGGCATTTTCATAAGCTTGGGTTCTCGATTCATCAAGTGAGCTAATATCGAATAGCCTCTTCTCACCAGCAAGTTTAAAATCATAGTTAAGCTCTTTAATAGCCCAATATGCCTTGTGTTCTAGTTCGAGAGGTAAGTGACATGCTTTTCCGTAAACCATTTTATACGGAGACATACCCATATGATTTTTATATGCAGTTCTATAAGCCCATAATGCATCATCAAGTTTCTTAGACCAATTCTTTCTAGACCTATTAACAGTCTTTTGCAAAATTAATTTGAGCTCTCTATTGCTCAGTTCTACTTGACCACTAGACTGTGGGTGATAAGGAGATGCAATTCTATGATTAACATCATATTTAGCAAGCATTTTACGGAAAGCACCATGAATAAAGTGTGAACCACCATCAGTCATTAAATATCTAGGGACTCCAAACCTCGGGAAAATAACTTCTTTAAGCATTTTAATAGAAGTGTTATGATCAGCACTACTAGTTGGAATAGTTTCTACCCACTTAGTAACGTAATCAACAGCAACTAAAATATGTGTATATCCATTAGAGGCAGGAAAAGGTCCCATATAATCAAAGCCCTAAACATCAAACGGTTCAATAACAAGTGAATAATTCATAGGCATTTCTTGACGTCTACTAATATTACCAATTCTTTGACATTCATCACAAGACAAGACAAACTTACGGGCGTCCTTGAAGAGAGTAGGCCAATAAAAACCAGATTGCAATACCTTATGTGCAGTTCTATCTCCAGCGTGGTGTCCTCCATAAGCCTCGGAGTGACACTTGCGTAGGATCTGTTCCTGTTCATGCTCAGGTACACAACGTCTAATAACACCATCTACTCCTTCTTTATAAAGATGTGGGTCATCCCAAAAGTAATGTCTTAAATCATAGAAAAACTTTTTCTTTTGTTGGTATGTGAAGCTAGGTGGTATAAACTTAGCAACAATATAATTAGCATAATCAACATACCATGGAGTACTACGAGGAGTACTTATAACATTTAATTGTTCATCAGGAAAGTTATCATTAATAGGTAGTGGGCCATCAAGAATATTTTCTAACCTAGACAAGTTGTCTGCAACATGGTTCTCAGCTCCCTTTCTATCAACAATATGCAAATCAAATTCTTGTAGCAAGAGAACCCATCTAATAAGTCTAGGTTTAGCATCTTTCTTTTCCATGAGGTATTTAATAGCAGCATGATCAGTTTGAATAGTTACTTCAGAATCAACAATATAAGATCTGAACTTATCACAAGCAAATACAACTGCTAAAAGCTCTTTTCAGTAGTAGCATAATTTCTTTGAGCATTCTCTAGAGTCTTACTAGTATAATGAATAACATTTAATTTCTTATCAACTATTTGCCCTAGAACAGCACCTACAACATAATCACTGGCATCACACATAATTTCAAAGGGTAAATTCCAATCAGGTGGATGAACAACTGGTGCAGAGACTAATGCTTTCTTAAGTATTTCAAATGCTTCTACACAATCATCATCAAAGACAAATGGTATACCTTTTTGCAATAAATTAGTCAGAGGCCGAGAAATTTTTGAGAAGTCCTTAATGAACCTCCTGTAAAATCCGGCGTGACCAAGGAAACTTCTTATACCTTTGATGTCCTTGGGACATGGCATCTTTTCAATAGCATCAACCTTGGCTTTATCAACTTCAATACCTCTTTCAGAAACTTTGTGCCCCAAGACAATACCTTCATTAACCATAAAGTGGCACTTTTCCCAATTCAAGACAAGATTAGTATCTTCACATCTCTGCAAAACTCGATCAAGATTGCTCAAGCAATCATCAAAAGAGGAACCATAGACGGAAAAGTCATCCATGAAAACCTCACAAATCTTTTCACAAAAGTCAGAGAATATAGCCATCATGCATCTTTGAAAGGTAGCAGGTGCATTACATAAACCAAAAGGCATACGTCTATAAGCAAAAGTACCAAAGGGCATGTAAAAGTAGTCTTTGATTGATCTTTAGCTGACACCGGTATTTGAGAGAAACCAGAATAACCATCTAGAAAGCAATAGTGTGTATGTTTGCATAATCTTTCTAGCATTTGATCAATAAAAGGTAAGGGGTAATGATCTTTCTTAGTAGCTTTATTTAATTTGCGGAAATCAATTACCAACCTATAACCTGTGATAATTCTTTGTGGAATCAAAAAATCTTTATCATTAGGAACAACAGTAATACCTCCCTTCTTACGGACACAATGGACAGGACTTACCCACTCACTATCAGCAACGGGATAAATTATACCTGCCTCCAGAAGCTCGAGTATTTCTTTTCTTACCACTTCTTTCATTTTAGGATTCAGACGTCGTTGAGGATCACGAACTGGTTTTGCATCTGCTTCCAAATTTATTTTATGTTGACATAGAGTGGGATTAATGCCCTTAAGATCATCAAGAGTATATCCAATAGCAGCACGATGCTTCTTCAGTGTTTTCAATAATCTTTCTTCTTCATGCTCTGAAAGGTTAGCACTAATAATAACAGGGTATATCTTCTTTTCATCAAGATAAGTATATTTAAGATTATCAGGCAAAGGTTTAAGCTCAAACACGGGATCACCCTTGGGTGGAGGAGGATCCCCTAAGATTTCAATAGGCAAGTTGTGATGCAGAATAGGTTCCTGTTTAAAGAATATTTCATCTATTTCCCTTCTTTCATTCATGAACATATCATTTTCATGGTCTAGCAAATAGTGTTCTAAAGGATCACTAGGAGGTACGGCAATAGAAGCAAGACCAATAATTTCATCCTTACTAGGTAATTCTTCCTCACGATGTTGTTTACTAAATTTAAAGAAATTAAACTCATGAACCATATCATCCAAACCAACAGTAACAGTATTCTTAGTGCAGTCTATGGTAGCATTGACGGTATTTAAGAAGGGTCTACCAAATATAATTGGACAAAAGCTATCTTGCGGAGAAGTAAGAACAAGAAAATCAGTAGGATATTTAGTTTTCCCACACAAGAATTCGACATCTCTAACAATTCCAATTGGTGAAATAGTATCTCTATTGGCAAGTTTAATAGTAACATCAATATCTTCTAACTCAACAGGTGCAATTTCATTCTTAATTTCTTTGTATAAGTCATGAGGTATAACACTAGCACTAGCACCCATATCACATAAGCCATGATAACAATGATCTCCTATTTTAACAGAAATAACAGGCACGCCTACCACAGGTCTATGTTTATCCTTATCACAAGGTTTAGCAAATCTAGCAGTTTCACCTTCGAACTGAATAACATGCCCATCAATATTATCAGACAAGAGATCTTTAACAATAGCAATATTAGGTTCTACTTTAACTTGCTCAGGAGGTGTATAAGTTCTAATATTTCTTTTACAAACAATAGTTGAAGCTTTAGCATGATCCTTTATTCTAACAGGGAAAGGTGGTTTCTCAATATAAGAAGTAGGAACAATAGGATCATTATAAGTGACAGTCTTTTCTTCAACTTTAATAGGTGCAGCTACTTTTACTTCTATGGGAGTATGATATTTAAACCACTTCTCCTTAGGGAGATTAACATAAGTAGCAAAAGATTCACAAAAAGAAGCGACTATCTCAGAGCCAAGTCCATATTTAGTGCTAAACTTACGGAAAATATCGGTATCCATAAAAGATTTAAAACAATCAAACTTAGGTGTCATACCTGACTCCTTACCTTCGTCAAGGTCCCAATCTTCAGAGTTGCATTTAATTCTATCCAATAAATTCCATCTGAATTCAATAGTCTTCATCATAAAAGAGCCAGTACCAGAAGTATCGAGCATGTTGCGATTGTTTTCAGAAAGCCGAGCATAAAAACTTTGCATAATTATTTCTCTCTGGAGCTCATGATTGGGGCATGAATATAACATTGATTTAAGCCTCCCCCAAGCTTGAGCGATGCTTTCTCCTTCGCAAGGCCAGAAATTATATATATAATTGCGATCACGATGAACAAGATGCATAGGGTAATACTTTTGATGAAATTCCAGCTTCAATCTTTTATAGTCCCATGATCTCATATCATCACATAGCCTATACCATATCAATGCGTCTCCCTTCAAAGATAAAGGGAAGACCTTCTTCTTAGCAACATCATCGGGTATACCTGCAAGCTTAAATAATCCACAAACTTCATCCACATATATTAAGTGCTCATCAGGATGCTTTGTTCCGTCTCCTGTAAAAGGATTAGCTAGCAGTTTTTCCATCATAGCCACAGGAAATTCAAAAGGAGTTTCATTTTCAATAGGTTCAGTAGGTTGAGGAGAAACTCTTTGCTCTACTGGACAGGGTGAAGATACCCCGAACAAGCCCCTCAGAGTATTACTTTCCACAGTAACAAGTGACAGTAAATTTCAGCACACTATATAAATTTTTCCTTACCAAATTCCACCTACCAAAGGCGCTACACTCCCCGGCAACGGCGCCAGAAAAGAGTCTTGATGACCCACAAGTATAGGGGATCTATCGTAGTCCTTTCGATAAGTAAGAGTGTCGAACCCAACAAGGAGTAGAAGGAAATGATAAGCGGTTTTCAGCAAGGTATTCTCTGCAAGTACTAAAATAAGTGGTAACAGATAGTTTTGTGACGGGATAAATTGTAAGGAGCAACAAGTAACAAAAGTAAATAAAGTGCAGCAAGGTGGCCCAATCCTTTTGTAGCAAAGGACAAGCCGGAACAAACTCTTATAATAGGAAAAGCGCTCCCGAGGACACATGGGAATATCATCAGGCTAGTTTTCATCATGTTCATATGATTCGCGTTTGATACTTTGATAATTTGATATGTGGGTGAACCGGTGCTTGGGTGCTGTTCTTACTTGAACAAGCATCCAACTTATGATTAACCTCTATTGCAAGCATCCGCAACTACAACAAAAGTATTAAGGTAAACCTAACCATAGCATGAAACATATGGATCCAAATCAGCCCCTTACGAAGCAACGCAGAAACTAGGGTTTAAGCTTCTGTCACTCTAGCAACCCATCATCTACTTATTACTTCCCAATGCCTTCCTCTAGGCCCAAATAATGGTGAAGTGTTATGTAGTCGACGTTCACATAACACCACTAGAGGCTAGACAACATACATCTTATCAAAATATCAAACGAATACCAAATTCACATGACTACTCATAGCAAGACTTCTCCCTTGTCCTCAGGAACGAACGTAATTACTCACAAAGCATAGTCATGTTCATAATCAGAGGGGTAATAATATGCATATAGGATCTGAACATATGATCTTCCACCAAATAAACCAACTAGCATCAGCTACAAGGAGTAATCAACACTACTAGCAACCTACTAGCACCAATCCTGGACTTTAAGACAAGAATTGGATACAAGAGATGAACTAGGGTTTGGAGATGAGATGGTGCTGGTGAAGATGTTGATGGAGATTGCCCTCTCCCGATGAGAGAAGCGTTGGTGATGACGATGGTGATGATTTCCCCCTCCGGGAGGGAAGTATCCCCGGCAGAACAGCTCTGCCGAAGCTCTAGATTGGATCCGCCAAGGTTCCGCCTCGTGGCGGCGGAGTATCGTCCCGAAAAGTTCCTTTTTATTTTTTTCTCATAAAAAGACCTCATATAGGAGAAGATGGGCATCGGAGAACCACCAGGGGGCCACGAGGTAGGGGGCGCGCCCTAGGGGGGCGCCCCCACCCTCCTGAGAAGGGTGTGGGCCCCCTGGCCTTCATCTTTGGCGAGGATTTTCTTTATTTTTTTTAAGATGTCCCGTGAAGTTTTAGTACTTTTGTAGTTGCGCAGAATAGGCCTCTAATATTTGCTCCTTTTCCAGCCAGAATTCCACTTGCCGGCATTCTCCCTCTTTATGTAAACCTTGTAAAATAAGAGAGAATAGCAATAAGTATTGTTATATAAAGTGAAATAACAGTCCATAATGCGATAAATATCGATATAAAAGCATGATGTAGAATGGACGTATCAGAGAGATGAAGCCATCTAGCTACTAACTACGGACCTGAAGGTCTACAAAGGAACTACTCACGCATCATCGGAGAGGCACCAATGGAGGTGGTGAACCCCATATGAGATTGTGTCTAGATTGGATCTGGTGGTTCTGGACTCTGTGGCGGCTGGATGAATATTTCGTCAACTCCCCTAGGGTTTTGGGAATATTTGGGTATATATAGAGCAAAGAGGCGGTCCGAGGGGTACCCGAGGTGGGAACAACCCACCAGGGCACGCTTGGGCCTCCTGGCGTGCCCTGGTGGGTTGTCCCCTCCTCAGGATTCCCCCAGGTGCAACCAGGGCCCAACATGTTCCTTCTGGTCCATAGAAAATCTCCATAAAGTTTCGTGGCATTTGGACTCCGTCTGATATTGATTTTTTGTGATGTTAAAAACACGAAAAAACAAGAACTGGCACTTGGCACTATGTCAATAGGTTAGTACCAAACAATGATATAAAATGACTATAAAATGTTTATAAAACATCCCAGATTGATAATATAACATCATGGAACAATCAAAAATTATAGATACGTTGGAGATGTATCAATCATTTTCAAGAAATACATGATAAAGATGGATAATATGCGACCACATCAATTCCATTTTTTGTAGTTTTCTTTAACAAACCAAACTAGTGATAAAACAAGATACTAAAAGATTCGGTTGCAAGATCTAAAGATATACCTTCAAGCACTCACCTCCCCGACAACGGCGCCAGAAAAGAGCTTCGTTGACGGGATGTGAGTGCCGCTTACCTAGCCTCCCCGACAATGACGCCAGAAAAGAGCTTGATGTCTACTACACAACTTTATTCTTGTAGACACGTGTTGGGCCTCCAAGCATAGAGTTTTGTAGGATAGTAGCAATTTTCCCTCAAGTGGATGGCCTAAGGTTTATCAATCCATGGGAGGTGTATGATGAAGATGGTCTCTCTCAAACAATCCTGCAACCAAATAATTGAAGGAAATATGCCCTAGAGGCAATAATAAAGTTATTATTTATTTCCTTATATCATGATAAATGTTTACTATTCATGCTAGAATTGTATTAACCGGAAACATAATACATGTGTGAATACATAGACAAACTTAGTGTCACTAGTATGCCTCTACTTGACTAGCTCATTAATCAAAGATGGTTATGTTTCCTAACCATGAACAAGGTGTTGTTATTTGATTAATGAGGTCACATCATTAGTTGAATGATCTGATTGACATGACCCAATTCATTAGCTTAGCACCCGATCGTTTAGTATGTTGCTATTGCTTTCTTCATGACTTATACATGTTCCTATGACTATGAGATTATGCAACTCCCGTTTACCGGAGGAACACTTTGTGTGCTACCAAACGTCACAACGTAACTGGGTGATTATAAAGGAGCTCTACAGGTGTCTCCAAAGGTAGATGTTGGGTTGGCGTATTTCGAGATTAGGATTTGTCACTCCGATTGTCGGAGAGGTATCTCTGGGCCCTCTTGGTAATGCACATCACATAAGCCTTGCAAGCATTGCGACTAATGAGTTACGGAACGAGTAAAGAGACTTGCCGGTAACGAGATTGAACTAGGTATTGGATACCGACGATCGAATCTCGGGCAAGTAACATACCGATGACAAAGGGAACAGCGTATGTTGTTATGCGGTCTGACCGATAAAGATCTTCGATGAATATGTAGGAGCCAATATGGGCATCCAGGTCCCGCTATTGGTTATTGACCAGAGATGTGTCTCAGTCATATCTGCATTGTTCTCGAACCGTAGGGTCCGCACGCTTAACGTTACATTGACAGTTATTATGAGTTTATGCATTTTGATGTACCGAAGTTAGTTCGGAGTCCCGGATGTGATCACGGACATGATGAGGAGTCTCGAAATGGTCGAGACATAAAGATTGATATATTGGATGACTATATTCGGACACCGGAAGGGTTCCGGAAGAGTATCGGATAAAACCGAAACACCGGGGGGTTACCGGAACCCCCCGGGGGGTTAATGGGCCTTATGGGCCTAAAGTGGAGAAGTGGGAGGGGCTGCCAGGGAAGGCCGTGCGCCCCCTCTCCCCCTGGTCCGAATTGGACTAGGAGGGAGGGGCGGCGCCCCCCTCTTTCCCTCTCTTCTCCACCAATCCTACTTGGACTAGGAAAAGGGGGGAGTCCTACTCCCGGTAGGAGTAGGACTCCTCCTGCGCCACCATAGGGCCGGCCGAACCCCTCCCCCTTGGATCCTTTATATACGGGGGCAGGGGGCACCTCTAGACACACAAGTTGATCCACGTGATCGTTCCTTAGCCGTGTGCGGTGCCCCCTGCCACCATATTCCACCTCGATCATATCGTTGTAGTGCTTAGGCGAAGCCCTGCGTTGGTAGAACATCAAGATCGTCATCACGCCGTCGTGCTGACGAAACTCCTCCCCAAAGCTTTACTGGATCGGAGCCCGGGGATCGTCATCGAGCTGTACGTGTGCTAAGAACTCGGAGGTGCCGGAGTAGCGGTGCTTGGATCGATCGGATCGGGAAGAAGACGTACGACTACTTCCTCTATGTTGTGTCAATGCTTCCGTTGCGATCTACAAGGGTACGTAGATCATACTCTCCTCTCGTTGCTGTGCATCACCATGATCTTGCGTGTGCGTAGGAAAATTTTGAAATTACTACATTCCCCAACAGTGGTATTAGAGCCTAGGTTTTATGGTTTGATGTTATATGCACGAGTAGAACACAAGTGAGTTGTGGGCGATATAAGTCATACTACCTACCAGCATGTCATACTTTGGTTCGGCGGTATTGTTGGACGAGACGACCCGGACCAACATTACGCGTACGCTTACGCGAGACCGGTTCCCCCGACGTGCTTTGCACACAGGTGGCTTGCGGGCGACTGTCTCTCCAACTTTAGTTGAACCGAGTATGGCAACGCCCGGTCCTTGCGAAGGTTAAAACGGAGTCTATTTGACAAACTATCGTTGTGGTTTTGATGCGTAGGTGAGATTGGTTCTTGCTTAAGCCCGTAGCAGCCACGTAAAACTTGCAACAACAAAGTAGAGGACGTCTAACTTGTTTTTGCAGGGCATGTTGTGATGTGATATGGTCAAGACATGATGCTAAATTTTATTGTATGAGATGATCATGTTTTGTAACCGAGTTATCGGCAACTGGCAGGAGCCATATGGTTGTCGCTTTATTGTATGCAATGCAATCGCAATGTAATGCTTTACTTTATCACTAAGCGGTAGCGATAGTCGTGGAAGCATAAGATTGGCGAGACGACAACGATACTACGATGGAGATCAAGGTGTCACGCCGGTGACGATGGTGATCATGACGGTGCTTCGGAGATGGAGATCACAAGCACAAGATGATGATGGCCATATCATATCACTTATATTGATTGCATGTGATGTTTATCTTTTATGCATCTTATCTTGCTTTGATTGACGGTAGCATTATAAGATGATCTCTCACTAAATTATCAAGAAGTGTTCTCCCTGAGTATGCACCGTTGCGAAAGTTCTTCATGCTGAGACACCACGTGATGATCGGGTGTGATAGGCTCTACGTTCAAATACAACGGGTGCAAAACAGTTGCACACGCGGAATACTCAGGTTATACTTGACGAGCCAAGCATATACAGATATGGCCTCGGAACACGGAGACCGAAAGGTCGAGCGTGAATCATATAGTAGATATGGTCAACATAATGATGTTCACCGATGAAACTACTCCATCTCACGTGACGATCGGACATGGTTTAGTTGATTTGGATCACGTGATCACTTAGAGGATTAGAGGGATGTCTATCTAAGTGGGAGTTCTTAAGTAATATGATTAATTGAACTTAAATTTATCATGAACTTAGTACCTGATAGTATCTTGCTTGTTTATGTTGATTGTGGATAGATGGCTCGTGCTGTTGTTCCGTTGAATTTTAATGCGTTCCTTGAGAAAGCAAAGTTGAAAGATGATGGTAGCAATTACACGGACTGGGTTCGTAACTTGAGGATTATCCTCATTGCTGCACAGAAGAATTACGTCCTGGAAGCACCGCTGGGTGCCAGGCCTGCTGCTGGAGCAACACCAGATGTTATGAACGTCTGGCAGAGCAAAGCTGATGACTACTCGATAGTTCAGTGTGCCATGCTTTACGGCTTAGAATCGGGACTTCAACGACGTTTTGAACGTCATGGAGCATATGAGATGTTTCAGGAGTTGAAGTTAATATTTCAAGAAAATGCCCGGATTGAGAGATATGAAGTCTCCAATAAGTTCTATAGCTGCAAGATGGAGGAGAACAGTTCTGTTAGTGAGCATATACTCAAAATGTCTGGGTATAATAATCACTTGATTCAATTGGGAGTTAATCTTCCAGATGATTGCGTCATTGACAGAATTCTCCAATCACTGCCACCAAGCTACAAGAGCTTCGTGATGAACTATAATATGCAAGGGATGAACAAGACTATTCCCGAGCTCTTCGCAATGCTGAAAGCTGCGGAGGTAGAAATCAAGAAGGAGCATCAAGTGTTGATGGTTAACAAAACCACTAGTTTCAAGAAAAAGGGCAAAGGGAAGAAGAAGGGGAACTTCAAGAAGAACGGCAAGCAAGTTGCTGCTCAAGAGAAGAAACCCAAGTCTGGACCTAAGCCTGAAACTGAGTGCTTCTACTGCAAGTAGACTGGTCACTGGAAGCGGAACTGCCCCAAGTATTTGGCGGATATGAAGGATGGAAAGGTGAACAAAGGTATATGTGATATACATGTTATTGATGTGTACCTTACTAATGCTCGCAGTAGCACCTGGGTATTTGATACTGGTTCTGTTGCTAATATTTGCAACTCGAAACAGGGACTACGGATTAAGCGAAGATTGGCTAAGGACGAGGTGACGATGCACGTGGGAAACGGTTCCAAAGTCGATGTGATCGCGGTCGGCACGCTACCTCTACATCTACCTTCGGGATTAATATTAGACCTAAATAATTGTTATTTGGTGCCAGCGTTGAGCATGAACATTATATCTGGATCTTGTTTAATGCGAGATGGTTATTCATTTAAATCAGAGAATAATGGTTGTTCTATTTATATGAGTAATATCTTTTATGGTCATGCACCCTTGAAGAGTGGTCTATTCTTGTTGAATCTCGATAGTAGTGATACACATATTCATAATGTAGAAGCCAAAAGATGCAGAGTTGATAATGATAGTGCAACTTATTTGTGGCACTGCCGTTTAGGTCATATCGGTGTAAAGCGCATGAAGAAACTCCATACTGATGGACTTTTGGAACCACTTGATTATGAATCACTTGGTACTTGCGAACCGTGCCTCATGGGCAAGATGACTAAAACACCGTTCTCTGGTACTATGGAGAGAGCAACAGATTTGTTGGAAATCATACATACAGATGTATGTGGTCCGATGAATGTTGAGGCTCTTGGCGGATATCGTTATTTTCTCACCTTCACAGATGACTTAAGCAGATATGGGTATATCTACTTAATGAAACATAAGTCTGAAACATTTGAAAAGTTCAAAGAATTTTAGAGTGAAGTTGAAAATCATCGTAACAAGAAAATAAAGTTTCTACGATCCAATTGTGGAGGAGAATATTTGAGTTACGAGTTTGGTGTACATTTGAAAAATTGTGGAATAGTTTCGCAACTCACGCCACCCGGAACACCACAGCGTAATGGTGTGTCCGAACGTCGTAATCGTACTTTATTAGATATGGTGCGATCTATGATGTCTCTTACTGATTTACCGCTATCGTTTTGGGGATACGCTCTAGAGACGGCCGCATTCACATTAAATAGGGCACCATCAAAATCCGTTGAGACGACACCTTATGAACTATGGTTTGGCAAGAAACCAAAGTTATTGTTTCTGAAAGTTTGGGGCTGCGATGCTTATGTGAAAAAGCTTCAACCTGATAAGCTCGAACCCAAATCGGAGAAATGTGTCTTCATAGGATATCCAAAGGAAACTATTGGATACACCTTCTATCACAGATCCGAAGGCAAGACTTTTGTTGCTAAATTCGGAAACTTTTTGAGAAGGAGTTTCTCTCAAAAGAAGTGAGTGGGAGGAAAGTAGAACTTGACGAGGTAACTGTACCTGCTCCCTTATTAGAAAGTAGTACATCACAGAAAACTATTTCTGCAACACCTACACCAATAAGTGAGGAAGTTAATGATAAAGATCATGAAACTTCAGAACAAGATACTACTGAACCTCGTAGATCAACCAGAGCAAGATCCGCGCCAGAGTGGTACGGTAATCCAGTTCTGGAAGTCATGCTACTAGATCATGATGAACCTACGAACTATGAAGAAGCGATGGTGAGCCCAGATTCCGCAAAGTGGCTTGAAGCCATGAAATCTGAGATGGGTTCCATGTATGAGAACAAAGTATAGACTTTGGTTGACTTGCCCGATGATCGGCAAGCAATTGAGAATGAATGGATCTTCAAGAAAAAGACTGACGCTGACGGTAATGTTACTGTCTATAAAGCTCGACTTGTCGCAAAAGGTTTTCGACAATTTCAAGGGGTTGACTACGATGAGACCTTCTCACCCGTAGCGATGCTTAAGTCTGTCCGAATCATGTTAGCAATTGCCGCGTTTTATGATTATGAAATTTGGCAGATGGATGTCAAAACTGCATTCCTAAATGGATTTATGGAAGAAGAGTTGTATATTATGCAACTGGAAGGTTTTGTCGATCCAAAGGGAGCTAACAAAGTGTGCAAGCTCCAGCGATCCATTTATGGACTGGTGCAAGCCTCTCGGAGTTGGAATAAACGCTTTGATAGTATGATCAAAGCATTTGGTTTTATACAGACTTTCGGAGAAGCCTGTATTTACAAGAAAGTGAGTGGGAGCTCTGTAGCATTTCTGATTTTATATGTGGATGACATATTGCTGATTGGAAATGATATAGAATTTCTGGATAGCATAAAGGGATACTTGAATAAGAGTTTTTCAATGAAAGACCTCGGTGAAGCTGCTTACATATTAGGCATAAAGATCTATAGAGATAGATCAAGACGCTTAATTGGACTTTCACAAAGCACATACCTTGACAAAATTTTGAAAAAGTTCAAAATGGATCAAGCAAAGAAAGGGTTCTTGCCTGTGTTACAAGGTGTGAAGTTGAGTCGGACTCAATGCCCGACCACTGCAGAAGATAGAGAGAAAATGAAAGATGTTCCCTATGCTTCAGCCATAGGCTCTATCATGTATGCAATGCTGTGTACCAGACCTGATGTGTGCCTTGCTATAAGTTTAGCAGGGAGGTACCAAAGTAATCCAGGAGTGGATCACTGGACAGCGGTCAAGAACATCCTGAAATACCTAAAAAGGACTAAGGATATGTGTCTCGTATATGGAGGTGACAAAGAGCTCACCGTAAAAGGTTACGTTGATGCAAGCTTTGACACTGATCCAGATGATTCTAAATCGCAAACCGGATACGTATTTACATTAAACGGTGGAGCTGTCAGTTTTTGCAGTTCTAAACAAAGCGTCGTAGCGGGATCTACATGTGAAGCGGAGTACATAGCTGCTTCGGAAGCAGCGAACGAAGGAGTCTGGATGAAAGAGTTCATATCCGATCTAGGTGTCATACCTAGTGCATCGGGACCAATGAAAATCTTTTGTGACAATACTGGTGCAATTGCCTTGGCAAAGGAATCCAGATTTCACAAGAGGACCAAGCACATCAAGAGACGCTTCAATTCCATCCAGGATCTAGTCCAGGTGGGAGACATAGAGATTTGCAAGATACATACGGATCTGAATGTTGCAGACCCGTTGACTAAGCCTCTTCCACGAGCAAAACATGATCAACACCAAGGCTCCATGGGTGTTAGAATCATTACTGTGTAATCTAGATTATTGACTCTAGTGCAAGTGGGAGACTGAAGGAAATATGCCCTAGAGGCAATAATAAAGTAATTATTTATTTCCTTATATCATGATAAATGTTTACTATTCACGCTAGAATTGTATTAACCGGAAACATAATACATGTGTGAATACATAGACAAACTTAGTGTCACTAGTATGCCTCTACTTGACTATCTCGTTAACCAAAGATGGTTATGTTTCCTAACCATGAACAAGGTGTTGTTATTTGATTAACGAGGTCACATCATTACTTGAATGATCTGCTTGACATGACCCATTTCATTATCTTAGCACCCGATCGTTTAGTATGTTGCTATTGCTTTCTTCATGACTTATACATGTTCCTATGACTATGAGATTATGCAACTCCCGTTTACCGGAGGAACACTTTTTGTGCTACCAAACGTCACAACGTAACTGGGTGATTATAAAGGAGCTCTATAGGTGTCTCCAAAGGTAGATGTTGGGTTGGCATATTTCGAGATTAGGATTTGTCACTCCGATTGTCAGAGAGGTATCTCTGGGCCCTCTCGGTAATGCACATCACATAAGCCTTGCAAGCATTGCGACTAATGAGTTAGTTGCGAGATGATGTATTACGGAACGAGTAAAGAGACTTGCCGGTAACGAGATTGAACTAGGTATTGGATACCGACGATCGAATCTCGGGCAAGTAACATACCGATGACAAAGGGAACAACGTATGTTGTTATGCGGTCTGACCGATAAAGATCTTCGAAGAATATGTAGGAGCCAATATGGGCATCCAGGTCCCGCTATTGGTTATTGACCGGAGATGTGTCTCAGTCATGTCTGCATTGTTCTCGAACCGTAGGGTCCGCACGCTTAACGTTACGATGACAGTTATTATGAGTTTATGCATTTTGATGTACCGAAGTTAGTTCGGAGTCCCGGATGTGATCACGGACATGACGAGGAGTCTAGAAATGGTCGAGACATAAAGATTGATATATTGGATGACTATATTCGGACACCGGAAGGGTTCCGGAAGAGTATCGGATAAAACCGGAATACCGGGGGGTTACCGGAACCCCCCGGGGGGTTAATAGGCCTTATGGGCCTAAAGTGGAGAAGTGGGAGGGGCTGCCAGGGCAGGCCGCGCGCCCCCTCTCCCCCTGGTCCAAATTGGACTAGGAGGGAGGGGCGGCGCCCCCCTCTTTCCCTCTCTTCTCCACCAATCCTACTTGGACTAGGAAAGGGGGGGAGTCCGTAGGACTCCTCCAGCGCCACCATAGGGCCGGCCGAACCCCTCCCCCTTGGATCCTTTATATACGGGGGCAGGGGGGCACCTCTAGACACACAAGTTGATCCACGTGATCGTTCCTTAGCCGTGTGCGGTGCCCCCTGCCACCATATTCCACCTCGATCATATCGTTGTAGTGCTTAGGCGAAGCCCTGCGTCGGTAGAACATCAAGATCGTCATCACGCCGTCGTGCTGACGGAACTCCTCCCCAAAGCTTTGCTGGATCGGAGCCCGGGGATCGTCATCGAGCTGTACGTGTGCTAAGAACTCGGAGGTGCCGGAGTAACGGTGCTTGGATCGGTCGGATCGGGAAGAAGACGTACGACTACTTCCTCTACGTTGTGTCAACGCTTCCGTTGTGATCTACAAGGGTACATAGATCATACTCTCCTCTCGTTGCTGTGCATCACCATGATCTTGCGTGTGCGTAGGAATATTTTGAAATTACTATGTTCCCCAACAATAATAAAATGTCTCTTGTTTCCCCAACACAACTAATACAATGCTAATTTGTATAGGTGCACTAGTTCGGTCAAGAGATGGTGATAAAAGTGCAATATTGATGGTAGAAATATATTTTTATAATCTGAATAAATAAAAACAGCAATGTAGGAAATAGTAAACGAGCACAAAAATGGTATTGCAATGATTGAAAATGAGGCCTAGGGTCCGTACTTTCACTAGTGCAAACTCTCAACAGTGCTAATATAATTGGATCATATAACCACCCCTCAACGTGCGATGAAGAATCACTCCAAAGTTCCTATCTAGCGAAGAACATAAGAAGAAATCATTTATAGGGTACGAAACCACCTCGAAGCTATTCTTTCCGATCGATCTATCCAAGAGTTCGTACTAAAATAATAGCAAATAATTTCAGATTCATAATACTCAGTCCAACACAAAGGACTTCAAAGAGTGCCCCAAGATTCTACCGGAGAAACAAAGACAAGAACGTGCATCAACACCTATGCATAGATTACCCCAATGTCACCTCGTGAATCCTCGAGTTAAGTGCCAAAACTTATATCAAGTGGATCAATACGACACACCATTGTCACCACGAGTATTCATATGCAAGACATATATCAAGTACTCTCAAATCCATAAAAGTATTCAATCCAATAAAACGAAATCTCAAAGGGAAAACTCAATTCACAACAAGATAGAGAGGGGAGAACACCATATGACCCGGTTACCTTAACAAAGCTCGCGATACATCAAGATCGTGACATCTCAAGAACAGGAGAGAGAGAGAGAGAGATTAAATACATAGCTACTTGTACAAACCCTCAGCCCCGAGGGTGGACTACTCCCTCCTCATCGTGGTGGCCGCCGGGATGATGAAGATGGCCACCGGAGATGATTTCCCCCTCCGGCAGGGTGCCAGAACAGGGTCTAGATTGGTTTTTGTTGGCTATAGAGCCTTGCGGCGGTGGAACTTCTGATCTATGTTTACTCCGAGGGTTTTTGGAATATTTGGGAATTTATAGGGTAAAGAGGGGATGCGGGAGGCCACCGAGGAGGGCACAACCCACCTGGGAGCGCCTGGGCCCCGAGGCACGCCCTGGTGGGTTGTGCCCCCTCGGGGCACTCCCACGTGCTTCTCTGGCCCACTGCATGTCTTCTAGTCCATAAAAATCCACAAAAAGTTTTGCGGTGTTTGGACTCCGTTTGATATTGATTTCCTGCGATGTAAAAAGCAAGCAAAAAACAGCAGCTGGCACTGGGTAGTGGGTCAGTAGGTTTGTCCCAAATAATGATATAAAGTTGCTACAAAATGACTGTAAAACATCCAAGAATGATAATAAAACAACATGAATACTTTATAAATTATAGATACGTTGGAGACGTATCAATGACTTATTGGAAATAATACATACTGATGTATGCGGTCCGATGAGTATTGAGGCTCGCGGCGGGTATCGTTATTTTCTGACCTTCACAGATGATTTGAGCAGATATGGGTATATCTACTTAATGAAACATAAGTCTGAAACATTTGAAAAGTTCAAAGAATTTTAGAGTGAAGTGGAGAATCATCATAACAAGAAAATAAAGTTTCTATGATCTGCTCGCGGAGGCGAATATTTGAGTTCCGAGTTTGGCCTTCATTTGAAACAATGTGGAATAATTTCACAACTCACGCCACCTCGAACACCACAGCGTAATGGTGTGTTCTAACGTTGCAACCGTACTCTATTGGATATGGTGCGTTCTATGATGTCTCTTATCGATTTGCCTTTATCATTTTGGGGTTATGCATTAGAGACAGTTGCATTCACATTAAATAGGGCACCGTCTAAATCCGTTGAGACAACACCGTATGAATTGTGGTTTGGCAAGAAACCTAAGATGTCGTTTCTTAAAGTTTGGGGTTGCGATGCTTATGTGAAAAAGCTTCAGCCTAATAAGATTGAACCCAAATTAGAGAAGTGTGTCTTCATAGGATACCCAAAAGAAACTATTGGGTACACCTTCAACCACAGATCCGAAGGCAAGATCTTTGTTGCTAAGAATGGATCCTTTCTAGAGAAGGAATTACTCTCAAAAGAAGTGAGTGGGAGGAAAGTAGAACTTGATGAGGTAGTTGTACCTTCTCTCCAATTGGAAAGTAGATCATCACAGAAAACTGTTCCAGTGATGCCTACACCAACTAGAGAGGAAGCTAATGATAATGATCATGAAACTTCAGATCAAGTTACTACCAAACCTCGTAAGTCAACTAGAGCACGTTCCGCACCAGAGTGGTACGGTAATCCTATTCTGGAAGTCATGTTACGAGACCAAGACGAACCTATGAATTATGAAGAAGTGATGATGAGTCCAGCTTTCGATAAATGGCTTGAGGCCATGAAATATGACATAGGATCCATGTATGAGAACAAAGTATGGACTTTGGTTGACTTGCTCGATGATCGGCAAGCCATAGAGAATAAATGGATCTTCAAGAAGAAGACTGACGCTTATGGTAATGTTACTGTCTACAAAACACGACTTGTCGCGAAAGGTTTTTGACAAGTTCAAGGAGTTGACTACAATGAGAACTTCTCACCCGTAGCGATGCTTAAGTCTATCCGAATCATGTTAGCAATTGCTGCATTTTATGATTATGAAATCTGGCAAATGGACGTCAAAATTGCATTCCTTAATGGATTTCTTAAAGTAGAGTTGTATATGATGCAACCAGAAGGTTTTATCGATCCTAAAGGTGCTAACAAATTGTGCAAGCTCTAGCGATCCATCTATGGACTGGTGCAAGCATCTCGGAGTTGGAATATACGCTTTGATGAGGTGATCAAAGCATATGGTCTTATACATACTTTCGGAGAAGCCTGTATTTACAAGAAAGTGAGTGGGAGCTCTATAGCATTATTAATATTATATGTGGATGACATATTGTTGATGGGAAATGATGTAGAATTTCTGGATAGCATAAAAGGATACTTGAATAAAAGTTTTTCAATAAGAGACCTCGGTGAAGTTGCTTATATATTGGGCATCAAGATCTATAGAGATAGATCAAGCCGCTTAATTGGACTTTCACAAAGCTCATACCTTGATAAAGTTTTGAAGAAGTTCAAAATGGATCAGTCAAAGAAAGGTTCTTGCCTGTGTTACAAGGTGTGAAGTTGAGTCAAACTCAATGCTCGACCACTGCAGAAGATAGAGATAAAATTAAAATCATTCCCTATGCCTCAACCATAGGTTCTATCATGTATGCTATGATGTGTACCAGACCTGATGTGTGCCTTGCTATACGTTTAGCAGGGAGGTACTAAACTAATCCAGGAGTGGATCACTGGACAGCAGTCAAGAACATCCTAAAGTACCTGAAAAGGACTAAGGATATGTTTCTCATTTATGGAGGTGACAAAGAGCTCGTCGTAAATGGTTATGTCGATGCTAGCTTTGACACTGATCCGGATGACTCTAAGACATAAACCGGATACGTATTTATATTGAATGGCGGAGCTATCAGTTGGTGCAGTTCCAAGTAGCGCATCGTGGCGGAATCTACGTGTGAAGCAGAGTACGTAGCTGCTTCGGAAGCAGCAAATGAAGGAGTCTAGATGAATGAGTTCATATCTGATCTAGGTGTAATACCTAGTGCATAGGGTCCAATAAAAATCTTTTTGTGACAAAACTAGAGAAATTGCCTCAACACAGGAATCCAGATTTCACAAAAGAACCAAACACATTAAGAGATGCTTCAACTCCATCTGTGATCAAGTCAAGGAGGGAGACATAGAGATTTGCAAAATACATACGTATCTGAATGTGGCAGACCCATTGACTAAGCCTCTTCCACGAGCCAAACATGATCAGCACCAAGACTCCATGGGTGTTAGAATCATTACAATGTAATCTAGATTATTGACTCTAGTGCAAGTGGGAGATTGAAGGAAATATGCCCTAGAGGCAATAATGAAGTTGCTATTTTATATTTCCTTATATCATGATAAATGTTTATTATTCATTCTAGAATTGTATTAGCCGGAAACTTGATACATGTGTGGATACATAGACAAAACACCATGTCCCTAGTGAGCCTCTACTAGACTAGCTCGTTAAGCAAAGATGGTTAAATTTCCTAACCATAGACATGTGTTGTCATTTGTTGAATGGGATCACATCATTAGGAGAATGATGTGATGGACAAGACCCATCCGTTAGCTTAGCATATTGATCGTTCAGTTTTATTGCTATTGCTTTCTTCATGTCATGTACATATTCCTTTGACTATGAGATTATGCAACTCCCGAATACCGGAGGAATACCGTGTGTGCTATCAAACATCACAACATAACTGGGTGATTATAAATATGCTCTATAGGTATCTCCGAAGGTGTTTGTTGGGTTGGCATAGATCGAGATTAGGATTTGTCACTCCGAGTATCGGAGTGGTATCTCTGGGCCCTCTCGGTAATGCACATCATAAGAAGCCTGGCAAGCAATGTGACTAATGAGTTAGTTCCGGGATGATGTATTACAGAACAAGTAAAGAGACTTGCTGGTAATGTAATGCGAGGGATGAGAGTTTATGATGGGTACTTGGTATGTCTCGGCTTGGCGTAGATGTCCCCAATAACGGCGCCAGAAATTCTTCCTGCTACCCCTTGAGCTTGCGTTAGTTTTTCCCTTGAAGACGAAAGGGTGTTGCAGCAAAGTAGACTAAAGTATTTCCCTCAGCTTTTGAGAACCAAGGTATCAATCCAGTAGGAGACAACGCACAAGCCATTGAATACTTGCACAAAAAAACACCAACTTGCACCCGACGTGACAAAGGGGTTGTCAATCCCTTCATGGTTATTTGCAAAGTGAGATCTGATATAGATGGATAAATGGTAAAGTAATATTTTTGGTATTTTTGGTTTATAGATCGGAAAGTAAAAGATTTCAAAGAAAGTAAATAGGAAACTAAAATTGTAGATAGGAAACTTATATGATAGAAAATAGAAGATTATATGATGGAAATAGACCCGGGGACCATAGGTTTCACTAGAGGCTTCTCTCAAGATAGAAAATATTACGATGGGTGAACAAATTACTATCGAGCAATTGATAGAAAAGAGCAAAGTTATGACAATATCTAAGGAAATGATCATGAATATAGGCATCATGTCTGTATCAAGTAGACCAAAACAATTCTGCATCTACTACTATTACTCCACACATCGACCGACTCCTGCCTGCATCTAGAGTATTAAGTTCATGAAGAATAGAGTAACGCATTAAGTAAGATGACATGATGTAGCAGGGTAAACTCAAGCGATATTATGAAAACCCCATCTTGTTATCCTCGATGGCAACAATACAATACGTGTCGGTTCCCCTTCTGTCACTAGGATCGAGCACCGCAAGATTGAACCCAAAGGTAAGAACTTCTCCCATTGCAAGAAAAACCAATCTTGTTAGCCAAACAAACCGATAGTTCGAAGAGACTTGCAAAGATATCAAATGATGCATACAAGAATTCAGATGAGATTGAAATAATATTCATAGATAAGCTGATCATAAATCCACAATTCATCAAATCTCGTTAAACACACCACAAAAAGGTATTACATCGAATAGATCTCCAAGAACATCGAGGAGAACATGGTATTGAGAAACAAAGAGAGAGAAGAAGCCATCTAGCTACTAGCTATGGACCCGTAGGTCTATGGTAAACTACTCACGCTTCATCGAAGAGGCAATGGTGTTGATGTAGAAGCCCTTCGTGAACGAATCCCCCTCCAGCAGGACGCCGGAAAAGGCCCCTAGATGGGATCTCACTGGTATATAAGGCTGTGGTGGTGGAAAAGTGGTTTCGTGGCTCCCCTGGAAGGTTTTGGGGTATTTGAGAATACATAGGGAGAAGAAATAGGTCGGTGGAGTCACGAGGGGCCCACAAGGGTGGGGGCCACGCCCTATCCCCTGGGCACGCCTCCTGACCTTGTGGCCGCCTCATGGCCTTCCTAGCGTGCACTCCAATCCCTCTGGGTGTCTTCTGGTCCAAGAAAAATCATCGCGAAAGTTTCATTCCGTTTGGACTCCGTTTGGTATTGCTTTTCTGCGAAACTCTAAAACAAGGAAAAAATAGGAACTAGCACTAGGCTCTAGGTTAATAGGTTAGTCCCAAAAATAATATAAATAGCATATTAATGCATATAAAACATCCAAAATAGATAATATAATAGCATGGAACAATCAAAAATTATAGATACGGTTGAGACGTATCAGTGTCGTGTGTTCGGTACTTGATCGGTTGGATCATGAAGTTGTATGACTACATCAACCGCGTTAATAAACGCTTCCGCTAAACGGTTTATGAGGGTACGTAGACATACTCTCCCCTCTCGTAGTTGTGCATCTCCATGGATACATTTTGCGTGTGCGTAGATTTGTTTTTTGTTTTTCATGCAACGTTCCCCAACAGTGGCATCCGAGCCAGGTTTATGCGTAGATGATATGCACGAGTAGAACGCAAAGGAGTTGAGGGCAGTGGTGTTCATACTGCTCACCAGCAATGTCTTATTTTTATTTGGCGGCATTGTGGGATGAAGCGGCCCGGACCAACCTTACATGTCCACGCACATGAGACCGGTTCCACCGACTGACATGCAACTTGTTTTGCATAAAGGTGGCTGATGGGTGTCTGTTTCTCCTACTTTAGTTGAATCAAATTTGACTACGCCCGGTCCTTGAAGAAGGTTAAAACAGCAAACTTGATAATCACTATTGTGGATTTTCGTAGGTAAGAACGGTTCTTACTAGTTGCCCGTAGCTTCCACGTAAAACTTGCAAACAAAGTAGAAGACGTCTAACTTGTTTTTGCAGGGCATGTTGCGATGTGATATGGTCAAGATATGATTTGATATATGTTGATGTATGAGATGATCATGTTTTGTAATAAGTCCATGACTTGCATGTCGATGAGTACGACAACCGGCAGGACCCTTAGGGTTATCTTTAATTATTGTATGACCTACGTGTCAATCACTAAAGCACCATGTATTTGCTTTACTTTATCGCCATGCGTTAGCAATATTTGTAGAAGAAATAGTTGGTGAGACGACTGATATGTCTCCAACGTATCTATAATTTTTGATTGTTCCATGCTGTTATACTATCATTCTTGGATGTTCTACAATCATTTTATAGCAACTTGATATCATTTTTTGGGACTAACCTATTGACATAGTGCCCAGTGCCAGTTGTTGTTTTTTGCTTGTTTTTTACTTCATAGAAAATCAATACCAAACGGAGTCCAAATGCAGCGTAACTTCTTAGAGAATTTTTTTGGACCATATGACACTGGATGGGCCAAGGAAGTACCAAAGGGGGTCTCTGAGGGGAGCACAACCCACCTGAGCACGCCTGGGGGCCCAGGCGCACCCTGGTGGGTTGTGCCCACCTCGGTCGCCTCCCACACCGCCTCTTTGCTCTATAAATACCCCGATATTCCAAAAACCCTAGGGGAGTCGACGAAACACAATTCCAGCCACCACAAGTTCCAGAAACCACCGATCCAATCTAGACACCATCACGGAGAGGTTCATCATCCTCATTGGTGCCTCTTCGATGATGCGTGACTAGTTCATTGTAGACCTACAGGTCCGTAGTTAGTATCTAGATGGCTTCCTCTCTCTCTCTCTCTTTTGATTCTCAATACAATGGTCTCTTGGAGATCTATTTGATGTAACTCTTTTTGCGTTGTGTTTGTTGGGATCTGATGAACTTTGAGTTTATGATCAGATCTATTTTATCAATGAAAGTTATTTGAGTTTTGATCTCTTATATGCATGTTTTCTTATAGCCTCGTATTTCTTCTTTGAATGTTTGGTTTAGTTAGTCCGACTAGATCGATTTTTCTTGCCATGGGAAGAGATGCTTTGTGATGGGTTCGATCTTACGGTTCTCAATCCGAGTGACAGAAGGGGAAATGACACGTATGTATCGTTGCTACTAAGGATAACAAGATGGGGTCTATTCCAACATGAATAGATCTTGTCTACATCATGTCATCGTTCTTATTGCATTACTCCGTTTCTCCATGAACTTAATACACTAGATGCATACTGGATAGCGGTCGATGTGTAGAGTAATAGTAGTAGATGCAGGGAGGAGTCGGTCTACTAATCTTGGACGTGATGCCTATATAATGATCATTGCTTGGATATCATCATAATTATTTGAAGTTCTATCAATTTCCCAACAGTAATTTGTTTACCCATCGTATGCTATTTTTCTTTAGATAAGCCATTAGTGAAATATACGCCCCCGGGTCTCTTCTTTATCATATTTGCCTTTGAGATCTATTTTTATTTGCTTTTATTTTCAGATCTATTAATCCAAAACCCCAAAAATACCTTGCTGCAATTTATTGTTATTTATTTCATCTCGCATTCTCGCGAGATCTATTTATCCAATGTACTAAAAATTTATCTATCTTTTACCTGGGAGGGATGGACAACCCCTCTTTTACATCGGGTTGCAAGTATTTGTAATTTGTGTGCAGGTACCGTTTACATAGCGTTGCGTGGTTCTCCTACTGGTTCGATAACCTTGGTCTCATCACTGAGGGAAATACCTACCGTAGTTGTGTTGTATCATCCCTTCCTCTTTGGGGAACTATCGACGTAGTTCAAGCCACATCGAAAGAAATTTCTGGCGCCGTTGCCGGGGAGACATCATCAACATCTATCAGGTTCCTAATCACCAATCTCATCTCCTTGCAATTTACATTATTTGCCATTTGCCTCTCGTTTTCATCTCCCCCACTTCACAAAAATTTGTCATTTTATTCGCCCTCTTTTTCGTTTGCCGTTTCCTCGCCAGATCTATTTTTGTTTGCAATCTTGCTTCCGTAGTTGCGATGTCTCAAGAAAATACCAAGTTGTGTTGGGCCTCCAGGCGCAGAGTTTTGTAGGACAGTAGCAATTTTCCCTCAAGTGGACGACCTAAGGTTTATCAATCCGTGGGAGGCAGGATGAAGATGGTCTCTTTCAAACAACCATGCAACCAAATAATAAAAAGTCTCTTGTGTCCCCATGTTACATCTCTAACGTATCTATAATTTCTTATTGTTCCATGCTATTATATTATATGTTTTGGATGTTTATATGCATTAATATGCTATTTTATATTATTTTTTGGACTAACTGATACGTCCATTTTGCATCTTGTTTTCTTATTGTTATTTATGATGTTTTTATCCATAATAATGCTTTTTGGAGTAATTCTAATGCCTTCTCTCTCATAATATGCCAGGTATACACAAAGAGGGAGAATTCCGGTAGCTAGAAATCTGGACCTGGAAAAGCTACGTCAGGCCACCTATTCCGCACAACTCCAAACAAGCTAAAACTTCACGGAGATTTTTTATCAAATATAAGAGGAATATTTGAGAAAATAACTACCAGAGGGGGCCCACAAGGTGGGCACAACCCATCTGGGTGCGCTAGGGAGCCCAGGCGCGCCCTGGTGGGTTGTGCTCACCGAGGGCCACCTCCGGTGCCCACCTTCTCGTATATAAGTCATTTTTACCTAGTAAAAAAATAAGGGGAGGTCTTTTGGGATGGAGCGCGGCCATCTCAAGGCAGAACTTGGGCAGGAGCACTTTTGCCATTCGGTGGAGCAATTCCGCCGGGGGAACTTCCCTCCCGGAGGGGGAAATCATCGCCATCATCATCACCAACAACTCTCCCATCTTGGGGAGGGCAATCTCCATCAACATCTTCAACAACACCATCTCCTCTCAAACCCTAGTCCATCTCTTGTGTTCAATCTTGTTACCGGAACTATAGATTGGTGCTTGTGGGTGACTAGTAGTGTTGATTACTATATGGTTTATTTGGTGGAAGATTATATGTTCAGATCCAAAATTCTATTTAATACCCCTATGATCTTGATCATGTTTATCATTTGTGAGTAGTTACTTTTGTTCTTGAGGTCATGGGAGAAATCATGTTGCATGTAATCAAGTGAACTTGATATGTGTTCGATATTTTGATAGTAGGTATGTTGTGATTCCCTTAGTGGTGTCATGTGAACGTTGACTACATGACACTTCACCATATTTGGGCCTAGGGGAATGCATTGTGGAGTAGCAATTAGATGATGGGTTGCGAGAGTGACAGAAGCTTAAACCCCAATTTATGCGCTATTCTATAAGGGACCAATTGGATCCAAAAGTTTAATGCTATGGTTAGAATTTATTATTAATACCTTTCTCGTGGTTGCGGATGCTTGCAGGAGGGTTAATCATAAGTAGGAGGTTTGTTCAAGTAAGAACAACACCTAAGCACCGGTCCACCCACATATCAAATTATCAATGTATCGAACACGAATTAAGCCAACATGATGAAAGTGACTAGATGAAAATCCCGTGTACCCTCAAGAATGCTTTGCTTATCATAAGAGACCGTTTTGGCATGTCCTTTGCCTCAAAAGGATTGGGATACCTTGCTGCACTTTTGTTACTACTATCGTTACTTGTTCGTTACAAATTATCTTGCTATCAAACTACTCTGCTACTTACAATTTCAGCACTTGCAGACATTACCTTACTGAAAACCACTTGTCATTTCCTTCTGCTCCTCATTGAGTTCAACACTCTTACTTATCGAAAAGAGCTACAATTGACCATGTATACTGGTGGGCCATCAAGGATATTTTCTGGCGCCGTTGCCGGGGACTGAAGCGCCTTTGTTAAGTAAGAGTGTTACTGAAATTTATTGTCACTTGTTACTATGGAAAACAATCCTTTAAGGGGTTTGTTCGGGGTACATCTCGACTGGAACCACAATTAGCTACCCCTCAACCTACTGCACCTACTGAACATATTGAATATGAAATTCCTTCGGGTATGATAGAACAACTGCTAGCTAATCCTTATACAGGAGATGGAACCGAACATCCTGATATGCACTTGATATATGTAGAACAAATTTGTGGATTGTTCAAGCTTGCAGGTTTACCCGGAGATGAAGTTATGAATTTTTTCACTTTATCTTTGAAGGGAAAATCATTGGCATGGTATAGGCTATGCGATGATATTGGATCTTGGAATTGGAATCATTTGAAATTGGAGTTCCATCAAAAATTATCCTATGCATGTAGTTCATCGTGATCAGAATTATTGGCCTCGTGAAGGAGAAAGTATCGCTCTAGCTTGGGGGAGGCTCAAGTCAATGTTACATTCATGCCCCAATCATGAGCTCTCAAGAGAAATTATTATCCAGAACTTTTATGCTCGGCTTTCTCGTAATGATCAAACCATGCTTGATACCTCTTGTGCTGGTTCTTTTATGAAGAAGACTATTGAATTCCGGTGGGATCTTTTGGAAAGAATTAAACGCAACTCTAAAGATTGGGAACTCGAGGAAGGTAAAGAGTTGGGTATTAAACTTAAGTATGATTATGTTAAATCTTTTATGGATACCGATGCTTTTCAAAAGTTTAGCACCAAATATGGACTTGACTCTGAGATAGTAGCCTCCTTTTATGAATCATTTGCTACTCATGTTGATCTCCCTAAGAAGAAGTGGTTTAAATATCACCCACCTATTAAAGAAGAAATTGAAGAACTTGTGCCAGTTAAAGAAGAAAATATACTTTACAATGTTGATCTAGTTGTTCCTTCTGCTTATATTGAGAAACCACCTTTCCATGTTAGGATAAAGGAACATGCTAAAGTTTCAACTATGGTTAACAAAAGCTATATTAGAACACCTAAACCTGATGAACAAATGAAAGCAGAACCTAGTATTGCTATGGTTAAAGATCTCTTGGAAGAAGATGTGGATGGGCATGTTATTTCCTTTTGTGAAGAAGCTACTAGAATTGCCAAACCTGATAGAAAAAAGCTAAACATAGACCTGTTATTGGCATGCCCGTTGTCTCAGTTAAAATAGGAGATCATTGTTATCATGGTTTATGTGACATAGGTGCTAGTGTGAGTGCTATTCCTTACACCCTATATCAAGAAATTATGAATGACATAGCACCTGTAGAGATAGAAGACAGATATGTTACTATTAAACTTGCTAATAGAGATAGTATCTCACCAATTGGGATTGTTAGAGATGTTGAAGTATGGTGTGGGAAAATAAAATATCCTACTGATTTTCTTGTTCTTGGTTCCCCACAAGATGACTTTTGTCCCATTATCTTTGGTAGACCTTTCTTGAGCACCGTTAATGCTAAAATTGACTGTGAGAAGCAAACTGTCGGTGCCAGTTTTGGTGATGAGTCTCATGGGTTTAATTTTTCAAGTTTAGTAGAAAGCTTCATGAAAAAGAATCTCCTAGTAAGGATGACGTAATTGGTCTTGCTTCTATTGGTGTGCCACCTACTGATCCTTTAGAACAATATTTGCTAGACCATCAAAATGATTTACATATGCATGAAAGAAATGAAATAGATAAGATTTTCTTTGAACAACGTCCTCTGCTTAAACATAATTTGCCTATTGAAACTCTAGGACATCCTCCTCCACCTGAAGGTGATCCTGTGTTTGAATTAAAATAATTGCCAGACACTTTGAAATATGATTATCTTGATGAAAAGAAGATATATCCTGATATTATTAGTGCTAACCTTTCAGAACATGAAGAAGAAAGACTATTGGAAGTTCTAAGGAAGCACCGAGCTACTATCGGATATACTCTTGATGATTTAAAGGGCATTAGTCCCACTCCATGTCGGCACAAAATTAATATGGAGCCTGATGCTAAACCCGTTGTTGATCACCAACGCCGGTTAAATCCAAAAATGATGGAAGTGGTAAGAATGGAAATCTTAAAACTTCTGGAAGCAGGTATAACTTATCCTATAGCTGATAGTAGATGGGTAATTCCTGTTCATTGTGTCCCTAAGAAAGGAGGTATAACTTCCTAATGATAAGAATGAACTTATTCCACAAAGAATTGTTACAGGCTAAAGAATGGTGACTGATTTTAGAAAATTAAACAAATCAACTAGAAAAGACCATTACCCTCTGCCTTTTAATGATAAAATGCTTGAAAGATTATCTAAGCACACACATTTTTGCTTACTTGATGGATATTCTGGTTATTCACAAATACCTGTTTCTCAACCTGATCAAGAAAAGAGCACTTTTACTTGTCCCTTTGGAACCTATGCTTATAGACGTATGGCTTTCGGTTTATGTAATGCACGTGCTACTTTTCTAAGATGTATGACTGCTATATTCTCTGACTTTTGTCAAAAAGATTGTTGAGGTTTTCATGGATGACTTCTCTATTTATCGGATGTCTTTTGATGATTGTTTAAGCAATCTTGATCGAGTTTTTCAGAGATGTGAACAAAAAAATCTTGTCTTGAATTGGGAGAAGTGCCACTTTATGGTTAATGAAGGCACTGTCTTGGGTCATAAAGTTTCTGAAAGAGGTATTGCAGGGAAGAAAGCTAAGGTTGATGCAATTGAGAAAAGGCCATGTCCTAAGGATGTAAAAGGTATATGTAGTTTCTTACGTCATGCTGGTTTTTGTAGGAGATTTATCAAAGACTTTTCTAAAATTTCTAGGCCTCTTACTAATCTTTTGCAAAAGGATATTCCTTTTGTTTTTGATGATGATTATTAAGAAGCCTTTGAAACACTCAAGAAAGCCTTAATTTCTGCACCTATTGTTCAACCACTTGATTGGGACTTGCCTTTTGAAATCATGTCTGATGCTAGCGATTATGTCGTTGGTACTGTTCTAGGACAAAGAGTTGATAAGAAATTGAACGTTATTCATTATGCTAGTAAAACTCTAGAGAGTGCTCAATGAAACTATCCTAGTACTGAAAAAGAATTCTTAGCAGTGGTGTTTGCTTGTGATAAATTTAGACCTTATATTGTTGATTCCAAAGTAATTGTTCATACCGATCATGTTGCTATTAAATATCTTATGGAAAAGAAAGATGCTAAACCTAGACTTATTCGATGGGTTCTCTTGTTACAAGAATTTGATTTACATATCATTGATAGAAAAGGAGCTGAGAACCCCGTAGCTGATAATTTGTCTAGGCTTGAAAATGTGCCTGATGACCCACTACCTATTGATGATAGTTTTCCTGATGAGCAGTTAGCTGCAATAAATGTTGCTTGTAGTACTCCTTGGTATGCTAACTATGCTAATTACATTGTTGCTAAGTATTTACCACCTAGCTTTACATATCAACAAAAGAAAAAATTCTTTTATGATTTAGACATTACTTTTGGGATGACCCACATCTTTATAAAGGAGTAGATGGTATTATTAGGCGTTGTGTACCTGAGCATGAACAGTGACAAATCCTACGGAAATGTCACTCCGAAGCTTATGGAGGACATCATGCTGGAGAAATAACTGCTCACAAGGTATTGCAATCTGGATTTTATTGGCCTACTCTCTTCAAGGATGCTCGTAAGTTCGTCTTATCTTGTGATGAATGTCAAAGAATAGGTAATATCGGTAAGCGTCAAGAAATGCCTATGAATTATTCACTTGCTGTTGAACCATTTGATGTTTGGGGATTTGATTACATGGGACCTTTTCCTTCCTCTAATGGGTATACACATATTTTGGTTGCTCTTGATTACGCTACTAAATGGGTAGAAGCTATTCCAACCAGTAGTCCTGATCACAACACCTCTATTAAAATTCTTAAGGAACTTATTTTCCCAAGGTTTGGAGTCCCTAGATATTTAATGACTAATGGTAGTTCACACTTTATTCATGGTGCTTTCTGTAAAATGCTTGCCAAGTGATACATCTCCATCGCATCTATAATTTTTGATTATTTCATGCCAATATTATACAACTTTCACATATTTTTGGAAACTTTTCATATGATTTATTGGACTAACCTATTGATCCAGTGCCTAGTACCAGTTCCTGTTTTTTGCATGTTTTTTGTCTCGCAGAAAATCCATATCAAACGAAGTCCAAATGCAATAAAATTTTACGGAGAATTATTTTGGAATATATGTGATTCTTGGGAGTTGGAATCACCGCAAACGGAGGCCCACACAGCCCACAAGACACCAAGGCGCGCCAGAGGCCCTTGGTGTGTGGTGATGGGTTGTGCCCTCCTCTGATGCCGGTTGGAGCTCTACTTCGAGCGCAAGGAAGCTTATATCTAGAAAAAATTGTGTTAAAATCTCAGCGCAATCGGAGTTATGGATCTCCCAGAATATAAGAAACGGTTTTCGGACAGATCTGGGAATGAGAAACAAAAGAGAACAGAGAGGGAGATCCAATCTCGGAGGGGCTCACGCCCATCGGCTGCCATGGAGGCCATGGACCAGAGGGGGAACTCTCCTCCCATCTAGGGGGGAGGCTAATGAAGAAGAAGGAGGGGGGTCTCTCCCCCTCTCTCCTGGTGGCGCTGGAGTGTCGCTGGGGCAATGATCGGTCGACGATCTACATCAACAATCTTGCTACCGTCAACACCAACATTCTCCCTCTCTATGCAGCGGTGTAACACATCTTCTCCCGGTGTAATCTCTACTTAAACATGGTGTTCAACTCCATATATTTATTTCCCAATGATATTTGGCTATCTTATGATGTTTGAGTAGATCCGTTTTGTCCTGTGGGTTAATCGTGATCTTGGTTGGTATGATTGTATATTTTATTCATGGTGATGTCCTATGGTGCCCTCCGTTCTCACGCAAACGTGAGGGGCCCCCGTTGTAGGGTGTTGCAATATGTTCATGGTTCGCTTATGGTGGGTTGCGAGAGTGACAGAAGCTTAAACCTGGGTAGGTGGGCTATGGCATATGGCATAAAGAGGACTTGATACTTAATTCTATGGTTGGGTTTCACGACCTTAATGATCTTTAGTAGTTGTGGATGCTTGCTAGAGTTCCAATCATAAGTGCATATGATCCAAGTATAGAAAGTATGTTAGCTCATGCCTCTCCCTCATATAAAATTACAAGAATGATTATCGATACTTGTTATCGATTTCCTAGGGACAAATGACTTTCTTGTTGACAAAATCTATCCACTTTTATTACCTTGAAATTTATCCGTAGTTTTATTCTCGCAAATTACTCGCATTTTTATTCTTGCAAAATAGTTTCATACTTGTTTCCGGTAAAGCAAATGTCAAGTGTGCGTAGAGTTGTATCGGTGGTCGATAGAACTTGAGGGAATATTTGTTCTACCTTTAGCCCCATGTTGGGTTCGACACTCTTATTTATCAAAAAGGCTACAAATGAACCCCTATACTTGTGGGTTATCAAGATCTTTTTCTGGCGCGTTGCCAGGGAGCAATAGCGTGGGGTGAATATTCTTGTGTGTGCTTGTTTGCTTTACCACTAAGTAGTTTTCATTTTCTGTTCTAAGTTGTTCTCTATCTTTAGTTATGGATATGGAACACGAAACACCAAAAAAATTAGTGGTACTTGCTACTCATAGAGATGGGGAACCTACTAAAACCCTCGATGCTCGTTATGTAAGAGATATTATGCACTACTTTGATAATCCTGAGAAACCCCCATTCAACATGATAATGGGAGTAATGTTGGATCAATGTGAATACTTTAGGGATCATCGGTTGACACAAAAGGGGAACTTTTATGGGATCAAATTTATATGTTGCATTGGTATGCTTGGAATTTATGCTTGAGATATGATTTTACTTGTTGCTCTAGGATGAATGCTCCACACCTCCCCTTTTCATGCAAATTTAATGATAATGATACCTTAGCTTCCTACGCTAATGGCATATATGATTACTATGATGTGGCATGAATAGAAGATTTAATTTCTTTTAAGGGTGCTTATGAAATTGAATCTTTCTTTGAAAAGTATGAAGCTTTTGATGATGATGTTTATAGACCTGAAAATTTTGCCATCCTTAGACATTGCTATGATAATTATAAATACAATTCCGATATTGATGAATTTATTTAGAAAATCTCCACTTTCTGAGAAGAGACTAATATTTTGTAGGAGTCTATGGAAGAAGGAATTGATGAAATTGTGAGCTCATTGGATGAAAAAGATGATGAGGAGAGCAAAGAACAAGCGGAGGAAGAGCAGATTAGCTACCCGCACCCACCTTCTAATGAGAGTAACCCTCCAACTCATACATTGTTTAATGTCTCTTCATTCTTACCGAAGGATGAATGCTATGATAATTGCTATGATCCCATTGATTCTTTTGAAATATCCCTTTTTGATGAACTTGATGCTTGCTATGCTTGTGGCCAAGATGCCAATATGAATTATGCTTACGGATATGAACTTGCTATAGTTCCTTATATTAAGAATGAAGTTGTTTCTATTGCACCCACACATGATAGTCCTATTATCTTTTTGAATTCTCCCAACTACACTATATCAGAGAAGTTTTCCCTTATTAAGGATTATATTGATGGGTTGCCTTTTACCGTTGCACATGATGATTTTGATGAATATATTATGCATGTGCTTGCTGCTCCTATTTGCAATTATTATGAGAGAGGAACTACATTTCCGCTTCTTTATGTTTCCGATACGATAAAATTACAAGAAACTTCTTATGTTGTGTACTGGCCTTTACTTGATGTGCATGAATTGTTCTTGTATGAAATGCCGATGCATAGGAAGACAGTTGGAATCCGTCATTGCATGATATATGTTGCTTTGTGCTCACTATTAAATGCCAAATCATTGTTAGTTAAAATTGGCTTTGAAATACCTTGGGATCCGGGTGGATCCATTACTTGAGCACTTTATGCCTAGCTTAATGGCTTTAAAGAAAGCGTTGCCAGGGAGACAACCCGGAAGTTTTAGAGAGTCATTTATTTCTCTTGAGTGCTTTTCTAAAGTTTAAAAACAAAAAATATAGAGGGGAAATTAAAACTTCACAAAAAGAAAAGTGAAAGTGAGATAGACGAGCACCGTGGAAGCGGGAGCTAGCCTTGAACTTTGTTCATGCCCTTGGAAAATTTCTGAATCTTAATTATAGAAAATTTTCAACAAAAATAATTATCCCCTTGTACAATTTCATTGTATTATAAAAATAATGTGGCAAGGTTTGCCTTTAGGATGATTAAATTGCTTGTTGGTTTGTGCGGTGCAAAACAGAAACTTTGGCTGTAGTGCTCGATTTTACATTTTTTTACTGGAACGTTAAATGGTTCTGAAACCTTTTGCACTGTCTTGCTATACAAAATGTTTATATTTCCTAATTGTTTCAGAATTTGTTGATTTACATAAGTATGGTGGATGTTCAAATCTTTATAGACTGTCTTGTTTTCACAGATTGCTGTTATAACTTCATTATTTGCATATGTTTGAATTCTTGTTGAAGCCTCCTTGACTTGAGGCCATAGAATTGTGATAGCATACAGTGGGTAATGTTTGTTTATAATTATACAATAATGTTATAGCATTACATGATGGGATTTCATTACCATATTCACTAACCCCGCCACTAAAAGTTCTGTTGAGTTTTGTGTGGATGAAGTGATCAAAGATCGAGGAGGTCTCGATATGAGGAGAAGGAGGAGAGGGAACAGCTCAAGCTTGGGGATTCCCAAGGCACCCCAAGTAGATATTCAAGGAGACTCAAGCATCTAAGTTTTGGGATGCCCCGGAAGGCATCCCATCTTTCTTCAACAAGTCTCGGTATGTTTTCGGTTTCGTTTCGTTCATGTGATATGTGTAAATCTTGGAGCGTCTTTTGCATTTACTTTTCACTTTTCTTTTATGCACCATGCTGGTGTGAGATAGTCCATGGTTGATTTATAGAATGTTCATTGCACTTCACACATATCTTTTGAGCATGGCTTTATAGAATGCTTCATGTGCTTCACTTATATCGTTTGAAGTTTGGATTGCCTATTTCTCTTCACATAGAAAACCGTTGTTTGAAGAATGCTCTTTCGCTTCACTTATATTTATTATAGCATGGTCTTTTGTAGAAATAATTAAACTCTCATGCTTCACTTAGATCTATTTAGAGAGTCAAAAAGGAATTGTTCAATTGCATGGTTAGTCATAAAATCCTACATAAAACTTATGGATCACTGAATATGATATGTTTGATTCCTTGCAATATTTTTGCGATATGGAGATGATAATATTTGGGAGGTACTAGTAAATGGTTGTGTTTAGTAAGAATATTGGTGTTAAGGTTTGTGATTCCCAAAGCATGCATGTATAGTCCCTCGTTATGCTATGAAGTTGGAGCATGATTTATTATTGATTGTCTTCCTTATGAGTGGGGGTCGGGGACGAGCGATGGTCTTTTCCTACCAATATATCCCCCTAGGGGCATGCGTAGTAGTACTTTGCTTCGAGGGCTAATGAACTTTTGCAATAAGTATATGAGTTCTTTATGACTAATGTGAGTCCATGGATTATACGCACTCTTACCTTTCTGCAATTTGCTAGCCTCTACGGTACTGTGCGTTACCCTTTCTCACATCGAGACGTGGTGCAAACTTCGCAGGTGCATCCAAACCCCATGATATGATACACTCCATCACACATAAGCCTTATTATATCTTCCTCAAAACAGCCACCATACCTACCTATTATGGCTTTTCCATGGCCATTCCGAGATATATTGCCATGCAACTTCCACCACTTCCGTTTGATGACTTGAGCATTCATTATCATATTGCTTTGCATGATCATATAGCTGACATAGTAGTTGTGGTTCAGCCACCATTCATCATTTTTCATATATGTTATGCTAGATCATTGCACATCCTGGTACATGTTAGAGGCATTCATATAGAGTCATACTTTGTCATAGGTATCGAGTTGTAATTTTTATTTCTTTTGAGTTATAAGTAAATAGAAGTGTGATGATCATCATTATTCATTTTTAGAGCAGTGCCTCAGTGAGGAAAGGATGATGGAGACTATGATTCCCCCACAAGTAGGCATGAGACTCCGGACAATGAGAAAAAAAAGAAACAAAGAAAAGAAGAAAAGAAAGAAAAAGAAAGAAAGAAAGAAAAAAAGGAAAAAGAAAAAATAAATAAACAAAGAGAGAACTTATTACACAGTGTCATCCCTGGATCGGTAATGCTGACACACACAGTACTCGAAGGATTTATAACAGAGTAGCAATCACACACTTATTACATCAGATGTCTCAAGGGAGAACTTATTACAATAATATGGCTTAAGGCCATCTAATACGATAACAACGGAAGGCTTGGAAGATAAAGTGAGTCCATCAACTCCAACGGCATAGCTGAGCTGCACGGCAACGACCTAACGAACCTTACTCCTCGTCTGAAAAGTTTGCAACATAATACGTTGCAGCCCAAAAAACGGGTCAGCACATGGAATATGCTGGCAACATAACACAGTAGAGCAAGAACAGAATAATGCTATCACTACATGCATTTATGGCTGGTGGAAAGCTCTATGGTTACAATTTTGTGAAAAGCCAATTTTCCCCTAAAACAAAGGAATAGATTTTAATTTAACTATCATGGTGGTTGAACAACATTGAGAAGGTTCCTCCAACTCAATCCCAATTAAAGTGATTAACAACCCAACAATATTAATTAAACATGATGAGATACATGTGATAACCCAAGTACTAGATACTCAAGAATTGTCCATAACTGGGGACACGGCTAACCATGATTAGATTGTACACTCTGCAGAGGTTTGCGCACTTTTCCCCACAAGAATCGAT
The DNA here is from genome assembly GCA_034509565.1 of Triticum monococcum. NCBI lineage: Eukaryota > Viridiplantae > Streptophyta > Magnoliopsida > Poales > Poaceae > Triticum > Triticum monococcum. The sequence goes on from CM067847.1 coordinate 516,518,603, forward strand.
CGCCTCCGTTGGATTTCTCGCACTACAGGGTGTTTGAGAAATGGATGACCAAGACACAGTCTTTCAGAAACATTAACTCTCTACTCCAGACAGACCATACCAAACCTACATGCCACTACCTCCTGATCTGCCTCTTCAAGAGCTTCACGTAACATACTCAACTATGCTAGAGCCCATAATAGCTTGTGGCTGCACACAAAAGTTTCTAGCATGAATCATCTCAGTTCCCTTGAGCCTGGGTGGCGGTCCATAGGAAGATCACACGGTACCCCGGGATTTCCAAAAATACAGGCAACACTGGGTTCCCAGGTGCCTCAATCCACCCAGTTGTTTGATTAAGTTGCCACCTTAAGTTGAACCATTAATTAACAAACTCACATCTGTCATGGATTTCACTCAAACCCAAACCACGTCTATGAGCATAGCATAGCATAGTAATATAAGCGAGCGTAGAAGTAAGCCCCGAGGGTTTGAATATAACAGCGCAATAGGTTCTACCTCATCAACTACTACCCAACCCACAAGTTAATGACATCCTAATCATGCAATGTTTGAGGATTGGAACTAATGCATAAAAACTGGGTGATAAAGGGGTATGATCAAAGTATTACTTGCCTTGCTGACGATCCGTGAATCCTAGAGACTCGTAGTAACACGCTTCGCACTCCGGGAATTCTATCGCAAGCAAACAATAGCATACATAAGTAACAAGCAACGATGCACAAGCAAAACTCAAATAAAAGAGGTTGAACAGAAAGTTCAACTTAAGAACTCCGGTTCGCAAAAAGAATCAAATCAAACGGAGCAACGAAACTCAAACGGCGAAAGAAAGAAGCTTCGTTTACTAATCTGAAACTAGGTCAAATTTTATAGTAGCAAAAACTTGTTTCAGTTGGTTAAACGGAAAGAGGGTTTCGAGATGAAACTCCAGGCTCTTGAATCTCCTGATTCCGATAAATGAGCGAAAAGATAAACAGAAACTAAGATCGGATCAGAAATCACGATCAGAAAAATCGTGGAATAAATCCGAGAAAAAGAAAAACGATGAACAGATTAACGAACGGGCGTTCGTTATCTAGATCTAAACAAAGAACGCGTTCGTTAAAACGAACGAACGAGCGAACGCTCGCTAAATAAATAAACCATAGAAAAACTGATCTATTAAAAAAACAAAAACTAGGGTTTCGAAAAAAATAAACCGTACGGTTTTTAAAAAAACCGACGGCTCGGATCCGGCGGATACCTCCGGCGAGAGGTCCGGCGAGGCGGAGTGCGGGGCGGCGGCTCGCGGGGCGGCGGGGCATGGTGGCGGCGGCGGCAAGCGGCGGCGAGCGCGGGCGGCGGCGGCTGTGGGCGGCGGGGTTGGCGGCGGTGGTGGTGGTGTTGGGGCTCGGGGCGGCGGCATATATAAAGGGGGCGGGGCGGCGACTTGGAGGAGGGGGCAAGGCGTGGTGGAGGCGGAGTCCAACTCGGACTCCGGTCCGAGTGGCGGCGGCGGCGGCGCATGCGCGCAGGAGACGGCGGCTGGGTCGGCCTGGCTCGGCTGGGCCTTAGGCCTAGTCGGGCGCGGGAACTTAAAAAAAAATCGCCAGCCGAAATAAAATCCCAGAAAATAAAATAAAAATCTAAAAATGCCAAAACAAATTTTCACCGTCTAAATAAAATATTTAGAACAAGATGAACATTTTCTTGGCCCTAAAATGCAATTTTGAAAACGTGCAATTTTTCTAATGCAAATAAAATCCGAATAAAATCAAATAAATGATTTTAATATTTTTCCTCAAATATTTCAATTATTTTGGAGAAGTCATATTATCCCCTCTCATTTATTTTAATGTGAAATATTTTCCAGAGAGAAAAATAATTGAAATCAAAAATCCTTGTTTCAATATTTGATAAAAATCAAATATGAAAATAGGGAAATCCCCAACTCTCTCCGAGTGTCCTTGAGTTGCTTAGGATTTTCGAGGATCGCGAGACGAAAAGCAAATGAAATATGATATGCATGGATGACTATGTATAACATTCCAAATTGAAAATTTGGGATGTTACAAACCTACCCCCCTTAAGATGAATCTCGCCCTCAAGATTCGGGTTGGCCAGAAAATAGGTGTGGGTGGTCTTTGCGAAGATCATCCTCTCGTTCCCAGGTGGCTTCATCCTCGGTGTGGTGGCTCCACTGAACTTTGCAAAACTTGATAACCTTACTGCGGGTGACTCTGCTGGCAAACTCAAGAATCTTAACTGGTTTCTCCTCATAAGTCAAATCACTGTCCAACTGAATCGCCTCCAAGGGTACTGTATCTCTTAGCGGTATATCTGCCATCTCAGCATGACACTTCTTCAGCTGTGAAACGTGAAACACGTCATGAACTCCTGACAATCCCTCGGGTAACTCCAACTTGTAGGCAACTTCTCCCATCCGTTCCAAAATACGATACGGTCCTACAAATCTCGGGGCTAACTTTCCCTTAACTCAAAAACGTTTCACTCCTCACAAGGGTGATACTCGCAGATATGCTCGGTCTCCAATTTCATAGGTTACCTCCTTGCATTTTGAGTCTGCATAACTCTTCTGCCTGGACTGAGCAATCTTCAGTCTGTCACGAATCAATTTAACCTTCTCCTCAGTTTCCTTGATCAAGTCTGGTCCAAACAACTGTCGGTCTCCTACCTCATCCCACATTAACGGTGTTCTGCACCTTCGTCCATACAGGGCTTCAAACGGTGACATCTTCAAACTGGCTTGATAGCTATTATTGTATGAAAACTCTGCGCATGGCAAATTGTCACCCCAACTAGATCCATAATCTAGCACACATGCTCTCAACATGTCCTCCAGAATTTGGTTGACTCTCTCTGTTTGTCGATCCGTCTACGGGTGAAATGCTGTACTAAACTCCAATCTCGTTCCCAAAGTCTGGTGCAACTGGTGCCAAAACTTTGAGGTGAACTGTGTTCCTCGATCTGATATGATGGTCCTCGGAACTCCATGCAGACATACGATCCTGGACATATATATCTTGGCCAACTTTGCACTTGTATAGGTGGTTTTCACTGGGATGAAGTGAGCTACTTTGGTCAAGCGATCAACTACTACCCATATGGAATCATATCCCGCTTTAGTCCTGGGAAATCCAGTGATAAAGTCCATGCCCAGTTTATCCCACTTCCATTCGGGTATCGGCATAGGGTGTAACAGCCCTGCTGGCTTCTGATGCTCTGCCTTCACACGCTGACATACATCACATATGGCTACATACTCGGCAATATCCTTCTTCATACCAGTCCACCAAAAACGTTCCTTCAAATCCAAATACATCTTGGTGTTTCCAAGGTGTATCGAGTATGGTGAGTCATGGGCATCTTGAAGTACTAACTTCCTGATCTCCTGGTTATTGGACACATAGATTCGGTCCTCAAACCATATGGTATCATGCTCATCCTCACGAAAACCTTTGGCCTTTCCTTTGGCCATCTTCTCCTTTATCTCGGCAATCTCTTTGTCATCCTTCTGAGCTTCCCGAATCTTGTCCAGCAATGTCGACTGGACCTCCATTGTTGCAATGAATCCTCTAGGAACAATCTCCAATCGAAGTTCCATGATGTCCTCTGCTAATTCCTTCGGCAATCCCTTACTTTCAAGGATATTAGCATAACTCTTCCGGCTGAAAGCGTCTGCTATGACATTGGCCTTTCCTGGATGATAGTGTAGCTTCATGTCATAATCCTTTATAAGCTCCAACCATCTCCTCTGTCGAAGGTTCAACTCCTTCTGGGTGAAAATGTACTTCAAACTCTTATGGTCCGTGTACACACCACAACGGTTTCCAATAAGGTAATGTCTCCAGGTCTTCAATGCATGCACTATGGCTGCTAACTCTAAATCATGTGTGGCATAGTTCAACTCATGAGGTTTTAGTTGTCGTGAGGCATACGAAACAACTCTCCCGTCCTACATAAGCACACATCCAAGTCCTAAGCATGAGGCATCACAGTACACTTGGAACTCCTTATGTATATCTGGCAGTGTTAGCACTGGCGCTGTAGTCAAACGTTTCTTCAACTCTTGGAAACTTGCCTCGCAATCTTCTGTCCATTTAAACTTAGTATCCTTCTTCAACAGTTCAGTCATTGACTTTGCAATCTTGGAAAAATTCTCGATGAATCTCCGGTAGTATCCTGCGAGTCCAAGAAAGCTGCGGATCTCGCTAACTGAGGTGAGTGCCAACCATTCAGTGACTGACTGAACTTTGCTGGGGTCTACTGCTATACCTTCTCCCGATATAACATGTCCAAGGAACCCGACTTCCTTCAACCAAATTTTGCATTTGCTAAACTTAGCATACACCTGGTGTTCCCTGAGTTTCTCGAGAACTAAGCGCAAATGCTCCTTGTGCTCCTCCTTGTTCTTCGAGTATACCATAATATCATCAATAAACACCACAACAAACTTGTCCAAATACTCCATGAACACCTTGTTCATCATGCTCATGAAATAGGTAGGGGCGTTAGTCAGTCCAAATGACATGACCATGTACTCGTATAATCCATATCGTGTGGTGAACGTTGTCTTCGGTATATCCTTCTGTCGTATCTTCAACTGATGATACCCCAATCGCAAATCGATCTTCGAAAACACTTTAGCTCCTTGCAAATGATCAAACAGATCGTTGATCATCGGCAGTGGGTACTTGTTCTTAATCGTCACTTCATTTAATGCTTGATAATCAACAACCATCCTTAGGGATTTATCCTTCTTCTCAACCAAAAGTACTGGGGCTCCCCAAGGTGATGAACTTCTTCGGATGTATCCTTTCTCCAATAACTCCTTGATCTGTTTCTTAATTTCTTCCATATCATTTGCGGGCATCCGATAGGGTCTCTTGGATATTGGTCCTGTACCTGGCAACAGCTCTATCAAAAACTCAATGTCTCTCTCCGGTGGCATGCCTGGTAACTCCTCTGGAAAAACATCTGCGTAATCCTTCACTATAGGCACTTCCTCCTGAACAACTCCCGTAAAGGCATTCACTTGACTCCTCCTAGGCACATGCCTAGATACATACTTAATCCTTTTTCCTTCCGGGGTGGTGAGATAAATCGACTTACTAGCACAGTCAATGCTTCCTCCAAACTTTGACATCCAGTCCATACCCAATATCACATCCAATCCTTGTGACTCCAAGATAATTAGGTCAGACGGAAAAACATGTGTACCAATGGTTAAGGGTATCTGGTCACACCATCGGCTAGCCATATACTCTGCTCCGGGTGAACTCACTAAAAGAGGGGTCCTAAGGGTTTGGGTTGGTAGTTTAAACTTATCCACGAATCCTCTTGATATGTATGAATGTGATGCACTAGTATCGAAAAGAACAAGAGCGGTAAATGACTTAACCAAAAACTTACCTATTACCGCGTCCGGCTGCTCTTCAACCTCCTCCATGTTAACGTGGTTGACTTGTTCTTTGTTGAATGGTTTTGGCTTCTTCCCAGTGCTCCCATTTCCATTTCCATTCTTTCCTTCAGGGCACTCCATGGCGTAGTGTCCAGTCTTCCCGCACTTGAAACAAGTAACATGACTTAAGTCCCTTTTGGCGGGTGTGGCTGGGTTGGGGCGGTTATGATTATTGTTGGTTCCGTTCCCATTCCCATTCTTAGAACCATTGTGGTTATGCGATCCTCCTCCAGTGTGGTTGTGACCTCCATGGTTATGAACAAGTCCTCCCGAGTTCGGGATTAGGTGAGGCTTCTGCTGAGCTCCTGAGTTATACTTCCCTTGTCCATACTTTCTCTTGTGGCTCTCAGTCTGCTGCTGCTTCCCTTCAATCATAAGAGCCTTATCTACCAACTCCTGGTAGTTGTTGAAGGTTGCTACCATCAACTGCATACTCATCTCATCATTCAGCCCTTCCATAAACTTCTCCTGCTTCGCGGCATCTGTGGCCACATCATCAGGGGCGTAGCGAGATAACTTGCTAAACTCATCCCCGTACTGAGCCACAGTACGGTTCCCCTGGCATAAGTTGCGGAGCTCCCACTTCTTCATTTGCATAGCTCTAGTGGAGACATGGGCTGTGCGGAAAGCTTGCTGAAACTGGTCCCAAGTGACATTGGCTATAGGAAAAGTGGTTGTGTAATTCTCCCACCATGAGGATGCTGGTCCATCCAATTGATGTGCGGCAAAGCGCACTCTCTCAGCATCTGTGCAACCTGCAGTGGTCAACTCCCTTCCAATACGGCATAGCCAATCATCTGCAACTATGGGCTCGGTGCTACTGGAAAACACCGGCGGCTGTAACCTTAGAAAACAGGCTAGGTTGTCCATGGGCGGCGGGTTGTTGTTGTTGTTGTTGCCCTGATTCTGAACTAGCAATTGCATCAACGCATTCTGATGTTGGATCAACTAGGTGAGCTCCGGTGGGAAGGCAAAACCGGTGTCACGTCTCGGAGGCATCTGAGGGGTTTAGATGGAAGAGATTAGAATAGAAAAGATGTCTAATGAGAAAACACTACCCATATGCACATGAGACAAACACAATCATTTCACTCAATTAATCAAGCAAGGGCGTACAAACGATCTAGAACTATCGCACAAGTGCTCAACTACTACTAAATACATGGGGGAATACTAGTAATATATGGTAGTCATCTAGAAATTTTGATCGGTGGAACACTCCATGATGTCTGCTCCAGCTTCGTCTTCAAAGTCATCATCACTAGGATCGGAATCGGTGTCGTCGATGATGATGTAGTTGTCCGGGCAAGTGGGATCTTCGTCTTCGTCTCCCGGTGCTGGTCCTCCCATGAATACTCCGATCGTCTTGACTAGGTCGTCATTCTTCTCAAGTAGTGTCTAGATTTCCTCCTCATATCCATCGCGTGTAAACTTGAGTTATTCCTCCAGTTTGATGATCCTAGTCTTCGCCTTCTTCAAGTCCATCATGTCCGCGCACATCTGGTTTTCCTAACGTCAGATGTGCTGGTTTAACTCCTGGATGAAAGCTGCAATGGATCTATCCTTCCTGGTGCTGATTACTTCCCATTTCTCGTCTCGGCGCCCACATATTTGGTAAATAGTGTCCTTAAGCTCCCTGTTGTAAGATTCTCCAATGCGTCCCATAGTAATGTGGGCTGCCATGCTCTTTCCTAGACTCCAGGTGGGTGCTTCGAAAGAAAACTCTATGGGTTTAGAAGTTGGCGAGAACGTCCTTCCTGGAACTTGTACTTGAATCATCCAGCGCTCCTCTTCAGGTAAAGTGGCGTTGTACAACCCGGTGAAGCTTGGTATTCCAATGTTCAAGTACCTAGTGACTTCCTTCAAGTGGCGTCCAAAACGTGTGTCTTCATCCGGTTGTGCAAACTTGTTCTTCATCTCCGTCATCCTAAAGAGTAGAAAATGGAGAGGAGTCAGAAATGAGTAGAGAAGTGTGACCTAGGGTTTATCTTAGTGGTCATGTCCTACACTCAGCGTGTGCTCTGATACCATCTTGTAGCGACCCGACCTTAGATGGTCAAGTCTCTGTGCTTCAGTGTCATCCCTGGATTGGTAATGCTGACACACACAGAACTCGAAGGATTTATAACAGAGTAGAAATCACACACTTATTACATCGGATTTCTCAAGAGAGAACTTATTACAATAATATGGCTTAAGGCCATCTAATATGATAACAGCGGAAGGCTTGGAAGATAAAGTGAGTCAATCAACTCCAACGACATAGCTGAGCTGTACAGCGACGACCTAACGAACCTTACTCCTCGTCTGAAAAGTCTGCAACATAATACGTTGCAGCCCGAAAACGGGTCAGCACATGGAATATGCTGGCAATATAACACAGTAGAGCCAGAACAGAATAATGCTATCACTACATGCATTTATGGCTGGTGGAAAGCTCTATGGTTACAATTTTGCGAGAAGCCAATTTTTCCCTACAACAAAGGAATATATTTTAATTTAACTGTCATGGTGGTTGAACAACATTGAGAAGGTTCCTCCAACTCAATCCCAATTAAAGTGATTAACAACCCAACAATATTAATTAAACATGATGAGATACATGTGATAACCCAAGTACTAGATACTCAATAATTGTCCATAACCGGGGACACGGCTAACCATGATTAGATTGTACACTCTGTAGAGGTTCGCGCACTTTTCCCCACAAAACTCGATCGCCTCCGTTGGATTTCTCGCAATACAGGGTGTTTGAGAAACGGATGACCGAGACAGAGCCTTTCAGAAACATTAACTCTCTACTCCGGACAGACCATACCAAACCTACATCCCACTACCTGCTGATCTGCCTCTTCAAGAGCTTCATGTAACTTACTCAACTATGCTAGAGCCCATAATAGCTTGTGGCTGCACATGGAAGTTTCTAGCATGAATCATCTCAGTTCCCTTGAGCCTGGGTGGCGGTCCATAGGAAGATCACACGATACCCCGGGATTTCCAAAAATACAGGCAACACTGGGTTCCCCAGGTGCCTCAATCCACCCAGTTGTTTGATTAAGTTGCCACCTTAAGTTGAACCATTAATTAACAAACTCACATCTGTCATGGATTTCACTCAAACCCAAACCACATCTACGAGCATAGCATAGCATAGTAATATAAGCGAGCGTAGAAGTAACTCCCAAGGGTTTGAATATAACAGGGCAATAGGTTCTACCTCATCAACTACTTCCCAACCCACAAGTTAATGACATCCTAATCATGGAATGTTTGAGGATTGGAACTAATGCATAAAAACTGGGTGATAAAGGGGTATGATCAAAGTGTTACTTGCCTTGCTGACGATCCACGAATCCTAGAGACTCGTAGCAACACGCTTCGCACTCCGGGAATTCTATCGCAAGCAAACAATAGCATACATAAGTAAAAAGCAACGATGCACAAGAAAAACTCAAATAAAAGAGGTTGACTAGAAAGTTCAACTTAAGAACTCTGGTTCGCAAAAAGAATCAAATCAAACGGAGCAACAAAACTCAAACGGCGAAAGAAAGAAGCTTCGTTTACTAATCTGAAACTCTAGGCGCTTGTTTTATAGGCGCTTCGTTTACAACAAAAGTCAAATTTTATAGTAGTAAAAACTTGTTTGAGTTTGTTAAACGGAAAGAGGGTTTCGAGATGAAACTCTAGGCGCTTGAATCGCCTGATTCCGATAAACGCGTGAAAAGATAAACAGAAACTAAGATCGGATCAGAAATCACGATCAGAAAAATCGCGGAATAAATCCGAGAAAAAGAAAAATGATGAACAGATTAACGAACAGACGTTCGTTATCTGGATCTAAACAAAGAACGCGTTCGTTAAAACGAACGAACGCTCGCTAAATAAATAAACGGGAGAAAAACCGATCTATTAAAAAACGAAAACTAGGGTTTCGAAAAAATAAAACGAACGATTTTAAAAAAACCGATGGCTCGGATCCGGCGGATACCTCCGGCGAGAGGTCCAGCGAGGCAGGGTGCGGGGCGGCGGCTCGCGGGGTGGTGGGGTTTGGCGGCGGGGCTTGGCGGCTGCGGCGGCGAGCACGGGCGGCGGCGGCTGCACGAGGCAGCGGCGGCTGCGGGCGGCGGGGTTGGCGGCTGTGGTGGTGGTGTTGGGGCTCGGGGCGGCGGTGTATATAAAGGGGATGGGGGCGGCGACTTGGAGGAGGGGGCAAGGCGCGGCGGAGGCGGAGTCCAACTCGGTCTCCGGTCCGAGTGGCAGCGGCGGCGGCGCGCGCGCAGGAGGCGGCAGCGACGGCTGGGCCGGCCTGGCTCGGCTGGGCCTTAGGCCCAGTCGCGCGCGGGAACTTTTTTCTTTTAAAAAAAATCGCCTGCCGAAATAAAATCCTAGCAAAATAAATAAAAATCTAAAATGCCAACACAAATTTTCACCGTCTAAATAAAATATTTATAACAAGATGAACATTTTCTTGGCCCTAAATGCAATTTTGAAAACGTGCAATTTTTCTAATGCAAATAAAATCTGAATAAAATCAAATAAAATCAAATAAATGATTTTAATATTTTTCCTCGAATATTTCAATTATTTTGGAGAAGTCATATTATCTCCTCTCATTTATTTTAATATGAAATATTTTCCGGAGAGAAAAATAATTAAAAACAAAAATCCTCGTTTCAATATTTGATAAAAATCAAATATGAAAACAGGGAAATCCCCAACTCTCTCCGAGGGTCCTTGAGTTGCTTAGGATTTTCGAGGATCGCGAGACGAAAAGCAAATGAAATATGATATGCATGGATGACTATGTATAACATTCCAAATTGAAAATTTGGGATGTTACACATTGTTAGTAACCTTTACCACACTTGTGCATCAAAGTAGCACCATGTTTTCATATGGAGAGTCTCCTATATTGTCACTTTCATATGCTAGTGGGAATTTTTCATTATAGGATTACATGCACACCCACTTAGTTTTCATACTAAGCTTTCATACAATCCTCGTTGCATGGCAATCCGTACTCCTAACATTGATATCAATTGATGGGCATCTCCATAGCCCGTTGGTTAGCCGCGTCGATGTGAGACTTTCTTATCTTTTTGTCCTCTCTATATTTACCCTTATCATCGTACTCTATTCCACCTCTAGTGCTATATCCATGGCTTGCACTCATGTATTGCGTGAGGGTTGAAAAAGCTGAAGCGCATTAAGAAGTATGAACCAATTGCTTAGCTTGTCATCAGGGTTATGCATGATAAATACTTTGTGTTAAGAAGATAGAGCATGACACGACTATATGATTTTGTAGGGATAGCTTTCTTTAGCGTTGATATTTTGAAAGGCATGATTGTTTGTTGGGATGCCTGAGTACTGATGTCTTTATGACAAATTATAGACTATTGCTTTGAATCACTTATGTCTTAATATTCATGCCATGATTAGATATATGATCAAGTTTATGCTAGGTAGCATTCCACATAAAAAATTATCTTTTTTATCATTTACCTACTCGAGGACGAGCAGGAATTAAGCTTGGGGATGCCGATACGTCTCCATTGTATCTATAATTTTTGATTGTTTCATGCCAATATTAAAGAACTTTCACATATTTTTGGTAACTTTTTATATGATTTATTGGACTGACCTATTGATCCAGTGCCCAGTGCCAGATCCTGTTTTTTGTCTCACGGAAAATCCATATCAAGCGAAGTCCAATTGCAATAAAATTCTACGGAGAATTATTTTGGAATATATGTGATTTTTGGGAGTTGGAATCACCGCAAACGGAGGCCCACACCGCCCACAAGACACTAGGGCGCGCCAGAGGCCCCTGGCGCGTGGTGGTGGGTTGTTCCCTCCTCGAACGTCGGTTGGAGCTCTACTTTGGGCGCAAGGAAGCTTATATCTGGAAAAAATCGTGTTAAAATCTCAGCGCAATCGGAATTACGGATCACCCGGAATATAAGAAATGATTTTTGGCTAGATCTGGGGAACGAGAAACAGGAGAGAACAGAGAGGGAGATCCAATCTTGGAGGGGCTCCTGCCCCTCCGCCGCCATGGAGGCCATGGACCAGTGGGGGAACTCTCCTCCCATCTAGGGGAGAGGCCAAGGAAGAAGAAGGAGGGGGGCTCTCTCCCCCTCTCTCTCGGTGGCGCCGGAGTGCCGCCGGGGCAGCGATCAGGACGGCGATCTACATCAACAATCTAGCTACCATCAACACCAACTTTCTCCCTCTCTATGCAGCGGTGTAACAATTCTCCCCGCTGTAATCTCTACTTAAACATGGTGCTCAACTCCATATATTATTTCCCAATGATATTTGTCTATCATGTGATGTTTGAGTTGGTATGATTGTATGTTTTATTCATAGTGTTGTCCTATGGTGCCCTCCATTCTCGTGCAAATGTGAGGGGCCCCCGCTGTAGGGTGTTGAAATATGTTCATGGTTAGCTTATGGTGGGTTGCGAGAGTGACAAAAGCTTAAACCTGAGTAGGTGGCCTATGGCGTATGGTATAAAGAGGACTTGATACTTAATTCTATGTTTTCACGACCTTAATGATCTTTAGTAGTTGCGGATGCTTGCTAGAGTTCCAATCATAAGTGCATATGATCCAAGTAGTGAAAGTATGTTAGCTCATGCCTCTTCCTCATATAAAATTACAAGAATGATTACCGGTACTTGTTATCAATTGCCTAGGGACAAATGACTATCTTGTTGACAAAAGCTATCCACTTTTATTACCTTGCAATTTATCTGTAGTTTTATTCTCACAAAGTACTCATATTTTTATTCTTGCAAAATAGTTCATACTTGTTTCCGGTAAAGCAAACGTCAAGTGTGCATAGAGTTGTATCGGCAGACAATAGAACTTGAGGGAATATTTGTTCTACCTTTAGCTCCTCGTTGGGTTTGATACTCTTATTTATCGAAAGAGGCTACAAACGATCCCATATACTTGTGGGTTATCACCAAGTATGATGTTAACCATAGAATTGCATCACCTTATCATCCTCAGTCTAGTGGTCAAGTTGAACTTAGCAGCAAAAGAAATAAAATTAATTTTGCAAAAGACTGTCAATAGGTCCAGGAAGAATTTGTATAAGAAATTAGATAATGCACTGTGGGCTTATAGAACAACATATAAAAATCCTATGGGTTTGTCTCCTTATAAAATGGTTTATGGAAAAGCTTGTCATTTGCCTCTTGAGTTAGAACATAAAGCATATTGGGCAATTGTAGCGACCAGACCTTAAACGGTCCAATCTCTGTGCCCAGGTGTCATCCCTGGATCAGTAATGCTGACACCACACAATACTTGAAGGATTTATAACAGAGTAGCAATCACACACTTATTACACCGCATGCCTCAAAAGAGAGCTTATTACAATAAATATGGCTTAATGCCATCTAATAACGATAACAACGGAAGGCTTGGAAGATAAGTGAGTCCATCAACTCTAACGGCATCACTTAGTATAGAACCACGACCAAAAGGCACCTTAGTCGTCGTCTGAAAAGTCTGCAACATTAACGTTGCAGCCCGAAACGGGTCAGCACATGGAATATGCTGGCAATGTAACACATAGAGGGCAATGAAAAAGTAATGCTACACTACATGCATATTTGGCTGGTGGAAAGCTCTATGGATACAGTTTTTGCGTAAAGCCAATTTTTCCCTACTTCAAAGGACTAAATTTTATTTAACTATCATGGTAGTTGTTAAACATTGAGAATGGTTGACAGCATTCTCAATCCCAATTAAGCATCATCATTAAACAAAACCCGGCAAATTAATTTTAGAGTAACATGATGAGATTCACATGATAATCTAGGTACTAGATACTCAAGATGTCCATAACCGGGGACACGGCTAACCATGATTAGTTTATACACTCTGCAGAGGTTTGCGCACTTTTCCCCATAAGACTCGATCTCCTCCGTTGGATTTCTCGCACTACATGGTGTTTGAGAAACGGATGACCGAGACATAGTCTTTCAGAAGTGCTAGCACCTTACGAACGGGTAGACCGTACCAACCTACATCCCCTACAGCTGCTAGTCTACCACTGTAAGAGTTCGCACGACTTAGTCAACTATGCTAGAGCCCATAGTAGCTTGTGGCTGCACACGGAAGTTTCTAGCATGAATAATCTCATGATCCCTTTGAGTCTGGGTGGCGGTCCAAAAGAAAACAGGCAATCGCTGGAATACCCAGGTGCCTCAATCCACCCAGATGTGTATTTAAGTTGCCACCTTAGATAAACCATTAATTTAACAATCTCACATCTGTCATGGAAACACTCACCCAATCCACGTCTACTAGCATGGCATGGCATAATAAGCAAACGTAGAAGTAACTCCCAAAGTTTTGATAATAACATGTAATAGGTACTACCTCAACTACTTCCCAAACCCACAATTTAATTAGATCCTAATAATGCAATGTGTGAGGATTGATCTAATGCAATAAAACTAGGTAGTAGGAGGTATGATCAAAGTGTTACTTGCCTTCTGATAATCCGCAAAACCTAGCGATTCGAAATAGCAAGCGGCGCACTCCGGGTACTCTATCGCAAAACAAACAAGCATACAATAAGTACTCAACTAATGCACAGGTAAAACTAAAATAAGAGATATAAATAGAAAGTTTAACTTAAGAACTCCGGTTGGCAAAAGAATCAAATCGAACGAAGCAACGAAAGACAAACGGCAAAAGAAACAAGCTTTGTTTACTATTCTGGATCTAGGGCAATTTTTACAGTGGCAAAATCTTGTTTGAGTTGGTTAAACGGAAAGAGGGTTTCGAGACGAAACTCCAGGCACTTGAATCGCCTGATTCCGATAAACGGGCGAAAAGTTATACTAAAACGAACATCGGATCAGAGATCGCGATCAGAAAAATCGCGGATTAAATCCGAGAAAAGAAAAACGACGAACAGATTAACGAACAAACGTTCGTTAACTAGATCTAATCGACAAACACGTTTGTTAAAACGAACGAATGGGCGAATGCTCATTAAATAAATAAACCGGAAAAACCGATCTATTTAAAAAAAACAAAACTAAAAAAACCGAATGAACCGATGAAAAACCGATCGGTTTTCTAAAAAAACCGGTGGCGAGATCTACCTCCGGTGGCGGCGGATCCGGTGGTCCGGCGAGGCGGCGCGGCGGCGGTTCGGCGGCGGGGCGGCGCGGCGAGGCGGTGCGGCGGCGGCGGGGCAGCGAGGCGGCGCGGCGCGGCGGGGCGGCGGCAGCGGCTCTAGGGTTAGGGTTTGTGGCGGGGGCGCGGCCGGGCTGTCGGGCCTCGGGCGGCAGCTATTTAAAGGCCCGGCCAGGCAGAGTCCTGGCCGGTTACGGCCCAAAGTCAGTTCAGACTTTTTTTAAATAATTTCGCTAAAAAAATAAAAGGAATACTAAACGGATTCCAAAAATCCCGAAATAAATTTTCCCCGGCTTCGAAAATCAAGCCGCACAGGATGAACATTTATTTGGGGCCTAAATGCAATTTTGAAAAACACACATTTTTCCCAAATTCAAATAAAATAGCAAATAAAACCAAAATAAAATCTTATTTGATTTTTTATTAAATCATCAATATTTCTTTATTTTGGGAAAGTCATTTTATTCCCTCTCTCGTATTTTGATAATAGAAATAATTGACGATAAAATAAATAAAATCAAATGATCCTATTTTCAAAATTTGAGAAAACTCAAATATGGAAATAACGAAATCCCCAACTCTCTCCGAGGGTCCTTGTGTTGCGTAGAATTTTCTAGGATCAACCAAAATGCAGTAAAATATGCTATGCAATGATGATCTAGTGTATAACATTCCAAATTGAAAATTTGGGATGTTATAGCAATCAAAGAGCTTAACTATGATTTCAAACTTGCTGGTGAAAAGAGGTTATTTGATATTAGCTCATTAGATGAATGGAGAACCCAAGCTTATGAAAATGCAAAATTATTCAAAGAAAAATTTAAAAGATGGCATGACAAAAGAATCCAAAAACGTGAGTTTAAAGTTGGAGAATATGTTCTTTTGTACAAATCTCCTTTCGGATTCTTTACAGGAAAACTCCTCTCAAAATGGGAAGGCCCATATGTTATCAAGGAGTTTTATCGGTCTGGAGCCATCAAAATAAATAATGCCAAAGGTACTAACCCAAAGGTTGTCAATGGGCAACGAATAAAACATTATATCTCACGTACGTCCATTAATGTTGAAAGTAATATTATCCAAACTATGATATCGGAAGAACACATAAAAGAGTCCTACTGGAACACTTCAGAATCGTTAAAATAAGGAGGGACGTGATACGGTAAGCAAACGGACTCCGAAAAATCCACAAAAATATTTTTTGGCAGTTTTGGAATATTTAGAAAAATAGGAAAATAAGAAACTACCGGGAAGCGTACCCTGGTGGGCACAAGACACCAGGCGTGCCCAGGTGGGTTGTGCCCACCTGGGACACCTTCCGGTCTCTGTTTTTCTTCTGTTTGCTTGTCTCCCAAGATAAAAATCTATATATACTTCCCGAACCAGTTAACCACCATATCGCAGAGAAATCATTTGTTCTCTTTTTCTCGATGTTTCCCTGGTAGATCTGAAAATATATCGTCCCAAGACTCTGATGGAGAGAGTTATCTCTCACATCTCATTCCTGACCCAAAGACCTATGGGGACCTATCTCCTTATGGTCGAACTACCAATGACGAGCAGGATGCTCACTTGATGAGGATCGACGATTCAAGCTCGGAGGAGGAGGATGTGCCTCTACCTCAACCTGGGGGTATGCACGTGGAGTTCAAGAAGTCAAGTCTCCCTAAGAGAGCTAACCGGTCTAAAAACCGATCTATTCCTTTTCATTTTCGGCAGAAAAGCAAAGGGGATTTATGTGACAAGATCTTGAAGCTGGAGCTGGAAGTCGACGATTTAAAAGAGGAAGTTGCTCTCCTCAACTATAATATGAAAAAGTTGAAGCCAAGGTTGTCAGTATCACGATTCTATTGTACGATTCTACGACTTTACGATCCAAACTAAGACCTCTGATTCTACGATTTTGGTTCATAGAATCTACATTTTCACGATCCTGATAGTGAAGATTCTACGATTTGCGATCCTACCACGTACGGGAGCTCCGATCTGATTCAGAATCATGATTCTGACAACCTTGGTTGAAGGCACAATTCTCTTCACCACCAAATGAGAATTGAGTATTAGGTATGGGCACTCCCCTTGGCTTCCGCCAATCATGGGGGAGGTGCCCAGGTATCGTATCATCCCACTATCTTTTTACCTTTACTTATTTTAGTTTGATATTTTGCTTTAGATGAATAAAAGTTTATTTCAATCCTTTCTTTTCGAGAGTTTGCTTAGTGATCTATTCTTGTAATCTTGTGTAAGATATATAATAAAGTTTAGTTTGAGGTTTTGCTTTCTTTACTTTCATGTTGCAAATAGAAGTAAAAGAGAAAGGAAATAAATGAAGGAAAGGAAAAAAGATCATATACTATTCTTACGGTAGGTGATGACATCATATAAGGAAAAGTATAAGTAGACATTTTCATTAGAGATTGACAAACATAGCATTAGTCAATGATGCAACTCATGAAAGAAGTAATAAGGGAAGAAAAGATTCACATGTAAATATACTATCCTAGAAATCTTTTGTGATTGTGAGCCCTCATCAAAATATTATATGCCAAAATTGTTAACGTTGGACAAGGAAGACAACTCAATGGTTTATGTTTGTTTATATTCACATAGAAGTCATATTGTCATGAATCCTTTAACATGTGGTGCTTGCCCCTATCTTTGCTAGCCAAAAATTCCGCACTAAGTAGAGATGCTACTTGTGCATCCAAAAACCCTTAAACCCAAATCTTATTTTCAAGTGTCCACCATACCTACCTAGGGATTGAGCAAGATCCCTCAAGTAAGTTGTCATCAGTGCAAAAAGGCAATAAAATTGCTTCTAAAAGTGTGAGATCATTTAGTGTAAGAGAAAATTGAGCATTGCACGAGCTTGTGATGGTGAAGAATAAAAGCGACATACTGCATAGTAAAGGTCGCTATCACAAGGGGCAATGGAACATGACGTTCTTTTGCACTAAGGGGTTGAGCATACAAACAAATAAGTGCATGGCAGCCTTTGCTTCCCTCTATGAAGGGCCTATCTTTTACTTTTATGTATTTACCTTTATGCAAAGAGTCAAAGTTTTCCTTCTATTCCTTTTTATTTTTCTCCTTTGGCAAGCATCATGTGGTGAGGAAAGATCTAGGCACATATGTCCAGTTGAATATAGATAGCATGAGCTATTATTGTTGACATCACCCATGAGGTGAATACGTTGGGAGGCGAAACTATAAGCCCCTATCTTTCTATGTGTCCGGTTGAAACGTGTTGCTAATGTGTAAGCGGTGAGTGTTGGCAATCATGGAAGACTATATGATGGTTGAGTATGTGGACTTGCCTAAAGGCTCCGATACGTGACCCTTCCTGGAAAAAATGATGAATTGTAGTTACAAAGTTGACTGAGAACATAGTTTTCTGGTTTCCAATAGAGTTTATGCTTTATACTTCGATAGTGTGATGAATTGCTACCTATTCATGACAAGTCTATGATAAAAGTTTTATGTTAAAGTTTGTTGCTCTAATAATAATCCGCATGATGCTTCTATGTCCGTATTTTGTTTTTATCGTCACCCCTCTCTCTAAGCATGTGGACATGTTTTTCGATTTCAGTTTTCTCTTGAGGACAAGCGAGGTCTAAGCTTGGGGGAGTTGATACGTCCATTTTGCATCATGTTTACCTACTGTTATTTATAATGTTTTTATGCATAATAATGCGTTTTGGAGCAATTCTAATGCCTTTTCTCTCATAATATGCAAGGTACACACAAAGAGGAAGAATTCCAGCAGTTGGAAATCTGGACTTGAAAAAGCTAGATCAAGCTACCTATTCTGCACAACTCCAAATGAGCTAAAACTTCACGAGGATTTTTTATGGAATAAATAAGAAATACTGGAGCAAATAACCATCGGAGGGGGGCCACCTGGTGAGCACAAGACACCAGGGCGCGCCTGGCCCCCTAGGCGCGCCCTGGTGGGTTGTGCTCAGCCCAGCCCACCTCCGGTGCCCATCTTCTGGTATATAAGTCATTTTGACCTAGAAAAAAAAGGTAGAGGACTTTCGGGATGGAGCGCCGCCGTCGGAACTTGGGCAGGAGCACTTTTGCCATCCAGCGGAGCGATTCCGTCGGGGGAACTTCCCTCCTGGAGGGGGAAATCATTGTCATCATCATAACCAACAACTCTCCCATCTTGGGGAGGGCAATCTCCATCAACATCTTCAACAACACCATCTCCTCTCAAACCCTAGTTCATCTCTTGTGTTCAATCTGTGTACCGGAACTATAGATTGGTGCTTGTGGGTGACTAGCAGGGTTGATTACATCTTGTAGTTGATTACTATATGGTTTATTTGGTGGAAGATTATATGTTCAGATCCAATATGCTATTTAATACCCCTACGATCTTGAGCATGTTTATCATTTGTGAGTAGTTAATTTTGTTCTTGAGGTCACGGGAGAAATCATGTTGCAATTTATCATGTGAACTTGATATGTATTCGATATTTTGATAGTATGTATGTTGTGATTCTCTTAGTGGTGTCATGTGAACGTCGACTATATGACACTTCACCATATTTGGGCCTAAGGGAATGCATTGTGGAGTAGAAATTAGATGATGGGTTGCGAGAGTGACAGAAGCTTAAACCTCAGTTTATGCGCTATTTCGTAAGGGGCCGATTGGATCCAAAAGTTTAATGCTATGGTTATAATTTATTCTTAATACCTTTCTCATAGTTGCGGACGCTTGCGGGAGGGTTAATCATAAGTAGGAGGTTTCTTCAAGTAAGAACAACACCTAACACCGGTCCACCCACATATCAAATTATCAAAGTACCGAACATGAATTAAGCCAACATGATGAAAGTGACTAGATGAAAATCCCGTGTACCCTCAAGAACGCTTTGCTTATCATAAGAGACCGCTTTGGCCTGCCCTTTGCCTCAAAAGGATTGGGCTACCTTGCTGCACTTTTTTACTACTATCTTTACTTGCTCGTTACAAATTATCTTGCTATCAAACTACTCTGCTACTTACAATTTTAGCACTTGCAGACATTACCTTACTGAAAACCACTTGTCATTTCCTTCTGCTCCTCGTTGGGTTCGACACTCTTACTTATCGAAAAGAGCTACAATTGACCCCTATACTTGTGGGTCATCACTAACCTATTAACCTAGAACCCAGTGCCAATTCTTGGCTTTTTCTTGCGTTTGAGTTTCGCAGAAAAAGAGTACCAAACGGAGTCCAAACAGAATGAAACCATCGTGATGATTTTTCTTGGACCATAAGACAACCATGAGACTTGTAGATGAAGTCGGAGGAGCCACGAGGCGGCTACAAGGACGGAGGGTGCGCCCCCGCCCTTGTGGGCCCCCCATGAGCCTCCTGACCTAATTCTTTCACATATATATTCCCATATCCCCAAACCACCAGAGGCAGCCACGAAAACACTTTTCCACCGCCACAACCTTCTGTACCCATGAGATCCCATCTAGGGACCTTTTTTGGCACCCTGCCGGAGGGGGATTCAATCACGGAGGGCTTCTACATCAACTCTATTGCCCTTCCGATGAAGCGTGAGTAGTTTACCGCAGACCTACGGGTCCATAGCTAGTAGCTAGATGGCTTCTTCTCTCTCTTTGATTCTCAATACCATGTTCTCCTTGTTGTTCTTGAAGATCTATTTGATGCAATACTTTTTTGCGGTGTGTTTGTCGAGATCCGATGAATTGTGGATTTATGATCAGCTTATCTATGAATATTATTTGAATCTTCTTTGAATTCTTTTATGCATAATTTGATATCTTTGTAATTCTCTTCGAACTATCGGTTTGGTTTGGCCAACTAGATTGGTTTTTCTTGCAATGGGAGAAGTGCTTTGCTTTGGGTTCAGTCTTGCGGTGTCCTTTCCCAGTGACAGTAAGGGTAGCAAGGCACGTATTATATTGTTGCCATCGAGGATAAAAAGATGGGGTTTTTATCATATTGCTTGAGTTAATTCCTCTACATAATGTCATCTTACTTAATGCGTTACTCCATTCTTTATGAACTTAATACTCTAGATGCATGCTGGATAGCGGTCGATGTGTGGAGTAATAGTAGTAGATACACAATCGTTTCGGTCTACTTGACACAGACGTGATGCCTATATTCATGATCATAGCCTTAGATGTCGTCATAACTTTGTGCTTTTCTATCAATTGCTCGGCAGTAATTTGTTCACCCACCGTATTATTTGCTTTCTTGAGAGAAGCCTCTAGTGAAGCCTATGGCCCCCCGAGTCTATTTTCCATCATATAAGTTTCCGGTCTACTATTTTGCAATCTTTTACTTTCAGATCTATAAACCAAAAATACCAAAAATATTTACTTTACGTTTGTTTATTTTTCATCTATCTCTATTAGATCTCACCTTTGCAAGTAACCGTGAAGGGATTGACAACCCCTTTATCACGTTGGGTGCAAGTTGTTTGATTGTTTGTGCAGGTATTCGGTGATTTGTGCATTGTCTCCTACTAGATTGATATCTTGGTTCTCAAACTGAGGGGAATACTTATCTGTACTTTGCTGCCTCACCCTTTCCTCTTCAAGGGAAAAACCAACGCAAGCTCAAGAAGTAGCACCCCAACACACCAAATACAATGGTAAATTGTATAGGTGCACTAGTTCGGCGAAGAGATGGTGATACAAGTGTGGTAATGATAATAGATATTGATTTTGGTAATACTCCCTCCATCCCAAAATTCTTGTCTTAGATTTGTCTACATACGGATGTATCTAGTTACGTTTTAGTGTTAGATACATCCATATCTAGACAAATCTAAGACAAGAATTTTGGGACGGAGGGAGTAGTAACAATAAAAAACAGCAAGATAGAAAGTACCAAAAGTGAGCACAAATTGTATTGCAATGCTTGAAAACAAGGCCTATGGTCCATACTTTGCTAGTGCAATATCTCAACAATGCTAATATAATTGGATCATATAACCATCCCTCAACGTGCGACAAAGAATCACTCCAAAGTTCTTATCTAGCAGAGAACATAAGAAGAAATTATTTGTAGGGTACGAAACCACCTTAAAGTTATCCTTTTCGATCGATCTATCTAAGAGTTCGTACTAAAATAACACCATGTTATCCTTTCAGATCGATCTGCCCAAGAGTTCGTACTAAAATAACACCATGATACACATCAACCAACTCTAATGTCACCTAGATACTCCAATGTCACCACGAGTATCCATGAGTTGATTATGCGATATGCATCAAAAAAATTCATATTCATAATGCTCAATCAAACACAAAGAATCTCAAAGAGTGCCCCAAGATTTCTGTCGAAGAAATAAGGACGAAAACATGCATGAACCACTATGCATAGATTACCCCAATGTCACCTCAGGAATCCGTGAGTTGAGTGCCAAAACATATATCAAGTGAATCAATATGATACCCCATTGTCACCACGAGTATTCATAGCAAGACATACATCAAGTGCTCTCAAATCCATAAAAGTATTCAATCTGATAAGAACGCAATCTCAAAGGGAAAACTCAATTCATCACAACAAAATAGAGAGATAGAAACACCATATGATGCAACTATATTAACAAAGCTCGCGATACATCAAGATCGTGCCAACTCAAGAACACTAGAGAGAGCTTAAACACATAGCTACTAGTACAAACCCTCAGCCCCGAGGGTGGACTACTCCCTCCTCATCATGGTGGCCACCGAGATGATGAAAATGACCACCAGTGATGATTTCCCCCTCCGGCAGGGTGCCAAAACAGGGTCTAAATTGGTTTTTCATGGTTATAGAGGCTTGCGGCGGTGGAACTTCTGATCGAGGGTTATTTCTGGGGGTTTCTACATTTATAGGATTTTTTGGTGTTGGTTTCACGCGAAGATGGGCTTCGAGGGGCCCATAAGACACCACCACACGGGTAAGGCACCAGGCATGCCGTGGTGGGTTGTGATCACCTCCTTCACCTTCTGCCCCCATGAAGTTTCTAGTGCCTCTTTTGTTCCAAAAAAATCATCAAAAAGTTTCAGCTCATTTGGAGAACTTTCATTTCTGCACAAAAAACAACACCACGGTAGTTCTGCTGAAAATAGCGTTAGTCTGGGTTAGTTCCATGCAAATCATACCGAAACCATATAAAGTTGTTGTAAACATGGCGTGAATACTTCATCAATTATAGATACGTTGGAGATGTATCAGCATCCCCAAGCTTAATTCCTACTCATTCTCGAGTAGGTAAATGATAAAAGAAATAATTTATGAAGTGTGAACGCTAGCATAGTGAATATGTTTGATCAATGATAATTTCAATCACTTTTCCTAGCATCATAACAACAAATCTTTCATATAAAACTTCTCATGTTAAAGTAGAAACCAATTCACATGTTATGCTTCAAACAATGAAATCGCTTGAAATTTAACAACCTATGTTCTCGGTCACCAAGCGATTGCAATTCAACTTATTCAACAAAGTCTAAGTAAGAGTACTCAATCGTCATATAGTCTTCTATGATTGCTAGTACTCAAAGCATATTCTTAGAACAAATGGCATCCATCGAACACAGAGAAAGATAGGGGCTTAATGTTTCACCTCCCAACTCATTTATCATAGAGACAATTGTCAACAATAATAATTCATAATCAAATACATTTGACTGGTCATATGTGCCTAGATCTTTCCCCACCACATGATGCTTGCCAACTAAAGAATAATTGAGGTTGAAATGAGAATGCATACTATTTACTCTTGCATAAAAGTAAATACTGAAAAGTAAAAGATAGGCCCTTTGCAGAGGGAAGCAGAGGTTGTCATGCGCTTATAATTTTTGGATGCCCAAGATCTTAGTGCAAAGGAACGTCACATTATATTGCCCCTTATGATAGAAACCTTTATTATGCGGTCCATCACTTTTATTACATTGCCATCACAAGTTTGTACAACACTTATTTGCCCTTACAATAGAAGATCAAACATATTTAGGAGCAATTTTTATTACTTTATGCACCGATGACAACTTACTTGAAGGATCTTATTCAATCCATAGGTAGGTATGGTGGACACTCCTGGCAAGAAACTGGGTTTAAGAGTTTTTGGATGCACCAGTAGTATCTCTACTTAGTAGGAGTTTTTGGCTAGCAAAAGATCCTAGGCAAACACCACATGTTGGAGGATCCATAACAATATAACTTATATGCAAATATACACAACCATAACTCATTATGTTGTCTTCCTTGACCAACTTTAGTTAATTTGCTCAAGTTTGAAAATAATTAATGGGTATTCACAATCATAGAAGATGTCCAAGATAATATACTTGTATGTGGAAGTTCTCTTCCTTATACTAATCATTCATGAATTGCTTGTATGACCAATATTGTGATTGTCAAGCTTCAAAAGATTTCACTTTATAAACCCAATGTGAAGATACTACTAGGCATGATATGAGCATATAATTTCAACTTCATGATATTTGATTCATTCAAAAATTTACTCATAGGATATAAGTGAAGCAGAAGAGTAAATGATCAGCTACTCCAAAAAGATATAAGTGAAGATCAAGAGAGTATAGTCCCCAAGCTTAGATGCTTGAGACTTCTTGAAATATTATCTTGGGATGCCTTGGGCATCCCCAAGCTTGAGCTTTTGTGTCTCCTTAATTCCTTTTATATCCTGGTTTCCCTAAATCTTAAAAACCTCATCCACACAAAACTCGACAAGAACTCATGAGATAAGTTAGTATAAATCAATGCATAACCTTATCATTCTCTACTGTAGAAAATAACTAAATTATTATTTAAAATTTCATACTAAATGCCTCTACATATTTAATATTTCCATCCTCAAATAGAATCATTAAACAAGCAAACATAACAACAATCTATCTAAACAGGACGGCCTGTAAAGAGTGAAATAATACTCATACTTCCCTAACTCCAAAAATTACCACACTGTAGAATTTTTTTGTTGCTTAATTTGGAAAACATTCAAGATTTTATCACATTCCGACTTTCCATAACAATTCAGACAATGGTAGAAAACTTTCTGTTTTCAAACAGCAACATGTAGACTTGCAAAATAAGCTTGCTAAAGGCTATCCCTGACATTTTTATTGAAATAAAAGATGTTAAACATTATTCTAAATTGGAGAAATCAAATCCTAATAAAATAAAATGATGCTCCAAGAAAAACTCATATCATGTGACGAATAAAAATATAGCTCTAAGTGAGGTTACCGATAATGTTGAAGACGAAAGAGGGGATGCCTTCCGGGGCATCCCAAGCTTAGTTGCTTGGGTCTTCCTTGGATATTACCTTGGGGTGCCTTGGGAATCCCCAATATTAGGGTCTTTCCACTCCTTATTCTCCTCATATCGATATCTCACCCAAAACTTGAAAACTTCAATCACACAAAACTTAACGGAACTTCGTGAGATAGGTTCGTATGATAGAGACAAATCATTCACTTTGGTACTGTCAAAGACATGATTCATAATTGTTCTCACACAATGCCTACTGTACCTTATCATTTCCACCATTAATATCACTTAATATAAGCTACGGAAACACTAAAACAAGCAAACTATGCATTGAAAACAGAATCTATCAAAAATAGAACATTCTGTAATGATCTGAACTTTGATCATACTTCTGTAACTCCAAAATGCTGAAAACTTAGGAAAACATGGGAAATTTGCATCTCAATAATTTGAAAAAAAATCAAGAATTTATCGCGTACGAGCAGACAGATCAATTCTGTTACTGAGCGCAAAAGTTTCTGTTAATGCACAGAATCAAATCAACTATCATCCACACTATCCCAAAGGCTTTACTTGATACTTTATTGAAATAAAAGCTATAAAACATGATTAGTACAGTAGCTTAATCATGTGAAAACACACAAACATTAGGTATAAGTATTGGGTTGTCTCCCAATAAGCGCTTTTCTTTAATGCCTTTTTAGCTAGGCATGATGATTTCAATGATGCTCACATAAATGTTATGAATTGAAACATGCAAGAGAGCATAATGAATCACATGGCAAGCACATTTAATCCTAACATACTTCCTATGCACAGGGATTTTGTGAGCAAACAATTTATGGGAGCAAGAATCAACTAGCATAGGAAGGCAAAACAAGTGCAACTTCAAAATTTCAACTTAAAGAGAGGAAACTTGATATTATTGAGATATGTAAAAGAATATATCCCTCTCTCATAATAATTTTCAGTAGCATCATGAATGAATTCAACAATATAGCTATCACATAAAGCATTCTTTTCATGATCCGTAAGCATATAAATTTTATAACTCTCCACATAAGCAAATTTATTCTCATGAATAGTAGTGGGAGCAAACTCAACAAAATAACTATCATGAGATACTTGATGGACATAATCAAATTGAGCATAAAAATGATGATGACAAATTTCATGGTTATCATTATTCTTTATAGCATACATGTCATTACAATAATCATCATAGATAGGAGCCTTTTTATCATAATCAATTGAAACCTCTTCCAAATAGTGGAATCATCATTAAATAAATTCATGACCTCTCCAAATCCACTTTCATCATTATAATCATCATAAATAGGAGGCATGCTATCTTCATAATAAATTTTCTCTTCAAGACTTTGGGGAGTAAAAATATCATCTTCATCAAACATAGCATCCCCAAGCTTGTAGCTTTGCATATCATTAGCATCATGGATATTCAAAGAATTCATACTAGCAACATTGCGGTCATGCTCATCATTCATAGATTTTTGTGCCAAACATTTTATTTAATTCTTCTTCTATCAATTGAGCACAATTTTCCTTTCCATCATTTTCACGAAAGACATTATAAAGGTGAATAATATGAGGCCACCTCAATTCCATTTTATGTACTTTTCTTTTATGAACCAAACTAGTCATAAAGCAAGAAACTAAAAGATTCAATTACAAGATCTAAAGATATACCTTCAAGCACTCACCTCCTCAGCAATGGCACTAGAAAAGAGCTTGATGTCTACTATGCAACTTTATTCTTTAAGACTCATGTTGGGCCTCCAAGCATAGAGTTTTGTAGGACAGTAGCAATTTCCCCTCAAGTGGATGACCTAAGGTTTATTAATCTGTGGGAGGCGTATAGGATGAAGATGGCTCTCTCAAACAAACCTGCAACCTGTAGGATCTAGAAGAAGGAGTGTCTAGAGGGGGGTGAATGGACACTTAATGCTAAAGTTGCACTTTTTAAGCTTTTTCGGTTTAAGTGGAGTTCGGGCACAATTTTAACATACACAATACATATCAAGCAAGCATGCAAAGAGTATATAGGCAGCGGAAAGTAAAGCATGCAACTTGCAAGAATGTAATGGGAAGGGTTTTGGAGGATTCAAACGCAATTGGAGACATGGATGTTTTTCCCGTGGTTCGGATAGGTGGTGCTATCCTACATCCACGTTGATGGAGACTTCAACCCACGAAGGGTAACGGTTGCGCGAGTCCACGGAGGGCTCCACCCACGAAGGGTCCATGAAGAAGCAACCTTGTCTATTCCACCATGGCCATCGCCCACAAAGGACTTGCCTCACTAGCGGTAGATCTTCACGAAGTAGGCGATCTCCTTGCCCTTACAAACTCCTTGGTTCAACTCCACAATCTTGTCGGAGGCTGCCAAGTGACACCTAGCCAATCTAGGAGACACCACTCTCCAAGAAGTAACAAATGGTGTGTTGATGATGAACTCTTTGCTCTTGTGCTTCAAATGATAGTCTCCCCAACACTCAACTCTCTCTCATAGGATTTGGATCTGGTGGAAAGAAGATTTGAGTGGAAAGCAACTTGGGGAAGGCTAGAGATCAAGATTCATATGGTAGGAATGGAATATCTTGGTCTCAACACATGAGTAGGTGGTTCTTTCTCAAAACATATGAATAGGAATGATGTATGTGTTCTGATGGCTCTCTCATCGAATGAAGAGGTGGTGGAGGGGTATATATAGCCTCCACACAAAATCCAACCGTTACACACAGTTTTCCAATCTTGGTGGGACCGAATCATCAAACTCGGTCTGACCGAAATGGTAAACCTAGTGACCGTTAGGAATTTCGGTGGGACTGAGATGCAACTCGGTAGGACCAATTCGGTTAGGGTTTGGGCATAACGTAATCTCGGTGAGACCGATCGCACAAACTCCGAGTTTGGCAATTAGCTAACCAGAGAGTTGGTCAGGCAAACTCGGTGGGACCGACTTGCTCTTTCGGTGAGACCGAAAAGTTACAAGAAGGAAACATAGAGTTTACCTTGCATTCTCGGTGGGACCGATTCGCTCTTTCGGTGAGACCGAAAAGGTACGAAAGGGAAACAGAGAGTTTGCAAGCCCATCTCGGTGAGACTGAGAACCTTATCGGTAGGACCGAATTGCTAGGGTTTGGCAGTGGCAAATGACAAGTGAAACTCGGTGGCGCCGGATTGACAGAATCGGTATGACCGAGTTTGGCTTAGGGTTTAGGTCATTTGTGGATATGGAAAGGTGGTTGAGGATTTTGGAGCATATCACTAAGCACATAAAGCAAGAGGCTCATTAAGCAACACCTCATCCCTTCTTAATAGTATTGGCTTTTCCTAAAGACTCAATGTGATCTTGGATCACTAAAATATAAAATGAAGAGTCTTGAGCTTGAAGCTTTAGCCAATCCTTTGTCCTTAGCATCTTGAAGAGGTTCCCACAACCTTTAGTCCATGCCACTCCATTGTTGAACTTATCTGAAATATACTAGGTAAAGGTATTAGTCCAACAAGAGATATGTTGTCATCAATTACCAAAACCACCTAGGGAGCACTTGTGCTTTCAATCTCCCCCTTTTTGGTAATTGATGGCAACATACATCAAAGCTTTAGATAAAGATATAAAGAACAACAAGTAAAGCTTTGGAAGGACATGTAACAAGCATAGGCTCCCCCTACATGTATGCACTCATGTGAATTTGAAATATAGAGGCATGTGAGGGCATAGCCATGACAGAGTGGGCAATGTGTTACATGTATCTTGGCCATATGCATCAGAGTAAAAGATTGTTAAGGAAAATACCTTCATGCTCATGAGTCCTTCTTGCAAACAGTATGTACATAAGCAAGAACTTCTCATACTCATGATTTTGACGCATACACTTACCTTGTAGTCTTTGGTTGACTTAGGGTGAAATGAACCTGCACAAACAAGGTTAGATAACACAGGTACATCCACTAGCGAGAGTAAACTGAAGAAACCACAAGAATACCAAGACTGGGATGACATGTAGAGAGTAAGTACTAGGTACTGCATTGAATTCAACATGTCCCCAAGAGTAAAGATATGCAATGAATTTGACTGATTTCTTTCCCATAGGTGTCTTGCTCCCCCTGAATCTTATATGGGATATTGGGAGAAGATAGGGAATAGAAAATCAGAGCTGAAAGAAACAAAACAAATGAACATGTCTTTCCCCCTAAAAAGACATGTGACATCTCTCCTCTTGATCATCAAGCATCTGGGATCCTTGAGTATTGTCTCTCCCCCTAGGGATCTCTTTCTCCCCCTTAATACATTATCTGGGACATCAGGGATCCTTGAGATGTTCTCTCCCCCTTTAGTGCTTTGATGTGATCTCTTTCTCCCCGAAGATAAGCTTTGATGTGATCTCTCTCTCCCCCTTTGACATCAATTTCCAAGAAGGTTCTTCTGGAATCCGTCTAAAAGGTTTGGTCCTTGAGACTCAGCATAAAGCAAAGAATAAAATTGGGATGCTTGTAGAGGACAAGATTCATTGAGTGGAACTGGATCAGAAGAATTATAGGTTATGTGACAAACTGTTTTTCCTGTTGCGAAGTCGGTGGCACCGAGTGGTAAGATTCGGTGGTACCGAAGGAATTCGGTTGGACCGAAAATTACAATTCAGTGAGGCCGAGTTCACACAGAGAAAAACACTTGCCACCTCAGCTCACTAGACATGCAGGATCTCACAAAGATTTGCAATGAATTGAATGCGGAAAATGCAAAATAAAAAGAAAAGAAAAGAAACTGAAGGATCTAGATGAAGTAGAAGGAAACAAATAAACAAGCATGAGACAAATGCAGTAACACAGAAAGAAACACAAGAGAACTTCATCTAGAGTTGGGCGGTGACATAGTCACCTATGTTAGAGTATATTGACTTAGGAGTCAAGTGAGAACACTTGATCATAGGTCATACTCATCGTTTAAGCTCAAAATGGGGTTGCCATTTTTCGTTTAAGCATCTTGATGTATTCACATATTGTTGAGTTGCTTTGACTCATATCTTGGAGTAAAGCTTCTCTAAGATGGGATAACATACCTTGGGTGGTGGAGTGGTTCTTGCTGATGTAGTTGAACTTGTGTGGGTGCTCAAGGTTGATGTAGTCCATCAAGAATTTGGAGCACCACTTGGAGTTTGAGTTCATCTACCTACATGGGTTAGTTCTTGCATGGAAGAGCACTTGTGTATCCAAAAATGACAATCATGAAGCTCAACATAGAATTTGTCAAAGGATATGTTTGAATGGTTTTGTGCTTCCTTGTTTTCAACCACCATTGTATAGAGACTTGGTGATGTAAAGATTGCTCAAGATGTGAGTGAGTTGCAATCCCATGGAATTAGTTTCAACCAAGTACCTACATGGGTTAGACAACATGCAAGGTACAAATATATCCAAGACATAAGATATTCATCATAAGAGATATATCATGGATTAGTCATAAGCTCATGTCTTGCATGTGTCCAATGGAGTTCCTACTCCACGTTTGAAGCATCAATGATGTTCAATTCTCCTCTTAGCCTGCAAAATACTTTCTCATCAAGTGGTTTGGTGAATATATCCGCCAATTGCTTGTCAGTGCGAACATGCTCAAGATTAATGTCACCCTTAGCAACATGATCTCGAATGAAATGATGACGAACTTCAATGTGCTTAGTTCGAGAATGTTGTACGGGATTATGACCAATTTTGATAGCGCTTTCATTGTCACAAAGCAGTGGAACATGTTTCACATAAATTCCATAATCTTTAAGATTTTGGGTCATCCAAAGTAATTGAGCACAACATGAACCAGCGGCAATGTATTCCGCTTCGGCGGTGGATAAGGATACCGAGTTTTGTTTCTTGGAGGACCAAGACACAAGGGATCTACCAAGAAATTGACATGTACCCGAAGTGGACTTCCTATCAACCTTGTCTCCGGCATAATCTGAGTCGGAATAGCCAACAAGATCAAAAGAAGACCTCTTAGGATACCAAATGCCAAAATTTGGTGTGTGAATTAAGTATCTAACTATCCTTTTCACAGCTTTTAAGATGACATTCTTTAGGAGCAGCTTGATATCGTGCACACATGCATACACTTAGCATAATATCGGGACGTGAAGCACATAGGTATAGTAATGAACCAATCATAGAACGATAAACCTTTTGATCAACCGGTTCACCACCTTTGGTCAAATCATTATGTCCACTAGTGGGCATGGGTGTAGACATACCTTTGCACTCTTGCATATTGAACTTCTTGAATAAGTCCTTGGTGTACTTCGTTTGAGAGACAAATGTACCTTCCTTAGTTTGCTTGATTTGCAAACCAAGAAAGAATTTGAGTTCACTCATCATAGACATCTCAAACTTCTCTGACATTAGCTTTCCAAACTTTTCACTAAAGAGAGGGTTAGTTGAACCAAATATGATATCATCAACATAGATTTGACATACAAATAGTTCTCCATTAACCCTTTTAGTGAAGAGAGTAGAATCAATTTTACCAATTTCAAAACCACTTGCAATAAGGAACTTGGTCAAGCATTTATACCATGCTCTAGGAGCTTGTTTAAGACCATAAAGAGCTTTGTGAAGTTTGTAAACATGATTAGGTTTCTTAGGATTGACAAAGCCGGGAGGTTGTTTGACATAAACTTCCTCCTCTATTTCACCATTTAGAAAAGCACTCTTAATGTCCATTTGGTACAAGGTGATATTATGGTGATTAGCATAGGCAAGTAAGATGCAAATGGACTCAAGTCTAGCAACGGGAGCATATGTCTCACCATAGTCCATACCTTCGACTTGTGTGTACCCTTGGGCGACGAGACATGCTTTGTTACGAACCACTTGTCCATCTTCATCTTGCTTGTTGCGAAACACCCATTTGGTACCAATGATGTTGTGGTTGTCGTCGGGCTTCTCAACCAATGTCCAAACTTGGTTTCTCTCAAAATTGTGTAGCTCTTCATGCATAGCGTTTATCCAATCCGGATCTTCCAATGCTTCTTCAACCTTCATAGGTTCAACGCTAGAGATGAATGAATAGTTTTCACAAAAGTTAGCTAAACGAGTTTTTGAGCGAGTGATTCTCCCGGTTTGTATATCATTGAGGATTTGCTCGACGGGATGATCTTTGGCAATTCTTGCTCGAACTCGTGAGAGCTTTTGCTTGGGTCTTCGTTGAGCGTCTTCTTCATCTTGTTCTTCTTCTTGGCCTTCTTCATTGTTGACGTTGTCATTCTCTTGTCGTGGTGGGGAAGGAGGTTGTTGATGTTCGTCTTGATGTACTTCCTCATCTTCTTCATCTTGGTGTGTCCCACTTGTGGATGCTTCCGTGTCAATTCTTGGTTCACCTTGTCATGAAGTAGAAGCTTCCACTTGGACGGATGACGTACTCTCCTTCACCTCCGTTGGACGAACTTGCCAATGGACAAGTCTTGGATTGATTCTGAAGGGTCTTTGTCTCCTACATCAATTGGCAATTGCTCTACTTGCGAGCCATTAGATTCATCAAACTTCACATCTACCGTCTCTTCAACCTTTCGGGTGAAATTGTTGTAGACACAGTAAGTGTGAGAGTTTGAGCCATAACCGAGTAGGAAGCCTTCATGAGATTTAGGAGCAAACTTTGAACGATGATGCTTATCAAGAATGTAGCACTTTGAGCCGAATACTCGAAAGTATCCAACTTGGGGTTTGTTACCGGTGAGGAGCTCGTATGCTGTCTTGCCGAGTAGCTTGTGAAGATACAAGCGATTTGTTGCGTGACAAGCTGTCTCAACCGCTTTCGCCCAAAAGTGCTTTGGCGTCTTGTATTCATCAAGCATCGTTCTTGCCATTTCGATGAGCGTCTGGTTCTTCCTCTCAACAACTCCATTTTGTTGAGGTGTGTAAGTAGCCGAGAACTCGTGTGAAATCCCTTCTTCGTCAAGAAAGGTGTCCACATTTGCGTTCTTGAACTCCGTTCCGTTGTCACTCCGAACCTTCTTGATCTTCACTTCAAACTGATTTTGGGCTTTCCTAGCGAAGTTTTTGAAGATCTTCTGGACCTGCGACTTGTCATTAAGAAAGAACACCCACGTGAATCTTGAAAAATCATCAACTATAACAAGACCAAAAGAATTTCCACCAAGACTTTTGTAGGCGTTGGGACCAAAAAGATCCATATGAAGTAGCTCGAGTGGCCTCCTTGTGGTCATGATGTTCTTCACAGGATGCCTTCCTCCAACCTGTTTCCCTGCTTGACAAGCACTGCAAAGTCTATCCTTATCAAATATGACATCGTTAACTCCAAGGATATGATTTCCTTTAATAAGCTTGTCAAGATTTCTCATGCCAACGTGACCTAGTCGTCTATGCCACAACCAACCTTTTGAGGATTTAGCAATGAAGCAAGTTTTAGGCTGTGCCTTTTTAGAGAAATCGACAATGTAAAGATCACCTCTACGCACACCGGTAAAGACCATTTTATGATTGTCTCGACGAAACACTTGGCAATCTACCTCAGTAAATAGAACATTTAGGCCAAAATCAGCAAGTCTAGATACTGAAAGTAAATTGTAGCCGAGAGATTCAACGAGCATGACATTTTGAATGGAACTATCATGTGAGATGGCCACCTTACCAAGGCCAACTACTTTACCCTTTGAATTATCACCAAAGGTGACATATTTTCGAGGGTCGTCATTTTCAGCAAGCTCACAGAACATCTCTTCATCTCCGGTCATGTGATCAGTACATCCAGTATCAAGAACCCATTCCTTTCCACCTGACGCATATCCCCGAAGATTTGCCGTAAGACCAAAATGTCTCATTGCATCATCAAGATTGAAGTCACTATCATCATCATCATAGTATCCATGTTCATCATGATCTTGTGACTCAACATTTCCTGGAGAGGGTAATTCATTAGATAAATGGTCATCAAAGTGGTCACTTTTATGAATTCTTATAGCTTCAAATATAATATCACTAATGATTCCAACATCTGCTTTAGCATGCTTGAGATTGGTAAGCTCAACTAGACAATCACCAAACTTAGTATCACTAGAGTTCATCTTACTCAAGGCAATAGATTTATGGAGAATTTTATCCAAAATTTTCAAGGAATGATCGGGAAATCGTTCCTCAAGAAATTTCCATATAGTATAGGCACAATTAAGAGTAGGCAAACTAGCAATCAAATTTTTGGGCAATCCTCTAATGATGAGCTCAATGGTTCTAAGATTGCGAATCATGTCAATATCTTCATCTAGGGTAGGATGCAAAGGATCAATATGAGGTGCACAAGGGCTAGCAATATACTTGTTTAAATGATATTGATTGAAGATTACAAGCATCTCATTTTTCCACTCATGAAAGTACTCTCCATCAAGAATAGGCACTCTATGTCTAAGACTCCCTAAAGTAGACACATCCATCTTCCTCCAATGGTGATTAAACCAAGGCAATGGAGACCAACGCTCTGATACCACTTGTAGGATCTAGAAGAAGGAGTGTCTAGAGGGGGGTGAATGGACACTTAATGCTAAAGTTGCACTTTTTAAGCTTTTTCGGTTTAAGTGGAGTTCGGGCACAATTTTAACATACATAATACATATCAAGCAAGCATGCAAAGAGTATATAGGCAGCGGAAAGTAAAGCATACAACTTGCAAGAATGTAACGGGAAGGGTTTTGGAGGATTCAAACGCAATTGGAGACACGGATGTTTTTCCCGTGGTTCAGATAGGTGGTGCTATCCTACATCCATGTTGATGGAGACTTCAACTCACGAAGGGTAACGGTTGCGCGAGTCCACGGAGGGCTCCACCCACGAAGGGTCCACGAAGAAGCAACCTTGTCTATTCCACCATGGCCATCGCCCACGAAGGACTTGCCTCACTAGCGGTAGATTTTCACGAAGTAGGCGATCTCCTTGCCCTTACAAACTCCTTGGTTCAACTCCACAATCTTGTCGGAGGCTCCCAAGTGACACCTAGCCAATCTAGGAGACACCACTCTCCAAGAAGTAACAAATGGTGTGTTGATGATGAACTCCTTGCTCTTGTGCTTCAAATGATAGTCTCCCCAACACTCAACTCTCTCTCATAGGATTTGGATCTGGTGGAAAGAAGATTTGTGTGGAAAGCAACTTGGGGAAGGCTAGAGATCAAGATTCATATGGTAGGAATGGAATATCTTGGTCTCAACACATGAGTAGGTGGTTCTTTCTCAGAACATATGAATAGGAATGATGTATGTGTTCTGATGGCTCTCTCATCGAATGAAGAGGTGGTGGAGGGGTATATATAGCCTCCACACAAAATCCAACCGTTACACACAGTTTTCCAATCTTGGTGGGACCGAATCATCAAACTCGGTCTGACCGAAATGGTAAACCTAGTGACCGTTAGGAATTTCGGTGGGACTGAGATGCAACTCGGTAGGACCGATTCGGTTAGGGTTTGGGCATAACGTAATCTCGGTGAGACCGATCGCACAAACTCCGAGTTTGGCAATTAGCTAACCAGAGAGTTGGTCAGGCAAACTCGGTGGGACCGACTTGCTCTTTCGGTGAGACCGAAAAGTTACAAGAAGGAAACATAGAGTTTACCTTGCATTCTCGGTGGGACCGATTCGCTCTTTCGGTGAGACCGAAAAGGTACGAAAGGGAAACAGAGAGTTTGCAAGCCCATCTCGGTGAGACCGAGAACCTTATCGGTAGGACCGAATTGCTAGGGTTTGGCAGTGGCAAATGACAAGTGAAACTCGGTGGCGCCGGATTGACAGAATCGGTATGACCGAGTTTGGCTTAGGGTTTAGGTCATTTGTGGATATGGAAAGGTGGTTGAGGATTTTGGAGCATATCACTAAGCACATAAAGCAAGAGGCTCATTAAGCAACACCTCATCCCTTCTTAATAGTATTGGCTTTTCCTAAAGACTCAATGTGATCTTGGATCACTAAAATATAAAATGAAGAGTCTTGAGCTTGAAGCTTTAGCCAATCCTTTGTCCTTGGCATCTTGAAGAGGTTCCCACAACCTTTAGTCCATGCCACTCCATTGTTGAACTTATCTAAAATATACTAGGTAAAGGTATTAGTCCAACAAGAGATATGTTGTCATCAATTACCAAAACCACCTAGGGAGCACTTGTGCTTTCACAACCAAATAATAAAAAGTCTCTTGTGTTCCCAACACACCAAATACAATGGTAAATTGTATAGGTGCACTAGTTCGGCGAAGAGATGGTGATACAAGTGTGGTAATGATAGTAGATATTGATTTTGGTAATAGTAACAATAAAAAACAGCAAGGTAGCAAGTAGAAAAAGTGAGCACAAACGGTATTGCAATGCTTGAAAACAAGGCCTATGGTCCATACTTTCGCTAGTGCAATATCTCAACAATGCTAATATAATTGGATCGTATAACCATCCCTCAACGTGCGACGAAGAATCACTACAAAGTTCTTATCTAGCGGAGAACATAAGAATAAATTGTCTGTAGGCTACAAAACCACCTTAAAGTTATCCTTTCTGATCGATATATCTAAGAGTGTGTTCTAAAATAACACCATCTTATCCTTTCGGATCGATCTATCCAAGAGTTCGTACGAAAATAACACCATATGATACACATCAACCAACTCTAATGTCACCTAGATACTCCAATGTCACCACGCGTATCCGTGAGTTGATTATGCGATATGCATCAAACAATTTCAGATTTATAATACTCAATCCAACACAAAGAACCTCAAAGAGTGCCCCAAGATTTCTACCAGAGAAAAAAGGATGAAAAC
This sequence comes from Triticum monococcum, assembly GCA_034509565.1. Classification (NCBI taxonomy): domain Eukaryota; kingdom Viridiplantae; phylum Streptophyta; class Magnoliopsida; order Poales; family Poaceae; genus Triticum; species Triticum monococcum. The sequence goes on from CM067847.1 coordinate 516,555,308, forward strand.
TCGCATCAACCCCGATGCATAGATTACCCCAATGTCACCTCAAGAATCTGCGAGTTGAGCGCCAAAACATATATCAAGTGAATCAAAATGATACCCCATTGTCACCACGGGTATTCATAGCAATACATACATCAAGTGCTTTCAAATCCATAAAAGTATTCAATCCGATAAGAACGAAATGTCAAAGGGAAAACTCAATTCATCAGAACAAAATAGAGTCAAGAACATGAGAGAGAGAGGGAGTGTGACGCCCGGATAATTAGGCTACAGTAATCCCACGTTAACAATGCCACGTCACCACGGATACTGTTGTTAATCTCGCATTAGTTCAAAACTGATTCAAAATTCAAATTCAAAAATAGGCAAACAATAAAAGTTTTCAAATATTAAAGCTAAATTGTTCGGGTTGTGTAAAATAATGCATAGGTAATTATGGTGGAGAAACCACATTTTTATAAAAGGTCTAAATGCACTTAAGTAACTAAAATAGTAGGTAAAACAATTAAACAAATGCGTTTTGGATTTTATAAAATACTATACTATTTTGTTCAGGGATAAAAACTTTCTGTGGAAGTAGTTGGAATCGTAACTCTATTTTAGGTATGGGTTTTACTTTTTGTAAAGCTATAAATTATTAAATAATTAAAAGAATAAATAAAAGGAAAAGAAAACACAAAAACAGAAAAGAAAACTAACCAAAAAAAGAGGCAAAAGAACCCCCCCCCCCCCCCCCGTGCTGGGCCTCAGCCCAACTGGCCATCCAACCGGCCAGCCCACCATCCCCGGTCCCTCCCCTCTCTCCTGTTCGTGCGACCGAGTCGCTACAGGGCAGGTCGCCCCGGACCACCTCGCCGGCGCCGACGCCGGGAAGGGATAAGGACGCCACGCCCCGTCCCCTCGATCCCATTCCCCCACTCGCTCACCACTCCACTCTCCTCTCCCCTCGCTCCCTTTTCTCGATCTGGACCGGCCCGAGCGATGCCATGGCTTCCCCGCCATCATTTGCGTAGCCGCCGGCCTCCTCTCGCCTCGCCGTCGAGTCCACGAGCTTCGCCCGCCTCTGCTACGTCATCCTCGACCATGAGTCCGAGCTGGGGAGCTCTGCATCGAGCCCCACGACGCCTTTCCTCCTCCTCGGGTCGCCGGTGAACTCCGTTGATTCCGGCCACCCTGCTGCTACTAATCTATCGCCGGCCTTTCTTGAGCCTCTTGGTGAGCTCCTCTCCCTCTCCCCTCACTACCCCGCTTCTCTCCACGCTCGTAGCTACCGTTCCTGTCATGGCCGTACCCGCCGCCGTCGTCGTGTCCGTAGTCGTGGCTATGCTCGCCGACGAGCTTGCCCGAGCATCTAGCCGCGTCCACCAGGGCCCCGTGGCCGTCCCGCTCCTGCTCGCCCACACGCAGCTGCTGCCGCCTTCGCCTGCAACTCTGCTGTTGCGCACGCTCGCGTCGGCCGCCTCCCCCGACCTCTGGCCGCACCGTCGCGGGCCGCCTCCCCCGTCCTCTGGCCACACCGTCGCGGGCCGCCACTGCCGCTCGCCCCGCCTGATGCGCGCGAGCCTCGCCCGGCCTCTTTCTTCTGCCGCTCGGTCGCGTCCGCGTCCCGTGCGCCCTGCCTCGCCTATGGCCGCGGCCTGGCCGGGAGCGCCGCTCCCAGGCGCTTCCCGGCAGCCGCCCGCGGTCCTCTCGCTACTGCTGCCGCTCACTACTTCTGCTGCTTATGCCGCGCTGCTCACCACCGCACGCGGCCGACCGCAGCCGGTGCTTGCTGCAATGCTGCACAGCTTCAGTAACATTCAGTTACTGTAGCTATTGCTAGCTTTCCATTTTCTACAACGATTAACCCTCTGGACGGCCCCTAAACAGCGACTAAACGACTTTTAACTGGAGCAAAACTATTATGGGGAGGTAGTACACTTGACAATGCTCAAATGTTTCCATTGGACCAAATTCATTTGGTGCATAGATTAAATTCGTTGAAAATCACAAAATGCTATCTTTTGTTAGCAGAAAACAAAACTGTGTGCGTGAGTGTGTTGTGTGTGTGCGTGGGAGGCAGGGCTGGCTCACTCCCAAGTGGGGATGGCCCTGATTAGTTTAGGTTGATTAAATACTTAGTGGTCAGAGTAGTTAGACTAATTAGTACTACTTAGGATAATTGCTAGCCTATGTCATGTGGCCCCCTATGTTAATTTTAACCCCTCCATTTTAGTTTAGTCATCAATTAAATTATGTGCCAATGACATGTGGGCCACATCCCCCCTTTTTGACTAGTCATTTTGACCTGGTCAAATTTGGATTAGTTTAAATAAAAATATTCCAGAAAATCTTTAAATTTTTGATAATTCATAGAAAATAATCCATAGCTCGGATGAAAATATTTTCAACATGAAAGTTGCTCAGAACGATGAGACGAACCCGGATACGCAACCCGTTCGTCCGTCACGCATCCCTAGCATAGCAAAATCGCAACTTTCCCCCTCCGGTTCCTCTGCCCGAAAACGCGAAACACCGGGGATACTTTCCCGGATGTCATCCCCCTTCACCGGTATCACCTACTACCGCGTTAGGGCACCTCTAACGCCGTTACTTGTCATATCATGCATCACTATGCATATGCTTGCATTATATTTATTGTTTCTTCCCCCTCTTCTCTCGCTAGACACCGAGACCGACGCCGCTACTACCCAGTACGACTACGGTGTTGACGACCCCTCTCTCTTGCCAGAGCAACCAGGCAAGCCCCCCTTTGATCACCAGATATCGCCTACTCTTCTCTATACTGCTTGCATTAGAGTAGTGTAGCATGCTACCGCTTTCCGTTATTCCTATCCTGATGCATAGCCTGTCCTTGCTACTACTGTTGTTACCATTACCTGCTATCCTACTGCTTAGTATAGGATGCTAGTTTATCATCAGTGGCCCTACATTCTTGTCCGTCTGCCTTGCTATACTATCGGGCCGTGATCACTCGGGAGGTGATCACGGGTATATACTATACTTTATACATGATACATGTGGTGACTAAAGACGGGACGGCTCGTAGGAGCACCCGCGAGTGGATCTTTGTGGCGGAGCGACAGGGCAGGTTCCGACCACCTAGGAGAGAGGTGGGCCTGGCCCTGTTCGGAGTTCGCGGACACTTAACACGCTTAACGAGATCTGGGTATTTGATCTGAGTCTGGCCATTTGGTCTAAACGCACTAACCATCTACGCGGGAGTAGTTATGGGTATCCCGGCGTCGTGGTATCAGCCGAAGCCTTCATGACATCAGCGACTGAGTGGCGCGCGCCGGATTGGACTGGAAGGCCACTAGGCTAGGTCTGCTTTCGGCCGCGTTCGCAACGTGCAGGTGTGCTAAGGGCGATGGGCCCAGACCCCTGGGCGCTTAGGTTTAGACCGGCGTGCTGACCTCTCTGTTGGTCTAGGTGGGGCTGCGACGTGTTGATCTTCCGAGGCCGGGCATGACCCAGGAAAGTGTGTCCGGCCAAATGGGATCGAGCGTGTTGGGGTATGTGGTGCACCCCTGCAGGGAAGTTTATCTATTCGAATAGCCGTGTCCCTCGGTAAAAGGACGACCCGGAGTTGTATCTTGACCTTATGACAACTAGAACCGGATACTTAATAAAACACACCCTTCCAAGTGCCAGATACAACCGGTGATCGCTCTCTCACAGGGCGACGAGGGGAGGATCATCGGTTAGGGTTAAGCTATGCGATGCTACTTGGAGGACTTCAGTCTACTCTCTTCTACATGCTGCAAGACGGAGGCTGCCAGAAGCGTAGTCTCCGACAGGATTAGTTATCCCCCTCTTATTCTGGCATTCTGCAGTTCAGTCCACATATGATACCCTTATTCCATTTGATACCCATGCATATTTAGTATAGCTCCTTGCTTGCGAGTACTTTGGATGAGTACTCACGGTTGCTTTCTCCTTCTTTTCCCTCTATCCCTTCTACCTGGTTGTCGCAACCAGATGTTGGAGCCCAGGAGCTAGACGCCACCGTCGACAATGACTCCTACTACACCGGAGGTGCCTACTACTACGTGTTGCTCGCTGACGACGACCAGGAGTAGTTAGGAGGATCCCAGGCAGGAGGCCTGCGCCTCTTTCGATCTGTATCCCAGTTTGTGCTAGCCTTCTTAAGGCGGACTTGTTTAACTTATGTCTGTACTCAGATATTGTTGCTTCCGCTGACTCGTCTATGATCAAGCTCTTGTATTCGAGCCCTCGAGGCCCCTGACTTGGAATATGATGCTTGTATGACTTATTTTATTTGTAGAGTTGTGTTGTGATATCCACCCGTGAGTCCCTGATCTTGATCTTACACGTTTGCGTGTATGATTAGTGTACGATTAAATCGGGGGCGTCACAAGTTGGTATCAGAGCCGACTGCCTGTAGGAATCCCCCTTTCCAACTCCTTGGCCGAAGTCGAGTCTAGACATTACAAAACTTTTACTAACATGGCTGTGTGTCTTACGGGCACACGTCGCCATCGGGTGGTATTAGGATCTTTTACTCCTCGATCCTTACTCTGGGACTCTGAGCTCTCTTCTATTCGGTTAAATGATTTTACTAAAAACAAAACTAACTTTAGGTTCTCGAAAGTAGTTTCTCCCGGAGAGCCCCTCACCTCAGATGATCGCCTGCTGCACTAGGAGAATCCGAAGATACTCTCTGATGTTCTCTAGAGACTTTATGGCGTCGCTTTTGCAATTCCCCTCCATCGATAAACCCCTATGGATAACCACGTATACTCGCCATTCATACAATGCTTCCCGGTTGGTCTTGTTATTACAAGATACCCCGAAATACTCGTCGTTGTTTCGGTAGTCCTTTGGGCCTACTGCCTTGCTGTTCTTTGTCACCTGAATACCCCTACGGATAATTCTCGCACTTATCGAGTATCCGCTCATCCCCCAGTTGTTCATGTGTTTCACAAAAGTCTTTGAAATACTATTCAATCCTCCGAAAATCCTTAGCAGCTTTATTGCTCTGCAAATACTTGTCTACTTCCATTATGGATGCTTCCCATATATCTGGCAATATTCACTAGTATCTTTTGACACCGTCATTTTGACCCTATTGATTCAACATGTGTGCGAATGCACACAATCATCAGTTGATCCTTTTATAATATCTTTCCGGCTCAGACGTCATTTTGAACATGAGCTTGTTCTCGACCAATCTATTTGCCGTCAATTGTACCCTTAGGTCTATTGAACTTATCCACCCTTGATCAGAGCGTCTGCTTCTGATCCTTCGATTTGGGAATCATAATTCCTTTGATATCTAAGCATCGAATCATTCAGATGTTATATAATCTGATGCCCTTGCATCCTTTCTTCAACTGGTTGTGTGCTGATGCTCACATCAGCTCCGCTAAGGACCGTCGGATCCTTTATTGGATTATTATTTGACTGTGTCCTCCTTATTCAATAACCTTGTGAGACTTCCCTCAGATACATAATGCCCTTGGTAAATTCTATCCTCTACTTTCTTGACCATGCTCTGCCTTCGAGCTTGAGTTAAATTACTCCTAAAGATTGTGGTATATGTTTCTAAGATGCCCCGATGGGTTGAACCAACGCCTTCCCTAATCTATGTGAACCCGAAAGATTTCACGGGTCATACTTATCGGGTATTGCACCAGGTAAAACTTCCAACAACTAATGTCATTTTCGAAATACGAGGAGGTGAATGGAACGTTATGCATTGACGAAGTGGGAGTCGACCTTGAACCTTTGTGTTCATGCCCATGGACACGATGTAGATCTTATCATTAAAGCTTCTCTTAAATTAAATTATTCCTTTGGTATAAGTTCATCTTATATCTGGGATCTGACCTTTTGCAATCGTGGTTCCGACCATGTTCTACTTTGACCTGTCATCGAGTATTACCCTCTCTGGTATCTCGAGATTATCACGGAACTGCATAACTTCTTATGAGTTCTTCTTCAAGTATTATTTGACTTTTGCTGCATCATCATTTGACTTGATGTCATCGCCAACCGATTACATCTTCATGAAATTTCTCGACAAATGTGTCATGGTCATCATCAACATCTTGAGCTCTTCCAAAATATATATCGGATTCTTGATGAAAATTACCATCCTCACCCCTCAATGGTTTGTGTTATCACCGACCACTTTATTGCCTTCCGTTCAACACAAACTTATTCGTGTTTTGTGTTATACCTTGAGATCCTTGCTATCCAGCATTTGTTCTTCTTTACCTTGGAATGTTACGACCTTTTATGTCAAGAATGTCGTGGTAATTTTACCACCTCTTGAGAATTCTTGATATAGTAATATCTCTCGCCTTTTGCATTCATTTCTTGGACTCCATGTTGTTTCTAACCGGAATACCGACAAATGGTCTGTGATGTGCAAATTCTAAACTTCTAGCAACCTTATTGCTTTGAAGTTATTGGTCTACAGTTTCATTCTAAGTCTATTGCTTATTGAATCATCATTCGAACATTGATCGTGCTACCTAGTCCAGATTCCTGGGTGCACCCTTCTATCATTGTTCAGTTGTGTATGTTCCCCTCGAGCATACATCATTATATCATTTGATCCGACAAATGATATTTCCTTGTTCACATAATTGTGGAAACCAATCCTTTGGAAATCTCGATGATTTGTTGCTGAGCCTATCAGCCACCTCCTCATCCTCTCCTTCGTTTACTGATGAACTCTTGTTTCAGAACCTGCTTCCATTGTTCATTTCCCAAGAATCTTACGATGTCTTCTCGTCAATTTGTGTTGCACCTTTTCTTCTTAGACATTCTGGGTCTGATGTATCCTGACACCAATCAGATCTGAATCTCGGTCAGGTATGATGGTTGGAACGTATTTCCAAGAGTTATAACATTGGTCTTTAACCTGATAAGGTGATTTCATCCTAACACACCTGCCCGGAGGGCCTATTGTTATAGTTTCCTTACTAGCAAGGTTAGTCATTCTTCCATGAGTAACTTGTAAAACTTGTGTATCCTGTCAATGATATCTCGAAGATTGTCTGTGGTACTCCGATTTTCGACAAGAACATTTGAAGCCCAATGCTAAATGTTTTCTTGCTCAATTATCCAAACGCCGTTGTATGGGTAATATCATGAAATCCCTTCCCCTTACCTTAATGGTTTTCTACTTTCTATCCTGTCATGGATATCATGCTCCGCTTGTCCTTGGGAAAGATATAACCCCGGAATATGTGTTTTAACACATTTTCCTTTCCATTGTTCTGTCAGTGTGGTAATCATATTTTCCTTTCCATTGTTTGGTTTAACCTTCTTGTGATCTATATGATCTAAGCAGTAACATTCTCCTGCTTGTGTAAACACCTCGTTGTACAATTCTGACAGCAAGACCCTGCTACTATTGTTGATGACATTCCGGTAGCCACCGATGGACAAGAACTTTACCTATTGGTCCGCCTCGTTTCAACGAGCAGGAAAATGGTTCTCTTCGTTCCTCGCCCTTGGTACCGATGTTGTTGCCGACATAACTGACAGGCTATCCTTTGACATGCCTGGCCACCCTGACCGTGCGAGATGTCAGCACCCTTCCTACTTTTAACCCACATGGTGGGCCCATAACCCACAGTTCCACAGGATCGAAACCTGACTCTCCTGTACAACCCTGTTTCTAATGGTTATTCTCCATGCTTGGCTCCGTATTTAATTCATGGGCCACCTTCCTAGTGCTCTATTCTGGTATCAAACGCAATACTTACTCCCGCTACTCTGAACCCCTTTCTCACTCTGGTTCAGACTTCGAGGAACTCTCTATCCGCTTGGAACCTCTTATTGCACCTTCGTACCTTACTCTCGATATATTTCATATGTTCAACTCGAGAGATAATCTTATACTCATTCATGGGGTAACCCCAGATTTTTTTTCCTCAAAAGCATTCTGTCGTAGTTGAGCTGCCCCTTATCCTTTCGTAAGTACGATGGAGTTCCCGAAGAAATGATGACAAGTTTACCATGATGCATTGGAATAAAGAATTGAAGACATCAACGAAAGGGATTAACTTCTTCGAGAAGATCCGTTAGAATATCGTAACCAGAACTTTCCCCCTTACTCCCCTCTTAAATCTCGGGACGAGATTTCTTGTAGTGGAGGAGAATTGTGACGCCCGAATAATTAGGCTACATTAATCCCACGTTAACAATGCCACGTCACCACGGATACTGTTGTTAATCTCGCATTAGTTCAAAACTGATTCAAAATTCAAATTCAAAAATAGGCAAACAATAAAAGTTTTCAAATATTAAAGCTAAATTGTTCGGGTTGTGTAAAATAATGCATAGGTAATTATGGTGGAGAAACCACATTTTTATAAAAGGTCTAAATGCACTTAAGTAACTAAAATAGTAGGTAAAACAATTAAACAAATGCGTTTTGGATTTTATAAAATACTATACTATTTTGTTCAGGGATAAAAACTTTCTGTGGAAGTAGTTGGAATCGTAACTCTATTTTAGGTATGGGTTTTACTTTTTGTAAAGCTATAAATTATTAAATAATTAAAAGAATAAATAAAAGGAAAAGAAAACACAAAAACAGAAAAGAAAACTAACCCAAAAAAAGAGGCAAAAGAACCCCCCCCCCCCCCCCCCCGTGCTGGGCCTCAGCCCAACTGGCCATCCAACCGGCCAGCCCACCATCCCCGGTCCCTCTCCTCTCTCCTGTTCGTGCGACCGAGTCGCTACAGGGCAGGTCGCCCCGGACCACCTCGCCGGCGCCGACGCCGGGAAGGGATAAGGACGCCACGCCCCGTCCCCTCGATCCCATTCCCCCACTCGCTCACCACTCCACTCTCCTCTCCCCTCGCTCCTTTTTCTCGATCTGGACCGGCCCGAGCGATGCCATGGCTTCCCCGCCATCATTTGCGTAGCCGTCGGCCTCCTCTCACCTCGCCGTCGAGTCCACGAGCTTCGCCCGCCTCTGCTACGTCATCCTCGACCATGAGTCCGAGCTGGGGAGCTCTGCATCAAGCCCCACGACGCCTTTCCTCCTCCTCGGGTCGCCGGCGAACTCCGTTGATTCCGGCCACCCTGCTGCTACTAATCTATCGCCGGCCTTTCTTGAGCCTCTTGGTGAGCTCCTCTCCCTCTCCCCTCACTACCCCGCTTCTCTCCACGCTCGTAGCTACCGTTCCTGTCATGGCCGTACCCGCCGCCGTCGTCGTGTCCGTAGTCGTGGCTATGCTCGCCGACGAGCTTGCCCGAGCACGCAGCCGTGCTCCCCGCAGTCCCGTACGCTCATCGCGTCTAGCCGCGTCCACCAGGGCCCCGTGGCCGTCCCGCTCCTGCTCGCCCACACGCAGCTGCTGCCGCCTTCGCCTGCAACTCTGCTGTTGCGCACGCTCGCGTCGGCCGCCTCCCCCGACCTCTGGCCGCACCGTCGCGGGCCGCCTCCCCCGTCCTCTGGCCACACCGTCGCGGGCCGCCACTGCCGCTCGCCCCGCCTGATGCGCGCGAGCCTCGCCCGGCCTCTTTCTTCTGCCGCCTGGTCGCGTCCGCGTCCCGTGCGCCCTGCCTCGCCTATGGCCGCGACCTGGCCGGGAGCGCCGCTCCCAGGTGCTTCCCGGCAGCCGCCCGCGGTCCTCTCGCTACTGCTGCCACTCACTACTTCTGCTGCTTATGCCGCGCTGCTCACCACCGCACGCGGCCGACCGCAGCCGGTGCTTGCTGCAATGCTGCACAGCTTCAGTAACATTCAGTTACTGTAGCTATTGCTAGCTTTCCATTTTCTACAACGATTAACCCTCTGGACGGCCCCTAAACAGCGACTAAACGACTTTTAACTGGAGCAAAACTATTATGGGGAGGTAGTACACTTGACAATGCTCAAATGTTTCCATTGGACCAAATTCATTTGGTGCATAGATTAAATTCGTTGAAAATCACAAAATGCTATCTTTTGTTAGCAGAAAACAAAACTGTGTGCGTGAGTGTGTTGTGTGTGTGCGTGGGAGGCAGGGCTGGCTCACTCCCAAGTGGGGATGGCCCTGATTAGTTTAGGTTGATTAAATACTTAGTGGTCAGAGTAGTTAGACTAATTAGTACTACTTAGGATAATTGCTAGCCTATGTCATGTCGCCCCCTATGTTAATTTTAACCCCTCCATTTTAGTTTAGTCATCAATTAAATTATGTGCCAATGACATGTGGGCCACATCCCCCCTTTTTGACTAGTCATTTTGACCTGGTCAAATTTGGATTAGTTTAAATAAAAATATTCCAGAAAATCTTTAAATTTTTGATAATTCATAGAAAATAATCCATAGCTCGGATGAAAATATTTTCAACATGAAAGTTGCTCAGAACGACGAGACGAACCCGGATACGCAACCCGTTCGTCCGTCACGCATCCCTAGCATAGCAAACTCGCAACTTTCCCCCTCCGGTTCCTCTGCCCGAAAACGCGAAACACCGGGGATACTTTCCCGAATGTCATCCCCCTTCACCGGTATCACCTACTACCGCGTTAGGGCACCTCTAACGTCGTTACTTGTCATATCATGCATCACTATCCATATGCTTGCATTATATTTATTGTTTCTTCCCCCTCTTCTCTCGCTAGACACCGAGACCGACGCCGCTACTACCCAGTACGACTACGGTGTTGACGACCCCTCTCTCTTGCCAGAGCAACCAGGCAAGCCCCCTTTGATCACCAGATATCGCCTACTCTTCTCTATACTGCTTGCATTAGAGTAGTGTAGCATGCTACCACTTTCCGTTATTCCTATCCTGATGCATAGCCTGTCCTTGCTACTACTGTTGTTACCATTACCTGCTATCCTACTGCTTAGTATAGGATGCTAGTTTATCATCAGTGGCCCTACATTCTTGTTCGTCTGCCATGCAATACTATCGGGCCATGATCACTCGGGAGGTGATCACGGGTATATACTATACTTTATACATGATACATGTGGTGACTAAAGACGGGACGGCTCGTAGGAGCACCCGCGAGTGGATCTTTGTGGCGGAGCGACAGGGCAGGTTCCGACCACCTAGGAGAGAGGTGGGCCTGGCCCTGTTCGGCATTCGCGGACACTTAACACGCTTAACGAGATCTGGGTATTTGATCTGAGTCTGGCCATTTGGTCTAAACGCACTAACCATCTACGCGGGAGTAGTTATGGGTATCCCGGTGTCGTGGTATCAGCCGAAGCCTTCGTGACGTCAGCGACTGAGTGGCGCGCGCCGGATTGGACTGGAAGGCCACTAGGCTAGGTCTGCTTTTGGCCGCGTTCGCAACGTGCAGGTGTGCTAAGGGCGATGGGCCCAGACCCCTGGGCGCTTAGGTTTAGACCGGCGTGCTGACCTCTCTGTTGGTCTAGGTGGGGCTGCGACGTGTTGATCTTCCGAGGCCGGGCATGACCCAGGAAAGTGTGTCCGGCCAAATGGGATCGAGTGTGTTGGGGTATGTGGTGCACCCCTGCAGGGAAGTTTATCTATTCGAATAGCCGTGTCCCTCGGTAAAAGGACGACCCGGAGTTGTATCTTGACCTTATGACAACTAGAACCGGATACTTAATAAAACACACCCTTCCAAGTGTCAGATACAACCGGTGACCGCTCTCTCACAGGGCGACGAGGGGAGGATCATCGGTTAGGGTTAAGCTATGCGATGCTACTTGGAGGACTTCAGTCTACTCTCTTCTACATGCTGCAAGACGGATGCTGCCAGAAGCGTAGTCTTCGACAGGATTAGTTATCCCCCTCTTATTCTGGCATTCTGCAGTTCAGTCCACATATGATACCCTTATTCCATTTGATACCCATGCATATGTAGTATAGCTCCTTGCTTGCGAGTACTTTGGATGAGTACTCACGGTTGCTTTCTCCTTCTTTTCCCTCTATCCCTTCTACCTGGTTGTCGCAACCAGATGTTGGAGCCCAGGAGCTAGACGCCACCGTCGACAACGACTCCTACTACACCAGAGGTGCCTACTACTACGTGCTGCCCGCTGACGACGACCAGGAGTAGTTAGGAGGATCCCAGGTAGGAGGCCTGCGCCTCTTTCGATCTGTATCCCAGTTTGTGCTAGCCTTCTTAAGGCGGACTTGTTTAACTTATGTCTGTACTCAGATATTGTTGCTTCCGCTGACTCGTCTATGATCGAGCTCTTGTATTCGAGCCCTCGAGGCCCCTGGCTTGTAATATGATGCTTGTATGACTTATTTTATTTGTAGAGTTGTGTTGTGATATCCACCCGTGAGTCCCTGATCTTGATCGTACATGTTTGCGTGTATGATTAGTGTACGATTAAATCGGGGGCATCACAGGGAGAGAGAGAGAGAGAGATTAAACACATAGCTACTGGTACAAACCCTCAGCCCCGAGGGTGGACTACTCCCTCCTCATCATGGTTGCCGCCGGGATGATGAAGATGGCCATCGGTGATGATTTCCCCCTCCGGCGGGGTGCCGAAATAGGGTTTAGGGGCCCTAGAAGAGGAATATAGGACTCGAGCGGAAGACTCAGAAGAGGAATATGAGACCCTAGAAGATGAATACAGGACTCGAGAGGACGAATATGAATATGAAACCCTAGAAGAATCTAAATATGGAATCCTAGAAGACGGATATGAAACCCTAGAAGACGAATATGGGAGCCCGAAAAATGAATATGGGAACCTAGAGAGCGAATATAGGACTTTAGAGAAAGACTCAGAAGAGGAATATGGGAGCCCAAAGAGCAATATAGGACCCAAGAGGACGAATATGGAACTCTAGAGGAAGACTCAGAAGACGAATATGGCAGCCCCGGGGAAAAGCATAGAGGAAATAATGTACTTTAGAGGAAGACTTAGAAGAAGATTGCGGCAGCAGAACTTCTGATCTTGGATTATTTCTGGGGGTTTCTGTATTTATAGTTTTTTCGGCATTGGTTTCACACGAAGATGTGCTTTGAGGGGCCCACCAGACACCACCACACGGGTAAGGCACCAGGCACACTATGGTGGGTTGTGCTCACCTCCTTCAGCTTCTCCCCCCCCCCATGAAGCTTCTAGTGCCTCTTTTGTTCCAAAAAAATCATCAAATAGTTTCAGCTCATTTGAAGAACTTCCATTTCTGCACAAAAAACAACACCACAGTGTTCTGCTGAAAACAACGTCAGTCTGGGTTAGTTCCATGCAAATCATACCAAAACCATATAAAATTCTTGTAAACATGGCGGGAATACTTCATAAATGATAGATACGTTGGAGACGTATCAATACCCTTGAACCGAAAGAGCCACCTAGTTCAAATCGGTGGGGGTACTTTCGTAACTTACCCCACATTTTGGACAAGCGTGTCTGATATGTCTCCAACATATCTACAATTTTTTTGATTGTTCCATTCTGTTACATTATCAATCTTGCATGTTTTATAATCATTTTATAGTCATTTTATATCATTTTTTGCTACTAACCTATTGACATAGTGCCAAGTGCCAGTTGTTGTTTTCTGCATGTTTTTTACATCGCAGGAAATCAATACCAAACAGAGTCCAAATAGAACGAAACTTTACGGAGATTTTTTTGAACTAGAAGACACCTAATGGGCCAAGGCTGCGCCTGGGGAGTGCTTCAAGGGGAGCACAACCCACCACCTCAGGTGCCCCCGGACCACCTCTTTGCTCTATAACTACCCCAATATTCCAGAAACCCTAGGGGAGTTGACGAAAAACAATTCTAGCCACCGCAGAGTCTAGAACAACCAGATCCAATCTAGACACCATCACGGAGGGGTTCACCACTTCCATTGGCGCCTCTCCGATGATGCGTTAGTAGTTCTTTGTAGACCTTTGGGTCCGTAGTTAGTAGCTAGATGGCTTCCTCCCTCTTGTTTGATTCTCAATACAATGGTCTCTTGGAGATCCATATGATGTAACTATCTTTGTGTGTGTTTGTTGGGATCGGATGAACTTTGAGTTTATGATCAGATCTATCTTTTTATATCCATGAAAGTTTTTTGAGTTTCTTTGATCTCTTATATGCATGATTGCTTATAGCCTCATATTTCTTATCTGATATTTGGGTTTTGTTTGGCCAACTTGATCTATTTATCTTGCAATGGGAAGAGGTGCTTTGTAGTGGGTTCGATCTTACTTTGCTTGATCCTAGTGATAGAAGGGGAACCGACACGTATGTATCATTGCTACTAAGGATAAAACGATGGGGTCTATCTCTACATAGATAGATCTTGTCTACATCATGTCATCATTCTTATTGCATTACTCTGTTTCTCCATGAACTTAATACACTAGATGCATGCTAGATAGTGGTCGATGTGTGGAGTAATACTAGTAGATGCAGGCAGGAGTCGGTCTAATAATCTTGGATGTGATGCCTATGTAATGATCATATTCTGGATATCGTCATGATTATTTGAAGTTCTATCAATTACCCAATAGTAATTTGTTTACCCACCGTTTGCTATTTTTCTCGAGAGAAGCCACTAGTGAAACCTACAGCCCCCGAGTCTCTATCCCATATTATTTGCCTTTGCGATCTATTTTATTTGCCTTTTATTTTCAAATCTATTAAATCCAAAAATACAAAAATACCTTGCTGCATTTTATTTTATTTGGCGTTCGATCTATCAATATTTACAACTTTCTCCCGTCCATGTGCCAATTTCTGGCGCCGTTACCCAAAAGGGATTGACAAACCCTTTAACACGTCGGGTTGCGAGTATTTGTTATTTGTGTGCAGGGGCTGTTTACATTGTGTTTCTTAGTTCTCGTACTGGTTTGATAACCTTGGTTTCATATCTGAGGGAAATACCTACCACCGATGTGCTGCATCATCCCTTCCTCTTTGGGGAAATACCGACGTAGCTTCAAGCGAGATCAAAAGGAATTTCTGGCGCCGTTGCCGGGGAGGATCTTCAACATATATACCAGGTTCCTAATCATAAATATCGTATACACTCAATTTACATTATTTTCCATTTTCCTCTCCCTCACATCACAAAAAATTGCCATTTTATTCGTCCTCTTTTTCGTTTGCCGTTTTTTGCCAGATCTCTTGTTTGCTACCTTTACTTGTTTTGCCATGAGCCTTCTTTATGCTTGCATCTTCGCTTGCTAAAAATATATTGATATGGATCCTCATCCACTTGCTAATATTTTCAAGAGATCCAATTATGATGAACTCATTGCTAGTGAATCGAGTTCACTAGATTATCTTTATGAAGTTTTGCTTGAGATCTATGAATCTGAAAATTGTGATGAAGTATTAAAAACAGAAATTTATAAACCGATTGATGATAGCTCGTTGAATGAAAAGCATGGTTGCAATGATGTTATTATAAATTCTATTAATGTCAATTGTGTTAATACTATGCAAAACCCCAAGCTTGGGGATGCTAATTTTGCTATGCCCACTACTTGTTGCAATGATCATGATTGGGTTGATGATTCTTATGATCTTGAAAATTTATTTAAACCTCATCATGAATATTCTTGCTATAATATTGAAAGTGGGTTTGGGAGAGTGTCAACTTCAGCTAAAAATAATCCCACTTATTTGGAGAGTGTTCAATCTGATGAAATTTTTGATAGAAGTGGGCTTGGAGAGGTCATGACTTTATTTAGTGATAATCCCACTATTTTGGAAGAGTGTCAACTTTGCATGCATGTGGATCATGAAGAGAATATTTTATGTGGTAGTTATATTGTTGAATTTGATTATGATCCTACTTGTAATTTTTATGAGAGAGGAAAATATGGTCGAAGAAATTTTCATGTTACTAAATTCCCTCTCATTATGATGAGATTGCTATTGTTTCTTTGTTCTTCCTTGCATATGCTAGTTTTTGCTTGTCTTGATAATTTGTTTTCTTATAGAATTCCTATGCATAGGAAGTATGTTAGACTTATGTGTGTTTTTTCACATGTTTTATGATGCTCTCTTTATGTTTCAATTATTATCTTTCATGTGAGCATCGTTGAAATCTCAAGCCTAGCTAGGGGCATAAACTGATAGCGCTTGTTGGGAGGCAACCCCATGAATAAAATTTATTTTTTCCTTTTGATTTATGTTTTTGAGTGTTAGCACAATTATGCTACTTTTATTATTGTGTTTTTGTGTTTTAATTAGTGTTTGTGCCAAGTAAATCCTTTAGGATCTTCTTGAGTGATAGTTGTTTGATCTTGCTGAAAAAACAGAAACTTTTGCGCTCATGAAAATAATTTTCATTTTTAACCAGAGAGAGATAAAATACCCATTCCTTTTGCAGTAGATTAATATACAAATTTCTCAGGTCATCCCAATTTATTAGAGTTTTTGGAGTTACAGAAGTATTCTAAATATCCAGATTGCTACAGACTCTTCTATTTTGGACAGATTCTATTTTCTTTGCGTTGTGTGCTTGTTTTGATGGCTCTATGGTTTTCTTTGATGAGTTTTTGCCATAGAAAATTTGGAATACAGTAGATATTATGAAAGAAAAAAATATTAATTGGTTTGCTACAGTACTTATAGTAGTGATTTGTTTTCTTATACTAACGGATCTAGCGAAGGCTTTTGTTGAGTTTTGTGTGATTGAAGTTTTCAAGTTTTGGGTTATCTTACGATGGATGAAGGAATAAGGAGTAAGAAGAGCCTAAGCTTGGGGATGCCCCGATATCCCAAGCTATTATCCAAAAGAGAGCAAGAAACTAAGCTTGCGGATGCCCCGAGTGGCATCCCCTCTTTCTTCTAACGATCATCGGTATTTTACTCGAAGCTATATTTTTATTCGTCACATACTATGTGTTTTGCTTGGAGCGTCTTCTATGATATGAATCTTTGCTTTTTTTATTTTGTGTTTTAAGTATTGATTCCTTGCTGGACACACCTATTTGAGAGAACCAAAATTATGTGATGACTTGTTAGAATTGCTCTCTATGTTCACTTCAATTTTTATGAGCTAAGGACTTGCTCTAGTGCTTCACTTATATATTTTTGAGCACGACATGCTTTAGTATTTTTAAAGAAATGATCTCTTGCTTCACTTAGATTTATTTGAGAGTTAGTAACATTTTCAAGAAATTATCTCTTGCTGCACTTAAATTAATTTGAGAGAAAGAAAAATTATGCTCATGATCTTCACTTATATTTGTTTGAGCTTGTCAAAAGCAACACATCAAAATTAGTCCCAAAGTGATAGATATCCAAGAAGGATATAATAAAAACTTTCATGAAGATCATTGGACAAATTATCCTGATTCTTAGTAATAGTTTTGAGATATGATGATGTGATATGTGAGTCATCTTGATGAGTAATTATGCTTTAGTAAGAATATTGGTGTTAAGGTTTGTGATTCCGTATGCAAGCACGAATGTCAATAATTATGCAATGAAATTATATCCTACTTGTGGTGCATTATTCGGTGTTAATTATGCTTAATTCTCGCTTATGAGATTATACGTTTCTTGGTTGGTCGCTTCTCAATCTTTTGCTAGCCTTCATTTTGCACTAAGTATGATCACTACTTGTGCATCCAAAAACCTTTAAACTAGTTTTTGCCACATGAGTCCACTATATCTACCTATATGCGGTATTCTTTTGCAGTTCTAAGCAAATTTTTATGTGCCATCTCTAATTTTCAAAATAAACTTCTCTTTTGTGTGTTCGTACCGCTCGCGGAGCGGTGAGGGGTGGCTAATATTTTCCATGCTAGATGTGTTATTCTCACGATGAGTGTTTATTCACTTGTCATTGCACGAGAGTAAGGCAAAGGTATTAGGGATGCCCCGTCCCGAAATGAAAAATGAATTTACTTTATGTTGAAAAATAATAAATTCCTTGGAAATTGTTGGTATGGAAGGCACCCGTGGATACGGTTAGCCATGGAAAGTGAAAGTATGATGGAAAAAGGGATAAACTTTATTTTTTATTTGGGAACTGCCTACGATATATCTAGCATCGAAAGTGTTGGGAACTCTAAGTCATTTTCATTGGTGGGAAGGACACACCTCCCAAAATGTTGTTATCTCTAAGTTTTTCGCTTTGAGCTCTGGCACCTCTACAAATCCCTACTTCCCTTTGCGAAGGGCCTTTCTTTTTATGCAATTTTTATTTTGAATTTGAGTCTCCATCTTCTCTTATAAAGCACCAACTAGGAGGCACTATGATTGTACTTGAGCATTGGGTGTAGTTAACATGCGAGTGTGTTTCATGAATGGATCAATGATTGAGCATGATGGGCTAGGGATAGCTTATTTTAGCGTTGATATTTTGAAAGACATGGTTGCTTGTTGATATGCTTGAGTATTTAAGTTATCATGTCAAAACTAGACTATTGCATTGAACAATATAAAACTCCAAATGTCCATGCTATAAAGAAAAGAAATATGAGATGACATGTTAGGCAACATTCCACATCAAAAATTCTATTTTTATCACATACCTACTCGAAGACGAGTAGGAGTTAAGCTTGGGGATGCTGATGCGTCTCCAACGTATCTATAATTTTTTGATTGTTCCATGCTGTTATATTATCAATCTTGTATGTTTTATAATCATTTTATATCATTTCTTGGTACTAACCTATTGACATAGTGCCAAGTGCCAGTTGCTATTTTCTGCATGTTTCTACATCGCAGGAAATCAATACCAAACGGAGTCCAAATGCAACGAAACTTTACGGAGATTTTTTTTTGGACCAGAAGACACCCAATGGGCCAAGGCTGCGCCTGGGGGGTGCGCCGAGGGGAGCACAACCCACCAGGGCGCGTCCTGGTGGGTTGTGCCCACCTCGGGTGCCCCTCGTACCACTTCTTTGCTCTATAAATACCCCAATATTCCAAAAACTCTAGGGGAGTCGACGAAAAACAATTCCAGCCGCCGTAGAGTCCAGAACCACTAGATCCAATCTAAACACCATCACGGAGGGGTTCGCCACTTCCATTGGTGCCTCTCCGATGATGCGTGAGTAGTTCTTTGTAGACCTTCGGGTCCGTAGTTAGTAGCTAGATGGCTTCCTCTCTCTCGTTTGATTCTCAATACAATGGTCTCTTGGAGATCCATATGATGTAACTCTTTTTGTGGTGCGTTTGCTGGGATCGGATGAACTTTGAGTTTATGATCAAATCTATCTTTTTACATCCATGAAAGTTATTTGAGTTTCTTTGATCTCTTATATGCATGATTGCATATAACCTCATATTTCTTTTCTGATATTTGGGTTTTGTTTGGTCAACTTGATCTATTTATCTTGCAATGGGAAGAGGTGCTTTGTAGTGGGTTCGATCTTACGTTGCTTGATCCCAGTGACAGAAGGGGAACCGACATGTATGTATTGTTGCTACTAAGGATAAAACGATGGGGTTTATCTCTACATAGATAGATCTTGTCTACATCATGTCATCGTTCTTATTGCATTACTCCGTTTCTCCATGAAATTAATACACTAGATGCATGCTGGATAGCGGTCAATGTGTGGAGTAATAGTAGTAGATGCAGGCAAGAGTCGGTCTACTAATCTTGGACGTGATGCCTATGTAATGATCATTGCCTAGATATCATCATGATTATTTGAAGTTCTATCAATTGCCCAACAGTAATTTGTTTACCCACCGTTTGCTATTTTTCTCGAGAGAAGCCACTAGTGAAACCTACGACCATCGGGCCTCTTTCTCATATTATTTGCCTTTGTGATCTATTTTATTTGCCTTTTATTTTCAGATCTATTAAATCCAAAAATACAAAAAATCCTTGCTTCAATTTATTTTATTTGGCGTTCGATCTATCTAACAACTTTCTCCCGTCCGTGTGCCAATTTCTGGCGCCGTTGCCCGAAAGGGATTGACAACCCCTTTAACACGTCGGGTTGTGAGTATTTGTTATTTGTGTGCAGGGGTTGTTTACGTTGTGTTGCTTGGTTCTCCTACTGGTTCGATAACCTTGGTTTCATATCTGAGGGAAATACCTACCGCCGTTGTGCTACATCATCCCTTCCTCTTTTGGGAAATACCGACGTAGCTCTTAGTGACATCAGCGTCCCTAAGCCATGGTTCCCCCTCCCTTCCCTCCCCCTCCCCACTCGTACACCAAGGCCGCGAAAACCCACGAAGCCCCACACCCTCCTCCGTTCACCACCCAGCCGGAGCCTCTTCCCCAGTGACATTGTTTACCGCAACAGCTCAATGTCCATCATCCACCACACCAGATGAGGATCCATCATTGACCTCATGGTCCCGCCGGTTCAGCTACCCCATCCTCCACCTC
Organism: Triticum monococcum; assembly: GCA_034509565.1. NCBI lineage: Eukaryota > Viridiplantae > Streptophyta > Magnoliopsida > Poales > Poaceae > Triticum > Triticum monococcum. Next base: position 516,575,542 of record CM067847.1, read on the forward strand.
CAAGGAGCTGCCCCAATGTTTTCCTCGTCTATCGCGCCACCTCCATTCCCACATCGCCGTCTTCACCCGCACCACTGGAAGAGAAGCACCATCACCGATTCCTCAGATGAAGCTGAGGCCAAATCAGCACCACCAAAGAGGTTCTACACTCGTCACTGCATTTTCTTCTTGATTCGATCTCATAGTGCTGCCGACGCTCGATCCCGAGCCGCCATGGCGTGGCTCCATCTACGGTGTCGTTGTCGGCCACTTCCTCCAAGGCGTCGCTCCCTTGGCGGCGACGTCCACATTAGTAGGAGTTGCTGCTGCTATTCTGGCTCTCCCTGGCCCTGCTGCTTCTTCGGCTCTCGCTCACGCTGTTGCTCTGCTCTTGCTCTTGCTTGCACTGATGCTACACGAGAAGCAGCTCTGGCTCTCGTTCGAGCTCCTACTACTGCTACCCGAGATGCTACTACATGACCAGCTACCCCAGTTCTTGCACGTGATGCTGCTCTGGGCGCTGCTGCTGCACGACTAGCTGCCCCGATTGCTCTCTGGTGGTACGTTCCCTGCCGGAGCGGCTACCAATTTAGATCACTGCTACTCTACCACTATTGCTCGAGCGGCCAAAACTACTAGTGCACTACTTTTCTGCTACTAGTGTGTTCCGTTTCGACAGTAAAATTCAGTTTCAACAGCAAAATTTAGTGTTGACAGTAAAATTCAGTTTCGACAGTTAAGTTCAGAGATGAGCGGCGGATGTATTTTACATCTAGCATTTTGTGGTTATGTGTTTTACATCATCTATTGGAGATTCTGTTAGAATTCCACTCAGGTTAACATTGTTTATCTTGTCCTGCTTCAGCCTTGCCATAGTAAAACTCACCAGAGCTCCCCAACGACGAAACCCTCCATCACAGCGGAGTAGTACCCTCGGCTCCATCTCCAGACGCCTAAGATTTTCTTCCCCTCCTCCAGCAGCCACATTAGCCGAAACATCCTCAGTAACCAACCCAATGATGTCGAGATCGACATGGCTTTGCCAAAGAGGTTGTACACTTGTTGCATCACTTTTTTACTCTATATGTTATATATATTGTCCACTAAGCACGCGTAGTAACATGAAATGCGATTAGTTTCTCCTACTATATGAAGTAGTGAGGTACCAGGCAACTTAGCTATCCGTGATGGACTCTCTCGAAAATCATCATTATTTATTTCTGCGCGTTTGAGCTATGCATTTGTAGATGGGCTTGGGAGTTGAGCTAGTAGGGCAGTGGCCTAGGTCCAAAGCTCTAGAAGTAGCACAAAAACATTTTTGGAGTGTAGGCTTTTGTCTGTTCAAGTCTCCCTACTAGAATCACCAGTGCTTGAAAGGAAAACTGAAGGAAAACATAGGAATTGGAAATTTCCCTTTGGTACCACTATTCATGCATTTGGTTCAAAGGAATGGAGCAAAGGAAAACTGTAGGATTTGTTCCTTTAGTGTCTCCTTCAAAGAAAAACCATAGGAATTTTGACTTGGCTTCCTTTTCAAATTCCTATTCATGAAGCACAAGACTAAGAGATAGTAGCATAATAGCATTATAACTATACATTTTCTTCTGGTTTGACTTAATTTCACCATGCTTCTTTGCATTTCCATGATCTTCCAATTCTTGTGAACCAAACACCCAGATTGACAGAAATCCTGTGTTTTTAGATTCTCTGTTTTGCACATGCATTCTTATCCTATTTCTGTGTATTTCCTATCCTTGCATTTTTAGAATCCTCAAATTCAAACAAGCCCTTACAAAATTACTTCTCTTACAGATATGTGTCAAAGAAAACCTAGTGTGGTTTGTCCCGCTCCTGCTGCGCTGTGGTCCACCTCAGCTCAGCTGCTCCAATGACGAAAGGGTTCACCACAACAGGGATCCGCCCTCCAGACTGTCTTTCACCGCCTCAGATCTTCTTCCCCGCCACCGGCATCCACGACAACTGCATTACCATCATCAACTGAGCAGATGACCATGAGGACTACACGGGTCCGGAAGAGAGGTCACAGTCTTTCATGTCTGCTTACGTTATTCATCGCTTAATACGACATGCTACTTTATCATCCTATTCCCCGATTAGACTCCGAGTCAGGTCCAAACTAATGCTCAAACTTGAGTTTTTAAATGGTTGTGGGGTACATATTGGGGCAACAATCAATAGTATCTGTCTACTATCTAGTTAATCTTGGTTGTGTACTATGAGTTTCATGTTGGGTGGGAAACAAACATTAAAGGAGCCATTATCTATATTTTTTAGCTAAAGCTATTATCTGCCTGTTATCATTGGTTTTGGGTCTATCACGGGTTGCCACCATCTCGATTTGTGCATGCACTCCTTACATAATCTCACTATGTTTTATTCCTAGGCATGTCAGTTATTGTACACAATGGTACTGAACATGTAGAGAAAAAGAGACGAGCCTTGCGTGGAAATAAAATTTCATGCAGACGTGGCTCCATGGTGGGCGCAAAAGCAACCCCCTCCCACCATTACAGACTGTAATAAAGAGGAAGATAACTGTTCAAAGGGGGATTCAGAGGGAGCAGACCACTCCTATTTACCCCCTGAGGTCTTTTGCTCTAACATGGCATGTTGATGGTGGTCACATCATGCATATGGCGCCTTGCATTGCTTACTTTATACATAAAATATGCCATCTGCTTAGTTTAGACATGCTTTGTGTGAATGCCATCTGTTTAGTTTCTATATCATATATGTGAATCATGCAATGCCATCTTGTTTAGCCAGGCATCATGTATGTGAATTCTACAATGCCATCCTGGTTAGCCAGTCATCTTATATGTGAATTATATCATGCCATCCTTTTTCTATTACGTATTAAATTTGTCAACAATGTTAGTACATTCAATTACTCTTCCTTTGCATCAGCCATTCGACACGGTCATGAAAAAATCCGGAGTGAAAACAAGGTCTTCGGAGCAGACAATATTATTTGACGAAGCGCATGTCTTGGTGGTTATGGATAGATCCTTAGAGAAGGACTCAGAGACAGATGACCAGTCCTATTTCCCCCTGAGGTGCATGCTCTAACTTGGCAGGGTTATATTGCTCATATCGTGCATATGGTGTCTTGCATTGTAATGTCATTTGCTTAGTTTAGACATGCTTTGTGTGAATGCCACCTGTTTATTGTCTAATTAGCATATATGTGAATTATGCAATGCCATCTTGTTGCAAGACATTATATATGTGAATTATGCAATGCTATCTTATTGTAAGGCATTATATATGTGAATTATGCAATGCCATGTTGTTTAGCCAAGCATCATATATGTGAATTATATCATGCCATCCTTTTTTGTATTATGTATTCCATTTGTCGACAATGTTTCTATATTCAACTACTCTTCCTGTGCATTAGCCATTTGAATTGGTGATGGAAAAATCTAGAGTGAAAACAAGGTCTTCAGAGAGACAATGCTACCTGTTGAAGCAGATATCTTGCTGATTATAGATAGCTCCTCAGAGGAGGATTCAGACACAAATGACCTTTCCTATTCCCCCTCAAACTTGGTAGGGTTATATTACTCATATCATGCATATGTTGTCTTGCAATGCTTATTTTTACATCATATACACAATATTGAATGCCATATGCTTAGTTTACACATCATATATGCGATTGCCCTCTGCTCACTTGCTTAGTATATAAATCATATATTCTAATTATATCGTGCCATGATGTTTACATAGACAACATGTATCTGAATTATGGCATGCAACCCATTTTATAAAGACATAATATAGTTATATCATCTCATCTTGTTTACATAGTCATCATATTTTGAATTATGTCATTCGATTCATGAATTATATCATGCCAACATGTATGTGAATTATGGCATGCCAACCACCTTAATAGACACATCGTATACTTATATCATGCCATCCTATTTATGTAGTCATCATATTTTGAAGTATGTCATTATATCTTGTTTAGTTAGCCATCATATATGTGAAAATGTATCATGCTATCCTATTTAGTTAGCCATGATATATGTGAAATTTTGACATGCTATCCTGTTTGGTTAGACAACATAAATGTGAATTATTTCATGCCCTGTTTTCTTCCCTACTATCCATTGCACCTATCTATCATACAATGTGTGTACATTCAATTACTTTTCTTGTTTATCGGCCATTTGAATTGGAGGGGGTGATGGCAGTATCTATGGGAGTAAAAACACGGTCTTTAGAAAAGATAATGCTACCCGTTGATGCAGATAGAACCACGGTTGTACTTGCCCAAGAACCAGCCTCACTACATATAACCCAGACTCACGCATATTGTACCCCTACCCAGTTGGACAGAGAACTAGCTACACCCCTTCTAACCCCAACCCTAGCAGATAGTAACCCAGTTCCAGTTAACACAGCACCATCTCCACCACAAAGTAGCCAAACACGAGCAGTTAATATGGCAACTGAAGTGCCCAAAGCACGAGGACCACCACTCCAAACTCCAAGTCAACGCTTAAAGCAGAAGAAGAATTGTTCATAGGTCAGGTTCCGTAGATATGGTTCATACTCCTTTGCTCTTGCATCACTGTATTTACTCATACCAACTAATTTCAAATTTGAAGGATGCAATTCAAACTCCAATGGCGTTAGAGGTATGTTTTAAACCTGTTTCTTTAACTAGTTTGCTATTGTAACTTGCTCTATGTTGATTTCAGTTTCAGTTGAATAAAAATTATGTTCCCATGCCATGCACATTACAAGTTTTGTTAGTGTTGTGTCGTTTCCCACACATATATTATGTCTATGCTGCTTTGTCTTAAACATATATGATTTGAATTGTCTCTATCTTGATTTGGCAACATAATCTAGAATGATATAGACCATACAGTGACCATAGTACATAGATATATGTTTGTTTCATGTTGTTATCCTATCCACCTTACTACTAAACTGGTTTGCGAAAATGAGTTTCATATACAACATGGTAAACTTGTGATGTGTCTGCTTGTTTCTCTTTTAGAATGCGGATAAAATATTGGAGAAGAGTACCATGTTATGGAATGGTAAAGAATTAATGCAGATAAGGTTCAAGATAGTGAGACATGCATGTTGGTCTCCAAAAAATCTGATAAAAACTATCTTGAAGACAATGAGACAACCCCAAAGTCTTGTCTTGATGTAGTGTTTGACTCACTGGCCGCTACTATTGGAAAAAGCTCTTTGAACTCACTTCCCGAATCTGTTCGGCTTCTTAAGTCTCAACTTCAAGTTGAAAGACATCGATCAGATGTGCTGCGACACGAAGCCGAAGGACTGAGGAAGTCCCTGCAGAATTCAGATGCATACTTTCTGGTGCAACAACAAGCGCTGGAGGATTTAAGCACCAAACAAGAGAAAGTTAAGTGTCTTTCCAGCATGGTGGATACCCAGGATATTGTTTCATGAGCTCTTCTGAAGTGGTTTCAGTTTTGGACTTGTTTTGCTGCGGCATTTATTTGCACTGGTCACCAACTTTGACAAGTAGTGTATGTAATATGCTGCTTTGTTTCCCATATTTGCACTAGTGGCGAACTTTGATGCCCAGTGGATGTAATATGCTGCTTTGTTCCCCATATTTGCACTGGTGGCGAACTTTGATGCCCAGTGGATGTAATATGTGTAATAGCTGTAATAGCCTAGCGTAAGTTGCTTGCTTACTTATTTCCTTATTTTCTTGTTTATTTGTTTGCTGGTAGTCAGTGTAGTTCTTTTTTTCCGTGGTTTGCTATGGCTGCAATAACCTATTTTTTAAAACTAGGCCACAATAACCATGGGCAACATACGGACCGTTGTCACCATGGTCCTGCTATCTGATGTAGTGACCATGGGCCTTCTATGGGCCATAGAATCAATGGGCCTTCTACGGACCGTATGATCGATTGGCTAAACATGGGCCAATAACATACCGCAATATGGGCCATAAACGGGCTAGAGTGGAAATGGTCTGTTTATGGCCCAACCATAATGGGTCGTTAATAGGCCGATATGTATAGTAGGATTAATTCTATTGACAGTCATAATGGGTCATTAATGGGCCGTACTTGATGACGGTAAGAAAACAGCCCAACGGATTAAGGGGCCATAGACGGGCTGACTGTAACCATGGGTTGAATTTGGCCCACAAGTGGAATAGGCCAGTAATGGACTGTAAGTAATCGAATGCTGGAAATGAGCCCAAGAATAAATGAGCCCTTAGAAGGCCGAAAGATAACACAGACTAGAAACGGCCCAATGGAATAATGGGTCATTAATGGGTATAAAGCGATATGGGCCAGTTTCACCACGGGCCATTAATGGGACAAGAGTTACAAAGGGCCTCATATAGGTCAAAACACGTCATGGACCATACATGGGTCAGAAGTTACAACGGGCTGGAATCATATTGGACGGCCCAGATGACGCTACTGGCCCTAATTTATATAGGCCATAATGGGGTGAGAGTTAGCGGGTTGTAAATGTGGTATGTGCAAATAGGCCATTAACAGGCTTTCTATGGGCCAGGCCACTACCTTATGACCAAGTCAAACAGGGCGGCCTTTTGACCTGAATGGGCCACTGTTGGGCCGAGCAACATGTTGATGTATCATAGGCGCGTCCCGTCCACTAGCTGGATGACATCTGTCCCAACGCTGAGCTGACACATGGATACTCCGGCGAATTAGAATTTTACACGTGGAAAATCACCATTGGTCCGGGCATTTAACGGGTTATCAGATCCAAACCGGAACCCGATAGATTAACGGTGATCCGTTATGGTGGATGCCACGTGTCAGTTACCCTTGACGAAAACAGTTCCATGACGCGCCATTTATCATCATGAAAGTGGACACTTCCGTGATGATAACTTTGGTATTGTCATGGAACACTTCTACGACAGCACAAGTATGACTATCTTGATTCTGTCATAAAATCGTCATGGATGTACATGCATGACAGAAAACATGACCTACTGTGACAAACATGAAGGAAAATGCCTTAGAGGCAATAATAAAGTTGTTATTTATATTTCCTTATATCATGATAAATGTTTATTATTCATGCTAGAATTGTATTAACCGGAAAGTTACTACATGTGTGAATACATAGACAAAACAGAGTGTCCCTAGTATGCTCTACTTGACTAGCTCGTTAATCAAATATGGTTAAGTTTCATTTGATGAACGGGATCACATCATTAGAGAATGATGTGATGGACAAGACCCACCTGTTAGCTTAGCATAATGATAGTTAAGTTTTATTGCTATTGCTTTCTTCATGACTTATACATATTCCTCTGATTATGAGATTATGCAACTCCCGAATACCTGAGGAACATTTTGTGTGCTATCAAACGTCACAACATAACTGGGTGATTATAAAGATGCTCTACAGGTGTCTCTGAAGGTGTTTGTTGGGTTGGCATAGATCGAGATTAGGATTTGTCACTCCGAGTATCTAAGAGGTATCTCTGGACCCTCTCGGTAATACACATCACTATAAGCCTTGCAAGCAAATGTTACTAATGAGTTAGTTACGGGATTATGTATTACAGAATAAGTAAAGAGACTTGCCGGTAACGATATTGAACTAGGTATGATGATATCGACGATCGAATCTCGGGAAAGTAACATACCGATGACAAAGGGAATAATGTATGTTGTTATTGTGGTTTGACCGATAAAGATCTTCGTAGAATATGTAGGAACCAATATGAGCATCCAGGTTCCGCTACTGGTTATTGACAAGAGATGTGTCTTGGTCATGTCTACATAGTTCTCGAACCCATAGGGTATGCACGCTTAACGTCCGATGACGATTTGTATTATGAGTTATGTGTTTTGGTGACCAAAGTTTGTTTGGAATCCCGGATGAGATCACGGACATGAAGAGGAGTCCCAAAATGGTTGAGAGGTAAAGATTCATATATTGGAAGGTTATATACAGACACCGAAATGGTTCCGAAGAGGTTTGGGGATTTTTCAGAGTACCGGGAGGTTACCGACCCCCTCCCCCCCCCCCCCCCCCGGGAAAGTTAATGAGCCTCATTGTCCATAGTGGACAGGAGGAGGCAAGCCACAGGAGGTGGCGAGCGCCCCCCCCCCCCATAGCAGTCTGAATTGGACAAGGGGTGGGGGCGCGGCCCCCCTTTCCTTCTCCCTCTCCCCCTCTTTCCCCTTTCCCCTCTCTGTTGGAACGAAGGGGGAGCCGACTAGAACTAGGAGTCCTTGTGGGACTCCCCCCACTTGGCGTGCCCCTAGGGCCGACCGGCCTCCCCTCCCCTCCTTTATATACAGGGGTGGGGGCATTGTCAGTGTCAAAACCGGCAGATCTCTGGTAGGGGGTCCCGAACTGTACGTCTGAGGATCAAAGGTAATAGGAGGCAGGGGACATGATGTTTACCCAGGTTCCGGCCCTCTTGATGGAGGTAATACCCTACTTCTTGCTTGATTGACTTTGATGAGTATAGGGGTTACAAGAGTTGATCTACCTCGAGATCGTAATGGATAAACCCTAGATGTCTAGCCTGTATGATTTGTGATTGCCTCTACGTACTAAACCCTCCGGTTTATATAGACACCGGAGGGGGCTAGGGTTGTACAGAGTCGGTTTACAGAGAAAGGAAACTGCACGTCAGGCCGCCAAGCTTGCTGTCCATGCAACGGAGAGTCCCATCCGGATACAGGGGAAGGCCTTCTATCTTGTATCTTCATGGACCATCAGTCCGACCCAGGTCACATAGCCTGGACGCCCGAGGACCCGCTTATCTAGGACACCTTTAGTAGCCCCCGAACTTGCCTTCAATGACGACGTAGTATCCGGCTTGATGTCTTCGACTTTACAAGGCGATTTCTCCATTACACTTCGGATTAACGATAATTCAGCTCCACAATAAATATTGATTCTTTGATGCTGTCACCTCGGCTTCCACGTGTTGGATGAATGCGAATGGTCTAGGTGCTTTTTTACAAATAACCCCTCAACCATGCAGGGAAGGCGTCTATTTAAGGAGATTAGATCTTAGATGTCATTCCACACCACGCGGAAACCCTTAGGACTCGCCATTGAAAATTGTCCAAATATGGTCGGTGCACCTAGCTCTTCCTCACGCCCCCTCGGCCCTCAAAAAGGCGACTGGGAAAGCTGCTCGGTATCCCACGCCCATCTGAATAAATTTCAGACACAGGGATATCTTCCTCCCACGGATCTAGTCTCTATTCGTGCTGGATTAACTTCCGTCAATGGCGAAGCCCTGGCGGAGAATTTCCCCAATCCTTCTAAAGAGGAGCGGGTGTGCTTCGTTTCCTTCCTTTTGAGAGGCACAGGTGAAGGAAATATGCCTTAGAGGCAATAATAAATTTGTTATTTATATTTCCTTATATCATGATAAATGTTTATTATTCATGCTAGAATTGTATTAACCGGAATCTTAGTACATGTGTGAATACATAGACAAACATAGTGTCACTAGTTTGCCTCTACTTGACTAGCTTGTTGAATCAATGATGGTTATGTTTCCTAACCATAGACATGAGTTGTCATTTGATTAACAGGATCACATCATTAGAGAATGATGTGATTGACTTGACCAATCCGATAGCTTAGCACGATGATCATTTAGTTTGTTGCTATTGCTTTCTCCATAACTTATACATGTTCCTATGACTATGAGATCATGCAACTCCCGAATACCGGAGGAACACTTTCTGTGCTACCAAATATCACAACGTAACTGGGTGATTATAAAGGTGCTCTACAGGTGTCTCTGATGGTCTTTGTTGAGTTGGCATAAATCGAGATTAGGATTTGTCACTCCGATTGTCGGAGAGGTATCTCTGGGCCCTCTCGGTAATGCACATTAATATAAGCCTTGCAAGCAATGTAGCTAATGAGTTAGTTACGGGATGTAGCATTACGGAATGAGTAAAGAGACTTGTCGGTAATGAGATTGAACTAGGTATTGAGATACGGGCGATCGAATCTCGGGCAACTAACATACTGATGACAAAGGGATCAACATATATCGTTATGCGGTTTGACCGATAAAGATCTTCATAGAATATGTGGGAGCCAATATGAACATCCAGGTTCCGCTATTGGTTATTGACCAGAGACGTGTCTCGATCATGTCTACATAGTTCTCGAACCCGTAGGGTCCGCACGCTTAACGTTAGGTGACGATCAGTATTATGAGTTTATGCGTTTTGATAAACCGAAGGTAGTTCGGAGTCTCGGATTTGATCACGGCCATGACGAGGAGTCTCGAAATGGTCGATACGTAAAGACCTATATATTGAAAGCCTATGTTTGGACATCGGAATGGTTCCGGATGAGTTCACGCATTTTCCGGAGTAACGGGAGGTTACTGGAACCCCTCGGGGAGTATATGGGCCTTATTGGGATTTAGGAGAAAGAGAGAGGGGCTGCCTAGGGTAGGCCGCACGCCCCCCACGGCCTAGTTCGAATTGGACTAGGGGGAGGGATGACGCCCCCTCCTTCCTTCTCTTCTCTCCTTCCCTTCCTTCTCTCCTACTCCTACTTGGAAAGGGGGAATCCTACTCCCGGTGGGAGTAGGACTCCCTAGGGCGCGCAATAGTAGAGGGCCGGCCATCCCCGACCTCCACTCATTTATATACGGGGGAGGGGCACCCATAGACACACAAGTTGATCATTGATCTTTTAGCCGTGTGCGGTGCCCCCCTCCACCATAATCCACCTCGGTCATATCATAGCGGTGCTTAGGCGAAGCCCTTTTCCGGTAGCATCATCATCACCGGCATCACGCCGTCGTGCTGATGAAGCTCTCCCTCGACACTCTACTAGATCGTGAGTTCATGGGACGTCACCGAGCCGAACGTGTGCAGATCGCGGAGGTGCCGTACCTTCGGTACTACGATCGGTCGATCTGAAGACGTATGACTACATCAACCGAATTTTCATAACGCTTCCGCTTACGGTCTATGAGGGTACGTGGACAACACTCTTCCCTCTCGTTTCTATGCATCACCATGATCTTGCGTGTGCGTAGGAATTTTTTTGAAATTACTACGTTCCCCAACAGTGGCATCCAAGCCAGGTTTATGCGTAGATGTTATATGCATGAGTAGAACACAAAGGAGTTGTGGGCGTGGGTATATACATATTGCTTGCCGTCGCAAGTTGACTCGTGATTCAGCGGCATTGTTGGATGAAGCGGCCCAGACGGACATTATGCATATGCTTACGCGAGACTGGTTCTACCGACATGCTTCCCACACAGGTGGCTAGTGGGTGTTTGTTTCTACAGCTTTAGTTGAATCGGATTCAATGAAGAGGGTTCTTTCTGAAGATCGAAAAGCAATCGCTATACCGCGTTGTGGTTTTTGATGCGTAGGTAAGAACGGTTCTTGCTCAGCCCGTAGAAACCACGTAAAACTTGCAACAAAAGTAGAGGACGTCTAACTTGTTTTTGCAGGGCACGTTGTGATGTGATATGGTCAAGACATGATGCTAAATTTTATTGTATGAGATGATCATGTTTTGTAACACAGTTATCGGCAGCTGGCAGGAGCCATATGGTTGTTGCTTTATTGTATGAAATGCAATTGCCATGCAATTGCTTTACTTTATCACTAAGCGGTAGCGATAGTCGTAGAAGCAATAGTTGTCTATACGACAACGATGCTTCGATGGAGATCAAGGTGTCAAGCCGATGACGATGGTGATCATGACGGTGCTTTGGAGATGGAGATCAAAGGCACAGGATGATGATGGCCATATCATATCACTTATATTGATTGCATGTGATCTTTATCCTTTATCCATCTTATTTTGCTTAGTTCGACGGTAGCATTATAAGATGATCTCTCGCTAAATTTCAAGGTATAAGTGTTCACCCTGAGTATGCACCGTTGCTACAGTTCATCGTGCCGAGACACCAGGTGATGATCGGGGTGTGATAAGCTCTACGTTCACATACAACAGGTGCAAGCCAGTTTTGCACATGCAGAATACTCGGGTTAAACTTGACGAGTCTAGCATATGCAGATATGGCCTCGGAACACTGAGACCGAAAGGTCGAGCGTGAATCATATAGTATATATGATCAACATAGTGATGTTCACCATTGAAAACTACTCCATCTCATGTGATGATCGGACATGGTTTAGTTGATATGGATCATGTGATCACTTAGATGATTAGAGAGATGTCTATCTAAGTGGGAATTCTTAAGTAATTTGATTAATTGAACTTTAATTTATTATGAACTTAGTACCTGATAGTATTTTGCATGTCTATGTTGTTGTAGATAAATGGCCTGTGCTGTTGTTCCATTGAATTTTAATGCGTTCCTAGAGAAAGCTAAGTTGAAAGATGATGGTAGCAACTACATGGACTGGGTCCGTAACTTGAGGATTATCCTCATTGCTGCACAAAAGAATTACATCCTAGAAGCACCGCTAGGTGACAAACCCGCTGCAGGAGTAACGCCAGATGTTGTGAACACCTGGGAGAGCAAAGCTGATGGCTACTCGATAGTTCAGTGTGCCATGCTTTATGGCTTAGAACCGTGGCTTCAACGACGTTTTAAACGTCATGGAGCATATGAGATGTTCCAGGAGTTGAAGTTAATATTTCAAGCAAATGCCCGGATTGAGAGATATGAAGTCTCCAGTAAGTTCGGCAGTTGTAAGATGGAGGAGAATAGTTCTGTCAGTGAACATATAGAGGTTAATACACCACAAGTCATAGAACTTGCATGCGGCGCTCAATTTGGTGCATAAACTTGTAAAATACGTGTTTCTGGTCATCTAACTTGTCCCTCCGTTCATATACGGTGATTTCTACCGTATTCAGTCGTATCATGTCAATACATGGCGTGCCAACGTGGCAGGGGTCCATTGTCAGCGGTGGGTAACCCGTGTGCACTATTTTTTTCTTAAGGAAGCACCCTTGCATTTTATTCATTTACGCAAAAAATCCTCAAATAAAATGAAAAATGATGAACGAATAGTGGGATTCGAACAGAACACCTGCTACGATCCGCCACGCTTCGATAACCAATTGACCTACATATTGTTCACACTCTTGGAGCACAATTAGCTTTATATAAGAACACCTGCTATGTATTGTTTTCGGACAAATCATCTAATTTTTGTTTGAATTTGAATAAGCTATATAAAAGAAATACAGTTCATAATCAATGTACACAAATTTCTTTCGAACAAATCACTGGATATTTTGTCTGAATTCGAATAAATTTAAATTGGAAAATCTTGATAAAAGAAAATACAAGTCCGAATGAATTTACGTAATTTTTTTCCCGGAAAAATCAAATAAATTTTTTCTTTAAATTCGAATTTCAAATTAAAAATCTAGATAAAAGAAAATGTTGTGCAGAAGGAATGTATGTAATTTTCTTTCGAACAAATCAGTGGAAATTTTGTTTGAATCTGAATCATTTTAGATTGGAAAATCTAGAGAAAAGAAAATATATTCAGAATGTGTACTTTTATCCAAGAGGTGATATACCTTAGTAGTCCAAATGAAATAGCAAGCATGATCAGTTGTGGTGGTTAGGTCGTTAGCGCCATTACAATAGTTTGCAGTTTCGAACTCGCTCCGTCCCATTTTTTCCAGCCAAATGTTTTTATAGCGAATACTGACAGCTTGGACCCAGCGGACAACTATTGTTGGAGTGCTTTTGTACAAAGTAGAAAAATGAGGGTGTTTTTGCAGAAAAACATCACGTGCACTAGGCACTGACAATGGGCCCTTGCTACACTGGCATTGCCACATAGGCAGCAAATACATCCACGTACGGGAAATGTGATCGTATTTGCACACCCACGCAAGTTTAATGACCAGAAACACGTATTTTGCAAGTTCGTGCACCAAACTAACCATCACGCGCAAGTTGTAAGACTTCTAATGTATTTACCTCGAACATATACTCAGAATGTATGGGTACCACAACCACTTGACTCAACTGGGATTTAATCTTCCTGATGATAGTGTCATTGACAGAGTTCTTCAATGCCTGCTACCAAGCTACAAGAGCTTCGTGATGAACTATAATATGTAAGGCATGGATAAGATGATTCCTGAGCTCTTCGCAATGCTAAAGGCTGTGTAGGTAGAAATCAAGAAGGAGCATCAAGTGTTGATGGTCAACAAGACCACCAGTTTCAAGAAAAAGGGTAAAGGGAAGAAAGGGAACTTCAAGAAGAACAGCAAGCCAGTTGCTGCTCAAGTGAAGAAACCCAAGTCTAGACCTAAGCCTGAGACTGAGTGCTTCTACTGCAAAGGAACTGGTCACTGGAAGCGGAACTGCCCCAAGTATTTGGCGGAGAGGAAGGATGGCAAAGTGAAAGGTATATTTGATATACATGTTATTGATGTGTACCTCACTAATGCTCGCAGTAGTGCCTAGGTATTTGATACTAGTTCAGTTGCTAACATTTGCAACTCGGAATAGGGGCTACGGATTAAGCGAAGATTGTCTAAGGATGAGGTGACGATGCGCGTGGGAAATGGTTCCAAAGTCGATGTGATCACCGTCGGCACGCTACCTCTACATCTACCTTCGAGATTAGTTTTAGACCTAAATAATTGTTATTTGGTGCCAACGTTGAGCATGAACATTATATCTGGATCTTGTTTGATGCGAGACGATTATTCATTTAAATCAGAGAATAATGGTTGTTTTATTTATATGAGTAATATCTTTTATGGTCATGCACCCTTGATGAGTGGTCTATTTTTACTAAATCTTGATAGTAGTGATACACATGTTCATAATATTGAAGCCAAAAGATGCAGAGTTGATAATGATAGTGCAACTTATTTGTGGCACTGCCGTTTAGATCATATTGGTGTAAAGCACATGAAGAAACTCCATTCTGATGGACATCTGGAATCACTTGATTATGAATCACTTGGTACTTGCGAACCATGACTCATGGGCAAGATGACTAAAACTCCATTCTCCGGAACAATGGAGTGAGCAACAGAGTTATTGGAAATCATACATACTGATGTATGTGGTCCAATGAACATTGAAGCTCACGGCGGATATCGTTATTTTCTCACCTTCACAGATGATTTGAGCAGATATGGGTATATCTACTTAATGAAACATAAGTCTGAAACATTTGAAAAGTTCAAAGAATTTCAGAGTGAAGTGGAAAATCATCGTAACAAGAAAATCAAATTTCTACGATCTGATCGTGGAGGTGAATATTTGAGTTATGAGTTTGGACTTTATCTGAAAAAATGCGGAATAGTTTTGCAACTCACGCCACCTGGAACACCACAAAGTAATGGTGAGTCCGAACGTCGTAACCGCACTTTATTCGATATGGTGCGATCTATGATGTCTCTCGCTGATTTACCACTATCATTTTGGGGTTATGCTTTAGAGATAGCTGCATTCACGTTAAACAGGGCACCATCTAAATCCGTTGAGACGACACCTTATGAACTGTGGTTTGGCAAGAAACCCAAGTTGTCGTTTCTTAAAGTTTGGGGCTGCGATGCTTATGTGAAAAAGCTTCAACCTGATAACCACGAACCCAAATCAGAGAAATGTGTCTTCATATGATACCCAAAGGAGACTGTTGGGTACACCTTCTATCACAGATCCGAAGGCAATATATTCGTTGCTAATAATGGATCCTTCTGGAGAAGGAGTTTCTCTCGAAAGAAGTGAGTGGGAGTAAAGTAGAACTTGACAAGGTAATTGTACCTTCTCCCTTATTGGAAAATAGTTAATCACTGAAATCAGTTCCAGTGATTCCTACACTAGTAAGTGAGGAAGCTAAAGATGATGATCATGAAACTTCTGATCAAGTTACTACCGAACCTCGTAGGTCAACCAGAGTAAGATCCGCACCAAAGTGGTACGGTAATCCTGTTCTGGAAGTCATGTTACTTGACCATGATGAACCAACGAACTATGAGGAAGCGATGATGAGCCCAGATTCCACAAAATGGCTTGAGGCCATGAAATCTGAGATGGGATCCATGTATGAGAACAAAGTATGGACTTTGGTTGACTTGCCTGGTGATCGGCAGGCCATAGAGAATAAATGGATCTTCAAGAAGAAGACTGACGCTGACAATAATATTACTGTCTACAAAGCTCGACTTGTTGCAAAAGGTTTTCGACAAGTTCAAGGAGTTGACTACAATGAGACCTTCTCACCCGTAGCGATGCTTAAGTCTGTCCGAATCATGTTAGCAATTGCTGCATTTTATGATTATGAAATTTGGCAAATGGATGTCAAAACTGCATTCCTTAATGGATATCTTAAAGAAGAGTTGCATATGATGCAACCAGAAGGTTTTGTCGATCCAAAAGGTGCTAACAAAGTGTGCAAGCTGCAGCGATCCATTTATGGACTGGTGCAAGCCTCTCGGAGTTGGAATATACGCTTTGATAGTGTGATCAAAGCATATGGTTTTATATAGAATTTTGGAGAAGCCTGTATTTACAAGAAAGTGAGTGGGAGCTCCGTAGCATTTCTGATATTACATGTAGATGACATATTGTTGATCAGAAATGATACTGAATTTCTGAATAGCATAAAAGGATACTTGAGTAAGAATTTTTCAATGAAAGACCTCAGTGAAGCTGCTTATATATTGGGCATCAAGATCTATAGAGATAGATCGAGATGCTTAATTGGACTTTCACAAAGCACATACCTTAATAAAGTTTTGAAGAAGTTCAAAATGGGTCAGGCAAAGAAAGGGTTCTTGCCTGTATTACAAGGTGTGAAATTGAGTCAGACTCAATGCCCGACCACTACAGAAGATAGAGAGAAAATGAAAGGTGTTCCCTATGCTTCAGCCATAGGCTCTATCATGTATGCAATGTTGTTCACCAGACCTAATGTGTGCCTTGCTATCAATTTAGCAGGGAGGTACCAAAGTAATCTAGGAGTGGATCACTGTACAATGGTCAAGAATATCCTAAAATACCTGAAAAGGACTAAGTATATGTTTCTTGTATATGGAGGTGACAAAGAGCTTGTCAGAAACGGTTACGTCGATGCAAGCTTTGACACTGATCTGGATGACTCTAAGTCACAAACCGGATATGTATTTTTATTAAATGGTGGACCTGTTAGTTGGTGTAGTTCCAAGCAAAGCGTCGTGGCTGGATCTACATGTGAGGCGGAATACATACCTGCTTCAGAAGCAGCAAATGAAGGAGTCTGGATGAAGGATTTCATATCCGATCTAGGTGTCATACCTAGTTCATCGGGTCCAATGAAAATCTATTGTGACAACACTGGTGCAATTGCCTTGGCAAAGGAATCCAGATTTCACAAGAGAACCAAGCACATCAAGAGATGCTTCAATTCCATCCGTGATCAAGTCAAGTTGGGAGACATAGAGATTTGCAAGATACACACGGATCTGAATGTTGTAGACCCATTGACTAAGCCTCTCTCACGAGCAAAACATGATTAGCACCAAGACTCCATGGGTGTTAGAATCATTACAATGTAATCTAGATTATTGACTCTAGTGCAAGTGGGAGACTGAAGGAAATATGCCCTAGAGGCAATAATAAAGTTATTATTTATATTTCCTTATATCATGATAAATGTTTATTATTCATGCTAGAATTGTATTGACCGGAAACTTAGTACATGTGTGAATACATAGACAAACAGAGTGTCACTAGTTTGCCTCTACTTGACTAGCTCGTTGAATCAATGATGGTTATATTTCCTAACCATAGACATGAGTTGTCATTTGATTAACGGGATCACATCATTAGAGAATGATGTGATTGACTTGACCCATCCGTTAGCTTAGCACGATGATCGTTTATTTTGTTGTTATTGCTCTTTCCATAACTTATACATGTTCCTATGACTATGAGATCATGCAACTCCCGAATACCGGAGGAACACTTTGTGTGCTACCAAACGTCACAACGTAACTGGGTGATTATAAAGGTGCTCTATAGGTGTCTCTGATGGTGTTTGCTAAGTTGGCATAAATTGAGATTAGGATTTGTCACTCTGATTGTCGGAGAGGTATCTCTGGGCCCTCTCGGTAATGCACATCAATATAAGCCTTGCAAGCAATGTAGCTAATGAGTTAGTTAAGGGGTGTAGCATTACGGAATGAGTAAAGAGACTTGCCGCTAACGAGACTGAACTAGGTATTGAGATACCGACGATCGAATCTCGGGCAAGTAACATACCGATGACAAAGGGAACAACGTATATCGTTATGTGGTTTGACCGATGAAGATCTTCATAGAATATGTGGGAGCCAATATGAACATCCAGGTTCTGCTATTGGTTATTGACCGGAGACGTGTCTCGGTCATGTCTACATACTTCTCAAACCCGTAGGGTCCGCACGCTTAATGTTCGGTGACGATCAGTATTATGAGTTTATGTGTTTTGATGAACCGAAGGTAGTTCAGAGTCCCATCGAAATGGTACCGGATGAGTTCGGGCATTTTCCGGAGTACCGGGAGGTTGTCAAAACCCCCCCAGGGAGTATATGGGCCTTATTGGGCTTTAGGGGAAAGAGAGAGGGGCTACCTAGGGCAGGCCGCGCGCCCCCCAAGGCCTAGTCCGAATTGGACTAGGGGGGAGGGGCGGCGCCCCCTCCTTCGTTCTCTTCTCTCCTTCCCTTCCTTCTCTCCTACTCCTACTTGGAAAGGGGGGAATCCTACTCCTGGTGGGAGTAGGACTCCCTAGGGTGCGCCATAGGGGGAGGGCCGACCCTCCCCCTCCTCCACTCCTTTATATACGGGGGAGGGGGACACCCCATAGACACACAAGTTGAGCATTGATCTTTTAGCCGTGTGCGGTGCCCCCCTCCACCATAATCCACCTCGGTCATATCGTAGCGGTGCTTAGGCGAAGCCCTGTTCTGGTAGCATCATCATCACCGTCATCACGCCGTCGTGCTGACAAAGTTCTTCATCGACACTCTACTAGATCGTGAGTTCATGGGACGTCACCAAGCCGAACGTGTGCAGATCACGGAGGTGTCGTACCTTCGGTACTAGGATCAGTCGATCGTGAAGACGTATGACTACATCAACCGCGTTATCATAACACTTCCGCTTACGGTCTACAAGGGTACGTGGACAACACTCTTCCCTCTTGTTGCTATGCATCACCATGATCTTGCGTGTGCGTAGGAAATTTTTTGAAATTACTATGTTCCCCAACAATAGGATTTCCTATCCACCCTTTCCTTAGAGGTCTCCTGGAGTATTACGGCCTCCAACTGCACAATCTGACACCAGGCTCCATCCTGCACATCGCGGTCTTAGTTGCTCTTTGCGAGTTGTTCCAAGGCTGTAAGGCTCATTTCAAGATATGGTGGAAATTTTTCTGCCTCGTCCCTCGCTCCCAAAAGGGATCTATATTCGAGGTGGGCGGCGCTAAAGTTTGGTGCATAGCCGGGACAGGATACCTGTCCGGCACTCTGAAGAAGGCATCCAAAGAGTGGCCCTTCAAATGGTTTTATATCGAAGACGTAGTTCTTCCGGACCCAATCCGGCGTGGTCTTCCCGAATTCTCCAGCGCTCCTTTAAAGAAGCGCGCCAGCTGGCGTCCCTAAAGCCTCGAGGAAGAAGACAATGTAGAGGTAGAGAGGGTAGCAAGCAAGATCAGAGTACTTGCCAACTCTGGACTGTCTATAATCGAGGTAATGGCGATTTCAATAACGTGATGCATTCAGCCGCTCCAATCTATAGGTTTTCCTATGTGGAATTACAACGGGGAGGACAATGCATCTTGTTGTCTATGCAAGGGTCCAGACAATTTTGCCACCCTGGCCACCATCTTAGCTGACCTTTACAAAGGGGAGAAGGAAGACTTCACTCACTTGAAATGTCGGGAAGGTTTTTCCATGTATAACCCCATCGATTGGGTGAGTTTTTTATTATTAGTCTTACTCAACCTTTTTCCAGAGTTATGCTAGTTGAATTTAATCTGGATACTTTTAATAGGAATGGAGAAAGTTCATCGAGGGGGTCTACAGCCCCGCTCTGTAGCCATATGACCATGTTCGAGACCTGGATCCCAAATATGAAGAAGATCCGGATATATTCATAGAACTTAAGGAGGGGGTCTTCTATCAGGCGAGCTACGACGACATGGAAGTGGACATTATAGCCGATTACCCCGGCCTTCTCCCCTCCTCTCAGGTAAGTACCCAGGAGACGTCTCCTCCAAAAGAGTTTTCCCATTGCGCCTCACCCACCGCACTGTCTCATGCTCTGAAGGGGCGGTGCTCGTCTCTCCAAGCTGTATCAAAGCATCCTCTAAGAAGGCGACGCCCGCGCAGGGCGAGTCTTTGAAAAGAAGGGCAAATGGTGATACCACTGATCCCTCGCCTTCACCAAAGAGGTATAGTTTTTAACATGCTCTCGGTGGATAGACCGTATTGTGATGTTTTTCGCTGGGCCATTTCTTAGGAAGAGCATACGCAGGACTATATCCGGGGACCTCGCCGGCCATGCATTGACCAATCCGGCCCCTGACCCTGCCATAAGGACTAGGGTTGATATGGTTAAAATGTCAGATTCCCATCTCCAAGAGGATTCAGATAATGTATCTATCACCAATTTTGAAGTGGAGAGCGCGATGAATCATCGGCGGCGGAAAGAGGCCATGCGCGACCCAAGTTTCACTGAAGAGGCGTTCAATGCCCTCAGTTCTGCGGATGCATATATCCAAGCTGCTCAGGATGGACTTGCTGGAGCCACTCGCCAGCTTTCGAAGGATATGCGGGTAATAACTCTGTATAGATTCAATAATCATGTGCCAGTAGCCCCCGAGACTTGAAGCAGTTATCCCAACTGATTAAAGGGTCGTTTATATTATCTGGTACTCACGGCGAAAAATAACACGCTGTCCAAGGAGCTTGAAGAATGTCACACCAAGCTAACTGTTGTCACCACCGAACTGGAATATTTGAAGAAATCCAAGAAGGCATCGTATGGTAAGCACAACAGTGTCCGGAAAATAGGTTATGTCCTAACAATGATTTTTGAATATTCATTATTTTGTTTATAGTAGCAGAATCAGCAAATCAGCTAGAGGAGAGGCTAAAGGCTGCTCAGGCAGACAAACAACATGCCGAAGGGCAAGAAGCCGCCAGTCAACGTGTATTAACATGGACCAGAGAAGAACAAACTACACGATGCCAACATCAAGCAAGCCGAAGAGCTGAAGGACATAAGAGCCCAACTGTCGGATGCCTTGAAGGAGAACAGAAAGCTGAAAGGCAGCATATTTAGTAGGTCCTTGAACCTAACTTTCATAAGATCCCCCGATGGAAAGTTTTACGAGATTTGTTCCTGTAGGTTTGTTAACTGGGCGGCCCGAGGGAGAAGTGTCTGGATTTCAAGGCGACTTGCTGCAAGAGCTATCCAAAGTGCACGAGCGAGCTCGGGAAGCAATGAGGAACATGGCTAAGGATTTATGGCCATCCGATTCTCCTCCAGGAATGATGGGGGAGCTCGCGAATTTATTCAAGGGAGATCGTCTTCGTTTTGAGCTATGGAAGGCATCAGCATGTCGAGAAGGTGCACGAGAAGCCTGGGCCATGGTGAAAACGCGATGTACCGGACTTGATCCGAATCATATGGCCTGGGTCAGACCTCGGGGACCAGATAGACAAGAAGTTCTGGTTAGCTTGGTGTACGACCAAGTAAAGGTAGCCGCCAAATTCTCACAACAGGACTGTAAACACTACAAAAAAATACACTTCCGTGATGATACGTGTTTTTCACAGTAGGTCACGTTTTCTGTCATGCATGTACATCCATGACAAATTTATGACAAAATCAAGATAGTCATACCTATGATGTCGTAGAAGTGTTCCATGACATTACCAAAATTATCATCACGGAAGTGTCCATTTCCATGACGATAAATCACGCGTCACAGAAGTGCTTTCGTCAAGGGTGACCGACACGTGGCATCCACTGTAACGGAACACTGTTAAGCTATCGGGTCCGGTTTTGGATCCGATAACCCATTAACAGCCCCGACCAATGGGGATTTTCCACGTGTAAAATCATCATTGGCTGGAGGAAACACGTGTCAGCTCCGTGTTGGCACAGGTGTCA
Source organism: Triticum monococcum (assembly GCA_034509565.1). NCBI lineage: Eukaryota > Viridiplantae > Streptophyta > Magnoliopsida > Poales > Poaceae > Triticum > Triticum monococcum. The sequence goes on from CM067847.1 coordinate 516,597,662, forward strand.
CTCATCCAATGGGCGAGATGCGCCTATGATATGTTAACACGTGGACCGGCCCAAAAGTGGCCCATAAAGTTTAAATGGGCCAGCCCAACTAAAGGCCCACAAGATTTTGCGGACCATAATGGGACGGCCCAGCTAAAGGCCCACAAGATTTTGCGGGCCATAATGGGCCAGCCCAGGTAAAGGCCCACAAGATTTTTGCTGGCCATAATGGGCCGGCCCAGGTGAAGGCCCACAAGATTTTTGTGGCCCATAATGGGCCGGCCCAGCTAAAGGCCCACGAGATTTCACCGACATTAATGGGCCGGCCTAGTTGTAGGCCCACAATATTTTGAGGACCCTTGTAGGCCGGCCCATTAACTGGCTGCCATGTTTTGGGCCAAATGCTGGCCCATATTTGATCCGGTCCATTAATGGCCTGCCACGTTTCAGGCCTAATAATGGCCTATATGAGATCCGGCCGGTTAAAAGCCTACCACGTTCTGGGCCAAATTATGAAACAGATCAGGTCCGGCCCTTTAAGAGGCTTTAGGCTAAATTATGGCCCATATCAGATTCGGCCCGTCAACTTGACGCTACGCTTTTGGGCCCATTTGCTAAAGGCCCATTTAGTAATTCAACATGATATTAGTTTCGACCTGTTAAGGCCCCGTTTAACATTCCGGCCCTATATTAATTTTGGCTTGTTAAAAGCCCGTCATATAGTTGGGCCTAACTACGGCCTAGTTTGCATCTGACCTGCTGGCAGCCGATAATCTGATTGGGCCAAACAAGGACTGAGGCAATTTTGGCCTATTATAAGCCCATGATTTGATTGGCACATTCATGGGCCGGGGTCTATTTCGGCATGTTGCCGCCCGTGAGTTGTTCGGCACGTTTCAGGCCCAACCTACTTTTCAGCCTCCTAAAGTCCCATTGAGTTTTCTTGGGAAAATAGGGCTGGCGGTTTACTCGGCCTATTAAAGGCCCGAATCTACTAGTGGGCCAGTTTACATTTAGGCCTGTTAACGGACCAAGATAACGGGGCCCATGATGCGGATCATACATGGTGATTTGCATAGCCCTAAAAAACATGGTGATTTGCATGATGACCCGATTATGTACCGTAATTTTATGGTTTGGCCGGTTTACTGCAAAGACATGATATATATACAGTAAAATAAGTGCAGCATCGTGAATAAGAAAAAACCTAGACTATACAATAAATAAATTACGACATATTACATCCATTGGGCATCAAAGTTCGCCATTATGATAATAAAGCAGAAGCAGACAGCAGATTACATACACTGGGCATCAAAGATCACCACCACTACAACTAAACACGCCGACAAAATAATATACAAAACCGACAGTACTTCAATAGAGTTCAAGAAAGGTTAGCCCTGCTCGGGAGCTGCAGCGCATGCAGCTGAGCAAGCTTGTGAGACTACACTTGTTTGACACTTATATCCTCCTCACTTTGAAAGATAAACAAGTAGACAGATGACAGGTTTTGCACATATAAGTATCAGTGCTGACAATTCATCACATTTCTTACTGACAAATAAAGTGACACCGTTTAAAATAGCATTAACACAATATGTTATTGTTCAGGTCAAGACATGGCAGGAAATTACATTGTGAAGGAGTTGGCAGCTTCACGACACCACTTGATTATAGTTCGAGAACTCATCAGTATCAATGGTTAGTGTGCTGTCAATTTATCCCATTTCAGATTGGCAAAATAAGATCACTTGCTCTGTATAGTTTAATTTACATGGTATGAAGAAGGAACTTGGTTGTACAACTGAAAACTTAAATTGAGAAGGACAAACTTTTGTTTATGAAGTGGAGTACATAATAAACTTTAAACATGCAATTTGATGCAAACTCCAAAAATAAACAGCTGTTGCAGTCATGCCTAACCAAATATACGCAACAAAGTTTGAAGGCTTGAGAAGGATAAACTTACATTATTGGTGAAGGCGGGCTCTATAAAGCCCTTGTCCATGCTGATGGGGGGCAATTCAAGAAGTTTACCACATAATCTTCTTCATAAGCATTGCCTTTATTCTACATTTTGTTAAGAGTAAATATAGATGTGACAATATAAGAAAAAATGGAGAATATTTAAGATAAGATGAAGAGTGATGACACATAACCAAGTAGCTATAAATGTAAGTACAGCGACACAGGCAAAAGGTACAGCCAAGAGCAATGCAGAGCTAAACTTCTTCAGTACCATCAGTGTTATCCAACCTTATGGTAAGAGTAAATATAGATCTTATGTGTATAAAATGGAGGGCAAAGGAAAATAAGCTGCAGAGTGATTGTACATGAAGAACTATCTATCAATATAAGTACACTGATAAAGGACAGCAGGTACTTACAAGAACAATGCAGAGCTAAAAATTTCATTGGCATTGGATATATTCTACACTAATGTAACCATTCATATAGATCAGATAATTTGGAGCGAACAATTGATAAGCAACCTATCATGCATACTATTGTCACATAATGAACCAGGTATGTATGCAAGTACAGTGATACATGACAACAGGTACTAACAAGAGCAAAGCAACGGGCAGCATATTTGCGATATCCTGTCATTCTTTTCAAACTGGAATTCTTTTTTGAGCAGATTTCCTGCAAAAAAGATTCGTAAGGCACATGCGGAAAAGTAGAAGTTCAAATTGTCATGCGATATCATAGACAGTACCTCATCCTCGAAATGAGACCAGTGCATAACAAGGTTTTTCCATTCAATGTCTTCTAAATTTAGCATAGGAGACTTCACCAGAAATTCGCTTATAGACTTGCCATCAAAGTGTGATTTCCACAGGTAACACCGATACTTCTGCAATGCTTCCTTGAAAAGCGCAAGCAAGCTTTGCTCATCATGACTATCCAGATTGACCCTCGCCTAATTACAACAATGTAATGTAAATCATTGATGTGTTCAATCAGCAGAAAACAGGAAAATAATCACCATGAATAATAGCACTTACACGTAAGTGGGACAGGAAGATGTGAAAATGGTGTTTTTATTCACTATAATCTTCCCATGATGGGAATATATGCACGTGGTCCCTAACAACATTGAAAGCAATGTATTTTAAACTAGGAATAACTGGAATGGGGTTCCAATATGCAGGAATTGGGCGTCTCTGTAGTTGGGTTAGGTCTTCGGCCGGTGAACTTGCTGTACTTTTTTGCTGGAGTGGGATTTTTCTGTGGTACGGCTGGTGCTATGGCAACTTAAACCTGCATACCTTTTGCTGCAGTGCAGGTCTTGTGTGGTGCGGCTAGTGGTGTGGCCAGTGAAGTATGGGTACAGTCTGCTGGAGTCGGTCCTACGTTTTGTGTCACTAGTTGTACATCCAATATAAGTGGTGTGCTATCTGATTTCTCCGGCACAACCACGTTTTTCAAGGACTTTGCTGGTGCTCCTTCAGGTTCGGCAATCACTCTCTTCCTTTTTGATGTCTGATGCACAAGAACAACATTTGAGTGGTAAAACATGGTATGATGATAGATGGAATATGTATTGATAATGGATGGGATGGCATCTCGACATATATGATGAGTAAACTAAGAAGATGGCGGTGCAACAAAGTAGAAGAAATGCAAGACAACATATGCAAGATACGTGCAATCAATAAAAACCTTGCCAAATTAGAACAGGCACCTTGATGGGTGAACAGGACAGGCCATCTGCCTTTGACTCCTCGAGGTTAGAATAGTCTATAGGATCATATTCTGAACAAGAATCAACAGGTGGTGAGCGTATAAGTTTCATTGCATCCAGAATGGCACTCAATGCCTTGGTGCCAATTTTATAAGTCATTGCATGTTTAGCTTCAAGAGTGGACTACTGCTAGTGTGACACAAAGCAGCTACACAGATCATAGTGTAGATATAACAGGAAAACCGTAAGCATCAAAGTAAAATCAGCAAAGTGGAACTTGCTGGAATATATGTGCTATTGCCGGTACGGCTAGAAAGCCTTCGGATACCAGCTCTCTTCAACTGAAGGTGCGGTACTGTTAATATCAGTGTAACTCTCAAAGGCGACACGGCTCCCCGCATTTCCTTGCTATTCTTATAGGATTCAAGTGGGCAGGTGTAACACCCTCGATGCGACTATATCTCCCACGTGTCGAGGCACGACTTAGAGGCATAATCGCATTGAAGGCATATGTCGCAAGTCAGGCAATCATCACAAACATCCCATGTAAGATAGATAAATAAAAGGGATAACATAGTTGGCTTACACTCGCCACGTCAATCAAGTACATAAATAACATACATCATTCAAACACTCATGGCCCGACTACGGCGCCAAAATAAAAGATAACCCAACAAGCGACATGGTCCCGAATCACCCCAACTAGGCACCACTACTGATCATCAGGAAAAGAAACATAGTAACGCTGAGAGTCCTCGTCGAACTCCCACTTGAGCTCAAACGCGCCATCTGGAGTTGTATCATCAGGCCCTGCATCTGGTGTAATAGTAATCTGTGAGCCACAGGGACTCAGCAATCTCGCACCCTCGCGATCAAGACTATTTAAGCTTAATAGGTAAGGCAAGGTAAATATATGTGGAGCTACAGCAAGCGACTAGCATGTATGGTGGCTAACCTATTCGCAAAAGAGAGCGAGAAGAGAAAGCAAAGCGCGAACGCATAACTAAAGGGGGCAATCCTGCGGCAAACATTACTCCAACACCGTGTCCACTTCCCGGACTCCGCCAAGAAGAGGCCATCACGGTAACTCACACAGTTGATTCATTTTAATTAAGTTAATGTTTAAGTTATCTACAACCGTACATTAACAAATTCCCATCTGCCCATAACCACGGGCACGGCTTTCGAAAGTTCAAATCCCTGCAGGGGAGTCCCAACTTAGCCCATGACAAGCTCTCATGGTCAACGAAGGAATAGACCTCCTCCCGAGATGTTCCGATCAGACTCAGTACCTCGGTTCTTCAAGACATTTCGACAGGTTAAAACTAGACCAGCAACACCGCCCGAATGTGCCAACAAATCCCAATAGGAGCTGCATATATCTCGTTCTCAGGGCACACTCAGATAGGTCAAGCTATGAGTAAAACCAACCCTCGAGTTTCCCCGAGGTGGCCCCGCAGGCTGCCCGGTTCGGACCAACACTCAGAGGAGCACTGGCCCGGGGGGGTTTAAAATAAGATGACCCTCGGGCTCCGGAAACCCAAGGGAAAAGAGGCTAGGTGGCAAATGGTAAAACCAAGGTTGGGCATAGCTGGAAAAGCTTTAATCAAGACGAACTATCAAGGGGTTCCCATTATAACCCAACTGCGTAAGGAACGCAAAATCCGGGAACATAACACCGATATGACGGAAACTAGGGCGGCAAGAGTGGAACAAAACACTAGGAGAGAGGCCGAGCCTTCCACCCTTTACCAAGTATATAGATGCATTAAGATAACATGGCAATATAATGATATCCCAACAAGTAAATAAAGGTTCCAACAAGGAACGGTCTCCAGTCTTCACCTGCAACTAGCAACGCTATAAGAGGGGCTAAGCAAAGTGGTAACATAGCCAATCAATGGTTTGCTAGGACATGGTGGGTTAGAGGCTGAACATGGCAATTTGGGAGGCTTGAAAGAAAGTGGTAGGCATCGTAGCATTGGCATAGCAAAAGAGTGAGCATCTAGCAAAGCAAAGATAGTAGTGATTTTGAGGGTATGATCATCTTGCCTGCAAAGTTCTCAGAGTTGACTGGATCCTCGAAAGCAAACTCAACGGGCTCCTCATTAGCGAACTCGTATCCCGGCTCTACCCAAACAAGACAAACAAGCAACAAGGACACAATCAACCACGGGCAAGCTCAAACAACATGGTGCAAAGATGATATGCTATGCGGGATGCGATGCGGGATGCAAATGCAAGATATGACAGGAAATGCAAGACCTGGCCTCAACTTGGAAAACCAAGTGTGCCACTGGAAAGATTGAGATCTCTTGAAAACGATATAAAGATCACCGGAATCGGAGTTACGGTTTGGAAATGGCAAGCGATTCAAATATGACACCGGTCTGCGATTTACAGCAAGTAGCCATCTAAATGCAATGAGATGAACATGCTACAGAACCCAAACATGGCAACAAAAAATATGGCAGGGATGCATTCAATATGCTTAACAAAAGCCTAGCACTGAGCTACGGCCAATTCATCCATTGACAGGTTCAAACAAGCATGGCAAAAATGCATATGGTAAACAGATCTCAGACTTAGTGAAATTAACACTTGTCTGGAATTTCAGATCAGGTAGCCCTCTTCGGAGCAACAAAACTACATGCTACAGGACCTGAACATGGCAAAGTAAAACATAGCATGGAGCTACTCAAAGAGCGTAACAAAATTCCCTTAGTGACCTTGAGCCAAAAGGGATCACAAAATACATTTGCAAGCATGTGAACATAGCAAAAACATAATCAGTTTTCAGACTTAGTGAAAACTGGGACATGCTGAAAACAGATATCAAGTAGGCATGTTTACGAGCTCGATGCACTCACTACAGAGCAAGTCATGTTAAGCTAAGCATACAACCATCAAGAATACACAAAATGCAAGCTAGACATGGCAAGAACAATAGCATAGCATGCACGGATCAACTACAACATCCTCGGCAAAATTGCAAACAAGTTGACAATCTGCCCAGATTCACAAAGTAGCAAAAGTAGAGCTCGATTGACTCAAGCTAGGGTGCTCCATATATGCAAACAAAGACATGGATGGATAGAGCACTACAAAATTAACAAAACATCCTTACTGATCATCCTCAAAAGAGGCATGGATCACTAGGAAACAACATGAACATATGGCATCATGAACTAAACAGCTCAAGGACTTAGTGGAAATGCTAAGTCCCTGAAAACAGAATTACCAAGTGCCTCACTTTGCAAGCTTGCACTAGTCACCACACACATCACAAAAATACATGGGTTGCACCTCTGGAAAGATGACAAAACCCTTAACAAAACATATGTAGAGCTCATGGGCATATCATGCACACAATAATCATGGCAAAAATGACAAAAGTCTAAGATGGAGTAGCAGATCTGACAATTATCTCAAGTAGCCTTCTTCTAACAGCATTTTGGGCATCAAGATGAGCTCAAATGCAAATGATGCAATGGAACGAAATGATGTACTCTCTGAGATGAACATTTTGATATGCTATATGCATGAATCAGAGCTACGGATGCAAAGTTATGAGGCTATGAACATATGCACTTGGTTCTGGAATTTTGGGACTTAGAGAAAAAAACACCTCGCAGATCTAGGGTTTACTATTCACGGCACGCGAACCGAGGTTCGCTGTGACCTCGCCGGCGTAGAGGGAGGAAGAGGCAGGGCGGTGCCGATGGAGGACGGGCGCGGGGCGGTGGAGGCGGCACGGCGGCCGGGCGGCGCGGCGACCGGGCAAGGCGGCGGCGTCCGGCGACGGCGACCACGGCGGCCAGCGTCGAAGGGCGGCGAGGCGGCTCGGCGGCCGGAGTGCGGGGAGGAGAGGCCCCGGGCGGCGCGACGTGGGAGGAGGGCGGCGGCAGGCGCGGGCTCGCGGGGGCCCTCCCTGGGCCGGGCGGGCCGCGGCGGAGGAGGTGGTGGCGGCGCCACGTGGCGCGACGGGAGTGGGTGGCGGCGACATCCGGCGGGGTGCGGACAATGTCCGGTGCGCGGAGGCGATTTCTAGGGTTTCGGGGGAGGAGGAGATCCGAATTTCGGGGGGGGGTCGTTATATAGACATAGAGGGAGCTAGGAGAGTCCAAATGAGGTGCGGTTTTCGGCCACGCGATCGTGATCGAACGCTCTAGATGATGGAGCAGGGTTAGGTGGGTTTTGGGCCAAATTGGAGGGGTGTTGGGCTGCAACACACATGAGGCCTTTTCGGTCCCTCGGTTAACCGTTGGAGCATCAAACGAAGTCCAAATGGTACGAAACTTGACAGGCGGTCTACCGGTAGTAAACAAAGGCCGCTTGGCAAGTCTCGGTCCAATCCGGAAATGTTTAATCCCCACACACGAAGAAAGCTTGAAATGACCACCGGAGGAGAACGAAGCGCCGGAATGCAAAACGGACAACGGGGAAAATGCTCGGATGCATGAGACGAACACGTATGCAAATGCAATGCACATGATGACATGATATGAGATGCATGAAAACGATAACAGCACACGGAGACAAAGACCCGAACCCGAGAAAATAAAATAACTTAAAGCCGGAAACGGCGAGAGTTGGATTACATATTGGGTAAATCATATCCGGGGTGTTACAACAGGCTACTACAAATCCTATTCCCATGTTTACAAAATCCTACGAATCAAAGAGGCCCGACGAGTTCAAAGTGTCCATACCAACTGACCGTATAGACCTCGACACTGCAAATGTCCCTACTCATATTCACTACAAGGAACATACTGTACTACTATCATACCCCCTCCGTTCCAAAATATTAGTCTTGGTAGAGATTTCCACTATGGATCACATACAGAAGTATCCAGATACATTTTAGAGTGTAGATTCACTCATTTTGCTCCATATGTAGTCCATGGTGGAATCTATACAAAGACTTGTATTTAGGAACGGAGAGAGTACTTATTAAAGAAGAACGGAAGAGCAACATGCTAAAGAAGAGCAAGCAGATTTTGGATAATAAAATGTTCGTTGTGCGGTGCCCACACATGATGAACCAGAGCGCATTAAGAAAGCAACTCCCTGTTGTCTCTCTATATGTGGTGCACGTGCTTTTTCAAAAGTAAAGTAGGAATATTAGCTGACCAATTAAATGTTATCTATTTTAGTAATATGAGCATCATATCAGATTCGTACTTGAGCAACAAGTTTGGAATTATGAGTGGCACATTGTTTAGCTTGATGGATTCAGGAGCAGTGCTAAGCAGGTACGATGATGGTACTGAATATAAAGGCATGTCTGCATTTGGGTCAGTCGACCATTTCAGGCGGTTGGATGAAGATCCTACGTCTCCTAACCCTTCTTCTTCCTCGTCTCTGATTCTTCCCATACAGAACACCGCATGGGCCGCCGGCCGGACCATCGGCCCCCACCGCCTGTGTTCCTCCGCCACCCCCACCCCCACCCCCGCACCCACCCGCGTCGAGTTTTCTTCATTCGGCGAGGCCCCACCACCCCCCCCCCCAACAACCAAAGTCCCCACCCGAGCCCCTTCGTTCACACCGGCGAACTCCGGCGAGCTCTGAAAAATCGACTGACCCAATTTTGAAATTTAGTCTACTATGATTTAACTAGTTGTGGAATATAAAAGGCGAAAACCATAAGCATTGGGAGTATAGTGTTGAGCGTGCCATGGCGGATCTGAAGGTGCAAACCATACAAAGGCAACTTTGCAACCAATGTTTGATCTCAACTAGCAAGTAAGTGATGGACAAGAAATCAGAGTAAAGCAGTGGCAATCTATTTTCTTGCTGCGATAAATAAGTTGAGAAGATACGAAAGAGTACCGCCTCTGGTGCGGCACCGTGTATGCATCTGCTGAGAATTTGACGGTGTTGCGGTAGCGATGGCTGTCGGCGGGGCGCGGTGGACGAGACAGTCGTAGGAGTGGCATCGGCAAGGTGGACGATGGCGGGGATGAAGCGAGAGGACGGGATGCAAGGATCCCGGTCCGAAGTCGTGGATGAGAGAGGTCAATCTCTTGTAATGGACGGCGGCGTCGGGGTATCAGCTCTGGCATGGTGGAGGAGGACGTCGGTGGATGGGGTGGCGGACGGACAAGGCTCGGGTGGAGAGGGTGTTTTGGCGCCCACAGAGTACAAATGGGGAAATGGAGGTGGAGAGGAAGGGGGGAACCATGTCTTCAGGGCGCGCTAGTCTCAAATGTGAGGAAATTTACAAACTTAGCCCCTGTTTCAAATTTCCTACATCACAACAATATTAGTCGGTTGGGGATAGGACGGTAATCTCGCATACACCGAATATTTGCCGACGAGAGTTTGTTTTTGGCGCCCACCATGTATGAATCAGGAAGGAGTCGATTTCGGCCAAGGACACACTATGTTTTGGCTCCCATCGTGTATGAATCCGGGTGAGAGGTGGTTATGTCATGTTTGAGTGAAATTACAAACCTACCCCTATCGAAACCTATAGAAATCGAGCAGATAGGTTTTGCGTGGCAGGGATATGCAGTAGTAATTTCCATCTCGTGGATTTTGGTTTTGGGCGGTTACTGTGACTTTCCCCGCTTCGTTCAAATTTTGCAGAGTGCGCGTTTACCGTGCCAACTCAATTCGAATCCCGTTTGTATTCTATTTTTTCGGGCGGGATCCATTTTCGATTGAAATAAAATTCTATATACATCATTTTTTATATATACTTTCAAAAGCACACCAACCTTTATACATAAATATGGTTTACAAATGGCATGATCTCAGATTCATAAGGTTGTATCCATCAATTTGGATTTTCAAATATTTGAAACCACTTTTAGGTTGAAATCCAATGTATGCATTCCTCGCTAACTGTCTCCAATTAATGTGTGTTTCATGCGGGGTTTTTTTTACTTCTCAAACATGTATAATGTGTTTCACACACGCAACATATAGTGTAATCCCGTTTAGACATTAATTGCATATAAACCATGCATTGTTTCTAACTAAAGAATATATGGATCACCAATATTGATAAACTATATAACATTACACGTGTCCCCAAATTCAAATGAATATGCATGTTTGATACACCAATTTGCGTTATGATATTATCAATGTCGTGATCTCCAGTTTAAATATTTGAATCCCATTTAATCCAGATATTTGTCTCATATAACTATCACTCATGCTTATATAGGACTATCTCTCTAGACCTATACGCGTTCATCGTCTCTCGTGTATCTCTCGTGCTACCTGTATGTCGACAATGATCTTTTATCTTCGTAACACACTGACGGTACTCTCTCCCTCGACCTTCATCACTCTATCTCTCTCTAAGTATATCTTGCTCCCTGCTATGTGTCCCTAACTATAATTCTCCATGTGGAATCTCTTTCTCTCACACAAACACAAAACTTTGTCTTCCGGGGTCTCATTTCTCTCTACTATTCCCCTGTGTGCCACTCGCACACCCCTCATACAGAGATGTCTTTCGCTCCTTAGGTATGAGAACCTATGACTCTTCCTCTTAAATATCTCTTTCTCACACACAAACACAAACTCTGCCTCCCAGGGTCTCATATTTCTCCACTGTTCTCTTGTATGTCGCTCACACACACTCTCTTTCCCTAGAGATATCTTGCGTTCCCTCATATGTTTCTCTAGCTATCACTCTCGTTTTGAATATATATATCTCTCTCGCAGAAACAAAACTCCGTCTCTCGGGATCCCATTTCTCTCTGATATTTGTTTGTATGTGAGTCACATGCACCCTTTCTTCATCTCTCTCACACCCACACCCATAACTCAGCCTTCTGATCCACTCGACTCCTATCTCTAACGCACACTAGCTAGCATCTTTATCTTTCTATTTATCTGTTTCTCCATCAACCTTCTTTCATTTATAGGTTGATCTCTTTTGCACAATCGTTGTGCCTCACTCCCTTTGCTCGCCATAGATGCATGCTCCAGCCCACGCCACTATCTCTTAAAGACAAAAACACATGCTCAATTGTCGGGCCTTCTTCCCTGCATTCTCGCATGCATGCATATTGTCATACTGATCCGTCTCTCCCATGTCGTTGATCTTAGCTTATGACTTATGTCTTCTTTCTTTTATCTCGATCATGCACGCGCGCACACACACACACATCCCACGTATACATGTATACCTCTCACACATGCACGTTGAAGGTCTCTATGCCTCCATACGTAGTAAATTACCCTCAACCCTAACGACACATCGAATCGTTCTCTTCTTGTGTGCACATAACTTCCGCCTGGATGGGTAAAACACACACTCACACTTAACAATCTCCTTCTAGCTACCCCCTCTCACTCTTCCCCTATATCCCCGAAACCAATAAGACCATCCCTTCATTTAATTCCCACCTACATGCACCATCGATATATAGTAGTCTTCCTCGGTGTCTCTCGAACAAACACGTTCTCTCGATGTCGACTACTCTCACGCGCACACACCTTCTCTTCCCTCTCCACAGGCATTTTCTCTCTCGCACCCCATCGTTGGCGGCCTCTGCCATACACATCACCTCTCTATGATGAAGCCATGCACACTTAAATTACATCCGCCACCGAGGACCCCGCGACACACACACACACACCCACAGACACACACAAACAAACACACACACATACACACACGCACGCATGCACCCACCCCCCCACACACACAAACACACACACACGCACTAAGACTCCATCACACACGCGCGCGCACACACACACACTAAGACTCCATCTCTCTCTCTCACACACACACACACCCCCACACACACACTGAGACTCCATCTCACACACACATGCTCTAGGCGGAGCATTTGTTCCTACCACCCTTCATCCACCCTTACCCGTATGATAAACAATCACCTTAATTCACTTGTATAAGATGGACAAATTCCACTTTACTTTAGTAGTTAGCAAACTTATCATATGTAGCCTTATAAAAAACCGAGTTGGCGATGATGGTGTGTCTGCCATCTTGTAATATAGACTGTCTGATCTATATCGGACGGATAGAAAGCAAACTATGATAATTTTACAAAAGATAGCCACACCACTCTCCACATCCTTATCTCCCACAACCTCATTGCTGAGCAATTAAAAAATAAAGTCTCCGGAACAATCTATCATGGTGGCCGCTGCCGCCTGCTAGCGCCGTCCATCCCCATGCCTCCACCCATTCCGACCACCAGTCACCACCACACTCGACTCCTCCTCACCTTATCTCTCATCTTTCATTTTTTCGATGACATTCTCGAGATACCAGTTTTCCGATAAAATTCTCGAAATATCATTAGTTTTTACACATGGGATTACTCCTACATGGGTAAATCACAACAGGTGTTTTGTAAAAATGCATATTGATGTTCCGTGCAATGCACGGGCATCTTGCTTGTAATTATATAACGCAAATCACGAGCAGGAAGTGAAATTTTTTACACAACCATGTTAACATGGCCACGTAAATCACTAGCTAAAGTAAATACCATTATACTTATATCCCGATGCAAAAGGTTGAGTACATGTCCGAAGAGTAGAGTCGCACACACGCACTCTGTCTCTCAGAATCTCTCTCTCTCACACACACACACACCAGTTACATGATGCCCACTTAAGCAGACGTGTATGTTACAATTTGTGCGCCCGCGGGTACACGTGATGCTGCGCATTTATTTAAGCCAGACGGCAAACCCAAATAGTAGCTGCATTCACTCCCCTCCCGCTGCCTCTTCTCTGGTCGCCGTCGCCCGGTAGAACAATCCTACCATTCTATCACTCACATGTGGGACCACCAATCATGGGTCCCACCAGTCAGGGAAGGAAAGGCAGGGTAAGAAAGTGATAGCCACGTCAGAGGATCCATGTACCGCCCGGTAGCCATGGCCCGACCGAAGGTAAAAACATACGCCATACTCCCGCCGGAGCGGCTCTTTAATCTGGAAATTTTAGTGGTCATGCATGCATCTTTTTGTGCTAGCACTCCTATATAAGGGTTGACCGGTCGCTTCCCACGGACGTGTGCGGGCGGTGGAAGAGGAAGGAGAAGGGAAGCAGGATGTGGAGTAACGTTTTTACCACAATTTCTTAGGAAACTGAGTGCAATAATTGAGTAGTTTTGCAAACTACCAGTACTACACCTGAAACGGTTCAAAACATATACTCCCTTGCCAACGCGCGCTTCCCGTGTGAAACGGTCAGCGTCGCCCTGGAGCGTCAGTGCCGCATTAATACCCGGCCAGAGCAGAGGCGACCTCTCACTGGCGGTGCGACGGCCGAGAGAGCACCGCTTCCCGGTGCACTGACTGCTCCGCATCGAGGCTGGCCATAGGCCCTGTTTGGATCCATGGGTTAGAGTTAGCTTGAGCTAGTTGGGGCTCAAATCTCTACTCTTATAAAAAAACCGAGTTGGTGATGATGGTGTTCCTGCCATCCTGCAATATAGACCGTCCGATCTATATCTGACGGATAGAAAGCAAACTATGGCAATTTTGCAAAAAGATATCTGCACCCCTCTCCATATTTGTAGACAAGGCATTCCCTCATTCATCTTCGTCTCCCACGAGATAAACAACTCGTATAAATGCATCTTGATGTTTCGTGCAACGCATGGTCCTCTTGCTAGTAGCCCTAAAGTATTCAAGCATGAGGGTTTAAATTGGAGCAAGTTGCACCGAACCCACCAAAAAAAACTATCCCACCCAAGAGGTGCTAACTGGAGATAGTTCTCATTGGGACCACTGAAAATCACCTCTCTCTCCATCAAGTGCATTTATTGTCAATCTAACCCTGTCACCCAAACACCTCTTTGGCTATAGTTAGTTCAGGGTTAGTCATGAGTTAGTCTAACCTCTAGCTAAGTAGGGCCTCTTTGATTCACGGGATTGTAAAAACATGGGAATAGGAAAAACATAGGATTGAAATTTCATGCTCATCTCAATCCTATAGGAGTTTAGGTTGTTTGATTGCATCATAGAAAAAAATGAAGGATTCTTTCAAAGAGGTTTGACTGGATGCTAGAAATCCTATGGGAAGTAGTACAAAAAAATCCTTAGGAAAAATTCCTATAGGATTCAATCCTATGAATCACACAACCAATATAGGAAAAATTCCTAACGATTCTAATTCTCCAAAATTCCTATGCAAATCCTTTGAATCAAAGGAACCCTTAGAGTATCCAAACAGGAGCAGTATAGGACATGCAAGTTGCTCAAAGCATACAGTCAAATTCGTACGTGAAAGGATTTTTTTTCTTTTTGAAAATGGAACGTGAAAGGAATTTTTTTTTAGAATGCTCTTGGCATGTCGCTAACATGTGATGAGTTAACCGACCTCAATAGACGGCAAAAACGCCAGCCCGCCGCACTTTGAGAGAGATGAGGGGGAGAAGCGATACAGGCTGCTAGATTACTAGCGATAGGTGTCACACGAAAGCCAAGAAATATGGTGATAGTGTGGGTTAGCCATGTACTAGTATGATGTAACTACACTGGGCTGCCGTGTTTCGTACTCTTCCAGTCCACTGTGGAGATGATTGGTTGATTTTATATCACTGAATAATATAAAATATTATGAGTGCAGAAGCTCCACCCCAAGGTTCCTTGCTCCTTCTTGGTCATCGGGAATCTATGTTCATCCTTTTGCCAACACGCGACACATCTAGCATCAAGGTGCACGTGTCATGCAAGGATCATTCCATCTATATGAAGAACACGTGGGACTGGAACTACGAGACGGACATGTACCCAGGAGTGGACGTGCGAACCTGTGTAATGTAGCGTAGTAAGTGAAGTAGAAAGGCACAAATAGTATGAACATGCATGGCATATAGGAATTTGTCTCTTACTACCACTAAATGTTGTACGTGCAATGCCCGGTGATGTTATGGAGTACGTGACTAAGTACTCTACTACTACTATATTAATTGGAGGCACATATTATGTTTTATATTTGTTTACGTGTATGCCCCGAGACCTTGCAACTAGACGTGTACTTCTCTTCGGGTCGCACTTTGTATCGTTCATACCACTAGTACAGTAGTACTACTACGTGTGGTCTTCGCCCCAGAAGTGGAGACGCTCTACCACGCTTTTCATGTCCCACTTCTTTCACTGACGTGTGCGACATCCAGCACGTGCCGTGTGTTCGGCACTCCGTCGTAAGAGTTGAAACGCTAGCATTCATTAGAAATAAAAAATAAATATAAATCACCAGTGATACTATGCCACACGGTTTCCTTGCTCCTCGATATCGGAAAGAATACTTCAGCTCGCCGACATGTGGGACATCGACCATCCTGGTCCACTTGCCATGCCCGTAGAACTCTAAGGGAGAGTCACCCCAGTCGTGAAGTTGCTCACAGGCCCAACCTTACCCACTGTGAAGTTGCTTAGACGAAGGAACCATCATGACTTCGTTGAATTCCACTTCTTGAAGAAAACTACTGTGCCGGTAGTACTGCTAGCTACAGTAGTTACTCTAGCAGAGGCCTCCTTTGGTTCATAGGATAGGAATTTTATAGGAATATGAAAATCATAGGAAGTAAGATGACATGCATCTCAATTCCTGTATAGAAAGAGATGCCATTTGATGCATAGGACAGGAATTTTTCCATTGAGTCTAGGCTAATGTAATGGTAATTTGCTATAAAAACTACAGTAGTAACTAGTAGTACTGTTACATGCTCGTAATTAATTAAACAAACGTACGGGCGACACAGACACACACACACGCACTAACTACTAGTACTAGTACTTCTCACATGCTGGTCAGACACCGTGGTTCTCCTTCTCGGCTTTGTTGGCGACACCCCACCTTGCTTGGGTCTCCGCCGACCTCTCCGCAGCAGTGCGTGCGTCGTCTTATTTCTTGTGGCGGTGGGCCTCTCTTTTCTTGAGTGCTTTTAGACTTTTCCGCTCCCTCTGTGCGTCTTTGGCCGCCTCTTGCTCTACCGCCCATTCGGCCTTGGCAGCTTCAAATTCCGCCCACATAGGTGTGAGGTCGCGAGCGGCGATGAACTCGGCATGGCGGGATGCCACCACTTGCCTACCATTCTGTGTGCGGTCGTGGGCAGCGAGGAACTCGGCGCGACGTGATGCCATTGCTTCCTTACCGGTTAGTGTGCGGCGCGGTGGCATGAACGACGCTTGGTGACAGCTCCGGGGTGGAGTGGCCGGACAACCGTAAAGTGCATTCATTTTTCAAGAGCTCAAGGACAGAAGACGAAGGAAATTTCGATTCCCCTTCAAACCGGGTCATTTATTACCGAGTAAAATGTATTGGCGGTTACTGAACTTGTCTTGATAGCTCACTTTGATCATTGTATACGAGATATGGTGATTATACGGTCACTGGCTCAGCGTATAGTTCTGTATTTGTCTGGTTGACCAGTCAAACAGTCCGCATGCGCCTCATCAGCTCATCTTCTTTATCTATCTATCTATCTATGCGGGCCTACCTGTCAGTGGAGAAAGAAATAAAAACCAAAATTATGCGTATGTGACATTACTGTTTTGACGTTTCCTGGAGGCCTCCACGAACACCGAGCATGTATTCACCTGGCTCAACACCAACGGTCATACTCATGACTCGGCGCCTTGCTCATGTATATTGTCCATCACAACGACAATTTATAAAACAGCCTAGCTAGAGAGGGTACTATGGTACAGAGTATGTACTATCGTGAGCAACCGATCATAGTGCCACTGCACACGAGTGTGTGTCTGATCGATTCGTCCATTATTCGTAACTTATGTATGGTTGTGTGGTGTGTAATGGTGGTCGTCGAATGCTAGCTGGCGACAAGAGCGGTTGCATGGACACCTGGTTGTCAATACATGTCGCAAATGCTTCAAAGGCTCGTCATCCATGAGTTCAAATTTTACCACCACGCCAGCGTCCGACCGCCCTGGACTACCGAAACCCCTTCCATCGCAACCGCGCGCTTCCCGCCTGAAACGATCACCGTCTCTACAGAACGTCAATGCCTCATTCACCGGCCTTAATTGCAGGTGTAGTTGGTGCGTCACTGACATGCGGGCCTGATGCCCGTTGGGCCCACATGTCAGTGAGACAACGCACATGCGGTTAAGTCACTGAAGCAGCGTCCGCATTCACGCCCGACGCGACCTCTCACTGGCGCCGGCATTGCAGCAACGCGACGGCCAAGAAAGCGCCACCCGCATGGCATCCCAGTGCAAGCGACTGCTCCGCGTTAATGACACCATGGCTGCCGACGAACCTACTCTGGTGCCAGCCATCCATCTGTCTGACATGGCTCATTGCCATTCGCCCGCTATATTAACTTGAGCCCCAACTCCCAGCCATAGCCAAAGACCCACACTCATTCTCCTCCAGTCCCTTCCTTCTGTTGGCACCACTCCAACCATGGCCTCTGGGCACTCCAAAGCTCTCTTGGACGTACTGTCGCAGGAGCAGACGAAGGACATCGGTGGCTCCACTCCGGGCGCGCTCCAAAGCTCTCTTGGACGTACTCTCGCAGGAGCAGACGAAGGAGATCGCCGGCTCCACCCCCCGGCCGCCCTCCGCCGCCATGATCACGAAGCTGGCGCGCATGCACGGGCGTAGCCGGCGGCGAGGAAGAGTAGTACACGGTAGGTCGCCACCGCTTTGGTCGCAGGAAGGCTACCGCTCCTCCACTCAGTCGACGCCAAACTTGGTGGGATAAAAATCGGTGGCCGATTAGCTGCTTGACAGCGACGTGGAGGCGGAAATCTTCATAACCTTGTGCTCCGGCCTGCCACCGCCAACATCCCGACGACCCTCGGGTATAAGTTCTTCGAAAGCGGCCTTGCTCTACTGCCCCAGCTCCCCACGTGTCTGCATGTGCATCTTTTTCTACTCCCATCACCTCTTCCATAGCCACCTAATTTGTTAGTATTATTAGAGGTAAAGCTACTTCATGCATTCAAATCTAGGGCTTTGTTCAAACAACAAAGAAAGGGGGAAAGTTGTAGCATGAATCTAGGACTTGATTCAAAGAGGAAATAATATGGTGAAAGTAGTAGAGATCGGATACCCAACCGGTCTCTTGGTTGAAAAGGTAAATAATGGGAAACGCAGTACAAACTGGATAAGGAACAAATCTATTATTGGTTGAAAAAAGGATAGATAGTGGCGGCTGGTGGAAAAGTCAACAGAGTATGTCCAGGATTAGATTTGTTGCCCTCACATAGTAAAAGGTCTCCAGAATTAGAATTGCTGCCCTCACATACTAAAAGGTCTCAGGATCAGATTTGCTTCCCTCACATAGTAAAAGGTCTTCAGGATTAGATTTGCTGCCCTCACATAGTAAAAGGTCTCCAGGATTAGATTTGCTGCCCTCACATAGTACAAGGTCTCCAGGATTAGGTTTGCTGCCCTCACATAGTAAAAGGTCTCCAGGATTAGATTTGCTTCCCTCACATAGCATGAACAAACTCGGCATCACCACTTTATGCCTCCTTGTAGGTACATTGTGTTGATGCGTCCATTGTCGCATGTCCTTATACCAACCTTTTGTTGTTGTTAATGTAAGGGCGCATGTAAAATGAAGCGATCACACTGTTACCTTAGAGACATGTCTAACTAGTGTTATTGTTAATCTAATGCCTCCAGTGATAAGATGCAATTAAACTGTGTTACAAATGGCACTCCTGCTATTTTCCCCAGTATGATAAGTAAGTTGCTCCTTTACGCTGTTGAGTGTCCTGGTGTCCCCACAGTCCCATGCCCTTAAACCAACTCTTTAGCTGCTGTTGATTTACTGTATCTGGTAAACGAGCAATGCCACCATTAAACTAATCCCATATTTGAAGAATCTCATTGTTGATCGTAATGCTTCTGGTAACATGAAGCATTGCTGACGTTTTAAAATTTCTACTGTCCTTGCGTGATTGCCATGAACATAATTAAGATGCATCTTTTCATTTGGTATATGTTTCCTATATTCTTATTGACCAACAACTGTTTACTTTCTATCTTTTTGTGCAGATAGCGATATCCATTTCACCTTGTTGCTATTGTGACCTTTTGGTGAACTGCACAAAACACTTTTTTTGGAATGAGTGTCTTGTGCAGTTCAACTAAAATGTCATGTGGGCAACATCTCTCAATTTTGGTGGAACTGCACAAAATGGTGATTGGAGTTTCCAAAATCTTCGTCAAGTTCTGCTCATAATCTCATGCAACATTTTATTAGCCTTCGCAAGATGATCCATCACTGTCACCATAATGGACTACACAAAAGGATAAGAAAATTATAGTTGCACCTTACATGAGCCAGACAGCCAACCTTAATGTTCCTCAATTTTAGTGCAACTACTAAAGAAGAACCTGTCAGCTCACAAGAGCAAGTACTTCTGGCTAGCTGAATGATGCAATCTTTGCTTCATTTCAGGTGAACTGCAGAAAAAGGCGCATGAATTGAATCATGGAACTCGAGGCAGGCCTCATCCGAGTGGAGCTGCAAGTTGAGTTCAAGGAGGCCACTATTAAAGTGAAATCATGCTCTTCTTGTTTGTGCTATGCAAACATGAATACTCAACTACAGATGTTGTGACGGTCAAGATCATTCACCAACTTCTTCGATTGTATGACATGGCTAGCCAAGATGGATTTAATCCTGATATTCACTTTATGAAAAGGCTCTAATGGGTTGGTTCTGAATCTTGCAAGCTGGGAATCAATGAGATGTGTAGGCATCTTTGTTGTACTTATTATTTGAATCTTATTTGTTGGTTCTGAATCTTGCAAGCTGGGAATCAATGAGATGTGTAGGCATATTTGTTGTGCTTATTATTTGGATCTTATTTGTTGGTTCTGAATCTTGCAAGCTGGGAAACACGGCATGATGATGCAGAGGACAACAACCATAACAAACAGTTCAAACTTGGTAGTATTATCTTTGTGAAAGTGCAACAAATGTTCTGATCGTGTGCGTCCTAAGAATAATAATTCTAATTGTTGTGCATGTTGATCATGTGGCGCTGATAGAATGAGCCAATGCATTGCTTGTTTTAAGTATAAATTTCTATTAAAGCTAATTAAATTTAAGTAAAGTGACCACTAACTCCTGTTATTACAGTACCAATATAGACCCGCTCGTGAACCGATGTGTGGCCGGAGTAGGTTTCTTAATGGAGGCGTTTCAATGCGCCAAGGGTGCATCTTCTGTCGGGCGTGCAGCGGACGAGGGAGGGGTAGTAACTGTTGTCGCCTATACACACTCAGTTTACTGTTGAATCCAGTTCCCCAAGAGCTGAAAAACGAACTACTGTCGCCGCCTACACACTCGTTCACTTGAAAAGACTCCAATGGCGATCCGAGGGGTGAGCCTGCTGGATATGGACTTCAGCAAGGAATTCCCCTTTGAATTCGCCGCTCAGTCCTATGGTTGCACCAAGTTGAATGTGATGTACACCAACGATCCGGACTCGGTGAAGCTCTGCCTCGCCGAGTTCAAGCAGTACCTAGAGGACAAGAAAGCACAATGTTGCAGGACTAGACCTTGTGCCCATCCATTCATCTCCTGACAAGGACCAGCGGATCACCGTCGCCCAGGTATGTGTGTGGGACGTCATCCTCTGCCTTGGTGCTCTAGCCGTGGCACCACCGTCTGTCGTTCCCAACATGGTCAGCAAAACAAGAGGAATCGAGAGTCAAATGTTCGTCAAGAGGGTGACAGTCCCGGGCCCACCAGGTCCATGGCCTAGGTTTTGTTGTTTAACATGGGCAGCCCACGACATGTTTCAACATTTTTTGGATCCAGCAGGTATCAAGCGGCCTCTGGGCCTCCCAACCTAGTTTGTCTATAAAATCAGCAGCCCAAGTTATGTTTGTTTTTTCAAGACGACACACAGCTCAGTTCTATTTTTCTATAAGAATGCAAAATTGAACATGTTTTCTATAAGAATGCAAAACTGAACCTATATTTATATCTTATTTTATTACATACATATATATATTAGAAACAACATAAGTTTCCGTTAAACCTGTCGTTCGTCCAACCATTTTATAGACCTTCCCACTTCTTTATTTTTTATTTTCATTAATCCTATATCTGAATTTTCTCCCACTTTCTTTTTTGATGTAAACTGAGTTTTCTCCCAGTACTTTTCCCTAGAACCAACTCAACTGTCCCACGTCTAGCCAAAAAAATAATAGCCCACGTACTATTAACTTATCAAATTAAAATGATATTTTATTTCGAAAGTTGAAAGTTCTTACAAAATAATAATAATAATTGTTTATATATAACTTGGCAAGTTAACTCCTAGTGATTGCGTACATAAGCTTGCACAGATTTTACTGACCAATGCAGTAATAGACGTGCACTCATATGTTTATGTTTTTATAACATTTCTCCGTCTAGCTCAACATTATATTTTCACCCAGCCCAGCAAGTCTGCGGATTTCGAGAAAAATGCAAATGGGCTTTAAATTCTACCATATATATAAACATGCTGCATAGATGCTACATCATTGTTTCACCCAGCCGACCAAATGGACTAAAAAACAAATGGATTGGCTGACATGTGGGCCAATAGGTTGAAGGCTAAGAAGGCGTTGGATTTACATCCAACGGCCGGCATTCTTCTTCAATCTCTCGTCTTCTTCCCCCAGCGCTGCCGGGACCACCTGCTCCAGCCTCCGGCGTCCAGCGGCGTTGTTTTGCGCTCCTCAGTGAAACGCTACCCCGCCGACGGCCAGGCCATCCCTCCACTCCACACCTCCTGTTATTCTTTGCCGAGTGTAGGCCCACCCCACACCCGAACCAGTCAAGTTTCTCACTCCTCTTTGTCTGCGACTCCACTGCCGCGTCTTCCCCATCTCGGGGTCATTCCAGTCTAGGGCCTCGCCGTCGTCCACCGCCTCGGTGCGCTCGGCATGGCGTGGTCAACATACGAGAGTCATCGGAAGAGGACTGTACATGGAGAGCCTGACGGCTGGGACCCATGAGGTCCATGGTCGCATGCAAGGAAAGTTCCTCCTTATTACGCACTGTATGTGGACTGTACGTGGGAAGGGCTTCTGTATCTCACGAAAAAAAAATGTTCCCCCCGCTGACAGGTAGGACCCACCAGCTATATCTTCACACGCAAGGAAGTGCCTCCTTATTATGCACAAAAAAATGAATACCCCTGCTATCTGGGACCCCCCATAGTGGGTGGCTGACTTGTGGGCCTACTCAGTTGACGGGGACGGACGGCTTTGTCAACTTAGTCAATATGAACGATTCTAGCTCCAGTGACCGTACGATGTCCATCCAATGGCCATAGTGCTTCTTCAACCTCTGGTCTTCTTGCTCCAGCCGCCCAAAGCAACACCGGTCATGTCGCGTGCTCCTGCCTCGCGTGGCCGGCTATGATGCCGCGGAGGCCTCACCGCCCCTACTACTGCCACCGCTGGCCAGGGCATCCCTCTACTCACCCACACCCCCTGTTATTCTGCGGCAACGGCGGCCTCACGTCGCAGCCGAACCAGTGGACCCTTGTACTCCTCTCCTCGTGGGCATCCACTACCGCGTCTTCCCCGGCTCCGCGTCGTCCCCTTCCTAGGCCTCGCCGTCGTCCACCGCCTTCGTGCTCTCGGCGCGGCGTGGTCAATGACTGACTTCCATCGGAAGAGTACTGTACATGGAGAGGCTGGCAGCTGGGCCCATGGCCACAGCCCAGTTTTTTTGTGATTTGCTAAGTAAGTCGCTTTGTCAGGCCTGTTGGGCTGCAAATCTTTCAAGATGAGGAGAGCGTCATTCGGCTGGCCGAGAAAATGGCCTATCAGTAATGAGAAATGGGCTGTACATTTTTAAAACACATCAAACCGGCAATTAGTTTTAAATTTCTTTTTTTTTCATTTCGAGATTTTAAATTGCATTGTTTTTTATGCGTGGACAATCTGTTGGATTTTATATTGATATATATTTATTTTTAAAATCAGAAATCAGTTTGAACGTGACTCGAAATTTCGGGATTAAAAAGAGTTCGGACCGCACTGAAATATGCAAAATTTCGTATAATTTTTTAACCGTGGCCACAATATGGGTTGTAATGCTAACAAAAAGAATATGGGCTCCAAAAAAACCTTAAGAATTAGCAAATGGGCTGTAAATTATTAGAAATAATGGCAGATGGGTTGTATGCTGTTTTCCACAGATTTGAGGCTCTCCTAAAAAAGGTTGACGCACAAGCAGTGACTGTTGGATGTCCATCCAACGGCCATCATGCTTCTTCAATCTCTGCTCTTCATGCTCCAGCCTCTCAAACAAGCGCCGACGGGACTGCCTGCTCCTTCCTCCCCACGGCCAGCTATACTGCCGCGCAGGCCTCGCCGCCCCACCATACTCCCATCGATGGCCTAGCCATCCCTCTACTCACCCATACCTGTTGTTATTCTCCGGTGACGGCAGAAGAACCAGTAAACCCTCGTACAATCATACTCCCCTCCGCGTGGGAAACAACTGTCGAGTCTTCCCTGACTCTATGGCCTTCCCTTCCTAGGCCTCGCCGTCGTCCACCGTCCTTGTGCTGTCGGCGCGGCCTGGTCAATGTGGTCAACGACCGACATGCATCTGAAGTGGAATGTGCGTGGAGAGGCTGACAGCTGGGTCCATGGCCGCACATAAGGAAATGCCTCCTTATTATGTGCAAAATAATGATTCCTCCACCTGACATCTGGGACCCACCGAAAGGGCCTCTGTATTTCACAAAAAAAATGTTACCCCCGCTGACAGCTCGGACCCACCAGCTATATCTTCGCTCGCAAGGAAGTGCCTCCTTATTATGGACAAAAAATGAATACTCCCCCTACTAGCCGGGACCCAGTATAGTGGGAGGCTGACTTGTGGGTCTACTAAGTTGACGGGGACGGAGGGCTTTGTCAACTTAGTCAATATGCACGATTCTAGCTCCATTGACCGTACAGTGTCCATCCAACAGCCGTAATGCTTCTTCAACCTCTGGTCTTCTTGCTCTAGCCGCCCAAACCAGCGCCGGTCGTGCCTCGTGCTCCTGCCTCCCGTGGCCGATTGCGATGCCGTGGAGGCCTCACCGCCCCTACTACTCCCACCGCTGGCCAGGCCATCCCTCGACTCACCCACACCCCCTGTTATTCTGCGGGGACGACAGCCTCACACCGTAGCCGAACCAGTGAACCCTCGTACTCCTCCCCGCATGGGCATCCACTGCTGTGTCCTCCCTGGCTCCGCGCCGTCCCCTTCCGAGGCCTCGCCGTCTTCCACCGCCTTGGTGCTCTCGGCGCGGCATGGTCAATGTGGTCAACGACCGACTCCCATCGGAAGAGTACTGTACGTGGAGAGGCTGACAGCTGGGTCCACGGTCGCAGCAAGAAAGTGCCTCCTTATTACGCGCAAAATAAATATTCGTTCACCCAACAGCGGGGACGCACCGAACGGGCCACCGTATTTCGCGAAAAAAATGTTTCCCCTGACTGCTGGGACCCACCAGCTACATCTTCGCATGCAAGGAAGTGCGTCCGGGCAAAAAACCGATTCGCCCCCCTGACTGCTGGGACCCACCAGCTACATCTTCGCACGCAAGGAAGTGCCTGACTGTTGGGACCCACCTAGTCAAAGCGTACGTAGCGTTGTCATTCTGGTCGCGAACGTGTACGTACTTACTGGTCAATGTAGATGCGCGCATGTGTCGTAGCAGAGGCGCGCACGTAGCATGTACACGTACGTACGGCGGCCAGGGTGCAAGAAAGTAAATATGGCCACGTATGTACATATGGGCGGGGTCTCGAACACCTACTCGCATGTACGTACGGCCAGGGCTCGTGCACATGGCTGGGTCGGAACAGAGAAACAACGTCGTCGTCGTGTTCATGGGGAGCCAACCGGCTGGGTCGGAACGGAATGCGTTGTCGTGTTCATCAGGAGGGCTTGGACGGAACGGCCGATGGAAACGAGGTTTGGCGTACCATAGAACGGAGGAAACGGCCTTGTGTTCGACCGGCCACGTTCGAAACGGGATCCTGTTCATCGGGAGGGGTCTGGCATACCGCAAAACGGAAGAAACGGACCTCCTACGGTCGAAACGGGGGTCCTGTTGATTGGGAGGGGTGTGGCGTACCGCAAAACGGAGGAAACGGACTTGTGTTGGAGCGCTACGGTCGAAACGGGGGTCCTGTTCATCGGGAGGGGTGTGGCGTAACGCAAAACGGGACTCCACGGGATACTATTCATCTCCATCGTCGACCCCCTCCAGCCTCCACGGGCTACTGTTCATCCACCGTCGACCTCCTCCAGCCTCCACATGCGAATGTTAATCCACCGGCTCCTGTTCATCCAGCCTCCACCGCGCGCTACTCCACCGACTACTGTTCAACCAGCCCTCTCCACGGGCTCCTATTCAACCACCCTCCACGGGCTCCTGTTCAACCACCCTCCACGGGCTACTGTTCATCCAGCCCTCCGCCGTCTACTGTTCATCCTGCCCTCCACGGGGTGGTCCTATTCATCCTGCCCTCCACGGGGTCCTGTTCATCCAGCCCCAACCCGCTCGGTCGATCGGGGTCCTGTTCATCCAGAGGCAACACCACGGGGTCCTGTTCATCCACCCCCATCGGGAACTGTTCATCCAACCACCCCCCCCCCCCCCCCCCGCAATGCTCACTGTTCATCCAAAGGCAGCATCGATCGGCTTCAGTTAGCAGCAGTAGCGAAGGAATCGCTCGATCGGGTTCAGTTAACAACCATCGATCGATCGCTCGGGTTCAGTAATGCATAGCCTGCAGTGCAATCGCTCGGGTTCAGTTAGATCCCAACGCCTCGCTCAGGTTCAGTTAGAGCCCAACGCCTCACACCCACGTGCATGCGTGTACAAGAAAAATGCGCATCGCTCGGCCCCGACCACCCACCGTAACCGGGAACACCCCGATATTTTCCTTGCCCTCGCTTCTACCATGGTTTTTTCCGTCATGGATGTCCCAAAGAATGTCATGCAGCTACGTCTCCGGCCCGCCTAGGACGAAAAGCCCATTTTCTGTCATGATTTTTTGTCATAGAAGTAGGACCCCACCACATCTATGATGATACCGGGTTTAGTCACAATTATCGTCATAGAAGTGTCATAAGTATGACAAAAAAGATTTTCGTTCGGCCCAAAATGTCACAGATGTGTCTTTTTTTGTAGTGAAACTGGACAGCCTGATAGATGGCATAGATAAAGAGTAGGCGTGTGATTTCATGTAACAAGACACTTTATCATCAACTTATCTCCGACTGAATTGTAAAGTATTGTCATGGCAGACCTTCCGCTCCGACCTTCGAAACCCATGGGTTGGAGTGTTTCTGAAAACTATACCTGTGGGAAACACCAAGTATGTTCAGAAACTAGGCAATCCGGCCATAGTGCTTGAATAGACAAACTGTATTCGGGGAGTTATATTATATTACTTTTTAACGTAAGAAACATCTTCCAGAGAGAATAGTTTTGTTAAGGGTTCCTCTCCCTGGGTCAGCATGCATTATGTATGCATGCCTAAGTCGTGATGCGAAAGAATCACAGGAGTCTTTGTATTCTGATAGTTTATATTGCAACGAAGGTAGTTCGTCGTTTGTCCGCCGACCAATTATTCCCTTACGAACGCTAGCTTTCGACTTCACCCGTCTGAGGTACATGTCCAGATGACCCGGTTGTAACAATCACAGAGGTGCTCCCTTTATGCCCTAGCCGAACAAGCGAGAACATAGGGCATAAGCATAGGAGCCAGGCAACCCAGCTTGGCAAAAACTTAAGTCATAGAGGTGCATATAATGGAGAAGACATGACGCATATGAGCAAACAACACATATATGTGATGAGCTTTATGCTCAAAATAATAATAAGCTTCTATTGAGAGAAGCCCCCAGTTATGGAAGTAATAAAGGAAAAAACAACAGTAGGAGGCTCTCCTGCTGTTTTCACTGGTCAAAAAAAGCCCCCAGTTATGGTGGGGAATGTACATTTGAGGATGTATACCCCTCAAGTGTGCGGCTTACCTGAACACACGCTAGAAATCGTGTAAAACAAAAAGGAAAAAGGAAAAATTGAAAAGGAGGAAAAAAAGGAACGAACAAAGGTATGTGTCCAGACTTAGGCGTAGAATCTTCGGAGCCTAGCAACGTTCCATGGGTTCGGCTCTAAGCGATTATCCGATGCATTGTGAAGGTGATGGGCTCCTCTGGTGAGAACTTCATCTATAATGAAGGGACCTTCCCATTTGGGCTTGAGCTTGTCCTTTTTCTTCTCTGGTGGGCGTAGAACGAGTTCACCGACATTATAAGTCTTTGCCCGCACTTCTCTGCTTTGGTATCTTCGACCTTGTTGTTGGTAGAATGTGGAGCGGGCTTTTGCGACATCATGCTCCTCCTCCAGGCCATCTAAGTCATCCTGCCGATCGAGCTCGGCCTCTCTCTCTCTCTCTCTCTCCTCATACATGTGCATTCAAGGTGAATCATGGATAATATCGCAGGGCAAGACAGCCTCTGCGCCGTACACCATGAAGAACAGTGTGTATCTGATGGTGCCATTGGGCATGGTCCGCAGCCCCCAGAGTACGGAGTCGAGCTCCTCGACCTAGTGCTTATCCGACTCCTTTAGGGATCGCACTAGTCTTGGTTTGATGCCGCTCATTATCAGTCCATTGGCCCATTCAACTTGACCATTTGTTTGGGGGTGATACACGGAGGCATAATCGAGTTTGATACCTAGATTAGCACACCAATTTTTCACCCCATCGGCTGTGACATTAGAGCCGTTATCCGTGATAATGGTATGTACGACACCATAACGGTGTACAACGCCGAAGATAAAATCTATCACCGGTCCGGCTTCAGCCGTTTTTACCGGTTTGGCCTCTATCCACTTAGTGAATTTATCCACCATAACTGGTAAATATTTCTTCTTATGGCTTCCCCCTTTAAGGGGTCTGACCATGTCTAGCCCCTAGACCGCGAAAGGCCAGGTAATAGGGATTGTCCTTAGGGCTGTGGGTGGCATATGGCTTTGATTGCCAAAGAGTTGGCACCCGACACAACGCTGAACAAGGGCCTGTGCATCTGCTCGGGTCATGGACCAAAAGAAACCTATATGAAAGGCCTTGCTTACGAGGGCCCGAACTGCAGCGTGATTGCCGCCGAGGCCAGCATGTATTTCGGCCAAGAGCTGCCGCCCCTCCTCTTCGGAGATACATCTTTGAAGAACTCCAGCAGTGCTTTTCTTGTAGAGTTCTCCTTCGTGAATTTTGTAGGCTTTGGAGCGTCGAACTATGCGACGGGCCTCGTTCTGGTCATCAGGGAGCTCCTTCCTATTAAGGTAGGCTAGGAAAGGTTCGGTCCATGGAGCGATTACCGCCATGATTACTTGGCCGGAAGGTGTTGGCTCGATGCCCGAGCCCCCGGTGATATCCAAGTCGTCTTCGACATCGGGGGGTGTGGTCGGCGCTGGAATGGTATTTCCCCGCTCTCGTCCTTCCATACCACGGATGGCTTGAAAAGCCTTTCCATGAAGGTGTTAGGTGGGACGGGGTCACGTTTAGCGCCCATTCGAGCAAGGATGTCCGCTGCCTGATTGCCCTCTCGAGCCACATGGTGGAATTCAAGCCCTTCAAATCAAGCTGATATTTTGAGTACGGCGTTGCGGTAGGCCACCATATTCGGATCTTTTGCATCGAATTCTCCATTAATTTGAGATGTCGCGAGGTTTGAATCCCCTCTCGCCTCAAGGCGTTGTATGCTCATAGAAACGGCCATCCGAAGCCCATGCAGCAATGCTTCATATTCTGTCACGTTATTGGAGTCCGTATACATGATTTGTAATACATAACAGACTGTGTCCCCTATAGGGGATGTTAGTATGACACCGGTCCCCAATCCGGCTAACATTTTAGAGCCATCAAAGTACATCACCCAGTTAGAGTATGTGTTGTACTCTTTAGGGAGATCAGCTTCTGTCGATTCAGCGACGAAGTCAGCCAACACCTGAGATTTAATAGCTCGGCATGGCTTGTATGTTATTTCAAATGGCAAGAGTTCGATAGCCCATTTGGCAGTGCGGTCGATGGCGTCTTGGTTGTTGATGATGTCGTTGAGTGGAACTTCGGAAGCCACCATGATCGAGCACTCTTGAAAGTAGCGCCGCAGCTTCCGAGATGCCATGAAAACCGCATAGGCTATCTTTTGATAGTGCGAGTATCAGGATTTGCATGGTGCAAGGACCGCCGACACATAATACACTGGTTTTTGAAGTGGGAATTTGTGTCCCTCTTCCTCTCATTCGACGACGAGCACAGCGCTCACCACCTGGTGAGTTGCGGATATATAGAGCAACATAGGCTCACCGACGTTTGGTGCGGCAAGGATTGGGTTGTTTGCTAACAAGGTTTTTATTTCTTCCAATCCGGTTGTTGCTGCATCCGTCCACTCAAAGTGGTCAGTGAGTCGGAGCATGCGATAAAGTGGCAATCCCTTTTCTCCTAGTCTGGATATGAAACGGCTCAATGTTGCCACACAGCCCGCTAGCTTTTGGACTTGTTTTAAGTCCGTTGGCGTTGCCAATTGCGACAGGGCCTGGATTTTTGATGGGTTTGCTTCAATTCCTCTGTTGGACACGATGAACCCGAGCAGTTTTCCGGCTGGGACTCCGAAGACACATTTTTCTAGATTGAGTCGGATATCATATGTCCGGAGGTTGTTGAATGTGAGTCGCAGATCGTCCACCAACGATTCGACATGCTTAGTCTTGATGATGACACCGTCCACATATGCCTCCACCGTCTTGCCAATTTGTTTTTCCAGGCATGTTTGAATCATGCATTGATAAGTGGCACCGGCGTTTTTGAGTCCAAAAGGCATAGTGTTGAAGCAGACATGCCCATACGGCGTAATGAATGCCGTTGCGGCCTGATCGGATTCCTTCATCTTAATCTGATGGTATCTGGACTATGCATCGAGGAAACACAGTGAATCGTGTCCTGCAGTTGCATCGATGATTTGGTCAATGCGAGGCAATGGGAAGGGGTCCTTAGGGCAGGCTTTCTTGAGGTCTTTGGAATCGACACAAAGGCGCCAGGATTTGTCCTTCTTTGGCACCATGACCGGGTTTGCTAACCAATCCGGGTGTTTGATCTCTCTAATGAACCTGACTTCAAGTAGTTTGGCTAGCTCCTCCCCCATAGCTTGTCACTTGGGTTCAGAAAATCGCCGCAGCATTTGCTTGATTGGCTTCAACCCCTTTATTATGTTGAGGCTGTGTTCGACCGGTCTGCATGGGATTCCTGGCATATCTGAAGGATGCCTGGCAAAGATGTCCCAATTCTCGCACAAGAAAGCTCTTAGAGCGGCATCGACCGTCGGATCCAGCTGTGCTCCAATGGCCGCAGTTTTATTAGGATCCGTCAGGTGGACTTGGAATTTGACTATTTCATCTACTTGCTTGAAAGAAGTGGACTTAGGCCTTTTATCGAGGATTACATCGTCTCTATCCACTGTGGAGCGTAGAGCGGTGAGCTCCTCGACAACAAGGGCCTCGGATAATGCCTCGAGGGCCAAGGATGCAGTTTTGTTTTCGGCGCGGAGTGCTATGTCCGAATCACTGGTGATAGTGATAACTCCATTGGGCTTGGGCATTTTGAGCTTCATGTACCCATAATGGGGTATAACTTGAAAGCGTGTGAATGCATCTCACCCCAACAGGGCGTGATATCTGCTGTTGAAAGCTGCCACGTGGAAGATTAACTCTTCGGGCCTGTAGTTCTCCGACGTGCCGAATACTGCATCACGTTTGATTTTCCCCGAGCACCGCGCTTCTCGACTGGGGATAATGCCTCGAAAGGTTGTACTGATTTGCTCAATGCGGCTCTTGTCTATTTGCATTTTATCGAGCGTGTCTTTATAGATGATGTTCAGTCCGCCGCCGCCGTCCATGAGCACTTTAGAAAGCAGAAAGCCGTCAATGATTGGGTTTAAGACCAAAGCGGCTGGTGCACGGACTGATCAAGTCCTTGGTTCGTCATTGGTGGTGAAAGTTATCGTCGTATCATTCCAAGGATTTACTGCGGCTATTTGGTTGATTTCGGCGAGGTCGCGAAGTGCCCTTTTACGCTGATTATTTGAAGAAAAGATTTCGAAGACCGTGAAGACGTTGAGATCGTCGTCCTCTGGAGAGTATTTCTCTGAGGTTGTATTGGTAAGGATAGTCTCACCGCTCTTAGCCACCTGCCGGAGTACCCAACATGCCCGAAGGCTGTGCATTGGTTCGGAATTTGGCGTCGGGTGTATCTGACAGGGCTTGTCGAGCCATTCATCAAGGACAGTTCTGTGTCCCGTTAAGGGCTTGATTTTCTTGTCCACGGGATGACGATCGGGTGCCCCACGAGGGTGCATCCTTTTTGCCCGTCCGGTGGGTGGCCTAAAGGCGGGTGGTTCCCACCAGGTTGTTTGGGCTTTCCAAGCGCTTTCCATTGCGCAATATTTCTGTACTATATGCGCTAATTCTGCAAAGTGCAGTATGTGGCGTCGGTTGAGGGCATTGAGGATCCCCTCATCCGTACAGTTGCGGCAGAATACTGAATCACGTCGTCGTCGTCGTAGCAATCTTTGATCTTGTTTTTAACAAGGAGGTATCTGGCCCAAAAGTGATGGACCATTTCCTGAGGTTGTTGTCGTACGTACATTAGGTCGCATATGTCCGGAGGATCGGAATTGCTTGGGGAGTATTGCTTGTGGTGGGTGGGCAGGATGAAATCCGAACCCTGACCCAGTGCGGAATCTGGAGGTTGAAGAATTTCTGAGGTTACTAGCCCGAGATTCGGAGTGTCCTGGGGGTTCTGAGGCTCAACGCCTGGTTCTATGTTCAGAGGACAGGAGGTCTCTTCCCAAAGATGGGTATCCGGCTCGCAAGGCTCGGAAATTCGAACATAGCTTGTTCTCAGCATAGGGGGAGAGGTATCCTCGGCTTGTTCCTCTACGACCGCCATCAGATGGGTGATCGGTGGGGACCTAATTTCCCTCTGATCGGGTTTAAGCCCAATCCGATCATAGTCTGTTGCGACCCCTAGGGCGGCGATGCGATCTAGCAGTTCATTCAAAGACGAAATATCTGCCGGATCCATCTTGTCGGAGTGTTCGAGGCCGATGCGGAGATGATTTTTGGCAATTTGGGGGACCGCCTTTGGCTTAACTGTCGGGCGGGCACCCATGGTAAAACTGCCGAGCTGGAGGATCTGCCCAGGATCTAGGGCCCTTCCAGAGGTGATTTTGTCATTGATGACAAGGCGAGCCATCGATCCTTCTATTGTTGACACATAGGAACTCTCAATGAAAGCACCAATGTCGGTGTCAAAACCGGCAGATCTTGGGTAGGGGGTCCCGAACTGTGCGTCTGAGGATCGAAGGTAACAAGAGGTGGGGGACACGGTGTTTACCCGGGTTTGGGCCCTCTTGATGGCGGTAATACCCTACTTACTACTTGATTGACTTTGATGAGTATAGGGGTTACAAGAGATGATCTACCTCGAGATCGTAATGTCTAAACCCTAGTTGTCTAGCCTGTATGATTTGTGATTGCCTCTACGGACTAAACGCTCTAGTTTATATAGGCACCGGAGGGGGCTAGGGTTGTACAGAGTCGGTTTATAGAGAAAGGAAACTACACGTCTGGCCGCCAAGCTTGTTGTCCATGCAATGGAGAGTCCCATCCGGATACGGGGGAAGGCCTTCTATCTTGTATCTTAACGCCCCATCAGTCCGGCCCATGTCACATAGCCCGGACGCCCGAGGACCCCCTTATCCAGGACTCCCTCAGGCACCCCAAAGGCACACCAATAGTTCTCTTAGTCGTGTGCGGTACTCCTACGGTCATAGCATCGTAGTGCTTAGGCGAAGCCCTGTGCGGATCACATCACCATTACTGTCACCACGCCGTCGTGCTGACGGAACTCTCCCTCGACCCTCTGCTGGATCAAGAGTTCGAGGGATGTCATCGAGCTGAACGTGTGCTGAACACGGAGGTGACGTACATTCGGTACTAAGATCGGTTGGATCGTGAAGATGTTCGACTACATCAACTGTGTTAATCTAACGCTTCCGCTTTCGGTCTATGAGGGTACGTGGACACACTCTCCCCCTCTCGTTGTTATGCATCTCCTAGATAGATCTTGCGTGATCATAGGAATTTTTTTGAAATTGCATGGTACATTCCCCAACAGTGGCATCCGAGCCAGGCCTATGCGTAGATGATATGCACGAGTAGAACACAAAGAGTTATGGGTGATAATAGTCATACTGCTTACCACCAACGTATTATTTTGATTCAGCGGTATTGTTGGATGAAGCGGCCCAGACCAACATTACATGACCACGTTCATGAGACCGGTTCTACCGACGCGCTTTGCACACAGGTGGCTGGCGGGTGTATGTTTCTCCAACTTTAGTTGAATCGAGTTTGACTACAACCAGTCCTTGTTGAAGGTTAAAACAGTAAACTTGACCGGAAATCGTTGTAGTTTTGATGCGTAGGTAAGAACGGTTCTTGCTAGAAGACCGTAGTAGCCACGTAAAACTTGCAACAATAAAGTAGAGGACGTCTAACTTGTTTTTGCAGGGCATGTTATGATGTGATATGGTCAAGACATGATGAGATATAGATTGTTGTATGAGATGATCATGTTTTATAAAAGTTATCGGCAACTGGCATGAGCCTTATTATTGTCGCTTTATTGTATGAAATGCAATCGCCATGTAATTGCTTTACTTTATCACTAAGCGGTAGCGATAGTCATAGAAGCAATAGTTGGTGAGACGACAATGATGCTACGATGGAGATCAAGGTGTCAAGCCGGTGACGATGGAGATCATGACGATGCTTTGGAGATGGAGATCAAAAGGCACAAGATGATGATGGCCGTATCATGTCACATATTTTGATTGCATGTGATGTTTATCTTTTATGCATCTTATTTTTCTTAGTACGGCGGTAGCATTATAAGATGATCCCTCACTAAATTTAAAGGTATAAGTGTTCTCCCTGAGTATGCACATTGCTATAGTTCGTCGTGCCGAGACACCATATGATGATCGGGTGTGATAAACTCTATGTTGACATACAATGGGTACAAGCCAGTTTTGGACGTGCATAATACTCGGGTTAAACTTGACGAGCCTAGCATGTGCAGATATGGCCAGGAACAGTGAGACCAAAAGGTCGAACGTGAATCATATAGTAGATATGATCAACATAGAGATGTTCACCATTGAAAACTACTCCATCTCACGTGATGATCGGACATGGTTTAATTAATATGGATCACGTGATCATTTAGATGACTAGGGGGATGTCTATCTAGGTGGGAGTTCTTAAGTAATATGATTAATTAAACTTTAATTTATCATGAACTTAGTCCTGATAGTTTTTGCATATCTATGTTGTTGTAGATCAATGGCCCGTGCTACCGTTCCCTTGAATTTTAATGCGTTCCTAGAGAAAGCTAAGTTGAAAGATGATGGTAGCAACTACACGGACTGGGTCCGTAACTTCAGGATTATCCTCATTGCTGGATAGAAAAATTACATCCTGGAAGCACCGCTAGGTGCAAGACCCGCCGCAGGAGCAACTCCGGACGTTATGAACGTCTGGGAGAGCAAAGCTGATGATTACTTGATAGTTCAATGTGCCATGCTTTACGGTTAGAATCAGGACTTCAAAGACGTTTTGCGCGTCATGGAGCATATCAGATGTTCCAGGAGTTGAACTTAATATTTCAAGAAAATGCCCAAGTTGAGAGATATTAAGTCTCCAACAAGTTATACAGCTGCAAAATGGAGGAGAATAGTTCTGTCAGTGAACACATACTCAGAATGTCTGGGTACCATAACCACTTGACCTAGCCGGGAGTTAATCTTCCTGATGACAGTCTCATTGACAGAGTTCTTCAATCACTGCCACCAAGCTATAAAGGCTTCGTGATGAACTATAATATGCAGGGGATGGAAAAGACAATATTCCCGAGCTCTTCGCAATGCTAAAGGCTGCGGAGGTAGAAATCAATAAGGAGTATAAAGTGTTGATGGTTAACAAGACCACTAGTTTCAAGAAAAAGGGCAAAGGGAAGAAGGGGAACTTCAAGAAGAATAGCAAGCAAGTTCCTGCTCAAGGGAAGAGGCCCAAGTCTGGACCTAAGACTAAAACTAAGTGCTTCTACTGCAAAGGGACTGGATAAGAAGGGTGGCAAAGTGAAAGTTATATTTGATATACATGTTATTGATGTGTACCTTACTAATGCTCGTAGTAGCATCTGGGTATTTGATACTGATTTTGTTGCTCATATTTGCAACCCAAAACAGGGGCTATGGATTAAACGAAGATTGGCTAAGGACGAGGTGACGATGCGCGTCAGAAATGGTTCCAAGGTCGATGCGATCGCCGTCGGCACGCTACCTCTACATCTACCTTCAGGATTAGTTTTAGACCTGAATAATTGTTATTTGGTGCCAGCGTTGAGCATGAACATTATATCTGGATCTTTTTTGATACGAGATGGTTATTCATTTAATTCAGAGAATAATGGTTGTTCTATTTATATGAGTAATATCTTTTATGGTCATGCACCCTTGATGAGTGGTCTATTTTTGTTGAATCTCGATCGTAGTGATAGACATATTCATAATATTAAAGCCAAAAGATGCAAAGTTAATAATGATAGTGCAACTTATTTGTGGCACTGTCGTTTAGGTCATATTGGTGTAAAGCGCATGAAGAAACTCCATGTCGATGGGCTTTTGGAATCACTTGATTATGAATCACTTGATACTTGTGAACCATGCCTCATGGGCAAGATGACTAAGACTCCGTTCTCCGGAACAATGGAGCGAGACACTAACTTATTGGAAATAATACATAGTGATATATGTGGTCCGATGAGTGTTGAGGCTTGCGGCGGGTAACATTATTTTCTGACCTTCACAGATGATTTGAGCAGATATGGGTATATCTACTTAATGAAACATATGTCTGAAACATTTGAAAAGTTCAAAGAATTTCAGAGTGAAGTTGTCGGGGATATACCCCGCGGTATGACCTGGCCGGATGTATGACTCGGCCGGACTTGGCGAATCACTGGTGACCCGCCCTAACTTGGCGACTCACTAAGTGACCCACCCGGATCTCTGCACTCACTGATGACTCGGCCGGTGGGTCAGAAGTGCGACAAGTCCCGGTGGCCCAACACGCGGTTCATGGAAGGCCGCTTGTGTTATGGTGGGCCGGCTTAAGATGAAAGGCATAAAGAATATTCTCCTACAAAGGAAGCAAGACTAGGACTCCACTTTTAATAGAGTAATCCTAATCCTAATAGGACTTGCCATGTAAGCCGCCCCTTCAACATATATACGGAGGGGCAGGGCACCCCAAGAGGGACAGGTTTTTCAAGTTAGGTTTAGACAGACAACTCAATAGCTCTCGAGATAGAGCACCCTTATAATCGTGATCATCATCATCAATATCAATGAAGCAGGATGTAGGCCTTTACCTCCACCTTGAGGAGCCGAACCTGGGTAAAACCTCGCGTCTCTCGTCCCACTCAACCCCTCTCAAGCTACCATATAGATGTGTTGGCCTCGCGACTAAGTCCTGACACTAAGGACATCTGCCGTAACAATTCCACGATAGTTGGCGCCCATCATGGGACTTGCGCACGATGGTGTTGAGTTTTTGGAGGGATTTCTCCTAGGGATCAAGAGTTCACAATTTTCCGGATGAAGAAGAGCCGGTTTGGAAGGAGCTGTGTCAGCTTCAAGTTCGTTGGACCAGATTTAGGATCAGTGAGATTTAAAGGCTAAACAAAATTTAGGGCTGCGGCGTGAGCCGCCGCCTTTGCAAGTCGGATCCGAGAGGAGATAAATTTCTACTACTACTACCACGCATTGCCGAGACCAACATGCATTGTTCCCTGTGCAATTAAGGAATCTGAGCCAGATCGATCTTGGTGCAAGGCGCCAAGACCAAAAGCCAAGACCAAAAAAATTGAGACCAGACAAAAAAGACATAATTGCAAGTCGGAGATGAATCCGAGAGTTGCGGCTGCAATGTGCAGATTCGAGTCCCAAGGCGGTTGTTTGTTTTCTTCCACCACAACTCCAGATTTGACCGGTGATGGATTTCTTTCAGGAAGACTAAAATCAAGTCATCAACTATTACTCCATTATCTACTATGACATGGGAAGCCGCGAGTATTTGTACCAGTATAGAGTATTGGTCCAACCTTTGTTTTTTACCATCAACTGATGCGTCTGCCAAGGCATATTATCACTAGCGAGAAGTGGATATACAGAGCAGAGGAAACCGATCTAAGCTAGCATGTTCAGCTACGTTAAAAAAAAGGTCACGGCCTGGAAGCGGATTTTCCATGGGCTCTCCTCTGTTGACCAGCTCCGTTGACCCGCCCTGTTGACCACCGTGGTGAGCTGCCACCGACGTCTCGCCGCCTCAGAGTTGCCATCTTCTCCACCTTGCTCGAGTTGTCGGCCGCTTTCAAAAGCGCCTCTGCCCCTGCGGCCGTTAGGTCGCCGTCGCCGTGGCACTACCACCATCGTCGTGGTGCAGCTACCGAGCCTCCGCGGCCTCGTCGCGTCGCTTCACCTCGCCGGTGTCGCTTTAGAACCTCCGATGCAGAACTCGTCTTGTTCTAAATGGGCTTTGCCGCGAAACACCACTTTACCTCTGCACCAAGGCCGCCACAGTAACCCACCCTCCGCTTCTACCGTGTGCGGTCGTGGTCTTAAGCTGTCGGAGCCATGCTCGCTCATGCTCGGCCATGCTCTAAGTCACCACGATGGTCTGCCTTTTCCCGTGAGCTGCGCCGGCCTTGAAAAAATCACCGACGTGCCTGGAGCCATTTGTCATTGGCGTGCCAACACACCATGTTGAGCCGTCTCCACTGGTTTTTAAGCCGCCTCATCATCACCTCTGCGTCGCCTCCACGACTGTCAAGTCGTCAACCTCCACAACCAAGCAAAGTGGCCGTCTCTCCAAGTCACCAACTCCGTTTTCCAAGTTGCCAAATTACCCCAACGTCTATGTACAGCCGTTATGAGGACGCGCTGCTGATATTCACGTACCCTAGTTCAGTTTTAAAAAAAAAATCCAAAAGGCTCCTACGATGGTGAGGGACAATGGCGGCCTCGTCTTCTGGTCTGCATCCATGTGGTGTGGAGGACGTTGAGCAACATGCATTACTTATACTAGGAGATCAAAAGCTAGTGATGTTTCTTCATCACATGAAGACAAAGTAAAAGAAAGGGACAAAGGAGGAGAGGTCACGTGGAGCTGCGTCTGGACGACTATTAAAAAGAACAGGGGTGGTGTTATACTGCGGATGCACGTTCGGCTATACCGTGCGGTTTCATAGACATGCGTGTCGCAGTCCAGTTTGCATCAACACCTCGGTCGACTCGCCCGTCCACGCCGCCTTACAATGCCATGGACGACTCGTCCGTCTGCCCTCGCGGTCGGTTCACGCGTCTGCTCCAGCTTATAATGCGGAGGACAACTTACTCGTCCGCACCGGCTTACAACCCTGCGGCTGACTCATTTATCTGCTTCCGCGGCCGACTCGCTCGAGATTGGTTTCAACCTCACCGTAGTGATCATCAACTCCGCGGCGGATAATTTCCAGCCTAACATATCAGATGAAATTCATCCAGTATATTTTTATATTACATATTACGTTCTTTAAAAAGAGCAATTACTCTGGCTTGCAATGTTTTTGATGCAGGACAAATTGTGTACTGCAAATGTGACCATCATGTCACGGAGTTTATTGAATGACTCGTACGGGAGTATACAATAAATGTTGCGAAGATTATCAGCTTACCACCTTGCTTCCAGCTTCAGCATATTACTCCCTCCGTCCGGAAAAAGTTGTCCAGCATGCAGTGTACTGGTGTTTTTTTAAAAAAGTTCTCGGAGTTTTAAAACTGTCTTAAATAGATCCCCGTCTTCATCTTCTTCCTCCGTCGTCCCCGCGCATCGCCTGGGCAGGCGCCGCCCAGCTGATTTCGCCGCCGCCCACCACCACGAGCCCACTTGCGCCTCTGATTCCGCCGTCGCCGCCCGCCACCTGCGCCTCTGATTCCACCGCCGCCACCCACCTGCACCTGCGCGATTCCGCGCGTCGCCACGGGTGCCGTCGTAGGATTCTTCACCTGCGCCGGCCAGGACGTGCGCCGTCCAGGAACTGCTCTGCCGCCGCTGAGGAACCACGCCGGAGCATTCCCCTCCCGCCACGACCACCTCCGTGCGTTCCCCTCCAGCCACGATCCGCTCCGCGCGTTCCCCTCCTGCCAA
Source organism: Triticum monococcum (assembly GCA_034509565.1). Taxonomy (NCBI): domain Eukaryota; kingdom Viridiplantae; phylum Streptophyta; class Magnoliopsida; order Poales; family Poaceae; genus Triticum; species Triticum monococcum. Next base: position 516,637,676 of record CM067847.1, read on the forward strand.
GATCCCCTCCGCGTGTCGCCGGAGCCTCCCGCCGTGATCCAGTTGAGGTCGTTCTCCTCGAGCTCCGCGTGCTCCTGGGTGTCGATCGCCTGGACCAGGAGTGCGTGTTGCTGCTCGCGTCCCAGGCCGCTTCCTCGCGCCCGCGGCCACCGCTCCTCTCTGGCGGCTTCGGCAGGCAGGGCCACGCGGGTCTGCCCGGCGGCTAGACGGCCGGGCGCCTGATCAAGCCACGCCCCTCGCCGCCACTGCCTTTTTCCGCCCCACCCCTCGCCGCCACTGCCTTTTTCCGCCCCACCCCTCGCCGCTGCTGCTGCCCGCCTGTGCCGCAAGAGGTAAAGTTCAGTGCTGCTGCCTATAAAAATTCAGTGTACACATTTAAATTCAGTGCGGCTGCATGTACTAGCAACTTTTGATGAAATTGAAGTTCAAATTTAAACTGAAGTTCAAATTCTTATGTGGTCTTCAACTGCAGCGGCCAGTGTGGATCCAAAAGACTGCATTTATGTTTGTGTTGTGTGGCTTTGATGAAATGCTTGCTTGCTGAAATTGTAGCAGCAACAACTATGGCTGAATGATGAACAAATTATAGTGGTGAGCAATCTATCAATTTATTTTGGAAACAATTAATATGATTCCACCAGATTACTCAAGGCTGGAGTATATTTCCAAATATTTTCAGCTACTGTATCTTGATTCATCTTGATTCAGTAAACTGCAGTAAACTGAATTGTGCTCCGAATAGTGCATAATTATGCAATAAACTGCAGTAAACTACAGTAGTTTATTCCCTCTCAGAGTCAAACTGAATTTTTTGAATTTAGTCAAACTGAATACTCAGACTCCAAAAATGGGGAACTAATTAAGCCTTTGAAAAGTGTACTGCCAAAATGAATGAGCAAGCTTGTTAGAGGTAAAGAGAAGAGCATTAGTTCAGTTATAAGAAGAAGCTGAATACTTAGCCTCATTTATAAATCAGAAATTTAGTTTGGATCATCTTTTGTCATTATGGCAGCCATTTGTAGTTTGGATCTTCTTCTTCTTCTTCTTCTTCTTCTTCTAGACATAGCCCTAAAATTTCTACTCACTGATTTGACAAGCAATACTTCTAGACACAGTTTCAGAAATCCCAGAAAGTTGCTGTACCCTTTACTGAAAAGGGGCAAAACTAATCATGTACTCTGAAGAAATGTTGCAATGTTGTCACAGTAATTACTTGATCAAAATAATTCTGTCCTTACCTGAATGAACTTGATTTAGTTAACTGAATAAACTTGCGGCTTATTTTTTCCTTGCATTTAAGTATATTCTTACAGAAACTTCGCCTACTTTTGTGTAACTCTAGTTACAAGCAGCAGGTTCTTATCAAATGAAACAACATGATCTGTAGATTGATCTGTAATGGCAGAAACTGAATAGAACAGCAGCAACAAGATCAGCAGGCATCTTATCAAATGGCTGAAATAATATCTTCAATAAATACTCCCTCGCTGAGCTTGCAGCATTCGAAATGCTCGAGATGTCAATTGAATGTTAACTGAGATGTCAATTGAGATGTCGGGCAGATCATCTTACTCTAAATTGTTCTCCTGCTGTCCAATTCAAATTGTCCTCCTGCTGAATGTTATCTCAAACAATTCAGAAAACTAAATATTATCTCAAACAATTCAGAAAACTGAATTTTATCTCAAACAATTCAGAAGACTTAATGTTGAAGAAAATGTTGTTCAAATTCTATGCTGAAATTCACTGAAAAGAATTCTATGCTGAAATTCACTGGTTTCTTTGCTTTTTGTCTAGGATTTTTCATGGTTTTCTTGTTATACTTATATGCTAACCATTCATCTCTTATTGTGTCATGTGTATGTCTTTGTGTCATATGTTCAATGAGAAAAGATTGGAGTGTGTCATGTGAATTAGTTGGTTTTTTTTTAATTTACTTGATTTTATTTAATTATTTGAATTATTTGGATTTATTTGTAAGAAGATGAAGAAGAGATCCCATGGTGTAGTTTCAGAACTGGACATTTCTGAACATTTGCATAACTAGATCAACTAGGATTGTCAAGATCAATTATGTCATAACTGCACTAACTAAATTTTCAAATTATATGCATGAGGAAATGTGTAAAAAATGTACTGTTGTAGCACCACCACCTGATCATTCCTCATCAGCAGCTAGTTAGACACTGAAACTACATATTCTAACCTCAGCATCAGCATCAGCAGCAGTTCCACACTGAAAGAAACCTCCAAGATCAAAATGCACTGAGCAAGCTAGACACTGAAACTACATATTCTGATCCTGCATAATTAAAGGGAAATCATGCTACCAAACTGAACATACTAACAGAACAGAGTATGCATGGTTCCAAAAAAAGAAAAGAACATTTGACAGTAAGAATAAGAATTTATTAACTGACATTTAGAGAGCAAAATCTGTAGATTTCTGAACATTGGTTAATTTTGACTAGTTAGAGTGCAAAAATGTTCAGATTCAGAAACACTGTTGGACCGACAGGAACATTGTTCGACAAAGCAATCTACACCTATAAGCCTGACCAAGAACCTGCAATGCTGAAAGATCAAGCCAAGAAGATGGCATCAATCTACACCTATAAGCCTGACCAAGAACTTGCAATACTGCAATGTTGAGGGACAATTCAGCAATCCCTATGAACCTCAGTATGAAAATCTTGAATCACTTATGTGATTATTTCTACACAAATTGCTCTCAGATTCTTGCAAGCAGAGGAACAAATTGGGCATACCTTGGAAGGGGTAGGCGAACTGGAAGACGACGACGAGGAGTACCCGGACTATGGGGGCGCCGCCTTCACCCCGGCAACCGGCCAAGCTTCTCCACCGGAAAAGGAAAGGTGAGAATTTTGCTCACCGCTGCTCTCCCCAACATGAAATTTTGCTCTCCGCTGCTCCTCCAGCTAACATGAAATTTTGCTCTTCCTGCACTCCCCTCACGACGGCGGCGAATCAACAGCCAGGTGAGGATTTTTGTAGCTGCAAGGCACCGAATCGACGGGCAAGGGTGGAGGAAAGGTGAGTATTTTAGGGAACAAATCGAAAGGCAGGGATGGGGGAGCGGTAGAGCTGCGTGGTGGAGCTGCGGGTCGCGGCGGCGCGGCGTGGCGGGTGGAGCTGCGCGGCGTCGCCAGTGTCGCGGGAGAGCGGTGGAGCGGCACGGCGGAACGACGCGAGAGGAACGGTGTCGGAGGGGATGATGGACTGCGGGTTATGTCGGACTTTCTTCGAGGGGTTTTTCGCAAACATGCCACGAAGACAACTTTTCTCGGACGGAGGGAGTACATCGTTCCGCTGTTCAGTTATATGTCGGTTTATATCACGGTCAATTATGAAGAATCTCAAACCAACTCCTCGAGTCGTCTTAAGACTCGGGGGCTATGATGACATGACTCAAGAAATGTTGCCGGTTTTCAGTGAATTCAAGAACTCTAGGTCATTGGAGGAAAAATAACCCGGCCCCGGAGGCTACTGCCCTATTGGTGAAATTTTAAAAGGCCATCAGAAAATTTCCGGCTTAAAAAGAAGGATTCCGGTTCAAAATCCGGCTCACAGGAAATTTGTCTCCCACAAAGCACTGAAGCTCTCAATATCCGGTTACCGGGTCAAGAAGAATTTATCTCTCGCAAAGTTCGAGTTCTTAGAAAAAGTTAAAGGTTGCAAAAGAGAACTTGCTGCTATGATGCACGGTTCAAACATGGGTATCCTGCCTTATGGGCTTATCTTGGTCACTTGGGGGCTTCCTGCTCATATTTGAAGCATAGCTGTGAATATCCCTCTTGATCGACTCAACGCCACACTTGTCAGTATGTCACTTGGGGCCTTCCTGTTCAAACATAGGCGTATTCGACCAAAGAAAACATAGCGTTACTACCCTCTTGACCAGTTTTGTTCAAACATAGGCGTATTTGACCAAAGAGAACATAACCTTTCCGGGTCATCCTACATGTAACCAGCTGCTTCAACTCCATCAGGTAATCCTGATTGACCCGCCGAACTCTTAACGATCAATCTTACGGCGTATTCGACCAATATCTGAACTTGTTAAGGTTAAAATGCTGGTTTGTCATGGGAGAGCATGGCTTACAAATAGTCAGGATAGATCCAGGCTTCATAAGCCACCTTCCATGAAATTTGGATAAATCGGCCCGTGATGCATGCTGCTACTCTAACCCCGCGTACTCCTGATAAGTCTGTCTTTAAATAAGACCTGAACTTATCTGGGTTCAAATGTTGACTGGGTACTGTGAGTGCCGGCTCACAGGCAGCACGTACCTTCCAGTGGCTCAGGCTAGTTTCATCGAAAAAGACACTTTGGCTTGGCGGCCTACAACAGCCTCGAATTTTTTGATTTCTTATTCTCTCATCTCTTTTTTGCCATTTGGATTTACAAATCGGGCCAAGCTGCCCTATTTATGCCTCATATTTGAAGCATCTTCAGGTCTTTGCAACCCGCCAGGATGGCAGACTCTAAGTCGCCAGTATATGTTAATAGCCCAACTTGGCTGGATTTTCAGGATGATATTGAATGATTGAGATTTTCATACCGGATTATATTATTCAACTCTTGAATAGCCAACATGGCTTGATTTTTTATGGTTATCAATAACCAGTATTAGGATTAAGGTTTTCAAAGTCGCTTCTGCGCGATGGCTATTATTTTATCAATCGATATAATTTATTCTACAATGGAAGGAATAGTCCCGAGTCGTTGCAAGCTTACGACCCGGCACTTGGGGGCTACATTATTCAAGTTGAGATTACATCAAATATGCAAGTCCCATGTCACTGCCAGCATGCACCATGACACTTGGGGGTTAATGCAAAGGAACTTGGGGGCTCCTGTAAAAAAATTAAGGTACGCAAGCTTTAATCCATTATATTGAAAGGTTTATTGCTAAGTTGGTAGAGTACAAAGCTCTTAACCTTGTGGTCGTGGGTTCGAGCCCCATGGTGGGGGTTATGTCATATGAAGTTATTTTCAATGAAGTATATATATAAAGTCCCAGCTCAGTATTATCTTACTAAGCCGGCCCTTGGGGGGCTACACGTTGTTGTTCAAGTCTACATAATCATATCTACAAAGTCCCTGCTCATTATGGCATAATGACCCAGCCCTTGGGGGCTACACTGGTTGAAGTTTTTATGAGCATAAGGCAATTACAAGTCCTAGGTTGCTACAAGCATGACAACCCGACACTTGGAGACTACATATGTGTAACAATTTGGATTTCTTCAAGGTGGTAACATTTATATTGAAGCAAGTCTTAAGCGGTTACTATGCTCCCTTCTTAAGACTTGGGGGCTACAAGTGATATGCATATAAGGGAGGGATATTTTCAAGTTTGATGATTAGCAACAATCATGACCCGGTGCCATCGATAATTACAAACCGCTAATTTTGATAATGTTAAATCGACAAGTTCTACATCCTCAAGCCAGCTAAAAATCAGATGAGTATATCAAGACCAATATTTTTCTTAAGCATTGGGAGCTGAATCAAATGAATTATTCTTTGCAATATTTTTCTGTGAGAAACCAATGACAACAAAATGATTATGAAGCTGGCCTATTGACCCGGACTTTCTAGAAGAAGGAAATGACAAGGACTTCAGGATGATTAGGTGCTGGCTTACAAGAATTTTTAACCCAGAGCACAACCTATCAAATTTGTTCTTGTGTTTATTTTGCAAGATCAGTTTAACATGGATAAATCCAAATTAAATCGGGGGCTAATGTCGGGGATACACCCCGCGATATGACTCGGCCGGACTTGGCGATTCACTGGTGACCCGCCCTAACTTGGCGACTCACTGGTGACCCGCCCTGACTTGGTGACTCACTAAGTGACCCGCCCGGATCTCTGCACTCACTAATGACCCAGCCGGCGGGTCAGAGGAGCAACAAGTCCCGGTGGCCCAATAGGCGGTTCATGGAAGGTTGGCTCGTGTTATGAAAGGCATAAGGAATATTCTCCTACAAATGAAGCAAGACTGGGACTCCACTTGTAATAGAGTAATCCTAATCCTAATAGAACTAGTCATGTAAGCCACCTCTTCAACATATATAAGGAGGTGTAGGGCACCCCAAGAGGGACAGGTTTTTACAAGTTAGGTTTAGATGGACGACTCAATAGCTCTCGAGATAGAGCACCCTTGTAATCGTGATCATCATCATCAATATCAATGAAGCAAGATGTAGGCTTTTACCTCCACTGTGAGGGGCCGAATCTGGGTAAAACCTCGCGTCTCTCATCCCACTCAACCCTTCTCAAGCTACCACATAGATGTGTTGGCCTCGCGACTAAGTCCTGACACTAAGGACATCTGCCGCGACAATTCCACGATAGAAGTGGAAAATCATCGTAACAAGAAAATAAAGTTTATATGATCTGATCGTGGAGGTGAATATTTGGATTATGAATTTGGTCTTCATTTGAAACAATGTGGAATAGTTTCACAACTCACGCCACTTGGAACACCACAGCGTAATGGTGTGTCCAAACAGCGTAACCGTACTTTATTAGATATGGTGCGATCTATGATGTCCCTTACCGATTTTACCACTATCGTTTTGGGGTTATGCTTTAGAGATGGCTGCATTCACGTTAAATATGGCACCATCTAAATCCGTTGAGACGACACCGTATGAACTATGGTTTGGCAAGAAACCTAAGCTGCCGTTGGCCTGCAATGCTTATGTGAAAAAGCTTCAACCAGATAAGCTCGAACCCAAATCGGAGAAATATGTCTTCATAGGATACCCAAAGGAAACTGTTGGGTACACCTTCTATCACAGATCCGGAGGCAAGATATTCTTTGCTAAGAATGGATCCTTTCTAGAGATGGAGTTTCTCTCGAAAGAACTGAGTGGGAGGGAAGTAGAATTTGATGAGGTAACTGTACCTTCTCCCGAATTGGAAAGTAGTTCATCACAGAAATCGGTTCCAGTGATGCCTACAGCAATTAGTGAGGAAGTTAATGATGATGATCATGAAACTTCAGATCAAGTTACTACTGAACCTCGAAGGTCAACCAGAGTACGGTCCGCACCAGAGTGGTACGGTAATCCTGTCCTGGAGGTCATGTTACTAGACCATGACGAGCCTACGAACTATGAGGAAGCGATGATGAGCCCAGATTCTGCAAAATGTCTTAAGGCCATGAAATCTGAGATGGGATCCATGTATGAGAACAAAGTGTGGACTTTGGTTGAATTGCCCAATGATCGGCATGCCATAGAGAATAAATGGATCTTCAAGAAGAAGACTGACGTTCATGGTAATGTTACTGTCTACAAAGCTCAACTTGTTGCGAAAGGTTTTCGACAAGTTCAAGGAGTTGACTATGTCGAGACCTTCTCACCTATAGTGATGCTTAAGTCTGTCCGAATCATGTTAGCAATTGCCGCATTTTATGATTATTAAATTTGGCAAATTGATGTCAAAACTGCATTCCTTAATAGATTTCTAAAAGAAGAGTTGTATATGATGCAACCCGAAGGTTTTTTCGATCCTAAAGATGCTAACAAACTGTGCAAGCTCTAGCGATCCATTTCAAAACTAGTGCAAGCCTCTCGGAGTTGGAATATACGCTTTGATAGTGTGATCAAAGCATATGATTTTATACGGACTTTTGGAGGAGCCTGTATTTACAAGAAAGTGAGTGGGAGCTCTGTAGCATTTCTAATATTATATGTGGATGACATATTGTTGATTGGAAATAATACATAATTTCTGGATAGCATAAAAGGATACTTGAATAATAATTTTTCAATGAAAGACCTCGGTGAAGCTGCTTATATATTGGGCATCAAGATCTATAGAGATAGATCAAGACGCTTAATTGGACTTTCACAAAGCACATACCTTGATAAAGTTTTGAAGAAGTTCAAAATGGATCGGTCAAAGAAAGGGTTCTTGCCTGTGTTACAAGGTGTGAAGTTGAGTTAGACTCAATGCCCGACCACTGCAGAAGATAGAGAGAAAATGAAAGTCATTCCCTATGCCCCAGTCACAGGTTCTAGCATGTATGCAATGTTGTGTGCCAGACCTGATGTGTGCCTTGCTGTAAGTTTAACAGGGAGGTACCAAAGTAGTCCAAGAGTGGATCACTGGACAGCGGTCAAGAACATTCTGAAATACCTTGAAAGAACTAAGGATATGTTTCTCGTTTATGGAGGTGACAAAGAGCTTGTTGTAAATGGTTACGCCGATGCAAGTTTTGACACTGATCCGGATGACTCAAAGTCGCAAACCGGGTACATATTTATATTGAATGGTGGAGTTGTAAGTTGGTGCAGTTCCAAGCAGAGCGTCGTGGCGGGATCTACGTGTGAAGCGGAGTACATAGCTGCTTCGGAAGCAGCAAGGAAAGGAGTCTGGATGAAGGAGTTCATATCCGATCTAGGTGTAATACCTAGTGCATCGGGTCTAATGAAAATCTTTTGTGACAATACTAGAGCAATTGCCTTGGCGAAGGAATCCAGATTTCATAAGAGAACCAAGCACATCAAGAGACACTTCAATTCCATCCACGACCAAGTCAAGGAGGAAGACATGGAGATTTGCAAGATACATACGGATCTAAATGTTGCAGACCCGTTGACTAAGCCTCTTCCATGAGCAAAACATGATCAACACCAAGACTCCATGGGTGTTAGAATCATTACTACGTAGTCTAGATTATTGACTCTAGTGCAAGTGGGAGACTGAAGGAAATATTCCCCAGAGGCAATAATAAAGTTGTTATTTATATTTCCATATATCATGATAAATTTTTATTATTCATGCTAGAATTGTATTAACCGGAAACTTAGTACATGTGTGAATACATAGATAAAAAAGAGTGTCCCTAGTATGCCTCTACTTGACTAGCTCATTAATCAAAGATGGTTATGTTTCCTGACCATAGACATGTGTTGTCATTTGATGAACGGGATCACATCATTAGAGAATGATGTGATGGACAAGACCCATCCGTTAGCCTAGCATAATGATCGATTGCTATTGCTTTCTTCATGACTTATACATATTCCTCTGCCTATGAGATTATGCAACTCCCGAATACCTGAGGAACACCTTGTGTGCTATCAAATGTCACAACGTAACTGGGTGATTATAAAGATGCTCTACAGGTGTCTCCGAAGGTGTTTGTTGGGTTGGCATAGATCGAGATTAAGATTTGTCACTTCGAGTGTCGGAGAGGTATCTCTAGGCTCTCTCGGTAATACACATCACTATAAGGCTTGCAAGCAATGTGACTAATGAGTTAGTTGTGGGATGATGTATTACAGAATGAGTAAAGAGACTTGCCGGTAACGAGATTGAACTAGGTATGATGATACCGACGATCGAATCTCGGGCAAGTAACATACCGATGACAAAGGGAATGACGCATGTTGTTATTGTGTTTTGACCGATAAAGATCGTCGTAGAATATGTTGGAACCAATATGAGCATCCAGGTTCCGCTACTGGTTATTGACCGGAGATGTGTCTCGATCATGTCTACATAGTTCCCGAACCCGTAGGTTCCGCACGCTTAACATTCGATGACGATTTGTATTATGAGTTATTTATTTTGGTGACCGAAGTTTGTTCGGAGTCCCAGATGAGATCACGGACATGACGAGGAATCTCGAAATGGTCTAGAGGTAAGGATTCATATATTGGAAGGTTATATACGGACACCTGAATGGTTCCGAAGAGGTTCGGGGATTTTTTGGAGTACCGGGAGGTTACCAGAACCCCCGGGAAAGTTAATGAGCCTTATGGGCCATAGTGGAGAGGAGGAGGCGGGCACAAGAGGTGCCCCCCCATAGGAGTCCGAATTGGACAAGGGGTGGGGGTGCGGCCCCCTTTCCTTCTCCCTCTCCCCCTCTTTCCCCTTTCCCCTCTCCGTTGGAAGGAAGGGGGAGCCGACTAGGACTAGGAGTCCCAGTGGGACCCCCACTTGGCGCACCCCTAGGGCCGGCCTGCCTCCCCTCCCCTCCTTTATATATGGGGGCGGGGGTGTAAGAGCATCTAGTGCTCCTTAGTGATTTTGGTGTATTGAAGACTTATAGGTTAAGGGACTAATGCATTTGTGAGTGTACACAGGTCTATAAGTCTATGAGGAGTTTGATATTTACAGAGAAAGTCGACCCCTAAAAATGAATGTCTTCAACTGAAGACTTTGGCTTTCTGAAGGCTTTCAAAGTGAAGAAATTGGTGTGATCCTGAAGACTTGATATTCATGCGAGGAATATGAAGCTTGAAGACTTTTGTTTTCGTAGTTTCATTTTCTCTTTCTTGAGTCATAGGAAACACCGTACTGTTAAAGGGGGTCAAGGTAAAACTAAGGAAAAGTTTCCAAGTGATGCTCATCTCAAAATCTTACACCTACCAATCCTTTCGAGTGAAGCCATTGGAAATCTCATACAGTGCAGTCAATTTCTTCAGTAATAGAGACGAAGATCTTCTGGTCTCTGAGGAATTTGTTATGACTGAGGAGTCAGGAATTTGCCAGTGCAGATTGCCTACAAGTGAGGAACATGATAGCCCTGAGGAATTTGATACCTCAAATTTCCGACCATTGTTGTGCGATGCGCCAGCTGTCCCAAAATATCTACCCACCTAACGGTCATACCATTGAAGGGCATTTATGTCTTATCATGTCGGGCTGCTCCCTAGGCTATAAATAGCCGTCCCCTACCACCACTAGCTGGTTGGCTGCTCCGTGAGAAACTAACACTTGTCATTGAGAGCATCCCATCCTCTGAGGACTTTGAGCGAAAATCATCAAGTGAGGAAAAACCCAAAACCCAAACCAAACACCTAAAAACCCAAAGTGATTGAGCATCACTGAAGAGATTGTTCCTGTGTGGAACCGACACTTGTTACCTTTGAAGACTGTGCATCTTCCAGACGGTTAGGCGTCATGGTCTAGAGCATCCAAGAGGAAATTGTGGATCGCTGAGTGACCGATTTTGTGAAGATTTGGAAGTCACCTGAAGACTTACCACGAGTGATTGGGCGGGGTCTGTGTGACCTTAGCTCAACAAAAATACGGTGAGGAATGTGTGTCCAAGACTGTGTGTCCTCAGGTTTAAATACCTAGCCGCTCCAACCAGACGTACGACTGTCACAGCAGTTGGAACTGGTCTACCAAATCATTGTCTTCACCGAGCTAACTGGTTCTATTTCCTCAACCCTTTCATTTCCTCAATACTGTGTTGTTGTACTTGATCGTTGTTGTTTGAATACTTTGACCGAAGACTTTCTCAATTTCCTAGTTCAAATTCTTCAGTCAGTTTGTCTTCAGTCTGCTTATCATGTGTTTACGCTTTCTGTACTCATTGCTTGTTTTCATTTCATCATGTTGACTGTGCTACTGCTTTGTTATACTTACTTCTGAGTACTTATTCCGCTGCTAAGTAGTTCATTACTTAGGAATTTCCTCACCCTGAAATTCCTCGGTGACGAATTTGTAAAAATCGCCTATTCGCCCCCTCTAGTCGATATAACGCACTTTCAATTGGTATCTGGTACGTCTCCAATGTATCTATATTTTTTTGTTCCATGATGTTATATTATCAATCTTGGATGTTTTATAATCATTTTATATCATTATTTGGTACTAACCTATTGACATAGTGCCAAGTGCCAGTTCTTGTTTTTTCGTGTTTTTACATCACAAAAAATCAATATTAGACGGAGTCACGGAGAACTTTTATGGGCCAAAAGTAACACAACGGGCCCTGGCTACGCCTGGGGGTGCCCTGAGGGGGGCACAACCCACCAGGGCACGCCAGGAGACCAGGCGTGCCCTAGTCGGTTGTGCCCACCTCGGGTGCCCCGGACCGCCTCTTTGCTCTATAAATACCCCAAAAATCCCAGAACCATAGGGGAGTCGACGAAATATTCATCCAGCCGCCGCAGAGTCTAGAACCACCAGATCCAATCTAGACACCATCTCGGATGGGGTTCACCACCTCCATTGGTGCCTCTTCAATGATGCGCGAGTAGTTCTTTGTAGACCTTCGGGTCCATAGTTAGCAGCTAGATGGCTTCATCTCTCTCTCTCTCTCTTGATTCTCAATACAATGGTCTCTTGGAGATCCATATGATGTAACTCTTTTGCGGTGTGTTTGTTGGGATCCAATGAACTTTGAGTTTATGATCAGATTTATGTTTTTATATCCATGAAAGTTATTTGAGTTTCTTTGATCTCTTATATGCATGATTGCTTATAGCCTCGTATTTCTTCTCCGATATTTGGGTTTTGTTTGGACAACTTGATCTATTTATCTTGCAATGGGAAGAGGTGCTTTGTAGTGGGTTTGATCTTACGGTGCTTGATCCAAGTGATAGAAAGGGAAACGACACGTATGTATCGTTGCTACTAAGGATAAAACGATGGGGTCTATCTCTACATAGATAGATCTTGTCTACATCATATCATCATTCTTATTGCATTACTCTGTTTCTCCATGAACTTAATACACTAGATGCATGCTGGATAGCGATCGATGTGTGGAGTAATAATAGTAGATGCAGGCAGGAGTCGGTCTACTAATCTTGGACGTGATGCCTATATAATGATCATTGCCTGGATATCATCATAATTATTTGAAGTTCTATCAATTGCCCAACAGTAATTTGTTTACCCATGTCGGGACCCCGATTCTAAGTCACACCGATTTAGCATGTAACACCTCATATCACCTTGCGGCCTCATGCACGGTATTCCCACGAGTGTCGCCCTACCATGGCCCGGGACCGTTTGCGCCTTTTGGCTCACATATATGATAGTATCGCTAGCATCCATATGACAGAGAACCCGGGACGACATGACTAGTCGTGAACCCTAAGCGGCACTAACCCATGGGGACAGGCATACATGAATCAACTTCGAGCATGTTGGTCAGCAGCATGTGAATCCGTGCTGTAGCACTGGGCTAACAGGACTCCGGTAACCCAGGCTGTAGCAGGCTAGGCAGGACTGCGGATGTCACCGCGTGACATTTCCCCGAAGGGACAGACACAGGAACAAAGTGAAACACATGCCGGCCAGTCAAGTGTCCTGAACAGTAGTGCTGCGCTAGCAGGACTTCGGTGAACCGGGCTGTAGCGGACTACTATGGCTCAAGGAGACACTAGACTACATTTCCCCATAAGAGAGGCTGACAAGGATAAACAACTAGATTGTCGGATCCCACACATAGCAATAGACGTTACACGTACGCATAACATGCAAGTATGTGCTGTACAACATGGCATCACAACATAACGCAAACTCATATAGATAAAGGCCCAGAAGAGCCACATAACATATATACAAACAGGGGTCACATGACTCATCATTCAGATCATACAAGCAACAAGCGGAAGCATTACATGTCTGAGTACAGACAACTACAAAAGAAAAGGCTGTGAGCCTGACTATCTACAATGTCCGATCAAGATCGTAGCTGAGGTACAAGCTACTTGTCGAAGTCCACGTAAACTAGTAAGACCCAAGTCTCCGCTGCAAAAACATAAATAAAGCAACGTGAGTACAAAGGTACTCAGCAAGACTTACATCAGATCCTATCATACATGCATTTGTATCAAGAAGGTAATGTGGGGTTTAGTTGCAGCAAGCCGGCTTTGACTCAGTGGCTATCCTGTACTACGACTACCGGTAACTCTTCTGAGGTGGCGCACACGAGTCCACTAATCACCACATCAATACACCACTATGGATTCATTCCCGTCTCACTACGAGAAGGCCATCGATAGTACACACACTTATCTTGAGCATTTTAGGGTATCCACTTTAAGTTGTCTATGTACCATGTAAGCATCCAAGAAGTCCATAACCGAGGACACGGCTATTCGAATAGATCATGATAACCCTGCAGGGGTGTACTTCTTCACACACGCTCTCACCACTTATCACCATGTACACGTCATGTATCTCGGCAACCTTCAAGCGGAAGCCTGGCAAGGGTGTCGGCCACGACCTGACTAACCACACAAGACTCTAGTCCAGGTTTATCGCCTATCCGGGTTCCATCCGCAAGGAGATCCGGCCGGGGTTTCGCTCACGGCCCCAAACAATGTGTACAGGGTTCTCGAGCCCACCATCCTGGTGCCACTCGGTACACTGGGCCACGTGTGCCTAGTCTATCCCAAGCCCACCTGGCCGGGTGCCACTTGGTAGACTACTAACACTACCTACAAACACCAGAAACTATTTGCAACTCCTGGACAGAGACCAAGTCGGTTAATAAATCGAGAGGGGTCGAGTTACCAGAACCCAATGTGTGGTAGTATCTAGTCATTGGACAACATACACAGAACTCAGTGCTTAAGGATGGTTCCAGTGAGACAACCCACCATGTACTCCATGTAACATGGCCTCTCACCGCTACCTTTACCAAATTGTGTTCACACACTTAACTCTCAGCACCATAACATATCGTAACACTCCAATTCAATCCCAATGAATCAGACCTGACACAACTCTAAGCAATAGCAGGCATGGCATGGTAGGAACACAACATGGCTCAATCAACTCCTACACATGCTAGTGGGTTTCAACTATTTACTGTGGCAATGACAGGTCATGCAAAGGAATGGGTTCAACTACCGCAGCATAAAGTAGCAGTTGAATCGTTGTTGTCCTAATGCAATAAATGAGAGTAGGAGCGAGAGAGTAGGATTGTATCGGAATGAACAAGGGGGTTTGCTTGCCTGGTAGATCAACAGAGGGGGCACTGCTCCACAGATAGGTACTCTGGAACACTCTCCGAAGCAGAACCTATCAAGAAGGAACGGTGTCGACAATCAAACACAAGCATATGCAACAATATGATGCATGAATATGGCATGAACATGTGATGTGTTTTGAGCTAATGCACTTAGCATTCAACTGGTTGAAGTCCATTTGAACCAAAGGTTCAAATGCAACTCCAAAATAAGCTCTTATAAATGCCATTCATGTGTTTTCACCTATACAGCAGGTATAACTTGGTTTTTCATGCATGAAACTGATACAGATGGATAGATTGAATTTTTCTGATAATTTTTCATATATAAATTATTTCAATCTGAGCTCCGGTTGAATTTCTGTGATTTTTTGAAGTTTAGAATATTTTCTGAAATTTCCTGTTTTAAAATAATTCTAGAAAAAGGATAACTGCGTCAGCATGACGTCATGCCTGCGTCAGCAGGCCAGCGGTGCTGACTGGGTCAAACCTGACGTGTGGGGTCCACACATCAGTGTCACAGTTAGTTAACAGGGCCGTTATTTCTAATCTAACTTAGATTAGTGGCGCTGGGGCCCACTGTCAGTGTCTCAAGGTTAACTAAGTGGTGATTAGCTTAAGCTAATCACCTGGCAGGTCGGGCCCACATGTCAGGCCGGCGAGGTTAACGCCGGCGACCTCTGGACGCGGCGGCGTCCGTGTTACAGGCCACGGGGGCGGCGACTAAGGGCACCGGGGCGTAGCCCGGGCTCTCGCGCAGCCAGCGGAGCAGGTAGGGGAAGCTGGGGTGGCCGGAGCTCGCCGGAGCGGAACTCGCGGCGGCGGCCGGAGCTCGGCTCGAGCGGCGAAGGGGCTAGAGGCGCAGGGAAGCAGAGGAATAGGGGGGGGAATGACGGCGGGGCTCACAGCGGACTTGCAGGGCTGCTCGTTGTGGCCGGGGACGCGCTGGAGACGACGGAGTGGCGATGGCGATCTACGGCGGCCGGAGGCGAAGACGATGGCAATGGCGGCGCTCCAGGGCTTCCCGCGTCACGTGGCTCGACGGAGAGGTGGACGGCGACGTGGCGGAGCTTCTGAGCTGGTCGGAGAAGCGAGGGGGAGGCGGTGGCTACGGAAACGGCGAACGGCGGTGACGGCAGTGCTCGGGCGGTCGCGCGGGAGAGAACCAGGGGAGGAGGGAGAGCGAGGGAGAGGGAGAGAGCTGCGGGGCATCGTGGCGACGTCCAGGGAGGCCAGAGCGAGAAGGAGGGGAAGCAGGAGGTGGCGGGGAGACGTGGCCACGGCCGGCTGTGGCGCGGCCACGCAGCAGCTCCTACTGGCAGGAGCTTGAAGAAGCTCCTGGCAGTTGGGCTGGGCCGGCCTACTGGGCCACTGGGCCAGGTCAGGCTGCACAGGGGCTGCAGGTAAGCGCCAGGTAAGCTTTTTGTATTTCTATTTTTGTTTCTGTTTTCTATTTTTCTGACGTTTGTTTTGATTCAATAAAATACTAAATCATTTTATTTACTTATGCCAATTTTTGCAGGAGCTAGTGGTATTATTCCAGAGCTCCTCAACAACTAACATAATTTTTGGACATATATTAGATATATAACAAATATATATCCAAAGCAAATAATTATTCATTAAATCCAAATGCCCAAAATAATTATCTATGAGCTCCTAATAATATTGGTTTGATTTTTATCTCTGTCCAATATTTTCAGAGAGCAACATGAACATTTTCTTGTAGCCCTTTGGAGCACTTCTTATTTGGGTCATTTCCAGAGATGATTCTGAGGGTTTCACAAATCCTCATTTCAAATTTAAATGGAATTTAAACATGATGCACACATGAAGGGCTAGCCTAGGTCATACCAGAACTAGGGGTGTGACAACTCGCCCCCACTCGAAAGAATCTCGTCCCGAGATTCAGGAGTTGGCGGAAAGAAAGTGGGGTACTCCAGTCGAAGACGATCTTCACGCTCCCAGGTAGCTTCTCTCTCGGAATGATGAGACCACTGAACCTTGAGAAACTTGATGTTATGACGTCGAGTGACACGCTCTGCTTGATCCAGAATGCGGATGGGGTACTCTCGATAAGTGAGGTTATCTTGGAGATCAAGCGTTTCGTGGTCCACTCCGCGGATGGGATCCGAGAAGCAACGCCTGAGTTGAGAGACGTGGAAGACATCATGAACTCGCGAAAGGTGTGACGGTAGTTCCAACTGGTAGGCAACCTCTCCTCGTTTAGCGAGAATGCGAAAAGGACCAATGTAACGAGGAGCCAACTTGCCCTTGATACCAAAACGATGGGTACCCTTCAAAGGGGTAACCCGAAGGTAAACCTTGTCGCCAACTTCATAAGCCACTTCCTTATGATGACGGTCATACTGGCTCTTTTGACGAGATTGGGCTGTTTTCAAATTCTCACGAATGATGCGAACTTGCTCTTCTACTTCCTGAATCATATCCGGTCCAAAGAATTGTCTTTCACCGGTTTCTGACCAGTTCAAAGGTGTTCGACATCTTCGTCCATACAAAATCTCAAAAGGAGCTTTCTTGAGACTGGATTGGTAGCTATTGTTATAAGCAAACTCGGCGAAAGGAATACACTTCTCCCAATCCATATCGAATGAGATAACGCAAGCTCTAAGCATGTCTTCGAGGATTTGGTTGACTCTTTCCACCTGACCACTTGATTGAGGGTGGAAAGCGGTACTGAAGGAAAGATGGGTGCCCATGGCAGTTTGGAAACTTTCCCAGAAATGAGAAGTGAAAAGACTACCACGGTCTGAATTGATCTCTAGTGGAACACCATGAAGTGTAACTATTCGAGAAATATATAAGTCAGCGAGCTGACTAGCGGTGATATTCTCTCGAACAGGTAGGAAGTGAGCCACTTTGGAAAGACGATCAATGACTACGAAGATAGCATTATTCCCTTTCTTGGTCCTGGGAAAGCCGGTGATGAAGTCCATACCAACCTTATCCCATTTCCATTCAGGAATAGCTAAAGGCTGAAGGGTGCCAGCAGGTCTCTGATGTTCTGCCTTAACGCGACGACAAACGTCACAGTTAGCAATGAACTCAGCGATTTCTCTCTTCATCCTAGTCCACCAGAACCTCTGGCGTAGGTCCTGATACATCTTAGTACTACCGGGATGAATTGTGAGAGGAGATTCATGTGCCTCCTTAAGGATCAGTTGTCAAAGATGCTCCTTCTTGGGGACCACCAGGCGGTTTCCGAAGAAAACAACACCTCGATCATCTAATGAGAAACTACCAGCAATACCCTTGGCAATGTTTCTCTTGATCCGGGTAATCCCCGTATCATGCTTCTGGGCTTCTATGATATGACCCACAAGAGTAAGTTTCGCCACCAAGGTAGAAAGGAATCCGTGAGGAGCAATGTGAAGATTAAGCTTACAGAATTCCTCATGGAGAAGTGGTTGGCCCTGCTGCAACATAAGATTGTTGCAATAGGACTTACGACTTAGCGCATCAGCCATGACATTTCCCTTGCCTGGGGTGTAGGTAATCCCTAAGTCGTAATTTGAGATCAACTCCAACCAACGTCTTTGCCTAAGGTTCAAATCTGGTTGGGTGAAGATATACTTGAGACTCTGGTGATCGGTGTATATCTCGCAACGTTTACCGAGAAGGTAATGTCGCCAGGTCTTAAGTGCATAGACTACGACTGCAAGCTCTAGATCATGTGTAGGATAATTCTCCTCATGTGGATGCAACTGTCGAGATGCATAGGCAATCACATGGCGATCTTGCATAAGGATGCAACCTAGTCCCTGTCGTGAGGCGTTGCGGTAGATAACAAAGTCTTTAGTGAAATCCGGTGGCACAAGTATGGGAGCAGAAGTCAGGCGTCTTTTCAGTTCCTGAAAACTGTACTCACACTGTGGGGACCACTCAAACTTTTTATCTTTCTTGAGAAGTTCCGTGAGAGGTTTGGCCACTTTGGAGAAGTTTTCAACGAAGCGGCGATAGTAACTGGCTAGACCAAGGAAACTTCTAACTTGCTTAATGGTTTCAGGTGGAGTCCAATCAAGAATGGCCTGAACTCTCTCAGGATTGACAGCAATGCCCTTACCAGAGATCACGTGGCCTAGGTAGGTCACTTCTGGCAACCAAAATTCGCACTTGGAGAACTTGGCATAAAGGCGGTGCTCTCTGATTTTCTCTAACACAAGTCTAAGATGTTCGGCATGCTCTTCCTCGTTCTTCGAGTAAATAAGGATATCATCGAGGTAAACCACGACGAACTTATCTAAGTACTCCATGAAGATCGAGTTCATCAAGCGAGAGAAGGTAGCTAGAGCATTGGTTAGACCAAAGGACATGACGGTGTACTCGTACTGGCCATAACGAGTGACGGAAGCCGTTTTAGGAATGTCCCTGTTTCTAATCTTGATTTGGTGGTAGCCTAACCTCAAATCCATCTTGGAAAAGACTAAGGATCCAGCGAGCTGATCATACATGTCGTTGATCCTGGGAAGCGGATACTTGTTCTTTATCGTTACCAAGTTAACGGGACGATAATCTACAACCATCCGGTCCGTACCATCCTTCTTCTTGACGAAGAGAACGGGGCAAGCCCAGGGAGAAGAACTAGGACGGATGAAACCCTTTTGCAAGGATTCATCGAGTTGTTTCTTAAGCTCGGCTAGCTCTAAGGGTGCCATCTTGTAAGGTCTCCTAGAAATTGGGGCGGTACCTGGGATAAGATCTATGACAAATTCTACATCTCTGTCAGGTGGAATACTTGGCAGTTCCTCTAGAAAGACATCCGGAAAGTCACAGACTACCGGGATATCTTCAAGGTCTGGAAGAGGGTTGGCATTAAGAGAATAGAGCTGACGCTTTGCAACTCTAGTGGAGACGGTGACTATCTTGCCGGATGGGTGTGTAAGCTGAACAGACCTTGTGTAACAATCAATCTTGGCATGATGAGCTTTCATCCAGTCCATACCCAAGATGATGTTAATATTTGTAGACTTGAGGGCTATAAGTGATGCAAGGAATACAAGTCTGTCAACAAGGATTTCATTACCATGGCTTATTCTGGTAGTTTTCCATCTAGACCCCAGAGTTTGGATTTCAAGTGGAGTTGGCATATCACAAAATGACATGTCGTGCAAACGAGCATAGCCTTCAGAGATGAAGGAGTGAGATGCTCTGGTATCGAACAGAACCGAAGCTGGATGACAGTTGACAAGGAGTGTACCAAGAACAACATCCGGATCATCATGAGCGTCTTTAGCTGAGATGTGGTGCACACGTCCACGTTCAGTGGGAGCTGACTTGACACTGATCATCTTGCGTGATGGCTTATCACAGCCAACAGACTTCTCGGGCGGGGGTGGAGCATAGCTGGCTTGAGAGCAGTCACGTGCATAGTGTCCTGGCTCTCCGCATGTGAAGCAAGTCCCTGAAGTAGGATGTGGACCCGCATTGACAAGCGGTCTACCAATAAGCCTGGGTGGAGCATACTGCTGAACTGGGTGAGGTGCCACACAAGAAGGCCTCGGTGTATAATCGGGTGGAAGAGCGGAGTTCAGAACCCAAATCCGGCGCTTCTGAGAACTAGAACCGGAGGAAGAAACCAAATCACGGGTGTGCTTACAAGACTCCTTGTAGGTGAGCTGAGTTGTCTCCGCATTAATGGCCTTGTTCACAAGAGCCTGGAATGTATTGCAATGGTGCAAGTGGAGATCACGACGCAACTTGGGGTTGAGACCCTTCCGGAACCTAGCCTGCTTCTTGGCGTCCGTGGACACTTCTTCTGCAGCATAGCGGGCAAGGTTCTCAAATTCTCTACGATAAGCATGAACGGCCATCTTACTCTGGGTGAAACTACAAAACTCTTCTCTCTTGCGGTCAATGAGAGCCTGAGGGATGTGATGCTCGCGAAAAGCCTCAATGAAATCTCTCCAGGTGGGTATCTGGCCAGCTGGAAGCATAGCCTCATAGTTCTGCCACCAAATACTAGCAGGACCTTCCAGGTGATAAGCAGGATAGGTGACCTTGTCGCCTTCAGCTACGTTCACAGAACGCAGCTTGTGTGTGATACTACGGAGCCAGTCATCTGCATCAAGTGGTTCAATGGAATGATGGAAGGTAGGTGGTTTCAGGCCAATGAAGTCATGAATGGACACAAAGTCTTTGTGCTGCTGGGAGGTGTTCTCCTCAATACGTGCTAGCAAGCGGTTAGACTCACGCTTGTTTCTCTCCATCTCTAGCATGAACTCTGGCAACGAAGACTGATCGGGAAGATCCTCATCCCCACCATCTCCGTGGTTCCGGCTACGAGCAATAGAACTTCGGTTAACCGGCAACATCCTGAAGAACAAAACCAAGGAAGACAAGGATGGATCAGCATCAACTATAGGTTGCAGAGGGTAGCACAAGAATTCAGTATCTCTCAAACTCCTAGGACAATTCCGGCAGCATAACGGCAGTACAATGCTCAAAATGAAACATTCTGCAAGACGGGTAGCACCAACCTCAGCATCATCACTCAAGGTTCAAAAATATTACTAAACAGGCTACACTGGAGATACTCGAACTGGGATATGACTCAGATCAACCAATCCTAAGAAACTACAGAGTAGTAACACGTGATCCTGATAGACAGAAGAGGAAGCCTAGCTCCTTGACCCCGTAGGAAAGATAGGATGACTCAGATCAGAAGGCATGAGGTATAAGGAGTAAAAAGAGCCTTACATTCCCTTCCACAATCAATTCCCTTACATAACTAAATAATTTCTAGACTCAACTTTGACCAGGTTGGCTTGGAAATCCTACAGGTAGTCAGGCTCTGATACCAAAGTTGTCGGGACCCCAATTCTAAGTCACACCGATCTAGCATGTAACACCTCATATCACCTTGCGGCCTCACGCACGGTATTCCCACGAGTGTTGCCCTACCATGGCCCGGGACCATTTGCGCCTTTTGGCTCACGTATATGATAGTATCGCTAGCATCCATATGACAGAGAACCCGGGCCGACATGACTAGTCGTGAACCCTAAGCGGCACTAACCCATGGGGACATGCATACATGAATCACCTTCGAGCATGTCGGTCAGCAGCGTGTGAATCCGGGCTGTAGCACTGGGCTAACAGGACTCCGGTAAACCGGGGTGTAGCAGGCTAGGCAGGACTCCGGATGTCACCGCATGACATTTCCCCGAAGGGACAGACACAGGAACAAAGTGAAACACAAGCCGGCCAGTCAAGTGTCCTGAACAGTAGTGCTGGGCTAGCAGGACTCCGGTGAACCGGGCTGTAGCGGACTACTATGGCTCAAGGAGACACTAGACTACATTTCCCCATAAGAGAGGCTGACAAGGATAAACAACTAGATTGTCGGATCCCACACATAGCAATACACGTTACACGTACACATAAGATGCAAGTATGTGCTGTACAACATGGCATCACAACATAACGCAAACACATATAGATAAAGGCCCAGAAGAGCCACATAACATATATACAAACAGGGGTCACATGACCCATCATTCAGAGCATACAAGCAACAAGCGGAAGCATTACATGTCTGAGTATAGACAACTACAAAAGAAAAGGCTGTGAGCCTGACTATCTACAACGTCCGATCAAGATCGTAGCTGAGGTACAAGCTACTTGTCGAAGTCCACGTAAACTAGTAAGACCCAAGTCTCCGCTGCAAAAACATAAATAAAGCAACGTGAGTACAAAGGTACTCAGCAAGACTTACATCAGATCCTATCATACATGCATTTGTATCAAGAAGGTAATGTGGGGTTTAGTTGCAGCAAGCCAGCTTTGACTCAGTGGCTATCCTGTACTATGACTGCTAGTAACTCTTCTGAGGTGGTGCACACGAGTCCACTAATCACCACATCAATACACCACTATGGATTCATTCCCGTCTCACTACGAGAAGGCCATCCATAGCACTCACACTTATCTTGAGCATTTTAGGGTATCCACTTTAAGTTGTCTATGTACCACGTAAGCATCCAAGAAGTCCATAACCGAGGACACGGCTATTCGAATAGATCATGATAACCCTGCAGGGGTGTACTTCTTCACACACGCTCTCACCACTTATCACCATGTACACGTCATGTATCTCGGCAACCTTCAAGCGGAAGCCTGGCGAGGGTGTCAGCCACGACCTGACTAACCACACAAGACTCTAGTCCAGGTTTATCGCCTATTCGGGTTCCATCCGCAAGGAGATCCGGCCAGGGTTTCGCTCACGGCCCCAAACGATGTGTACAGGGTTCCCGAGCCCACCATCCGGGTGCCACTCGGTACACCGGGCCACGTGTGCCTAGTCTGTCCCAAGCCCACCTGGCTGGGTGCCACTTGGTAGACTACTAACACTACCTACAAACACTAGAAACTATTTGCAACTCCTGGGCAGAGACCAAGTCGGTTAATAAATCAAGAGGGGTCGAGTTACCGGAACCCAATTTGTGGTAGTATCTAGTCATTGGACAACATACACAGAACTCAGTGCTTAAGGACGGTTCCAGTGAGGCAATCCACCATGTACTCCTACATGACCTCTCACTGCTACCTTTACCAAATCGTGTTCACACACTTAACTCTCAGCACCAGAACATATCGTAACACTCCAATTCATTCCCAATGAATTAGACCTGAAACAACTCTAAGCAATAGCAGGCATGGCATGGTAGGAACACAACATGGCTCAATCAACTCCTACACATGCTAGTGGGTTTCAACTATTTACTGTGGCAATGACAAGTCATGCAAAGGAATGGGTTCAACTACCGCAGCATAAAGTAGCAGTTGAATCATTGTTGTCCTAATGCAATAAATAAGAGCAGGAGCGAGAGAGTAGGATTGTATCGGAACGAACAAGGGGGTTTGCTTGCCTGGTAGATCAACAAAGGGGGCACTACTCCACAGATAGGTACTCTGGAACACTCTCCGAAGCAGAACCTATCGAGAAGGAACGGTGTCGACAATCAAACACAAGCATATGCAACAATATGATGCATGAATATGGCATGAACATGTGATGTGTTTTGAGCTAATGCATTTAGCATTCAACTGGTTGAAGTCCATTTGAACCAAAGGTTCAAATGCAACTCCAAAATAAGCTCTTATAAATGTCATTCATGTGTTTTCACCTATACAGCAGGTATAACTTGGTTTTTCATGCATGAAACCGATACAGATGGATAGATTGAATTTTTCTAATAATTTTTCATATATAAATTATTTCAATCTGAGCTACGGTTCAATTTCTGTGATTTTTTGAAGTTTAGAACATTTTCTGAAATTTCCTGTTTTAAAATAATTCCAGAAAAAGGATAACTGCGTCAGCATGACGTCATGCCTGCGTCAGCAGGCCAGCGGCGCTGACTGGGTCAAACCTGACGTGTGGGGTCCACATGTCAGTGTCACAGTTAGTTAACAGGGGGGTTATTTCTAATCTAACTTAGATTAGTGGCGCTGGGGCCCACTGTCAGTGTCTCAAGGTTAACTAAGTGGTGATTAGCTTAAGCTAATCACCTGGCAGGTCGGGCCCACACGTCAGGCCGGTGAGGTTAACGCCGGCGACCTCTGGACGCGGCGGCGTCCGCGTTACAGGCCACGGGGGCGGCGACTAAGGGCACCGGGGCGTAGCCCGGGCTCTCGCGCAGCCAGCGGAGCATGTAGGGGAAGCTGGGGTGGCCGGAGCTCGGCTCGAGCGGCGGAGGGGCTTGAGGCGCAGGGAAGCAGAGGAGTAGGGGGGGGGGGATGACGGCGGGGCTCACGGCGGACTTGCAGGGCTGCTCGTTGTGGCCTGGGACGCGCTGGAGACGACGGAGCGGCGATGGCGATCTACGGCGGCCGGAGGCGAAGACGATGGCAATGGCGGCGCTCCAGGGCTTCCCGCGTCACGTGGCTCGACGGAGAGGTGGACGGCGACATCGCGGAGCTTCTGAGCTGGCCGGAGAAGCGAGGGGAGGCGGTGGCTACAGAAATGGCGAACGGCGGCGACGGCAGTGCTCGGGCGGTCGCGCGTGAGAGAACCAGGGGAGGAGGGAGAGCGAGGGAGAGGGAGAGAGGTGCGGGGCATCGTGGCGATGTCCAGGGAGGCCAGAGCGACGAGGAGGGGAAGCAGGAGGTGGCGGGGAGACGTGGCCACGGCCGGCTGTGGCGCGGCCACATAGCAGCTCCTACTGGCAGGAGCTTGAAGAAGCTCCTGGCAGTTGGGCTGGGCCGGCCTGCTGGGTCGCTGGGCCTGGTCAGGCTGCACAGGGGCTGCAGGTAAGCGCCAGGTAAGCTTTTTCTATTTTTGTTTCTGTTTTCTATTTTTCTGACATTTGTTTTGATTTAATAAAATACTAAATCATTTTATTTACTTATGCCAATTTTTGCAGGAGCTAGTGGTATTATTCTAGAGCTCCTCAACAACTAACATAATTTTTGGACATATATTAGATATATAACAAATATATATCCAAAGCAAATAATTATTCATTAAATCCAAATGCCCAAAATAATTATCTATGAGCTCCTAATAATATTGGTTTGATTTTTATCTCTGTCCAATATTTTCAGAGAGCAACATGAACATTTTCTTGGAGCCCTTTGGAGCACTTCTTATTTGGGTCATTTCCAGAGATGATTCTGAGGGTTTCACAAATCCTCATTTCAAATTTAAATGGAATTTAAACATGATGCACACATGAAGGGCTACCTAGGTCATACCAGAACTAGGGGTGTGACAACCCACCATTTGCTATTTTTCTCGAGAGAAGCCACTAGTGAAACCTATGGCCCCCGGGTCTTCTTTCTTATATATTTGCTTTTGTGATGTACTT
Source organism: Triticum monococcum (assembly GCA_034509565.1). Classification (NCBI taxonomy): domain Eukaryota; kingdom Viridiplantae; phylum Streptophyta; class Magnoliopsida; order Poales; family Poaceae; genus Triticum; species Triticum monococcum. The sequence goes on from CM067847.1 coordinate 516,663,273, forward strand.
TTATTTGCTTTTATTTTCAGATCTATTAACCAAAAACCCAAAAATACTTTGCTGCACTTTATTTTATTTGCGATCTATTTATGCAATCCATTACAACTTTTTCCCGTCACGCACCAATTTTTGGCACCGTTACCCCAAAGGGATTGACAACCCCTTTAACACATCGAGTTGCGAGGATTTGTTATCTATGTGTAGGGGCTGTTTACGTTCTGTTGCTTGGTTCTCCTATTGGTTCGATAACCTTGGTTTCATATCTGGGGGAAATACCTACCGCCGTTGTGATGCATCATCCCTTCCGCTTTGAGGAAATACGGACATAGCTTCAAGCGACGTCAAAAGGAATTTCTGGCGCCGTTGCCGGGGAGGATATTCAGCATATACCAGGTTCCTAATTACAAATCTCATCTCCTCGCAATTTACATTATTTGCCATTTGCCTCTCGTTTTCATCTCCCACACTTCACAACAATTTGCCGTTTTATTCACCTCTCTTTTTGCTCGCTGTTTTCTTGACGGATCTAGTTTTGTGTGCACTCTTGTTTGCGTAGTCATGATGCCTCAAAGAAAATATTATGATGTTCCTTACCCAAATATTTTGCTTGAAATTGAGAAAAGTACTAAGGAATATATGACTACACAATTTGAGCATAATAAGTATTTTACTGAAGAACTTAAGGAGCACTCTGTTGTGCTTGATGCTATTACAAAAAATACTTGATGATATCAGTAGAGAAGTTTGCAATCTCCAATCTAAGTATGCTTTTGCCGAAAGTTTGCTAGGAAAAATATCCGATGGACACGCTACCTTAGTAAATCAAATGGCCGCTAAACCAATCTCGTTAGAAGGCAAAAGTGATGAAGATCTTAAAATGATTGGTATTTCTTCTATTGATTCCTTGTTTAGTAAAGTTAATATTGATGAAAAAGGGACTGTAGAAGAGTCAACTTTAGGTAGAAGGCGTCCCAATATTCCGGAGGGTGAAAATCTTGTTGAGAAAATTGATGAAAGTGGCTTTGGAGAGGTCAAAACTTTAACTAGTGATGTGCCCACTCTTTTGGATTACAAAGACTTTAATTATGATAGTTGCTCTTTGATTGATTGTATTTCTTTGTTGCAATCCATGATAAATTCACCCCATGCTTATGAACAAAATAAAGCTTTTACTAAACATATTGTTGATGCTATGATGAAAGCTCTTGAACAGAAATTGGAATTAGATGTTTCAATTCCTAGAAAAATGCATGATGAATGGGAACCTACTATCAAAGTCAAGATCAAAAATTATGAGTGTTTTGCTTTGTGTGACTTGGGTGCTAGTGTTTCTACAATTCCGAAATCTTTATGTGATGTGGTTGGTCTTACTTATCTTGAAGAATGTTCTTTGAATTTGCACTTGGTGGATTCTACTATTAAAAAGCCTATGGTAAGAATTAATGATGTTCTTATTCTTGCAAATAGGAATTATGTACCCATAGATTTTATTGTTCTTGATATTGATTGCAATCCATCTTGTCTAATTATTCTTGGTAGACCGTTTTTACGCACTATCGGTGTCGTGATTGATATGAAAGAAGGCACTATTAAGTTCCAATTTCCCTTGAGGAAGCGTATGGAACACTTTCCTAGAACTAGAATTAAACCACCTTATGAATCGATCATGAGGGCATCTTATGGATCTCGAACCAAAGATGACAAAAGTTAGATCCTTGGCTTATGCCTAGCTAATGGCATAAAACTATAGCGCTTGTTGCGAGGCAACCCAATGAATAAATTTTATTTTTGGTTTTTGTTTCCTGTTTTTGTGTGTTAACATGATTATGCTAATGTTATGATTGTGTTTTTATGTTTTAATTGGTGTTTGTACCAAGTAAAGCCTTTAGGATCTTCTTGGTGGTGGTTGTTTGATTTGGCTGAAAAAACAGAAACTTTTACGCTCACGAAATTAATTTTTGTTTCTTACCAGAGAGCGATAAAATACCAATTCCACTTTCAGTAGATCAACAAACAAATTTCTCAGGTCGTCTTAATTTTTCAGAATTTTTGGAGTTACAGATGTATTCGAAATAGTCAGATTGCTACAAACTGTTATGTTTTGACAAATTCTATTTTCTTTGTGTTGTGTGCTTATTTTGATGGCTCTATGGTTTTAATTGATGAGTTTTTGTCATAGAAAAGTTGGAATACAGTAGATATAATACAAAAACAAAATATGAATTGGTTTGATACAGTACTTATAGTAGTGATTTATTATTTTATACTAACGGATCTCACGAAGGTTTTGTTGAGTTTTGTGTTATTGAAGTTTTCAAGTTTTGGGTTATCTTATGATGGATGAAGGAAGGATGGAAGAAACTAAGCTTGGGGATGCCCTGGCATCCCAAGCTATTATCCAAAAATGAGCAACCAACTAAGCTTGGGGAAGCCCCCGAGTGGCATCCCCACTTTCTTCCAACGATCATCGGTATTTTGCTCGAAACTATATTTTTATTCATCACATGATATGTGTTTTGCTTGGAGCGTCTTGTATGATATGAGTCTTTGCTTATTTTAGTTTTTGTTTTAAGTCATCATTCCTTGCTGGACACACCTATTTGAGAGAGCTAAAATTATGTCATGACTTGTTAGAATTGCTCTCTATGCTTCACTTAAATTTTTATGAGCTATGGACTTGCTCTAGTGTTTCACTTATATCTTTTTGAGCATGGTGTGCTTTAGTATTTTTGAATAAATGCTCTCTTGCTTCAATTAGATTTATTTTAGAGTTAGTAAAATTTTCAAGAAATTCTCTCTTGCTTCACTTAAATTAATTTGAGGAAAAGATAATTTATTATGCTCATGATCTTCACTTATATTTGTTGGAGCTTGTCAAAAGCAACACATGAAAATTAGTCCCAAAGTGATAGGTATCCAAGAAGGATATAATAAAAACTTTCATGAAGATCATTGGAAAAAATAAACTTGATTCTTAGTAATAGTTTTGAGATGTGATGATGTGATATGTGAGCTATGTTAGTGAGTAATTATGCTTTAGTAAGAATATTGGTGTTAAGGTTTGTGATTCCCTATGCAAGTACGAAAGTCAATAGTCATGCAATGAAATTACATCCTACTTGTGGTGCATTATTTGGTGTTAATTATGCTTAATGCTTGCTTATGAGATTATTCGTTTCTTAGTTGGTCGCTTCCCAATCTTTTGCTAGCCTTCATTTTGCACTAAGTATGATCACTACTTGTGCATCCAAAAACCTTTAAACCAGTTTTGCCACATGAGTCCACTATATCTACCTATATGCGGTATTCTTTTGCCGCTCTAAGCGAATTTGCATGTGCCATCTCTAATTTTCAAAATAAACTTCTCTTTTGTGTGTTTGTTTCGCTCGTGGAGCGGTGAGGGGTGGCTAATATTTTCCATGCAAGATGTGTTATTCTCAAGATGAGTGTTTATTCACTTGTCATTGCACGAGAGTAAGGCAAAGGTATTAGGGATGCCCAGTCCCGAAATGCAAATAAATTGAATTTACTTTATGTTGTCAAATAATAAATTCCTTGGAAAGTGATGGTATGGAGGGCAACCGTGGATACGGCTAGCCATGGAAAGTGATAGTATGGTGGAAAAAGGAATAAACTTTATTTTATATTTGGGAACCACCTATGATATATCTATGCATGGAAAGTATTGGGAACTCTTAAGTCGTTTTCGTGGATGGGATGGATACACCACCCAAAATGTTTTTATCTCTTAAGTTTTTCGTTTTGAGCTCTAGCACCTCTACAAATCCCTACTTCCTTCTACAAATGGCCTTTCTTTTCCTTTATGCAATTTATATTTTGAGTCTCCATCTTCTCATATAAAAGCACCAATGAAAGGATCGAGAAGAGGTGTCTAGAGGGGGGTGAATAGACTCTTAGTAAGAAAAGTTGCAATTTTTAATTTCTTTAAGTTGAAGTGGAGTTTTAGCACAAGTTTAAACATTCACAATACATATCAAGAAAGCATGACAAGAGTATATAAGAAGCGGAAAGTAAATCATGCAAGTTGCAAGAATGTAAAGGGATGGGATTTGAGTGTGCAAACGCAATTGGAGACACGGAGATTTTTGGCGTGGTTCCGATAGGTGGTGCTATCGTACATCCATGTTGATCGAGACTTCAACCCACGAAGGGTAACGGTTGTGCGAGTCCACGAAGGGCTCCACCCCCGAAGGGTCCATGAAGAAGCAACCTTGTCTATCCCACCATGGCCATCGCCCACGAAGGACTTGCCTCACTAGGGTAGATCTTCACGAAGTAGGCGATCTCCTTGCCCGTACAAACTCCTTGGTTCAACTCCACAATCTTGACAGAGGCTCCCAAGTGACACCTAGCCAATCTAGGAGACACCACTCTCCAAAAGGTAATAGATAGTGTGTTGATGATGAACTCCTTGCTCTTGTGCTTCAAATGATAGTCTCCCCAACACTCAGCTCTCTCTCATAGGATTGGATTTGGTGGAAAGAGGGTTTGAGTGGAAAGCAACTTGGGGAAGGCTAGAGATCAAGATTTATGTGGTTGGAATGGAATATCTTGACCTCAACACAAGTGTGGGTGGTTCTCTCTCAGAAAATGTATGTTGGAAGTGTAGGCATGTTCTGATGGCTCTCTCCACGAATGAAGAGTGGGTGGAGGTATATATAGCCTCCACACAAAATCTAAACGTTACACACAAATCACCGAACTCGGTGGGACCGAATCATGAAACTCGGTCAGATCGATTTAGTTCAAAATGTGAACGTGAGGATTTTCGGTGGGACCAACATTATCAACTCGGTAGGACCGATGTGCTAGGGTTAGGGTAAAGCCTCATCTTGGTTGGATCGATTACACAAACTCGATGGGACCGATTTGGGTAATAAGAAAAATAGAGAGTTGGCCAAGCAAACTCGGTGAGACCGATTGCATATTTCGGTGAGACCGAAATTACTGCAATAGGCAATAGAGAGTTGGCAAGCCCATCTCGGTGAGACTGAGATCCCATCGGTGTGACCGAATTGACTAGGGTTTCTGGTAGTGTCTATGTCAAGTGAACTCGGTGGCGCCGGGTAGGAAATTTTGGTGGGGCTGAGTTTGACTTTTGGTTTGAGACATATGTGGATATGAGAAAGTAGTTGAGGGCTTTGGAGCATATCACTAAGCACTTTGAGCAAGCAAGCCATTAAGCAAAACCTCATCCCCTTTTAATAGTATTGGCTTTCCTATGGACTCAATGTGATCTTGGATCACTAAAATAGAAAATGTAGAGTCCTGAGCTTTGAGCTTGAACAAATCATTTGTCCTTATCATCTTGAAGGGGTTCCACATCCTCTAGTCCATGCCACTCCATTGTTGAACTTATCTGAAACATACTAGATGAGAACATTAGTCCAACAAAAGTATGTTGACATTAATTACCAAAATCACCCAGGGAGCACTTGTGCTTTCAATCTCCCCCTTTTTGGAAATTGATGACAACATACATTAAAGCTTTAGATAAAGATATAGAGAATAACCAGTAAAGCTTTGGAAAGACATGTAACATACATAGGCTCCCCCTATATGTATGCAATCATGCAAATATGGAATATAGGAGCATGTGAATGCATAAGCATGACAGAGTAAGAAATGTGTTACATGTATCTTGCCTATATGCATCAGAGCAAAAGATGTGAATATAGGAAATGTACCTACACGGTCATGAGTCCTTCTTGCAAATAGTATATACATCAGCAAGAAATCCTCATGCACATGAGTGTGATGCATATACTTACCTTGTGGTCTTGAGTTGGCTTAGGAAGGAATGAACCTGAGTAAACAAGGTTAGATAACACAGATACATCTATAAGCCAGAGCAAACAAAAGAAACCACAAGATTACCAAGACTGGGATGACATGTAGAGAGTGAGTACTGAGTACTCTATTGGATGTAGACATGTCCCCAAAGGTAAAAGATATGCAATGAATTCAAAGACTTTCTTCCCTTAGATATCTTACTCCCCCCGAATCTTGTATAAGAGATGCTGGGAGAAGATAGGGAACAGAAAGAAAATTAGCAAACATGAACATGTCTTTTCCCCTCTAAAGACATGTGACTTCTCTCCTCTTTGAATACCAAGCATCTGGGGCTTTTGATGTGATTTCTCTCTTCCCCCTTTTGAAGAATTAAGCTTTGATGTGATCTCTCTCTCCCCTTATGACATCAATTTCCAAGAAGGGTTCTTCTGGTGTGTGAGTCAAAATAGGTTTGGTCCTTGAGTCATAGGGCAAAGCAGCATATAGAGTGTGATGCTGGTAGAGGATAAGAATCATCGAGTGGAGCTGGAACAAAAAGGCATGAACAAGTGGCAAATGGTCTTTTCTGCATTAAAATAGGTAACGCCGAGTTATCTACTTCGGTGGCACCGAATTGGTTCGGTTTGACCAAAAATGGCAGACCGGTGTGACCGAGTTCAACAGAGAGGACACTTGTCACCTCAGCTCACTAGGCAAATAAGATCTCACAAAGATTTGCAAGGAATTGGATGCAGAAAAAGTAGAACTAAACAGATAAAAGAAAATCTAGATGAAGTTTTTTTTATAAAGGAAAGGGAATAAATATGCAAAGGACAAATGCAAAAACTCAAGGAAACACTAGAGAACTTCATCTAGAATTGGGCGGTGACAAAGTCACCTATGTTAGAGGATATTGACTAAGGAGTCAAGTGAGAACACTTGATCATAAGTCATACTCATCGTTTAAGCTCAAAATGGGGTTACCATTTTTTGTTTAAGCATTTGATGTATTCACATTTTGTTGAGTTGCTTTGACCTATGACTTGAGGTAAAGCTTCTCTAAGATGGAATGGCATACCTTGGGTGGTGGTGTTGATCTTAGTCATGTAGTTGAACTTGTGTGGGTTGCTCGAGGTTGATGTAGCTCATCAAGGGTTGGGAGCACCACTTGGAAGTGAATTCATCTACCGACGTGGGTTAGTTTTGCAAGGAAGAGAACTTGTGTATCCAAAATGACAATCATGAAATTTTATACCAAATGAAATTTGATATATAGAATTTGTCAAAGGATATGTTGAAGGGTTCCAAGCTTCCTTGTCTTCAATCACCATTGTGTAGAGACTTGGTGATGTAGAGATTGCTCAAGTTGTAAGGGAGTTGCAATCTCATAGATTTAGATTCATCCAAGTACCTACAAGGGTTAGATAGCATGCAAGGGTGCAAGAGTATCCAAGACATGATCATCATCATAAGAGAAGTATCAAGGATTAGTCATAGGCTCATGCCTTGCATGTATCCAAATGGAGTTCCTACTCCAAGTTTGAAGCGTCAATGATGTTCAATTCACCTCTCAAACGGCAAAACACTTTCCCATCAAGCAGTTTGGTGTATATATCCGCCAATTGTTTATTGATACAAACATGCTTAAGATCAATGTCCCCTTTAGCAACATGATCTCGAATGAAATGATGACAAACTTCAATATGCTTAGTTCGAGAATGTTGCACGGGATTGTGAGCAATCTTAATAGCACTCTCATTGTCACAAAGCAATGGAACATGTTTCACATTGATCCCATAATCTTTAAGAGTTTGGGTCATCCAAAGTAATTGAGCACAACATGAACCGACGACAATGTATTCCGCTTCAGTGGTGTATAAGGATACCGAGTTTTGTTTCTTGGAGGACCAAGACACAAGTGATCTACCAAGAAATTGACAAGTACCCAAAGTGGACTTTCTATCAACCTTGTCTCCGGCATAGCCCGAGACAGAATATCCAACAAGATCAAAAGAGGACCTCTTAGGATACCAAATGCCAAAATTTGGTGTATGTATTAAGTATATCACTATCCTTTTCACAGCCTTAAGATGGCATTCTTTGGGGGCCGCTTGATATCGTGCACACATGCACACACTTAGCATAATATTGGGACGGGAGGAACATAGATATAATAATGAACCAATCATAGAGGGATAAACCTTTTGGTCAATCGGTTTTCCATCCTTGGTCAAATCCAGATGTCCACTAGTTGGCATGGGAGTTTTCATACCTTTGCTTTCTTGCATGTTGAACTTCTTGAATAAGTCCTTGGTGTACTTTGTTTGAGAAACAAAGGTGCCTTCCTTAATTTGCTTGATTTGCAAACCAAGAAAGAACTTGAGTTCACTCATCATAGGCATCTTAAACTTCTTCATTTTGTTGAGGCGTGTACGTAGCCGAGAACTCATGTGAAATCCCTTCTTCGTCAAGAAAGGTATCCACATTTGCGTTCTTGAACTTCGTTCCATTGTCGCTGCGAACCTTCTTGATCTTTACTTCAAAATGATTTTGGGCCTTCCTAGCGAAGTTCTTGAAGATCTTTTGGACCTGTGATTTATCATCAAGAAAGAACACCCATGTAAATCTTGAAAAATCATCAACTATGACTAGACCAAATGAGTTACCACCGAGACTCTTGTAGGCATTGGGACCAAAGAGATCCATATGAAGTAGCTCGAGCGGTCTTCTCGTGGTCATAATGTTCTTCACAGGGTGACTTCCTCCAACTTGCTTTCCTACTTGATAAGCACTACAAAGTCTATCATTGTCAAATATAACATCTTTTACTCCAAGGATATGATCACCTTTAATAAGCTTATCAAGATTTCGCATGCCCACATGACCTAACCTTCTATTCCACAACCAACCTTTTGAGGATTTAGCAATTAGGCAAGTTCTAGGTTGAGCCTTTTTAGTGAAATCAATAATGTAAAGATCACCTCTACGTGTACCAGTAAAGACCATTTTATGATTATCTCTATGAAACACTTGGCAATCTACTTTAGTAAATATGACATTGACACCAAAGTCAGCAAGTCTAGATACGGAAAGTAAATTGTAGCCAAGAGATTCAATGAGCATAACATTTTGTATGGAGCTATCATGTGAGATGGCCACCTTACCAAGGCCAACCACCTTACCCTTTGAGTTATCACCAAAAGTGACATACTTTCAAGGGCCATCGTTTTCAGCAAGCTAACGAAACATATCTTTGTCTCCAGTCATATGATCGGTACACTCACTATCCAGAACCCATTCCTTTCCTCCAGCCATGTAGCCGCGAAGATTAGCCATAAGACCAAAGTGTCTCATTGCATCATCAAGATCATAGTAACTATCATCATCCTCATCATAGTATCCATGTTCAACATCGTCATGTTGTGGATAAATTTGCAGAGAGAGTGATTCATTAGAAGTATGACCGTAACAATGTTCATCTCTATGAATTCTAACGACTTTGGAAATGATATTGACAATGATTCCAACATCTCCTTTGGTACTCATAAGATTAGTAAGCTCAAATAAACAATCACCAAATTTGGGATCATTGGAACTCATCCTACTCAAGGCAATAGAATTATGAAGAATCTCATCTAAGTTTTTCAAGGAATAGTTTGGAAATCGTTCCTCAAGGAATCTCCATATGGTGTAGGCACAATCAAGAGCAGGCAAGCTAGCAAGCAAGTTTCTGGGCAAACCTCTAGTGATTAAATTGACAGTTCAAAGATTACGGATCATGTCAATAGACTCATCAAGGGTAGGATGCAAAGGATCAACATGAGGTGCAAAAAGGGCTAGTAATATACTTGTTCAAATGATATTCGTTGAAAATCTCAAGCATCTCATTTTTCCACTCATGAAAGTACTCTCCATCAAGTATAGGCACTCTATGTCTAAGAATCCCCAACGTAGACTCGTCCATCTTCCTACAAAGGTGTTGAAACCAAAGCAATGGAGACCAAAGCTCTGATGCCAATTGAAAGGATCGAGAAGAGGTGTCTAGAGGGGGTGAATAGACTCATAGTAAGAAAAGTTGCAGTTTTTAATTTCTTTAAGTTGAAGTGGAGTTTTAGCACAAGTTTAAACATTCACAATACATATCAAGAAAGCATGAGAAGAGTATATAAGCAGCGGAAAGTAAATCATGCAAGTTGCAAGAATGTAAAGGGTTGGGATTTGAGTGTGCAAACACAATTGGAGACATGGAAATTTTTGGCGTGCTACTGATAGGTGGTGCTATCGTACATCCATGTACATGGAGACTTCAACCCACGAAGGGTAACGGTTGCGCAAGTCCATGGAGGGCTCCACCCACGAAGGGTCCACAAAGAAGCAACCTTGTCTATCCCACCATGGCCATCGCCCACGAAGGACTTGCCTCACTAGGGTAGATCTTCATGAAGTAGGCGATCTCCTTGCCCGTACAAACTCCTTGGTTCAACTCCACAATCTTGACGGAGGCCCCCAACTGTAACGGCCCGAGACCGATGCTCGAGAAGACCTCCATATATTTCCGGGTTTCGTCGTGTGTTTTGTTTGGTTCTTTGCTTTCATCATTGCATCATGTCATCTTGCCATCTTGTCATTTCTTTTTCTTAACTCAACCAAATAAAATCGGATGGATCTTCGGTCCATTGAAATCAAGGGATATTCACATGGTGAAATTCTCTTTATAACATATCTCCCAATATGTGTAGGGAGCTATATTAAATATTCCATTTTCGGAATCACCCACGAACAAACGTGCAATAATTCCCCATGTCTATTCCTCTTCGAGTTTGACCTTCAAACCTTGCCAATATCTCTCATCTCTTTTATCGAGGCTCCTCCAAAAACCGAACATTTTTGGACAACTCTATTTCCTAGCCCTTGTTCAAACCATTTGAATTAAATTCAAATGACTTTGAATTAAATCCTTGCAATCATGCCTCTCCTATTTTTCTTGGACCGTGCACATTTTTGTGAGTCCGGGGAAATTATCCCCGTGCCCAAAGTCCTTCTCCAACTTTTTCTTTCTCTTATTTCTTTCTTTGTTATTTGCTGTTTTTGGCAAATAAAGGGAAATGAGTTATGAGGGAGAGAGAGAGCACAACCTTGCAGCCCAGCCGGTCTCTTGGGCCTAACCCACAAGCGTCGGCCCACCTAACCTTTCTAACCCTAGGCCCATTTGCCCCTTGGCCCAGCCGCCCTAGCTAACCCTAGCCTCGATGCCCATCTCTCGCTCTCTCCCAATCGATCTCCCCTCCTCCTCGTTCCTCCTCCCACCGCCTCACGCACTGCATCGCCAGGGACACGAGCTTCCCAGCACGCACGCACCAGAGTGGGGTCCCGATCCCCATGGCCTCCCCTGCTCACCCCGCCATCCAGATCAGGCCGGGAACCGCCGCCATGCCGCCCTCTCGTCCCGTTCGAGCTGCCTGCACCCACTGTTGCCCCGCCTCCGTTCGGCTCCCTCGCTGGAGGCCTCCACCGCGGCCCTAGCATGGGCACCGCTTCTGTCTTCCCACCGCCCAGCATCACCCTGCGCCCTCATCCTCGCCTTCAAGCCCCGCGCCTGCATCCTTCAGGGTCCCATGCTGTTGGACCTCTCCTGCACCTCTGCCGCACGCAGGGGCCCCCGTGCCTTTTCCCTGCCGTGCTCGCCGGCCAGATCCAGAGGTCTGCCGCCCCTTGCTGCCCATTCACCCGTCCCGCTGCCTTCGTCGATCGTCTCCTGGAGGAAGTGACGAGGCAGCCGGCAGCGCCTGTGTTTACCCGCGATCCCCTGATCGCTTGCCTCCTCTGTATCCTCTGCGTCACGTGACCATGGCCACCCTCGAACCCTGGATCGGTCAAGACTTGTACAGGAAACAAGATGATGGAAGACCACTGTGGACGTGTGCCTAGAGCCACTCGGATTCGTCAAGATCGCCAAGACCTAGGAGAACGTCTTCATGGAACGACGAGTACCATGACGACCATTGTACGCCAAGTACCTCTCCGAAAAACGAACATGTACCACTACGTCCGGAGGTATCGGATCCGTCAAGTCCAACCACGAATGGGTACAACTATCGGCGACCCTGAACGACTACGAAACATGAACCTCTACCGTCGACCCTAGAGCATGCGAGATCGACTACTTCCACTACCGTCGTCGCGAGAACGCCTACTTCCCTCTACGAACGAGAACCGTCCCCTTTGCACGCTACAAAGGTATTACCACCGAGACCAACGTCCGAGAATGATTGCTTGTGTTGTATGAGACGCACCCTTTGTCTGCACCGTGTCCGTTTTGCCACTCGTTTCCATGCCCCTAACTCGTGGGAACCCGGTTACCGAGATCACCCCACCATCTTTAGCACGCTCCCGTCACATTTTCTTTTGCACTGACGTCTCAATGAGTTGTCGGAACCAGAACGTTGCCGTGGCACAGTTTCGTTATCGTCGCCGTGGCACCCCTTTCGTTTCCGCCACGGTGACAAATGCTTCATAATGCTCTTATCAATATTTTCATAAGACTTGCATAAAACTTGTTCATGTCATCCGCATCATGATAAAAACAATTAAAATGTTTAAATTGTTGTTGCACCAAATTTATAATTGCATATGGGGATTTACCGGATTTGTTGTTTGTTATATCCGGCCCCATTTAAATGGTTTAAATGGTATAGTTTTGTTATGCTTCACCTCTTGCCATGTTAACCAACATTTAAATTTGTTGAGTACCTAACCGGGAGAGAACTAAAGAATTATTGTGGTATTCCGTCAATATGCAATCCGTTGCATATTGAGCTCCACTTAACTTGTAGTGTTGTTTGTGCACTTTTCCATGCCATGCTTCTTTAAACCGGACATGCATCATACTTGGTTGTGCATCATGTCATGCTTATGTGGTGGTTGTTTACTATGTTGTGTACTTCTTTCCAGTGTTTGCTTCTTCGGGTTGGTTCCGGTAACGTCACGTTTGTGAGGATCCGTTCGTCTACGTTCCATTTGTCTTCTTCATGGACTCGTTCTTCTTCCTTGCGGGATTTCAGGCAAGATGACCATACCCTCGAAATCACTTCTATCTTTGCTTGCTTAGTTGCTCGCTCTTTTGCTATGCCTATGCTGCGATACCTACCACTTGCTTATCATGCCTCCTGTATTGTTGAACCAAGCCTCTAACCCACCTTGTCCTAGCAAACCGTTGATTGGCTATGTTACCGCTTTGCTCAGCCCCTCTTATAGCGTTGTTAGTTGCAGGTGAAGATTGAAGTTTGTTCCTTGTTGGAACATGGAGATGTTGTTCCTTGTTGGAACATGTTTACTTGTTGGGATATCACAATATATCTTATTTAATTAATGCATCTATATACTTGGTAAAGGGTGGAAGGCTCGGCCTTATACCTGGTGTTTTGTTTAACTCTTGCCGCCCTAGTTTCCGTCATATCGATGTTATGTTCCTGGATTTTGCATCCCTTACGCGGTTGGGCTATAATGGGAACCCCTTGACAGTTCGCCTTAAGTAAAGCTCTTCCAGCAATGCCCAACATTGGTTTTACCATTTGCCACCTAGCCTTTTCTTTTCCCTTGGGAGTCGCGCTCCTGAGGGTCATCATTATTTTACCCCCCGGGCCAGTGCTCCTCTGAGTGTTGGTCCAAATTAGAGTCCTGTGCAGCGCCCCCTCGGGGAAACTCGAGGTTTGGTTTTAGTTGTATGGAGCGCTCATCTGAGTGTGCCCTGAGAAAGAGATATGTGCAGCTCCTATCGGGATTTGTCAGCACATTCGGGCGGTGTTGCTGGTTTAGTTTTACCCTGTCGAAATGTCTTGTTGTACCGGGATACCGAGTCTGATCGGAATGTCTCGGGAGGAGGTCTATTCCTTCGTTGACTATGAGAGCTTGTCATGGGCTAAGTTGGGACACCCCTGTAGGGATTTGAACTTTCGAAAGTTGTGCCCGCGGTTATGGGCAGATGGGAATTTGTTAATGTCTGTTTGTAGAAAACCTGAAGTTGACCTTAATTAAAATGAATCAAACGCGTGTGTAACCGTGATGGTCTCTTTCCGGCGGAGCCCGGGAAGTGAACACGGTTGTTGGAGTTATGCTTGACGTAGGTTGCTATAGGATCACTTCTTGATCATACTTTTAACGACCGTGCTTTGCCTTCTCTTCTTGCTCTCATTTGCATATGTTAGCCACCATATATGCTAGTTGCTTGCTGCAGCTCCACCTCATACCTTTTACCTTACCCATAAGCTTAAATAGTCTTGATCGCGAGGGTGTGAGATTGCTGAGTCCCCGTGGCTCACAGATACTTCCAAAAACCAGTTTGCAGGTGCCGTTGAGTCCGTGCAGATGACGCAACCAAGCTCGGTAGGAGCTCGATGAAGATCTTGTCTTTTGTGTTGTTTCGTTCTAGTTGATCAGTAGTGGAGCCCAGTTGGGGTCGATCGGGGACCTTTGTCGCTTTTGGGGTTCTTCTTTTATTTTGGTTCCGTAGTCGGACCTTGATTGTATTTGGTTGATGTAATGTTTTATTCATGTAATTGTGTGAAGTGGCGATTGTAAGCCAACTATGTATCTTTTCCCTTATGTATTACATGGGTTGTGTGAAGATTATCTCACTTGCGACATATGCCTTCAATACGATTATGTCTCTAAGTCGTGCCTCGACACGTGGGAGCTATAGTCGCATCGAGGGTGTTACACCAAGTGACACCTAGCCAATCTAGGAGACACCACTCTCCAAAAGGTAATAGATGGTGTGTTGATGATGAACTCCTTTCTCTTGTGCTTCAAATGATAGTCTCCCCAACACTCAGCTCTCTCTCATAGGATTGGATTTGGTGGAAAGAGGGTTTGAGTGGAAAGCAACTTGGGGAAGATGTTTATGTTTTATCAAGTCTTGTATCACTTTTCAATCGAAGTGCTGCCCGAAGTTGTTCTTCCTTGTTCCTCTTTTCTAACGGAGTGTTTTCAACTTCGTTCATCTCCATTACATTCTTTCTTTCATTTTGTTCAACTTCTCAAGGTTCTTTGGTTTCACTCGTTTGTCCAAGAAGCAACTTAGTTTTACCGCTTCTCTTTCTCTTCCGTTTGTCCATCTGGTGCCATTCTAGATCTCGGGACAGGATCCTCTCGTAGTGGTGGAGTGTTGTAACGCCCTGAGACCGATGCTCGAGAAGACCTCCATATATTTCCGGGTTTCGTCGTGTGTTTTGTTTGGTTCTTTGCTTTCATCATTGCATCATGTCATCATGCCATCTTGTCATTTCTTTTTCTTAACTCAACCAAATAAAATCGGATGGATCTTCGGTCCATTTAAATTCAGGGATATTCACATGGTGAAATTCTCTTTATAACATATATCCCAATATGTGTAGGGAGCTATATTAAATATTCCATTTTCGGAATCACCGACGAACACACGTGCAATAATTCCCCATGTCTATTCCTCTTCGAGTTTGACCTTCAAACCTTGCCAATATCTCTCATCTCTTTTATCGAGGCTCCTCCAAAACCGAACATTTTTGGACAACTCTATTTCCTAGCCCTTGTTCAAACAATTTGAATTAAATTCAAATGACTTTGAATTAAATCCTTGCAATCATGCCTCTCCTATTTTTCTTGGACCGTGCACATTTTTGTGAGTCCGGGGAAATTATCCCCGTGCCCAAAGTCCTTCTCCAACTTTTTCTTTCTCTTATTTCTTTCTTTGTTATTTGATGTTTTTCGCAAATAAAGGGAAATGAGTTATGAGGGAGAGAGAGAGCACAACCTTGCAGCCCAGCCGGCCTCTTGGGCCTAACCCACAAGCGTCGGCCCACCTAACATTTCTAACCCTAGGCCCATTTGCCCCTTGGCCCAGACGCCCTAGCTAACCCTAGCCTCAATGCCCATCTCTCTCTCTCCCAATCGATCTCCCCTCCTCCTCGTTCCTCCTCCCGTCGCCTCACGCACTGCATCGCCAGGGACACGAGCTCCCAGCACGCACGCACCAGAGTGGGGTCCCGATCCCCATGGCCTCCCCTGCTCACCCCGCCGTCCAGATCAGGCCGGGAATCGCCGCCCCGCCGCCCTCTCATCCGGTTCGAGCTGCCTGCACCCACCGTTGCCCCGCCTCCGTTCGGCTCCCTCGCCGGAGGCCGCCACCGCGGCCCTAGCATGGGCACCGCTTCTGTCTTCCCACCGCCAAGCATCACCCTGCGCCCTCATCCTTGCCTTCAAGCCCCGCGCCTGGATCCTTCAAGGTCCCATGCTGCCGGACCTCTCCTGCACCTCCGCCGCACGCAGGGGCCCCCGTGCCTTTTCCCTGCCGTGCTCGTCGGCCAGATCCGGAGGTCTGCCGCCCCTTGCTGCCTGTTCACCCGTCCCGCTGCCTTCATCGATCGTCTCCTGGAGGAAGTGACGAGGCAGCCGGCAGCGCCTGTGTTTACCTGCGATCCCCTGATCGCTTGCCTCCTCTGTATCCTCTGCGTCACGTGACCATGGCCACCCTCGAACCCTGGATCGGTCAAGACTTGTACAGGAAACAAGATGATGGAAGACCACTATGGACGTGTGCCTAGAGCCACTAGGATTCGTCAAGATCGCCAAGACCTACGAGAACGTCTTCATGGAACGACGAGTACCACGACGACCGTTGTACGCCAAGTACCTCTCCGAAAAACGAACATGTACCACTACGTCCGGAGGTATCGGATCCGTCAAGTCCAACCACGAATGGGTACAACTATCGGCGGCCCCGAACGACTATGAAACGTGAACCTCTACCGTCGACCCTAGAGCATGTGAGATCGACTACTTCCACTACCGTCGTCGCGAGAATGCCTACTTCCCTCTACGAACGAGAACCGTCCCCTTTGCACGCTACAAAGGTATTACCACCGGGACCAGCGTCCGAGAACGATTGCTTGTGTTGTATGAGATGCACCCTTTGTCTGCACCGTGTCCGTTTTGCCACACGTTTCCATGCCCCTGACTCGTGGGAACCCAGTTACCGGGATCACCCCACCATCTTTTGCACGCTCCCGTCACATTTTCTTTTGCACTGATGTCTCAATGAGTTGTCGGAACCGGAACGTTCCGTGGCACCGTTTTGTTATCGTCGCCGTGGCACCCCTTTCATTTCCGCCACGGTGACAAATGCTTCATCATGCTCTTATCAATATTTTCATAAGACTTGCATAAAACTTGTTCATGTCATCCGCATCATGATAACAACAATTAAAATGTTTAAATTGTTGTTGCACCAAATTGATAATTGCATATGGGGATTTACCGGATTTGTTGTTTGTTATATCCGGCCCCATTTAAATGGTTTAAATGGTATAGTTTTGTTATGCTTCACCTCTTGCCATGTTAACCAACATTTAAATTTGTTGAGTACCTAACCGGGAGAGAACTAAAGAATTATTTTGGTGTTCCGTCAATATGCAATCCGTTGCATATTGAGCTCCACTTAACTTGTAGTGTTGTTTGTGCACTTTGCCATGCCATGCTTCTTTAAACTGGACATGCATCATACTTGGTTGTGCATCATGTCATGCTTATGTGGTGGTTGTTTACTATGTTGTGTACTTCTTTCCGGTGTTTGCTTCTTCGGGTTGGTTCCGGTAACGTCGCGTTTGTGAGGATCCGTTCGTCTATGTTCCATTTGTCTTCTTCATGGACTCGTTCTTCTTCCTTGCGGGATTTCAGGCAAGATGACCATACCCTCGAAATCACTTCTATCTTTGCTTGCTTAGTTGGTCGCTCTTTTGCTATGCCTATGCTGCGATACCTACCACTTGCTTATCATGCCTCCTGTATTGTTGAACCAAGCCTCTAACCCACCTTGTCCTAGCAAACCGTTGATTGGCTATGTTACCGCTTTGCTCAGCCCCTCTTATAGCGTTGTTAGTTGCAGGTGAAGATTGAAGTTTGTTCCTTGTTGGAACATGGAGATGTTGTTCCTTGTTGGAACATGTTTACTTGTTGGGATATCACAATATATCTTATTTAATTAATGCATCTATATACTTGGTAAAGGGTGGAAGGCTCGGCCTTATGCCTGGTGTTTTGTTCCACTCTTGCCGCCCTAGTTTCCGTCATATCGGTGTTATGTTCCCGGATTTTGCGTCCCTTACGCGGTTGGGCTATAATGGGAACCCCTTGACAGTTCGCCTTAAGTAAAGCTCTTCCAGCAATGCCCAATATTGGTTTTACCATTTGCCACCTAGCCTTTTTCTTTTCCCTTGGGAGTCGCGCTCCTGTGGGTCGTCGTTATTTTACCCCCCCCCCCCGGGCCAGTGCTCCTCTGAGTGTTGGTCCAAACTAGAGTCTTGTGCAGCGCCCCCTCGGGGAAACTCGAGGTTTGGTTTTAGTTGTATGGAGCGCTCATCTGAGTGTGCCCTGAGAAAGAGATATGTGCAGCTCCTTTCGGGATTTGTCGGCACATTCGGGCGGTGTTGCTGGTTTAGTTTTACCCTGTCGAAATGTCTTGTTGTACCGGGATACCGAGTCTGATCGTAATGTCTCGGGAGGAGGTCTATTCCTTCGTTGACCGTGAGAGCTTGTCATGGGCTAAGTTGGGACACCCCTGCAGGGATTTGAACTTTCGAAAGTCGTGCCCGCGGTTATGGGCAGATGGGAATTTGTTAATGTCCAGTTGTAGAAAACCTGAAGTTGACCTTAATTAGAATGAATCAACCGCGTGTGTAACCGTGATGGTCTCTTTCCGGCGGAGTCCGGGAAGTGAACACGGTTGTTGGAGTTATGCTTGACGTAGGTTGCTATAGGATCACTTCTTGATCATACTTTTAACGACCGTGCTTTGCCTTCTCTTCTCGCTCTCATTTGCGTATGTTAGCCACCATATATGCTAGTTGCTTGCTGCAGCTCCACCTCATACCTTTTACCTTACCCATAAGCTTAAATAGTCTTGATCGCGAGGGTGTGAGATTGCTAAGTCCCCGTGGCTCACAGATACTTCCAAAAACCAGTTTGAAGGTGCCGTTGAGTCCGTGCAGATGACGCAACCAAGCTCGGGAGGAGCTCGATGAAGATCTTGTCTTTTGTGTTGTTTCGTTCTAGTTGATCAGTAGTGGAGCCCAGTTGGGGTCGATCGAGGACCTTTGTCGCTTTTGGGGTTCTTCTTTTATTTTGGTTCCGTAGTCAGACCTTGATTGTATTTGGTTGATGTAATGTTTTATTCATGTAATTGTGTGAAGTGGCGATTGTAAGCCAACTATGTATCTTTTCCCTTATGTATTACATGGGTTGTGTGAAGATTACCTCACTTGTGACATATGCCTTCAATGCGATTATGTCTCTAAGTCGTGCCTCGACACGTGGGAGCTATAGTCACATCGAGGGTGTTACACCAAGTGACACCTAGCCAATCTAGGAGACACCACTCTCCAAAAGGTAATAGATGGTGTGTTGATGATGAACTCCTTGCTCTTGTGCTTCAAATGATAGTCTCCCCAACACTCAGCTCTCTCTCATAGGATTGGATTTGGTGGAAAGAGGGTTTGAGTGGAAAGCAACTTGGGGAAGGCTAGAGATCAAGATTTATGTGGTTGGAGTGGAATATGTTGACCTCAACACAAGTGTAGGTGGTTCGCTCTCAGAAAATGTATGCTGGAAGTGTAGGCATGTTCTAATGGCTCTCTCCATGAATGAAGAGTGGGTGGAGGGGTATATATAGCCTCCACACAAAATCTAAACGTTACACACAAATCACCGAACTCGGTGGGACCGAATCATGAAACACGGTCAGACTGGTTTAGTTCAAAATGTGAATGTTAGGATTTTCGGTGGGACCAACATTATCAGCTTGGTAGGACCGATGTGCTAGGGTTAGGGTAAAGCCTCATCTCAGTTGGACCGATTACACAAACTCGGTGGGACCGATTTGGGTAATAAGAAAAACTGTGAGTTGGACAAGCAAACTTGGCGAGACCAAAATGACTGCAATAGGCAACAAAGAGTTGGCAAGCCCATCTCAGTGAGACCGAGATCCCATCTGTGTGACTGAATTGACTAGGGTTTCTGGTTGTGGCTACGTCAAGTGAACTCGGTGGCGCCGGGGTAGGAAATTTCGGTGGGGCCGAATTTGACTTTTGGTTTGGGACATATGTGGATATGAGAAAGTGGTTGAGGGCTTTGGAGCATATCACTAAGAAATTTGAGCAAGCAAGCCATTAAGCAACACCTCATCCCCTTTTAATAGTATTGGCTTTCCTATGGACTCAATGTGATCTTGGATCACTAAAATAGAAAATGTAGAGTCCTGAGCTTTGAGCTTGAGCCAATCATTTGTCCTTATCATCTTGAAGGGGTTCTACATCCTCTAGTCCATGCCACTCCATTGTTGAACTTATCTGAAACATACTAGATGAGAACACTAGTCCAACAAGAGATATGTTGACATTAATTACCAAAATCACCAGGGAGCACTTGTGCTTTCAACCAACTTGGAGGAAATATGATCGTACTTAAGTATTGGGTGTAGCTAATATTCGAGTGTGTTTCATGAATGGATCAATGTGTAAGCATGATGGGCTAGGGATAAGTTATTTTAGCATTGATATTTTGAAAGACATGGTTGCTTGTTGATATGCTTGAGTATCTAAATTGTCATGTTAAAACTAGACTATTGCTTTGAACAACTAAAAGTCTAGTTGTCCATGCTATAAAGAAAAGAATATGATATGACATGATAGGCAGCATTCCACATCAACAATTCTGTTTTTATCACTTACATACTCGAGGACGAGTAGGAGTTAAGCTTGGGGATGCTGATACGTCTCCAATGTATCTATAATTTTTGATTGTTCCTGTAACGATCAAACCTCGAAGGATTTGAGTCTCTGTGCTTACTGTGCTAGTCCCTGGATCTAACTCGCTAGCACACACAGTATAGATGAATACCAGAATAGCAAGTGCATCATTTATTACATTGTATGATCCAGAATATATAAAATAAAACAATCTACATAGCACTTGGCTAGCTTTATTCAATCAAATAGCGGAAAGTAGCAGAAAATAATGATGAGTCCCATCATAGCCCACTGGGGATGTTGAGTGCAGACTCGCGACCCTAACGGTACCTTACTCTTCGTCTGAATATCCTGCCACATGAGACGTTGCGGCCATATAGGTCAATACTTGGAATGTGTTGGCAAGTTACACAGGAGTAATAATAAAGCAGACCTACATGTATATGCATAGTACAACAAAGGAAGGCTTGAGGGTTTATTTTTGCAGAAAGCTGATTTTATCCTAATAACTACCTAATAGTCAAATTTTTATTTAGTTCTTTTATTACTAAAGTTAAATACACAAGGTTGAGTTGGCAAAATCAACTCCAACCTACCCTTTATTAAGTTGCCCACAAATATTATTAAGTGTCACATCTGTCAAGATCATCCAACAACTGTAATGGCATAGTGGCACAAATTTACCCATAACCGGGGGCACAGCTAATCATGATTAGTTTTTAATACTCTGCAGAGTTTAGTATGCTTTACCCACTGGACCCAACCCGAAGATTGAGACGAAGTCTTTCAGAAGCAGTCCCCTAGTCCCAACAAGAGGCCCATCCCAACTATTATATCTACATCTGCTGGCACATCCGGGTAAGGGTTCCACAATTGATCAACTAAGATAGAGCCCATTTAGCCAGTGGTCGCACATGGAAGCTACTAGTCACTAAGTCTGTCTGATCTTTTTGAGCCTGGGCGGCCGTCCACTTACATTCAGAGGGTATAAAACATGATGTTCTTGAAACCACCCTTCAATACCAATTCCGCCCAGAGGTGAATTAAGTCCTTAATTACTACTCAATTTGTTATATTTATAATCCTCACATGAGCTTAATGAATACACAAACCACCCCCGTCTAAAAAGCATAGCAAACTACAACTATCACGATTTGCAATGATAGGAGATAGCTCAACAATATAGCAAAATAATATAATAATACTATACATGCATATATTCATAGTGTGATATAACTACATGCATATAAAACAATAGGTAAAGGATGATCAACATGTAACTTGCCTTGGTTCTGGTTCAGAAAGTCACACTCCTGACAATAGTTCGCGTCGCACTCCGGACAATCTACACATTTCACGCAATTCAACAAATCAATCACTGGAACACGAATAGAACCAAAATAAAACCAACAACAAGAAAACCATTTTTAAAACTCAACAACAGTAGCATAACAGCACCTAAATTACACTACGATCACAAGGCAAAAAGAATCACTCGATTCCGATACACGGTTTAAAAGATACGGCCTCCGGAAGATTTAATTTGAATTCAAACGAATTCAAATTTGAATAGTGCAAACATGTGCAAGGTCGGTACTATGATAATTTGCTGATTTTTGTGAGTGCATAGGAAAAAGAATTACCTAAATTGGAGCTATAGACTAAAATATATAGCTAAAAGAAGTTAGAGAACTAATCTGGAAAGAAAAACAAAAACAACAGAAAACTCCTGCACTGTTCGTGCATGTACTGTAGCTGGTTGCCACATGGCAACGCACGGTTGGCTCAGGTGGTGCTGTGCGCACGTGTGCTCACCGAAACAGAGGAAACACGACGGTGGCTTCGGGCATCGGCGGCGGTGGCTCTTCAACGAGTCTCTGGCGAAGGTGATCTGACGGGCGGAGGCGGCTTCGAGTTGCGGAGGTGGTGGTGGTGCTCAACGACGACGAGGCAACCTCTGTTGGCGACGGCGGCGACTCGAACATGGATGCTCCGGTGAAGTCGGAACGACTTGTTCCTCTCCCTCTATCGCACCTTCGGCAATAAAAAGATGTCAGGCGGCGGCGGCTTTGAGTGGGGAAACCAAAGGAACGAACTACGGCGGCAAGGGCTTACTAACGGCGACGAAATCAACCGACGAACGACGGCGAACTCCGAGCACGACAGCGAGATCCCTTTTCGCCCAACAGCGCGTACGGCAATGAAGAGGAACGAGACAGGAGCTGCGGGGTCTCCCCTAGGTGCTTTGCTCGCGTACGGTAGGTCGGGCGTGCTTGAGGTGGACCAAGGGCACGGGGTCGAGTCGGGCTCGGCCTCGGCATGTGCGCACGCGGCAGCAGCGTGCTCGGGTGGGGGAAGCGACGCGGGGCCCGCTAGTCAGTTGCTCTAGGCGGCTAGCGGATCGGGTGCGGGTCGGGCATGGGCGGCGTGGTGCGTACCGCTTCGGCAGCGGCGGTTGGGCTGCGGTTGTGTGCTGGTGCTGCGCTGGCTGGCTGGGCTGTGGCGATGGGCCGGTTGGCTGGCTGGCTCTGTTTTTTTAAAACAAAAACTACAGCAGCAGAACAAAATAAATAAAATAAAATACACAATACAAATTCTAAATAAAAATACCAAGACACATAGTCAAAATATCCCTACAGCTATAAACTATAGGAACACTAGTTCCAACAATAATGCAATTTTTGAAAATAGTTTTTATGCAGAAGGCCACACATAATAGCAACAAAACTGACAAATAAATATTTTAAAGGATACAAAAATTACCAGAACATATCAGATGAACTGGAAACAATATTCTGCACATTATGAACATTTTTAAAAACAGGGGAGAAGTCATGTTATCTCCGCTCCAATAAATTGCCTTTGTTACATAATGATTTGAATATTGCAGAAAGATAAATAATGCATCGAAAATATGATATGCATATGCATGATCTAATAATATCCTAATTTAGGAAAATTGGGATGTTACAAACCTACCCCTGTTAAGATGAATCTCGCCCTCGAGATTCGGGCTGGCTAGCAAATAGGTGGGGGTGATCCTTCCTGAGATCTTCCTCTTGTTCCCAGGTAGCTTCCTCCTGTGTGTGATGATCCCACTGAACCTTGTGTGGTGACCCGACCTCAAACGGTCAAGTCTCTGTGCTTCAGTGTCATCCCTGGATCGGTAATGTTGACACACACAGTACTCGAAGGATTTATAACAGAGTAACAATCACACACTTATTACATCGAATGTCTCAAAAGAGAATTTATTACAATAAATGTGGCTTAAGGCCATCTAATATGATAACAGCGGAAGGCTTGGAAGATAAAGTGAGTCCATCAACTCCAGTGGCATAGCTGAGCTGCACGGCAACGACCTAATGAACCTTACTCCTCGTCTGAAAAGTCTGCAACATAATACATTGTAGCCCGAAAACGGGTCAGCACATGGAATATGCTGGCAATATAACACAGTAGAGCAAGAACAGAATAATGCTATCACTACATCCATACTTGGCTGGTGGAAAGCTCTATGGTTATAGTTTTTGCGAAAAGCCAATTTTTCCCTACAACAAAGTAATAGATTTTATTTAACTATCATGGTAGTTGAAACATCATTGAGAAGGTTCCTCCAACTCAATCCCAATTAAAAGTAATTATCAACCCAACAATATTAATTTAGAGTGATGAGATACATATGATAATCCAAGTACTAGATACTCAAGATTTGTCCATAACCGGGGACACGGCTAACCATGATTAGATTGTACACTCTGCAGAGGATTGTGCACTTTTCCCCACAAGACCTGATCTCCTCCGTTGGATTTCTCGCACTACAGGGTGTTTGAGAAACGGATGACCGAGACACAGTCTTTCAGAAACATTTACTCTTTACTCCGGGCAGACCATACCAACCTACATCCCTCTACCTGTTGATCTACCTCTTCGAGAGCTCATGTAACTTACTCAGCTATGCTAGAGCCCATAATAGCATGTAGCTGCACACGGAAGTTTCTAGTATGAAATATCTCAGTTCCCTTTGAGCCTGGGTGGCGGACCTTAGGATTATCACACGGGTACTCCGGGATATCGTAGGACAACACTAGATTCTCCAGGTGCCCAACAACAATCCACGTAGATGTGCATTCAAGTTGCCACCTTAAGTTGAACCATTAATTAACAATCTCACACCTGTCATGGATTTCACTCACCCAAACCACGTCTACGAGCATAGCATAGCAATATAAGCAATACGTAGAAGTAACTCCCAAGGGTTTGATAATAACATGGCAATAGGTTCTACCTCATTAACTACTTCCCAACCCACATGTTAATCACATCCTAATCATGCAATGTTTGAGGATTGGAGCTAATGCATAAAAACTGGGTGATAAAGGGGTATGATCAAAGTGTTACTTGCCTTCCTGATGATCCACAAAACCTAAAGATTCGAAGTAGCACGCTTCGCACTCCGGATGTTCTATCGCAAACAAGCAATAGCATACATAAGCAATCAAACAAAGAAGCATGGATAAAACTCAAATAAGAAGGTCTAACCAGAAAGTTCAACTTAAGAACTCCGGTTTGCAAAAAGAATCAAATCAAACGGGGGCAATGAAACTCAAACTGCGAAAGAAACAAGGTCCATTTACTATTCTGGACTAAAGTCAAATTTTACAGTATCAAAACCTTGTTCAAGTTGATTAAACAGACAGAGGGTTTCGAGACGAAGATCTAGGCGCTTGAATCGCCTGATTCCGACAACGAGCGAAAAGATAAACTAAAACGAAAATCCGATCAGAAATCGCGATCGAAAATAATCGTGGAAAATCCGAGAAAAAGAAAAACTGACGAACAAGCTAACGAACGAACGTTTGCGGTCTGCAGCTAACGAGTGAACACCGTTCGTTAAAACGAACGTACGAACAAACGTCCGCTAAATAACTAAACCGAGAAAAACCGGCGAGCCGTTCTACTCAAAAAAACTTAGGGTTTCCTAAAAAACCGGATCGATTCTTTTAAAAAACGAACAGCGGCTTTACCTCTGGCGAGGTCTGGCGAGGCGGGCGGTGACTCCGGGGAGGCAGAGCTGCGGCGGTGGGCGGCGTGGCAGCAGCGCTCGGCGACGGCGGGGCGGCAAAGGTGGGGCGGCTCCGGTGCAGCGGGGTGCGGCGGTGGTGGCGGGAATCGGGGGCGGGGGCGGGGTACTTATAGGAGGGGGTGCTTGCTTGGGCGAGGGGGAAGCGGCGTGGGGAGGGAGAGCCCCGGCCGGACTCGGCCTCGCGGGCGGCGTCGCGCTCCCTCTACTGGAAAGAGACGGCGCGGGGAGGTGGGCCGGCTGACTTGGGCTTCGGCCCAGTCGTTGGGGGGGACTTTTTTTATATAATTTCACTGAAACTAAAAAAATCCTATAAAATAAAAAACTAAAAATGCAAAAACAAATTTTCACCGTCTAAATGAAATATTTAGAACAAGATGAACATTTTCTTGGCCCTAAAATGCAACTTTGGAAAACGTGCAATTTTTCTAATTCAAATAAAATAGCAATAAACTCCGAATAAAATCAAATATTTGATTTTAATATTTTTCCTCCAATATTTCATTTATTTTGGAGAAGTCATATTATCTCCTCTCATATATTTTAATATGAAATATTTTCGGAGAGAAAAATAATTAAAACCAAAAATCCTCGTTTCAATATTTGATAAAACTCAAATATGAAAACAGGGAAATCCCCAACTCTGTCCGAGGGTCCTTGAGTTGCTTAGGATTTCGAGGATCGCGAAACGAAATGCAATAAAATATGATATGCATGAATGATCTATGTATAACATTCCAAATTGAAAATTTGGGATGTTACACCTTGCATAACTTAATTGTCTTAGTGCGAGTAACTCTCTCTGCTGTCTCTAAAATCTTAATAGGCTTCTCCTCATATGTCAAATCACTCTCCAACTGAATTGCCTCAAGTGGCACCATGTCCCTCAATGGAACATCCATCATCTCTGCATGGCACTTCTTCAACTGAGATACATGAAACACATTATGAACTCCAGACAAGGATTCTGGTAACTCCAGCCGATAAGCTACCTCTCCTCTTCGCTCCAAAATCTTATAAGGCCCCACAAAGCATGGTGCTAACTTACCTTTAATTCCACGAAGTGGTGAAACTCTAAGATATGCATGGGCTCCTACCTCATATGTCACCTCCTTATGTTTTGCATATGCATAACTCTTCTGCCTGGATTGTGCTATCTTCAGCCTGTCACGAATCAACTTGACCTTCTCCTCAGCATCTCTGATCAAGTCTGGTCCAAAGAACTGACGCTCTGCAACCTCATCCCACATTAATGGTGTCCTGCACTTTCTACCAAACAATACCTCAAATGGGGCCATCTTCAGACTAGCTTGATAACAGTTATTATATGAGAACTCTGCATAAGGTAAATTATCATCCCAACTGGACCCATAGTCCAAAGCACAAGCTCTCAACATATCCTCCAAAATCTGATTTACCCTCTCTGTCTGCCCATCTGTCTGTGGATGGAAAGCTGTGCTGGACTCCAGCCTGGTGTCCAAGGATTCATGCAACCGACGCCAAAATTTAGATGTGAACTGAGTACCTCTATCAGACACTACCTTCCTTGGAACTCCATGTAGACAAACTATTTTAGACATATAAATCTTTGCTAGCTGAGCACTGGTATAAGTAGTCTTTACCGGGATGAAGTGAGCAACTTTAGTTAAACGATCAACAACCACCCAAATAGAATCATATCCTGACCGAGTCCTGGGTAGACCTGTAATAAAATCCATACCAATCTCATCCCACTTCCATGTAGGTATAAGCAATGGTTGTAACGAACCTGCTGGCCTCTGATGTTCTGCTTTAACTCTCTGGCACACATCACATGTTGCAATATATCCAGCAATTTCCCTCTTCGGGCTAGGCCACCAAAATCTTTCCCTCAAATCCAAATACATCTTAGTATTACCTGGGTGAATAGAATAAGGTGAATCATGTGCCTCATGAGGAATCAACTTCCTGATATCTGCATCCTGAGGTGCACAAATACGCTTCTCAAACCATATGGCTCCATGTTCATCCTCATGGAAACCTTCTGCCCTACCTTTAACTTGTTCTCTTTTATCTCAGC
The DNA here is from genome assembly GCA_034509565.1 of Triticum monococcum. NCBI lineage: Eukaryota > Viridiplantae > Streptophyta > Magnoliopsida > Poales > Poaceae > Triticum > Triticum monococcum. The sequence goes on from CM067847.1 coordinate 516,690,973, forward strand.
AATCTCCTTATCATCCTTTTGAGCTTCTCTGATCATGTCAAGCAAAGTAGGCTTTACCTCCAGTGTTGCTAAATATTCCTTAGGAACCATCTCCAACCTGAGATTCCTGAACTGTTCACATAACTCCGGTGGCAAATCATCAACATTAACTGCATTAACATGGCTCCTATGACTCAATGCATCAGCAATGACATTAGCCTTACCAGGATGATACTGCACATTCAAATCATAATCCTTAATAAGCTCCAACCATCTCCTCTGCCTGAGGTTCAAATCCTTCTAAGTAAAAACATACTTCAAGCTCTTATGATCAGTAAATATATCACAATGATTACCAATAAGATATGGCCTCCAAGTTTTCAATGCATGCACAACTGAGGCTAACTCCAAATCATGTGTAGGATAATTATGCTCATGATTCTTAAGCTGACGTGAAGCATATGAAACAACTTTACCTTCCTGCATCAAAACACTACCAAGTCCTTGACGAGAAGCATCACAATATACCTAGAAGTCCTTATGTATATCCGGCAGAGTTAAGACTGGTGCTGTAACCAAACGCTGCTTCAACTCCTGAAAGCTGGCTTCACATTCATCAGTCCAAACAAATTTCTTTTCCTTCTTCAACAATTCAGTCATAGGCTTTGCAATCTTGGAAAAGTTCTCAATAAACCTCCTATAATAACCTGCAAGGCCCAAAAAATTGCGAATCTCCCCAACTGTCGTGGGTGTCTCCCACTCTGTAACTGCAGGAACCTTAGATGGATCAACTGTAACTCCATTACGTGACACAACATGTCCAAGGAATGCTACCTCATCCAGCCAAAACTCACATTTTTTCAACTTGGCATATAATTGATGTTCCCTTAGTTTCTCCAATACCAAACGCAGATGCACCTCATGCTCTTGCTTATTCTTGGAGAACAGCAATATATCATCAATGAAAACAACCACAAATTTATCCAAGAACTCCATAAACACCTTGTTCATCATATTCATGAAGTATGCAGGAGCGTTAGTCAATCCAAATGACATAACAGTATATTCATACAACCCATACCTCGTAGTAAAAGCGGTCTTTGGAATATCTTGCTCACAAATCTTCAATTGATGGTAACCAGAACGAAGATCAATCTTAGAAAACACAGTAGCTCCCTCCAACTGGTCAAACAGATCATTTATCATAGGCAAAGGATACTTATTCTTAATGGTTACCTCATTCAGAGAACGATAATCAACACACATCCTCAAGGTCCCATCCTTCTTCTCCACAAACAAAACTGGAGCTCACCAATGTGATGAACTTGGGCGAATAAATCCTTGTGCCTGCAATTCTCTTATATGCTTCTTCAATTCCTCCAACTCTTGAGGAGGCATTCTATACGGTCTCTTTGCAATAGGTCCATTGCCCGGTATTAAATCAATAAGAAACTCAATATCTCTATCTGGTGGCATACCTGGCAACTCCTGTGGAAACACATCTGGATAATCCCTCACAACTGGCACCTCTTCTAAGCTACCCCCCTTAAGAGAGTTCACCTGCACTTGATTATGCTTATACTTACATACATATTTGATCCTCTTCCCTCTTGGTGCACTAAGAGTAATAGATCGACTGGCAAAATCAATACGACATTTATATAACTGCAACCAATCTGTACCCAAAATAATATCCAGACTTGTGACTTTAATATAATCAAATCCGTATGAAACTCATGCTTCCCAATCGACAAAGTCAACTAATGACAACCAACACCTGCTATCATCTCAACTCCTGGGGAACTCACTCTAATAGGCATACTAAGTGTTTTCATTGGCAATCCATGTTTATCAACAAATACCCTCGAAAGAAATGAATGCGATGCACCAGTATCAAAAAGAACAAGTGCAGGTACTGAATTAATCAAGAACTTACCAATCACTACATCAGGTTCATTATAGACCTCCTCAACATTAACATGGTTGACATGACCCTTTTGGAAGGGGTTTGGCTTGCTGACTCCTGAATTCCCATTACCGTTCTTGCTCTCTGGACAAGCATTGGAGTAGTGGCCCATCTGCCTACACTTATAGCACTGAACCTGGCTAATATCCCTCTACACAGGCATACTCTGGTGGCTCTGGTTATTATTCCCTCCATTACCATTACCTTTACCTCTACCATTGCCATTGTTACTCTTGTGCCCATTGTGATGATGGTGGCCATTATGGTTGTGGCCATTCCCTCCATGATGATTATGCCCATTACCTCCATGATGATTATGCCCATTACCTCCATTACCATGATATGAAGTGTGTGGCTTCTGTTGTGGTCCTGAATTATACCTGTTATTATTGTTGTACTTCCTCTTGAGATTCTCTATGGCCTGTTGCTTTCCCTCTAGCACAATAGCCTTATCAATCAAATCCTGACAATTCCTAAAAGTGGCCACTGTCAACTGAAGGCTCAAGTCATCATTTAGGCCCTCCAAGAATTTCTCCTGCCTAGCTGCATCAGTGTTAACATCATTAGGAGCATAGCGTGCAAGATTATTAAATTCCTCCACATTAGCATTAACAGTGCGACCCCCCTGGCGCAAACTGCAAAACTCCTTCTTTTTCAGACTCATAGCACCAGCAGACACATGTGCAGCATGGAAAGCATCCTGAAACTGTACCCAAGTGATACTAGCAATGGGATAAGTGACCAAGTAGTTGTCCCACCAAGCTGCGGCAGGACCCTCCAGCAAATGTGAGGCAAACGTCACCCTCTCTGCATCTGTGCATCCAACCATCTCCAGGTTCCTATTGACTGCACGGAGCCAATCATCAGCCACAATAGGTTCAGGGGAAGTAGAGAACCTCTAAGGATTCAACCTCAAGAACCTGGTAAGCATATCCACAGGTGGCGGTGGCGGCAGATTGTTGTTGTTATTGTTGTTGTTATTGTTGTTGTTCTGGTTCTGAGCAAGCAACTGGATCAACTGAGCCTGTCCCTCAATAACCTGCTAGATGTATGGGGGTACTTCATTGCCATTGTTGTCTCCTCCTGCAGCAGTGCGTCTAGTATCACGCCTCGACGGCATTTGGTGGGCAAGCATAGATGAGTTATAGATATAATAGGGCCAAAAGCTATGTATATATAAATATATTCTACCCATATGCATAATATGATCAAGCCAACAAAACACAACAACGAATAACACCAACAAACAAACAACAAACAATATTATAATATTATATATATATATAGTCAAATAATTTCGACACTAAGCAATTTAACAAATAGCTACCAATCAAGAAAACAATCTAGTATCTTCATACCACAAAAGTGGGCATAATCAGATACGCTAACACGATAACATTGCAATATAAAACTAGCATGAATGGTGGTCTCAGCACTAGTTCCTATTTAACTGTTCAAGATACTTTAGGGGGCCAACTAATAAACAGCAAGAAGTATAACTAGTTGATAAAATAATTTTCACTCCTATGGCTTTTCTAATCCATTTTCTAGGGTCACGTCCTACAGTCAACACACTGCTCTGATACCATCTGTAATGATCAAACCTCGAAGGATTTGAGTCTCTGTGCTTACCGTGCTAGTCCCTGGATCGAACTCGCTAGCACACACAGTATAGATGAATACCAGAATAGCAAGTGCATCATTTATTACATCGTATGATCCAAAATATATAAAATAAAACAATCTGCATAGCACTTGGCTAGCTTTATTCAATCAAACAACGGAAAGTAGCAGAAAATAACGATGAGTCCCATCATAGCCCACTGGCGATGCTGAGTGCAGACTCGCTACCCTAACGGTACCTTACTCTTCGTCTGAATATCCTGCAACATGAGACATTGCAGCCATATAGGTCAATACTTGGAATGTATTGGCAAGTTACACAAGAGTAATAATAAAGCATACCTACATGTATATGCATAGTACAACAAAGGAAGGCTTGAGGGTTTATTTTTGCAGAAAGCTGATTTTATCCTAATAACTACCTAATAATCAAAAAAATTATTTAGTTCTTTTATTACTATAGTTGAATACACAAGGTTGAGTTGGCAAAATCAACTCCAACCTACCCTTTATTAAGTTGCCCACAAATATTATTAAGTGTCACATCTCTCAAGATCATCCAACAACTATAATGGCATAGTGGCTCAATTTACCCATAACCGGGGCACAGCTAATCATCATTAGTTTTTAATACTCTGCAGAGTTTAGTACGCTTTACCCACTGGACCCAACCCGAAGATTGAGACGAAGTCTTTCAGAAGCAGTCCCCTAGTCCCAACAGGAGGTCCATCCCAACTATTATATCTATATCTGCTGGCACATCCTGGTAAGGGTTCCATAACAGATCAACTAAGCTAGAGCCCATTTAGCCAGTGGTCGCACATGGAAGCTACTAGTCATTAAGTCTGTCTGATCTTTTTGAGCCTGGGCGGCCGTCCACTTACATTCACAGGGTATAAACCATGATGTTCTTGAAACCACCCTTCAATACCAATTCCGCCCAGAGGTGAATTAAGTCCTTAATTACTACTCAATTTGTTATATTTATAATCCTCACATAAGCTCAATGAATACACAAACCACCCCCGTCTACAAATCATAGCAAACTACAACTATCATGATTTGCAATGACGGGAGATAGCTCAACAATATAGCAAAATAATATAATAATCCTATACATGCAAATATTCACAGTGTGATACAACTACATGCATAGAAAACAATAGGTAAAGGATGATCAACAAGTAACTTGCCTTGGTTCTGGTTCAGAAAGTCACACTCCTGACAATAGTTCGTGTCGCACTCCGGACAATCTACACGTTTCACACAATTCAACAAATCAATCACTGGAACACGAATAGAACCAAAATAAAACCAATAGTAAGAAAACCATTTTTAAAACTCAACAAAAGCAGCATAACAACACCTAAATTACACTACGATCACAAGGCAAAAAGAATCACTCGATCCTGATACACGGTTTAAAAGATACGGCCTCCAAAAGATTTAATTTGAATTCAAACGAATTCAAATTTGTACAGTGCAAACATGTGAAAGGTCGGTACTGTGATAATGTGCTGATTTTTGTGAGTGCACAGGAAAAAGAATTACCTAAATTGGAGCTATAGACTAAAATATATAGCTAAAAGAAGTTAGAGAACAAATCTGGAAAGAAAAACAAAAACAACAGAAAACTCATGCACTGTTCGTGCATGTACTATAGCTGGTTGCCACGTGGCAGCGCGCAGTTAGCTCAGGTGGTGCTGTGCGCGTGTGTGCTCATCGAAACAGAGGAAAAACGATGGTGGCTTCGGGCATTGGCGGCGGTGGCTCTCCGGCGAGTCTCTGGCGAAGGTGATGTGACGGGCGGAGGCGGCTTCGAGTTGCGGAGGTGGTGGTGGTGCTCAACGACGGTGAGGCGACCTATGTTGGCGACGGCGGCGACTCGAACATGGCTACTCCGGTGAAGTCGGAACGGCTTGTTCCTCTCCCCCTGTCGCGCCTTCGGCAATAAAAAGATGTCAGGCGGCGGCGGCTTCGAGTGGGGAAACCAAAGGAATGAACTACGGTGGCAAGGGCTTACTAACGGCGACGAAATCAACCGGCGAACGACGAACTCCGAGCTCGACGGCGAGATCTGTTTTCGCCCAACAGCGCATACGGCAACGAACATGATCGAGACATGAGTTGCAGGGTCTCCCTAGGGGTTTTGCTCTCGTACGGCAGGTCGGGCGCGCTTGAGGTGGACCAGGGGCACGGGGTCGAGTAGGGCTCGGCCTCGGCGTGCGCGTGCGGCGGCAACGCGCTCGGGGTGGGGGATGCGACGCGGGGCCCGCTAGTCAGTTACTCTAGGCGGCTAGCGAATCGGGTGTGGGTGGGGCATGGGCGGCACAGTGCATACCGCTTCGGCAGCGGCGGCTGTGTGCTGCTGCTTCGTTGGCTGGCTGGGCCGTGGCGATGGGCCGGTTGGCTGGCTGGCGCTGTTTTTTTAACCAAAAACTACAGCAGCAGAACAAAATAAATGAAATAAAATACACAATAAAAATTCTAAATAAAAATACCTAGACACACAGTCAAAATATCCCTACAGCTATAAATCACAGGAACACTAGTTCCAACAATAATGCAATTTTCGAAAATAGTTTTATGTAGAAGGCCACACATAAGAGCAACAAAACTGACAAATAAATATTTTAAAGGTTACAAAAATTACCAGAACATATCAGATGAACTGGAAACAATATTCTACACATTATGAACATTTTTAAAAATAGGGGAGAAGTCATGTTATCTCCGCTCCAATAAATTGCCTTTGTTGCATAATGATTTGAATATTGCAGAAAAACAAATAATGCATGGAAAATATGAGATGCATATGCATGATCTAATAATATCCTAATTTAGGAAAATTGGGATGTTACAGTTCCATGCTGTTATATTATAATCTTGGATGTTTTATAGTCATTTTATATCATTTTTGGTACTAACCTATTGACATAGTGCCAAGTGCGAGTTCCTGTTTTTTCTGTGTTTTTACATCGCGAAAAATCAATATCAGACGGAGTCCAAATGGCATGAAACTTTACGGAGAATTTTTATGGGCCAAAAGGAACACAACGGGCCCTGGCTGCGCTTGGGGGGTGCCCCGAGGGGGGCACAACCCACCAGGGCGCGCTAGGAGGCCCAGGCGCGCCCTGGTGGGTTGTGCCCACCTTCGGTGCCCCCCGGACTGCCTCTTTGCTCTATAAATACCCCAAAAATGCCAGAACCCTAGGGGAGTCGACGAAATCTTCATCCAGCTGCCGCAGAGTCCAGAACCACCAGATCCAATCTAGACACCATCTCGGATGGGGTTCACCACCTCCATTGGTGCCTCTCCGATGATGCGTGAGTAGTTCTTTGTAGACCTTCGGGTCCGTAGTTAGTAGCTAGATGGCTTCATCTCTCTCTCTTGATTCTCAATACAATGATCTCTTGGAGATCCATATGATGTAACTCTTTTGCGGTGTGTTTGTTGGGATCCAATGAACTTTGAGTTTATGATCAGATCTATCTTTTTATATCCATGAAAGTTATTTGAGTTTCTTTGATCTCTTATATGCGTGATTGCTTATAGCCTCATATTTCTTCTCTGATATTTGGGTTTTGTTTGGCCAACTTGATCTATTTATCTTGCAATGGGAAGAGGTGCTTTGTAGTGGGTTCAATCTTACGGTGCTTGATCCCAGTGACAGAAAGGGAACCGACATGTATGTATCATTGCTACTAAGGATAAATGATGGGGTCTATCTCTACATAGATAGATCTTGTCTACATCATGTCATAGTTCTTATTGCATTACTCCGTTTCTCCATGAAATTAATACACTAGATGCATGCTGGATAGCGGTCGATGTGTGGAGTAAGAGTAGTAGATGCAGGCAGGAGTCGGTCTACTAATCTTGGACGTGATGCCTATGTAATGATCATTGCCTGGATATCATCATGATTATTTCAAGTTCTAGCAATTGCCCAACGTAATTTGTTTACCCACCATTTGCTACTATTCTCGAGAGAAGCCACTAGTGAACCTACGGCCCCGGGGTCTTCTTTCTCATATATTTACTTTTGCGATCTACTTTTATTTGTTTTATTTTCAGATCTATTAATCCAAAAACCCAAAAATACTTTGCTGCACTTTATTTTATTTGCGATCTATTTATGCAATCTATTACACCTTTTTCCCATCACACACCAATTTCTGGCACCGTTACCCGAAAGGGATTGACAACCCCTTTGACACATCGAGATGCGAGGATTAGTTATCTGGGTGCAGGGGTTGTTTACGTTGCGTTGCTTGGTTCTCCTACTGTTTCGATAACCTTGGTTTCATATCTGAGGGAAATACCTACCATTGTTGTGCTACATCATCCCTTCCTCTTTGGGGAAATACCGACGTAGCTTCGAGCAACATCAGTATCAGAGCAAGGTACTCCCTTGTTCTGTGTGATTTTGGTTTAACCGCCTGGAGTTTTTGTTATGTCGACCACAGTACGATCAAATTCTCTGCTGGGTGTCCTACCTTTGATGGGACTGACTACCCCTACTGGAAGAACAAGATGTGAATGCATCTTAAGGCAATTGACAACGATCTCTGTTCCCTCTGTCACTCCTACCATCAACGCTGCTGATGTGAAAAGATTCAAGCAACTGATTCTCAAGCAAAGAACATCATATGTGGCCATCTGAGCAAAGGGTGGTATGGCAGAGTAAGTGCTTTGGAGACTGCTAAGCTTATCTGGGATAGGCTGTCCAAGGTCAACGAAGGAGCCTCAACACAGCGTGACTCTGAAGTTGACATTCTTCGCAATCTCTTCAACCGCTTCAAATGACTCGACAATGAAAATGTTTAGAAAACCTTCGATCGCCTCACTGACATTTCAAATGAGCTTCAAGCACTTGGTGCCACTAACATCACCGACCATGAGGTGGTGAAGAAATTGCTATGATCGCTTGATTCCGCATTTGACACGCAGGCACTGATGATACAAGAACGTGGAGACTACAAGTCACTTGATCCCGCTGATATCCTCGAGAGGCTAAACACTCATGAGGTCTAACTTGTTGAGAAGAGAGATATCTATGGACCAAGCTATGGCAGATCACGCGCTCTAAAGGCCAAGGCAGTCTCTGAATCTAAAGGTGAGGATTCTGGTAGCAGCCTTGGTGATCCTGAAGAACTGAGCCAGGAGCTAGCAATGATCATGAGGAAATTCCAGAAGTTCTCAAGGCATGGCTTCTTTGGTAAATCCTCAAGAAGTGATAACATGAGAACAGATTCCTCATCCCGTGACTACAAGACGAGAACTTGCCACAAATGCAAGAAACATGGCCACTACATTCAAGATTGTCCTCAATGGGAGAAGGAATCAAAGAAGAATAAATATAAGGATTACAGTTCTGATGACTCAAAGAAGAAGAAGAAATCTTCAAAGTCCTCATCATCAAAATGCTCGAAGTCTTCATCTCACAAGAAGAGCAGCTCTAAAAAGGCTCGGGCATTTATTGGCAAGGAAATGGACTCTGAAGTTGAATCTGAGAAAAATGAGGAAGAGGAGGCATCTGAGGAGTCAGACTCTGGTGTGGCGAGCCTAGCCCTCGCTATTGCGTTCGTCGGCAAGTCCATCTTCAACTCTGAGGAAAATGACCTCCCCAACACCGCTGACGACGACAATGATGACTACGCTCGCCCACCTATTGCTTCATGGCAAAAGGTGCAAAGGTACTCAAATATCCCTCCTCTGAATCAAGTGAGGATGAATCTGATGAAAACCTCAAGCCTAGATATTCTAAACTTGCTAAGATTGCTGTGAGACAACAAAAGGCTTTGGAAAAAGTTCAAAATATGCTAGAAAAAGCGATGATATGTTGGGTGAAGAAATGGATCGCACTAAAACTTTGACTAAAAATCTTCAGATACTTCAGACGAAGTTTGATAATCTTCAGAGTCATCATGACACTCTATTATCTGATCATGAGAAGCTTTCTTATGAATTTCTTCAAAAAAAGTAAGATCTTGAGCAGCTAAGGGTGAGTTATGAAGATCTTCAGAAGGAAAGCGATTCATTGCTTGCTCAACAGATCAGTTCCGCTCAGGTTGAATTCATTCCACCATGTTTGAAATGCATTGAACGTGAATCTGCTAATTCTTCACCTGAAAGTTCAAATGCTTCTATTGCTGCAAATTCTTCAACTGTCTCTGCTATCACAAATTCCTCATATGAGGATGTTGCTAGTATCACTTACCATGCAAGGCTGAAGGAATTGTATGTGATAGGCATGTACAAAAGCCTCAAAGGGCATCAGGCTCTTTGTGATGTGCTTAAAAAGCAGATCCTCAACAGGAACCCTAGGAAAGAGGGTATTGCCTTTGAGAGGAAACTCAATGTTGATGGGACCTACTGGAAACCTGAATAGTATCCCAAAACCTCATGGGTTGCTGCAAAGGGACCTCTAGTGGATCCATCTACTTTATCTGGCTTTACATGTGAATCTTCATATTCTTCTGATGAGTCATTTGACTCCAACTATAAACTGTTCAAAAATTAGAATGGTGAAGTATTTGCTAGATATGTTGGCACTAACTGTAGGAACGGCCCCCCTATGAAGAAAATCTGGGTTCCCAAAAGGTGCATTGAAGTCTTCAGGTGAATGTCATCATGACTACACCTATGAAGAATAGAAACCCCAGATCAAATTCTTCATATGGACCAAAGTCTTCATACGGATCCAAGTTCTCATATGGACCAAATTCTTCACGTGGATCAAATTCCTCATATGGATCCAGATCCTCATATAAACATCATCGTGCTAAAACTTCTGTTTCACAGGGAAGATCTAAGGGTTATGAATATGTGCACTATTCTTGAAATCATTATGTTCATAAGTCCTCGAAGAATTTCTCTGCTTATTCATATGCTTACTCTAACCCTTCTTCTATGAAATGAAGTGGATTGGCTTCTATGCCACCTTTTTCTTATGGAGCTTGCAGAATGATGAACTCTTTGCCACCCCTCCAGATGTGGGTGTTGAAGAAAAAGAACTAATCTCTTTTGCAGGGTCAGGTCTCCAGACGAACTTAAATGTTTGAAGAATTTGCTGGAGACCTGAATATGCTTGAAAGGACGCAAGCTAATCATTAAGAAATGAACTTTCATTTCTCACGTCCTCATCCTGCTATATCTATTCTAGTGCTTGATGAAATTGATCTGATGAATTTGATGTCATATTCTTCATTACTGAAGTATATGAGTTTGTAAGATGCACTAATTCATCTGCAGGATGATCAACCCAAAGCCACTGAGTGGGTCCTCGACAGTGGATGTACAAATCACATGACTGGTGACAGGAACTTATTGATGGACACTGCTTTATCTCCATCGCATCTGAAGCATATCACCTATGCTGACAAACGCAAAAGCAAGGTATTGGGTCTAGGTAAGGTTGCAATATCGAAGGATCGACACATGGACAAAGTCATGCTTGTTGAGTCCTTAGGGTTCAACCTCATGTCTGTCTCAATGCTTTGTGATCTTGATGTGGTTGTTGTGTTTGGTAAGTATCGTTGTGTTGTGATCATGGAAGCTGACAATTCCAAAGTCTTCGAAGGCTTTAGAAGAGGATATTTGTATATTGTTGATTTCTCTACAGGACCACAACCTGCTACATGTCTGCTTGCAAAAGCTTCAGAAGGCTGGCTATGGCATCGACGACTTGGTCATGCTGGCATGAGGAACTTGCACACTCTAGCGAAGAAGAAGCATGTCATTGGCATCGAGGGTGTCAAATTCCTCAAGGACCATCTGTGTGGAGCTTGTGAAGTTGGAAAGATGACCAAGGCCAAGCATCCCTCAAAGACCATCATGACTACCACTCGTCCATTTGAATTGCTTCACATGGATCTCTTTGGCCCTACTCCTTACGCCACATTTACTAATGTTGCATCCCTATATGGCTTTGTCATTGTTGATGACTATTCTAGTTACACATTGGTGCATATAATCACTTACAAAACTGAAGTGCAGGAAGTCTTCAAACGATTTTTCTCGAGGGCTTCAACCAACTTTCGTGTGAAGATCAAGCACATCAGAAGTGACAATTGAACCAAGTTCAAGAATACTGGTATTGATGACTATATTGATGAACTTGCTATTACTCACGAGTTATCTGCTCCTTATACTCCTCGGCAGAATGGCGTCATGGAGCGCAAGAACATGACTCTTGTTGAGATGGCTCGCACTATGCTTGATGAATACAAGACGCCTCCTTGCTTCTGGCCTGAGGCAATTGATACTGCGTGCCACATCATCAACAGGGTATATCTTCACAAATTCTTAAGAAAGACTGAGGGAGTCCTAGATTAGGGGGTCTCCGGACAGCCGGACTATATCCTTTGGCCGGACTGTTAGACTATGAAGATACAAGATTGAAGACTTCGTCTCGTGTCCGGATGGGACTCTCCTTGGCGTGGAAGGCAAGCCAGGCAGTATGGATATGGATATCTCCTCCTTTGTAACCGACCTTGTGTAACCCTAACCCTCTCTGGTGTCTATATAAACCGAAGGGTTTTAGTCCGTAGGACACAACAATAACATACTATCATACCATAGGCTAGCTTCTAGGGTTTAGCCTCTCTGATCTCGTGGTAGATCTACTCTTGTACTACCCATATCATCAATATTAATGAAGCAGGACGTAGGGTTTTACCTCCATCAAGAGGGCCCGAACCTGGGTAAAACATCGTGTTCCCTGCCTCCTGTTACCATCCTCCTTAGACGCACAGTTCGGGACCCCCTACCCGAGATCCGCCGGTTTTGACACCGACATTGGTGCTTTCATTGAGAGTTCCTATATGTCGTCGCCGTTAGGCTTGATGGCTCCTTCTATCATTGATAGCGATGTAGTCCAGGGTGATACTTTTCTCCCCGGACAGATCTTTGTGTTCGGCGGCTTCGCACTGCGGGCCAACTCGCTTGGCCATCTGGAGCAGATCGAAAGTTACGCCCCTGGCCACCAGGTCAGGTTTGGAAGCTTAAACTACACGGTCGATATCCGCGGAGACTTGATCTTCGGCAGATTCGAGCCTCTGCCTTGTGCGTCACGCGATCACGATGAGTACGATTCAGCTCTACCATCAGACAGTGTTCAGGAGATCACACCGGCAGCCGCTCCGACCCTCAATTCGGAGCAAGTTGCGCCATCCATGGACGGGTGGATGGACCCCACCACAGAGGCCCTACCCTCAATGGCGATCGAGACGAATATCGACCTTACCTTTCACGAGAGCCGTGTTGTTAAACTGCCAGATACTTCTTCGGCCACGGACTCCGAACCGCCTGCGCCCGTTCCTATCGTATCTGGGGCGCCGATCATGGAGTTTACCTTCGCGGACACCTTTCAACACTCGCCCTTTGGCGACATACTGAATTCATTAAAGTCTCTCTCCTTGTCAGGAGAGTCCTAGCCGAACTATGTCCAGCAGGATTGGGATGCGGATGACGAAGAAATTCGCCGCCCACCCACAACCCACTTAGTCGCCACTATCGATGATTTAACCGACATGCTCAACTCCGACTCCGAAGACATCGACGGTATGGACAACGATGCCGGAGACGAACAGGAACCACCGCCCACAGGGCACTGGACTCCCACTTCATCACATGACGTATACATGGTGGACACACCAAAAGAAGACGACAATGAGGAACGGAAGGACGCAACGAAGGGTTGCCCCCTTGAGAAGCAGTCTAAGCGGCGGCGTAAGCGCCGCTCCAAATCCCGCCTCGGCAGAAACAACGATCATATAGACCTAGCGTTAGAGCAGGGTGAACCATTGCCGGACCACGGCAACACGGAGAATCAAACCAAACAACCCGACTCTGTCAAAGATAATAGTCCGGACGACATCACACCGGACAGACACCCGGAGCAATAGAATGCCCATCAAAGGCTCGTTTCCACCGCGAGGAGTCTACAAAAGCAGAAGCAAGGCTCAAGGCTGCGCAAGACACACTCAGAATTAGATGGAGTAAAGTGCTCAACACAGCAGCAAAGTATGGCGGTAGTCACCCCACCAAGAGCTATCCGAAGCGGAAGTTGCTACCTGAATTTGATGAGGAGGCCTTAGATCCCCCGCAACCAAAAACTAAAACGGCCATCTAGCCGGATAGACGACCTCATGGCCAACATAGAGCGGCAAACAACGCCACACATAAGCCAATACGCGATCCACGCGAGGGCTCGCATCAAAAGGACGGTGCAACCAGATCCATCTATGGACCACGCAAACGCGCTCCAGCATACAATGCAACACAACAAACATCCGAACAACGCGGTACACCTAGATACAGGGGTGCCGCACACCCCCTATGTTTCACCGACGAGGTGCTGGACCATGAATTTCTAGAGGGATTCAAACCTGTAAACATAGAGGCATACGACAGAACAACAGACCCTGGGGTCTGGATTGAGGACTATATCCTCCATATCCATATGGCTCGAGGAGATGATCTCCACGCCATCAAGTATTTACCCCTCAAGCTTAAAGGGCCAGCTCGACACTAGCTTAAAAGCCTCCGCGAAAGCTCCATTGGAAGCTGGGAAGAGCTCAAAGACGCTTTTCGGGCAAATTTTCAAGGGACTTATGTCCGACCTCCGGACGCGGACGATTTGAGTCATATAACTCAACTGCCCGGAGAGTCTGCCCGAAAGCTTTGGAACATGTTTCTTACTAAAAAGAACCAAATAGTCGACTGTCCGAACGCCGAAGCCTTGGCAGCTTTTAAGCATAGCATCCGCAACGAATGGCTTGCCAGACACCTCGGCCAAGAAAAGCCGAGAACAATGGTAGCATTAACAAGCCTCATGACTCGCTTTTGCGTGGGTGAGGATAGCTGGCTAGCCAGATGCAGCACCAGCGACCCCAGTACATCCGAAGTTAGAGATGGAAACGGGAAATCACAGCGCAGTAAAAATAATAAGTGCCAGAATAAAGAAGACAACCCGAAGAGCACGGCAGTTAACACCGGATTCAGAAGCTCTCGGCCAGGTCAGCAAAAGCCGCCCTCTAAAGGCACCAGAGATGAACTATCCAGCCTAAACAAAATTCTGGACCAAATATGTCAGATCCATAGCACCCTTGGTAAACCCGCTAACCATACCCACAGAGACTGTTGGGTCTTCAAGCAGACCGGCAAGCTCAATGCCGTACACAAGGGGGAGGATACACCAAGCGAAGACAAGGATGAGCCTCTCAAGCAAGACACTGGGGAACAAAAGAAATTTCCACCAGAAATCAAAACAGTAAACGTGTTACACATGATCAAGGGGAGAAACAAAGCGGCACTCCCAGAGAAATATGCCCAAGGGCCTATCACCGCGGAGTCCTGCCACTGGTCGTCTCAACTGATCACTTTTGGCCATCGGGATTACTCAGCAAGTATCCGGCGTGCAGGATGGGCTGCCTTGGTATTAGACCCAATAATTGAGGGATACCACTTCACACAAGTCCTGATGGACGGTGGCAGCAGTCTAAACCTGATATATCAGGACACAATCCGCAAAATGGGGATAGACCCAACGAAAATTCGCCACAACAATACTACCTTTAAAGGAGTAATGCCAGGCCCAGGGGCTCATTGCATGGGCTCCCTGCTACTAGAGGTTATATTTGGCGTCCCCGATAACCTCCGTAGCGAAAATTTAACCTTCCACATTGCTCCGTTCCAAAGTGGCTATCAAGCACTGCTTGGACGCAAAGCTTTCACTCGCTTTAATGCAATACCGCATTACGCTTCCCTCACGCTTAAGATGCCCGGTCCACGTGGCATCATTATAGTGAATGGAAATATTGAGCGATCCTGGCGCACCGAAGAGAGTGTGACTGCCTTGGCAGCCGCACACTAAAAATGGCCTCACCAACTAAAGCATTTGATAGGTCATCAAGACCACGGACATGGTTAGACGAGTCCGGCGCAGCTACATGTAATTCATACAGGTTTGATGGCCACACCCCTATTACAAATACAAGGGGCTCAACGCGCGCAGACAAGTGGCAATTTTTACTCATCTTGAATTGTACATGGTTTCTTTAAACCTACCTTTTTGCACGACAACTTTTCACCTAAGTTTCTCTCTTTTACACATGACCATCATGCTACACCCGTCCAGGATACGGCACAACACAGACACAGGCGCAGACGTGCAGCAGGGACCCGTTCCAAGGATTCTTTTTAGATTAAGACCCTGCATAAACCTTTTTTACTGTCTCTTGTTGATACACATCCCTAGGATTCTCAGTACAATTGAGAAGGATGCTGGCGTATTGGCATGTGGCCATGTCAGAATAATGCGCGTAGCTGGACACCAAGGGCTTCTTACAAAGGGCACTGTTTAGGCCCGGTTTATACCATAAAGACCGAATACCTTAGGGAGTGTTCAGCGTCGCGGGTTTGGCCTTATATGCATCAGCTCCGAATCATGTCTTTGGTCAAATGTTGGGTTTGCCCGGCTCCTGTGTTTTTCTGCCTTACGTTCTGCTCTATCGGCTAAGGCGGCACCAGGAGAACTACTGCGATTGTTCCGCGGTTCATTCCGGACGAGCACCTCAGTAGAGAAAGCCGAAAACTGACTATCATGATATAGCGTGAGACTGGTCAACCACTCTATGACCTATCGGAATGTTAGAATTCCTCCGCCTTAACGAAGGGCCGTTTCCCGGCCATGCATGTACGCACCCCGAATTCGGGAGAGTGCGAAGCCACCAGGGGCTATATAGTAGCCCCATTGTCAAACTCCTACGGCTATGTGAAAGTGTTAAAGCATTATAGTCCGGTTGCCTAGTTCGCTGCGCCATCACCTCCTTATTAGGACCAAGACGTTGGATTAAGTGTGAATACGCGTCTTCTGCGAACACCCCCGCATTATATGCATGGGGGCTGAAGCCGACGACTGCAATCTTTCAGGTTATACACATGTATACATAAACGGCCGCACAGGAGGCATCATATTACTTTCGGGCAAAAGTATAAATATAGCCTTAATAAATTTCATAAAAACATTATGTTTACAATGGGAATACATGTCACTCAAACATAATATTCTTCGAGCACTGGGCCTCTATCAAACGAGCGCCCTCAAGAACTTCTTCGAAATAGTGCTCGGCAGCCACTCGGCCTATGGCCGAACCCTGCACCGCAACAGTGGTAGCATCCATCTCCGCCCAGTATGCTTTGACACGGGCAAGGGCCATCCGCGAGCCCTCTATACACGCCGACCTCTTCATCACATTGATGCCCGACACAACTCCAAGGAACTGCTGCACTAAGCTAAAATAGCTGTTCGGCTTCGGTTTTTCCGGCCACAGATGATCTACGACGGACCTCATGGCGAGTCCGGACAACCTGTTGAGTTCAGCCCATTCGGCTAGCTGATCAGTCAATGGAAGCGGACGCTCTGGAATGTTAAACTGCGACCAGAACAGCTTGTCCACTTCACGATCTGTTTGATCTCAGAAGTTTTCGGTCGCATCGACAGCACTAGCTGCCAAGTCCAAATATGCGTCTGCCGAACTCCACAGCCGATCCAGAGGGGCATACCGCAGATCTCTGAACTTCCTCCGCAGCAAAAAGGGCTTCCCAGCCGCAATATCCCCGGCTTCACGCAGCTCTTCCTTCTTTGCCCTCATAGCAGAGCGGGTGTCTTTGGTCGCCACCGCGGCCTTTTCAAGGTCCGTCGCATTCGCTCGGTTTTCTTCTTCAAGGAGCTGGTAGCGGTCGGCAGTGTCTTTTAACTTTACAGCCATCTTGGCCATTTTATCTTTGCTCTCGCAATGTGCAGCCTTTTCGGCTCTTAACTCTTCGGCCGCCTTTAAAGCGGCCGCATTACTAATTCTTGCTTGTTCCTTGGCTCGGGCAAGTTCCGCCCGAAGGGCCTCCATGGTGGCATCTCCATCTGCAGTCACAACATATTAAAGATACTGGCGTTACGCTGCTCTTACTATGTGACATTCACCAGAAAATATTACTTACCCTATGCCTCGTCAAGCCGCTTGTTAACAAGCTTGATGTCGGCATCTGCCGCATCCAGTTGCCGCTTTAGCTCGGCAAACTCATTAGTCCGGCTAGCCACCGGAGCTTCCATCACCTGCACATAAAGGCGGTTTGGTTATTACCTGGGATTACGATCCTCTGTTCACCGCCGTTCTTGACGACAACCAGAGTCTCAGGGGCTACTATCTACACAGGGCACACCTAAAAATGTGCGGTACTATCAAAAAGTATATCATTTCATGTACCTCAAAGCCCGTCAGTAGACTCATAAAAGCTTCATCCAATCCGCTTTCGGCAGACGAAATTCTTTCCATCACTGTACCCATCAACGTACGGTGTCCTTCTGAGATGGCCGCTTGCTCCAACAGTTCCCTCAGTACGTCCGACCGCATACCATACGGTGCCGGACTCTTTTGTTTGCTCTCTTCAAGAGCCGGACGCTGGGGACTTTGGGTGACTATAGGCTTATCTTCTGGCCTCACCGGATCCGGAGAGGCCCTCCGTGACGACACTTCAAGGTCGCCCGCTTCTTGAACGGGGGAGTCTAGGGGAGGCGTTTCGCTCTCCATCATCTCCGGAAGAAGATCCCCCGAAGACGAGCTCTGCTGAGAAGGGCTAAGATCCGAACTGCAAGATAAATGCTTCGGTTATTTTCCTCAGAGGTAAGGTAGTATATCTCCACTATTAAAGTACTTTTTGATTACTTATAGCTCGTTGGAGGGCTGATCCTCGCGCGGACTTTGTGCGGCAAGAGCACCCTCCAAGGTAGGACCCTCTGGTGGAGACTTCTTCTCCCATTTGGAAGCCTTGGTTTCCGGATCTTCAGAGGCAGTCCTCTTCTTTCCCCAAAGCGAGAGAAGGTCAGATTCTTCCCCTTGGTTATCCTCCTTCACGGAGGCGCTCATTCCCTCGGTTGGAATTGGTAGCAATGGGGGCCCGCTTCCGACCTCATTATTCCCCCCCTTTTTCTTCCTTTGAGGGCTCCGGGCCAGGTGCTAGCTCGAGCATCTTTTCCAGTACCGGATTCTCCAAACCCTCGGGAAGGGGGGCCGAACACCGAATCATCTTCGCCCTTGTTAGCCAGTCCTGGTCAAAGAGAGATTTCTCAGAATGACGTCATGGTAAATGAAAGACGGTGTGTTCGGCTAAAGGATTACTTACTTGGTCGGCGGTACGGTTGCTGCTCAGGCCCATGTCCTCGGTTGTATTCGGACACTCTATTTGGGGTCCGAAGAATGATTTGTACATCTCCTCGTGCGTCAGGCCAAGGAAATTCTGAATGGTGCGCGGCCCTTCTGGGTTGAACTCCCACATGTGGAGGGGCTGGTGCTTGCAAGGCTGGACTCAACGAACCAGCATGACTTGCACCACCATAACCAGACTGAAATCTCCATTGAAGAGATCTTGAATGCGGCTTTGCAGTATAGGCACGTCCTTGGCTGGACCCCAGCTCAGCCCTTTGCTAGTCCATGACATCAGTTGTGGTGGAGGGCCCGAGCAGAAAGTAGGGGCAGCCGCCCACTTGGCACTTCTGGAAGCTGTGATGTAAAACCACTCCCGCTGCCATAATCCGGACACCTCTGGAATGGAACCCTTTGGCCATGGAGCTCCAGCGATCTTGCTTATTAAAGCACCTCCGCAGGCTACATGCTGCCCCTCGACCATCTTCGGCTTCACGTCAAAGGTCTTGAGCCACAGGCTCAAGTGAGGGGTAATGCGGAGGAAGGCCTCACATACGACAATAAATGTCGAGATGTGGAGAAAGGAGTCCGGGGCTAGATCGTGGAAATCTAGCTCGTAATAGAACATCAAACCCCTAACGAAGGGATCCAGAGTGAGGCTTAGACCTCGGAGGAAGTGGGAGATGAACACAACGTTCTCGTTGGGTTCGGGAGTAGGGACGACCTGCCCTCGGGCAGGCAGCCGATGCGAAACCTCGGCGGTCAGGTATCTGGCCTCCCTCAACTTTTTGATATCCTCTTCCGTGACGGAGGAGGGCATCCACCGGCCTTGAAGGCTAGATCCGAACATGATTGAAGGTCCGAAGCACCTGTCCTAGGCTTTGGGTGTTAGAACTCGAGGTGGGGGAAGGATTCGATTGAGCACGGGAGGGAAAAAAGTAAAGGCCTTGTCCCTTTATAAAGAGGGTGAATATCAAGTGTCCTCTCCGTAGCCGTTTGGGACTTGCCTATAATCTAGGAGTCCTAGACACGGTTGGGTTACCCACGACCGTATTGATGAGAATCCCGTAATTAGGGGAACACGATCTCTGCTTTTACAAGACGTGTCAAGAAACCGCCTCGCGTTATGTGTGGAGCTGGTTGAAGAAAAACGGTTCGAGTAATCACCGAGCCATGGCATGATGTCATGTTGCCAAAACATGTCAGCAGATTAAGATTTGTGGAAATATTATTCTCTCTCTGGTGGTATGTGGAACTTATTTTGCAGGGTCAGACACTGTCCTTGTACTCAAATTCTTCCGTGGTGTATTCGGAGGAGGAACCCGCCTTGCAATGCCGAAGACAATACTGCACGCCGGACTCATCGTCATTGAAGCCTGGTTCAGGGGCTACTGAGGGAGTCCTAGATTAGGGTGTCTCCAGATAGTTGGACTATATCCTTTGGCCAGACTGTTAGACTATGAAGATACAAGATTGAAGACTTCGTCTCGTGTCCGGATGGGACTCTCCTCGGCGTGGAAGGCAAGCCAGGCAGTATGGATATGGATATCTCCTCCTTTGTAACCGACCTTGTGTAACCCTAAAGCTCTCCGGTGTCTATATAAACCGGAGGGTTTTAGTCCGTAGGACACAACAATAACATACAATCATACCATAGTCTAGCTTCTAGGGTTTAGCCTCTCTGATCTCGTGGTAGATCTACTCTTGTACTACCCATATCATCAATATTAATCAAGCAGGACGTAGGGTTTTACCTCCATCAAGAGGGCCCGAACCTGGGTAAAACATCGTGTTCCCTGCCTCCTGTTACCATCTGACTTAGATGCACAGTTCGGGACCCCCTACCCGAGATCCGCCGGTTTTAACACCGACAAAGACCTCATATGAACTTCTCACTAACAAGAAACCCAATGTGAGTTATTTCAAAGTCTTCGGTGCCAAATGTTGGATTAGAGATCCTCATCACAATTCTAAATTCGCACCGAAAGCACATGAAGGTTTTATGCTTGGTTATGGAAAGGACTCGCACACCTACAGAATCTTCGACACCTATCACCACAAGGTTGTTGAAACTGTAGATGTGCGGTTCGATGAAACTAACGGCTCGCAAAGAGAGCACCTACCTCCTATGCTAGATGAAATACCACCTGAGGAATCCATTAAGTTCAAGGACACTGAGGATGTCATTCCTACCGAAGAATCTACTGAAAAAGTCATTCCTGATCGTGAAGAACATCATGCTGGTGCACCTGAGGAAAATGGCTCTGAAGAAAATGTTGAGCCCCCTCAACGTCGTCAACCAGCTCATCCTCGCGTTGCTAATGAAGTGCAGATTGAGAGAATCATCAATGACATCAAAGCACCAGGTCCTCTCACACGCTCAAAAGCTTTGCATTGGTCTAACTTCTATGGGCACTTCGCTTTTGTCTCTATCACAGATCCCACCAAAGTAGATGAGGCATTTCTGCAGCCTGAGTGGATTCAAGCGATGCAAGAGGAATTACATCAATTTGAGCTCAACAATGTCTGGGAACTTGTCAAGCGACCAGACCCTCGCAAGCACAATATCATCGGCACCAAATGGATCTACCGTAATAAGCAAGATGAAAATGGCCTTGTGGTGACGAATAAGGCACGACTTGTAGCTCAAGGCCACACACATGTTGAAGGAATTAATTTCGATGAAATTTTTGCACCTGTTGCTAGACTTGAGGCTATTCGCATATTGCTTGCTTATGATAACCATCATAATATCATCTTATATCAAATGGATGTGAAAAGTGCATTCCTCAATGGTAAGCTTGAGGAAGAAGTATATGTTGCTCAACCCCTAGGTTTTGAAGATCCAAAGCATCCTCACAAAGTCTTCAGACTCAATAAGGCCCTCTATGGCCTCAAGCAGGCCCCTCAGGAGTGGTATGATACTTTGAAGGAATTTCTCATGAAGAAAGGATTCAAAGCCGGTTCACTTGACCCAACTCTTTTCACCAAAACCTATGATGATGAATTATCTGTGTGCCAAATCTATGTTGATGATATTATCTTTGGCTGTACTAACCAACGTTACACTGACAAATTTTCCTATATGATGAGTGAGGAATATTAAATGTCTATGATGGGAGAATTGAAATTCTTCTTGGGTCTTCAAATTAGTCAACAACACAATGGCATCTTCATATCTTAGGAGAAATACCTCAAGTATGTATTGAGGAAATTCGGCATGCAAGATTGCAAAGGCGTCAAAATCCCCATGCCCACAAATCGCCATCTATGCACTGATGAAAATGGTACTAACTTCGATCAAAAGGTATACCGCTCCATGATTGGTTCTCTATTGTACCTATGTGCATCTAGGCCAGATATTATGCTTAGTGCTTGCATGTGTGCCCGTTTTCAAGCTACACCGAAGGAATCACACCATAAGGTTGTGAAGCATATTCTTCGATATCTAGCTCACACACCAACACTTGGATTATGGTATCCCAAGGTGTGACGCCCGGATAATTAAGCTACAGTGATCCCCCGCTAATGATGCCACGTCACCTCGGTTACTGTTGATAAACCCTAGATAATTCAAAACCGAAACAAGTTCAAAATTTAATTACAGGAAAACAATAAAACTTTTCAAACATTAAAATAAAAATGTTCGGTTTGTACTAAATATTACATAGATAATTATGGTGTAGAAGATACAGTTTTATAAAATGCATAAATATTTTAAATTGAATTAAAATAGAAAGGAAAAGAAATAAAAGAAAAATAAAATACAAAAGAGAAAACAAAACAAAACAAAACAAAACAAGAAAAAAAGAATACAAGTCCCCCTTGGCCCACCTGGGCCTCGGCCCAACTGGCCGGCCCACTCGGACTGAGCCACCCCACTACCTAACCCCCCTCTCCCCCCGTGACCTAGCCCACTCCCCACTTCCCCCCACCCCACACGTCTCCCTCTTCCCGCGATCCAGATCGGATCGGGGATGGCCTCGTGGCCCTCGCCTGGAGCCGCCTCGCCGGCCGCCGTCCTCGTCCCCGACGAGCCCCTCCTCGCACCCCTCTCCTCCCCTAGATCGAGGTCGGCGACGCAGCACCCCGACCCCATCGCCGCTCGTCCTCGACCGCATCCGAGGCCACCACACCACCCGATGCCGATGCCGGCGCCCGGAGCTCCCCCCCACCGGACTGCATCCTCCTCCCCGCCGGCCTGCATCCCCTACGCCGCTCGTCACCGTCCTCCTCCTCAACCCCCGCTGTCCCGTCCCTATGAATCCCGGTGAGGCCACGGCTTCGTCCTCCTCCTTCCCTGCTTATGCTCGAGGCCGACCGTGCGCACGCGCACCAGCGCATCGGCCACACTGTCGCCCCTTGCCATTCTTGGCTGTGCCCCGCCACGAGGTGCAGCAGCAGCTGCTGTGCTGCGGCGGTGCGGCCACCACCACTGCAGCGCCCCATCGCCGGTGGCCTCGCCCCTCTGCGCCGCCTGCCCCCTGCTGCTCCGGCCGGAGCCCCATGGCCCTGTACCTCGCCACGCCTAGTCTCCGCCCTCTCATCCTCCCACGGCCGCGCCACCGCGCCACTGGCCGCAGCAGCGCCACCCCTCGCCTCTGCCCGCCGTGGCCCCGGCTAGCCGCGCCGGCGTGCCCCGCCGTCGGTGCCCCGGTGGCTTCGTCTTGCCCTGCGGGCGAGTGCCAGCTCGGGTGCGCCTGCACCCGGCGCCCGACGCCTATGAACCCACGCCCGCTATGGCCCCTCTAGGCCACTGACATGGGGGCCCCGCCCACAGAACAAAAAAATAAAAGAAAGAAAGAATTTTAAAAATAATAAAATAAATATATTAAATAATCAATTAATTAAATTAATTAATCCTGATTAGATTAGCCTAATTAACTAGTTAACCTAATTAACTGTGATTAATTAACTAGCAGCGAATGACATGCAGGACCCACACGTCAGTTTGACCCAGTCAACACCCTGTTGACTGCTGACGTCATGCTGACGTCATGATGACGCCAGCGTACACTATTCTGGATAATGTTAATTCAATTAATAATTAATAATTTAGAAAATGATTTAAAACTTTAATAATTAGTAGAAAATAAACCGTAGCTCCGATGGAAAAACTTTCAACATGAAAGTTGCTCAGAACGACGAGACAAACCCGGTTACGCAGCCCGTTCGTTCGCCACGCATCCCTAGCATAGCAAACTCGCAAGTTTCCTCCTCCGGCTCCTCTGCCCGAAAACGCGAAACACCGGGGATACTTTCCCGGATGTTCCCCCCCTTCACCGGTATCACCTCATACCGCGTTAGGGCACCTCTAGCACCGATACTTATCATGTCATGCATCGCTATGCATCTGCTTGCTTAAATATTTATTGTTTCTTCCCCCTCTTCTCTCGCTAGACACTGAGACCGACGCCGCTGCTACCCAGTACGACTACGGAGTTGACGACCCCTCTCTCTTGCCAGAGCAACCAGGCAAGCCCCCCCTTTGATCACCAGATATCGCCTACTCTTATCTATATTGCTTGCATTAGAGTAGTGTAGCATGTTACTGCTTTCCGTTATTCCTATCCTGATGCATAGCCTGTCCTTGCTACTACTGTTGTTACCATTACCTGCTATCCTACTGCTTAGTATAGGATGCTAGTGTTCCATCATTGGCCCTACACTCTTGTCTGTCTGCCATGCTATACTACTGGGCCGTGATCACTTCGGGAGGTGGTCACGGGCATATACTATATACTTTACATAGTTACATTACCTGTGGTACTGTTCAGAGTTGGGGGCTGAAGGGGCAGGTGGCTCCATCCCGGTAGAGGTGGGCCTGGGTTCCGACGGCCCCCGACTATTACTTTGTGGCGGAGCGATAGGGTAGGTTGAGACCACCTAGGAGAGAGGTGGGCCTGGCCCTGGTCGGTGTTCGCATATACATAACATGCTTAACGAGATCTTGGTATTTGATCTGAGTCTGGCTACTGGCCTATACGCACTAACCATCTACGCGGGGACAGTTATGGGCACTCGACGTCGTGGTATCAGTCGAAGCCTTCGTGACGTCAGCGACTGAGTGGCGCGCGCCGGGTTGGACCGCATAATGCAACTTCCTTTGTAATGGAGGTTGCTAGGTCTGCTCTCCGGCCGCGTACGCAACGTGCAGGTGTGCAATGGGCGATGGGCCCAGACCCCTGCGCCATAGGATTTAGACCGGCGTGCTGACCTCTCTGTTGTGCCTAGGTAGGGCTGCGACGTGTTGATCTTCCGAGGCCGGGCATGACCGAGGAAAGTGTGTCCGGCCAAATGGGATCGAGCGTGTTGGGTTATGTGGTGCACCCCTGCAGGGAAGTTAATCTATTCGAATAGCCGTGATCTTCGGTAACAGGACGACTTGGAGTTGTACCATGACCTTATGACAACTAGAACCGGATACTTAATAAAACACACCCTTACAAGTGCCAGATACAACCGGTGATCGCTCTCTCACAGGGCGACGAGGGGAGGATCATCGGTTAGGATTATGCTATATGATGCTACTTGGAGGTCTTCAGTCTACTCTCTTCTACATGCTGCAAGACGGAGGCTGCCAGAAGCGTAGTCTTCGAAAGGATTAGCTATCCCCCTCTTATTCTGGCTTTCTGTAGTTCAGTCCACCGATATGGCCCTTTTACACATTTACCCATGCATATGTAGTGTAGCTCCTTGCTTGCGAGTACTTTGGATGAGTACTCACGGTTGCTTTCTCCCTCTTTTCCCCCTATCCCTTCTACCTGGTTGTCGCAACCAGATGTTGGAGCCTAGGATCCAGATGCCACCGTCGACGGTGACTCCTACTACACCGGAGGTGCCTACTACTATGTGCTGCCCGCTGATGACGACCAGGAGTAGTTTAGGAGGATCCCAGGCAGGAGGCCTGCGCCTCTTTCGATCTGTATCCCTGTTTGTGCTAGCCTTCTTAAGGCAAACTTGTTTAACTTATGTCTGTACTCAGATATTGTTGCTTCCGCTGACTCTTCTATGATCGAGCTCTTGTATTCGAGCCTTCGAGGCCCCTGGCTTGTAATATGATGCTTGTATGACTTATTTTATTTGTAGAGTTGTGTTGTGATATCTTCCCGTGAGTCCCTGATCTTGATCGTACACGTTTGCGTGTATGATTAGTGTACGGTCAAATCGGGGGCGTCACAAGTTGGTATTAGAGCCGACTGCCTGTAGGAATCCCCCTTTCCAACTCCTTGGCCGAAGTCGAGTCTAGACATTGCAAAACTTTTACTAACATGGCTGTGTGTCTTACGGGCACACGTCGCCATTGGGTGGTATTAGGATCTTTTACTCCTCGATCCTTACTCTGGGACTCTGAGCTCTCTTCTATTCGAGTTAAATGATTTTGCTAAAAACAAAACTAACTTCAGGTTCTCGAAAGTACTTTCTCCCGGAGAGCCCCTCACTTCAGATGATCGCCTGCTGCACTTGAAGAATCCGAAGATACTCTCTGATGTTCTCTAGAGACTTTATGGCGTCGCTTTTGCAATTCCCCTTCATCGATAAACCCCTATGGATAACCACGTATACTCGCCATTCATACAATGCTTCCCAGTTGGTCTTGTTATTACAAGATACCCCGAAATACTCGTCATTGTTTCGATAATCCTTTGGGCTTACTGCCTTGCTGTTCTTTGTCACATGAATACCCCTATGGATAATTCTCGCACTTATCGAGTATCCGCTCATCCCCCAGTTGTTCATGTATTTCACAAAAGTCTTTGAAAAATATTCAATCCTCCGAAAATCCTTAGCAGCTTTATTGCTCTGCAAATACTTGTCTACTTGCATTATGGATGCTTCCCAAATATCTGGCAATATTCACTAGTATCTTTTGACACCGTCATTTTGATCCTATTGATTCAACATGTGTGCGAATGCACACAATCATCTATCAACCCATCTAAATTATCTTTCCGGCTCAGACATCATTTTTGAACATGAGCTGGTTCTCGACCAAACTATTTATTGTCAATTATGCCTCTGGTTTATCGAACTTATCCATTCTTGATCAGAGCGTCTGCTTCTGATCCTTTGTTTTGGAAATCATAATTCCTTTGTTATCTAAGCATCGAATTATTCAGGTGTTCTATAATATGATGCCCGTGCATTCTTCTTCCTCTGGTTGAGTACCGATGCTCACATCAGATCCCTTGTGGACCATCGGTTCCTTTGTTGGATTTTATCCGATAGTGTCCTTCATACTGAATAACCTTGAGAGCCTTTCCATGGGTATATAATGCCTTTGGTAAATTGTATCATGTGCTTTTGAACAATGCTCTACTTTCGAGCTTGTATTATTTACCCCGAAGTTTGTGGTATATGTTCCTAAGATGCCCTGATGGGTTGAACCTATGCCTTCCTTAATATGTGTGAACTCAGAAGTTTTCACGGGTCATACTCATCTGGTATTTCACCAGGTAAAACTTTCAACACTAATGCCATTATCGAAACAAGAAGTGAATGTAAGGTTATGCTTTGGAGAAGTGGGAGTCGACCTTGAACTTTGTGTTCATGCCCATGGACCCGAGGTGGAACTTATCATGGAAGCTTCTCGTAGTAATAATAATCCCCTTCTTATAACTTCTTCTCGTATCTATGCTTGGTCTTTTGCGACCGTGGTTTCGACCAAATTTTTCTTCTTTGATCCCATTTCTTGGACAAGTTTAAGTGCTTGCCTTCTGCAAATGATTTCACTTGTCCAACCCCTATCCCGCTCTACCCTTGAGTATATCCTCTGGTACCGCGAGGATATCATGGAACATCATAACTTCTTATGGGTTCTTCATCAATTGTTATTACTCACCAGGTCCAATTGTTCTTAGGTTCTGGGTTGTTGTCAACCGAGGACACCGACTAGTGAAATTATTCCGCACTACAAATCAAATACCCCTAGTATTTTTACTGGGAAATTCTGAATTCAATCTGGTCATTCCTAGACTATCGGCTGCATCCTGGTCTTGCTATCTTCGACTGTGCTACCTCGTCCTTCTCTGGTGCACGAGTTCTTAAGTGTGTGAGCACGACTTACATCGAGATTTCAACATCATGTTGCTTGTCTTGAAAGGCAACTTTGGTTCTGAGTATACATCATCATATCATTTGGTCCGACAAGTGATATTTCCTTGTTCACATAATTGTGGGAATCCATCCTTTGGAAATCTCGATGATTTGTTGCTGAGCCCATCAGCCACCTCCTCATCCTCTCCTTGGTTTACTGATGAACTCTTGTTTCAGAGCTCACTTCCATAGATCATTTTTGAGAATCTCACAAATGTCATCTCGTCAATTTGTGTTGCACCTTTCTTCTCAAGCATTCTGAGTCTGAGTTATCCTGACGCCAATCAGATCTGAATCTCGGTCAGATATGATGATTGGAACATATTCCCAAGAGTTATAACAATGGTCTTTATGTGACCCGGTGAGGTGATGTCGTGCCTAGCACACCTGGCTGGAGGGCCTATTGTTATAGTTCTTCCTTTTAGCAATGTTAACCATTCTTCCATGAGGAAATTGAAAGACTTATTCTATAAGTTGTTCCTGATGAATCCCTTGAGTATCCAAAGTCTGACCTTTGCTTGAAGACCATGTCAATGCTATCCCAAGCATGTCTATGATACTTCGATTTTCAACAGGAACATTTGAAGCCCAATGCTAAATGTTTCCTGCTCAATTATCCAAACACCGTTGCATGGGTAATGTCATGAAATTTCTCTCCCCTTTCCTAAAGGGTTTTCTACATTATATCCTGTCATGGATATCATGCTCTGCTTGTCCTTGGGAAGGATATACCCCTGAAATATGTGTTTAAATGCATTTTCCTTCCCATTGTTTTGTTTAGCCTTTCTAGTAATCTACTTAACTGAGCAGTGATAATTCCCTGCTTATGTAAACACCTCGATGTACAACTTTGTCGGTAAGACCCTGTTTCTATTGTTGATGACATTCCGGTAACCACCGATGGATGAGAACTTTGCCTATTGGTCCGGCTCGTTGAACGAGCAAGAAAAATGGTTCTCTTCGTCCCTCGCTCTTGGTACCGATGCTGTTGTCGACATAACTAACAGACTAACCTCTAACATGCCTTGCCTACATGACCATGCAAGATGTCAACGCCCTTCCTAGTTTTAACCCACATGGTGGGCCCATAACCCACAGTTCCACAGGATCGAAACCTGACTCTCCTATACACCCTATTGTCGAAGTTAATCCTCGCGCTTGGCTTCCTATTTAATTCACGGGCCACCTTCCTAGTGCTCTATTCTGGTATCAGACGCAATACTTACTCTCGCTGCTCTAAAACCCTTTCTCACTCTGGTTCAGACTTCGAGCAACTATCTATCCACTTGGAACCTCTTATTGTACCTTCGTACCTTACCCTTGATGTATTCGATATGTTCAGGTCGAGAGATAATCTTACGTTCATTCATGGGTTAACCCCCAGATTGTTTCCCTCATAAGCATTCTGTCGTAGCCGAGCTGCCCCTTACCTATTCGTAAGTACGTTGGAGTTCCCGAGAAAAGGACGACATCACCATGATGACCTGAAGCAGAGAAATGAAGACGTCAATGTAATGGATCGACCTCTTCAAGAAGAGCAACCAAGGCTGAGAAAATTCGTTAGCATTTCGTAACCAGACCTTTCCCCCTTAGTTCCCCTCTTAAATCTCGGGACAAGATTTCTTGTAGTGGAGGAGAATTGTGACGCCCGGATAATTAAGCTATAGTGATCCCCCGCTAATGATGCCACGTCACCTCGGTTACTGTTGATAAACCCTAGATAATTCAAAACCGAAACAAGTTCAAAATTTAATTACAGGAAAACAATAAAACTTTTCAAACATTAAAATAAAAATGTTCGGTTTGTACTAAATATTACATAGATAATTATGGTGTAGAAGATACAGTTTTATAAAATGCATAAATATTTTAAATTGAATTAAAACAGAAAGGAAAAGAAATAAAAGAAAAATAAAATACAAAAGAGAAAACAAAACAAAACAAGAAAAAAAGAATACAAGTCCCCCTTGGCCCACCTGGGCCTCGGCCCAACTGGCCGGCCCACTCGGACCGAGCCACCCCACTACCTAACCCCCCTCTCCCCCCGTGACCTAGCCCACTCCCCACTCCCCCCCCCCCACTCCCCACATCTCCCTCTTCCCGCGATCCAGATCGGATCGGGGGTGGCCTCGTGGCCCTCGCCTGGAGCCGCCTCACCGGCCGCCGTCCTCGTCCCCGACGAGCCCCTCCTCGCACCCCTCTCCTCCCCTAGATCTAGGTCGGTGACGCAGCACCCCGACCCTATCCCCGCTCGTCCTCGACCGCATCCAAGGCCACCACACCACCCGATGCCGATGCCGGCGCCCGGAGCTCCCCCCTACCGGACTGCATCCTCCTCCCCGCCGGCCTGCATCCCCTACGCCGCTCGTCACTGTCCTCCTCCTCAACCCCCGTTGTCCCGTCCCTACGAATCCCGGTGAGGCCACGACTTCGTCCTCCTCCTTCCCTGCCTATGCTCGAGGCCGACCGTGCGCACGCGCACCACCGCGTCGGCCACACTGTCGCCCCTTGCCATTCTTGGCCGTGCCCCGCCACGAGGTGCAGCAGCAGCTGCTGTGCTGCGGCGGTGCGGCCACCACCACTGCAGCGCCCCGTCGCCGGTGGCCTTGCCCCTCTGCGCCGCCTCCCGTCACCGCCTGCCCCCTGCTGCTCCGGCCGGCGCCCCATGGCCCCGTGCGTCGCCACGCCCAGTCTCCGCCCTCTCCTCCTCCCACGGCCGCGCCACCGGGCCACTGGCCGCACCAGCGCCACCCCTCGCCTCTGCCCGCCGTGGCCCCGGCTGGCCGCGCCGGCGTGCCCCGCCGTCGGTGCCCCGGCGGCCTCGTCCTGCCCTGCGGGCGAGCGCCAGCTCAGGTGCGCCCGCACCCGACGCCCGACGCCTGTGAACCCACGCCCGCTATGGCCCCTCTAGGCCACTGACATGGGGGCCCCGCCCACAGAACAAAAAAAATAAAAGAAAGAAAGAATTTTAAAAATAATAAAAATAAAAATATTAAATAATCAATTAATTAAATTAATTAATCCTGATTAGATTATCCTAATTAACTAGTTAACCTAATTAACTGTGATTAATTAACTAGCATCGAATGACATGCAGGACCCACACGTCAGTTTGACCCAGTCAACGCCCTGTTGACTGCTGACGTCATGATTAATTCAATTAATAATTAATAAATTCGAAGATGATTTAAAACTTTAATAATTAGTAGAAAATAAACCATAGCTCCGATGGAAAAACTTTCAACATGAAAGTTGCTCAGAACGACGAGACAAACCCGGTTACGCAGCCCGTTCGTTCGCCACGCATCCCTAGCATAGCAAAGTCGCAAGTTTCCTCCTTCGGCTCCTCTGCCCGAAAACACAAAACACTGGGGATACTTTCCCGGATGTTCCCCCCCTTCACCGGTATCACCTCATACCGCGTTAGGGCACCTCTAGCACCGATACTTGTCATGTCATGCATCGCTATGCATCTGCTTGCTTAAATATTTATTGTTTCTCCCCCCTCTTCTCTCGCTAGACACCGAGACCGACGCCGCTGCTACCCAGTACGACTACGGAGTTGACGACCCCTCTCTCTTGCCAGAGCAACCAGGCAAGCCCCCCCTTTGACCACCAGATATCGCCTACTCTTCTCTATATTGCTTGCATTAGAGTAGTGTAGCATGTTACTGCTTTCCGTTATTCCTATCCTGATGCATAGCCTGTCCTTGCTACTACTGTTGTTACCATTACCTGCTATCCTACTTCTTAGTATAGGATGCTAGTGTTCCATCATTGGCCCTACACTCTTGTCCGTCTGCCATGCTATACTACTGGGTCGTGATCACTTCGGGAGGTGGTCACGGGCATATACTATATACTTTACATAGTTACATTACCTGTGGTACTGTTCGGAGTTGGGGGCTGAAGGGGCAGGTGGCTCCATCCCGATAGAGGTGGGCCTGGGTTCCCGATGGCCCCCGACTGTTACTTTGTGGCGGAGTGACAGGGCAGGTTGAGACCACCTAGGAGAGAGGTGGGCCTGGCCCTGGTCGGTGTTCGCGGATACATAACATGCTTAATGAGATCTTGGTATTTGATCTGAGTCTGGCTACTGGCCTATATGCACTAACCATCTACGCGGGGACAGTTATGGGCACTCGACGTCATGGTATCAGCCGAAGCCTTCATGACGTCAGCGACTGAGTGGCGCGCACCGGGTTGGACCGCGTAACGCAACTTCCTTTGTAATGGAGGTTGCTAGGTCTACTCTCCGGCCGCGTACGCAACGTGAAGGTGTGCAATGGGCGATGGGCCCAGACCCCTGCGGCATAGGATTTAGACCGGCGTGCTGACCTCTTTGTTGTGCCTAGGTAGGGCTGCGACGTGTTGATCTTCCGAGGCCGGGCATGACCCAGGAAAGTGTGTCCGGCCAAATGGGATCGAGCGTGTTGGGTTATGTGGTGCACCCCTGCAGGGAAGTTAATCTATTCGAATAGCCGTGATCTTCGGTAACAGGACGACTTGGAGTTGTACCTTGACCTTATCACAACTAGAACCGGATACTTAATAAAACACACCCTTACAAGTGCCAGATACAACCGGTGATCGCTCTCTCACAGGGCGACGAGGGGAGGATCATCGGTTAGGATTATGCTATACGATGCTACTTGGAGGTCTTCAGTCTACTCTCTTCTACCTGCTGCAAGACGGAGGCTGCCAGAAGCGTAGTCTTCGAAAGGATTAGCTATCCCCCTCTTATTCTGGCTTTCTGTAGTTCAGTCCATCGATATGGCCCTTTTACACATTTACCCATGCATATGTAGTGTAGCTCCTTGCTTGCGAGTACTTTGGATGAGTACTCACGGTTGCTTTCTCCCTCTTTTCCCCCTATCCCTTCTACCTGGTTGTCGCAACCAGATGTTGGAGCCCAGGATCCAGATGCCACCGTCGACGGCGACTCCTACTACACCGGAGGTGCCTACTACTACGTGCTGCCCGCTGATGACGACCAGGAGTAGTTTAGGAGGATCCCAGGCAGGAGGCCTGCGCCTCTTTCGATCTGTATCCCTGTTTGTGCTAGCCTTCTTAAGGCAAACTTGTTTAACTTATGTCTGTACTCAGATATTGTTGCTTCCGCTGACTCGTCTATGATCGAGCTCTTGTATTCGAGCCTTCGAGGCCCCTGGCTTGTAATATGATGCTTGTATGACTTATTTTATTTGTAGAGTTGTGTTGTGATATCTTCCCGTGAGTCCCTGATCTTGATCGTACACGTTTGCGTGTATGATTAGTGTACGGTCAAATCGGGGGCGTCACAAGTTGGTATCGGAGCCGACTGCCTGTAGGAATCCCCCTTTCCAACTCCTTGGCCGAAGTTGAGTCTAGACATTGCAAAACTTTTACTAACATGGCTGTGTCTCTTACGGGCACACGTCGCCATCGGGTGGTATTAGGATCTTTTACTCCTCGATCCTTACTCTGGGACTCTGAGCTCTCTTCTATTCGAGTTAAATGATTTTGCTAAAAACAAAACTAACTTTAGGTTCTCGAAAGTACTTTCTCCCGGAGAGCCCCTCACTTCAGATGATCGCCTGCTGCACTTGAAGAATCCGAAGATACTCTCTGATGTTCTCTAGAGACTTTATGGCGTCGCTTTTGCAATTCCCCTTCATCGATAAACCCCTATGGATAACCACGTATACTCGCAATTCATACAATGCTTCGCAGTTGGTCTTGTTATTACAAGATACCCCGAAATACTCGTCGTTGTTTCGATAATCCTTTGGGCTTACTGCCTTGCTGTTCTTTGTCACCTGAATACCCCTACGGATAATTCTCGCACTTACCGAGTATCCGCTCATCCCCCAGTTGTTCATGTATTTCACAAAAGTCTTTGAAAAATATTCAATCCTCCGAAAATCCTTAGCAGCTTTATTGCTCTACAAATACTTGTCTACTTGCATTATGGATGCTTCCCAAATATCTGGCAATATTCACTAGTATCTTTTGACACCGTCATTTTGATCCTATTGATTCAACATGTGTGCGAATGCACACAATCATCTATCAACCCTTCTAAATTATCTTTCCGGCTCAGACATCATTTTTGAACATGAGCTGGTTCTCGACCAAACTATTTATTGTCAATTATGCCTCTGGTCTATCGAACTTATCCATTCTTGATCAGAGCGTCTGCTTCTGATCCTTTGTTTTGGAAATCATAATTCCTTTGTTATCTAAGCATCGAATTATTCAGGTGTTCTATAATATGATGCCCGTTCATTCTTCTTCCTCTGGTTGAGTACCGATGCTCACATCAGATCCCTTGTGGACCATCGGTTCCTTTGTTGGATTTTATCCGACAGTGTCCTTCATACTGAATAACCTTGAGAGCCTTTCCATGGGTATATAATGCCTTTGGTAAATTGTATCATGTGCTTTTGAACAATGCTCTACTTTCGAGCTTGTATTATTTACCCCGAAGTTTGTGGTATATGTTCCTAAGATGCCCTGATGGGTTGAACCTATGCCTTCCTTAATATGTGTGAACTCGGAAGTTTTCACGGGTCATACTCATCTGGTATTTCACCAGGTAAAACTTTCAACACTAATGCCATTATCGAAACGAGAAGTGAATGTAAGGTTATGCTTTGGAGAAGTGGGAGTCGACCTTGAACTTTGTGTTCATGCCCATGGACCCAAGGTGGAACTTATCATGGAAGCTTCTCGTAGTAATAATAATCCCCTTCTTATAACTTCTTCTTGTATCTATGCTTGGTCTTTTGCGACCGTGGTTTCGACCAAAATTTTCTTCTTTGATCCCATTTCTTGGACAAGTTTAAGTGCTTGCCTTCTGCAAATGATTTCACTTGTCCAACCCCTATCCCGCTCTACCCTTGAGTATACCCTCTGGTACCGCGAGGATATCATGGAACATCATAACTTCTTATGGGTTCTTCATCAATTGTTATTACTCACCAGGCCCAATTGTTCTTAGGTTCTGGGTTGTTGTCAACCGAGGACACCGACTAGTGAAATTATTCTGCACTACAAATCAAATACCCCTAGTATTTTTACTGGGAAATTCTGAATTCAATCTGGTCATTCCTAGACTATCGGCTGCATCCTAGTCTTGCTATCTTTGACTGTGCTACCTCGTCCTTCTCTGGTGCACGAGTTCTTAAGTGTGTGAGCACGACTTACTTCGAGCTTTCAACATCATGTTGCTTGTCTTGAAAGGCAACTTTGGTTCTAAGTATACATCATCATATCATTTGGTCCGACAAATGATATTTCCTTGTTCACATAATTGTGGGAATCCATCCTTTGGAAATCTCGATGATTTGTTGCTGAGCCTATCAGCCACCTCCTCATCCTCTCCTTGGTTTACTGATGAACTCTTGTTTCAGAGCTCACTTCCATAGATCATTTTTGAGAATCTCACAAATGTCATCTCATCAATTTGTGTTGCACCTTTCTTCTCAAGCATTCTGAGTCTAAGTTATCGTGACACCAATCAGATCTGAATCTCGGTCAGATATGATGATTGGAACATATTCCCAAGAGTTATAACAATGGTCTTTATGTGACCCGGTGAGGTGATGTCGTGCCTAGCACACCTGGCTGGAGGGCCTATTGTTATAGTTCTTCCTTTTAGCAATGTTAACCATTCTTCCATGAGGAAATTGAAAGACTTATTCTATAAGTTGTTCCTGATGAATCCCTTGAGTATCCAAAGTCTGACCTTTGCTTGAAGACCATGTCAGTGCTATCCCGAAGCATGTCTATGATACTTCGATTTTCAACAGGAACATTTGAAGCCCAATGCTAAATGTTTCCTGCTCAATTATCCAAACACCGTTGCATGGGTAATGTCATGAAATTTCTCTCCCCTTTCCTAAAGGGTTTTCTACATTATATCCTGTCATGGATATCATGCTCTGCTTGTCCTTGGGAAGGATATACCCCTAAAATATGTGTTTAAACGCATTTTCCTTCCCATTGTTTTGTTTAGCCTTTCTAGTAATCTACTTAACTGAGCAGTGATAATTCCCTGCTTATGTAAACAGCTTGATGTACAACTTTGTTGGTAAGACCCTGTTTCTATTGTTGATGACATTCCGGTAACCACCGATGGATGAGAACTTTGCCTATTGGTCCGCCTCGTTGAACGAGCAAGAAAAATGGTTCTCTTCGTCCCTCGCTCTTGGTACCGATGCTGTTGTCGACATAACCGACAGACTAACCTCTAACATGCCTTGCCTACATGACCATGCAAGATGTCAACGCCCTTCCTAGTTTTAACCCACATGGTGGGCCCATAACCCACAGTTCCACAGGATCGAAACCTGACTCTCCTATACACCCTGTTGTCGAAGTTAATCCTCGCGCTTGGCTTCCTATTTAATTCATGGGCCACCTTCCTAGTGCTCTATTCTGGTATCAGACGCAATACTTACTCTCGCTGCTCTGAAACCCTTTCTCACTCTGGTTCAGACTTCGAGCAACTATCTATCCACTTGGAACCTCTTATTGTACCTTCGTACCTTACCCTTGATGTATTCGATATGTTCAGGTCGAGAGATAATCTTACGTTCATTCATGGGTTAACCCCCAGATTGTTTCCCTCATAAGCATTCTGTCGTAGCCGAGCTGCCCCTTACCTATTCGTAAGTACGTTGGAGTTCCCGAGAAAAGGACGACATCACCATGATGACCTGAAGCAGAGAAATGAAGACGTCAATGTAATGGATCGACCTCTTCAAGAAGAGCAACCAAGGCTGAGAAAATTCGTTAGCATTTCGTAACCAGACCTTTCCCCCTTAGTTCCCCTCTTAAATCTCGGGACAAGATTTCTTGTAGTGGAGGAGAATTGTGACGCCCGGATAATTAACTACAGTGATCCCCCGCTAATGATGCCACGTCACCTCGGTTACTGTTGATAAACCCTAGATAATTCAAAACCGAAACAAGTTCAAAATTTAATTACAGGAAAACAATAAAACTTTTCAAACATTAAAATAAGAATGTTCGGTTTGTACTAAATATTACATAGATAATTATGGTGTAGAAGATACAGTTTTATAAAATGCATAAATATTTTAAATTGAATTAAAACGGAAGGGAAAAGAAATAAAAGAAAAAGAAAATACAAAAGAGAAAACAAAACAAAACAAGAAAAAAAGAATACAAGTCCCCCTTGGCCCACCTGGGCCTCGGCCCAACTGGCCGGCCCACTCGGACCGAGCCACCCCACTACCTAACCCTCCTCTCCCCCCGTGACCTAGCCCACTCCCCACTTCCCCCCCACTCCCCATGTCTCCCTCTTCCCGCGATCCAGATCGGATCGGGGATGGCCTCGCAAGTTTCCTCCTCCGGCTCCTCTGCCCGAAAACGCGAAACACCGGGGATACTTTCCCGGATGTTCCCCCCCTTCACCGGTATCACCTCATACCGCGTTAGGGCACCTCTAGCACCGATACTTGTCATGTCATGCATCGCTATGCATCTGCTTGCTTAAATATTTACTGTTTCTTCCCCCTCTTCTCTCGCTAGACACCGAGACCGACGCCACTGCTACCCAGTACGACTACGGAGTTGACGACCCCTCTCTCTTACCAGAGCAACCAGGCAAGCCCCCCCTTTGATCACCAGATATCGCCTACTCTTCTCTATATTGCTTGCATTAGAGTAGTGTAGCATGTTACTGCTTTCCGTTATTCCTATCCCGATGCATAGCCTGTCCTTGCTACTATTGTTGTTACCATTACCTGCTATCCTACTGCTTAGTATAGGATGCTAGTGTTCCATCATTGGCCCTACACTCTTGTCCGTCTACCATGCTATACTACTGGGCCGTGATCACTTCGGGAGGTGGTCACGGGCATATACTATATACTTTACATAGTTACATTACCTGTGGTACTGTTCGGAGTTGGGGGCTGAAGGGGCAGGTGGCTCCATCCCGGTAGAGGTGGGCCTGGGTTCCCGACGGCCCCCGACTGTTACTTTGTGGCAGAGCGACAGGGTAGGTTGAGACCACCTAGGAGAGAGGTGGGCCTGGCCCTAGTCGGTGTTCGCGGATACATAACACGCTTAACGAGATCTTGGTATTTCATCTAAGTCTGGCTACTGGCCTATACGCACTAACCATCTACGCGGGGACAGTTATGGGCACTTCTACCTGGTTGTCGCAACCAGATGTTGGAGCCCAGGATCCAGATGCCACCGTCGACGGCGACTCCAACTACACCGGAGGTGCCTACTACTACGTGCTGCCCGCTGATGACGACCAGGAGTAGTTTAGGAGGACCCCAGGCAGGAGGCCTGCGCCTCTTTCGACCTGTATCCCTGTTTGTGCTAGCCTTCTTAAGGCAAACTTGTTTAACTTACGTCTGTACTCAGATATTGTCGCTTCCGCTGACTCGTCTATGATCGAGCTCTTGTATTCAAGCCTTCGAGGCCCCTGGCTTGTAATATGATGCTTGTATGACTTATTTTATTTGTAGAGTTGTGTTGGGATGTCTTCCCGTGAGTCCCTGATCTTGATCGTACACATTTGCGTGTATGATTAGTGTACGGTCAAATCGGGGGCGTCACACAAGGGCTCGGCTTTTGATCTCATTGGATATTCTGACTCTGACTATGTTGGTGATCGTGTGGACTGCAAGTCAACATCGGGAACATGCCATTTCCTAGGACATTCCTTGGAATGTAGGTCCTCGAAGAAGCAGAATTGCGTGTCACTCTCTACTGCTGAAGCTGAATATATTGCTGCTGGTTTGTGTTGTGCTCAATTGCTATGGATGAAGCAAAGCCTCAAGGACTACGGCATCAATGTGAAGAATGTGCCACTCTACTGTTGTCGTGGTTCTAAGTCTGACAGTGAGGTAGGGGGGTGTGTATGGAGAGGCTTGACCTTAGCTATTGGGAAGTTGTAAGCACGCAAGGTTTACGAGTTCAGGCCCTTCTCGGAGGAAGTAACAGCCCTACGTCTCGGTGCCCGGAGGCGGTCGATTGGATTATGTGTGTGTAGATTACAAGGGTGCGAACCCTTCATACTAAGGAGGGGGGTGGCTTATATAGAGTTCGCCGGCCCTCTCCTGCCCTCAGTAATGCAGGGTTTAAGGTACATTTAAGGTGGGGCGTTACTGGTAACGCCCCTAATAAAGTGCTATAATAACCATAACGACTACTTAATAGCCGACCGTTTGCTTGTGGAGTGACTTTAGGTCTTCTGGCTTCATGGTCGAGTGGTTGGCTTCATGGTCGAGTGGTTGTTCTTTGGTCGAGTGTCTTGAACCCGTCGAGTGGGATGCCTTCCAGTTGTTTGAGAGGTGACTCATTCTAGGGATGTCCTTGGGTAGGGCTTTTTAGGACAGGTCCGTGCCCCTACCCTAGGTACATAGCTTCATCATTAGCCCCCGAATGGATCGAGGCTAGAGTGAGAAAAGGGTTGGTGACCTTTCCGACTGATTCTTCGGGTTATATGAGTGCCTCGTTCTGGGTCGACCGTCATGGATGACGTCATCAACCTCTTTCAGTCGCCTTGATCCATTCCAGGCCTTTCGTCGAGTGGATTTCTTTACCTGTGATGTACCGAGCGCCGGTGCGCGCGGGGTTTTCTGTTTTGACAAGTTGTTCTGCAGCCAGCGGGTATCACGGGATTTGGATTTTTTGGGAAGCGCGCGGAACGCGGGCGGCCGCAGTAATCGGAAGTGACAATGCGAAGGCTCCTCGATCTCCGCATCGCCTTTTTCGCCACGTACTACACGCGCGCCTGCCGCGGGATTTGACTGGATAGCCTGGGCCTACCGGTCAGCCACTCGGAAGCGGTCCCTT
This sequence comes from Triticum monococcum, assembly GCA_034509565.1. Taxonomy (NCBI): domain Eukaryota; kingdom Viridiplantae; phylum Streptophyta; class Magnoliopsida; order Poales; family Poaceae; genus Triticum; species Triticum monococcum. The sequence goes on from CM067847.1 coordinate 516,730,670, forward strand.
ATAAGTTGCCGGCTCGGAGTCCCCCAACAGTGCGCGTGCTCTTCTCTTCTCCTTCCTCCTCTCTTACTTCATAACCTCTTCCGCTACCTCCGCTCTCGCCCAACCGCCGCAAACCTGTTCGAGATCTCGCCGGCGACGATGGTGAAGGGCAAGACGACCGCTCTGGAGCGCGTGAAGAAGGCGGCGGCGGCGGGGAAGGGGAAGAAGTCTGCTCGTGGCGGATCTTCCTCTAGGACGGCCCTACCCAAAGGTTGGATCCAGGGCGACTGGATGCCGTCGGTGCTCCGGCAGGAGGATCTTGACGACATGGTCGAGGGGGGAGCCATTCCCCATAAAGCCGCGCGTCTTCCGAGGGGAGAGATCGAACCTCAACCTCGTGATGGTGAGTGCGTGCTCCTGGCCACTCACATCGACCGAGGGTTTTCTCTGTCGCCCCATCCTTTCTTCCGAAATTTCTCGAACTTCTTCGGAGCGCAGCTCCATCACTTTATCCCAAACTCCATTGTCTACCTCGCTGCTTTCATTTCTATGTGTGAGGCGTTCCTGGGTTGCCGCCCACACTGGGGGCTTTTCAAGCACATTTTTACTTGTCGCTCTCAGTCGGTCAAGAAGGCCAAGTCGAGTGATGAGAAGACGCAAGTGATCCAGTTATGTGGGGGCTTGGCGATCCAAACGAGGGGGAAGAGCTGTTTCCCATCCATCACTTTCCCGGAGTCGGTCCGAGGTTGGCAGGCAACTTGGTTCTACTGCCAGGACCAGGTGACTCCAGGGCAGTCGACTGGTCTCCCACCTTTCTCTCTGGACCAAGCCGAAAAACCTGCTTCTCTGAAGGTGACGCCGGAAGAAAAAGCCCAGGTCAAGGTGCTGGCAGGTCGAGTGGTTGAACTTGTCCGTGAGGGTGTGACGGGAATGGATCTGCTGGAAGTCTTCCATAAGAGGCGAATCCAACCGCTCCAGGCTCGTGACCACCCGATGTGGATGTACCCTAGCCTCGAGGACACCACTCGGATCCACCCGGAGGAGGTCACCGACGAGATGTTGGAGGGGTGGTTGTGGAGCATCACGGGGAACAAAGACAACCCCCGAGGAGCCAGGAGGGTCATTCCACTCGACAATTCGTACGAGGTTGACCAGGTGTGTCTTTATGCTCCCGACTGAAATCTTCGTTTTCTGCGTTGGTCTTCTTTTGAGTAGGTCGATTGACTTTCATTTTGTCTATTGTTTTCCAGGCGACCACTGAGATGTACTCGACGCCCAACGGGGCACAGGGGTCGACTGAGGAAGGGGAAGGGAGCGGAGGCGAGAGCGGGGATGACCAAGGCGAGTTGGAGTCTGACGGTGAAGGAGAGGGAGGCGATGACATCTTCTCTAGTGAAGAGGAGGAGGAGGAGGAGGTCGAACCCTCCCGCCCGGAGAGGCAATCCAAGCTCGCACACGACCCGGCGCAGGAACGTGGCAAGGCGACTGCCTCCGTTGGGCCATCGTCGAAACGCCCTTCGACTTCTTCTCCAACACCGAATGGGAAGGTCTCCAAGCAACCACGCACGACGCTGTCCAAGCCGCCCAAGGCTCTGCCCAAAATGAAGATAACCGTCCCTATCATTTCCGGGTAATAAAGCTTGTTTTCCTTCGTCGACCATGGACGGGTCCTTGGTCGATTCATTGAGCCAACTGACTGATTTTTCGAAATTTGCAGCGCTGGTACCTCTGAGGTCTCTGCCAAGGACGACGACCAAGAGATGGGGGACGCTGTTACCTCCAACCCTGGTACGATTACTGACGTCCTATTTTTGAGTCGACTGGTCATTTCTTGCGATTCTGGTCGATTGAAAGTTTCCCTTGCAGCCCCTCCTGATGTTATCGACCTCCCGGATGAAGACGACAATGAACCGCTGAGGATGAGGAGGACCAAGAGGTCGTCGGCTGACAGGACTCCCTAGCCTACTCCGGCGCCTGAGACCATGGCTCGGGATGGTGGCGACGCCCCTCGGGCTTCTGTGACTTTCGCCAACCCTCTGTCGAGTGCGCAGCCTTCGGCGTCGACTGCAGATCCAACTTCGCTTTTTGCCGCGTACCCCATCCCTAAGGACGAAGTGGTTGCTGCAAAGGATGCTATACGCCAGGCGGGGGTCATGATGGAGCAGGTGAAGAAGGCTCGGGAGGCCAGCCAGGCAGCCTATGACGCGAGTTCGGCGCTTCAGAGCAACGTCCAGGTCAGTCGACTTGACACTTGATCGTTTGAAGAGTCTTTCTCCCTTTTTTTTGAAGATCTTTGTATCTGTACACCCACTGGGTGTGTTTACCCCTTCTTGGACTAGTGGGGGCACGCTGAGTGCAGCCACTGGGTGTAGTCCCCGAGACTACGGTGGACTGCTGGCAGTCGACTATAGTCTTTACATTGTGTTTCTGTATCTGTATTCCTTTTCTTGGTCTGGTCAGGCCATGTCGAATGGAGCTGTATCCGGTCGACTGCGGACAGTCGACTTTTCACTTTTTTTTAACCAGTGGGGGCACGCTGAGTGCACCCACTGGGTGTAGTCCCCGAGACTACTGTCGAATGTTTTTGATTCGGCTGTAGTCTTAGAAACGTCATCTTTTTCTCTCAGTTACTCGGAAGCACCTTATCTTGGATGTCTGTCGACTGATTTTTCCTTTTGCAGAAATCCTACGAAATTGCATCTCGCTATACTGAGTTGGAGAAGCAGCGGATTCAACTGAACCTTGATCTGGAGCTGGCCAGAACAGAGCTGCAGAAGGTCAGAGACGGCGTTGCTGGTAAGACGACTTTGTCGACTGGTTTTGTTTTTAGGCTTGAGTACTCTTCTACTTTATTTGAACCAATCATCATTTCTTTTGCAGGAGAACTGAGCGAGGCCCTGGCGAAGAAGGATTGGGACTTGGCTGCTGCCAACAAGGAGGCTGACGACAAGATTGCTCTGGCTGAACAGAAGCTGGCTTCGGTCAGCCAAATAGAAGATGAGAATACCAGGCTGAAGACCGCTCTGAATGAAGCCAACAGGGAGTGCACACGTTGGAAGAAGGAGAACCTCTCCCTGAGCGAGCAGATGGAAGGCGTCGCTCGCAGGAGGGACGACCTGGAGAGCTACTTGAGGAGCCTCGCCAAGAAGTTGTACGTCAAGCTTGAAGGTGCACATTCAATTCCGACTGGTTTTCTTTTGTGTCGACTCAGCCTATGAAAATTGACTTATCCTTGGGTCGTGTATGCAGAGTTTTGCCAGAACTTTGAGGAGGAGACTGGGCGGATTGAAACGGGTTTGGACCCAATCAACTCTCCGGTGAATGACGATGCTGCCATGAATCTGCTCCGACTGGAATCTCGTATTGACGGCGTCGTGGATTACTTGACTCGGCTGAAGGTTGCCATGTTGCGGATCGACCCGACACTTTGGCCAGAGTCTACGCTCCAGAACGATCTCGAGTCTCTGATGACTCGACTTGACGGAATCCCTGACCGAGTGCAGGAGTGGAAGAAGTCTTCTGCTCGGTGCGGCGCTGATGTGGCTCTGCCTCTAGTCCGCGTCCATTGCAAGGAGACGCGAGAAGAGAAGCTGGCCGCCATCCAAGTCGCCAATACCAAGAGGCACAGCTTTCAAGACTTCATGGAGACCTTTATTGCTGCTGCCACCCGTATTGCGGACGGAATCGACTTGGATGAGTTCGTCGCCCTGCCAGTCCTCCACCTGAGGAATGAAAAACTTTTATGCTTCTCCTTAAATTTGCCTCGGAATGCCGAGTGGATTTGTAACCATTTAAACTCTATCGAGCCGAGGGCTCGAGTACTTTGATTTGAGGTCTGGGACCTTTTAGGCTTTATTCGAACTTGATTTCTTGCTGAATATCTTCGCGGTTTTGATCTGTCGTGTGAAACTTTGGTCTTGCATTTAGACGAGTGCTGGACTGCAGCTAAGTCCCCTAGTGTGAGGTTTGCTCTCCACTTGGTAGGATTTCTTAAACACTTAGGCGAGTGCTCGACTGCAGCTAAGCTTCCGAGTGGGAGAACTTAGGCGAGTACTGGACCGCAGCTAAGCCCTCGAGTGGGAGGTTTGCTCTCCACTCGGTAGGATTTTTTAAACACTTAGGCGAGTGCTCGACTGCAGCTGAGCTTCCGAGTGGGAGAACTTAGGCGAGTACTGGACCGCAGCTAAGCCCCCGAGTGGGAGGTTTGCTCTCCACTCGGTAGGATTTTTTCAAACTTAGGCGAGTGCTCGACTGCAGCTAAGCTTCCGCGTGGGAGAACTTAGGCGAGTACTGGACTGCAACTAAGCCTCCGAGTGGGAGGTTTGTTCTCCACTCGGTAGGATTTTTCAAACTTAGGCGAGTGCTTGACTGCAGCTAAGCTTCCGAGTGGGAGAACTTAGGCGAGTACTGGACTGCAGCTAAGCCCCCGAGTGGGAGGATTGCTCTCCACTCGGTACGATTTTTTCAAACTTAGGCGAGTGGTCGACTGCAGCTAAGCTTCCGCGTGGGAGAACTTAGGTGAGAACTGGACTGCAGCTAAGCCCCGAGTGGGAGGTTTGTTCTCCACTCGGTAGGATTTTTCAAACTTAGGCGAGTGCTTGACTGCAGCTAAGCTTCTGAGTGGGAGAACTTAGGCGAGTACTGGACTGCAGCTAAGCCCCCGAGTGGGAGGATTGCTCTCCACTCGGTAGGATTTTTTCAAACTTAGGCGAGTGCTTGACTGCAGCTAAGCTTCCGAGTGGGAGAACTTAGGCGAGTACTGGACTGCAGCTAAGCCCCCAAGTGGGAGGATTTCTCTCCACTCGGTAGGATTTTTCCAAACTTAGGCGAGTGCTTGACTATAGCTAAGCTTCCGAGTGGGAGAACTTAGGCGAGTACTGGACTGCAGCTAAGCCCCCGAGTGGGAGGATTGCTCTCCACTCGGTAGGATTTTTTAAAACTTAGGCGAAACGGATTCGCAGCCAAGTCACCCACTGGGGGTTTTGCATGCAAACAAAGTGACAGCAATTATTGGAACACTCTTGTCTTTGATAAAAATGAACTGTAGAAATTATTTTTTCTTATTACATCTCATCTAAGGGAGAACTCAGGTGTAAAAGGGGCGGAGCAGTTCCGCGTTCCAAGCTCGTGGCTCGTCGATCTGGCGATCAACATTTTAGAGGTGGTACGCTCCATTGTGGAGGACTCTGGTGACTATGAAGGGGACTTCCCAAGTAGGAGCAAGCTTGTGTGGCTTCTGTTGATCCACTCGGAGGACCAGATCTCCTTCTTGGAAGGCTCGACTTTTCACATTCCGGGCGTGAAAACGGCGCAAGTCTTGCTGATAAATGGTCGATCTGATCATGGCCATCTCCCTTTCTTCTTCTAAGAGGTCGATTGCGTCTTGCCAGGCCTGTTCTGCTTCATCTTCGGTGTAAAGTTCAACTCGGGGTGCATTATGAAGAAGATCACTCGGCAGGACTGCTTCGGCTCCATAAACCAGAAAGAATGGAGTTCTTCCAGTCGACCGGTTAGGGGTGGTCCTTAATCCCCACAGAACTGACGGAAGCTCGTCGACCCAAGCGTCTGCCGCGTGCTTGAGATCGCGCATCAATCGAGGCTTTAGTCCTTTGAGAATCAGACCATTTGCTCTCTCAGCTTGTCCATTCGACTGGGGATGGGCGACCGATGCGTAGTCGACTCGTGTGCCTTGAGAGGCGCAAAAAGCTCTGAACTTGTCCGAATCAAAGTTTGACCCGTTATCAGTGATGATGCTATGCGGGACTCCATATCTGAATGTTAACCCTCTGACGAAACTGATAGCAGTGCAAGCATCGAGATTCTTGATGGGCTTAGCTTCGATCCATTTGGTAAATTTGTCGACTGCCACAAGCACATGAGTGAATCCACTCCTACCCATTCTTAGTGGACCAACCATGTCCAATCCCCAGAAGGCAAAGGGCCAGACGAGTGGAATGGTCTTCAAGGCTGATGCAGGCTTGTGCAACATGTTGGAGTAGAACTGGCACCCTTCACACTTGTCGACTATCTCTTTTTCCATCTCATTTGCTCTTGGCCAGTAAAATCCAGCTCGGAATGCTTTAGCCACAATAGTCCGAGAGGACGCATGGTGACCACAGGTCCCCGAGTGGATATCATTAAGGATTATCTGACCCTCTTCTGGTGTTATGCATTTCTGACCGACTCCAGTCGCGCTCTCTCTATACAGCTGTCCCCTTATGACTGTGAAGGCCTTGGATCGGCGGACGATCTGTCGAGCCTCCTCCTCGTCTTCCGGGAGTTCTTTCCTTAGGATATACGCGATGTGCGGTATTGTCCAGTCAGGGGTGATTGCCAAGACTTCCATGATTAGGTCGACCACTGTAGGTACTTCAACTTCAGTCGGATCTGTGGCACTTTTCGGCTGCGGGGCTTCTTCTGTGAAAGGATCCTCTTGGACTGACGGCGAGTGAATGTGTTCCAAGAACACGTTGCTGGGAATGGCTTCTCTCTTGGAGCCTATCTTTGCCAAATCGTCAACAGCCTGATTTTTCAGTCGGGGGATGTGATGAAGCTCTAACCCCTCGAATTTCTTTTCTATCTTTCGCACTGCATTGCAATACCCAGTCATTGCCGGACTCCTGACGTCCCACTCCTTCATCACTTGATTAACCACCAAATCTGAGTCGCCATAGACCATGAGGCGACGGACGCCGAGTGAAATGGCCATGCGCAACCCATACAAAAGCGCTTCATATTCTGCTTCATTATTGGAAGAATCGAAGTGAATCTGGAGAACATATATGAGCTTATCTCCTCGGGGGGAGACTAGGACTACTCCCGCACCCGAACCATTCAGCATCTTGGATCCATCGAAGAACATGGTCCAGTGCTCCGAGTGAACTTGAGTCGGAAGTTGCTATTCAATCCACTCGGTGATGAAATCCGCGATTGCTTGGGACTTGATAGCCTTCTTTGCTTCAAACTTGATATCTAAGGGAAGGAGTTCAATCGCCCATTTGGCCACTCGACCAGTTGCGTCTCTGTTATGCAGGATCTCTGATAGTGGGGCGTCGCTGACGACTGTAATGGAGTTGTCAGAGAAGTAATGTGCAACTTTCTTCGTGGTCATATAAATCCCATATACAAGCTTCTGGTAGTGAGGGTATCTTTGTTTTGAAGGGGTCAAAACTTCAGACACATAATATATTGGGCGTTGAACTTTGAAGGTCTTTCCTTCCTCTTCCCGCTCGACCGTAAGTACTGTACTGACAACTTGTCCTATGGCTGCAATGTAAAGCAGCAGAGGCTCTTTGCTGATTGGGGCAGCAAGCACCGGTTGGGTGGAGAACAGAGCTTTGAGCTCTGCAAACGCTGCATCAGCTTCTGGAGTCCACTCGAACTTGTCAGACTTCTTCATCAGTCGGTAAAGAGGCAACGCCTTTGCACCGAGCCGAGAAATAAATCGACTTAAAGCGGCCAAGCAGCCTGTACGCATTTGGACATCGTGCACGCGTACCGGACGCTTCATCCGGAGTATGGTGCCAATTTTTTCAGGATTGGAGTCGATCCCCCGTTCGGAAATGAGAAAACCGAGTAACTTTCCACCTGGAACCCCGAAAGTGCACTTTGATGGATTGAGCTTGATATCGTACCTCCTGAGGTTGGCAAAGGTTTCAGCAAGGTCAGCCCGTCGGTCGGAACCTTTCCGGGACTTGACCACAATATCATCCATGTATGCCTCCACATTCCGACTGATTTGAGTGAGTAAACACTTCTGAATCATTCTCATGAATGTGGCTCCGGCGTTCTTGAGGCCGAACGGCATGGTGACGTAACAGAAGCATCCGAATGGAGTGATGAAAGCTGTTTTTATCTCGTCGGGCCCATACAGACGGATTTGATGGTACCCGGAATAGGCATCTAGAAAAGACAATCTCTCGCACCCCGCAGTTGAGTCGACTATTTGGTCGATGCGACGGAGAGGAAAATGATCTTTCGGGTAGGCCCGATTGATATGTTTGAAATCAATGCACATGCGGAGTGACTTGTCCTTCTTGGGGACCATGACGGCATTGGCGAGCCACTCGGAGTGGTAAATCTCTCGGATGAACTCAGCTGCCAAGAGCCGATCCACCTCCTCGCCAATGGCTTGCTTCTTCTGGACGGCGGACTGTCGAAGATGTTCCTTCACGGGCTTGAATTTTGGGTCGACTCGCAGACGGTGCTCAGCCAGCCCCCTGGGAACTCCAGGCATGTCAGAGGGTTTCCATGCGAAGATGTCCTAGTTCTCACGGAGGAGCTGGATGAGCGCTTCTTCCTATTTGGAGTCGAGCGTCGTCGAGATGTGAGTCGGAGCAGCGTCGGGGTCGGTCGGGTGAATGTGGACTGTCTTTGTTTCACCAGCCGACTGAAAAGCTGACTCGGAGGCAGGCTTCTTAACTCGCAGCAATTCACTCGAATCGGCAGTCTTTTGGTACTCTTTCAGCTCGACCACTGCCATCTGAGCATCAGCGATCTTTGATCCCTTCTGAAAACACTCTTCTGCTTTCTTTTGGTTGCCCGTAACAGTGATCACACCCTTGGGGCCAGGCATCTTCAATTTAAGATACACGTAACATGGTCGAGCCATGAAGCGTGCGTAAGCTGGCCTGCCCAAAATGGCGTGATAAGCACTCTGGAAGTCCACAACCTCAAATGTCAACTTTTCCTTGCGGTAATTCTTTGAATCACCAAAAACCACATCAAGAGCAATCTGGCCGAGTGACTCGGCTTTCTTCCCAGGAATGACTCCGTGGAAGCTCATGTTACTGGTACTAAGTCTGGACATTGGAATGCCCATTCCTTTCAAAGTTTCAGCATACAGTATGTTTAGGCCACTGCCGCCATCCATCAGGACTTTGGTCAATCGAGTGCCTTCGACAACTGGGTCGACCACCAAAGCTTGTCTCCTTGGGGTGGCAATGTGCGTCGGGTGATCAGACTGGTCGAATGTGATGGCGGTCTGAGACCACTTCAGGTAACTGGGTGTTGCCGGAGCAACCATGTTCACCTCACGGTTAATGACTTTCAGACGACTTTTGCTTTCAACATCAGCAAAAATCATCAAGGTGGAATTGACTTGGGGGTATCCATCGTCACTATCATCCTTGTCCTCAACTCTGTCTGGCTCCTTTTCCTTATCTTTGGGCTACTTGCCTTGAAACTGCTGGATCAGGAGCCGACACTGTCGAGTGGTATGTTTTGGGAAAATAAAATTACCCTCTTCATCTTTCTTGGTGTGGATGTGACATGGCAGGTCCAGAACATCATTCCCATCCTGATCCTTAACTTTCTTGGGCTTCCAGGTGCCCTTGGGTTTCCCCTTGAAGTTTCCCTGGGCCACGGCCAGGGCCTCCCCAGGGGCGGCTGGCTCGGCCTTCCGCTTCTGCTTCCGACTGGAGTTTCCTCCGGTTTCTTGGGCGACTAATTTGAGTTTGCCACTTCGGAGTCGGTCTTCGTCTTCACCATTAGCGTACTTGGTGGCAATCTCCATCATCCGATTCAGAGACATATCTCCAGTTCGACCGAACTTCAGATTCAACTCTTTGTATTTGACGCCTTCCTTGAAAGCGCAAACTGCTTGATGGTCTGGCACGTTCTCGACCGAGTGGTGCAGTGTGATCCACCTCTGGATGTATTCCCTGAGTGTTTCATTCGGCTTCTGTACGCAAGACCGTAACTCTGTAAGGCCTGCGGGGCGCTTGCATGTTCCTTCGAAGGTTGTGATAAACACTCGGGCGAGGTCCTCCCAAGTGTAAATGCTGCTGGGTGCCAACTGATTCAGCCACGCTCTGGCTGAGCCTTCCAACATGAGAGGCAAATGCTTCATGGCCACCTCATCATTGCCACCGCCAATCTGCACAGCCACTCGGTAATCTTCAAGCCATGTGTCGGGCTTGGATTCACCGGTGAACTTGCTGACTCCAATCGCCAGCCTGAAGTTGGGAGGAATCACCGCGGCCCTGATGGCTCGACTGAAACATTCTGGCCCCGAAGCATGTGCCCTACTGCCGGTGGGCGCATCTCTGTTGTGGCCCTCTCGATGAGCCCTTTTCCTGTCCACCAAACCTTGAACGAGGATGGATCTCGCGTCAAAGCCTGGGTCCCTGGGGTCGACTGGAATCCTCTGCCCAACATTATGGGGGAGCCTGTCATCTTGATGTCGAGGTGCATATGACCCACTCCTCGGGGGAGGGGATGGCACTCGACGTCGATCATCACGGTCGGGTCGGTGATCATACTGCTCATTTCTCCTGTACTGATTGTGCCGGTCCCCACGTCCCTCACGCCTCGGGGGCGATCTCGGGCTGTGAGCCGACTGGACTGTTTCTGTTGCAACGGATCGACTATGGATCTTGTTCCATGACTGAGAGACGGCGGAATTCTGATTTCCCGCCGCTCGGAGCAATGCTCTGATCTGCAACAAGCCCCTGCCAGCCTCCGACTGGGAGGGCTGAATTGACTCCGCTATGCGGGCCGTGGCAGCCAAATTCTGAACTGGAGTTCGGTATACCTGCGGCGGCGGGAAGAGCTGACGTCGACTGGATTCAGGAGCTTGCTGTCGTCGACTGGACTCGGGGGCCCGCTGACGCGCTTGCTCGTCGAGTATTCACTGTAGATTTTCCAGTCGAGTGCGCTCGGCCAGGTTGGCCAAGCGCGCGTCCTCCAAGGCCCGGGCCTCGGGGGTTTCTCCAACAATAGGAGTGTGGAGCGCGTCCATGTTCCGGCGGCGAAGCTCCTCTTGCTACAATGACGTGAGAGGCTCGGGGAGGTACTCGTCGTGGGGATGCGACGGATCGCCCCTCTCCGCACCACCATCAGCGCGATGGAATCCGGGAGGACTGTGTGTCCCCTCGACCGCCAGAACCTCAGCTAAAGGGTCGCTGCTATCGCACTCGGATGCGGTCTCCGTGGAGCCAGTCGACAGGTCGAACAGGCCGCAGAGGGATTCGTCAGGCTCGATTGCCGCGACTTGTGGGGCCGCCGACTGGCGGGCCACGGCGTGCCTCACCCACTTCTGGAGTCTCGACCGACCTGAGCGCTTGCGCTAGTGGGAGACAGGGCAGGGAGATGACACGGGGGCCGACCGATATTGGGTCGACGGCTGCCGCAGGAGGACGCCACGAATGCACGCGCGGAAGTGCGTCGCACCGCGGACGGGGAGCGCGTCGATGTCGAGCGGCGCCTCCTGGAGCCAGGCGGAGTCGTCGGCGATGAAGGTGAGCGCACCGAGACAGATCTCGCGGCCCTCTACCAAAACTCCGCAGGAAACCATGATCAAATGGATCGGAAAAATCGCAACTTCTCCAATTAGGCGCTAAGACTAATGCCCCACGGTGGGCTCCAACTGTCGTGGTTCTAAGTCTGACAGTGAGGTAGGGGGTGTGTATGGAGAGGCTAGACCTTAGCTATTGGGAAGTTATAAGCACGCAAGGTTTACGAGTTCAGGCCCTTCTCGGAGGAAGTAACAGCCCTACGTCTCGGTGCCCGGAGGCGGTCGATTGGATTATGTGTGTGTAGATAACAAGGGTGCGAACCCTTCATACGGAGGAGGGGGGTGGCTTAAACAGAGTTCGCCGGCCCTCTCCTGTCCTCAGTAATGCAGGGTTTAAGGTACATTTAAGGTGGGGCGTTACTGGTAACGCCCCTAATAAAGTGCTATAATAACCATAACAACTACTTAATAGCCGACCATTTGCCTGTGGGGTGACTTTAGGTCTTCTGGCTTCATGGTCGAGTGGTTGGCTTCATGGTCGAGTGGTTGTTCTTTGGTCGAGTGTCTTGAACCCGTCGAGTGGGATGCCTTCCAGTTGTTTGAGAGGTGACTCATTCTAGGGATGTCCTTGGGTAGGGCTTTTTAGGACGGGTCCGTGCCCCTACCCTAGGTACATAGCTTCATCAACTGTGACAATGAGAGTGCCATCAAGATTGCTCATAACCCAGTTCAGCACTCGAAGACTGTAAGTGCATCTAGTGCCCCTTAGTGATTTTGGTGTATTGAAGACTTATAGGTTAAGGGACTAATGTGTTTTTGAGTGTACACAGGTCTATAAGTCTATGAGGAGTTTGATATTTATAGAGAAATTCGACCCCTAAAAATGAAGTTGTTCGACTGAAGACTTTGGATTTCTGAAGACTTTGAAAGTGAAGAAATTGGTGCAAACCTGAAGACTTGGTATTCATCCGAGGAACATGAAGCATGAAGACTTTTGTTTTCATAGTTTCATTTTCTCTTTCTTGAGTCATAGGAAACACCGTGCTGTTGAAGGGGTCGAGGAAATACTAAGGAAAAATTTCCATGTGATGCTCAACTCAAAATCCTACACCTACCAATCCCTTCGAGTGAAGCCATTGGAAATCTCATACAGTTCAATCATATTCTTCAGTGACAGAGATGAAGTTCTTCTGGTCTCTGAGGAATTTGTTCTGACTGAGGAGTTAGGAATTCGCCAGTGCAAATTGCCTACACGGTGAGGAACATGGTAGCCCTGAGGATTTTTCTACTCAAATTTCCAACCGTTGTTGTGCCTTGTGCCAGCTGTCCCAAAATGTCTACCCACCTAACGGTCATATCATTGAAGGGCATTTATGTATTATCATGTCGGGCTGCTCCCTAGGCTATAAATAGCCGCCCCCTACAACCACTAGCTGGTTGGCTGCTCTGAGAGAAACTGACACTTGTCATTTGAGAGCATCCCATCCTCCGAGGACTTTGAGCGAAAATCATTAAGTGAGGAAAACCCAAACCCAAACACCTAAAAACCCCCAAGTGATTGAGCATCACTGAAGAGATTGATCCTGCGTGGATCCGACGCTTATTACCTTTGAAGATTGTGCTTCTTCCAGACGGTTAGGCATCAAGGTCTAGAGCATCCAAGAGGAATTGTGGATCGCCAAGCGACCGAGTTTGTGAAGGTTCGGAAGTCACTTGAAGACTTACCACGAGTCATTGGGAGAGGTCTGTGTGACCTTAGCTCAAGGGGAATACGGTGAGGACTGAGTGTCCTGAGCTGCGTGTTCAGGACTGGGTGTCCGAGACTGTGTGTCCTCAGGTTTAAATACCTAGCCGCCCTAACCAGACGTACAACTGTCACAGCAGTTGGAACTGGTCTACCAAATCATTGTCTTCACCAAGCTACCTGGTTCTATTTCCGCAACACTTTCATTTCCTCATAACTATATTGTGTGCTTGTTCATATCTGTGTTTGAAGACTTTGATGGAAGACTTTCTCAATTTCCTCAGCTCAATTTCTTCAGTCTGTTTGTCTTCATCCTGTGTTATCCTGTGTTTACGCTTTTTGTACTCTGTCTTTGTCTTCATTTCATCATGATGAATATGCTTGTGTTCTGTTATGTTTACTTTTGAGTACTTATTCCTCTCCTAGTAGTTCTTTGCTAAGTAATTTCCTCACCTGCAAATTCCTCAGTGAAGAATTCATAAAAATCGCCTATTCACCCCCCTCTGGTCGATATAACGCACTTTCAATTGGTATCAGAGCAAGGTACTCCCTTGTTCTGTGTGATTTTGGTTTAACTGCCTGGAGTTTTAGTTATGTCGACCGCAGGAATGAAGACTGTGACATGCCCCATCTTTGACGGTCATGATTATCCCAAGTGGAAGACCATGATGAAGAAGCGCCTCATGGCGATGAACATCGAACTCTGGACCGTCACCGAAATTGGTCTTACTGACCTATGCAAGATGGCGGAGGCTGATGATATTCACAAGTACACGCTACTCAACCTCATGGTGAAGGACATCATCTGCTCTAGCCTGTCACAAAACCAGTTCTGGAACGTTATGCATCTCAGCCATGCGAAACTCATCTGGGACCGACTCTCTGAGGTCTATGAAAGTCATCGATCTCACCATGAACCCTGGTTCGAGGACCTCATGGAATCGCGCAAGGCTATGACTTTCAATCCAGAATCATCATCCTCTGCACCATGCCTTATGGCAAAAGGTGCCAAGGTAAATGAATGCTACTTATCTGAGTCCAGTGATGATGAATCTGGTGATGAATTTGGACCCAGTTATGCCAAACTTGTTTCCCTTGCCACTAAACAACAAAGAGCTTTGGAAAAAGTTCAGAATATGCTAAATGAGAACGACGATATGTTGGGTGAAGAAATGGATCGCTCCAAGGCTTTGGCTGAAAGTCTTCAGGGACTTCAGTCCAAGTTTGACACCCTCAAGGTCATCATATATAACACTCTCTTATCTGATCATGAGAAGCTTTCATATGAATTTCTTCAAAAAAAGCAAGATCTTGAAAAGCTAAGAGTGAGTTATGAAGATCTTCAGAAGGAACGTGATTCATTACTTGCTCAACAAATCAGCGCTTCTCAGGAAGAATTTGTTCCTCCATGCTTGAAGTGCATTGAACGTGAATCTGCTAATTCTTCACTTGAATGTTCAAATGCTGCTAATGTTTCAAATTCTTCACCTGCCTCTGTTATCACTAATTCCTCATCTGAGGACATTGCTAGTATCACTAAAGATGCGGGGCTGAAGGAATTGTACATGACAGGCATGTACAAAAGCCTCAAAGGGCATCAGACTCTTTGTGATGTGCTTAAAAAGCAGATCCTCAACAGGAACCCTAGGAAAGAGGGTATTGCCTTTGAGAGGAAACTCAATGCTGATGGTACATATTGGAAGCCTGAGCAGTACCCCAAAACCTCATGGGTTGCTGCAAAGGGACCTCCAGTTGATCCATCTAACTTATCTGGCTTTGCATGTCAATATCCTTGTTCTGATGATGAGTCATTTGACTCCAACTATAAACTGTTCAAAAATCAGAATGGTGAAATATTTGCTAGATATGTTAGCACTAACTATAGGAACGGTCCTCCTATGAAGAAAATCTGGGTTCCCAAAAGGTGCCTTGAAAGTCTTCAGGCGAATGTCCTCAGGACACCACCTGTGAAGAATAGGAACCCTAGGTCAAATTCTTCATATGGACCAAATTCCTCAAAAGGATCAAAGTCCTCATATGAATATCATCGTGCTAACAACTCTGTTTCGCAGGGAAGAGCTAAGGGCTATGAATATGAGCATTATTCTTCTAATCATTATGTTCATAAGTCCTCGAAGAATTTCTCTACTTATTCATATGCTTATCCTAATCCCTCTTATGTGAAACGAAATGGGTTGGTGTCTATGCCACCTTTCTCATATGGAGCTCGTAGAGTGATGAACTCTTTGACACCCCTTCAGATGTGGGTGGTGAAGAAAAATAACTAATCTCTTCTGCAGGGTCAGGTCTCCAGACGAACGTAATCGTCTGAAGAATTTGCTGGAGACCTGAGAGTGCCTGAAAGGACGCAGGCTAATCATGAAGAAATGAACTTTCATTTCTAATGTCCTCATACTGCTTTATCTGTTCTCTTGCTTGATGAAATTGATCTGATGAATTGATGGCATATTCTTCACTGATGAAGTATATGAGTTCGTAAGTTGCACTAATTCATCTGCAGGATGATCAACCCAAAGCCACTGAGTGGGTCCTCGATAGTGGATGTACAAATCACATGACTGGTGACAGGAATCTATTGATGGATGCTCCCTTATCACCATCGCATCTGAAGCATATCATCTTCACTGACAAAGGCAAAATTCAGGTATTGGGTCTAGGTAAGGTTGCGATCACAAAGGATCGACACATGAACAAAGTCATGCTTGTCGAGTCCTTGGGATACAACCTCATGTCTGTCTCAATGCTTTGCGATCTTGATATGGTTGTTGTCTTTGGCAAGTACCATTGTGTTGTGCTTATGGAAGCTGACAATTCCAAAGTCTTCGAAGGCTTTAGGAGAGGAGACTTGTATATTATTGATTTCTCTACAGGACCACAATCAGCTGTGTGTTTACTTGCAAAAGCTTCAAAAGGCTGGCTCTGGCATCGACGACTTGGTCATGCAGGCCTGTGGAATTTGCACACACTTGCAAAGAAGAAGCATGTCATTCGCATTGAGAATGTCAAATTCCTCAAGGATCACTTATGCGGAGCCTGTGAAGCTGGAAAGATGACCAAGGCCAAGCATCTAGCAAAGACAATCATGACTACCACTCGGCCACTTGAATTGCTTCATATGGATCTTTTTGGCCCTAATCATTATTCTGTTGTTACAAATTATGCACCTCTATATGGCTATATGGCTTTGTTATTGTTGATGATTGCTCTCGTTACACATGGGTACACATTGTCACTTACAAACATGAAGTGCCGGAAGTCATCAAACGATTTTCCTCGAGGGCTTCAACCAACTTTGGTGTGAAGATCAAGCACATTAGAAGTGACAATGGAACTGAGTTCAAGAATTCTGGTCTTGATGACTATCTTGATGAACTTGGTATCACTCATGAGTTATCTTCTCCTTATACTCCTTAGCAGAATGGCGTCGTGGAGCGCAAGAATAGAACTCTTGTTGAGATGGCTCGCACTATGCTTGATGAATACAAGACACCTCGTCGTTTCTGGATTGATGCAATTGATACTGCGTGCCACATCATCAACAGAGTATATCTTCACAAATTCTTCAAAAAGACTGCCTATGAACTCCTCACTGACAAGAAACCCAATGTAAGTTATTTCAAAGTCTTCGGTGCTAAATGTTGGATTAGAGATCCTCATCACAACTCAAAATTTGCACCGAAAGCACATGAAGGTTTCATGCTTGGTTACGGAAAGGACTCGCACACCTACAGAGTCGTCAACAACGTTCTTCACAAGGTTGTTGAAACTGTAGATGTGCGGTTCGATGAAAGTAATGGCTCGCAAAGAGAGCACCTACCTTCTGTGATAGATGAACCAGCACCTGAGGAAACTATCAAGTTCAAGGGTACTGAGGATGTCATTCCTACTGAAGAATCTGCTGAAGAATTCATTCCAGAACATGAAGAACGTCGAGCTAATGCACCTAAAGAAAATACTAAAGAAAATGCTGATCAAATTTCTCAATGACAACCAGCTCATCCTCGCATTGCAAAAGAAGTGCAAGTTGAAAAGATCATCAATGACATTAAAGCACCAAGTCCTCTCGCACGCTCAAAAGCTTCACATTTATCTAACTTTTGTGGGCACTATGCTTTTGTCTCTATCACAGAGCCCACTAAGGTAGATGAAGCATTTCTGGAGCCTGAGTGGATTCAGGGCATGCAAGAAGAATTACATCAGTTCCTCAACAACGTCTGGGAACTGGTCAAACGTCCAGATCCCCGTAAGCACAATATCATTGGCACAAAATGGATCTATCGCAACAAGCAAGACGAAAACGGCCTTGTGGTAAGGAATAAGGCACGGCTTGTAGCTCAAGGCTACACACAGGTTGAAGGAATTGATTTCGATGAAACTTTTGCACCTGTTGCTAGACTTGAGGCTATTCACATATTACTTGCTTATTCTAACCATCATGATATCACTCTATATCAAATGGATGTGAAAAGTGCATTCCTCAATGGTAAGCTTGAGGAAGAAGTACATGTTGCTCAACCCCCAGGTTTTGAAGATCCAAAGCATCCTGACAAAGTCTTCAGACTCAATAAGGCCCTCTATGGCCTCAAGCAGGCCCCACGGGCGTGGTATGATACTTTGAAGGAATTCCTTATGAAGAAAGGCTTCAAACCTGGTTCACTCGACCCTACTCTTTTCACTAAATCTTATGATGGTGAATTGTTTGTGTGCCAAATATATGTTGATGATATTATCTTTGGCTGTACTGACCAACGTTATAGTGATGAATTTGCCTATATGATGAGTGAATAATATCAAATGTCTATGATGGGAGAATTGAAATTCTTCTTAGGTCTTCAAATTCGTCAACAACGCAATGGCATATTCATATCTTAGGAGAAATAACTCAAGGATGTACTGAGGAAATTCGGCATGCAAGATTGCAAAGGCGTCAAAATTCCTATGCCCAAAAATGGCCATCTGTGCACTGATGAAAATGGTATCGACTTCGATCATAAGGTATACCACTCCATGATTGGTTCTTTATTGTACTTATGTGCATCTAGGCCATATATTATGCTTAGTGTTTGCATGTGTGCCCGATTTCAAGCTACACTGAAGGAATCACACCATAAGGCTGTGAAGCATATTCTTCGATATCTAGCTCACACACCAACACTTGGATTATGGTACCCCAAGGGCTCGGCTTTTGATCTCATTGGATATTCTGACTCTGACTATGCTGGTGATCGTGTGGACCGTAAGTCAATATCTGGTACATGTCATTTCCTCGGACGATCTTTGGCCTGTTGGTCCTCGAAGAAACAGAACTATGTATCACTATCTACTGCCGAATCTGAGTACATTGCCGCTGGTTCTTGCTGTGCTCAATTGCTATGGATGAAGCAAACTCTCAAGGACTATGGCGTCAACATGAAGAATGTGCCTCTCTACTGTGACAATGAGAGTGCCATCAAGATTGCTCACAACCCAGTTTAGCACTCGAAGACAAAGCACATTCAGATTCGTCATCATTTTCTTCGTGATCATGTGTTGAAGGGCGACATTTTTATTGAGCATGTGAAGACTGAAGAACAGCTAGCCGATATCTTCACAAATCCCTTGGATGAGAAGAGATTTAGCAAGTTGCGGTGTGAGCTAAATATCTTAGAATCTTTGAATGTTCTTTGAAAAGGACACTCATCCTAACACTTATGCAAAATTGATGACTTAGATGTGCAACACATGAAGAAACATTTTTCTTCAATCAATGAGAATAACACTCTAAGTGTGAAGAAATTAACGAAGAATTTGATTCTCAGAACCCTACGACAATTGTACGCGGTGTCTGAAATCATCAATCTTATACGGTGGGTCACGCCACCACCAAAAGTTGAAAATCCTCAATCCGAGTTTTTTTGTTTTGTTGAATTTCCTCAGTTGTTCAAATTCTTCAACTTTGCATTGTCTTCACTGTTTCCGTCGTTTTTCTTCATTGGCTATATATATA
Organism: Triticum monococcum; assembly: GCA_034509565.1. Taxonomy (NCBI): domain Eukaryota; kingdom Viridiplantae; phylum Streptophyta; class Magnoliopsida; order Poales; family Poaceae; genus Triticum; species Triticum monococcum. Next base: position 516,749,636 of record CM067847.1, read on the forward strand.
TATATATATAAACCTAGACCTGTGGTAGGCATGCCTGTAATTTATGTTAAAATAGGAGATCATTGTTATCATGGCTTATGTGATATGGGTGCTAGTGCTAGTGCAATACCTTATTCTTTATACCAAGAAGTTATGCATGATATTGCACCTGCTGAGATGGAAGATATTGATGTTACAATTAAACTTGCTAATAGAGATACTATTTCACCAATGGGAATTGTTAGAGATGTTGAAGTCTTGTGTGGGAAAACTAAATATCCTGCTGATTTTCTTGTTCTTGGTTCCCCACAAGATAGTTTTTGTCCCATTATATTTGGTAAACCCTTCTTAAATATTGTTAATGCTACCATAGATTGCAAAAGGGATGTTTTTACTGTCGGATTAGATGATATGACTCATGAATTTAATTTTTCTAAATTTAGTAGACAACACCATGAAGAAGAATTACCTAGTAAGGATGAAATTATTGGTCTTGCTTCTATTGCCGTACCTCCTAGTGATCCTTTAGAACAAAATTTGCTAGACCATGAAAATTATATGTTTATGAATGAAAGAAGGGAATTATATGAAGTATTCTTTAAACAGGAACCTATTCCGAAAAACAATTTACCTGTTGAAATCCTAGGGGATCATCCTCCACCCAAGGGTGATCCCGTGTTTGAGCTTAAACCGTTACCTGGTACTCTTAAATATGCTTATCTTGATGAGAAAAGGATATACCCTGTTATTATTAGTGCTAACCCTTCAGAACATGAAGAAGAGAGATTATTAAAAACTCTGAAAAACACCGTGCTGCTATTAGGTATACTCTTGATGATCTTAAGGGCATTAGTCCCACTCTATGTCAACATAAAATTAATATGGAAAAGAAAGATGCTAAACCTAGACTTATTAGATTGGTTCTCTTGCTACAAGAATTTGATTTGCATATTGTTGATAGAAAAGGAGCTGAGAACCTCGTTGCAGACAACTTGTCTAGGTTAGAAAATGTGCTTGATGACCCACTACCTATTGATGATAGCTTTCCTGATGAGCAACTAATGTCATAAATGCTTCTCATACTGCTCCATGGTATGCTGACTATGCTAATTACATTGTTGCTAAGTTTATACCACCTAGTTTCACATACCAGCAAAAGAAAAAGTTCTTTTATGATTTGAGGCATTACTTTTGGGATGACCCACATCTTTATAAAGAAGGAGTAGATGGTGTTATTAGAATTGTGTACCTGAGCATGAACATGAATAGATCCTAGCAAGTGTCACTCCGAAGCTTATGGAGGACACCATGCTGGAGATAGAACTGCACATATGGTACTGCAATCTGGTTTTTATTGGCCTACTCTCTTCAAGGATGCCCGTAAGTTTGTCTTATCTTGTGATGAATGTCAAAGAATTGGTAATATTAGTAGACGTCAAGAAATGCCTATGAATTATTCACTTGTTATTGAACCATTTGATGTTTGGGGCTTTGACTATATGGGACCTTTTCCTTCCTCTAATGGTTATACACATATTTTAGTTGCTGTTGATTATGTTACTAAGTGGGTAGAAGCTATTCCAACTAGTAGTGTTGATCATAACACTTCTATTAAAATGCTTAAAGAAGTTATTTTTCCAAGGTTTGGAGTCCCTAGATATTTAATGACTGATGGTGGCTCACATTTTATTCATGGTGCTTTCCGTAAAATGCTTGCTAAATATGATGTTAATCATAGAATTGCATCCCCTTATCACCCTCAGTCTAGTGGTCAAGTAGAATTGAGTAATAGAGAACTCAAATTAATTTTGCAAAAGACGGTCAATAGGTCTAAAAAGAATTGGTCCAAGAAACTAGATGATGCATTATGGGCCTATAGAACTGCATATAAAAATCCTATGGGTATGTCTCCGTATAAAATGGTCTATGGAAAAGCATGTCACTTACCTCTCAAACTAGAACACAAGGCTTATTGGGCTATTAAAGAACTTAATTATGATTTTAAACTTGCCGGTGAGAAGAAGTTATTTGATATTAGCTCACTTGATGAATGGAGAACCCAGGCCTACGAAAATGACAAGTTGTTTAAAGAAAAGGTTAAAAGGTGGCATGATAAAAGGATACACAAGCGTGAGTTTAATGTAGGTGATTATGTATTGCTATACAACTCTCGTTTAAGATTTTTTTGCAGGAAAACTTCTCTCTAAATGGGAGGGTCCTTACGTTATCGAGGAGGTCTACCGTTCCGGTGCCATAAAAATCAACAACTTCAAAGGCACAAATCCGAAGGTGGTGAATGGTCAAAGAATCAAACATTATATCTCAGGTAATCCCATAAATGTTGAAACCAATGTTATTGAAACCGTAACCCCGGAGGAATACATAAAGGACACTTTCCGGAACGTTTCAGACTCCAAAAATAAATAGGTATGTGGTACCGTAAGTAAACCGGCTCCAAAACAGTTTTAAGGCAATATTTCTCCGTTTTGGAATATTTAGAAAAATAGAAAAATAAGCAGCAGTCCGGAAAGGACACGAGGGCTCCACGAGGGTGGAGGGCACGCCCCCCTACCTTGTGGGCACCTCGTGTGCTCTCCGGACTCCGTTTTCTTATAGGACACGTATTTTGGTCGGTAAAAATCATTATATAATCTCTCGGGGGTTTTGACTCCCGTATCACGCAAATATCTCTTGTCTTTGTTTTGAGCCGTCCTGCTGCAAATAGAGCAACATGCCGTCCCAGAATTTGGAAGGAGAATGCTATGTGGCTGATTACCTTGCAGATGCTAAGGTTTATGGGGATGTGGAGCATTGCGGTTGGACTACGGAAGAAGAAGAGGACTATGAACCCAAGGGAAAGGAGGAGACGAGCTCAGATGAAGATGAAGTCCCACTACCTCAACCTGGGGACATGCATGTGGAGTTCAAAAAGTCAAGCCTCCCGGATAGGGTAAAGAAAACTAAGATCAAGTTTATTCGTTTTCGCCTCTTGCGAGAGAACAAACATGAACTATGCAAAAAGATACTGATCTTGGAGCAGGAGATCGAGGACCTAAGGGACCAAAATTCTGTCCTCAAGCGCAAATTAAGGAAGAATCCTATGCCATCAACAAAATACCACCGTCTCCACCAACAAAGAAGAATTGAGTATCTGGTATGGGCACTCCACTTGGCAACTGCCAAGCTTGGGGGAGTGCCCCGGTATCGTATCATCATCACTTTTATCTTTACCGTTTTTCTTAGTTCGATCCTTTTGGTAATATCTTGATCTAGTAGAATAAAAGTTCTTAGTATGATCTAGTTGTGAGTTTTGCTTTATTATCATTCTATGTAATCGAGTCTGTGAGCTATATAATAAAGATTAGTGTTGAGTCAAGGGCTTGATTATTTTACCATGATCCTAAGTGAATAAAAGAAAAGAGAAAGAAATAAAAAGAAACAAAGAGATCATGTGACTCTTATGGAGAGTAATGAGCTCACATAGAAAGAGTATGATGAATAAAAGTTATTGAGGGTTGACAAACATAGTTTTGGTCATCGTTGCAATTAATAGGAAGTAATAAAGAAATAGAGGTCTTCACATATAAATATACTATCTTGGACATCTTTTATGATTGTGAGCACTCATTAAAATATGACATGCTAAAGAGTTGGCATTGGACAAGGAAGACAACATAATGGGTTATGTTTTCTTACATCTGAGATAAATTATATTGTCTTGGATCCTCCAACATGTTGAGCTTGCCTTTCCCCCTCATGCTAGCCAAATTCATTGCACCAAGTAGAGATACTACTTGTGCTTCCAAACACCCTTAAACCATTTTTACCATGAGAACCTACCTATGGATGGAGTAACATCCATCAAGTAAGTTGTCATCGGTGCAAGCAATAAAAATTGCTCTCTAAATATGTATGATTGATTGGTGTTGAAGAAATAAGCTTTATACGATCGTATGATATGGAAGTAATAAAAACGAAAGACTGCATAATAAAGGTCCATATCACAAGTGGCAATATAAAGTGACGTTCTTTCGCATTAGGATTTTGTGCATCCAACCATAAAAGCGCATGACAACCCCTGCTTCCCTCTGCGAAGGGCCTATCTTTTACTTTTATCTCCTACATTGCATAAGAGTCATGGTGATCTTCACCCTTCCTTTTTACATTTTATCCTTTGGAAAGCACAATATGTTGGAAAGATCTTGGTATATATGGCTAATTGGATGTGAGTTTTCATGAACTATTACTGTTGACATTACCCTTGAGGTAAAACCTTGGGAAGCAAAACTATAAGCCCCTATATTTCTCTGTGTCTGATTAAAACTCCATACCCATAAGTATTGCGTGAGTGTCAGCAATTGTGAAAGATTATATGATAGTTGAGTATGTGGACTTGCTGAAAAGATCTTATACATCGACTCTTTCCTATGTTATGATAAATTGCAATTGCTTCAATGACTGAGATTATAGTTTGTTAGTTTTCAATGAAGTTTATGATTCATACTTGATATTGTGATTGAATTATTACTCTAGCATAAGAAATCATATGAAAAGAATTATATAAGTTGTTGCTCTAAGAATGATCATGATGCCTTCATGTCCGTATTTTATTTTTTTATCGACACCTCTATCTCTAAACATGTGGACATATTTTTTGATTTCGGCTTTTCGCTTGAGGACAAGCGAGGTCTAAGCTTGGGGGAGTTGATACGTCCATTTTGCATCATGCTTTTATATCAATATTTATTGCATTATGGGCTATTATTACACATTATGTCACAATACTTATGCCTATTCTCTCTAATTTTACAAGGTTTACATAAAGAGGGAGAATGCCGGCAGCTGGGATTCTGGGCTGGAAAAGGAGCAAATATTAGAGACCTATTCTGCACAGCTCCAAAAGTCCTAAAACTTCACAGATGATGTTTCCCAAATATATAAAAAACATTGAGTGCAAGAACTTCACCAGGGGGGCCACACCCTGCCCACGAGGGTGGGGGCGCGCCCTACCCCCCTGGGCGCGCCCCCTACCTCGTGGGCCCCCTGGTGGCCCTCCGGTGACCATCTTCTGCTATATGGACTCTTTCGATGGGAAAATAATCATAGGCCATCTTCTCGGATGAAACTCCACCGCCACGAGGCGGAACCAATCTAGGATTCTGGCGGGGCTATTCTGGCAGGGAAACTTCCCTCCCGGAGGGGGAAATCATCGCCATCGTCATCACCAACGCTCCTCTCATCGGGAGAGGGCAATCTCCATCAACATCTTCATCAGCACCATCTCATCTCAAAACCCTAGTTTATCTCTTGTATCCGATTCTTGTCTCCAAGTCCGGGATTGGTGCTAGTAGGTTGCTAGTAGTGTTAATTACTCTGTAGTTGATGCTAGTTGGTTTAATTGGTGGAAGATCATATGTTCAGATCCTATATGCACATTAATAACCCTCTGATTATGAACATGTTTATGCTTTGTGAGTAGTTACTTTTGTTCCTGAGGACATAGGAGAAGTCTTGCTATTAGTAGTCATGTGAATTTGGTATTCGTTCGATATTTTGATGAGATGTATGTTGTCTCTCCTCTAGTGGTGTCATGTGAACGTCCACTACATGACACTTCACCATTGTTTGGGCCTAGAGGAAGGCATTGGGAAGTAATAAGTAGATGATGGGTTGCTAGAGTGACAGAAGCTTAAACCCTAGTTTATGCGTTGCTTCGTAAGGGGCTGATTTGGATCCATATGTTTCATGCTATGGTTAGGTTTACCTTAATACTTTTGTTGTATTTGCGGATGCTTGCAATAGAGGTTAATCATAAGTGGGATGCTTGTCCAAGTAAGGGCAGCACCCAAGCACCGGCCCACCCACATACCAAATTATCAAAGTACCGAACGCGAATCATATGAACGTGATGAAAACTAGCTTGACGATATTCCCATGTGTCCTCGGGAGCGCTTTACATCATATAAGAGTTTGTCCAGGCTTGTCCTTTGCTACAAAAAGGATTGGGCCACCTTGCTGCACCTTATTTACTTTTTTCACTTGTTGCTCATTACAAATTATCTTATCACAAAACTATCTGTTACCACTTGTTTCAGTACTTGCAGAGAATACCTTGCTGGAAACCGCTTATCATTTCCTTCTGCTCCTCGTTGGGTTCGACACTCTTACTTATTGAAAGGACTACGATAGATCCCCTATACTTGTGGGTCATCACCCAACCACTCTTTTTCGCAGTCACAAACAAATAGATCGGTCTGATCCATAAAATCAACATCTTGTGCAAAAAAATTAGTGGAGGATGACTACAAGTTGTTGTAAATAGAAGTCGAGCACGTTCAGAAGCCCATTTGTCCACCTGAAACTTCTTTTTTGCTGTTAAACATGTCCGTCCATGAGAAATCTCTTTACGAAAAACTTAAGCCTCATGGACAATAGTAACCTCGCATTCAATAGGAAGGATGTGACAAAGCTTCTGTTTGCCTAGTTGGATGCATATCCATCCATTGTTATTGTCCTCAAACGAATGTCATGAGATCTGAAAAAATCCTAGTGCTTATTACGCCACAGATATATATATATATATAGCATGGATTTCCTATCAATGATTACTAGGGTCACTGCTATCTGAACTGGTTCTTTACTTCAAGATCCGAACCTTTCTGAGGATAAAGGTTCCCTATTCTTGCTTTATTGAAAATCATCCAACCAAAGAGGCTAGATTGTCGGTGTCAACTTGCTCCAGTGCACTGCCTAGCGTTGCATCTAGGCGCAATCACCTCAGCCCGCGACAAAACTTCTGCACATGGAGACTATAGATCCCCGGAGCCGCTGGCTATCACCGGGCTTCACCTGGCGTAGTGCTGCATCGACATTTGTTTTACAGACAATATTGATCACATCATTTTTTTGCCACCCGTTTTAAGCCCAAGTTAAGTTCATGCGTTGCTATACAATCAAAACTGAAAAAAATTGATGAATGTTTATGGCAAGGTCCTAGTAAATACTCAGCAAAACTAGTTGTCGAGATAAACGGAATAAGTCAATGCTTAACCTCTGAGACAAACAACAGTGGCCTACCTCCTGGAATCCTGGAATCAGAGATTGCCTGACGTATTCTATTGGCGCTCCTTTCAACGAACCTCTATAGTGAAGATGGATGTGGTCCGTGATCCCACTCACGAGTAGCTATAGCCTGCACCTCTATTTCTTCGGAATGCATGCATACCATTGTTATCTCATGTATATAAAAGGCTTGAGGAAGATTAAGGATAAGTGGATCTTCATATTATGGAGCGACATATGGCAATAGAATAACAGATCGACTAATTCTCGTGCACTTAATTTCGTAATCACTTGAAGCTATAGATTGTACTGCAATATTACTCCCCTCGCATTATCTTTTTCAAAAGAGAGAAGTGCATATCACACCCCCCCAACTCTAGCCCTAGTCTAATATACACCCCTCAACTCCAATGCCGTCTAAAATACACCCCCCCAACTCTCAAAACCGGCTAGAATTCAACCCTCCCATCCCTGTTGACCGGTTCTGACCCAGTTTAACCGGTTTTGACTGAGTGAACAGTAAAAAATAAAAACTTAAATTTTTTTTGAAAAAATTCAAAAAAGTTCCAAGTTTTTTCACTGCGTGAACAGTAAATTAAAAAATCACCTTTTCAGCATGTTTGGACACGTGAGTAAATTTGAGATGTCTGTAAATTCAAAAAAAATTCAAAATTTTCAGCATGGTGAACAGTAATTCGGGAAAAAATCAAAAAAAAAATCACCACGCGCTCAAACATCATCCATGCAAAAAAAGGGTTTTTACAAAAAATCGATTTTACTGTTCACCAAGCTGAAATTTTGAATTTTTTTCGAATTTACGGACATCTCAAATTTACTCACGTGTCCAAACATGCTGAAGCATGAAAAGGTGATTTTTTTTTAAAATTTACTGTTCACACGGTGAAAAAAACTTGGAACTTTTTTGAATTTTTCCAAAAAAAAGTATTTATGGTTTTTAAAATTTCATTTTTATTGTTCACTCAGTCAAAACCGGTCAACGGGGAGGGGATGGTTGAATTATGGCCAGTTTTGAGAGTTGGGGGATGTATATTAGATTGTATTGGAGTTGGGGGTGTATATTAGACTAGAGCTAGAGTTGGGGTGTAATATGCACTTCTCTCTTTTCAAAATAGTCGCCATCAATCCGCCAATCGCATTTTCAAGTTGAAACATCTGTATGGGACTCTGCCTTTGGACCGAGCATTCCCTGCCGGATCGATGATATATCTTCTGGATTAGACAAAGAAGGGATTGGTTACCCAACTGGAGGGGATCGAAGATATATCTTCTAGATCAGACAAAGAAGGGATTGGTTACCCAGCTGGAGGGGACATTATCGATTCAGGATCTGACGAAGAAAAACCCCAACCTGGCTAATGGAAAGGTGACCATAGATGCTGGAGATAATATACAGGGAAGTTCTGTAGCCCATGAATCAAGCCATTCAACCAGGGTTAAATATAATTACAATGTGGATGGCAACACGCCTGGTGAAAATAGCTTCATGCCGAACAATAAAGTAAATAATGTTCAGTACGATAGAAAAAATGACTAGGAATCTTAAAGTTTGCAAGTGAATTAGATGGGAAACATGTCCACAACATAAGAATTGACGCGATGGATTTCCTTAACAAAGCAGTTAAGTCTATTGGAAACTTTGGCGCCCAGCTGACGGTGACTGGGAACACTTTGGTCAACACTTGTAGTTCCTTTTGTTGATCAGATCTGATGACTGCCGTGACAAATCACCGAGGATCCGCTAGCTGTGTGCACGGAGCCCGCCATCTCCACCTCTCCATCGGCGTCGGTGCCGTCAGTGGCGGTCACCAAGCCAAAGCAGAGCAGTGTTTCTATTTTTTCGGTAAAGGATGTATTTTATTGGCTCAAAATGGAGCATTAAGAGGATACAAACACAATGAACCCACACCCGGCCTCTGCATAGCTAGGATGCACACAACCAATAAAAACACACGCACACAAATAAAATGCCAGCAAAATAGCAAAGTCATATGAGACCAAAGCTATGTGTAGGCGAGGAAAAATGACAGAGCTATCGGATCCATGTTCGGCAAACTACAACAATGACCATATTCACACCAACCATCTCATGACACCAAACGAACAACGAGATTCTTCAACAGCAACGCCTTTAAGAAGGGAGCGATGCTCATCATCGTCGTCACCAGATCCAAACATCCAAGCTCAGATCTAAGTTTTCACCCTAAAGAAATAGTCCAAGCATATCCGAGCAATGCCTTCAACAAGGTAACGACATAAAAATATCGCCATTGCCAGGTTTAACCAACTCGGGTCAGACCTAAGTTTTCACCCCGGAGCTCGAGCCTGGGTGCTCGAGTGGCACCCCCATCGACGTCCCTTATGTGTTGTCACCACCACTTTCTCGCAACCCCAGCTACATGCGTGTTCGCCGCCGCTGTACAACCATCCCTCTACGTCAAGTCGTTGTTGATAGTTTGCATCTCACAACTAAAGTCAAGTACCGGGTCTGAAGAGAGGAACTCTCATGAAGACCTTTCGGTAGTCACCACAATCTGCGGCGAGGCTACCATCGCAGGCCGGAGTTGTCACCACAAGGACCAACCACCTAGGATGGAGCACCCATTGCTGATTATCACTTCGCTGGAGAGAGCTCAGCACATACCCGTCACGTAGCCACCGCAAGATCAAGAGCACACAGCTAGCCGCCAAATCAGCGCCAAAGTAGTGTTTCTATATTAGTCTCATACAATTATCTCCGTCCGTTCACAAACTTATGCGTCACACTTTTTTGGGGGAAACAAGGCTCATTTGTTTTTTCCACTGATACTCCTGCAGGGGATTACCAAGCTAGCGAGTCAAAGTAACTATAAACCTGGGACAATTCGTTTTAATCTAGCCAAGGGAGAATTCTCCACAAGAACAACCGCAAACTAAATTGCACTTCTATTGCCACCGATGCTATTTATTAACAAGTATCATGCACTTCTATGTTCTTATGAACTGAATTGTAAACTCTCCCAGGCCAAACAATAAATAGGTCATGAGCACCACGTTATCTTTATTTTCATACCCTAAACTCAGCATTTCACAAAGCATGGAACTAAGCTTCAAAACTACTTTACCGAGAACGGAGCAATTTTTTGTCATCAATCTCATGGCCAAACATGGAACTATGATGTAAGCTACTGAGACATCCGTGGGAAGAGATTTCAAGCATCAAGCAGTCTGCTACATTCCACTGAAGCCGTGGACCAAATCAGTTTTGACAGAAAAGGAATCAATTTCTAAGTCCCTCACACGCAGCTTGAAGAAGCAAACCTAGGCAAGGAACGACTGGAGCAATGGAGATATGGGATACCCCACTCCCAACCTTCCAAGAAGCAGCCATAGTATATAACTAAACCGGATCAACACAAAGTGGGTGTCAGTGTCAAAACCGGCGGATCTCGGGTAGGGGGTACCGAACTGTGCGTCTAGGCCGGATGGTAACAGGAGGCAGGGGACACAATGTTTTACCCAGGTTCAGGCCCTCTTGATGGAGGTAAAACCCTACGTCCTGCTTGATTGATATTGATGATATGGGTAGTACAAGAGTAGATCTACCACGAGATCGGAGAGGCTAAACCCTAGAAGCTAGCCTATGGTATGATTGGATGTTGTGGTTGTTGCCCTACAGACTAAAACCCTTCGGTTTATATAGACACCAGAGAGGGTTAGGGTTACACAAGGTCGGTTACAAAGGAGGAGATATCCATATCCGTATTGCCTAGCTTGCCTTCCACGCCAAGTAGAGTCCAATCCAGACACGAGACGAAGTCTTCAATCTTGTATCTTCATAGTCCAACAGTCCGGCCAATAGAGATAGTCCGGCTGTCCGGAGACCCCCTAATCCAGGACTCCCTCAGTAGCCCCTGAACCAGGCTTCAATGACGATGAGTCCGGCGCGCAGTATTGTCTTCGGCATTGCAAGGCGGCTTCCTTCTCCGAATACATCACAGAAGAATTTGAATACGAGGATAGTGTCCGACCCTACAAAATAAGTTCCACATACCACCGTAGAGAGAATAATATTTTCGCAGATCTAATTTGCAGGCTTGTTTTGCCAGCATGACGTGATGTCATGGCCTGGTGATTATTCGAACCGATTCCTTTAACCAGCTCCACACATAACGCAAGGCGGTTTCTTGACACGTCTTGTCAAAGCAGAGATCGTGTTTCCCTAATTACGGGATTCTCATTAATGCGGTCGTGGGTAACCCAACCGTGTCTAGGACTCCTAGATTATAGGCAAGTCCTAAACGGCTATGGAGAGGACGCTTGACATTCACCCTCTTTATAAAGGGACAAGGTTTTCGCTTTTTCCCTCTCGTGCTCAATCGAACCCTTCCCCCGCCTCGAGTTCGAACACCCAAAGCCCAGGTTAGGTGCTCCGGATCTTCAATCATGTCCGCATCCAGCCTTCAAGGCTGATGGATGCCCTCCTCCGTGATGGAAGAGGACATCAAGAAGTTGAGGGAGGCCAGATACCTGACCGCCGAGGTTTCGCATCGGCTACCTGCTCGAGGGCAGGTCGTCCCTACTCCCAAACCCAACGAGAACGTCGTGTTCGTCTCCCACTTCCTCCGAGGCCTAGGCCTCACTCTGGATCCCTTCGTCATGGGTTTGATGTTCTATTACGGGCTAGATTTCCACGATCTAGCTCCGGACTCCTTTCTCCACATCTCGACATTTATTGTCGTGTGTGAGGCCTTCCTCCGCATTACCCCTCACTTCGGCCTCTGGCTCAAGACCTTTGAAGTGAAGCTGAAGATGATTGAGGGGCAACATGCAGCGTGCGGAGGTGCATCAATAGGCAAGATGGCAGGAGCTCCATGGCCGAAAGGTTCCTTTCCAGAGGTGTCCAAATTATGGCAATGGGAGTGGTTTTACGTCACGGCTCCCAGAAGTGCCAAGTGGGCGGCTGCCCCCGCTTTCCACTCGGGCCCCCCACCACAACTAATGTCATGGATTAGCAGAGGTCTGGGCTGGGGTCCAGCCAAGGACGTGCCTATACTGCAAAGCCACATTCGAGATCTCTTCGAGGGAGATGTTAATTTGGTCGTGGTAATACAAGTTATGCTGGTTCGTCAAGTCCAGCCTTGCAAACGCCGGCCCTTTCGCTTATGGGAGTTCAATCTAGAAGGACCGCGTGTCATTCAAAGTTTCCTCGGCCTGACGCACGAGGAGATGTACAAGTCATTCTTCGAACCTCAAATAGAGTGTCCGGATACTACCGAGGACGTGGGCCTGATTAGTAACCGCGCCGTCGAACAAGTAAGAAATCCTCTAGCCGAACACACTGTCTTTTATTCATCATGAAGTTATTTCTGAGAGTTTGCTCTTTGACTAGGACTGGCTAACAAAGGCAAAGATGATTCGGTGTTTGGCCCCCCTCCCTGAGGGTTTGGAAAATCCGGTATTGGAAAAGATGCTTGAGCTTGCACCTTGCCCGGAGCCCTCGAAGGAAGATACGGGGGGGATAATATGGGCGGACGCGGGTCCCCATCACTGCTAGTTCCAACCGAGGGAATGAGTGTCTCCATGAAGGAGGATAACCGGGGGAGGAAAAGGACTGCTTCCGAGGATCCAAAAGCCGAGGCCTCCAAACGGGAGAAGAAGTCTCCTAGAGAGGGTCCTGCCACGGGGGGTGCTTTTGCCGCACAAAGTCCGCGGGGGGATCAGCCCTCCAACGAGTCGTAAGTGATCCAAGAAATACTTTAATAGTGAAGGTATACTATCTTTCTTCCAAGAAAATAACCACCGCATATATCTTGCAGTTCGGGTCTTAGCCCTTCTCAGCTGAGCTCGTCTTCGGGGGATCTTCTTTCGGAGATGATGGAGAGCGAAACGCCTCCCCTGGACTCCTCCGCTCAAGAAGCAGGCGACCCCGAAGTGTCGTCACGGAGGGCCTCTCCGGATCCGGTGAGGCCAGAAGATAATCCCATAGACCCCCGAAGTCCCCAGCGTCTGGCTCTCGAGGAGAGCGAACAAAAGAGTCCGGCACCGTCTGGTATGTGGTCGGACGTTCTAAGGGAGCTGTTGGGGCGAGCGGCCATCTCAGAAGAACACCGTACGCTGATGGGTACGGTGATGGAAAGAATTTCATCCGCCGAAAGCAGATTACATGAAGCCTTTATGAGTCTACTGACAGGCTTTGAGGTATGTGATAGTACCGCACATGTTAGGTGTGCCCTGTGTAGATAGTAGCCCCTGAGACTCTGGTTGTCAACGAGAACGGCGGCGAATAGAGGGTCATATTCCCAGGCAATAACCAGACTGCCTTTATGTGCAGGCGGTGGAAGCTCCGGTGGCTAGCCGGACTAGTGGGTTTGCCGAATTAAAACGGCAACTGGATGCGGCAGACGCCGACATCGAGCTTGTTAACAAGAGGCTTGACGAGGCACAGGGTAAGTGTTATTATCTGGTGAACGCCACATAGTAAGAGCAGCATGATGCCAGTATCTTTAATATGTTGTGACTGCAGATGGAGCTGCCATTGTGGAAACCTTGCGGGCAGAACTTGCCCGAGCCAAAGAACAAGCGAGGATTAGTAATGCGGCTGCTTTGAAGGCGGCCGAAGAGTTGAAAGCTGAGAAGGCCGCACATTGCGAGAGCCAAGAGAAGATGGACAAGATGGCCGTAGAATTAAAAGACACTGCTGACCGTTGCCGGCTCCTTGAAAAAGAAAACCGAGTGAAGGCAACGGACCTTGAGAAGGCCACGATGGCAGACAAAGACACCCGCTCTGCTATGAGAGTGAAGAAGGAGGAGTTGCGGGAAGCCGGGGATATTGCGGCTGGGAAGCCCTTCATGCTACAGAGGAAGTTCGGAGATCCACGGTATGCCCCTCTGGATGGGCTGTGGAGTTCAGCAGATGCGTATATCGACTTGGCGACGAGCGCTGCCGATGCGGCCAAATACTTCCAAGGTCAAACAGATCGTGAAATGGACAAGTTGTTCTGGTCGCAATTCAACGTTCCAGAGCGTCCGCTTCCATTGACTGATCAGCTAGCCGAATGGGCCGAACTAAATAGGTTGTCCGGACTCGCCATGAGGTCTGTCGTCGATCAGCTATGGCCGGAAAAGCCAAAGCCGAACTGCTATTTCAGTTTAGTGCAGCGGTTCCTTGGTGCGGTGCCACGCATTAATGCGATGAAGAGGTCGGCGTGCATAGAAGGCTCGCGGATGGCCCTTGCCCGTGTTAAAGCATACTAGCGGAGATGGACGCTACCACTATTGCGGCGCAGGGTTCGGTCATAGGCCAAGTGGCTGCCGAGCACTATTTCGAGGAGGTTCTCCAGGGTGCTCGTTTGATAGAGGCCCAGTGCTCGAAGAATATTATGTTTGAGTGATATGTATTCTCATTGTAAACACAATGCTTTTATGAAATTTTATAAGGCTATGTTTATACTTTTGCCTGAAAGTAGTATGATGCCTCCTGTCGTGGTATTTCTCACGGGGGGCTTGCGAGTCGACAGATGCCACAAGGGCTTAGTGTGTGGGTTGGACTGCTGCTGATAGGACCGGGAGCGAGTATGCGGGTAGCACGCGGTGGTTTACCCAGGTTCGGGGCTCTCCGGAGACATAATACCCCTACTCCTGCATGTCTGAGTATATCTGGTACATCTGGTACAGAGTCGCTCCTAGAGCTGTATACAAGATCAGTGCCATAGGCATCTGACTTGGTATATGCCTGTATGAGGCATGCTAGTGGCCGGCCATGCTCATGGCCGTGAGCATATGTGCTCATGTGGATGGATCGATGGATGGATAGCTAGCTTGCTTGTTAGCTCGTGTGTGTGCGTGAGGGAATCCATCCTCCTGGATGGATGGATGTGTAGTGTATATATAGTGTGGAGCTAGCTTGAGGTGTAAGCTATATGGGTAGCTTAGGAAGTAAGCTAGGTAGTGGCTTTGGATGTAAGCTACCTTGGGTAGCTTACATGCCAAGCCAGGTAGGCATGGCTAGTGGCATGGCACATGTCATGCTTGTCCCCTGGGATACTTCATAAATCAGTACCCAGGGCACACGGTACACTGTAGATGATGGCACCGCGGTACGGTTGTCTCGTCGATGTCGGGTCGGGCTGCAGTCGGCAGCCGGCTGGTTGGCGTAGTCGACGGCCGGCAGTCGGTGGCCGGCCGGGTAATGCAGTCGGACGGGGAGCCGGCAGGAGCGGCCGGGCAGTCGGACTGAGGGGCTTTGCTAGCCCCGATGTCTTGAAATATCTTCTTGCCGTCTTTGGGGTATCCGTGTCCCATTACACCGACAGTAGCCCCCAAGCCTCCGGGCAACTTGGCAAAGTTGGGCGGAGGTTTTTTTGGCAAATGTTCATGAAAATGATCAAAAAAAGGACAAAGTTAGTCCATGCAGATATATCGAATGTTCACACTTGTCGACTATCTCTTTTTCCATCTCATTTGCTCTTGGCCAGTAAAATCCAGCTCGGAATGCTTTAGCCACAATAGTCCGAGAGGACGCATGGTGACCACAGGTCCCCGAGTGGATATCATTAAGGATTATCTGACCCTCTTCTGGTGTTATGCATTTCTGACCGACTCCAGTCGCGCTCTCTCTATACAGCTGTCCCCTTATGACTGTGAAGGCCTTGGATCGGCGGACGATCTGTCGAGCCTCCTCCTCGTCTTCCGGGAGTTCTTTCCTTAGGATATACGCGATGTGCGGTATTGTCCAGTCAGGGGTGATTGCCAAGACTTCCATGATTAGGTCGACCACTGTAGGTACTTCAACTTCAGTCGGATCTGTGGCACTTTTCGGCTGCGGGGCTTCTTCTGTGAAAGGATCCTCTTGGACTGACGGCGAGTGAATGTGTTCCAAGAACACGTTGCTGGGAATGGCTTCTCTCTTGGAGCCTATCTTTGCCAAATCGTCAACAGCCTGATTTTTCAGTAGGGGGATGTGATGAAGCTCTAACCCCTCGAATTTCTTTTCTAGCTTTCGCACTGCATTGCAATACCCAGTCATTGCCGGACTCCTGACGTCCCACTCCTTCATCACTTGATTAACCACCAAATCTGAGTCGCCATAGACCATGAGGCGACGGACGCTGAGTGAAATGGCCATGCGCAACCCATACAAAAGCGCTTCATATTCTGCTTCATTATTGGAAGAATCAAAGTGAATCTGGAGAACATATATGAGCTTATCTCCTCGGGGGGAGACTAGGACTACTCCCGCACCTGAACCATTCAGCATCTTGGATCCATCGAAGAACATGGTCCAGTGCTCCGAGTGAACTTGAGTCGGAAGTTGCTATTCAATCCACTCGGTGATGAAATCCGCGATTGCTTGGGACTTGATAGCCTTCTTTGCTTCAAACTTGATATCTAAGGGAAGGAGTTCAATCGCCCATTTGGCCACTCGACCAGTTGCGTCTCTGTTATGCAGGATCTCTGATAGTGGGGCGTCGCAGACGACTGTAATGGAGTTGTCAGAGAAGTAATGTGCAACTTTCTTCATGGTCATATAAATCCCATATACAAGCTTCTGGTAGTGAGGGTATCTTTGTTTTGAAGGGGTCAAAACTTCAGACACATAATATATTGGGCGTTGAACTTTGAAGGTCTTTCCTTCCTCTTCCCGCTCGACCGTAAGTACTGTACTGACAACTTGTCCTATGGCTGCAATGTAAAGCAGCAGAGGCTCTTTGCTGATTGGGGCAGCAAGCACCGGTTGGGTGGAGAACAGAGCTTTGAGCTCTGCAAACGCTGCATCAGCTTCTGGAGTCCACTCGAACTTGTTAGACTTCTTCATCAGTCGGTAAAGAGGCAACGCCTTTGCACCGAGCCGAGAAATAAATCGACTTAAAGCGGCCAAGCAGCCTGTACGCATTTGGACATCGTGCACGCGTACCGGACGCTTCATCCGGAGTATGGTGCCAATTTTTTCAGGATTGGAGTCGATCCCCCGTTCGGAAATGAGAAAACCGAGTAACTTTCCACCTGGAACCCCGAAAGTGCACTTTGATGGATTGAGCTTGATATCGTACCTCCTGAGGTTGGCAAAGGTTTCAGCAAGGTCAGCCCGTCGGTCGGAACCTTTCCGGGACTTGACCACAATATCATCCATGTATGCCTCCACATTCCGACTGATTTGAGTGAGTAAACACTTCTGAATCATTCTCATGAATGTGGCTCCGGCGTTCTTGAGGCCGAACGGCATGGTGACGTAACAGAAGCATCCGAATGGAGTGATGAAAGCTGTTTTTATCTCGTCGGGCCCATACAGACGGATTTGATGGTACCCGGAATAGGCATCTAGAAAAGACAATCTCTCGCACCCCGCAGTTGAGTCGACTATTTGGTCGATGCGACGGAGAGGAAAATGATCTTTCAGGCAGGCCCGATTGATATGTTTGAAATCAATGCACATGCGGAGTGACTTGTCCTTCTTGGGGACCATGACGGCATTGGCGAGCCACTCGGAGTGGTAAATCTCTCGGATGAACTCAGCTGCCAAGAGCCGATCCACCTCCTCGCCAATGGCTTGCTTCTTCTGGACGGCGGACTGTCGAAGATGTTCCTTCACGGGCTTGAATTTTGGGTCGACTCGCAGACGGTGCTCAGCCAGCCCCCTGGGAACTCCAGGCATGTCAGAGGGTTTCCATGCGAAGATGTCCTAGTTCTCACGGAGGAGCTGGATGAGCGCTTCTTCCTATTTGGAGTCAAGCGTCGTCGAGATGTGAGTCGGAGCAGCGTCGGGGTCGGTCGGGTGAATGTGGACTGTCTTTGTTTCACCAGCCGACTGAAAAGCTGACTCGGAGGCAGGCTTCTTAGCTCGCAGCAATTCACTCGGATCGGCAGTCTTTTGGTACTCTTTCAGCTCGACCACTGCCATCTGAGCATCAGCGATCTTTGATCCCTTCTGAAAACACTCTTCTGCTTTCTTTCGGTTGCCCGTAACAGTGATCACACCCTTGGGGCCAGGCATCTTCAATTTAAGATACACGTAACATGGTCGAGCCATGAAGCGTGCGTAAGCTGGCCTGCCCAAAATGGCGTGATAAGCACTCTGGAAGTCCACAACCTCAAATGTCAACTTTTCCTTGCGGTAATTCTTTGAATCACCAAAAACCACATCAAGAGCAATCTGGCCGAGTGACTCGGCTTTCTTCCCGGGAATGACTCCGTGGAAGCTCATGTTACTGGTACTAAGTCTGGACATTGGAATGCCCATTCCTTTCAAAGTTTCAGCATATAGTATGTTTAGGCCGCTGCCGCCATCCATCAGGACTTTGGTCAATCGAGTGCCTTCGACAACTGGGTCGACCACCAAAGCTTGTCTCCTTGGGGTGGCAATGTGCGTCGGGTGATCAGACTGGTCGAATGTGATGGCGGTCTGAGACCACTTCAGGTAACTGGGTGTTGCCGGAGCAACCATGTTCACCTCACGGTTAATGACTTTCAGTCGACTTTTGCTTTCAACATCAGCAAAAATCATCAAGGTGGAATTGACTTGGGGGTATCCATCGTCACTATCATCCTTGTCCTCAACTCTGTCTGGCTCCTTTTCCTTATCTTTGGGCTACTTGCCTTGAAACTGCTGGATCAGGAGCCGACACTGTCGAGTGGTATGTTTTGGGAAAATAAAATTACCCTCTTCATCTTTCTTGGTGTGGATGTGACATGGCAGGTCCAGAACATCATTCCCATCCTGATCCTTAACTTTCTTGGGCTTCCAGGTGCCCTTGGGTTTCCCCTTGAAGTTTCCCTGGGCCACGGCCAGGGCCTCCCCAGGGGCGGCTGGCTCGGCCTTCCGCTTCTGCTTCCGACTGGAGTTTCCTCCGGTTTCTTGGGCGACTAATTTGAGTTTGCCACTTCGGAGTCGGTCTTCGTCTTCACCATTAGCGTACTTGGTGGCAATCTCCATCATCCGATTCAGAGACATATCTCCAGTTCGACCGAACTTTAGATTCAACTCTCTGTATTTGACGCCTTCCTTGAAAGCGCAAACTGCTTGATGGTCTGGCACGTTCTCGACCGAGTGGTGCAGTGTGATCCACCTCTGGATGTATTCCCTCAGTGTTTCATTCGGCTTCTGTACGCAAGACCGTAACTCTGTAAGGCCTGCGGGGCGCTTGCATGTTCCTTCGAAGGTTGTGATAAACACTCGGGCGAGGTCCTCCCAAGTGTAAATGCTGCTGGGTGCCAACTGATTCAGCCACGCTCTGGCTGAGCCTTCCAACATGAGAGGCAAATGCTTCATGGCCACCTCATCATTGCCACCGCCAATCTGCACAGCCACTCGGTAATCTTCGAGCCATGTGTCGGGCTTGGATTCACCGGTGAACTTGCTGACTCCAGTCGCCAGCCTGAAGTTGGGAGGAATCACCGCGGCCCTGATGGCTCGACTGAAACATTCTGGCCCCGAAGCATGTGCCCTACTGCCGGTGGGCGCATCTCTGTTGTGGCCCTCTCGATGAGCCCTGTTCCTGTCCACCAAACCTTGAACGAGGATGGATCTCGCGTCAAAGCCTGGGTCCCTGGGGTTGACTGGAATCCTCTGCCCAACATTATGGGGGAGCCTGTCATCTTGATGTCGAGGTGCATATGACCCACTCCTCGGGGGAGGGGATGGCACTCGACGTCGATCATCACGGTCGGGTCGGTGATCATACTGCTCATTTCTCCTGTACTGATTGTGCCGGTCCCCACGTCCCTCACGCCTCGGGGGCGATCTCGGGCTGTGAGCCGACTGGACTGTTTCTGTTGCAACGGATCGACTATGGATCTTGTTCCATGACTGAGAGACGGCGGAATTCTGATTTCCCGCCGCTCGGAGCAATGCTCTGATCTGCAACAAGCCCCTGCCAGCCTCCGACTGGGAGGGCTGAATTGACTCCGCTATGCGGGCCGTGGCAGCCAAATTCTGAACTGGAGTTCGGTATACCTGCGGCGGCGGGAAGAGCTGACGTCGACTGGATTCAGGAGCTTGCTGTCATCGACTGGACTCGGGGGCCCGCTGACGCGCTTGCTCGTCAAGTATTCACTGTAGATTTTCCAGTCGAGTGCGCTCGGCCAGGTTGGCCAAGCGCGCGTCCTCCAAGGCCCGGGCCTCGGGGGTTTCTCCAACAATAGGAGTGTGGAGCGCGTCCATGTTCCGGCGGCGAAGCTCCTCTCGCTACAATGACGTGAGAGGCTCGGGGAGGTACTCGTCGTGGGGATGCGACGGATCGCCCCTCTCCGCACCACCATCAGCGCGATGGAATCCGGGAGGACTGTGTGTCCCCTCGACCGCCAGAACCTCAGCTAAAGGGTCGCTGCTATCGCACTCGGATGCGGTCTCCGCGGAGCCAGTCGACAGGTCGAACAGGCCGCAGAGGGATTCGTCAGGCTCGATTGCCGCGACTTGTGGGGCCGCCGACTGGCGGGCCACGGCGTGCCTCACCCACTTCTGGAGTCTCGACCGACCTGAGCGCTTGCGCTAGTGGGAGACAGGGCAGGGAGATGACACGGGGGCCGACCGATATTGGGTCGACGGCTGCCGCAGGAGGACGCCACGAATGCACGCGCGGAAGTGCGTCGCACCGCGGACGGGGAGCGCGTCGATGTCGAGCGGCGCCTCCTGGAGCCAGGCGGAGTCGTCGGCGATGAAGGTGAGCGCACCGAGACAGATCTCGCGGCCCTCTACCAAAACTCCGCAGGAAACCATGATCAAATGGATCGGAAAAATCGCAACTTCTCCAATTAGGCGCTAAGACTAATGCCCCACGGTGGGCTCCAACTGTCGTGGTTCTAAGTCTGACAGTGAGGTAGGGGGGTGTGTATGGAGAGGCTAGACCTTAGCTATTGGGAAGTTATAAGCACGCAAGGTTTACGAGTTCAGGCCCTTCTCGGAGGAAGTAACAGCCCTACGTCTCGGTGCCCGGAGGCGGTCGATTGGATTATGTGTGTGTAGATAACAAGGGTGCGAACCCTTCATACTGAGGAGGGGGGTGGCTTATACAGAGTTCGCCGGCCCTCTCCTGTCCTCAGTAATGCAGGGTTTAAGGTACATTTAAGGTGGGGCGTTACTGGTAACGCCCCTAATAAAGTGCTATAATAACCATAACAACTACTTAATAGCCGACCATTTGCCTGTGGGGTGACTTTAGGTCTTCTGGCTTCATGGTCGAGTGGTTGGCTTCATGGTCGAGTGGTTGTTCTTTGGTCGAGTGTCTTGAACCCGTCGAGTGGGATGCCTTCCAGTTGTTTGAGAGGTGACTCATTCTAGGGATGTCCTTGGGTAGGGCTTTTTAGGACGGGTCCGTGCCCCTACCCTAGGTACATAGCTTCATCAACTGTGACAATGAGAGTGCCATCAAGATTGCTCATAACCCAGTTCAGCACTCGAAGACTGTAAGTGCATCTAGTGCCCCTTAGTGATTTTGGTGTATTGAAGACTTATAGGTTAAGGGACTAATGTGTTTTTGAGTGTACACAGGTCTATAAGTCTATGAGGAGTTTGATATTTATAGAGAAATTCGACCCCTAAAAATGAAGTTGTTCGACTGAAGACTTTGGATTTCTGAAGACTTTGAAAGTGAAGAAATTGGTGCAAACCTGAAGACTTGGTATTCATCCGAGGAACATGAAGCATGAAGACTTTTGTTTTCGTAGTTTCATTTTCTCTTTCTTGAGTCATAGGAAACACCGTGCTGTTGAAGGGGTCGAGGAAATACTAAGGAAAAATTTCCATGTGATGCTCAACTCAAAATCCTACACCTACCAATCCCTTCGAGTGAAGCCATTGGAAATCTCATACAGTTCAATCATATTCTTCAGTGACAGAGATGAAGTTCTTCTGGTCTCTGAGGAATTTGTTCTGACTGAGGAGTTAGGAATTCGCCAGTGCAAATTGCCTACACGGTGAGGAACATGGTAGCCCTGAGGATTTTTCTACTCAAATTTCCAACCGTTGTTGTGCCTTGTGCCAGCTGTCCCAAAATATCTACCCACCTAACGGTCATATCATTGAAGGGCATTTATGTATTATCATGTCGGGCTGCTCCCTAGGCTATAAATAGCCGCCCCCTACAACCACTAGCTGGTTGGCTGCTCTGAGAGAAACTGACACTTGTCATTTGAGAGCATCCCATCCTCCGAGGACTTTGAGCGAAAATCATTAAGTGAGGAAAACCCAAACCCAAACACCTAAAAACCCCCAAGTGATTGAGCATCACTGAAGAGATTGATCCTGCGTGGATCCGACGCTTATTACCTTTGAAGATTGTGCTTCTTCCAGACGGTTAGGCATCAAGGTCTAGAGCATCCAAGAGGAATTGTGGATCGCCAAGCGACCGAGTTTGTGAAGGTTCGGAAGTCACTTAAAGACTTACCACGAGTCATTGGGAGAGGTCTGTGTGACCTTAGCTCAAGGGGAATACGGTGAGGACTGAGTGTCCTGAGCTGCGTGTTCAGGACTGGGTGTCCGAGACTGTGTGTCCTCAGGTTTAAATACCTAGCCGCCCTAACCAGACGTACAACTGTCACAGCAGTTGGAACTGGTCTACCAAATCATTGTCTTCACCAAGCTACCTGGTTCTATTTCCGCAACACTTTCATTTCCTCATAACTATATTGTGTGCTTGTTCATATCTGTGTTTGAAGACTTTGATGGAAGACTTTCTCAATTTCCTCAGCTCAATTTCTTCAGTCTGTTTGTCTTCATCCTGTGTTATCCTGTGTTTACGCTTTTTGTACTCTGTCTTTGTCTTCATTTCATCATGATGAATATGCTTGTGTTCTGTTATGTTTACTTTTGAGTACTTATTCCTCTCCTAGTAGTTCTTTGCTAAGTAATTTCCTCACCTGCAAATTCCTCAGTGAAGAATTCATAAAAATCGCCTATTCACCCCCCTCTGGTCGATATAACGCACTTTCAATTGGTATCAGAGCAAGGTACTCCCTTGTTCTGTGTGATTTTGGTTTAACTGCCTGGAGTTTTAGTTATGTCGACCGCAGGAATGAAGACTGTGACATGCCCCATCTTTGACGGTCATGATTATCCCAAGTGGAAGACCATGATGAAGAAGCGCCTCATGGCGATGAACATCGAACTCTGGACCGTCACCGAAATTGGTCTTACTGACCTATGCAAGATGGCGGAGGCTGATGATATTCACAAGTACACGCTACTCAACCTCATGGTGAAGGACATCATCTGCTCTAGCCTGTCACAAAACCAGTTCTGGAACGTTATGCATCTCAGCCATGCGAAACTCATCTGGGACCGACTCTCTGAGGTCTATGAAAGTCATCGATCTCACCATGAACCCTGGTTCGAGGACCTCATGGAATCGCGCAAGGCTATGACTTTCAATCCAGAATCATCATCCTCTGCACCATGCCTTATGGCAAAAGGTGCCAAGGTAAATGAATGCTACTTATCTGAGTCCAGTGATGATGAATCTGGTGATGAATTTGGACCCAGTTATGCCAAACTTGTTTCCCTTGCCACTAAACAACAAAGAGCTTTGGAAAAAGTTCAGAATATGCTAAATGAGAACGACGATATGTTGGGTGAAGAAATGGATCGCTCCAAGGCTTTGGCTGAAAGTCTTCAGGGACTTCAGTCCAAGTTTGACACCCTCAAGGTCATCATATATAACACTCTCTTATCTGATCATGAGAAGCTTTCATATGAATTTCTTCAAAAAAAGCAAGATCTTGAAAAGCTAAGAGTGAGTTATGAAGATCTTCAGAAGGAACGTGATTCATTACTTGCTCAACAAATCAGCGCTTCTCAGGAAGAATTTGTTCCTCCATGCTTGAAGTGCATTGAACGTGAATCTGCTAATTCTTCACTTGAATGTTCAAATGCTGCTAATGTTTCAAATTCTTCACCTGCCTCTGTTATCACTAATTCCTCATCTGAGGACATTGCTAGTATCACTGAAGATGCGGGGCTGAAGGAATTGTACATGACAGGCATGTACAAAAGCCTCAAAGGGCATCAGACTCTTTGTGATGTGCTTAAAAAGCAGATCCTCAACAGGAACCCTAGGAAAGAGGGTATTGCCTTTGAGAGGAAACTCAATGCTGATGGTACATATTGGAAGCCTGAGCAGTACCCCAAAACCTCATGGGTTGCTGCAAAGGGACCTCCAGTTGATCCATCTAACTTATCTGGCTTTGCATGTCAATCTCCTTGTTCTGATGATGAGTCATTTGACTCCAACTATAAACTGTTCAAAAATCAGAATGGTGAAATATTTGCTAGATATGTTAGCACTAACTGTAGGAACGGTCCTCCTATGAAGAAAATCTGGGTTCCCAAAAGGTGCCTTGAAAGTCTTCAGGCGAATGTCCTCAGGACACCACCTGTGAAGAATAGGAACCCTAGGTCAAATTCTTCATATGGACCAAATTCCTCAAAAGGATCAAAGTCCTCATATGAATATCATCGTGCTAACAACTCTGTTTCGCAGGGAAGAGCTAAGGGCTATGAATATGAGCATTATTCTTCTAATCATTATGTTCATAAGTCCTCGAAGAATTTCTCTACTTATTCATATGCTTATCCTAATCCCTCTTATGTGAAACGAAATGGGTTGGTGTCTATGCCACCTTTCTCATATGGAGCTCGTAGAGTGATGAACTCTTTGACACCCCTTCAGATGTGGGTGGTGAAGAAAAATAACTAATCTCTTCTGCAGGGTCAGGTCTCCAGACGAACGTAATCGTCTGAAGAATTTGCTGGAGACCTGAGAGTGCCTGAAAGGACGCAGGCTAATCATGAAGAAATGAACTTTCATTTCTAATGTCCTCATACTGCTTTATCTGTTCTCTTGCTTGATGAAATTGATCTGATGAATTGATGGCATATTCTTCACTGATGAAGTATATGAGTTCATAAGTTGCACTAATTCATCTGCAGGATGATCAACCCAAAGCCACTGAGTGGGTCCTCGATAGTGGATGTACAAATCACATGACTGGTGACAGGAATCTATTGATGGATGCTCCCTTGTCACCATCGCATCTGAAGCATATCATCTTCATTGACAAAGGCAAAAGTCAGGTATTGGGTCTAGGTAAGGTTGCGATCACAAAGGATCGACACATGAACAAAGTCATGCTTGTCGAGTCCTTGGGATACAACCTCATGTCTGTCTTAATGCTTTGCGATCTTGATATGGTTGTTGTCTTTGGCAAGTACCATTGTGTTGTGCTTATGGAAGCTGACAATTCCAAAGTCTTCGAAGGCTTTAGGAGAGGAGACTTGTATATTATTGATTTCTCTACAGGACCACAATCAGCTGTGTGTTTACTTGCAAAAGCTTCAAAAGGCTGGCTTTGGCATCGACGACTTGGTCATGCAGGCCTGTGGAATTTGCACACACTTGCAAAGAAGAAGCATGTCATTGGCATTGAGAATGTCAAATTCCTCAATGATCACTTATGCGGAGCCTGTGAAGCTGGAAAGATGACCAAGGCCAAGCATCTAGCAAAGACAATCATGACTACCACTCGGCCACTTGAATTGCTTCATATGGATCTTTTTGGCCCTAATCATTATTCTGTTGTTACAAATTATGCACCTCTATATGGCTTTGTTATTGTTGATGATTGCTCTCGTTACACATGGGTACACATTGTCACTTACAAACATGAAGTGCCGAAAGTCATCAAACGATTTTCCTCGAGGGCTTCAACCAACTTTGGTGTGAAGATCAAGCACATTAGAAGTGACAATGGAACTGAGTTCAAGAATTCTGGTCTTGATGACTATCTTGATGAACTTGGTATCACTCATGAGTTATCTTCTCCTTATACTCCTTAGCAGAATGGCGTCGTGGAGCGCAAGAATAGAACTCTTGTTGAGATGGCTCGCACTATGCTTGATGAATACAAGACACCTCGTCGTTTCTGGATTGATGCAATTGATACTGCGTGCCACATCATCAACAGAGTATATCTTCACAAATTCTTCAAAAAGACTGCCTATGAACTCCTCGCTGACAAGAAACCCAATGTAAGTTATTTCAAAGTCTTCGGTGCTAAATGTTGGATTAGAGATCCTCATCACAACTCAAAATTTGCACCGAAAGCACATGAAGGTTTCATGCTTGGTTACGGAAAGGACTCGCACACCTACAGAGTCGTCAACAACGTTCTTCACAAGGTTGTTGAAACTGTAGATGTGCGGTTCGATGAAAGTAATGGCTCGCAAAGAGAGCACCTACCTTCTGTGATAGATGAACCAGCACCTGAGGAAACTATCAAGTTCAAGGGTACTGAGGATGTCATTCCTACTGAAGAATCTGCTGAAGAATTCATTCCAGAACATGAAGAACGTCGAGCTAATGCACCTAAAGAAAATACTAAAGAAAATGCTGATCAAATTTCTCAATGACAACCAGCTCATCCTCGCATTGCAAAAGAAGTGCAAGTTGAAAAGATCATCAATGACATTAAAGCACCAAGTCCTCTCGCACGCTCAAAAGCTTCACATTTATCTAACTTTTGTGGGCACTATGCTTTTGTCTCTATCACAGAGCCCACTAAGGTAGATGAAGCATTTCTGGAGCCTGAGTGGATTCAGGGCATGCAAGAAGAATTACATCAGTTCCTCAACAACGTCTGGGAACTGGTCAAACGTCCAGATCCCCGTAAGCACAATATCATTGGCACAAAATGGATCTATCGCAACAAGCAAGACGAAAACGGCCTTGTGGTAAGGAATAAGGCACGGCTTGTAGCTCAAGGCTACACACAGGTTGAAGGAATTGATTTTGATGAAACTTTTGCACCTGTTGCTAGACTTGAGGCTATTCACATATTACTTGCTTATTCTAACCATCATGATATCACTCTATATCAAATGGATGTGAAAAGTGCATTCCTCAATGGTAAGCTTGAGGAAGAAGTACATGTTGCTCAACCCCCAGGTTTTGAAGATCCAAAGCATCCTGACAAAGTCTTCAGACTCAATAAGGCCCTCTATGGCCTCAAGCAGGCCCCACGGGCGTGGTATGATACTTTGAAGGAATTCCTTATGAAGAAAGGCTTCAAACCTGGTTCACTCGACCCTACTCTTTTCACTAAATCTTATGATGGTGAATTGTTTGTGTGCCAAATATATGTTGATGATATTATCTTTGGCTGTACTGACCAACGTTATAGTGATGAATTTGCCTATATGATGAGTGAATAATATCAAATGTCTATGATGGGAGAATTGAAATTCTTCTTAGGTCTTCAAATTCGTCAACAACGCAATGGCATATTCATATCTTAGGAGAAATACCTCAAGGATGTACTGAGGAAATTCGGCATGCAAGATTGCAAAGGCGTCAAAATTCCTATGCCCACAAATGGCCATCTGTGCACTGATGAAAATGGTATCGACTTCGATCATAAGGTATACCACTCCATGATTGGTTCTTTATTGTACTTATGTGCATCTAGGCCATATATTATGCTTAGTGTTTGCATGTGTGCCCGATTTCAAGCTACACTGAAGGAATCACACCATAAGGCTGTGAAGCATATTCTTCGATATCTAGCTCACACACCAACACTTGGATTATGGTACCCCAAGGGCTCGGCTTTTGATCTCATTGGATATTCTGACTCTGACTATGCTGGTGATCGTGTGGACCGTAAGTCAATATCTGGTACATGTCATTTCCTCGGACGATCTTTGGCCTGTTGGTCCTCGAAGAAACAGAACTATGTATCACTATCTACTGCCGAATCTGAGTACATTGCCGCTGGTTCTTGCTGTGCTCAATTGCTATGGATGAAGCAAACTCTCAAGGACTATGGCGTCAACATGAAGAATGTGCCTCTCTACTGTGACAATGAGAGTGCCATCAAGATTGCTCACAACCCAGTTTAGCACTCGAAGACAAAGCACATTCAGATTCGTCATCATTTTCTTCGTGATCATGTGTTGAAGGGCGACATTTTTATTGAGCATGTGAAGACTGAAGAACAGCTAGCCGATATCTTCACAAATCCCTTGGATGAGAAGAGATTTAGCAAGTTGCGGTGTGAGCTAAATATCTTAGAATCTTTGAATATTCTTTGAAAAGGACACTCATCCTAACACTTATGCAAAATTGATGACTTAGATGTGCAACACATGAAGAAACATTTTTCTTCAATCAATGAGAATAACACTCTAAGTGTGAAGAAATTAACGAAGAATTTGATTCTCAGAACCCTACGACAATTGTACGCGGTGTCTGAAATCATCAATCTTATACGGTGGGTCACGCCACCACCAAAAGTTGAAAATCCTCAATCCGAGTTTTTTTGTTTTGTTGAATTTCCTCAGTTGTTCAAATTCTTCAACTTTGCATTGTCTTCACTGTTTCCGTCGTTTTTCTTCATTGGCTATATATATATATAAACCTAGACCTGTGGTAGGCATGCCTGTTATTTATGTTAAAATAGGAGATCATTGTTATCATGGCTTATGTGATATGGGTGCTAGTGCTAGTGCAATACCTTATTCTTTATACCAAGAAGTTATGCATGATATTGCACCTGCTGAGATGGAAGATATTGATGTTACAATTAAACTTGCTAATAGAGATACTATTTCACCAATGGGAATTGTTAGAGATGTTGAAGTCTTGTGTGGGAAAACTAAATATCCTGCTGATTTTCTTGTTCTTGGTTCCCCACAAGATAGTTTTTGTCCCATTATATTTGGTAAACCCTTCTTAAATATTGTTAATGCTACCATAGATTGCAAAAGGGATGTTGTTACTGTCGGATTAGATGATATGACTCATGAATTTAATTTTTCTAAATTTAGTAGACAACACCGTGAAGAAGAATTACCTAGTAAGGATGAAATTATTGGTCTTGCTTCTATTGCCGTACCTCCTAGTGATCCTTTAGAACAAAATTTGCTAGACCATGAAAATTATATGTTTATGAATGAAAGAAGGGAATTATATGAAGTATTCTTTAAACAGGAACCTATTCCGAAAAACAATTTACCTGTTGAAATCCTAGGGGATCATCCTCCACCCAAGGGTGATCCCGTGTTTGAGCTTAAACCGTTACCTGGTACTCTTAAATATGCTTATCTTGATGAGAAAAGGATATACCCTATTATTATTAGTGCTAACCCTTCAGAACATGAAGAAGAGAGATTATTAAAAACTCTGAAAAACACCGTGCTGCTATTAGGTATACTCTTGATGATCTTAAGGGCATTAGTCCCACTCTATGTCAACATAAAATTAATATGGAAAAGAAAGATGCTAAACCTAGACTTATTAGATTGGTTCTCTTGCTACAAGAATTTGATTTGCATATTGTTGATAGAAAAGGAGCTGAGAACCTCGTTGCAGACAACTTGTCTAGGTTAGAAAATGTGCTTGATGACCCACTACCTATTGATGATAGCTTTCCTGATGAGCAACTAATGTCATAAATGCTTCTCATACTGCTCCATGGTATGCTGACTATGCTAATTACATTGTTGCTAAGTTTATACCACCTAGTTTCACATACCAGCAAAAGAAAAAGTTCTTTTATGATTTGAGGCATTACTTTTGGGATGACCCACATCTTTATAAAGAAGGAGTAGATGGTGTTATTAGAATTGTGTACCTGAGCATGAACATGAATAGATCCTAGCAAGTGTCACTCCGAAGCTTATGGAGGACACCATGCTGGAGATAGAACTGCACATATGGTACTGCAATCTGGTTTTTATTGGCCTACTCTCTTCAAGGATGCCCGTAAGTTTGTCTTATCTTGTGATGAATGTCAAAGAATTGGTAATATTAGTAGACGTCAAGAAATGCCTATGAATTATTCACTTGTTATTGAACCATTTGATGTTTGGGGCTTTGACTATATGGGACCTTTTCCTTCCTCTAATGGTTATACACATATTTTAGTTGCTGTTGATTACGTTACTAAGTGGGTAGAAGCTATTCCAACTAGTAGTGTTGATCATAACACTTCTATTAAAATGCTTAAAGAAGTTATTTTTCCAAGGTTTGGAGTCCCTAGATATTTAATGACTGATGGTGGCTCACATTTTATTCATGGTGCTTTCCGTAAAATGCTTGCTAAATATGATGTTAATCATAGAATTGCATCCCCTTATCACCCTCAGTCTAGTGGTCAAGTAGAATTGAGTAATAGAGAACTCAAATTAATTTTGCAAAAGACGGTCAATAGGTCTAAAAAGAATTGGTCCAAGAAACTAGATGATGCATTATGGGCCTATAGAACTGCATATAAAAATCCTATGGGTATGTCTCCGTATAAAATGGTCTATGGAAAAGCATGTCACTTACCTCTCAAACTAGAACACAAGGCTTATTGGGCTATTAAAGAACTTAATTATGATTTTAAACTTGCCGGTGAGAAGAAGTTATTTGATATTAGCTCACTTGATGAATGGAGAACCCAGGCCTACGAAAATGACAAGTTGTTTAAAGAAAAGGTTAAAAGGTGGCATGATAAAAGGATACACAAGCGTGAGTTTAATGTAGGTGATTATGTATTGCTATACAACTCTCGTTTAAGATTTTTTTGCAGGAAAACTTCTCTCTAAATGGGAGGGTCCTTACGTTATCGAGGAGGTCTACCGTTCCGGTGCCATAAAAATCAACAACTTCAAAGGCACAAATCCGAAGGTGGTGAATGGTCAAAGAATCAAACATTATATCTCAGGTAATCCCATAAATGTTGAAACCAATGTTATTGAAACCGTAACCCCGGAGGAATACATAAAGGACACTTTCCGGAACGTTTCAGACTCCAAAAATAAATAGGTATGTGGTACCGTAAGTAAACCGGCTCCAAAACAGTTTTAAGGCAATATTTCTCCGTTTTGGAATATTTAGAAAAATAGAAAAATAAGCAGCAGTCCGGAAAGGACACGAGGGCTCCACGAGGGTGGAGGGCACGCCCCCCTACCTTGTGGGCACCTCGTGTGCTCTCTGGACTCCGTTTTCTTATAGGACACGTATTTTGGTCGGTAAAAATCATTATATAATCTCTCGGGGGTTTTGACTCCCGTATCACGCAAATATCTCTTGTCTTTGTTTTGAGCCGTCCTGCTGCAAATAGAGCAACATGCCGTCCCAGAATTTGGAAGGAGAATGCTATGTGGCTGATTACCTTGCAGATGCTAAGGTTTATGGGGATGTGGAGCATTGCGGTTGGACTACGGAAGAAGAAGAGGACTATGAACCCAAGGGAAAGGAGGAGACGAGCTCAGATGAAGATGAAGTCCCACTACCTCAACCTGGGGACATGCATGTGGAGTTCAAAAAGTCAAGCCTCCCGGATAGGGTAAAGAAAACTAAGATCAAGTTTATTCGTTTTCGCCTCTTGCGAGAGAACAAACATGAACTATGCAAAAAGATACTGATCTTGGAGCAGGAGATCGAGGACCTAAGGGACCAAAATTCTGTCCTCAAGCGCAAATTAAGGAAGAAGCCTATGCCATCAACAAAATACCACCGTCTCCACCAACAAAGAAGAATTGAGTATCTGGTATGGGCACTCCACTTGGCAACTGCCAAGCTTGGGGGAGTGCCCCGGTATCGTATCATCATCACTTTTATCTTTACCGTTTTTCTTAGTTCGATCCTTTTGGTAATATCTTGATCTAGTAGAATAAAAGTTCTTAGTATGATCTAGTTGTGAGTTTTGCTTTATTATCATTCTATGTAATCGAGTCTGTGAGCTATATAATAAAGATTAGTGTTGAGTCAAGGGCTTGATTATTTTACCATGATCCTAAGTGAATAAAAGAAAAGAGAAAGAAATAAAAAGAAACAAAGAGATCATGTGACTCTTATGGAGAGTAATGAGCTCACATAGAAAGAGTATGATGAATAAAAGTTATTGAGGGTTGACAAACATAGTTTTGGTCATCGTTGCAATTAATAGGAAGTAATAAAGAAATAGAGGTCTTCACATATAAATATACTATCTTGGACATCTTTTATGATTGTGAGCACTCATTAAAATATGACATGCTAAAGAGTTGGCATTGGACAAGGAAGACAACATAATGGGTTATGTTTTCTTACATCTGAGATAAATTATATTGTCTTGGATCCTCCAACATGTTGAGCTTGCCTTTCCCCCTCATGCTAGCCAAATTCATTGCACCAAGTAGAGATA
Organism: Triticum monococcum; assembly: GCA_034509565.1. Taxonomy (NCBI): domain Eukaryota; kingdom Viridiplantae; phylum Streptophyta; class Magnoliopsida; order Poales; family Poaceae; genus Triticum; species Triticum monococcum. Next base: position 516,781,835 of record CM067847.1, read on the forward strand.
CTACTTGTGCTTCCAAACACCCTTAAACCATTTTTACCATGAGAACCTACCTATGGATGGAGTAACATCCATCAAGTAAGTTGTCATCGGTGCAAGCAATAAAAATTGCTCTCTAAATATGTATGATTGATTGGTGTTGAAGAAATAAGCTTTATACGATCGTATGATATGGAAGTAATAAAAACGAAAGACTGCATAATAAAGGTCCATATCACAAGTGGCAATATAAAGTGACGTTCTTTCGCATTAGGATTTTGTGCATCCAACCATAAAAGCGCATGACAACCCCTGCTTCCCTCTGCGAAGGGCCTATCTTTTACTTTTATCTCCTACATTGCATAAGAGTCATGGTGATCTTCACCCTTCCTTTTTACATTTTATCCTTTGGAAAGCACAATATGTTGGAAAGATCTTGGTATATATGGCTAATTGGATGTGAGTTTTCATGAACTATTACTGTTGACATTACCCTTGAGGTAAAACCTTGGGAAGCAAAACTATAAGCCCCTATATTTCTCTGTGTCTGATTAAAACTCCATACCCATAAGTATTGCGTGAGTGTCAGCAATTGTGAAAGATTATATGATAGTTGAGTATGTGGACTTGCTGAAAAGATCTTATACATCGACTCTTTCCTATGTTATGATAAATTGCAATTGCTTCAATGACTGAGATTATAGTTTGTTAGTTTTCAATGAAGTTTATGATTCATACTTGATATTGTGATTGAATTATTACTCTAGCATAAGAAATCATATGAAAAGAATTATATAAGTTGTTGCTCTAAGAATGATCATGATGCCTTCATGTCCGTATTTTATTTTTTTATCGACACCTCTATCTCTAAACATGTGGACATATTTTTTGATTTCGGCTTTTCGCTTGAGGACAAGCGAGGTCTAAGCTTGGGGGAGTTGATACGTCCATTTTGCATCATGCTTTTATATCAATATTTATTGCATTATGGGCTATTATTACACATTATGTCACAATACTTATGCCTATTCTCTCTAATTTTACAAGGTTTACATAAAGAGGGAGAATGCCGGCAGCTGGGATTCTGGGCTGGAAAAGGAGCAAATATTAGAGACCTATTCTGCACAGCTCCAAAAGTCCTAAAACTTCACGGATGATGTTTCCCAAATATATAAAAAACATTGAGTGCAAGAACTTCACCAGGGGGGCCACACCCTGCCCACGAGGGTGGGGGCGCGCCCTACCCCCCTGGGCGCGCCCCCTACCTCGTGGGCCCCCTGGTGGCCCTCCGGTGACCATCTTCTGCTATATGGACTCTTTCGATGGGAAAATAATCATAGGCCATCTTCTCGGATGAAACTCCACCGCCACGAGGCGAAACCAATCTAGGATTCTGGCGGGGCTATTCTGCCAGGGAAACTTCCCTCCCGGAGGGGGAAATCATCGCCATCGTCATCACCAACGCTCCTCTCATCGGGAGAGGGCAATCTCCATCAACATCTTCATCAGCACCATCTCATCTCAAAACCCTAGTTTATCTCTTGTATCCGATTCTTGTCTCCAAGTCCGGGATTGGTGCTAGTAGGTTGCTAGTAGTGTTAATTACTCTGTAGTTGATGCTAGTTGGTTTAATTGGTGGAAGATCATATGTTCAGATCCTATATGCACATTAATAACCCTCTGATTATGAACATCTTTATGCTTTGTGAGTAGTTACTTTTGTTCCTGAGGACATAGGAGAAGTCTTGCTATTAGTAGTCATGTGAATTTGGTATTCGTTCGATATTTTGATGAGATGTATGTTGTCTCTCCTCTAGTGGTGTCATGTGAACGTCCACTACATGACACTTCACCATTGTTTGGGCCTAGAGGAAGGCATTGGGAAGTAATAAGTAGATGATGGGTTGCTAGAGTGACAGAAGCTTAAACCCTAGTTTATGCGTTGCTTCGTAAGGGGCTGATTTGGATCCATATGTTTCATGCTATGGTTAGGTTTACCTTAATACTTTTGTTGTATTTGCGGATGCTTGCAATAGAGGTTAATCATAAGTGGGATGCTTGTCCAAGTAAGGGCAGCACCCAAGCACCGGCCCACCCACATACCAAATTATCAAAGTACCGAACGCGAATCATATGAACGTGATGAAAACTAGCTTGACGATATTCCCATGTGTCCTCGGGAGCGCTTTACATCATATAAGAGTTTGTCCAGGCTTGTCCTTTGCTACAAAAAGGATTGGGCCACCTTGCTGCACCTTATTTACTTTTTTCACTTGTTGCTCATTACAAATTATCTTATCACAAAACTATCTGTTACCACTTGTTTCAGTACTTGCAGAGAATACCTTGCTGGAAACCGCTTATCATTTCCTTCTGCTCCTCGTTGGGTTCGACACTCTTACTTATTGAAAGGACTACGATAGATCCCCTATACTTGTGGGTCATCACCCAACCACTCTTTTTCGCAGTCACAAACAAATAGATCGGTCTGATCCATAAAATCAACATCCTGTGCAAAAAAATTAGTGGAGGATGACTACAAGTTGTTGTAAATAGAAGTCGAGCACGTTCAGAAGCCCATTTGTCCACCTGAAACTTCTTTTTTGCTGTTAAACATGTCCGTCCGTGAGAAATCTCTTTACGAAAAACTTAAGCCTCATGGACAATAGTAACCTCGCATTCAATAGGAAGGATGTGACAAAGCTTCTGTTTGCCTAGTTGGATGCATATCCATCCATTGTTATTGTCCTCAAACGAATGTCATGAGAACTGAAAAAATCCTAGTGCTTATTACGCCACAGATATATATATATATATATATATATATATATATATATATATATATATATATATAGCATGGATTTCCTATCAATGATTACTAGGGTCACTGCTATCTGAACTGGTTCTTTACTTCAAGATCCGAACCTTTCTGAGGATAAAGGTTCCCTATTCTTGCTTTATTGAAAATCATCCAACCAAAGAGGCTAGATTGTCGGTGTCGACTTGCTCCAGTGCACTGCCTAGCGTTGCATCTAGGCGCAATCACCTCAGCCCGCGACAAAACTTCTGCACATGGAGACTATAGATCCCCGGAGCCGCTGGCTATCACCGGGCTTCACCTGGCGTAGTGCTACATCGACATTTGTTTTACAGGCAATATTGATCACATCATTTTTTTGCCACCCGTTTTAAGCCCAAGTTAAGTTCATGCGTTGCTATACAATCAAAACTGAAAAAAATTGATGAATGTTTATGGCAAGGTCCTAGTAAATACTCAGCAAAACTAGTTGTCGAGATAAACGGAATAAGTCAATGCTTAACCTCTGAGACAAACAACGGTGGCCTACCTCCTGGAATCCTGGAATCAGAGATTGCCTGACGTATTCTATTGGCGCTCCTTTCAACGAACCTCTATAGTGAAGATGGATGTGGTCCGTGATCCCACTCACGAGTAGCTATAGCCTGCACCTCTATTTCTTCGGAATGCATGCATACCATTGTTATCTCATGTATATAAAAGGCTTGAGGAAGATTAAGGATAAGTGGATCTTCATATTATGGAGCGACATATGGCAATAGAATAACAGATCGACTAATTCTCGTGCACTTAATTTCGTAATCACTTGAAGCTATAGATTGTACTGCAATATTACTCCCCTCGCATTATCTTTTTCAAAAGAGAGAAGTGCATATCACACCCCCCCAACTCTAGCCCTAGTCTAATATACACCCCTCAACTCCAATGCCGTCTAAAATACACCCCCCCCCCAACTCCCAAAACCGGCTAGAATTCAACCCTCCCATCCCTGTTGACCGGTTTTGACCCAGTTTAACCGGTTTTGACTGAGTGAACAGTAAAAAATAAAAACTTAAAAAAAATTTGAAAAAATTCAAAAAAGTTCCAAGTTTTTTCACTGCGTGAACAGTAAATTAAAAAATCACCTTTTCAGCATGTTTGGACACGTGAGTAAATTTGAGATGTCTGTAAATTCAAAAAAAATTCAAAATTTTCAGCATGGTGAACAGTAATTCGGGAAAAAATCAAAAAAAAAATCATCACGCGCTCAAACATCATCCATGCAAAAAAAGGGTTTTTACAAAAAATCGATTTTACTGTTCACCAAGCTGAAATTTTGAATTTTTTTCGAATTTACGGACATCTCAAATTTACTCACGTGTCCAAACATGCTGAAGCATGAAAAGGTGATTTTTTTTAAAATTTACTGTTCACACGGTGAAAAAAACTTGGAACTTTTTTGAATTTTTCCAAAAAAAAGTATTTATGGTTTTTAAAATTTCATTTTTATTGTTCACTCAGTCAAAACCGGTCAACGGGGAGGGGATGGTTGAATTATGGCCAGTTTTGAGAGTTGGGGGATGTATATTAGATGGTATTGGAGTTGGGGGTGTATATTAGACTAGAGCTAGAGTTGGGGTGTAATATGCACTTCTCTCTTTTCAAAATAGTCGCCATCAATCCGCCAATCGCATTTTCAAGTTGAAACATCTGTATGGGACTCTGCCTTTGGACCGAGCATTCCCTGCCGGATCGATGATATATCTTCTGGATTAGACAAAGAAGGGATTGGTTACCCAACTGGAGGGGATCGAAGATATATCTTCTAGATCAGACAAAGAAGGGATTGGTTACCCAGCTGGAGGGGACATTATCGATTCAGGATCTGACGAAGAAAAACCCCAACCTGGCTAATGGAAAGGTGACCATAGATGCTGGAGATAATATACAGGGAAGTTCTGTAGCCCATGAATCAAGCCATTCAACCAGGGTTAAATATAATTACAATGTGGATGGCAACACGCCTGGTGAAAATAGCTTCATGCCGAACAATAAAGTAAATAATGTTCAGTACGATAGAAAAAATGACTAGGAATCTTAAAGTTTGCAAGTGAATTAGATGGGAAACATGTCCACAACATAAGAATTGACGCGATGGATTTCCTTAACAAAGCAGTTAAGTCTATTGGAAACTTTGGCGCCCAGCTGACGGTGACTGGGAACACTTTGGTCAACACTTGTAGTTCCTTTTGTTGATCAGATCTGATGACTGCCGTGACAAATCACCGAGGATCCGCTGGCTGTGTGCACGGAGCCCGCCATCTCCACCTCTCCATCGGCGTCGGTGCCGTCAGTGGCGGTCACCAAGCCAAAGCAGAGCAGTGTTTCTATTTTTTCGGTAAAGGATGTATTTTATTGGCTCAAAATGGAGCATTAAGAGGATACAAACACAATGAACCCACACCCGGCCTCTGCATAGCTAGGATGCACACAACCAATAAAAACACACGCACACAAATAAAATGCCAGCAAAATAGCAAAGTCATATGAGACCAAAGCTATGTGTAGGCGAGGAAAAATGACAGAGCTATCGGATCCATGTTCGGCAAACTACAACAATGACCATATTCACACCAACCATCTCATGACACCAAACGAACAACGAGATTCTTCAACAGCAACGCCTTTAAGAAGGGAGCGATGCTCATCATCGTCGTCACCAGATCCAAACATCCAAGCTCAGATCTAAGTTTTCACCCTAAAGAAATAGTCCAAGCATATCCGAGCAATGCCTTCAACAAGGTAACGACATAAAAATATCGCCATTGCCAGGTTTAACCAACTCGGGTCAGACCTAAGTTTTCACCCCGGAGCTCGAGCCTGGGTGCTCGAGTGGCACCCCCATCGACGTCCCTTATGTGTTGTCACCACCACTTTCTCGCAACCCCAGCTACATGCGTGTTCGCCGCCGCTGTACAACCATCCCTCTACGTCAAGTCGTTGTTGATAGTTTGCATCTCACAACTAAAGTCAAGTACCGGGTCTGAAGAGAGGAACTCTCATGAAGACCTTTCGGTAGTCACCACAATCTGCGGCGAGGCTACCATCGCAGGCCGGAGTTGTCACCACAAGGACCAACCACCTAGGATGGAGCACCCATTGCTGATTATCACTTCGCTGGAGAGAGCTCAGCACATACCCGTCACGTAGCCACCGCAAGATCAAGAGCACACAGCTAGCCGCCAAATCAGCGCCAAAGTAGTGTTTCTATATTAGTCTCATACAATTATCTCCATCCGTTCACAAACTTATGCGTCACACTTTTTTGGGGGAAACAAGGCTCGTTTGTTTTTTCCACTGATACTCCTGCAGGGGATTACCAAGCTAGCGAGTCAAAGTAACTATAAACCTGGGACAATTCGTTTTAATCTAGCCAAGGGAGAATTCTCCACAAGAACAACCGCAAACTGAATTGCACTTCTATTGCCACCGATGCTATTTATTAACAAGTATCATGCACTTCTATGTTCTTATGAACTGAATTGTAAACTCTCCCAGGCCAAACAATAAATAGGTCATGAGCACCACGTTATCTTTATTTTCATACCCTAAACTCAGCATTTCACAAAGCATGGAACTAAGCTTCAAAACTACTTTACCGAGAACGGAGCAATTTTTTGTCATCAATCTCATGGCCAAACATGGAACTATGATGTAAGCTACTGAGACATCCGTGGGAAGAGATTTCAAGCATCAAGCAGTCTGCTACATTCCACTGAAGCCGTGGACCAAATCAGTTTTGACAGAAAAGGAATCAATTTCTAAGTCCCTCACACGCAGCTTGAAGAAGCAAACCTAGGCAAGGAACGACTGGAGCAATGGAGATATGGGATACCCCACTCCCAACCTTCCAAGAAGCAGCCATAGTATATAACTAAACCGGATCAACACAAAGTGGGTGTCAGTGTCAAAACCGGCGGATCTCGGGTAGGGGGTACCGAACTGTGCGTCTAGGCCGGATGGTAACAGGAGGCAGGGGACACAATGTTTTACCCAGGTTCAGGCCCTCTTGATGGAGGTAAAACCCTACGTCCTGCTTGATTGATATTGATGATATGGGTAGTACAAGAGTAGATCTACCATGAGATCGGAGAGGCTAAACCCTAGAAGCTAGCCTATGGTATGATTGGATGTTGTGGTTGTTGCCCTACGGACTAAAACCCTTCGGTTTATATAGACACCAGAGAGGGTTAGGGTTACACAAGGTCGGTTACAAAGGAGGAGATATCCATATCCGTATTGCCTAGCTTGCCTTCCACGCCAAGTAGAGTCCAATCCAGACACGAGACGAAGTCTTCAATCTTGTATCTTCATAGTCCAACAGTCCGGCCAATAGAGATAGTCCGGCTGTCCGGAGACCCCCTAATCCAGGACTCCCTCAGTAGCCCCTGAACCAGGCTTCAATGACGATGAGTCCGGCGCGCAGTATTGTCTTCGGCATTGCAAGGCGGCTTCCTTCTCCGAATACATCATAGAAGAATTTGAATACGAGGATAGTGTCCGACCCTACAAAATAAGTTCCACATACCACCGTAGAGAGAATAATATTTTCGCAGATCTAATTTGCAGGCTTGTTTTGCCAGCATGACGTGATGTCATGGCCTGGTGATTATTCAAACCGATTCCTTTAACCAGCTCCACACATAACGCAAGGCGGTTTCTTGACACGTCTTGTCAAAGCAGAGATCGTGTTTCCCTAATTACGGGATTCTCATTAATGCGGTCGTGGGTAACCCAACCATGTCTAGGACTCCTAGATTATAGGCAAGTCCTAAACGGCTATGGAGAGGACGCTTGACATTCACCCTCTTTATAAAGGGACAAGGTTTTCGCTTTTTCCCTCTCGTGCTCAATCGAACCCTTCCCCCGCCTCGAGTTCGAACACCCAAAGCCCAGGTTAGGTGCTCCGGATCTTCAATCATGTCCGCATCCAGCCTTCAAGGCTGATGGATGCCCTCCTCCGTGATGGAAGAGGACATCAAGAAGTTGAGGGAGGCCAGATACCTGACCGCCGAGGTTTCGCATCGGCTACCTGCTCGAGGGCAGGTCGTCCCTACTCCCAAACCCAACGAGAACGTCGTGTTCGTCTCCCACTTCCTCTGAGGCCTAGGCCTCACTCTGGATCCCTTCGTCATGGGTTTGATGTTCTATTACGGGCTAGATTTCCACGATCTAGCTCCGGACTCCTTTCTCCACATCTCGACATTTATTGTCATGTGTGAGGCCTTCCTCCGCATTACCCCTCACTTCGGCCTCTGGCTCAAGACCTTTGAAGTGAAGCTGAAGATGATTGAGGGGCAACATGCAGCGTGCGGAGGTGCATCAATAGGCAAGATGGCAGGAGCTCCATGGCCGAAAGGTTCCTTTCCAGAGGTGTCCAAATTATGGCAATGGGAGTGGTTTTACGTCACGGCTCCCAGAAGTGCCAAGTGGGCGGCTGCCCCCGCTTTCCACTCGGGCCCCCCACCACAACTAATGTCATGGATTAGCAGAGGTCTGGGCTGGGGTCCAGCCAAGGACGTGCCTATACTGCAAAGCCACATTCGAGATCTCTTCGAGGGAGATGTTAATTTGGTCGTGGTAATACAAGTTATGCTGGTTCGTCAAGTCCAGCCTTGCAAACGCCGGCCCTTTCGCTTATGGGAGTTCAATCTAGAAGGACCGCGTGTCATTCAAAGTTTCCTCGGCCTGACGCACGAGGAGATGTACAAGTCATTCTTCGAACCTCAAATAGAGTGTCCGGATACTACCGAGGACGTGGGCCTGATTAGTAACCGCGCCGCCGAACAAGTAAGAAATCCTCTAGCCGAACACACTGTCTTTTATTCATCATGAAGTTATTTCTGAGAGTTTGCTCTTTGACTAGGACTGGCTAACAAAGGCAAAGATGATTTGGTGTTTGGCCCCCCTCCCTGAGGGTTTGGAAAATCCGGTATTGGAAAAGATGCTTGAGCTTGCACCTTGCCCGGAGCCCTCGAAGGAAGATACGGGGGGGATAATATGGGCGGACGCGGGTCCCCATCACTGCTAGTTCCAACCGAGGGAATGAGTGTCTCCATGAAGGAGGATAACCGGGGGAGGAAAAGGACTGCTTCCGAGGATCCAAAAGCCGAGGCCTCCAAACGGGAGAAGAAGTCTCCTAGAGAGGGTCCTGCCACGGGGGGTGCTTTTGCCGCACAAAGTCCGCGGGGGGATCAGCCCTCCAACAAGTCGTAAGTGATCCAAGAAATACTTTAATAGTGAAGGTATACTATCTTTCTTCCAAGAAAATAACCGCCGCATATATCTTGCAGTTCGGGTCTTAGCCCTTCTCAGCTGAGCTCGTCTTCGGGGGATCTTCTTTCGGAGATGATGGAGAGCGAAACGCCTCCCCTGGACTCCTCCGCTCAAGAAGCAGGCGACCCCGAAGTGTCGTCACGGAGGGCCTCTCCGGATCCGGTGAGGCCAGAAGATAATCCCATAGACCCCCGAAGTCCCCAGCGTCTGGCTCTCGAGGAGAGCGAACAAAAGAGTCCGGCACCGTCTGGTATGTGGTCGGACGTTCTAAGGGAGCTGTTGGGGCGACAGGCCATCTCAGAAGAACACCGTACGCTGATGGGTACGGTGATGGAAAGAATTTCATCCGCCGAAAGCAGATTACATGAAGCCTTTATGAGTCTACTGACAGGCTTTGAGGTACGTGATAGTACCGCACATGTTAGGTGTGCCCTGTGTAGATAGTAGCCCCTGAGACTCTGGTTGTCAACGAGAACGGCGGCGAATAGAGGGTCATATTCCCAGGCAATAACCAGACTGCCTTTATGTGCAGGCGGTGGAAGCTCCGGTGGCTAGCCGGACTAGTGGGTTTGCCGAATTAAAACGGCAACTGGATGCGGCAGACGCCGACATCGAGCTTGTTAACAAGAGGCTTGACGAGGCACAGGGTAAGTGTTATTATCTGGTGAACGCCACATAGTAAGAGCAGCATGATGCCAGTATCTTTAATATGTTGTGACTGCAGATGGAGCTGCCATTGTGGAAACCTTGCGGGCAGAACTTGCCCGAGCCAAAGAACAAGCGAGGATTAGTAATGCGGCTGCTTTGAAGGCGGCCGAAGAGTTGAAAGCTGAGAAGGCCGCACATTGCGAGAGCCAAGAGAAGATGGACAAGATGGCCGTAGAATTAAAAGACACTGCTGACCGTTGCCGGCTCCTTGAAAAAGAAAACCGAGTGAAGGCAACGGACCTTGAGAAGGCCACGATGGCAGACAAAGACACCCGCTCTGCTATGAGAGTGAAGAAGGAGGAGTTGCGGGAAGCCGGGGATATTGCGGCTGGGAAGCCCTTCATGCTACAGAGGAAGTTCGGAGATCCACGGTATGCCCCTCTGGATGGGCTGTGGAGTTCAGCAGATGCGTATATCGACTTGGCGACGAGCGCTGCCGATGCGGCCAAATACTTCCAAGGTCAAACAGATCGTGAAATGGACAAGTTGTTCTGGTCGCAATTCAACGTTCCAGAGCGTCCGCTTCCATTGACTGATCAGCTAGCCGAATGGGCCGAACTAAATAGGTTGTCCGGACTCGCCATGAGGTCTGTCGTGGATCAGCTATGGCCGGAAAAGCCAAAGCCGAACTGCTATTTCAGTTTAGTGCAGCGGTTCCTTGGTGCGGTGCCACGCATTAATGCGATGAAGAGGTCGGCGTGCATAGAAGGCTCGCGGATGGCCCTTGCCCGTGTTAAAGCATACTAGCGGAGATGGACGCTACCACTATTGCGGCGCAGGGTTCGGTCATAGGCCAAGTGGCTGCCGAGCACTATTTCGAGGAGGTTCTCCAGGGTGCTCGTTTGATAGAGGCCCAGTGCTCGAAGAATATTATGTTTGAGTGATATGTATTCTCATTGTAAACACAATGCTTTTATGAAATTTTATAAGGCTATGTTTATACTTTTGCCTGAAAGTAGTATGATGCCTCCTGTCGTGGTATTTCTCACGGGGGGCTTGCGAGTCGACAGATGCCACAAGGGCTTAGTGTGTGGGTTGGACTGCTGCTGATAGGACCGGGAGCGAGTATGCGGGTAGCACGCGGTGGTTTACCCAGGTTCGGGGCTCTCCGGAGACATAATACCCATACTCCTGCATGTCTGAGTATATCTGGTACATCTGGTACAGAGTCGCTCCTAGAGCTGTATACAAGATCAGTGCCATAGGCATCTGACTTGGTATATGCCTGTATGAGGCATGCTAGTGGCCGGCCATGCTCATGGCCGTGAGCATATGTGCTCATGTGGATGGATCGATGGATGGATAGCTAGCTTGCTTGTTAGCTCGTGTGTGTGCGTGAGGGAATCCATCCTCCTGGATGGATGGATGTGTAGTGTATATATAGTGTGGAGCTAGCTTGAGCTGTAAGCTATATGGGTAGCTTAGGAAGTAAGCTAGGTAGTGGCTTTGGATGTAAGCTACCTTGGGTAGCTTACATGCCAAGCCAGGTAGGCATGGCTAGTGGCATGGCACATGTCATGCTTGTCCCCTGGGATACTTCATAAATCAGTACCCAGGGCACACGGTACACTGTAGATGATGGCACCGCGATACGGTTGTCTCGTCGATGTTGGGTCGGGCTGCAGTCGGCAGCCGGCTGGTTGGCATAGTCGACGGCCGGCAGTCGGTGGCCGGCCGGGTAATGCAGTCGGACGGGGAGCCGGCAGGAGCGGCCGGGCAGTCGGACTGAGGGGCTTTGCTAGCCCCGATGTCTTGAAATATCTTCTTGCCGTCTTTGGGGTATCCGTGTCCCATTACACCGACAGTAGCCCCCAAGCCTCCGGGCAACTTGGCAAAGTTGGGCGGATGTTTTTTTGGCAAATGTTCATGAAAATGATCAAAAAAAGGACAAAGTTAGTCCATGCAGATATATCGAATGTTTGCTTTTAGCATTTGCAAGTTTTATGCGGAGGGTGCCGACTCGGTTTCGTCCGAGCCCCCTTTAATCTTTTTCATGTTCCCTCCACTCTTTGGCCCGTGCTCTTGCTTGCCGGACAGCCGCTCTGCGGTCTGTGGCTGAGAGTGGGCCGCGAAGTGGAGTGTACAGTACTCAGAGTTTGGGAGCAGATTCAACTGAGTAGATACTTGTAAAGGAAAACGACCGGGTCGCCCGAACCATTTTTCTTCCCGGACGTTTTTCGCGTGGGTGGCCTCCAGCGTCCACTCTTGCTAGTCAGACAGCCGCTCTGCGGACTGTGACTGAGAGTGTGCCTTTGGTACCGCGCACGGTACTAAGCCGTCTGCGGGAACTAACGTCTCAGGCCAAGCGGCCAGCCCCCGGGCCAACTCTGGCTGGCGCCGGGGCAAACAGTGATGCTACTGTAATAAAATGCGAAGGCAGCCCCCGAGCAACGCTCGGGGTTATCCGTGTTTGTGTAGTGCAAAAATATGCGGGTGAGGAGCTCACATTGTTTTTCGTGTAGTCGCGGTCGTCGAAGATAGCCGGCGCGACTGGGCGCTCGCGGAGTGCGCCAGCGCACCCGCTGGGTGTAGGGCCGACTGCTGAACAGTCGGGCCGGATCTTCCGGCAGCTATTTTGTCTTCTTTCTCGCGGGGGCGCGTCAGCGCACCCGCTGGGTGTTGCCCCCGAGATTCGGGCCGACTGCTGAGCAGTTGGGCCGGATCTTCCGGCAACTACCTTGTCTTCTTCTCTCGCGGGGGCGCGTCAGTGCACCCGCTAGGTGTAGCCCCCGAGATTCGGGCCGACTACTGAGCAGTCGGGCCGGATCTTCCGGCAACTATTTTGTCTTCATCTTCACGGGGGCGCGTCAGCGCACCCGCTGGGTGTAGCCCCCGAGATTCGGGCGCTCGAGGAGAGTCCAGCCAGTCAGGCTTGACTGGCCAGGTTGCGAAGCGGGGCCAGCCGGACGGGCCCCTCGGCCGGCGGCTGGCGGCGAAGCGGACAGGCGAGCCAGTCGACCGAGCGGCGATGTAGGCAGTTGACCGGAGCAGCTGACGGAGCCCACGCAGCCGGCCGTGCACGCAGCCGTGCCGCCGGCCACGCACACGGCCATGCATGTGGCCCTGCAACCGGCCAAGCATGCACGCGCATATATATCTTGTGTTGTTTTTTTTGAAGCGAGCCGGCCGCCATCTCTTTTCTAGCCGGACACATCTCTTCATTTTTTATTTTTTATTTTTTTGCCAAGCCGGCTGGGTTGCCGGGTTTTCCACGGAACTTGCAGGAGCGGCAGCAGGCGGAAGCCGGCGGTCGGGACGCGGCAGCAGTTGATGCCCGGGTCCCGGGAAAGCCGGCGTGGCGGCGAAGCCGGCAGGGCGAGAAACCCGGCTGCGGGCGGTGCCGGAGCCGGCCAGGCGGTTGAAGCCGGCGGGAGCGGAGCAGGCGTCCGGGTTTACCGAGCCGGTGCGCGCGTGTGAGCAGTCGGCACGGACCCGGTCGGAGCGAAGGCGAGGCGGAGCCCGCGCGCGCGCGTGGAGCAGTCGGCGCGGACCCAGGCGGAGGCGGCCAGGCATGGGCGAGGCGGAGCCGGCGCGCGCGCGCGGAGCACAGGGCGCGGCAAAGTCGAGGCGGAGCCGGCGCGCGCGCGTGGAGCAGGCGGCGTGGACCCAGGCAGAGCGAAGGCGAGGCAGAGCCGGCGCACGCGCGGGGAGGCGGCGGGGAGGATCCGACCGAGCCAGCAGGCGGAGCCGGCGAGTTGGAGGGGAGTTTCGGGCCGCGCGAAGCCGTGGCGTAGGTGGAGCGGCGCGGGTGGTCGGGTCGCGTGCAGAGGAAGACGGGGGGACCAGGCAGAGAGGAGCGCCCAGGAGCCAGAGGCGGGGCCAGGCGGCACCTGCGACGGGGCACGGCCGGGGGAGGCGAGGCCGCAGCCGGCGCGGGGCACGAGCCGGCGGGCGGAACCGCTGTTGCAGCCGGCGCGGGAGGCGGACCCAACGCGCACGGACGGAAGTGTCCGGGTCGCGGGGGAAGTCGGCCGGGACGCGGGAAGCCGGAAGCAGGGCCAAGCGGCGCCGGCGATGGGAGTCCGAGCCCGGGGCACGGGTGGACGACTGTCGTACCAGCGCAGGCAAGTCGGAGCCCGAGCCCGGGGCAGGGCACCCGGCGAAAGGCAGAGGCAGAGGCGGCGGGGGTGGAGCTGACGGGCGCACCCGGCCATGAGGCGCGAGCAGTCGACGCGGCCGGAGGCGGGGAAGTGGAGCCAGCGGGCGGATGGAGCAAGGCGGCGACCCGCCAGGCGGCGCAGCAGGCAACGAGGCGGCCCCGATGCTGGTGGAGGGGCGTCCGGCCAGGCGTGCACGGGAAGCGGAGCAGCGGCGCGGGCGGAGCGAGTGCCGCATCTGGGGACGCGGGGGAGCCGGCAGGAGGCGGAGCAGCGCGGCACGGGCGCGGGGGAGCCGGCAGTGTGCGCGGTCGCCGGCTGGAGCGGGGCCGACCGGCGGGCGGCCCGGGAATCCCACGGAGCGGGGCTGGCGGCAGGCGGCTAGGAGGGGAGTCGGCCAAGCCCAGCGCGTGGACGACGCGGCAAAAGGGAAGGCGCGTCACGGAGCGACCGGACCGCGGGCGCGGATCAGCGGACACTGCAGCGCAGGAGCGGCGACGGGGACGACGCCAGGTGAAGCAGATGCAACGAAAAGGGAGCTGGAGGCGGCCGTGCGTGAACTGTGACAATGCACCGCCAGAGCCAAAGCCGGGGTGTGTCATTAGTGTCCAGGTCGTGCATGTTTTGCATCTGACTTGCGAATAGCCGTCATCAGACTATTGCCTGAGTAGTGTATGGGGCACGCACGGCTTGTGTACATGCATTATTTGGGATGTGTATGACTATGGTTTGACCGGTTGACTTAGCAGCCAGCTAGCTTGCAAAAATGGCATGTGGAGGAACAAACGAGTGTTTTTGCCGGAGCAAGGTGCAACACGGAGGGAAGCAGACGCGAGCGGCGCGTGGACGGACGCGGCCGACCGAGACGAAGCATCGCGCGCGCGCGGACGGACGGCCGGTGCTGAGTTGGTGAAGACGAAGATGGCGAAGCCGACAGCGAGGACGCGCCGTCCCACGCGGCCGCTCCGAGGGCGGGTCGAAGTCGAGCCCCCGAGCGCTACCGGAGAGACGGCGCGACGCCACGGCGGAGATGACGAAGGTAGTCCCGCCCGGACAGCGAAACCAGCAGCAGCGCGGTAGCATAGTACCGCCCCACGGTGGGCGCCAACTGTCGTGGTATTTCTCACGGGGGGCTTGCGAGTCGACAGATGCCACAAGGGCTTAGTGTGTGGGTTGGACTGCTGCTGATAGGACCGGGAGCGAGTATGCGGGTAGCACGCGGTGGTTTACCCAGGTTCGGGGCTCTCCGGAGAGATAATACCCCTACTCCTGCATGTCTGAGTATATTTGGTACATCTGGTACAGAGTCGCTCCTAGAGCTGTATACAAGATCAGTGCCATAGGCATCTGACTTGGTATATGCCTGTATGAGGCATGCTAGTGGCCGGCCATGCTCATGGCTGTGAGCATATGTGCTCATGTGGATGGATGGATGGATGGATGGATAGCTAGCTTGCTTGTTAGCTCGTGTGTGTGCGTGAGGGAATCCATCCTCCTGGATGGATGGATGTGTAGTGTATATATAGTGTGGAGCTAGCTTGAGGTGTAAGCTATATGGGTAGCTTAGGAAGTAAGCTAGGTAGTGGCTTTGGATGTAAGCTACCTTGGGTAGCTTACATGCCAAGCCAGGTAGGCATGGCTAGTGGCATCGCACATGTCATGCTTGTCCCCTGGGATACTTTATAAATCAGTACCCAGGGGACACAGTACACTGTAGATGATGGCACCGCGGTACGGTTGTCTCATCGATGTCGGGTCGGGCTGCAGTCGGCAGCCGGCTGGTTGGCGTAGTCGGCGGCCGGCAGTCGGTAGCCGGCCGGGTAGTGCAGTCGGACGAGGAGCCGGCAGGAGCGGCCGGGCAGTCGGACTGAGGGGCTTTGCTAGCCCCGATGTCTTGAAATATCTTCTTGCCGTCTTCGGGGTATCCGTGTCCCATTACACCGACACCTCCTGTGTGACCGTTTATGTATACATGTGTATAACCTGAAAGATTGCAGTCGTCGGCTTCAACCCTCACGCATATAATGCGGAGGTGCTCGCGAAAAACGCGTGTTCACACTTAACCCAACGTCTTGGTCCTATTAAGGAGGTGATAGGGTAGCGAACGAGGCAACCGGACTATAATGCTTTAACACTTTCACTTAGCCATAGGAGTTTGATAGTGGGGCTACTAGATAGCCCCTGGTGGCTCCGCACTCTCCTGATCTCAGGGTGCATACATGCCTGGCCGGAAAATGGCCCTTCGTTAAGGCGGAGGAATTCTAACATTCCGATAGGTCATCGAGTGGTTGACCAGTCTCATGCTATATCATGACAGTCAGTTTTCGGCTTTCTCTACTGAGGTGCTCGTCTGGATGAACCAGGGCACAATCGCAGTAGTTCTCCTAGTGCTGCCTTAGCCAATAAAGCGGAACGTAAGGCACCAAAACACAGGAGCCGGGCAAACCCAACATTTGACCAAAGACAATGATTCAGAGCTGATGCATATAAGGCCAAACTCGCGACGTTGAACACTCCCTAAGGTATTCGGTCTTTATGGTATAAACCAGGCCTAAATAGTGCCCTTTGTAAGAAGCCCCTTGTGTCCAGGTACATGCATTATTCTGACGTGGCCACATGCCAAGACGTCAGCATCCTTCTCAATTGTGCTGAGAATTCGGTGGATGTGTATCAACAAGAGACAGTAAAAAAGGTTTATGTAGGGTGTTAATCTAAAAAGAATCCTTGGAGCAGGTCCCTGCTGCACGTCTGCGCCTGTGTCTCCATTGTGCCGTATCCTGGACGGGTGTAGCACGATGGTCATCTGTAAAAAAGAGGAACTTAGGTGAAAAAGTTGTCGTGCAAAAAGGTGGTTTTTTAAAGAAACCATATATAACTAGAAATGAGTATAAATTGCCACTTTGTCTGCGCGCGTTGGGCCCCTTGTATTTGTAATAGGGGTGTGGCCATTAATCCGGTACAAATTACATATAGCAGCGTCGGACTCGTCTAACCGCGTCCATGGTCTTGACGACCTATCAAATGCTTTAGTTGGTGAGGCCATTTTTAGTGTGCAGCTGCCAAGGCAGTCGCATTCTCTTCAGCGCGCAAAGATCGCTTAATACTTCCGTTCACTGTAATGATGCCACATGGGTCGGGCATCTTGAGTGTGAGGGAAGCGTAGTGCGGTATTGCATTAAAGCGAGCGAAAGCTTCGCATCCAAGTAGTGCTTGATAGCCACTTTGGAACAGAGCGATGTGGAAGGTTAAATGTTTGCTAGGGAAGTTATCGGGGAAGCCGAATATAACCTTTAGTAGCAGGGAGCCCGTGCAATGAGCCCCTGGGCCTGGCGTTACTCCTTTAAAGGTAGTATTGCTATGGCAAATTTTCGTTGGGTCTATCCCCATTTCGCGGATTGTATCCTAGTATATCAGGTTTAGACTGCTGCCACCATCCATCAGGACTCGTGTGAAGTGGTATCCGTCAATTATTGGGTCTAATACCAGGGCAGCCCATCCTGCACGCTGGATACTTGCTGCGTAATCACGATGGTCGAAAGTGATCGGTTGAGACGACCAGTGGCAGGACTCCGCGGTGATAGGCCCTTGGGCATATTTTTCTGGGAGTGCCATTTTGTTTCTCCCCTTGATCATGTGTAACACGTTTACTGTTTTGACTTCTGGTGGAAATTTCTTTTGTTCCCCAATGTCTTGCTTGAGAGGCTCATCCTCGTCTTCACTTGGTCTATCCTCCCCCTTGTGTACGGTGTTGAGTTTGCCGGACTGCTTGAAGACCCAACATTCTCTGTGGGTATGATTAGCGGGTTTACCAGGGGTGCTATGGATCTGACATATTTGGTCCAGAATTTTGTTTAGGCTGGACAGTTCATCTCTGGCGCCTTTAGAGGGCGGCTTTTGCTGACCTAGCCGAGAGCTTTTGAATCCGGCGTTTACTGCCGTGCTCTTCGTGTTGTCTTCTTTATTCCGGCGTTTGTTATTGCTGTTGCGCCGTGATTTCCCATTTCCATCTCTAACTTTGGATGTACTGGGGTCGCTGGTGCTGCATCTGGCTAGCCAGCTATCCTCACCCGCGCAAAAGCGGGTCATGAGGCTTGTTAATGCCGCCATTGTTCTCGGCTTTTCTTGGCCGAGGTGTCTGGCAAGCCATTCGTCATGGATGCTATGCTTAAAAGCTGCCAAGGCTTCGGCGTCCGGGCAGTCGACAATTTGGTTCTTTTTAGTAAGAAACATGTTCCAAAGCTTTCGGGCTGACTCTCCGGGCTGTTGAGTTATATGACTCAAATCATCCGCGTCCGGAGGTCGGACATAAGTCCCTTGAAAATTTGCCCGAAAGGCGTCTTCGAGCTCTTCCCAACTTCCAATGGAGCTTTCGGGGAGGCTCTTAAGCTAGTGCCGAGCTGGCCCTTTGAGTTTGAGGGGTAAATACTTAATGGCGTGGAGATCATCTCCCCGAGCCATGTGGATATGGAGGATATAGTCCTCAATCCGGACCCCAGGGTTTGTTGTTCCATCGTATGCCTCTATGTTTACGGGTTTGAATCCCTCTGGAAATTCATGGTCCAGCACCTCATGGGTGAAACATAGGGGGCGTGCGGCACCCCTATATCTGGGTGTACCGAGTTTTTTTTATGTTTGTTGTGTGGCATCGTATGCTGGAGCACACTTGCGTGGTCCATAGATGGATCTGGTTTCGCCGTCCTTTTGATGCGAGCCCTCGCGTAGACCGCGTATTGGCTTATGTGCAGCGTTGCTTGCCGCTTTATGTTGGCCGTGAGGTCGTCTATCCGGCCAGATGGCTGTTTTAATTTTTGGTTGTGGGGGGTCTAAGGCCTCCTCATCGAATTCAGGTAGCAACTTCCGCTTTGGGTAGCTCTTGGTGGGGCGATTGCCGTCGTACCTCGCTGCTGTGTTGAGTACTTTACTCCATCTGATTTGGAGTGTGTCCTGCGCAGCCTTGAGCCTTTGCTTCTGCTTTTTCAGACTCCTCGCGGTGGCAACAAGCCTTTGACGGGCATTCTGCTGCTCCGGGTGCCTGTCCGGCGTTATGTCGTCCGGACTATTATCTTTGACAGAATTGGTTTGTTCGGTTTGATTCTCCATATTGCCGTGGTCCGGCGGTGGTTCGCCCAGCTCCAACGCTGGGTCTGTATGATCGTTATTTCTGCCGAGGCAGGATTTGGGGCGGCGCTTACGCCGCCGCTTTGACTGCTTCTCGAGGGAACAAGCCTTCATTGCGTCCTTCCGTTCCTCATCGTTCTCTTCTTTTGGTGTGTCCACCATGTATATGTCATATGATGAGGTGGACGTCCAGCGCCCTGTGGGCGGTGGTTCCTCTTCGCCTCCCGCATCGTCATCCATACCATCGATGTCTTCGGAGTCGAAGTCGAGCGTGTCGGTTGAGTCATCGACAGTGGCTATTAAGTGGGTGGTGGGTGGGCGTCGAATTTCTTCGTCGTCCGCATCCCAATCATGTTGGCCATAGTCCGGCCAAGGCTCTCCTGACAAAGAGAGAGACCTTAGTGAATTCAGAATGTCACCGAAGGGCGAGTGCTGAAAGATATCCGCGGCGGTGAATTCCATGATCAGCGCCTGATCGGATTCGATTGGCAGGGGCGCGGACGGTTCGGAGTCCAGAAAAGAGTCTGGCACCTTGGAGTCACAGGCTTCGCAGAGGATTAGGCTGGTGTTCGGCTCGATCGCCGTTGAGACTGCAGCCCCTGAGGCGGTGTCTAGCCACCGATCCTCGATTGACGCAGTTGACTCCGAGCTAAGGGTCGGAGCTGATGCGGGCGCGGCCTCTGGGGTACTGTTCGGTGGTAGAGCTAGGTCATACCCGTCATGACAGTGTGGTGCGCCCGGCTGTGGCTCGAATCCATCGAAGATCAAGTCTCCGCGGATGTCGGCCGTGTAGTTCAAACTTCCAAATCTGACCTGACGGCCAAGGGCATAGCTTTCAATCTGCTCCAGATGGCCAAGCAAATTAGCCCGCAGTGCAAAGCCACCGAATACGAAGATCTGTCCGGGGATAAAAGTCCCGCCCTGGACCGCATCGCTGTCGATGATAGTAGGAGCCATCAAGCCTAACGGTGACGACACAGAGGAACTCTCAATTAAAGCACCAATGTCGGTGTCAAAACCGGCGGATCTCGGGTAGGGGGTCCCGAACTGTCCGTCTAGGCCGGATGGTAACAGGAGGCAGGGGACACAATGTTTTACCCAGGTTCGGGCCCTCTTGATGGAGGTAAAACCCTATGTCCTGCTTGATTGATATTGATGATATGGGTAGTACAAGAGTAGATCTACCACGAGATCGGAGAGGCTAAACCCCAGAAGCTAGCCTGTGGTATGATTGTATGTTGTGGTTGTTGTCCTACGGACTAAAACCCTTCGGTTTATATGGACACCGGAGAGGGTTAGGGTTACACAAGGTCGGTTACAAAGGAGGAGATATCCATATCCGTATTGCCTAGCTTGCCTTCCACGCCAAGTAGAGTCCCATCCGGACACGAGACGAAGTCTTCAATCTTGTATCTTCATAGTCCAACAGTCCGGCCAATAGAGATAGTCCGGCTGTCCGGAGACCCCCTAATCCAGGACTCCCTCAGTGGGGAATTGGAAGTGAGGCAAAAAAGGAGCAAGTCGAAAAGTAATTGAACTTACACACACACAAAAAAATCTTCAGTTCCTCACAGAAAACACATTCAAAGTACCATTATATTACACAGTATACCAATCTTACAATTCTGCGGTAATGTTGACCTCGAGGCCGCTGCAGAGGAGCGGAGGCTGGGCGAACTTGATGGAGGAGGCCACCATGAAGAGGAGCTGGGCCTAGCTATCATGGTGAGGAGGGCGCAATGCTGATGCCTGTTGGCCGCCTTGCCGGATCTAACACTAGGGGAGGTGGTTGGGAGCACGGCAACGCAGAGCTTGAGGAGAATGGCGGGTCGAGGAGCAGCATCGGTCGCCTGCACGTCGTCCATGACCACTGAAGGTGGCTGGCTGGGGAGGGAGCCTCCCCAAAGTGTCACAGTGACAGCAGAGAAAACGGTGGTAGGGGCCAGGTCCCAATCCAGATTTGGGATGGAGATAGAGGGGGAAGTGGGGCACGATGGTGGAGCAAGGAGGCCATGGATGGACCGGTGAGTTGCGGGAGAGAGACGTGAGAGAGAAAAGAGAAGGCGCGTGGGGATAGAAAGAAGGGCCAAACGCTCTTCCGCTGGTTTTTCTTATTATAGAAAACTAATGAATCGAACACAGCATCAGGGTTGTACAAGTTTGTCAGATTTCGGGTTCCGGCAGACCCTTAAGGTTCGAACACTGGGGTGCGCGCGGAGATTACGCCTTCTACCTCCCCGCCTCGCAAAGATCTAAACTACTAAAAGAACTGCACACGGGACACAAGATTTATACTGGTTCGGGCCACCATTGTGGTGTAATACCCTACTCCAGTGTGTGGTTGATGGATTGCCTCCTGGGGATGATGATGATGAACAATACAAGGAAGAACAGCCTCGCGAGGGTCTGTTCCTGGCTGGGGTGATGAACTGCTAGGAGGAGTTCAGCCACCCTTCTCTTTCTCTCTCTCTTTCTCTCCCTTACTCTTACTAGCCAACCAAACGAACGAACCGAACCCCCTGCTACGTGGGCGGCTGGCCCTATTTATAGAGGCCCTGGTCCTCTTCCCAAATATTGAGCGGGAAGGGAACCAACAATGGCAGGCTAATTTGAAGGGGGACAGCAAGTATCAACTATCCTGACAAAAGCAGTCTTCGCCTGCGCAAAGCTCTGGTGATGACGCCGTCTTGGGCTCCACGGTGACCTCCCTCTCATAGTCCTCCTGGTCTTGGTCTTGTTGCACCGAAATGGCAACCTTTGCCTAATGCCTCGGTACTCCGCGGCTGCGCTTGCCCCCTTTGCACCAAAGAGGAAAGAAGGACGCTGCGCGCGCTGGCACCCACCTGGCGCCCTGTGTCGTCACGGCTTGCGTCATGGGCACCTCGCGAGGTACCCCGCCTTGATCTCTCCGCCTCCTCGCGAGCCAGCCTAACAAGGCTGTGCCTGAGGAAGCTCCATGTCGTCCGCCTCGTGAGGGTCTTGAGTCTTGTGTTGATGAAGATGGGCTGTGCTGGGCCTCCTTTGAGCCACGCCGCAGGCCGCAGGCAGGCAAGTCTGGGGACCCCCATTCCCAGAACGCCGACAGTAGCCCCGGGGCCCAAGGCGTGCCCGGACTTGGCCGTGCCGAGAGGCGAAAGGGCAAGGGCGAAGCGTCGCGGGCCCTAATAGCCTACGGCCTTGGGCGCCGTGTGGTGGTCGATTGGACACCAGTGCCTCAGCAACCGTGCAGGTTGATAAAGGAGCGGCATCTGCCCAGACTTTGCCTTTTGCTTTCTCCGGTTGCTGCTCAGATCCCCTTTCTTGTGCCTCCTCTTTCTTCCTCCAAACTTCCAGATCTACTCCGGCTGCGTGACCTAGGAAGCTATGGCGCCTTGCCAGCCTCCGGCCGAAGCTTGGTACTCTCCTGCTCTGGATTTGCCGAATGTGTCCAAGGCTGGCCTTGCCAGGCTGCGCCAAATGGCGGCGGCGTAGGGCATCAACGGGACGAAGGTGTTCAAAGCCGGCTCCGCCACCCCTGAGGGCCGAGGGCGCACCTTTTATCCTCTCTTTGTAAGCTCCATTGCTGCGAGCCTGGTGCCTCCCTTCTCCAAGTTCTTCTTCTCTGTCCTCCGCCATTACAACTTGCAAGCTCTGCATCTCTACCCCAACTCCGTTCTTCTTTTGGCGATCTTCGCTTACTACTGCGAGGCCCACGTAGGGGTGCAGCATTCAGTGGCCTTGCTGCGCCACTACTTCTCCCTCCGGGTCACTCGCAGTTCTCCTTCCGCGTGCGCGGGCTTTGTCACGTATGGTGGCACCATAGCCATCTCGAATCCCGGGAAGAGGATTGAGGGCTTCCGGAGCAAGTGGGTCTTGGTAGATGCCGGGCGCGTCCATCCTAGGCTGATCTTGCTCGAGGAGCCGCCCACGAGCTCCGGCGATTGGGGCCGAGCGGAGCTCACGGACCCCCGCGTGAAACTGGTGTTGGAGAAGATGGATGCGGACCTGAGGCCGGCCAGCTCGGCGGCGGCGAAGTTGACCGGTGCATTGCTGCTGAAGGAGTTCCTGGAGCACCAGCTGGCTCCACTCCGGCGGTACTCACCTCTGATGTGGAGGCCTCACCCGAGCCCCGCGGCCCTGAGCGATGAAGATCTGGCCGCGGTCCTCCAATCTCTAGTAGGGGGCGAGGTGGCAAGGTTGGAGGGCGCTCCCAAGCCCTTGTTCCTTCGCGACGACTGGGAGCAGGTGGTGAAGTCCATGCCCATTTTTAATAGGGACGGGCTCGTGCCAGTGGCGGCCTCCGAGGGACTGGTGGACGTGCCCTCCGGCGACTCCAGCAAGGAGGAGGACGAAGAGGAGCGGGGAAAGGGGCCCGACTCCGAGGCGACCGATGGAGAATCGAGGGCTCCCCTCCCCCGGCGCAGGCCCCACAGTCTCCGCCTTTCTTCGAGCGATGATGACGATGATGAAGACGAGCAGGTCGGCGGGAGCTTGCCCCCGATCCCGAAGAAGGACAGGACCGGGCTGATCTCCCGCGGGCCTGCCCCTGCCCCGAGGCAGTCTATAGGCGCGCCTTCTGCTTCCGAGGTTGACCCTTCCAGCCAACTGTCAGGCTTCAAGTTTGGCCGGAGGCTGCCCGAGCTCTCCGGCGATGACCCGTAAGTGCTTGACCCTTGTCTTTATTTCTTGTTCCACTGCCGAGGCTTGACGTTCGCATCTCTTGAATAGGCTGGAGCCCATGGCGAAGAAGCCGAAGGGGGATCCTGAGGCTCCATCCACGGCAGCGCCTCTGCCTATGGAGGAGGGTGATCGTGGCACACGGGCTTCTCCCGCCCGGTCGTCCTCACGAGGCCAGGCCGAGCTGGCTGGGAAGAGCTCAGCCCCCGTGGCCCAAGTGACTCTTGTGGTGCCTTTGCCCACTGCCGCCACCACAGCCGCTGGGGTGCAGCAGGCTCCACCTCAGGGCGTTGTGGTCTTGCCGTTGCCGCCTTCCTCCCCCATTCCGCCGACTGTTGTTTCTCCAACTCCTCCGACCGTTCTGGAGCATGTTGTTGCTGGGCCGGACCGGCTGCGGCAGGATCTTCTTGGCGCCGACCCTCGCCTGGTGGCCGGGTGCTTGGAGCTGGCTTCGGGATGGATTCGCTCCGACGCCTCGATCCGGGCGGCGCTGGTTCAAGCCTCGACGGCCTGCGACGAGGATAGGCAGGCCATCCTTGAGACAAAGGCTGCTCGGGACGTAGCCCTGGGGGAGGTGGTCGCAGTCCGCAATCGTTGCAAGGCGCTGGAGGACGAGCTGCAAGGCCCGTGGGACCAGCTCGCGAAGGAGGTTCGTCTTCGCCAGGAGCAAGAGGGAGGCATGAAGGCTCGCGAGGCAGACATTGAAGACCGGGAGGCCAAGCTCAAGAAGCGCCGCGACCGCCTAGGTGCGCTGGGGAAGGAGCTGGAGGCGACGAAGGCCGAGCTGGACAGCAAGGCCAAGGTTCTTGCAGAGGATCGCGTGGCCTTCGCGGACATGGAGAAGAAGGCTCGTGCTTCACTGAAGATGCTCTACGCTAGTGGCCTGGAGAGCCCGTTGGCCGGCGCTGAGGACAACCCCGCCAAGCTGCTTCCCTTCCTAGTTCGTGCTCTTGAGGATGTCACCCTCGGCCTTGGCCCCACGGCCGAGGCCGAGGCGCGTGTCTTGTCTTCTGCTGCGCTGACGCGGGTCTTCACCCACATCTACCTTCGCGACCCCAGCGCCGACCTCGACAGCCTGCTGGAGCCAGTAAGCAGCGAGGGTGCTGCTGCCGCTGCCGAGGCCGTCAAGGGTCGCGCGGAGGCTCTACTGGGGAAGTTCCGGGCCTTCAGTACCAAGTCGAAGCAGGATGCTTCCGGTTCTGCTGCTCCGTGAGGCCGGGCCACCCGCGCTGCTCCACCGCCGCCAAGTCACTCCGCTACTGCTCCTGCCCTGCTTTTAATTCCTGCATCATGCATCATGCCTAGGGGAGGCGTTTAAACTTGCGTTTGGTATTGAGACAACAGTATGGACTGTAATATTTGCTTTTTAAGTTCCTTGAATTTTACGCTTTCCTTCCCTACTCGCTTGTGTTCTACGCCGACAGAGCCCGGCCCCGCGCGTACCTCACCTAGCATTAGCCCCGACCGGAAACCAGGACGGGACCAAAGGAGCGAGGGGCTACGGAGCCAGTTAGGCTCCTAAGTCGCGATGCTCAGGAGTCCCCCTTGGCGCACGAACAACAAGTAGGGAGGTGTGATGTAGGTGGATCTTTCGTTCTACGACTACAGAGCCCGGCCCCGCGCGTACCTCACCCAGCATAGCCTTTCGGAACTAAGGAGTGAGGGGCTACGGGGCCAGTTAGGCTCCTGAGTCACGATGCTCAGGAGTCCCCCTTGACGCGCAAACATCAAGTGATTAGGTGGGATGCGAGTAGGACTACCGTTCTACGTCTGCAGAGCCCGGCCCCGCGCGTGCCTCACCCAGCATAGCCTTTCGAAACTAAGGAGTGAGGGGCTACGGGGCCAGTTAGGCCCCTGAGTCGCGATGCTCAGGGGTCCCCCTTGACGCTCAAACGGCCTTCATACCTTGGCTCCGCTCGGGGAGAGGCGCGTGATGAACCAGGCCCGAGGGGTCTGGCTGGGTGGCGTACGTCCGGGCGTGACCCAGGCGCAGCCCCCGTGCCCAGCCCCCTCGTGCGGCGCTCCCGAGGGGAGGCGTTGCGATGAGGCTAGACACTGAGCTCTGGGCTCCCTGAGGTTATTGCGGCCCGGGGGCCACCCTCAGTTGTTTATCACCAGCGCGGAGCATAGTGCTTCCGCATGTGTACGGGCATAGCCGCTCCTCGGCGGTGTCGTCAGCCATCACGGAGCATGGTACTTCCACTCGTACGTGGGAGGGGGCTCCCCTCCGGGAGGAGCCCCTGGGGCGTGTACAGCCCCGCCCTGACATGTGGCCGGCACGGTAGGGCTAGGTGAGGTGTATCTGGGCACCTGTGAGCTAGCGCTGGACTCACGGGGCCCTACCTCTAGGCGGGTTGCGCCTGGCACTGGGCCTTATCTTGTGCTGTGTTCCTGCAAACTTGGTTAGATGCCGGCACTCTACGTCCTCGGGTCCCGGCCCTCGAGCTTGTCTCAGCCGTCGCTGGTATGCCAAGTCGCGATGCCGTGGACGTAGCCAGCGGGTGAGGGCTGGAGAGCCAGTAAGAGCCCTGAGTCGCGATGCTCAGGTACCCCCCCTTTAACGTGCAAGCGGTCGACATGGAGAAGAAGAGGTGCCATGGGCAGGCATCAAGTAATCAAGCATGACGGGCGAATGCATAGCCGGAAATAAACGCAAGGGAGATACATGCCGCTGGGCCTGGCCCGAGCGACTTGGGGATGATGCAGCCCGAGGGGCGCCCCCAACAGAGCAAGCTAACGACATGAAAGTAAAAGGTATACATGCCGCAGGGACGGACCCACGCGGCCTGGGGACGATGCAGCCCTGGGAGGGCGCTCCCAGCTGGAAATGAAACTTGTAAGATGTCACCTGAGGATGTCGAGGGCGAAGGGGTGTTGGTGCAGCAGGCTCGGCAGGCTGCGGAAGCCTATCCTCACGAGCCCCCAGGCCCGGGGGCCTCGGGAGGCTCCGGAGGCACTGGTAGCTCTTCGCGAATCACCTCCATCTCCGCCAGGGCTGCGGAATGCCTGTCTTCCTGAGCCTCCATGATGCCCCTCATGAGGCGCTGGCGCGTAGCAACCGCGCTCGGCAGGCCGTAAGGCATGCGAACGTAGCTGTGGGGTGGACCCCCGCAGCGCCCCACTCGCGAGGGCCAGAAGCACTCCATGGTAGCGACTTGGTTGAGCCCTGGTACATCGACGCAAACGCGCAGCCCACCATCCTCGCCTAGATGGGGAGCCACAGCCGGTAGACAGCGGCAACCTCTCATGATCCTTGATTCCTATAGTTCTTGAATGGCCTTGTCGACGAACTCCTGCGGGTCTGACCTTCCTTGCCTTGCTCCTTCTTGAGGGAAACATGCTTCGAAACACGCCTCCACATGGTTCCCAAGCGCCTCCCTCATGACCCTGGCCAGGTCGGTGGCCCTCCAGGGGAGAGCCCCCGAGCCCTGCCTGAGGAGGGCGCTGGGCGCGCTTTCCTATGCAATGGAAGGAGGCTCCCCCTGGGCAGACGCGGGCCCTGAGGGGCCTACCTCCCGAGGGGCTGGTCCGGACGATGTCTTCTTCTTCTTGGGGGTGGTCTCGGGAAGCCTCCTGCTTCCACGATCCGGGTCTTCCAGTGACGCGGCCTGAAAGGCTCGCTCCAGGGAACACACTGCATCCCTCTCTTCACAGGGCACCGTGATGACTCCGCCACTCCCTGGCATCTTGAGGACATTGTAGCCATGGTGAGTCACGGCCATGAACTTGGCCAGCGCTAGGTACCCGAGAATGGCGTTGTACGGCAGGCGGATGTGGGCGACGTCAAAGTCGATGAGCTCGGTGCGGTAGTTGTCGCGTGCTCCGAAGGTGATAGGGAGGCGGACCTGCCCAATCGGGACCGTGGAGCCGTCGGTGATTCCGGAGAAGGGCTTGGTTGGCTGAAGTTGGTCGTAGGGCACTTGGAGATTGTTGAACGTTTCCACGGACAGGACGTTGAGCCCTGCCCCACCATCGATGAGGGTCTTGGTGACCAGTACATTGCTGATGACTGGGGAGCAGAGCATCGGGAGGACGCCAGCCGTGGCTGCGCACTTGAGTTGATCCGCTGAGCTGAATGTGATGGCGCACGCCGACCACCTGAGAGGGCGTGTTGCTTCGAGCCTGGGGAGGGCCACGTTCACCTCGCGGGCAAACTGCTTGAAGATGCGTTGGGAGGCTGGGGCTTGAGCTCCGCCCATGATGCAGGCGATTGCGCGTGGCTCCTGGAAGCCCCCAGCCCCCTCGTCTTGATGGCAGTCCTCGTTCCTCCTTGGCTGAGGCGGCAGTGGAGGGAGGCCTGCGTTGCCTTGTGGGCGATCCTCACGAGGCTGATCCCTCTAGTCCCCCTCGCGAGGCAGGTCTCGCCAGCGATCCTCGCGAGGCTGATCGCGCCACCCTTGGCGCGGGCCACGGTCTTCCCAGCGTCCTGCGTTTCTTCCTCCTCCTCGGCCGTAGCCCCGATCGGCGCGGTCGGGACGATGGCCGATCCTTCGTTCTCGCACAGGTCGGAGTTCTTGGCATTCGTTGGTGTTGTGGGTGTCGAGGTCGTGGTACACATAGTACCCGCTGTCCCTGGAGGACTCAGGCAGATCTTTGCCCCGCTCGGTGTCTGGTTCTGCTGCGAGCACGACAGCCCCCTTGCACTTCACGTCCTTGGCCTTGGCCTTCTTCTCCTCTGGTTCTGCGGCAGGCAGCTCGAGGAGGGAGAGGCGTCCCTCCTCAGCCCTGGCGCACTTGGTCGCCAAGTTGAACAGCTCCAGGGAGGTGCACAGGTCTTCATGCATCACCAGCTCCTCCTTCATCTTGACGTCGCGCACGCCGTCGGAGAAGGCCGAGATGATGGCCTCCTCGGACACCTTGGGGATCTTGAGGCACGCGCTGTTGAAGTGCTGGATGTACTTTTACAGGGTCTCTCTAGGTTGTTGCTTGATGCGGCGCATGTCGCTCACGGCAGGCGGCCGGTCGCGAGTACCTTGGAAGTTGGCGATGAAGCGGGTGCGCATCTGGTCCCAAGAAGAGATCGTGCCTGGAGCCAGATTCAGGAGCCAGGTGCGAGCTCCTTCCTTGAGCTCCATGGGGAACCAGTTCGCCATGACCTTTTCGTCCCCGCTGGCAGCCTCGATGCCCAGCTCATAGAGCTGGAGGAATTCTGCAGGGTCAGTCCTGCCATCGTAACGAGGAGGCAGGTCTAGCTTGAACTTGCCGGGCCATGCGACGCTACGCAGCTCGGTGGTGTAGGCACGGCAGCCTGCGGTGGCCACAAAAGGCCTTGGCTGGTGGAGAGCTTAGTCTTGAGGGTCCCCACACGCTGCAGCTAGGAGCAGTGCGGGGTCTTGGCGTGCCGGAGCTGGAGCAGGGTCGCGGCGTGCCGGAGCAGGGAGCGCCCGGGCAACCCCTTGAGGGCATGGGATCTCTTGGCAGCTCCGTTCTTGCTGCGCTGGCACCTGACGGAGCGGATTCCTCCCAGCGGCCACGCGCCTTGGAGCCATGGCGTCTTCTTGGAGAGGAGGCGGTTGGTACGCCTCCGGAGCTTCGTTGCCCACGCGGGGCAGGGTGTGGCGCAGAGGAACGGACGGCGCGGAAGAGCCCCCTGCGGCGCGGACAAGCTCGGTGACGCAGTCGAGCTACTCCTCGTAGACGTCGTCGATGGGACGGTAGCGCAAGAGCTCGTTTGCTGCAAGGAGCGCAGCTCGAGCCTCCAAGGGTGCACGGAGCGCGCGGGACGAAGAACCAGCTGGTGCGAGCGACGGAGTAGCGGTGCGGCCGTCTAGCCGCACGGATGGATGCTGGGACGATGCTTGCTGCTCGCCCCCCACCGGGCCCGTGGCGGCATTGACGGCAGGCGACGGGGAACGACGAGGACGTCAGCCGACGGGCGCCATCTGGGCGACGCGAGAAGCGATGGCGGCCCGGCGCTCGGCGCGGGCCCGACGAGCGTCGGACATGGATGCGACGGTTGGAGGAGAACGGAGCGGTGAACGACGAATTCCGGTGCACCCCTACCTGGCGCGCCAAATGTCGGATTTCGGGTTCCGGCAGACCCTTAAGGTTCGAACACTGGGGTGCGCGCGGAGATTACGCCTTCTACCTCCCCGCCTCGCAAAGATCTAAACTACTAAAAGAACTGCACACGGGACACAAGATTTATACTGGTTCGGGCCACCGTTGTAGTGTAATACCCTACTCCAGTGTGTGGTTGGTGGATTGCCTCCTGGGCCTGATGATGATGAACAATACAAGGAAGAACAGCCTCGCGAGGGTCTGTTCCTGGCTGGGGTGATGAACTGCTAGGAGGAGTTCAGCCACCCTTCTCTTTCTCTCTCTCTTTCTCTCCCTTACTCTTACTAGCCAACGGAACGAACGAACCGAACCCCCTGCTACGTGGGTGGCTGGCCCTATTTATAGAGGCCCTGGTCCTCTTCCTAAATATTGAGTGGGAAGGGAGCCAACAATGGCGGGCTAATTTGAAGGGGGACAACAAGTATCAACTATCCTGACAAAAGCAGTCTTCGCCTGTGCAAAGCTCTGGTGATGACGCCGTCTTGGGCTCCACGGTGACCTCCGTCTCGTAGTCCTCCTGGTCTTGGTCTCGTTGCACCGAAATGGCAACCTTTGCCTAATGCCTCGGTACTCTGCGGCTGCGCTTGCCCCCTTTGCACCAAAGAGGAAAGAAGAACGCTGCATGCGCTGGCACTCGCCTGGCGCCCTGTGTCGTCACGGCTTGCGTCATGGGCACCTCGCGAGGTACCCCGCCTTGATCTCTCCGCCTCCTCGCGAGCCAGCCTGACAAGGCCGTGCCTGAGGAAGCTCCATGCCGTCCGCCTCGCGAGGCTTGGCCCCTCGCGAGGGTCTTGAGTCTTGTGTTGATGAAGATGGGCCGTGTTGGGCCTCCTTTGAGCCACGCCGCAGGCCGCAGGCAGGCAAGTCTGGGGACCCCCGTTCCCAGAACGCCGACAAAGTCCAAACGCAAAATGACAAGCATGAGACAGGATGAGATGATGCTAATAGAACAAAACACATTATTTGTCTTGGGGTGACGGCTCTTTACATCTGTCTGGAACCGTTCGCTAACAGCCCCATATCTGACAACCTGCCATTCTACCAGCCTACTACCTGCGCGTTGCTAGGTTGGAGAGAGGGCGCGTGGTCCTAACTCGGCTATAAGAGGAATTAATCATCAAACATCTAATAGCAAAGAAATACAAAGAGGGAAAGATGAGGGACCAGATCCCAACACCAACGAGCGCTCGTGATTGCAGCCGTCCCAGTGAAGTTTCATAGGTTTGCTTTTGTCTATATATATATATATATATATATATATATATGAGTTCATGTCCTCTACAGCATTCACTTATGGCTATTTCTTCAAGTTGGTTTTTTCTGCTAAGTGAATGTGATCGGACCCTTCCCCCTCTATGCTATACTCAACCCAGTCTGTTCACAAAATCTTCATGTGCGTTCTATTTGAAACTCGTCCAAAATCTTCACTGTGTTCTTGTCAGCTGAAGAAATTGCGAACGGAACTTTAAAACCTATCTTATCCAAATTTTCGGATTTGCCGCTCAAACCGTTCCGCATCCCACGATATACTTATCCATTCACCCATGATCGCACACGATCTCCACTTCTCAGTACATGGGTGACACATGTCAAGCGAATGAGAAGGGTCAGGGGCACGTTCGTCCAAATTCTTCGGGCGAGCAGTTTTTCACCGTGGCTATAAATACCCCTCTTCCCCTTCCTCACTTCCTTTACTCCGCTCGACCTCTCTCCAGCTTGAGCTTCTCAAACCCTAGCGCCGCCTCTACATCATCATAGCCGGTGAGGAAAAGCTTCACTGCCTCGACCTCATCGCCGTCGTACTCACGTCGGCCGCGGAAATCTTCACTCTACCGCCGCTGTAGCTGTCTTCCTCCGCCAAGTTAGGGTGTGGAAGATCTGCACTGACGAACTTCACATCTCCACATTCCAGTTCGTCGTGTTCTTCGTCCAGGGTAGTTAGAAGTTACTTTTACTGCCCTCGTTGATTCAAATGATTTCTATAAAATCCTTAAAGGTGTTTTTCTTCATATCTTCACACAATGAAACACCTCACATGTCATCTGTTCTTGATTCGTTTCTCTAAGCTATGTTTTTTCTTCAAGATTCCTCAAATGTGTGGATTTTTATTCTATACATCTCTGGAACCTAAGACAAAGAACGCTTAGTGAAATTCTTCCAGACTCATCTGGTCAAATTCCTCAAACTTGTTCTTTATAAAAACCTTCTGAGAACGCATATGACCTCTCCAAATTCCTCGCAACTATACTCTGTTCACAGGTACTCATGTCAGCTGTTGAATCACTAGGTTCTCATCAACTTAACTCATTTGCAGTGTTCCTCGAAGAAAAGTTGCATACCTCTTCAGAGAATTCAATTGTTCAAATTCCTCAACTGAAGAAAATGGCTGATGGTAAGAAGCCACAAAAAGGAGGAAAGAGGCCTAATGTCAACACTGCCTTTGAAATACCTGAGGACATCTATGCTGGGTACTGCACACCCCTTGAGGAAGATAAAAATCAGTGCAAGGTGCGCATTCAAAAGATTGAGAGGAGATGGGCAAGAGAGTGGAGGGAGTATAGATATGTCACTCCCAAATATATGAAGAAATTTGCACTAAATCCTCCATGCCCAAGACCTCCGTTGGCACATGGCCAAATAGCTGATCCCACCAGCCTCAAGCGTGGTGAGGATTATCCTGATGAATGGGCCAAGCGCCAGGCCAAGTTGGCCAAACAAGCAAAAGATGCAGTGAGGAAATTGAACAAAGACTCTGCTACCGCTGCTGCTGTTGAGGCCTCTGTAAAGCCGAAGAAGGCCATGCCTAAGAAGCCTGTTCATAAGCCCAGTGCTTCACCAGCAATGCCCTCATGGCCAAATTCCTTAGCTATGCCCTCACGACCAGATTCCTCAAAGCCCTCATGGCCAATTCCTCACGCTGCTCCTGCTTCTACAAAATCCTCAGCTCCTCCGCAGAAGTCTTCGGCTGCTCCGACCAAATCCTCAGCACCTGTGCATCTCACCACGTGACAAAGGACCACAGGCATATCTATTGCCTCAGGAGCCTCTGCAAGTTCCTCAGCTGCTCCCACTCTTCTGAAGAAGAAGACCACTGTTGGACGAGGTCCTCGACCAAGTCCTCACAAGAAACAAGTTGTTTTCCAAGTGCCCCCTGATGATGATGAAGTTGATGATGAAGAACTTGCTGAAATCATCAGGGACAGGCAACTCAGGGCCGCTAGAGCCAAAGGCAGTAATGTGCCATTAATGTTGGATTCGAAGTTGATCCTAGACTTCATTGACTTGTGGCACAAGGACCCCAACACACCTCTGCCTGAGCTGAATCTCACTCCTGGTCAAAGTCATGTACTGATTCACTTCATTGATGAAGAGAAATGGAAATTTGAACAGGGAAGGAGGGTGAAGAAAGCGCAGTACAAGAAAGAGCGCTTTCTGAAGCAAAATGTTCTGAAGCTTTCACCTGAAGAACTTGTTGCTCTTCAATCTGAAATTAAGAAACTAAGTGATGAATTTGATCGCTGTTATGCTGACTGGCTCGAAGCCAAAGTCAGATTTGTAAAGATAACTGAATAGTTCACTTCCAATGTTGCAGCCCCAACGCAACAGGAAATTCCTCATGCTGAAGAATCTGCTTAGCCGACTGAAGAAAATGCCAGCACCGCTGCTGGCAATCAGGCTGCTGAAGAAAATGTGAGTTCCAGGACTGATGACTGCATTCCAGCCGCTGAAGAAATTGCCAGGGCATCCACTAGTGGTGCGCCTGAAGAAAATGAAGAAGTCAGGGCAACTGCATCAGCTGTACCTGAAGAAATTCAACCCAATTCCTCTGCTCCTCCTGCACCTACACCAACTCCTATCCTTCATCTGCATCAGATGTGAAGAAGACCAAGGCTGCAGAGCATGCAATAGTGAAGAAAAGGAAGGCATCAACTTCATTAGATTCTTCAGCTCAGAAGAAGATGAAGCCATTGACTAGCTCGTTTTAGACCCCATTGATGTTGTTCCTATCTCAACCATGCCATCAAAGGACCTTGTTCCTTTTGATGAAGAATATGTGATTCCAAGTGAATCTGATGAAGAGAATCCCTCTGCTACTTCGTCAGAGCAGATGGATGAAGAAATTGAAGTGGATACAATCCCTTCAACACCAGTTGTCTCCTCGGCTATGCCTTAGTTTACTGCTGAAGAGGCCAGCGTTGAAGAAATGGGAGATGAAGATGTGGACATTGGTTGTACCACACCCGTGCTAAGTGATGAATTTTGGGAAAGTCAGCACCCCAACTCTCCACTCTTCACACCATTGCAACAAATTCCTCAGCCCCCAGTAACTACTGTACAAATGGGATCTGATGAACCACATGCCACACCGTCTGTCCATGAAGAAATTTCAGCCACTAGTGTTGAAGATCATGTAGATGAAGAATTGAAGTCCCAGGCTGCCACTGAAGCAGCACCTGAAATTCCTCAGCCTGTGGAACCTGAGATCAAGATCCCGGAGGTTGTGATGCAATTGACTGACACTCCTCACCCCAAGCCAAAGGATCCATTCTCAAAGAAGCAGAAATTCAAGGCTGATGATTTCTTCGGCGAGCACGTGTTCTTCACTAACTACAATCCTTATGACTCTGCTCGTCTAAGGAGGAAGCGTTTCTGGACTGCAAGCCAGGCCAACTTCTATTCTTCACTACTTTTCAACAAAGACAAAATCTTCTACCATCGGCATATTCCTCACGTGGACATGGAATCATTACCTTGCTTCTCTCCTGTGCTCAGTGTTCTTCATGATGCAGGCCTCCTCAACTTTTGCTTAGACATCGTTGATTGGAATGAAGAGCTTATTCTTTAGTTCTATGCTACATTGCATTTCACAGGTGATCCTGAAGATATCAACACCTGGGTCTTGGACTGGATGACCGAAAATACTCACTATAAGGCACCAGCCTTTGAATTGCTTCATGCCCTGCCCATCAGTCCACCCAGTGAAGGAGCTCGCTGCCTGTATCATGAACCAGAACTCACAGCTCATTACATGCAAGTGTTAATGAAGCCTTTGAAGCCCGGTCAAGCCCCAAGGACCAAATTCCTCGTGAAGGATTTACTCTATGTGCCCAGAACCGTCTATCGCATTCTGACGAGGACAATGAGTCCCATCAAAGGCCATGACTCATCTGATGAGGAAATAGTTGGCATCATGAAGAATCTGCTATTCAACATCATTCATAGCATTCCTATCAACTATCATGATTTCTTCATGAGGACTCTGGCAAATGTTGCACTTTCTCCATTTGAGCTGAAAATTTATGCGCCTTGGATTATGAGATTCCTCAGGACAAGGTCTTCACTCAACTACAAGGCTGATTTTCAGAATCACCTTAGCTATCTGCCCCCGATTGAAGTCCTCAAGCAGGCTTTTACTTCAACTGATGAAAAGGGCAAAGCTCCTGCAGTCATTGATGAAGGCATTCGTCCATTGGATGGTCAGTTTCACAAAGCTGCATCTTATTCCACCAATGATGACTCTGCCACACATGACTCTGCTGCAAATGCACCCAAGTCTACTCTTCAAGCCACTGCTCCTCGTGTGATGACTGACCATGAGCTTCTACTTAGTCTTCACCAGAAGGTGGATCGAAACCATAAATGGGTTAAGCGTCAGTTTGGTTCATTTCTTCACAACATGACTGCTACACACAATGCAGTGAAGAAAAACCATTACTACCTCCATGAAGTCTTCGGTCACACCTGGGCCATTCTATCACATCTGTATGGTGAAGAAGATCTCAAGAAAATGGGTCTCAAGGAAGATTTTGACTGGTCTGCACCTCCACCGAAAAAATTCAAGAATGTCAAGGTTCCTTCTTTGGTGTCCAACTCATATTCTTCATCACGCGATACTGACGAGTACGAAGACTTGGACGACACTGCAGCAGGCCCTTCCACGACAAACGACCCCAACAACGTTGGCGCTCCTTCATCAACTTGATATTCTTCAGGGGCGTTAGTCCTCATTTTCGATCCTTTTGGTCATTCGATGACAAAGGCGGAGAATTTTGAGTTGGTCTTCAAGCGGGTCTGTCTATATGGGTGTTTTTTGCTAAGTTACAACTCTCGTTCTTCCGAAACTTTATTGGATCGAGTTGTAACTTAAACCCGATGGTGCTCTCATACTTTTGATGTTCTTTTTCTGCATGCTTATTCCTCATATATGTTAATGCACGCATGCTGAATTACATCAGTCACCGTATTTCATCATGCATTTCAAATTCCTCATTATGATATGTCAAATGCGTGTATGAATTACAAGATATAGGGGGAGATCTCCATGATTCTACTCTTCAAGTGTGCAATGCTTCAAAAGCAAATTCCTCATCATGCAAATCTTTAGGGGGGGTCTTCTATATCTTGCAATCAAATTCCTCAATATCAGTATTCACACTTCATATGTTTATCCCCGTTGAAAACTTAACCTATATTGTCATCAATCACCAAAAATGGGGGAGATTATAAGTGCATCTAGTGCCCTTTAGTGATTTTGGTGTATTGAATACTTATAGGTTAAGGGACTAATGTGTTTTTGAGTGTACACAGGTCTATAGGTCTACGAGGAGTTTGATATTTACAGAGAAAGTCGACCCCTAAAAATGAAGTTCTTCGACTGAAGACTTTGGATTTCTGAAGACTTTCTGAAGACTTTGAAAGTGAAGAAATTGGTGCAATCTTGAAGACTTGGTATTCATCCGAGGAACATGAAGCGTGAAGACTTTCGTTTTCATAGTTTCATTTTCTCTTTCTTGAATCAAAGGAAACACCGTATTGTTAAAGGGGTCGAGGAAATACTAAGGAAAAATTTCCATGTGATGCTCAACTCAAAATCCTACACCTACCAATCCCTTCGAGTGAAGCCATTGGAAATCTCATACAGTTCAGTCATATTCTTCAGTGACAGAGACGAAGTTCTTCTGGTCTCTGAGGAATTTGTTCTAACTAAGGAGTTAGGAATTTGCCAGTGCGGATTGCCTACACGGTGAGGAACATGATAGCCCTGAGGATTTTGTTACTCAAATTTCCAACTGTTGTTGTGCCTTGTGCCAGCTGTGCCAAAATATCTACCCACCTAACGGTCATATCATTGAAGGGCATTTATGTCTTATCATGTCGGGCTGCTCCCTAGGCTATAAATAGCCACCCCCTACAACCACTAGCTGGTTGGCTGCTCCGAGAGAAACTGACACTTGTCATTTGAGAGCATCCCATCCTCCGAGGACTTTGAGCGAAAATCATCAAGTGAGGAAAACCCAAACCCAAACACCTAAAAACCCCAAGTGATTGAGCATCACTGAAGAGATTGATCCTGCATGATCCGACCCTTATTACCTTTGAAGACTGTGCTTCTTCCAGATGGTTAGGCGTCATGGTCTAGAGCATCCAAGAGGAATTGTGGATCGCCAAGTGACCGAGTTTGTGAAGGTTCGGAAGTCACCTGAAGACTTACCACGAGTCATTGGGCGAGGTCTGTGTGACCTTAGCTCAAGGGGAATACGGTGAGGACTGAGTATCCTAAGCTGCATGTTCAGGACTGGGTGTCCGAGACTGTGTGTCCTCAGGTTTAAATACCTAGCCGCCCTAACCAGACGTACAACTGTCACAGCAGTTGGAACTGGTCTACCAAATCATTGTCTTCACCAAGCTACCTGGTTCTATTTCCTCAACTCTTTCATTTCCTCATAACTGTATTGTGTGCTTGTTCATATTTGTGTTTGAAGACTTTCTCAATTTCCTCAGTTCAATTTCTTCAGTCTGTTTTTCTTCATCCTGTGATATCATGTGTTATCCTGTGTTTACGCTTTCTGTACTCTGTGTTTCTCTTCATTTCATCATGATGACTATGCTTGTGTTCTGTTATGTTTACTTTTAAATACTTATTCCGCTGCTAGTAGTTCTTCGCTAAGGAATTTCCTCACCTGCAAAGTCCTCAGTGAAGAATTCAATAAAATCTCCTATTCACCCCCCTCTAGTCGATATAACGCACTTTCAAAGACAAAGCACATTCAGATTCGTCATCATTTTCTTCGTGATCATGTGTTGAACGGTGATACGTCTCCAATGTATCTATAATTTTTGATTGTTCCATGCTATTATATTATCAACCTTGGATGTTTTATATGCATTAATATGCTATTTTATATGATTTTTGGGACTAACCTATTAACCTAGAGCCCAGTGCCAGTTTCTGTTCTTCCTTGTTTTAGACTATCGTAGAAAAGGAAAATCAAACGGAGTCCAATTGACCTGAAACTTCACGGAACTTATTTTCAGAACGAAAGCAATCCAGAAAACATGGGTGTACATAAGGGAAGCAACAAGGAAGGCACGAGGCTGGGGGGCCCCCTGGGCGCGCCCTCCACCCTCGTGGGCCCCTCGTGGCCCCCTAACGTATTTCTTCCTCCTATATATACCAATATACCATAAAACCATCGGGGAGCACAATAGATCGGGAGTTCCACCGCCAGAAGCCTCCGTAGCCACCGAAAACCAATCTAGACCCGTTCCGGCACCCTGCCGGAGGGGGGATCCCTCTCCGGTGGCTATCTTCATCATCCCGGTGCTCTCCATGACGAGGAGGGAGTAGTTCTCCCTCGGGGCTGAGGGTATGTACCAGTAGCTATGTGTTTGATCTCTCTCTCTCTCGTGTTCTTGAGGTGATATGATCTTGATGTATCGCGAGCTTTGCTATTATAGTTGGATCTTATGATGTTTCTCCCCCTCTACTCTCTTGTAATGGATTATGTTTTCCCTTTGAAGTTATCTTATCAGATTGAGTCTTTAAGGATTTGAGAACACTTGATGTATGTCTTGCATGGGATACCCGTGGTGACAATGGGGTATTCTATTGATCCACTTGATGTATGTTTTGGTGATCAACTTGCGGGTTCCGTGACCATGGGAATCTATGCATAGGGGTTGGCACACGTTTTCGTCTTGACTCTCCGGTAGAAACTTTGGGGCACTCTTTGAAGTACTTTTGTGTTGGTTGAATAGATGAATCTGAGATTGTGTGATGCATATCGTATAATCATACCCACGGATACTTGAGGTGACATTGGAGTATCTAGGTGACATTAGGGTTTTGGTTGATTTGTGTCTTAAGGTATTATTCTATTACGAACTCTATGATAGATCGAACGGATAGAATAGCTTCATGTTATTTTACTACGGACTCTTGAATAGATCGATCAGAAAGGATAACTTTGAGGTGGTTTTGTACCCTACCATAATCTCTTCGTTTGTTCTCCGCTATTAGTGACTTTGGAGTGACTCTTTGTTGCATGTTGAGGGATAGTTATATGATCCAATTATGTTATTATTGTTGAGAGGACTTGCACTAGTGAAAGTATGAACCCTAGGCCTTGTTTCAACGCATTGCAATACCGTTTACGCTCACTTTTATCATTAGTTACCTTGTTGTTTTTATATTTTCAGATTACAAAAACTATTATCTACTATCCATAGTGCACTTGTATCACCATCTCTTCACCGAACTAGTGCACCTATACAATTTACCATTGTATTGGGTGTGTTGCGGACACAAGAGACTCTTTGTTATTTGGTTGCAGGGTTGTTTGAGACAGACCATCTTCATCCTACGCCTCCTACGGATTGATAAACCTTGGGTCATCCACTTGAGAGCAATTTGCTACTGTCCTACAAACCTCTGCACTTGGAGGCCCAACAACATCTACAAGAAGAAGGTTGTGTAGTAGACATCAAAGGGCGACATCTCTATCGAGCACGTGAAGATTGAAGAACAGCTAGCCGATATCTTCAGAAAGCCCTTGGATGAGAAGAGATTTAGCAAGTTGCGGTGTGAGCTAAATATCTTAGAATCTTCGAATGTCCTTTGAAAAGGACACACATCCTAACACTTATGCAAAATTGATGACTTAGATGTGCAACACATGAAGTAACTTTTTTCTTCAATCAATGAAGACTAACCCTCTAAGTGTGAAGAAATTAACGAAGATTTTGATTCTTAGAGCCCTACGACGATTGTACGTGGCGCCTGAAATCATCATTCTTATACGGTGGGTCACGCCACCAACAAAAGTTGAAAATCTTCAATTTGAGTATTTCCTGAGTTTGAAATTCCTCAATTGTTCAAATTCTTCAACTTTCAATAGTCTTCACTCTTTCTGTTTGTGTTCTTCATTGGCTATATACATATATATATATATATATATATATATGAGTTTTAGTCCTCTACAGCATTCACTTATTGCTATGTTTTCAAGTTGACTTTTTCTGCTAAGTGAATGTGATCGGACCCTTCCCCCTCTATGCTAAACTCAACCCAATATGTTCACAAATTCTTCATGTGTGTTCTATTTGAAGCCCGTTCAAAATCTTCACTGTGTCCTTGTCAGCTGAAGAATTTGTGAACGAAACCTTAAAATTTTCATATCTCAATTTTCAGCTTTTGCCGCTCAGATCGTTCTGCATCCCACGATAAGACTTATCTATTCACCCATGATCTCCACCTCTCTGTACGTGGGTGACACATGTCGCTAGGATGAGAAGGGTCTGGGGCACATTCGTCCAATTTCTTTGGGTGAGCGGTTTTTCACTTCAACTATAAATACCCCTCACCCTCCTCAGACTTCATTTACCACGCTCCACCTCACTCCCCTCGCTCGAGCTTCCAGACCTAGCGCCGCCGCTACTTCCATCGTTGCTAGTGAGGAAGAGCTTCACTGCCTCGACCTCGTCATCATCGTACTCGCGTCGTCCGCGAATATCTTCACTCCACTGTCGTCGTAGCTGTCTTCCTCTGCCAAGTTAGGGCATGGAAGATCTGGACTGACGAACTTCCAATCTACAACTCCATGTTCGTCATGTTCTTCGTCAAGGGTAATTAAAAGTTACTTTTACCGCCCTTGTTGATTCTGATGTTTTCCACAAAATCCTCAAAATGTATTTATTCTTTACTTCCACACTCGTAAACACCTCACATGCATCTGTTCTTGATCTGTTTCTCTAAGCAACATTTTTCTTCAAAATTCCTCAATTGTGTGGATTTTCCAATCTATACAACTCTGGAACCTAAGTCAAAGAACGCTTAGTGAAATTCCTCAAGACACCTCTGGTCAAATTCCTCAAACTCGTTCTTTTTGCAAAAACTTGTGAGAACATATGTGACCTCTCCAAATTCTTCGCACCTATACTCTGTTCACATGTACTCATATCTACTGCTGAATCACTAGGTTCTCATCAACTTAACTCATTTGCAGTGTTCCTCAAAGACAGATTGCATACCTCTTCAAAGAACTCTGTTGTTCAAATTTCTCAACTGAACAAAATGGCTGACGGCAAGAAACCTCATAAGGGAAGGAAGAAATTGGAAGTCAACACTACCTTTGAAATCCCTAAAGACATCTATGCAGGGTACTGCACACCCCATGAGGAAACAAAGAATGAGTGCAAAGTGCGCATTCAGAAGATTCGGATGAGATGGGCTAGATAATAGGGGAATATCGCTATGTCACTCCCAAGTACATGAAGAAATTCGTTGTACACCCTCCATGCTCAAGACCTCCATTGGCACCTGGCCAAGAAGCTGATCCCTCTAGCATCAAAAGAGGTGAGGAATTTCCCGCTGAATGGGCCAAGCGACAAGCTAAACTGGCCAAAGTAGCCAAAGAGGCCGTGAGGAAATTCAACGAAGACACTGCTACTGCTACTACTGAGGCCTCTGCTAGCAAGCCCAAGAAGGCTATGGCCAAGAAGCCTGCTCACAAGCCAAGTGCTTCTGCTTCAATGCCCTCATGGCCCAGCTCTTCAAAGCCCTCACGGCAAATTCCTCAAGCATCTCTAGTTCCTCCAGCTGCAAAATCTTCAGCTGCTCCTCCAACGTCCTCAGAACCTGTGCACCTCATCTCGTGCCAAAGGACCACTGGCATCTCAATTGCCTCAGGAGCCTTGGCAAGTTCCTCAGCTCCTCTTTAGTCCTCAATAGGCCCCACGTTGCTGAAGACTAAGGCCACTGCAGGACGAGGCACTAGACCAAGTCCTCACAAGAAGCAGGTCGCCTTCCATGTTACGTCTAGTGAAGACGAGGCTAATGAGGAAGAATTGGAAGAAATCATCAGAGACAGACGACAAAGGGCTGCTAGAGCCAAAGGCACCAATGTCCCTCTTCTACTGGATCCCAAATTGATCCTCGACTTCATTGATCTCTGGCACAAGGACCCAAACACTCCTACGCCTGATTTCAAACTCACACCTGGCCAGAACCACATGCTCACCGCCTTCATAGACGAAGAAAAATGGAAATTTGAGAAGGCCATGAAGCTCAAGAAGGCTCAGTACAAGAAAGAGCATTTTCTAAAGAAAAATGTTGTCAACATGACAACTGATGAACTTGTGACCGTGCAAGCTGAGGTCAAGGCACTCAGTGATGAATTTGACGTATACCGTGCAGATTGGCTGGGAGCCAAAGTCAGATTCGTCAACATGGCGAAGGGATTCACCTCCAATGTTGCAGCCCCAATGCAACATGAATCTCCTCAGGCTGGAGCATTTGCTCAGCCTACTGAAGAACATGCCACCACCGCTGATGAAAATCGGGCTGCTGAAGAAAATGAGAGTACCAGGGCTGATGAAGACATTCCAGCTACTGAAGAAACTGTCAGGGCAACCACTAGTGTTGCGCCTGAAGAACCAGCTAGGCCAGCTAAAGCATCTGCTGCTGAGCCTGAAGACACTGAACAAGCCAGGGCAACTGCATCAGTTACGCCTGAGGAAAATGAACCAATTGAAGGAAATATGCCCTAGAGGCAATAATAAAGTTGTTATTTATATTTCCTTATATCATGATAAATGTTTATTATTGATGCTAGAATTGTATTAACCGAAAACTTAGTACATGTGTGAATACATAGACAAACAGAGTGTCCCTAGTATGCCTCTACTTGACTAGCTCGTTAATCAAAGATGGTTAAGTTTCCTAGCCATGGACATGTGTTGTCATTTGATGAACGGGATCACATCATTAGAGAATGATGTGATGGACAAGACTCATAAGTTAGCTTATCATAATGATCGTTTAGTTTTATTACTACTGCTTTCTTCATGACTTATACATGTTCCTCTGACTATGAGATTATGCAACTCCCGAATACCGGAGGAACACCTTGTGTGCTATCAAATGTCACAATGCAACTAGGTGATTATAAAGATGCTCTACAGGTGTCTCCGATGGTGTTTGTTGAGTTGGCATAGATCGAGATTAGGATTTGTCACTCCGTGTATCGGAGAGGTATCTCTGGGCCCTCTCGGTAATGCACATCACTCTAAGCCTTGCAAGCATTGTGACTAATGAGTTAGTTACGGGATGATGCATTACGGAACGAGTAAAGAGACTTGCCGGTAACGAGATTGAACTTGGTATGAGGATACCGACCATGGAATCTCGAGCAAGTAACATACCGATGACAAAGGGAACAACGTATGTTGTTATGCGGTTTGATCGATAAAGATCTTCGTAGAATATGTAGGAGCCAATATGAGCATCCAGGTTCTGCTATTGGTTATTGACCAGAGATGTGTCTTGGTTATGTCTACATAGTTCTCGAACCCGTAGGGTCCGCACGCTTAACGTTCGATGACGATTTGTATTATGAGTTATGTGATTCGATGACTGAAGTTTGGTCGGATTCCCGGATGAGATCAGGGACATGACGAGGAGTCTCGAAATGGTCGATAGGTAAAAATTGATATATTGGAAGGCTATATTCGGACATCGAAAAGGTTCCGAGTGATTCGGGTATTTTTCAGAGTACCGGAGAGTTACGGGAATTCGCCGGGAGAAGTATTGGGCCTTATTGGGCCATATGGGAATAGAGGAGGCAGGCCAAAGGGAAGGAGGTGCCCCCCCCATAGGTCCGAATTGGACTAGGGGAAAGGGGGCGCCGCCCCCCCCCCCCCCCCTTGCCCTTTCCTACTCCCTCTCTCTTTCCCTCTTTCTTCTCTCATACTCCGGAAAGGAAAAGGGGAATCCTACTAGGACTTGGAGTCCTAGTAGGACTCCCCACACTTGGCGCGCCCCCTCTAGGGTCGGCCTACTCCTCCTCCCTCCTTTATATACGTGGGTAGGGGACACCCCAAAGGCACAACAGACAATCTCTTAGCCGTGTGTGGTGCCCCCCTCCACAGTTACACACCTCGGTCATATCGTCGTAGTGCTTAGGCGAAGCCCTGAGCCGGTAACTTCATCATCACCGTAACCATGCCGCCGTGCTGACGAAACTCTCCCTCAGCCTCAACTAGATCAAGAGTACGAGGGACATCACCGAGCTGAACGTGTGCAGATCGCGGAGGTGCCATATCTTTGGTGCTAGGATCGGTGATCACGAAGACGTTCGACTACATCAACCGCGTTGTCATAATGC
Organism: Triticum monococcum; assembly: GCA_034509565.1. Taxonomy (NCBI): domain Eukaryota; kingdom Viridiplantae; phylum Streptophyta; class Magnoliopsida; order Poales; family Poaceae; genus Triticum; species Triticum monococcum. The sequence continues at coordinate 516,826,027 of CM067847.1, forward strand.
TTCTGCTTATGGTCTACGAAGGTACGTGGACAACACTATTCCCTCCCGTTGCTATGCATCACCTAGATGGATCTTGCATGTGCGTAGGAAATTTTTGAAATTACTGCGTTCCCCAACAGTGGCATCCGAGCCAGGTCTATGCGTAGATGTTATATGCACGAGTAGAACACAAAGGAGTTGTGGGCGTGGGTATATACATATTGCTTGTCGTCACTAGTTGATTCTTGATTCGGCGGTATTGTTGAATGAAGCGGCCCAGACTGACATTATGCGTACGCTTACGCGAGACTAGTTCTACTAACATGCTTCGCACATAGGTGGCTGGTGGGTGTCAGTTTCTCCAACTTTAGTTGAATAGGATTCAATGAACAGGGTTCTTTCTGAAGATCAAAAAGCAATCACTATACCACGTTGTGGTTTTTGATGCATAGGTAAGAACGGTTCTTGCTCAGCCCGTAGCAGCCACGCAAAACTTGCAACAACAAAGTAGAGGATATCTAACTTGCTTTGCAGGGCATGTTGTGATGTGATATGGTCAAGACATGATGCTAAATTTTATTGTATGAGATGATCATGTTTTTATCAGCAACTGGCAGGAGCCATATGGTTGTCGCTTTATTGTATGAAATGCAATAGCCATGTAATTACTTTACTTTATCACTAAGCGGTAGAGATAGTCGTAGAAGCAATAGTTGGTGAGACGAAACGATGCTCCGATGGAGATAAAGGTGTCAAGCCGGTGACGATGGTGATCATGACGGTGCTTTGGAGATGGAGATCAAAGGCACAAGATGATGATAGCCATATCATATCACTTATTTTGATTGCATGTGATGTTTATCCTTTATGTATCTTATTTTTCTTAGTTTGGCAGTAGCACTATAAGATGATATCTCACTAAATTTCAAGGTATAAGTGTTCTCCCTGAGAATGCACCGTTGCGCCAATTCGTTGTGCCGAGACACCACGTGATGATCGGGTGTGATAAGCTCTACGTTCACATACAACGGGTGCAAGCCAGTTTTGCACACATGGAATACTTGGGTTAAACTTGACGAGCCTAGCATATGCAGATATGGCCTCGGAACACTGGAGAATGAAAGGTTGAGCGTGAATCATATAGTAGATATGATCAACATAGTGATGTTCACCATTGAAAACTACTCCATCTCACGTGATGATCGGACATGGTTTAGTTGATTTGGATCACGTGATCATTTAGATGACTAGAGGGATGTCTATCTAAGTGGGAGTTCTTAAGTAATATGATTAATTGAACTTTAATTTATCATGAACTTAGTCCTGATAGTATTTGCATAACTATGTTGTAGATCAATTGCTCGCGTATAGCTTCCCTGTTTTATTTATGATATGTTCCTAGAGAAAAACTATGTTGAAAGATGATAGTAGAAATGATGTGGACTAGGTGCGTGATCTAAGGATTATACTCATTACTGCACGGAAGAATTATGTCCTTGATGCACCTCTAGGTGACGGACCTATTGCAGGAGCAGATACAGACGTTATGAACGTTTGGTAAAGCTCGGTATGATGACTACTTGATAATTTAGTGCACCATGCTTTACGGCTTAGAACTGAGACTTCAAAAACGTTTTGAATGCCACAGAGCATATAAGATGTTCCAAGAGCTGAAATTTGTATTTCAGACCCATGCCCGAGTCGAGAGGTATGAGTCCTCTGACAAGTACTTTGCCTATAAGATGCAGAATAGCTCAACCAGTGAGCATGTGCTCAGATTGTCTGAGTACTACAATTGCTTGAATCAAGTGGGAGTTAATCTTCCAGATAAAAAGGAGATTGACAGAATTATCTAGTCGCTATCACCAAGTTACTGGAACTTTGTGATGAACTAAAATATGCAAGGGATGACGAAAACGATTCCCAAGCTCTTCGTGATGCTGAAATCGATGAAGCATCAAATGTTGATGGTTGACAAAACCACTATTTTCAAGTAAAAGGGCAAGGGAAAGAAAGGGAACTGCAAGAAGAATGGCAAGCAAGTTTCCACTCCCATAAAGAAGCCCAAAGCTAGACCCAAGGCTGAAAGTGAGTGCTTCTACTACAAAGGAAATGGTCACTGGAAGTGGAGCTGCCCTAGATTATTGGCGGATAAGAAGGATGGCATAGTGAACAAAGGTATATTGGATATACATGTTATTGATGTGTACTTTACTAGTGTTTATAGCAACCCCTCGGTATTTGATACTGGTTCAGTTGCCAAGAGTAGTAACTCGAAACGGGAGTTGCAAAATAAAAAGAGACTAGTTAAGGGCGAGGTGATGATGTGTGTTGTAAGTGATTCCAAGGTTGATAAGATCACCATCGCACACTCCCTTTACCTTCAGGATTAGTGTTGAACCTAAAATCAATGTTATTTGGTGTTTGCGTTGAACATGAATATGATTGGATCATGTTTATTGCAATACGGTTATTCATTTAAGTCAAAGAATAATTGTTGTTCTATTTACATGAATAAAACCTTCTATGGTCATACACCCAATATAAATGGTTTATTGAATCTCGATCGTAGTGATACACATATTCATAATATTGAAGCCAAAAGATGCAAAGTTAATACTGATAGTGCAACTTATATGTGGAACTGCCGTTTAGGTCATATTGGTGTAAAGTGCATGAAGAAACTCCATGCGGATGGACTTTTCGAATCACTTGATTATGAATCATTTGATGCTTGTGAACCATGCCTCATGGACAAGATGACTAAGACTCTGTTCTCCGGAACAATGGAGCGAGCAACTAACTTATTGGAAGAAATACATAATGATGTATGCGGTCCGATGAGAGTTGAGGCTCGCGGCGGGTATCATTATTTTCTGACCTTCACAGATGATTTGAGAAGATATAGGTATATCTACTTGATGAAACATAAGTCTGAAACATTTGAAAATTTCAATGAATTTCAGAGTGAAGTAGAAAATCATCGTAACAAGAAAATAAAGTTTCTATGATCTGATCGTGGAAGTGAATATTTGAGTTATGAGTTTGGTCTTCACTTAAAACAATGTGGAATTGTTTCGCAACTCACGCCACCTGGAACACCACAGCATAATGGTGTGTCTGAATGTTGTAATCGTACTTTATTGGATATGGTGCGATCTATGATGTCTCTTACCGATTTACCACTATTGTTTTAGGGTTATGCATTAGTGACAGCTGCAGTCACGTTAAATAGGGCACCATCTAAATCCGTTGAGATGACACCATATGAACTATGGTTTGGCAAGAAACCAAAGCCGTCGTTTCTTAAAGTTTGGGGTTGTGATGCTTATGAGAAAAAGTTTCAAACTGATAAGCTCGAACCCAAATCAGAGTAGTGCGTCTTCATAGGATACCCAAAAAGAAACTATTGGGTACACCTTCTATCACAGATCCAAAGGCAAGTTAGTTTTTTGCTAAGAATGGATCCTTTCTAGAGAAGGAGTTGCTCTCGAAAGAAGTGAGTGGGAGGAAAGTAGAACTTGATGAGGTAATTGTACCTTCTCCCGAATTGGAAAGTAGTTCATGACAGAAATCAGTTCCAGTGATTCCTACACCAATTAGTGAGGAAGCTAATGATGATGATCATGAAACTTCAGATCAAGTTACTACCGAACCTCGTACGTCAACTAGAGTACGGTCCGCACCAGAGTGGTACGGTAATCTTGTTTTGGAAGTCATTTTACTAGACCATGACGAACCTACGAACTATGAGGAAGCGATGATGAGCCCAGATTCCGCAAAATGGCTTGAGGCCATGAAATCTGAGATGGGATCCATGTATGAGAACAAATTATGGACTTTGATTGACTTGCCCAATGATCAGTGAGTCATTAAGCATAAATGGATCTTCAAGAGGAAGATGGACGCTGATAGTAGTGTTACTATCTACAAAGCTCGAATTGTCACAAAAAAAATCGACAAGTTCAAGGTGTTGACTACGATGAGATTTTCTCACTCGTATCGATGCTTAAAATTCTGTCTGAATCATGTTAGCAGTTGTCGCATTTTATGAAATCTGGCAAATGGATGTCAAAACTGCATTCCTTAATGGATTTCTTAAAGAAGAGTTGTATATGATACAACTAGAAGGTTTTTTCGATCCTAAAGGTGCTACCAAAGTGAGCACGCTCCAGCGATCCATCTATGGACTGGTGCACGAATCTCGGAGTTGGAATATATGCTTTGATAAAGTGTTCAAAATGGAAAAGTCAAAGAAGGAGTTCTTGCGTGTGTTGCAAGGTGTGAAGTTGAGTAAAGACTCACCGACCACGCAGAAAATAGAAAGAGAATGAAAAGTCATCTATGCCTCAGTCATAGGTTCTATAAAGTATGCTATGCTGTGTACCAGACCTATTGTGTACCTCACCATAAGTTTGGCAAGAGGGTACAATAGTGATCCAAGAGTGGATCACTGGACAGTGGTCAAAAGTATCCTTAGTGGAATAAGGAAATGTTTCTCGGTTATGGAGGTGACAAAGAGTTCATCGTAAAGAGTTGCGTCGATGCAAGCTTTGACACTGATCTGGATGACTCTAAGTCTCGATCTAGATACATATTGAAAGTGGGAGCAATTAGCTAGAGTAGCTCCGTGCAAAGCATTGTAGACATAGAAAAATTGCAAAATACATACGGCTCTGAATGTGGCAGACCCGTTGACTAAATTTCTCTCACAAGCAAAACATGATCACTCTTTGGGTGTTAATCACATAGCGATGTGAACTATATTATTGACTCTAGTAAACACTTTGGTGTTAGTCGCATGGAGATGTGAACTATTGGTGTTAAATCACATGACGATGTGAACTAGATTATTGACTCTAGTGCAAGTGGGAGACTGAAGGAAATATGCCCTAGAGGCAATAATAAAGTTGTTATTTATATTTCCTTATATCATGATAAATGTTTATTATTCATCATAGAATTGTATTAACCGGAAACTTAGTACATGTGTGAATGCATAGACAAACAGAGTGTCCCTAGTATGCCTCTACTTGACTAGCTTGTTAATCAAAGATGGTTAAGTTTCCTAGCCATGGACATGTGTTGTCATTTGATGAACGGGATCACATCATTAGAGAATGATGTGATGGAAAATACCCATCCGTTAGCTTAGCATAATGATCGTTCAGTTTTATTGCTATTGCTTTCTTCATGACTTATACATGTTCCTCTGACTATGAGATTATGCAACTCCTGAATTCCGGAGGAACACCTTGTGTGCTATCAAACATCACAACGTAACTGGGTGATTATAAAGATGCTCTACAGGTGTCTCCTATGGTGTTTGTTGAGTTGGAATAGATCGAGATTAGGATTTATCACTCTGTGTTTCAGAGAGGTATCTCTGGGCCCTCTCGGTAATGCACATCACTCTAAGCCTTGTAAGCATTGTGACTAATGAGTTAGTTGCGGGATGATGCATTACGGAACAAGTAAAGAGACTTGCCGGTAACGATATTGAACTAGGTATGAGGATACCGACGATCGAATCTCGGGCAAGTAACATACCGATGACAAAGGGAACAATGTATGTTGTTATGCGGTTTGACCGATAAAGATCTTCGTAGAATATGTAGGAGCCAATATGAGCATCCAAGTTCCGATATTGGTTATTGACCGGAGATGTGTCTCGGTCATGTGTACATAGTTCTCGAACCCGTATGGTCTGCATGCTTAATGTTCGATGACGATTTGTATTATGAGTTATGTGATGTGATGACCGAAGTTTGTTCGGAGTCCCGGATGAGATCGGGGACATGACGAGGAGTCTCAAAATGGTCGAGGGGTAAAAAATCGATATATTGGAAGGCTATATTTGCACATCGGAAAGGTTCCGAGTGATTCGGCTATTTTCGGAGTACCGGAGAGTTACGGGAATTCGTCGGGAGAAGTATTGGGCCTTATTGGGCCATACGGGAATAGAGGAGGAAGGCCAAAGGGAAGGAGGCGCGCGCCCCCCTTGCCCTTTCCTACTCCCTCTCTCTTTCCCTCTTTCTTCTCTCATACTCCGAAAAGGAAAAGGGGAATCCTACTAGGACTTGGGAGTCCTAGTAGGACTCCCCACACTTGGCGCGCCCCCTCTAGGGCCGGCCTCCTCCTCCTCCCTCCTTTATATACGTGGGCACGGGATACCCTAAAGGTACAACAGACAATCTCTTAGCCATGTGCAGTGCCCCCCTCCACAGTTACACACCTCGGTCATATCATCGTAGTGCTTAGGTGAAGCCCTGCGCCGGTAACTTCATCATCATCGTCACCACACCGTCGTGCTAACGAAACTCTCCCTCGGCCTCAACTGGATCAAGAGTACGAGGGACGTCACCGAGCTGAACGCATGCAGGTCGCGGTGGTGCCGTATCTTTGGTGCTAGTGTAAGTGCATCTAGTGCCACCCCTAGTTGGTTTTGGAGTATTGACAACAAACCTAGTTGAGGGACTAATGTGTTTGTGAGAATTGCAGGATAACACAGGTAGAAGTCCCTCATTGATTCGGTTTAGTTACCAGAGATGACCCCTAAAAATGTACGAAGACATTGAAGACAATGGTGGTTCATGAAGACATTCATGTCGAAGACAATGACATATGAAGACTCCCCATGAAGCCTTTGGAACTCGAAGACTTAGATCCTTCGTAGTTTTACTTTATTCATGTTGTGTCATAGGAACCACCGTACTGTTAAGTGGGGTCCAAGAGAACCAGTCAGGATGACTGAAGTGATGCCTAATTCAAATCCTATGTCTTCGAGTGAAGACAATGAGAGAAAATCTTGTCCAGAGTCAGACAAGTCAGCTTTACTTGCAGCCCAAGTAAAGTTGCCGTGAGAGTTCAAAATCCGACCGTTAGTACACGTGTCAGTTCCTTAGTGACCCAGGGTCATTTCGGACAAATCAGGTCAGGGTTGCCAAGCGGCTATAAATAGTCCACCCCTACAACCATAAACGGTTGGCTGCTCAGATTTCAGTGCACGGCTTTTGTCGTTTGAGAGCAACCCACCTCGAAGCCTTTGAGAGAAAATCGTTAGTGAGGAGAAAAGCCCTAACCACCCAGAGCCAGAGTAATTGGGCATCACTTAAGTCTTCTTGTCTGAGTGATCTGAAGACTTATTACACTTGAGGACTGTGCATCCTCCAGACGGTTAGGCGTCGCGTTCTGAGCATCCAAGAGGAATTGTGGATTGCCGATGAACGAAGTCTGTGAAGGTTTGGGAGTCTACCTTGAAGACTTACCAGAGTGATTGGGCGGGGTCTGTGTGACCTTAGCTCAAGGAGAAAACGGTGAGGACTGGGTGTCCTGAGCTGCGTGCTCAGGACTGGGTGTCCGGGACTGTGTGTCCTTTGGTTTAAATACCTAGCCGCTCCAACCAGACGTACAGTTGTCACAGCAACTGGAACTGGTCCAACATATCATTGTCTTCAACGTGTCACTGGTTTCATCTTCGCCTCCCTTTACTTACCAGTACACATTGTGAAGCTATTGCATGCTTGCTTTATCTTCTGTCTTCACAACTTGACTGTATGATCTGTTTGGCTTCATAACTTCTTCCAACCTGATCCTCATTACACTGAAGCTATTTGTCACTGTGCTTTCACTATATTGTATACTTGACCATGGCTTGCGTTGTGTAATCTAACTTCCGCTGCATAGTGATAGGCTTGTTCACTCTGTTTGTCTTCATAACTTCCACGTTCTGAAGACTTTCATAAAAATCGCCTATTCAACCCCCCCCTAGTCGATATAACGCACTTTCAATTGGTATCAGAGCAAGGTGCTCCCTTGTTCTGTGTGATTCGGTTTAACCACCTGGAGTTTTAGCTATGTCGACTGCAGGGATAATTAAAGTCTCCGCTGCGTGCCCCGTCTTCGATGGAACTGAATATCCCTACTGGAAGAATAAGATGCGCATGCATTTTGAAGCCATTGACGTCGACCTATGGTATGTCGTCGAAAACGGCGTTCCCAAGGCTGGAGAAGGTGTCACTGCGGCTGATGTCAAGAAGTTCACTCAACTGGACTCCACTGCCAAGAATATTATCTGTGGTCATCTGACCAAGGGACAGTACGGCCGTGTGAGTGCCTTGAAGACATCCAAGCTGGTTTGGGACTGGCTCTTCAAGGTCAATGAAGGCATCTCAACCCAGAGAGATCAGAGAATCAGTGTTCTTCGCAATCTCTTCAACCGCTTCAAGCGAAATGACAATGAGAATGTCCAGCACACATTTGACCGGCTCACTGACATCACAAATGAGCTTCAAGCCCTCGGCGCCACTGAGATCACCAAACATGAAATCGTCAAGACGCTGCTAAGATCACTTGACAGTTCATTTGACATCCTAGCCCTGATGATTCAAGAACGTCCAGACTTCAAGACACTCGATCCGTCTGACATACTTGAGAGGCTCAACACGCATGAGTTTCAGCTTTCTGAGAAAAGAGATATCTACGGTCCAAACTATGGGCGAACTCGTGCCTTGAAGGCAAAAGCTGTGTCCTCATCTGAAGAAGAATCTGACAGCAGTTCTGATGATCCTGAAGACATTGGAAGGGAACTTGCAATGCTAGTGAAGAAGTTCCAGAAATTCACCAAGAAAAAAGGCTTCAAAAAGTCTTCACGATCAAGCTCAAGGAATGATGAAGCTTCTGCGCATGACTACAAGAAGAAAACATGTCACAAGTGCAAGAAAACTGGACACTTCATCTCTGAGTGTCCACAGTGGGACAATGAGAACAGAAAGAAGAAGAAGAGCAAGGAATATGACTCTGACGATAAGAAGACGAAGAAATACTCAAAGTCTTCGTCCAAGTCTTCCTCAAAGTCTTCATCACACAAGAAGAGTTCATCTGGCAAGGCTCGTGCGTTTGTTGGCAAGGAAATGGATTCAGAGGAGGAGTCCGCTTCTGAGGAGGCAGAGGTGGAGTCTGAGGAGGAGTCTGATTCAGGCATTGCGAGTCTGGCTACAGCCTACGTCGCCAAGTCCATCTTCAACACTGAAGACAATGACTCCATCACCATCACCGATGCAAATGACAAGGACGACTCTACTCCTACCTACTGCTTCATGGCACGTGGTGCCAAGGTAAACACACGCACTACTCACTATCAAACATCTAGTGACGATGACTCTGATTGTGATTCAAAACCCAGTTACAAAACACTTGCTAAAATTGCAACTGAACAACAAAAGGCCATGGAACATATTCAAAAACTGTTAGACAGAAGCGATGATCTGTTGGGTGCTGAAATGACTCCTTCTGAATCCTTAATTGAAGACATAAAAAATCTTCATGTTAAGTATCAGGAACTCGAAGATCGTCTTGAGACTCTCTCAACTACTCATGAAAAGCTTTCCTATGATTATCTTCAAAAGAAGCAAGATCTTGAGAAGTTGAGAGCAGATCATGAAGATCTTCAAAAGGAAAACGAGTCACTTCGAGCCGAACAGATCAGTTCTGCTCAGGAAGGATTTGAACCACCATGCCTTAAATGCATTGAGCGTGATAATGCTATTTCTGTTGCTGAATGTTCCACTGCTACTGCTGTTGCAATATCTTCAACTGTTGAAGTGGTAACTAACCCCTCTGCTGAGGATACCACTGCTATTGCTGATGAAAATGCTAGGTTGAAGACATTGCTTGAAACAGGGATGTACAAAAGTCTCAAAGGACAACAGACATTATGTGATGTCCTCAAGAAGCAGATTCTGAACCGAAACCCTAGGAAAGAGGGTGTTGGGTTCGTGAGGAAAATTAATGCAGATGGCTCTTACTGGAAACCTGAGCAGTACCCCAAAACCACATGGGTTGCTGCAAAGGAATCCTCAGCAGATCCATCCAATCTATCTGGCTTCACTTGTGCTAATCCAATTATCATTAATGAATCCTTTGATGCAAACTATAAACTGTTTAGGAATCAGAATGGTGAAGTATTTGCCAGGTACATTGGTACTAACTGCAGGAATGGACCGCCTATGAAGAAGATCTGGGTTCCAAAAACGTGTCTTGAGAATCTTCCTGTGAATGTCCTCATGACACCTCACATGAAGAAGACAAACCTCAGACCAAAGGCTTCATATGGTCCAAAGGCTTCATACAGGCAGAGGACTCATTTGAGTCGCACTAACACAAATGTTTTGCAGGGAAACCATGCTCAGGCATATGAGAGCGGTTCTTCAAACAGTCATTCTCATATGACCAAAAACTAATCTGCCTATTCTTATGAGTACTATTGCCCACCTGCTAGACTGTTTGCTAGGGCTCCAAAGCCAAAATTTTCAGATGCTGCACTTAGACTTATTGCTTCTAAGCCACCCTTGAAGATGTGGGTGGTTAAGAAAGCTTAACTCTCTTTTGCAGGGAAAGGTCTCCAGCACAAAACCAAAATCTTCTGATGCTATTGCTGGGGACCTTAAAATCTTGTGGGGCGCAAGATCAAATGCCCGAATGGCATCACTATGTATTTCATACCTGAATCGCATGCTACTCTCCCTACTTGTCCTAACCTGGATCTAAGTTTTCATAATCCACTGGTTCGTCAAATGTTTTTGCTTCACAACACTCTTCGTGAAGCCTATCCCCCTAACTGCACTGTAGGGTACGACACCAGTGACTTTAGAGTCTTCAGAATGGATTATTGACAGTGGGTGTACAAATCACATGACTGGCAAAAGAAGTCTCTTTATGGACTCAACCTTACGTCCATCTGACAAGAGCCACATCACATTCGCTGACACTAGTAAAAGTAAGGTACTGGGTCTAGGTAGAGTTGCAATCTCAAAGGATCAACACATGAATAAAGTCATGTTTGTTGAATCCCTTGGCTTCAACTTAATGTCTGTCTCAATGCTCTGCGATTTAAACATGATTGTAATCTTTGGAAAATATCATTGTCTGGTACTAATGGAATCTGACAAGTCTCTAGTGTTTGAAGGGTATCGAAAAGATGATTTGTACGTGGTAGATTTCTCAGCAGGGCCACAGCTTGCAGTTTGTCTTCTCGCAAAGGCTTCAGAATGCTGGCTTTGGCATCGAAGACTTGGGCATGCTGGCATGAGGAACCTCCACACCCTTGCGAAGAAGAAGCATGTCATAGGCATCGAGGGCGTCAAGTTCAAGAAAGATCACTTATGCGGTGCCTGTGAAGCTGGGAAGATGACAAGGGCAAAACATCCTTCGAAGACAATCATGACCACTACTCAACCCTTCGAACTGCTTCACATGGATCTCTTCGGTCCCACTCACTACTCAACTTTCTCCACTACTGCTTGCCTCTATGGCTTCGTCATTGTTGATGATTACTCTAGATATACTTGGGTGAACATAATCCTTTACAAGACTGAAGTGCAGGATGTCTTCAGACGCTTCGCAAATCGAGCAATGAACAATTATGGCGCCAAGATAAAGCACATCAGAAGTGACAATGGCACAGAATTCAAGAACACCGGCCTTGACACATATCTTGATACATTGGGCATCACTCATGAATTCTCAGCTCCATACACGCCACAACAGAATGGCATCGTCGAACGCAAGAACAGAACACTCATTGAGATGGCCAGAACAATGTTAGATGAGTACAAGACACCAAGAAAATTCTGGACTGAAACCATTGACACTGCATGCCATACTATCAACCGTGTATATCTTCACAAGCTGCTGAACAAGACATCTTATGAACTTCTGACTGGCAAGAAGCCGAATGTAAGTTACTTTAGAGTATTTGGATCAAGATGCTGGATCAAGGACCCTCACCACACCTCAAAATTTGCTCCAAAAGCACATGAGGGCTTCATGCTTGGATATGGAAAGGATTCGCAATCCTACAGAGTCTTCAATCTCTTTCACTACAAAGTGGTTGAAACAATGGATGTGCGGTTCGATGAGACCAATGGGTCACAAAGAGAGCAACTACCAGATGTGCTAGATGAAGTTCCAGCCAGTGAATCAATCAAGCTAATGGGAACTGGAGAAATTATACCTTCTGAAGCTCGTCTTGAAGAAGAACTTATCATCTCAGCACCTGATCCACATGAAGACAATGCTCAGCCTGAAGACATTCCTCCCCATGACAACGTAAATCAGCAAGAGCAAAGTCTTCGACCCCTACATCCTCGTGTTGCCAATGAAGTGCAGATTGACAGAATAATTGATAGCATTAATGCACCTGGTCCACTGACTCGTTCAAGGGCAACTCAACTGGCAAACTTCTGCGGACACTTCGCATTCGTTTCAATCACAGAACCCAAGAAAATTGATGAAGCCTTTATGGAACCTGAATGGATTCAAGCTATGCAAGAAGAGCTTCAACAATTTGAGCTGAACAATGTATGTGAGTTGGTTAAGCATCCTGATCCACGGAAGCATAACATAATAGGCACCAAATGGATATACCGCAACAAGCAAGATGAGCATGGCCAAGTCGTCAGAAACAAGGCTCGTCTCGTTGCTCAAGGATATACTCAAGTGGAAGGCATTGACTTCGATGAAACATTTGCTCCTGTTGCCAGACTTGAAGCCATTCGTATACTGCTGGCCTATGCAAATCATCACAACATAATCCTGTATCAAATGGATGTAAAAAGTGCCTTCCTCAATGGCAAAATTGAAGAAGAAGTGTATGTTGCACAACCACCTGGGTTTGAAGATCCAAAACATCCTGACATGGTGTACAAGCTCAAAAGGCACTATATGGCCTCAAACAAGCCCCTCGGGCCTGGTATGATACACTCAAATACTTCCTGAAGAGCAAAGGCTTCATACCTGGTTCCCTGGATCCCACTCTCTTCACAAAGACATATGATGGTGAACTGTTTGTGTGCCAAATATACGTGGATGACATTATCTTCAGCTGCACCAATCAGAAGTACAGTGAGGAGTTCGGATATATGATGCAAGAGCAATATCAGATGTCTATGATGGGGGAGCTGAAATTCTTCCTCGGTCTTCAGATACGGCAACAACGCAATGGCATCTTCATATCTCAAGAGAAATATCTCAAAGACTGCCTGAAGAAGTTCGGTATGCAAGACTGCAAAGGCTTCACAACACCAATGCCAGCCAAACATCATCTGGGTCCTGACGACAATGGTAAAGAGTTTGATCAAAAGGTATACCGCTCCATGATTGGTTCTTTGCATTATTTATGTGCATCTAGGCCAGATATTATGCTTAGTGTTTGCATGTGTGCTCGGTTTCAAGCGGCACCAAAGGAGTCGCATCACTTAGCTGTGAAGCGAATTCTTCGATATTTGGCTCACACCCCAACTCTAGGGTTATGGTATCCAAAGGGCTCAGAGTTTGATCTGGTTGGATTTTCGGACGCTGATTACGCTGGTGACAAGGTTGATCGGAAGTCCACATCAGGCACATGTCACTTTCTGGGCCGATCACTTGTCTGTTGGTCTTCAAAGAAGCAGAACTGTGTATCTCTCTCCACTGCTGAATCTGAATACATTGCTGCTGGATCCTGCTGCGCTCAGCTTCTATGGATGAAGCAAACCCTCAAGGATTATGGCATTCATCTGAAGCAAGTGCCACTTTACTGCGACAACGAAAGCGCCATCAAGATCGCCAACAACCCAGTTCAGCACTCGAAGACAAAGCACATTGAAATTCGTCATCATTTTCTCAAAGATCATGTTGCAAAGGAAGACATTGATATCATACACGTCAACACTGAAGAGCAATTGGCAGATATCTTCACCAAGCCCTTGGATGAGAAGAGATTTTGCAAGTTACGGTGTGAGCTAAATATCTTGGAATCCTCAAATGTCCTGTGATCAGGCACACATCCTAACACTTATGCATGATGATGACTTAGATGTGCAACACATGAAGTAACGTATATTTTCAATCAATGAAGACATACATTCTAAGTGTGAATACATTAACGTGGAATTTGACCTCGGAGCGCCACGATAACTGTGCGCCGTGTCTGGGTCCAATACTTCCTATACGGTGGGTAGCGCCACCACCAAATTTTTCTGCTTGAAGTGTTTCACTCATGGCATTACATTTGCTATGTCTTCACATTTGGTTTGGCTTCAATCTCAACATGTCTTCATGATTATCTTCACTATGTTGATTATATATGTACTGGTGTTCTGTCCTCTACAACATTCACTTATAGCTATGTCTTCTTGTTTGAATCTTTTGAACTAAGTGAATGTGATCGGACCCTAACCTCTCCATGCTTCCTACCTCAAACTCTATCTCTCCAAGTCATATGCATTCTATTGAAACTGTCGAATGTCTTCACTGCATCCTTATCAGAAGAAGACACAGAGACAAACTTTAAAACAGATTTCAATGTCTTTCCATCAACAAGAAATCCGGAGAAGTAGGAATGGCTCCCGACAAACCAGGCGTGCGTGGGGTGAAACTGCCCCCACAATTCCGCATGCTGGCCACGTACTGATCAGATGCGAATCGCCAGGGGCACCTGAGTAATAGCGCAGTGCCGCCCGTCTCCCTATAAATACACGTTTCACTGCGGTCATTATCCCTTCTTCCACCCTCGCACAAACCCTAGCGCCACCGCTAACTCTCAACGACGCCGGCGACGAAGTGCTTCACTGCCGCAACCTCTCCGACGCCGTTCTCACGCCGACAGCGGACATCAGTCTCTCCGCCGTCGCCCTAGGTGTCTTCCATCGCCAATTTAGGGCACGGAGGATCGAACTGCTCGGCCTCAACTCTCACCTCGTCTAGCAGTTCCAAGTCTGGTAATTAACAAGTCTTTTTACAGCCTCTTTTGATCCTATAGCTCCATCACTTTCTGTCAAAAGAGGTTTCCATTCACACAAGTTTCATCCCTCTCATCTGTAACTCATACCTTGCCTAGTATATTCACTTGTTCTTCATGAAGTAGTTAGATTCCTCACTTGTACTGATCTATGGGTTCATACAAATCTGGAACCAACTTCTTTTCTATAAAGTGAATGTCTTCGCATGATGAGGTCAATATCTTCTAAACTGATTTATCTTCAAAATCTTTTGAGAATGCATATGACCTCTTCCCCTTCCCTCGCACCTTAATGCTGTCACAGGTACATGTCCGTGGGAGAATCTTTTGGTTCTCATAGTCTGCATTCATTTGCAGAGTTCCTACAGCGTCACATCAATTCACCCGAAGCAAGTTCCTGTTGGTCAAGCAAAAGGAAGCCTTTGAAGACTTTGAATCTCTTGAAGCCTTCCAAGTTAAGCTTCATGGCAACAGAAAAACCAACAAGGAAGGGACGCAGACAGAGACGTGGTGAAACGTCTAAAGATCTGCCTGAAGATTTGGCAGAAATGTACCAAACTGATCCTGAAGAGAGCTATGGTCAGCGCAAGACACGAATCCAATGGATTCGAAGATATTGGGCAGAGCAGTGGTTCCAATACCGCTTCGTCACCAAGGAATATGCAGAGAAGTACGCCCTCACGAGGCCATGGGGAGATGCCTTGTACAAAAATCTCGTACCCCGAACCAGAGACGAAGCCATTGCTCAAGGCTTCTTTCCATGCATGGTCAGGGGACAATAGCCAGCTGACGCACATCCGTCATCCCTTCTCTGGTGTCGCGATGACACTCTGTTCAAGCGCAACTTCCAATTTGCTCAGAACTCTGCGAAGCAAAACAAGAAGGAGTTTGGGTTGGACTTCAACCCTGGTCCCTCCAAACCAAGGGCAGATGGCACACGCGACGCAAATCCCAATGTCATCGGGCCGTATGCCAATTTCGAAGGCCTCATCACTCGCATTCTAGTCCAAGGGACTGCCGTGAACGACCCTCCAGCAGACACTGAGTCTGATGACGCTCCTGCTGCCCCGGAGCCAAAGCAGATGAAGAAGAAGCCAAAAGCTTCCAAGCCAGCCGCTTCTCCCAAGATCTCCAGAGCGAAGCCATTGGCCACTGCACCTCCTGAAGCAAGTGTGCAGTCTGAAGACTTATCACGAGTCTCCAAGCCTCAAGAAGCCAAGAAGCCACAGCCACACACTAGCAAAGAGCTCACTGCCGCTGCCGTTCTTCGCTGCGAGGCCATTGATCTGTCTAGTGACGACGATCTTGCCGATGACGCTCTTGAGCAGCTAATCAAGAACAAGGAGGAGGCTGAAATCTTCAACAATCTGCCTCTGTTCGATGCAGCAATCATCCACAACTTCATTGATGAGTGGTTTGATACACCCAACATCAGCTTCGATGATCTGCAGCTGCCCATTAGCCTCAGCGTAGCCTTCCAAGGAGCTATTGCTTCAGAACTCGCAATTGCCCAGCGCATAGTGGAACTGAAGCAGAAGATAGATTTTGAAAAGGCTCAGTTCAAGCAGAACATGGCCACGCTCAGCGTCCAAGAAGTCAAAGACTTCAAAGTCATGCTGCACGAGTTGAAGGAAAACTTTAAGCAGAAACGTGCAGAGGCTCAGGGTTCACGTGAGCGCATGAAGAATTTGGCTGATCTCTGTGTGCAGGCCTACAATGAGGCCGAGAAGCGAAAGGCACTTGGGCGCCCCGGCATCGACCCCAGGATGGCCGCTAAGAAAAAGAAGAAGCCCACTGTGGCTGAACAAGAGGCCCCACGACAAGAAGCTGTTCCGATTGTCTTCCCCACTGCCAAGCCTGGCTCGAAGCCAAAGCACCGCTCAACCGCTTCAGAGCTTAAGAAGACAAGGACAGCCGAAGCTGAAGCAAGGAAGAGGAAACATCCTGAAGCCTCTCCTTCAGACCCCACCATCAAGAAGCGCAAGACCAAGAAGTCTCGGGCTGCTCCCACAGAGCCCTTGATAGTCGAACCCCTCTCCGTTCGCTTTCCTCATGAAGATCGTCAGCTGACCGTGCATGAGCCTGCTCTCACAGAGGCTCCGCATGCTGAAGACATTCCAGCAGCCGACCCCAACGCTGCTGAAGATATTGGTCTCCAAGACGATGTGCAAGGTGATGCAGTCCTTCCTCAGCTCGAAACGAGTGAAATGATCAGCATTGGTCGTCCCTTGACGCCAATCACCCAAGATGCATCGTGGGCAGATCGCACGCAGGAGGAAGAGGATGAGCCCCAGCCCACTGCAACTCCACCGGCGTCGCCTGCATTCCGTAGGCTTCGCAAGGGCCAAGGGCTCAGACTGCTGACGACATTCCGGCTGCATCAGCCGAAGAACATGAAGAAGAGCACGAAGAACCTCAAGCTCCATCTCCCCCACACCAACAAGAAGAAGTTCTCAAGGAGAACGTACCTGAATCCATCCCTCTCACTACACGTGATGAGGCTGACACCACTGCGGCTGCCACACCCAATACTGAAGCATTTGTGGAGCCCGACCAACCAACAGCTTCAAGAGATACTGAAGCTACTACCTCTGACCCTTCTGTGCCTGAGTCTGCTGCCGGTCCACAGTTCAACTATCATGTTGCGCACAGGCCCCAGGTACAGAAGCCAATCCCACGACTGCCAAGGTTCCCAGGTCCTGCCACCGCTCCTGGCTCCTTTAATGTCAATAGCTTCAGGGCAGATAACACCTTCTTCAACCGCTCCAAGAACCCTTACTCAAGGGAACGGATTGTGTCAGATAGGTTCTGGAGCTACCCACAGCGCAGCTACTACTCCTGCGTCCTCTACAACCAAGGCCGTATCTTTCCACACCAGCGCCTTGAGGTTGAAGCTATTGCTGGTCTGCCTGGTCTGGAAGAAGCACTGGACTGCTTCAAGCAAGTTGGCCTGCTGCCGTTTGTCACGGATGAAGAGCACTGGAATGAAGAGCTTCTGCTCCAGTTCTATGCCACACTGCACATCAAAGGCTACAACAGAGATCCGAAGACTTGGGTCCTGGAGTGGATGACCGGCAACGTCCATCATGAAGCCAATGCATTTGATATCATTGAGCTCACCGGCCTACCCACTCCAGGCGAACTCTTCGAAGAAGGCTGCCAACTCCATGCTGAAGCAGTTGAGAGCATATTTCAGCGACCTGAGCCAAATATGAGTCAGATGCTCTCAATGATGAAGCCATTGCCTCCTGACGCACCTTATCCAACCGAGTTCTTCGTTGAAGACTTAGAGTACCTGCCTAGAACTATCTATCACATCATCAGGCGGACTCTATGGCCCATTAAGGGGCACTCTCGATATGCCAAGGTTGAAGGTGCCATGAAGACTCTCATCTTCTGCATCCTGCATGGCAAATGCTTCAATGCCCAGGATCTCTTTATACGTCAACTTGCAGCGCCTGGCTCAGATCTCTTTGGTCTGAAGATTTATGCTCCATGGGTTATGAGGCTCATCAAGCTCCACTCTGCCATATCCTATCAACCCTCTGCCCGCAACCACAGAATCTTCTTACCTGATGTGGACACCTCTGCTGAAGCGATTTATCCTGAGCCTGCCAAGCAGCCATTAAGTCTTCAGAATGCAGAACACCAGAGCTTCACTCAGCATGATGAAGGTGTTGAAGCCATTTCCAGAGTCTATCCAATGGCTGGCACCACACGTGCCCCTGCATCTACTAAAGCCACTGACAGCACAGCTGCACAGAGACCCAAGAAACACGCTCGTACACTCACTGACCGTGAACTTCTTGTGGCTCTGCACCAAAAGCAAGATAGGCATCACGACTGGCTCAAAAGGTAGATGCGCAGTATCATGCAAGACGTCAATCGCATCAGGAATCTGGCCACCAAGAATGCCTTTGTCGCACATGAAACCTGTCGCCGCACTTGGAAAGGCCTCACAATGATGTGCACTGAAGCTGAACTGCAAGAGGATGGCTTCAAAGAGAGATTCAAGTTTGACTCCACACCCCCCCAGAAGAGCTCTGTTGCATGGAACTCCGTTGCTTGAAGAATCAGAGTTCTCTTCCTCTGCTGCCACAGTGACTGGAAAAATCATTGAGGAAGAAGACGACGCTACATCACCACCACCTTCTTCAGCGCGCGTCGTCACTGCACCAAGCTCGCCAGCTCCACCAAACGCCTCCATCGACCCTGCTGCACCTGGGAACGCGTAGAAAACTCTATGTCTTCAAACCTTTTTGGTCATCACTGACAAAAGGGGGAGAAGCATATGATGTTTATAGTCTTCAAGCGGGTCAATAATAAGGGCGGGTGCTTTATTATATTTTGCTTCGTGCTTACAACTCTCGTTTTTGCTACATTTGGTTCTTTGAGTTGTAACACTTAAACTTGACGGTCGTCTGCTACTATGTTTGCCACTGTGTTTTTGCGAAGATAAATTCCGCATGTACGACGATAATTTCCGCACTTATATCATTTCGCAGACGTCCATTTTTCATTATGCATATCATTATCTTCTTATATCTTTACATGCATGATGGATTGTCATCATAAGTTGAAGTGGATTCCCACAAATACAACCTGCTATGTGCATTCGCTTTCAGAAGCAAATCACTTATATGCACATCCTCAGGGGGAGCCCTTGCAGCCTATGAAGACAATTCCTTTACAATTTCACAAATTATATTCCTCGTTGAAAACTTCAACTAGTTTGTCATCAATCACCAAAAAGGGGGAGATTGTAAGTCCATCTAGTGCCACCCCTAGTTGGTTTTGGAGTATTGACGACAAACCTAGTTGAGGGACTAATGTGTTTGTGAGAATTGCAGGATAACACAGGTAGAAGTCCCTCATTGATTCGGTTTAGTTACCAGAGATGACCCCTAAAAATGTACGAAGACATTGAAGACAATGGTGGTTCATGAAGACATTCATGTCGAAGACAATGACATATGAAGACTCCCCATGAAGCCTTTGGAACTCGAAGACTTAGATCCTTCGTAGTTTTACTTTATTCATGTTGTGTCATAGGAACCACCGTACTGTTAAGTGGGGTCCAAGAGAACCAGTCAGGATGACTGAAGTGATGCCTAATTCAAATCCTATGTCTTCGAGTGAAGACAATGAGAGAAAATCTTGTCCAGAGTCAGACAAGTCAGCTTTACTTGCAGCCCAAGTAAAGTTGCCGTGAGAGTTCAAAATCCGACCGTTAGTACACGTGCCAGTTCCTTAGTGACCCAGGGTCATTTCGGACAAATCAGGTCAGGGTTGCCAAGCGGCTATAAATAGTCCACCCCTACAACCATAAACGGTTGGCTGCTCAGATTTCAGTGCACGGCTTTTGTCGTTTGAGAGCAACCCACCTCGAAGCCTTTGAGAGAAAATCCTTAGTGAGGAGAAAAGCCCTAACCACCTAGAGCCAGAGTAATTGGGCATCACTTAAGTCTTCTTGTCTGAGTGATCTGAAGACTTATTACACTTGAGGACTGTGCATCCTCTAGACGGTTAGGCGTCGTGTTCTGAGCATCCAAGAGGAATTGTGGATTGCCGGTGAACGAAGTCTGTGAAGGTTTGGGAGTCTACCTTGAAGACTTACCAGAGTGATTGGGCGGGGTCTGTGTGACCTTAGCTCAAGGAGAAAACGGTGAGGACTGGGTGTCCTGAGCTGCGTGTTCAGGACTGGGTGTCCGGGACTGTGTGTCCTTTGGTTTAAATACCTAGCCGCCCCAACCAGACGTACAGTTGTCATAGCAACTGGAACTGGTCCAACATATCATTGTCTTCAACATGTCATTGGTTTCATCTTCGCCTCCCTTTACTTACCAGTACACATTGTGAAGCTATTGCATGCTTGCCTTATCTTCTGTCTTCACAACTTGACTGTATGATCTATTTGGCTTGATAACTTCTTCCAACCTGATCCTCATTACACTGAAGCTATTTTTCACTGTGCTTTCACTATATTGTATACGTGACCATGGCTTGCGTTGTGTAATCTAACTTCCGCTGCATAGTGATAGGCTTGGTCACTCTGTTTGTCTTCATAACTTCCACGTTCTGAAGACTTTCATAAAAATCGCCTATTCACCCCCCCCCCTAGTCGATATAACGCACTTTCAGCTAGGATCGGTTGGATCATGAAGACGTTCGACTACATCAACTGCGTTGTCACAACGCTTCCGCTTACGGTCTATGAAGGTACGTGGACAACACTCTTCCCTCTCGTTGATATGCATCACCTAGATGGATCTTGCATGTGCGTAGGAAATTTTTGAAATTACTGTGTTCTCCAACACCAATTTCCTCTGCTCCACCTGCACCAACTTCCAGCATCAACCCTGAACTGATAGATCATGCTCTTCTCATCAGGAACATCCTGCTTGGCAAAACGGGCGAGCTTCTGGAACAACTTGTTGTAGTCATAGACAGACAAAGAGCCTTGCTTCAGATTGCGGAATTCTTCACATTTGCTTTCAGTCACACTTTGAGGGATGTGATGAGCTCGGAAATCACGACGGAAATCATCCCAAGTGATCAAACGTCCACCTCTGGAATCCTGGTACTGCTGAAACCACTCTGCGGCCTGATCCTTGAGTTGGAAAGACGCGAACTTGACGAAATCTTCAGGTCTGACGTTGCTACATTCAAAATGCTTGCCCAGATCGACTAACCAATCATCAGCATCGGTAGCCTCAACGTAGTTGCTGAACGTCTTTGGACCATTTGCGAGGAACTGATTCAAAGTTGCAAAATGGTTCTGGTTGTTGCCTTGATTCCCTTGACTGCTTTGATTCCGCTCTTGGATGATTTGCATGATCAGCTGTGTATTTGCATTAGTAGCGGCCATCACAGCTTGCCATGCTTCCGGAGGAGGCGGAGGTGGCGGCGGATCTTGATTCTGGTTCTGACTGGTGCTCTTAGCGGGAGCCATCCTGAAGAGGTTGACCACCGTTAGCACACAATTAGAGCAATATAGAAGGTGAATCCAACGGAATGAAAATTGCAACATAAAGTCTTCACATCCAAACAAAATGAACGAATGCACTTCTCTTGAAGTGGTCACATATTCCTAAATTGCGAAGCCACGAAGAATCAGGTAGAAGAGGTACATCAACGAGGGATGGAATCAACATATGACGTCGAAGCAGAACGAATACCACAACTCGAAATAAAACCAAGGGTTGGCTTGCGGAATAAGCCGAAACTAACACATGATAGAAATTTCGTTCGAAGTTTTCGTGGTAGGACCTACACGGGCTCGACCGTACAGCACCATCATGTACAAGGAAGTGCACATGACATACGAAGCGTCCCCGAGTCAGCATAGCCAAGGACTCTTTAAGACACAACGAGGCCACTGTAAAATCGACCGTGAATAGGCGAACCACTAGACGTCGAACCCCAATTTCATATCACACATCTGCTGGAAAGATATCCTAAGGCTACTTGAATTCCCACCTATGAAACTCCCGAAACTTTCCGGTTATGCAATCAGGTGTTGGGGATACAGGGGAAGCATAATATCTCACCCAAGCTAGCAAATCCTACATCCAGCTGCATCCATCCTTCAACACATAACCAAGAAACCTTCGGAAACCATCTATCTCAACCTTCGAAAAGCATCCGTTATACAAGTTATGGTGATACTCCCGAACTCCCGCCCCAGTACTGGGTGGCGTCGAGGTTATCTCACCAACGAACTGCATAAAGGAGATTTTTGATGTCGCGCACATATCTCAAGTATACCAGAATTGCAACAATAGAATTATGACGACAACACCTCAGAGCTCAACTCCCCGGGACACTTCCACTAAACCCCTGACAGGAGGCACCAAGACAGTATTCTCATCATAAGCCATCGGAACAAAACCAAGATACTCGCGTGATCCTAAAAAAATTTAGTGAAATTTGAGAAGAGAAGAGTCAAAACTCTATGTCAGGATGCCTTACCAGAGCGATGAGGAGACTGGGAAGTAAAAAGAATTCCTAAGCTCTCCGATATATAATTCCTAAGGACTCAAAACATTTTTCTAGACACAACTCGACTGCTAAAAACGATCAAGCAATGGGGCTCCTAAGGTCGGGGAAGGCTCTGATTACCAACTTGTAACGCCCTCGATGCGGCTATGTCTCCCACGTGTCGAGGCACGACTTAGAGACATAGGCGCATTGAAAGCAATGTCGCAAGTCGGGAATCATTACACAACCCATGTACATATATAATAAAAAGGGGAATAATAGCATAGTTGGCTTACACTTGCCACGTCACATCAAAGTACATAAATAACATCCATCATACAATCACTCATGGCCCGACTACGGCGCCAAAATGGAAAAGACCCCCAACAAGCGACTAGGCCCTGAATCTAACCCCGAATAGGCATCCCTACTGATCATCCGGAAACGACACATAGTAACACTGAGAGTCCTCGTCGTACTCCCACTTCAGCTCGAGCGCGCCATCCAGAGAGGTATCATCTGTCCCTGCATCTGGAGTAATAGTAATCTGTGAGCCACAGAGGACTCAGCAATCTCGCACCCTCGCGATCAATACTATTTAAGCTTAATAGGTAGGAAAGGGGTAATGTATAAGTGGAGCTGCAGCAAGCGACTAGCATATATGGTGGCTAACTTGTTCGCAAAGGAGAGCAAGAAGAGGAGGCAAAGCACGAGCGGAAACTAAATAGAGCAGCCTACGCAAACATAACTCCAACGCCGTGTCCACTTCTCGGACTCCGCCGAGAAGAGGCCATCACGGCAACACACTCGGTTGATTCATTTTTAATTATTTAAGGTTCAAGTTATCTACAACCGGACATTAACAAATTCCCATCTGCCCATAACCGTGGGCACGGCTTTCGAAAGATCAATCCCTGCAGGGGGTCCCAACTTAGCCCATAACAAGCTCTCACGGTCAACAAAGGAATAGACCTCCACCCAGGACCCACCGATCAGACTCGGTATCCCGGTACAACAAGATGATTCGACAGGTCAAAACTAGTCCAGCAACACCGCCCGAATGTGCCGACAAATCCCGATAGGAGCTGCACATATCTCTTTCTCAGGGCACACTCAGATTGTCTTAGGTACGGGTAGGCCAGCCCAGAGTTGCCCCTAGTGGCCACCGGCAGCTGACAGTTGGACCAACACTCAAAGGAGCACTGGCCCGGGCGGGTTAAAATAAGATGACCCTCGGGCTCCGGAAACCCAAGGGAAAGAAAAGGGTAGGTGGCAAATGGTAAAACCAATGTTGGGCATTGCTGGAAAAGCTTTAATCAAGGCGAACTATCAAAGGGTTCCCATTATAGCCCAACCGCGTAAGGGACGCAACAATCCGGGAACATAACACCGATATGACGGAAACTAGGGCGGCAAGAGTGGAACAAAACACTAGGCGAGAGGCCGAGCCTTCCACCTTTTACCAAGTATATAGATGAGTAAAGATAACATAGCAATATAATGATATCCCAACAAGTAAATAAGGGTTCCAACAAGGAACGGCTCCAATCTTCACCTGCAACTAGCAACACTATAAGAAGGGGGTTGAGCAAAGCGGTAACATAGCCAATCAATGGTTTGCTAGGACAAAGGTGGGTTAGAGGCTCAATCATGGCAATTGGGAGGCTGACAAGCAAGTGGTAGGCATCGTAGCATTGGCAAAGCAAAAGAGCGAGCAAACTAGCATAGCAAAGATAGTAGTGATTTCGAGGGTATGATCATCTTGCCTACACAGTTGTCAGAGTTGACTGGATCCTCAAAAGCAAACTCAACGGGCTCCTCGTTAGCGAACTCGTCTCCCGGCTCTACCCAACAACACAAACAATCAACAAGGATACAATCAACCACGTGCAAGGGCAATCAATAATATGCAAAGATGATATGCTATGCGGGATGCGATGCGGGATGCAAAATGCAAGACGTGACAGGAAATGCATGAACCTGGCCTCAACTTGGAAAACCAAGTGTGCCACTGGATAGAGGGGAAGAAATCCCCTGAAAACGATATAAAGATCATGGCAATCGGAGCTACGGTTTGGAAATGGCAAGCATTTTACTAAACGAACCGATCTGCGATTTACAGCAAGTAGGCTCCTAAATGCAATGAAATGAACATGCTACAGCCACCAAACATGAAAACAAATTGCATGAAAGTGATGTACTCAAGAAGCTTAACAAATCAGCAGGACTGAGGCATAGGCAAATTCATCCATTAAGGGGTTCAAACAAGCATGGCAAAACTGAATAAGCAAAACAGATTTCAGACTTAGCGAAATTAACGCTAGTCTGAAATTTCAGACCACGATGCTCTCTTCGGAGCAGCAAAACAACATGAAGAAAAACCTGAACATGGCAAGTAAGAGCATGGCATGGAGCTACTCAACAAGCTTAACAAAACACCCAAAATGACCTGGGGCCAAAATGGTTCACAAAATACTCTATCGAGCACACGAACATCGATGAAACACAATCAGTTTTCAGACTTAGTGAAAACTGGGACATGCTGAAATATAACTCACGGAGGCATGTAAACGAGCTCGATGCTCTCACTACGGTGCAAGTCATGGCAAGGCAAGCATATATCCATTAAGAAGGCACAAAATTCTAGCTAGACATGGCAAGAACAATGGCATAGCATGCATGGATCACTAGCAATAGCTCCGGCAAAATCGCAAAAGAGTTCACGATCTGCCCAAAACAACAACCATGCAAAAGTTGAGCTCGATTGAGTCAACCTAGGTTGCTCCAACATAACAAGTAAAGACATGGATGGATTAAGCACAACAAGCATAACAAATCACTCTTACTGATCATCCTCAAAAGAGGCATGGATCACTAGGAAACAAGCCGGACATATGGCATCGTGAACTAAAACATCCCAGACTTAGTGATTTTCACTAAGTCCCTGAAATCAGTAAACTCAGGTACCCCTCTTTGCAAGCTCGCACAAGACAACATACACATCCTAAAAATGCAAGGGAGGCACCTCTGGAAAGAAGACAACATGCTTAACAATTCATCCCAAAGGGGCACAGGCATATCATGCACACAATAATCATGGCAAAAATGACAAAAGTCAATGTAGGGCTAACGGATCTGCAATTTAACTCATGATGCCTCCTTACAACAGCATTTTGGGCACCAATATGACCTCAAATGCAAATGATGCAATGGAATGAAATGATGTACTCGTCGAGGCGAAGAATTTGATATATCATATGCCCAAAACGGAGCCACAGATGCAAAGATATGGCAGGTCAAACGTGGCATGAAAATCTAGAAAAACGGGGAGAAAGTCAACCGGGGGGGTTAGGGTTTACTGTAGCCGGATCTAGATCTCGCACTCGGGCACTGTAGCAGCGATTCGGCGAGGCGGCCGGCCGGTTCCGGCGACGGCGAGGCGGGCCGGCGACGAGGAGGCGGCGGCCGGGGGCGGCGAGCGGCGCCGGTGAGCTCGGACGCCGAGGCGGCCGCGGATCGAAGCGGCGAGGAGCGGGGCGCTCCGGCCACCGGACTTGAAGGATGGCGAGGCAGGTGAGGTCGGGTGCGGCTACTCCGGCGAGCCCGCGGTGGCGCGGCGTAGCTCCGGCCGCCGGAGTGAGAGGAGACGGCGGCGGGGTCGACGGAAGGCGCGGGCGGCGGGAACGGGCCCGCGGGGGCCGGGCGCGGGCTCCTCGGGCCGGCGGCGGTTGAGGAGGCCGGGTGCCACGTGGCGCACCCCGGTTCGCTGCAGGATGTGTCCGGCGGCCGGCGGACAATGTCCGGCCGCGCGGAGGAGATCTGGGAGCTTTTTTTTTAGGGTTTTGAGGAGAGGGTCCGGAATTTGGAGGAGGGGGTCTATATATAGGCATAGAGGGAGCTAGGAGCGTCCAAATGAGGTGTGGTTTTCGCCCACACGATCATGATCGAATGACCGAGACGATGGAGTAGAGTTTGGTGGGTTTTGGGCCAAAATGGAGGGGTGTTGGGCTGCACACACACGAGGCCTTCTCGGTCCCTCGGTTAACCGTTGGAGTATCAGACGAAGTCCAAATGACCTGAAACTTGAGAGGAGGTCTACCGGTAGTAAACCAAGGCCGCATGACAAGTCTCGGTCCAATCCGGAAATGTTTAATCCCCACACACGAAAGAAAGCTAGAAATGGCCACCGGGGGAGAACAAAGCGCCGGAATGCAAAACGGACAACGGGGAAAATGCTCGAATGCATGAGATGAACATGTATGCATCTGCAATGCACGAAAACGAAAACAACACACGGAGACAAAGACCCGAACCCGAGAATTAAATATAACTTAATGCCGGAAATGGCAAGAGTTGGAGTATAATTTGGGAAAGTTACATATGGGGCGTTACAACACTCCACCACTACGAAAAGATCTCGTCCCGAGATCTAGGACTGAAAGAACTCCGGGTACTCAGAACGGAGGTGATCCTCGCGTTCCCGGGTAGCTTCACGGTCGGAATGGTGTGACCACTTGATGTTGAGAAATTTGATTGACTTGTTGCAAGTTTTGCGTTCAGTCTCTTCAAGGATTGCAACTGGGTGCTCACGATAGGAGAGATCTTCTTGGAGCTCAATGTCCTCGAAGTTGACGGTGCGCTCAGGCGTCTTGAAGCACTTTCGGAGTTGCGAGACATGGAACACATCATGAACATTGGCAAAGTTTGCAGGAAGCTCGAGTTGATAGGCGAGGTCGCCTCTCCTGCTGACGATCTTGAAAGGCCCGACGTATCTGGGGGCAAGCTTCCCTTTGATACCGAAGCGACGAGTCCCTTTCATAGGAGAGACGCGGAGGTATACATGATCTCCGATCTCGAAAGCCAAATCACGGTGCTTACTATCATAGTAGCTCTTCTGGCGGGATTGGGCTGCTTTGAGGTTATCACGAATGACCTTGCACATTTCTTCTGTCTCTGTGATCAGGTCATTACCCAGCAGCTGACGTTCACCGGTTTCAGACCAGTTGAGAGGTGTACGGCACTTCCTACCATACAGGATTTCAAATGGGGCCTTGCCGGAACTTGCTTGAAAACTGTTGGCACTTGTTGCACGTGACCTCTGAGAGCGGACGGTGGTACGGAGCACTTGATCTTGGAGCTTGAGACGAAGTATTGTTCTGGAAGCTTGGGTTGGGTGGGTGGGATGAACCACTGCCACCTTTGCTCTTCTGCTGATACGGCTGACGGAACGGAGGAGGAGGAAGCCAATACTTCTGCTGCTTGGCCACTTGAGTAGAGGAAGAAGGCGTAGTGTCTCTGACTCGCTTCCTGGAAGCATCACACCTTAACTGAGCAGCCTCTTGCTTCAGTGCCATGTTGTAGAACTCATCGTATCTCAGCGGCTCGAAGAGGACAAGAGCGAGCTGAATTTCTTCACGAAGACCACCCCTGAACTGATAGATCATGCTCTTCTCATCAGGAACATCCTGCTTGGCAAAACAGGCGAGCTTCTGGAACAACTTGTTGTAGTCATAGACAGACAAAGAGCCTTGCTTCAGATTGCGGAATTCTTCACGTTTGCTTTCAGTCACACTTTGAGGGATGTGATGAGCTCGGAAATCACGACGGAAATCATCCCAAGTGATCAAACGTCCACCTCTGGAATCCCGGTACTGCTGAAACCACTCTGCGGCCTGATCCTTGAGCTGGAAAGACGCGAACTTGATGAAATCGTCAGGTCTGACGTTGCTACATTCAAAATGCTTGCCCAGATCGACTAACCAATCATCAGCATCGGTAGCCTCAACGCAGTTGCTGAACGTCTTTGGACCATTTGCGAGGAACTGATTCAAAGTTGCAAAATGGTTCTGGTTGTTGCCTTGATTCGCTTGACTGCTTTGATTCCGCTATTGGATGATTTGCATGATCAGCTGTGTATTTGCATTAGTAGCGGCCATCACAGCTTGCCATGCTTCCGGAGGAGGCGGAGGTGGCGGCGGATCTTGATTCTGGTTCTGACTGGTGCTCTTAGCGGGAGCCATCCTGAAGAGGTTGACCACCGTTAGCACACAATTAGAGCAATATAGAAGGTGAATCCAACGGAATGAAAATTGCAACATAAAGTCTTCACATCCAAACAAAATGAACGAATGCACTTCTCTTGAAGTGGTCACATATTCCTAAATTGCGAAGCCACGAAGAATCAGGTAGAAGAGGTACATCAACGAGGGATGGAATCAACATATGACGTCGAAGCAGAACGAATACCACAACTCGAAATAAAACCAAGGGTTGGCTTGCGGAATAAGCCGAAACAAACACATGATAGAAATTTCGTCCGAAGTTTTCGTGGTAGGACCTACACGGGCTCGACCGTACAGCACCATCATGTACAAGGCAGTGCACATGATGTACGAAGCGTCCCCGAGTCAGCATAGCCAAGGACTCTTTAAGACACAACGAGGCCACTGTAAAATCGACCGTGAATAGGCAAACCACTAGACGTGGAACCCCAATTTCATATCACACATCTGCTGGAAAGATATCCTAAGGCTACTTTAATTCCCACCTATGAAACTCCCGAAACTTTCCGATTATGCAATCAGGTGTTGGGGATACAGGGGAAGCATAATATCTCACCCAAGCTAGCAAATCCTACATCCAGCTGCATCCATCCTTCAACACATAACTAAGAAACCTTCGGAAACCATCTATCTCAACCTTCGAAAAGCATCTGTTATACAAGTTATGGCGATACTCCCGAACTCCCGCCCCAGTACTGGGTGGCGTCGAGGTTATCTCACCAACAAACTGCATAAAGGAGATTTTCGATGTCGCGCACATATCTCAAGTATACCAGAATTGCAACGATAGAATTATGACGACAACACCTCAGAGCTCAACTCCCCGGGACACTTCCACTAAACCCCTGACAGGAGGCACCAAGACAGTATTCTCATCATAAGCCATCGGAACAAAACCAAGATACTCGCGTGACCGTAAAAAAAATTTAGTGAAATTTGAGAAGAGAAGAGTCAAAACTCTATGTCAGGATGCCTTACCAGAGCGATGCGGAGACTGGGAAGTAAAAAGAATTCCTAAGCTCTCCGATATATAATTCCTAAGGACTCAAAACATTTTTCTAGACACAACTCAGCTGCTAAAAACGATCAAGCAATGGGGCTCCTAAGGTCGGGGAAGGCTCTGATTACCAACTTCTAACGCCCTTGATGCGGCTATGTCTCCCACGTGTCGAGGCACGACTTAGAGACATAGGCGCATTGAAAGCAATGTCGCAAGTCGGGAATCATTACACAACCCATGTACATATATAATAAAAAGGGGAATAATAGCATAGTTGGCTTACACTCGCCACGTCACATCAAACTACATAAATAACATCCATCATACAATCACTCATGGCCCGACTACGGCGCCAAAATGGAAAAGACCCCCAACAAGCGACTAGGCCCTGAATCTAACCCCGAATAGGCATCCCTACTGATCATCTGAAAACGACACATAGTAACGCTGAGAGTCCTCGTCGTACTCCCACTTCAGCTCGAGCGCGCCATCCGGAGAGGTATCATCTGTCCCTGCATCTGGTGTAATAGTAATCTGTGAGCCACAGAGGACTCAGCAATCTCGCACCCTCGCGATCAAGACTATTTAAGCTTAATAGGTAGGAAAGGGGTAATGTATAAGTGGAGCTGCAGCAAGCGACTAGCATATATGGTGGCTAACTTATTCGCAAAGGAGAGCGAGAAGAGGAGGCAAAGCACGAGCGGAAACTAAATAGAGCAGCCTACGCAAACATAACTCCAACACCGTGTCCACTTCCCGGACTCCGCCGAGAAGAGGCCATCACAGCAACACACTCGGTTGATTCATTTTTAATTATTTAAGGTTCAAGTTATTTACAACCGGACATTAACAAATTCCCATCTGCCCATAACCGCGGGCACGGCTTTCGAAAGATCAATCCCTGCAGGGGGGTCCCAACTTAGCCCATAACAAGCTCTCACGGTCAACGAAGGAATAGACCTCCACCCAGGACCCACCGATCAGACTCGGTATCCCGGTACAACAAGATGATTCGACAGGTCAAAACTAGTCCAGCAACACCGCCCGAATGTGCCGACAAATCCCGATAGGAGCTGCACATATCTCTTTCTCAGGGCACACTTAGATTGTCTTAGGTACGGGTAGGCCAGCCCAGAGTTGCCCCTGGTGGCCACCGGCAGCTGACAGTTGGACCAACACTCAAAGGAGCACTGGCCCGGGGGGTTTAAAATAAGATGACCCTCGGGCTCCGGAAACCCAAGGGAAAGAAAAGGGTAGGTGGCAAATGGTAAAACCAATGTTGGGCATTGCTGGAAAAGCTTTAATCAAGGCGAACTATCAAGGGGTTCCCATTATAGCCCAACCACGTAAGGGACGCAACAATCCAGGAACATAACACCGATATGACGGAAACTAGGGCGGCAAGAGTGGAACAAAACACTAGGCGAGAGGCCGAGCCTTCCACCTTTTACCAAGTATATAGATGAGTAAAGATAACATAGCAATATAATGATATCCCAACAAGTAAATAAGGGTTCCAACAAGGAACGGCTCCAATCTTCACCTGCAACTAGCAACGCTATAAGAAGGGGGCTGAGCAAAGCGGTAACATAGCCAATCAATGGTTTGCTAGGACAAAGGTGGGTTAGAGGCTCAATCATGGCAATTGGGAGGCTGACAAGCAAGTGGTAGGCATCGTAGCATTGGCAAAGCAAAAGAGCGAGCAAACTAGCATAGCAAAGATAGTAGTGATTTCGAGGGTATGATCATCTTGCCTGCACAGTTGTCAGAGTTGACTGGATCCTCAAAAGCAAACTCAACGGGCTCCTCGTTAGCGAACTCGTCTCCCGGCTCTACCCAACAACACAAACAATCAACAAGGATACAATCAACCACGTGCAAGGGCAATCAATAATATGCAAAGATGATATGCTATGCGGGATGCGATGCGGGATGCAAAATGCAAGACGTGACAGGAAATGCATGAACCTGGCCTCAACTTGGAAAACCAAGTGTGCCACTGGATAGAGGGGAAGAAATCCCCTGAAAACGATATAAAGATCATGGCAATCGGAGCTACGGTTTGGAAATGGCAAGCGTTTTACTAAACGAACCGATCTGCGATTTACAGGAAGTAGGCTCCTAAATGCAACGAAATGAACATGCTACAGCCACGAAACATGAAAACAAATTGCATGGAAGTGATGTACTCAAGAAGCTTAACAAATAATCAGGACTGAGGCATAGGCAAATTCATCCATTAAGGGCTTCAAACAAGCATGGCAAAACTGAATAAGCTAAACAGATTTCAGACTTAGCGAAATTAACGCTAGTCTGAAATTTCAGACCACGATGCTCTCTTCGGAGCAGCAAAACAACATGAAGCAAAACCTGAACATGGCAAGTAAGAGCATGGCATGGAGCTACTCAACAAGCTTAACAAAACACCCAAAATGACCTGGGGCCAAAATGGTTCACAAAATACTCTACCGAGCACACGAACATCGATGAAACACAATCAGTTTTCAGACTTAGTGAAAACTGGGACATGCTGAAATATAACTCACGGAGGCATGTAAACGAGCTCGATGCTCTCACTACGGTGCAAGTCATGGCAAGGCAAGCATATATCCATTAAGAAGGCACAAAATGCTAGCTAGACATGGCAAGAACAATGGCATAGCATGTATGGTCACTAGCAATAGCTCCGGCAAAATCGCAAAAGAGTTCATGATCTGCCCAAAACAACAATCATGCAAAAGTTGAGCTCGATTGAGTCAACCTAGGGTGCTCCAACATAACAAGTAAAGACATGGATGGATTAAGCACAACAAGCATAACAAATCACTCTTACTGATCATCCTCAAAAGAGGCACGGATCACTAGGAAACAAGCCGGACATATGGCATCGTGAACTAAAACATCCCAGACTTAGTGATTTTCACTAAGTCCCTGAAATCAGTAAACTCAGGTACCCCTCTTTGCAAGATCGCACAAGACAACATACACATCCTAAAAATGCAAGGGAGGCACCTCTGGAAAGAAGACAACATGCTTAACAATTCATCCCAAAGGGGCACAGGCATATCATGCACACAATAATCATGGCAAAAATGACAAAAGTCAATGTAGGGCTAACGGATCTGCAATTTAACTCATGATGCCTCCTTCCAACAGCATTTTGGGCACCAAGATGACCTCAAATGCAAATGATGCAATGGAATGAAATGATGTACTCGTCGGGGCGAAGATTTTGATATATCATATGCCCAAAACGGAGCCACGGATGCAAAGATATGGCAGGTCAAACGTAGCATGAAAATCTAGAAAAACGGGGAGAAAGTCAACCGGGGGGTTAGGGTTTACTGTAGCGCCGGATCTAGATCTCGCGCTCGGGCACTGTAGCAGCGATCCGGCGAGGCGGCCGGCCGGTTCCGGCGACGGCGAGGCGGGCCGGCGACGAGGAGGCGTTGGCCGGGGGCGGCGAGCGGCGCCGGCGAGCTCGGACGCCGAGGCGGCCGCGGATCGGAGCGGCGAGGAGCGGGGCGCTCCGGCCACCGGACTTGAAGGACGGCGAGGCAGGTGAGGTCGAGCGCGGCTACTCCGGGGAGCCCGCGGTGGCGTGGCGTAGCTCCGGCCGCCGGAGTGAGAGGAGACGGCGGCGGGGTCGACGGAAGGCGCGGGCGGCGGGAACGGGCCCGCGGGGGCCGGGCGCGGGCTCCCCGGGCCGGCGGCGGGGTGAGGAGGCCGGGTGCCACATGGCGCGCCCCGGTTTGCTGCGGGATGTGTCCGGCGGCCGGCGGACAATGTCCGGCCGCGCGGAGGAGATCTGGGAGCTTTTTTTTAGGGTTTCGAGGAGAGGATCCGGAATTTGGAGGAGGGGGTCTATATATAGGCATAGAGGGAGCTAGGAGTGTCCAAATGAGGTGTGGTTTTCGCCCACATGATCATGATCGAACGACCGAGACGATGGAGTAGAGTTTGGTGGGTTTTGGGCCAAAATGGAGGGGTGTTGGGCTGCACACACACGAGGCCTTCTCGGTCCCTCGGTTAACCGTTGGAGTATCAGACGAAGTCCAAATGACCCGAAACTTGACAGGCGGTCTACCGGTTGTAAACCAAGGCCGCATGACAAGTCTCGGTCCAATCCGGAAATGTTTAATCCCCACACACGAAAGAAAGCTAGAAATGGCCACCGGAGGAGAACGAAGCGCCGGAATGCAAAACGGACAACGGGGAAAATGCTCGAATGCATGAGATGAACATGTATGCATATGCAATGCACGAAAACGAAAACAACACACGGAGACAAAGACCCGAACCCGAGAATTAAATATAACTTAATGCCGGAAACGGCAAGAGTTGGAGTATAATTTGGGAAAGTTACATATGGGGCGTTACAAAGACGTGGACATTGGGTGCACCACTCCAATTGAATGATGACTACTAGGAAAGTCATCACCCCAATTCACCACTGTTCACTCCTCTGCAACAAATTCCTCAGTCCCCAGTCCAAACTAAATAAATTCACACGGTCTTTGAAGAACCTCAAGCTTCTCTTCTTACCATCCCTGAAGAAATTCTAGCCACTAGCGCTGATGGAAATGCTACTGAAGAAATGGAGACCCAGGCTGCTACTGATGAAATTCCTCAGCCTGGGGCTCCGGAGACTGCGATTCCAGAGGCTGTAAAGACATTGACTGACACTCCTCAGCCCAAGCCCAAGGATCCCTTCTCCAAGAAACAGGAGTTCAAAGTTGTTGAGTTCTTCAATGAACACATATTCTTCACGGAATACAACCCCTATGACTCTGCTCGTCTTCATCTCAAGCGCTTCTGGACAGCAAGTCAGATGAACTTCTATTCTTCACTGCTATTTGATAAGGACAAGATCTTTGACCATGAGCACATTCCACACGTGGATATGGAGTCACTGCCCTGCTTCACCCCACTCCACAGTGTTCTTCATGACGCTAGGCTGCTCAACTTCTGCACCGACATCTATGACTGGAATGAAGAGCTAATTCTTCAGTTCTATGCTACATTGCACATCACCGGCAACGCTGAAGATGTGAATTCATGGGTGTTGGACTGGATGACTGAGAACACTCACTACAAAGCACCAGCCTCTGAATTTCTTCATGTCGTCTCAGTTAGTCCTCCCCTTGAAGGTGCAAGACTCATCTACCATGACGCTGAACTTTCTGATAATTTCATGCAAGTGTTGATGAAGCCTCTGAAGCCTGGCCAAGCCCCAAGAACCAAATTCCTCATGAAGGAATTGCTCTATGTGCCAAGGACAATTTATAGAATTTTGACCAAGACCCTCAGTACAATCAAGGTCCACAACTCTAATGAAGAAGAGG
Organism: Triticum monococcum; assembly: GCA_034509565.1. NCBI lineage: Eukaryota > Viridiplantae > Streptophyta > Magnoliopsida > Poales > Poaceae > Triticum > Triticum monococcum. Next base: position 516,861,172 of record CM067847.1, read on the forward strand.
TCATTGGCATCATGAAGAATCTGCTTTTCAACATCATACATGGTGTGCATATCAACTACCATGATTTCTTCATGAGGACTTTGGCAAATGTCGCTCTCTCACCATTTGAATTGAAGCCTTATGCTCCTAGGATCATGAGATTCATCAGGTCAAGGTCTTTAATCAATTATAAGGCTGATTTGCAGAATCATGTCAACTATTTGCCCCAAATCAAAGTCTTCAAATGACCTATTTTCTCATCTGATGAGAAGGGCAAGGCTGCTATTATTAATGAAGGCATTCGTCCATTGGATGGACAGTTCCGCAAGGCTGCCTTGTACTCCACCAATGATGACTCTGCCACGCATGACACTGCTGCGAATGCTTCAAAGCAAAATCCTCAAGCCACTGCTCCCAGGGTGATGACTGATCGTGAGCTTCTCCTCAGTCTTGATCAGAAGGTTGATCGCAACCACAAGTGGGTCAAATGTCAGTTTGGTGCTATTCTTCAAAACTGATAGTCACTCAAAATACCATGAAGAAGAATCACTACTATCTGCATGAAGTCTTTGACCGCACCTGGGCTATTCTGTCTAACCTCTATAGTACTGAAGTGTTGGAGATATGCCCTAGAGGCAATCATGTATGATGATATTTCCTATGTGTTTATGAATAAAGATAGTCCTTGGACATTATCAATGATGTGTATCGGCAAGTACGTGACTTGTTTGTGGAACTATGCATTGTATGATGAACATCCTAAAAGGTCCCTAGTCGAAAGGACTATGTGGACGCGCAGCCGACTAGACTAGCATATGACACGGTCGATGGCTTGATCTCACTAGCCATGGAGCATTGGATGCTAACCGGATAATATGGACTCGGAAGGATCTGGTTGGATTCGACGTAGTCGGATCCGAGTTGAGATAAGGTCCGAGTCGGACATACTCCCTCCTTCCATCTATATAGGGCCTAATGCGTTTTTCAAGACGGCCTTTGACTATTGACAAGATTAATAGTACATGACATGCATAATGTGAAAAGTATATCATTGAAATCTCCTTTCACATACGAATTTGACGGTATGCATTGTGTAAGTTGCATGTCATATATTGTTGCTCTAACATTTGGTCAAAGTTAGCCTCAAAAAACGCATTAGGCCCTATATAGATGGAAGGAGGGAGTACCCAACTATGAGACGCAGTGATATGTCATCTGTGAGTCTCTACTACAACATATGTTCTATGTCCTAAGACCTTAGCTAGCGCATGTACTCGGGATGGTGACAGACTTGCTTTGGTCCAACCAAACGCTACTCCGTGACTGGGTAGTTACAAAGGTAGGTTTCGAAATTGTCCAGACTCATGCTGCGAGACATGGTCGAGCAAGATGGGATTTGGCCCTCCAATCGGGAGAGATATACTGTGGGCCCCTCGTGTGATCCGACCAAGATAAGCATGGCCATGCAATTAGGATTATGAGATAATCCGGCTTGTGGTCAACATCATTGGAACGAGAAAGAGGTCGGTCTAGCACAAGGATGACAAACTCGCCTTGAGCCCGACAATATATATCATGTGGCAAAGGGAACAGATGTGTGATGTATGAGTTAGCCTAACCAGCTTCATCGGACACTTGGAGTCGGCACCCTTTGCTAGAGGCCGCTACCGACCAGCTGAGTCGGATGTGATATGACTCGCGACCAAGTGAACAAGAACCTAAGGGGTCGCACGCTTAAGGGAAGGAACCTGTGAGGCCCGGTCCGACTCCACGAGTCAGAAGTGATCCTACTCGGACTCGGATCCAGGCTGAACAGATTTTGGGCTTTAGGGTCTGTGCGAGGCCCAAGTGTTGAGCCCGCGATGGACGCCTATATAAAGTGGGGGTGCAGCACACTCATGAGATTGATCGCTTCGGCACTGTCACCAGGGTTTGCATGTGTTGCGAATAGCCACTTCCACTCGACCGCCGACTGTGTGATCAGACCTAGCAGTCAGCCGCATGGTGTTCCTCCTACACGCATGGATAGCGTTAGACGCGGTGCACTTACGCTGCTCCGGCGAACCTGTACGTGGGAACCGTCGACCGGCTGTTTGAGGGAGATCAAACAAGGAGGAGACGCGTTGCCCCAACTCTTCTTCCGCTACACGGCACTGCGCGTCTAGTGGCAACGATCTGTGATCCATCTCCCGTAGCATGTTCTTGGTTGTTCTGCGTGTAGGAAAATTTTAATTTGCAGTCGACGCACCCTACCGTAGAACCCAACAGTGGTATCAAAGCCTCTACTATAGGATTTGAATTCGGATCGTATGCATATTAGATATGTGGAGGTGATAGATGAGATATGTTGCCGTTGATGAGATCGGCTGTGTGCACGGTTGATGAGATCAATTGCACATGGGGATCGATGTGGCTATGTTTTCTGATGATCGTAGTCAATGAGGTCGTGACACAACCTCCCCTACCGGTCGATATCCGCCATCGGGGTTAATAGTGAAACATAAATCTGAATCGGACTCACGATGATCGATAAGATCGATCAGATCGGAAAATTCGGTGCGATCGGAGTTTAGATGTGATCTGTGATTTCCAAAAATGTCGGGAGGTGCCCGCACCCGCGAGGGGCGCTACCCCTTCGAACCCTGCCCGCTAACCGGCTAGTGGGACCGCCGTGTGCGTAGCGCCTTGTATTTCGTACACGATCACTCAAAACGGTAGAATGTGATTATATGCATAACTTTGTTTTGCAGGTTTGATGTGAATAGTATGGCTCATGTGTATGTGATGCATGTGTGTAAATTATACATGGCCTGCGTGTCATGTTTGTCAGTCGACAGGAGCCAAAGTGTTGTCATTATTTTGTATAATGACCTGCGTGTCAACTTGTGACTCTATGTAAAATTCATTACTGGTTGTAGTAGTTGGATAATAGAGATCAGGTTGGTGGCTTCGCGTCCCGGCATGACAAACAAGATGGAGTTCCTAGATGGTCATCGGAGTCAAAGCCCACCTGGAAGAACATCCATGAAGGAGCCATACTATTTCACAAATATGTTTATTTGTGATTGTTATGTTTCTTGTTTTCTGTGCATGTTAGAATGGTAGAAAGATCCCTCGTTAATATCAAGCAATTTGTCATCCCCGATGTTGCACCTTCGCACGTCAAGTACGTCTAGTAGTGGGCTCATAAAATTGGGGTGCTACTAGGTGTCCTTGAACTGAAGGGTTTGTGTCGGGCACGCACATGCACTGCATCAGGTTAACTTGACGAGGCTATCAAAACGGTTTTGGGCCTTGTGGCAAAGAAGGTTGGGGGCCGGGGTATGAGATACCTTCCCGACTGACAGGAGTCATATGGAGATACGATTAGCAAGGAGTTGCTTACCAGATAGGCATGTTGTCTAGCAGTGATGCTAAAGCTCACTAGTCGCATGTGCTAGTCGGATCCTGAATCACTGAGAGTTTGCGGAGGGATGCCAACTTCAGTGGGAGTATTTATATATAAGGCTTGAATTACTCTACATAAACACATTTCTTAGTGATTGCATATTTTCTATTGTAGATCAATGGCACCACTTGCTCAACCCATCTTTGCATTGAAATCAATTCTGGAAAAGGATAAACTGAATGGAACAAACTTTACCACCTGGTATAGAAATCTGAGAATTGTTCTCAAGCACGATAAAAAGGAACATGTTCTAGAGGATCCACTTCTAGAGGAACATGTCGATAATGCTAGTGCCACAACTAAGAATGCCTACCAAAAACTCGTTGATGAATCAACGGAGATCAAATGTCTGATGCTGGCTTCTATGGAGCCCAATTTGCAACGACATTTCGAAAATGTTGAGGCTTACGATATGATCGAGAGTCTCAAGAGGATGTTTCAAACACAGGCTAGGACCGAAAGGTTCAATGTCTGGCGATCCTTGATGGATTGCAAGCTGAAGGAAGGTGATCCACTGAGCCCACATGTGATCAAGATGATCAGATATGTGCAAGCTTTGGATCGGTTGGGCTTCCCGCTCTTGGATGAGCTGGCTACTAATGCAGTTTTGGGTTCTCTTCCGCCCAGCTATGGGATGTTCATCTTGAACTATCATATGTATGGCATGGATAAGAAGCTCACTGAATTACATGGGATGCTCAAAGTGGTAGAGCAGGATATTAAGAAAGGCACGCATCAAGTGTTGATGGTGCAGAAATCGGCCAAGTTCAAGAAGAGTTGGTCCAAGAAAAAGGCTAAGGCAAAGGGCACGGAGACGGTAACCTCCGCCACTGCGCCAAAGTCTGGACCGGACTCAAAGACCATTTGCTATCATTGCAAGGAAATCGGTCACTAGAAGAGGAACTATAGCGAGTGGCTTGCAGAGCATGGCAAGAAGGCCGAAAATGCTTCTTCGAGCAAAGGTACACTTGTTGCATATGTTATAGACATTTACCTTGCTGGCGTACCTAGTAGCTCTTGGGTATTTGATACCGTATCGGTTGTTCATATTTGTGACTCGATGCAAGGGCTGGTAAGAACTAGGTGTGTGGCATAAGGGGAGATTGACATCAGGGTCGGCAACAAAGCAAGAGTTGTTGCGTTGGAGGCCGGCACGATGCAGCTCCAGCTTCCTTTTGGATTTATTTTGGAATTGAATAATTGTTATTACATTCCTGCACTTAGTCAGAACATTATTTCTGCCTCATGCTTGATGAGTCAGGGTTATGAGTTCAGTTTAAAGGACAATGGTTGTTCGTTTTATTTGAATGGTATGTTCCACGGCTATGCACATATTGTTGATGGGCTATTTATATTGAATCTAGAAAAGGAACCGGTCTATAACGTGAACCAGCTTGGACACATTAGTCTGAAACGCATGAAGAAGCTCCATGATGATGGGTTCCTAACTTCATCCGACTTTGAGTCATTTGAGACATGCGAATCATGCTTGCTAGGCAAAATGACTAAGTCTCCGTTCGCAAAGAGTTGCGAGAGGGCATCCGCGCTATTGGAACTTATACATAGTGATGTGTGTGGTCCAATGAGCACAACTGCTAGAGGTGGCTATCAGTACTTCGTGACTTTTACCGACGACTTGAGTAGATATGGATGTATCTATTTGATGAGGCACAAGTCGGAAACTTTTGAAAAGTTCAAAGAGTTTCAGAATGAGGTTGAGAATCAGCTCGGCAAGACTATAAAACTTTTACGATCAGATCGTGGAGGTGAGTACATGAGCCAGGAGTTTGATGATCATCTGAAAAGCCGAGGTATAGTACCTGAGCTCACACCTCCGGGTACGCCACAAAGAAACGGCATGTCGGAACGGAGGAATAGGACCTTGTTGGGCATGGTCCGGTCAATGATGAGAAAATCAGATTTACCCTTGTCATTCTAGGGATACGCTCTAGAAACTACAGCTTTCACACTTAACATGGTACCATCAAAATCCGTAGATAAGACACCACATGAGATGTGGACCGGGAATAGTCGAAGTTTGTCTTTTCGAAAGATTTGGGGTTGTGAAGCATTTTTCAAGCGACTTATGTCAAACAAGCTTACACCCAAGTCGGATAAATGCATATTCATGGGATATCCGAGGGAAACCTTGGGATATAGCTTCTACAACCAGGAAGAGAACAAAGTGTTTGTTGCTCGGAACGGGGTATTCCTTGAGAAAGAGTTTCTTAGTCCGGAGGCCAGTGGGAGGACGGTCCGACTCGAAGAAATTTGAGTACCACTCGGGGATGGCTCAGCGAGTGATGAGATCATACCGGAGTCAGTCAGGGAACCCGTAATGGAAGTGGCATCGGAACCACGGAGGTCAGAAAGATTGCGTAGAGTGCTTGATGTATTGTTGCTAGAAAGCGACGAGCCGTCCATGTATGCGGAAGCGATGGTGAGCCCGGATTCCGAGGCATGGCTAGAGGCCATGAGATCCGAGTTAAAGTCCATGGATGGAAATCAAGTCTGGGACTTGGTTGATCTGCCGCCTGGCATAAAGGCCATTGGCTGCAAATGGGTCTTTAAGAAGAAAACCGATGTGGATGGAAATGTTTAGATCCACAAAGCTCGTCTTGTCACTAAAGGTTACGTACAAGTTCAAGGAATTGACTACGACGAGACTTACTCGCCGGTAGCGAAGCTGAAGTCGGTGAGGATCGTACTAGCTATAGCCGCATATTTCAATTACGAAATATGGCAGATGGATGTCAAAACAGCTTTCCTTCATGGAAATTTAACCGAGGACGTGTATATGATATAGCCCGAGGGTTTTGTCGGTCCTACTAGCACTAGTAAGCTATGCAAGCTCAAGAGATCCATTTATGGGTTGAGGCAAGCATCTCGGAGTTGGAGCATTCATTTTGATGAGGTCGTCACTGGTCTCGGTTTCATCAAAAGCGATGAGGATGCTTGTTTATACAAGCAGTTAAGTGGGAGTTCGATTGTGTTTTTGATCTTGTATGTGGATGACATACTACTGATCGGAAATGATGTTTCAATGCTGAACTCGGTCAAGGAATCATTGAATGGCAAGTTTTCAATGAAGGACCTTGGTGAGGCAGTTTACATTTTAGGCATCAAGATCTATAGAGATAGATCGAGGAGGCTGCTTGGCTTGAGCCAAAGCACGTACATAGATAAAGTGTTGAAGCGGTTCAACATGAGTGAGGCCAAGAAAGGGTTCTTGCTTGTCTCACATGGTATAAGGCTAAGCGAGACTTAGAGTCCTTCGACATCTAATGAGCGAAACAGGATGAGTCGGATTCTGTATGCCTCCGCAATTGGATCCATCATGTATGCCATGATATGTACACGGCCTGATGTTGCTTTTGCAATAAGCCTAACAAGTAGATACCAGGCCAACCCAGGTGAGAGACACTGGGCAGCGGTAAATACTATTTTGAAGTACCTGAAAAGGACTAAAGAGATGTTCCTAGTTTATGGAGGTGAGGAAAAGCTCGTCATAAGGGGTTACGCCGATGCTAGTTTCCAAACCAACAAAGATGATTGTCGATCACAGTCCGGATTCGTGTATGTCATGAACGAAGGAGCAGTGAGCTGGATGAGTTCCAAGCAAGATATGGTGGCTAATTCTACCACAGAAGCCGAATACATTGCGGCTTGTGAAGCTGCAAAGGAAGGTGTTTGGATCCGGAACTTTCTGGATGATCTTGGTATTTTCCCAGCCTCGGTAAAACTGTTGGACCTTTATTGTGATAATTCTGATGCCATCGCACAAGCCAAGGAACCAAGGGATCACCACAAGACCAAACACATAGATCGGAAATATCACCTAATACGAAAGATCGTAAAGAATGGTGATGTTGAGTTATGCAAAATTCACACAGATGCAAATGTTGCAGATCCATTGACTAAGCGGCTTCCACAGTCCAAGCATGAGGGGCACGTTAGAGCTATGGGCATTCGATGTCTATTTGATTGACTCTAGTGTAAGTGGGAGACTATTGGAGATATGCCCGAGAAGCAATCATGTATGATGATATTTCGTATGTGTTTACGAATAAAGATAGTCCTTGGACATTATCAATGATGTGTATCAGCAAGTACGTGACTTGTTTGTGCGACTATGCATTGTATGATGAACATCCTAAAAGGTCCCTAGTCAAAAGGGATGTGTGGACGCACAACCGACTAGACTAGCATATGACACGGTCGATGGTTGGTCTCACTAGCCATGGAGCATTGGATGTTAACCGGATAATATGGACTCAGAAGGATCTGGTTGAATTCGATGTAGTCGGATCCGAGTTGAGAGAAGGTCCGAGTCGGACAGACCCAACAATGAGACGCAGTGATATGTCATCCGTGAGTCTCTAGTACAGCATATGTTCTATGTCCTAAGACCTAAGCTGGTGCATGTACTCGAGATGGTGACAGACTTGCTTTGGGCCAACCAAATGCTACTCCGTGACTGGGTATTTACAAACGTAGGTTTCGGGCTTGTCCATGAAGGAAATATGCCCTAGAGGCAATAATAAAGTTATTATTTATTTCCTTATATCATGATAAATGTTTATTATTCATGCTAGAATTGTATTAACCGGAAACATAATACATGTGTGAATACATAGACAAACTTAGTGTCACTAGTATGCCTCTACTTGACTAGCTCGTTAATCAAAGAAGGTTATGTTTCCTAACCATGAACAAGGTGTTGTTATTTGATTAACGAGGTCACATCATTAGTTGAATGATCTGATTGACATGACCCATTTCATTAGCTTAGCACCCGATCGTTTAGTATGTTGCTATTGCTTTCTTCATGACTTATACATGTTCCTATGACTATGAAATTATGCAACTCCCATTTCCCGGAGGAACACTTTGTGTGCTACCAAACGTCACAATGTAACTGGGTGATTATAAAGGAGCTCTACAGGTGTCTCCAAAGGTAGATGTTGGGTTGGCGTATTTCGAGATTAGGATTTGTCACTCCGATTGTCGGAGAGGTATCTCTGGGCCCTCTCGGTAATGCACATCACATAAGCCTTGCAAGCATTGCAACTAATGAGTTAGTTACGAGATGATGTATTACAGAATGAGTAAAGAGACTTGCCGGTAACGAGATTGAACTAGGTATTGGATACCGACGATCGAATCTCGGGCAAGTAACATACCGATGACAAAGGGAACAACGTATGTTGTTATGCGGTCTGACCGATAAAGATCTTCGTAGAATATGCAGGAGCCAATATGGGCATCCAGGTCCCGCTATTGGTTATTGACCGGAGATGTGTCTCGGTCATGTCTGCATTATTCTCGAACCGTAGGGTCCGCACGCTTAACGTTACGATGACAGTTATTATGAGTTTATGCATTTTGATGTACTGAAGTTAGTTCGGAGTCCCGGATGTGATCATGGACATGACGAGGAGTCTCGAAATGGTCGAGACATAAAGATTGATATATTAGAAGCCTATATTTGGACATCGGAAGTGTTCCGGGTGAAATCGGGATTTTACCGGAGTACCGGGAGGTTACCAGAACCCCCCGGGAGCCATATGGGCCTTAATGGGCTTTAGTGGAAAGGAGAAAGGGGCAGCCCAAGGTGGCCGCGCGCCTCCCCCCTCCCCTAGTCCTATTAGTACAAGGAGAGGTGGCCGGCCCCCCTCTCTCTTTCCCCCTCGGGGAATCCTATTCCAACTAGGATTGGGGGGGAGTCCTACTCCCGGTTGGAGTAGGACTCCTCCTGCGCCCTCCTCCTGGCCAGCCGCCCCCTCCCCCTTGGCTCCTTTATATATGGAGGCAAGGGGGCACCCTAGACACACAAGTTGATCATTGAGATCGTTCCTTAGCCGTGTGCGGTGCCCCCTGCCACCATATTCCACCTCGATCATATTGTAGTAGTGCTTAGGCGAAGCCCTATGACGGTAGAACATCAAGATCGTCACCACGCCGTCGTGCTGACGGAACTCCTCCCCGACGCTTTGCTGGATCGGAGCCCGGGGATCGTCATCGAGCTGTGCGTGTGCTAAGAACTCGGAGGTGCCGGAGTAACGGTGCTTGGATCGGTCGGATCGGGAAGACGTACGACTACTTCCTCTACGTTGTGTCAACGCTTCCGCTGTTGATCTACAAGGGTACGTAGATTACACTCTCCCCTCTCGTTTCTATGCATCACCATGACCTTGCGTGTGCGTAGGAATTTTTTTGAAATTACTATGTTCCCCAATAGTGGCATCCGAGCCTAGGTTTTATGGTTTGATGTTATATGCACGAGTAGAACACAAGTGAGTTGTGGGCGATACAAGTCATACTGCCTACCAGCATGTCATACTTTGGTTCGGCGGCATTGTTGGATGAGACGACCCGGACCAACATTACACGTACGCTTACGCGAGACCGGTTTCCCCAACGTGCTTTGCACACAGGTGGCTTGCGGGCGACTGTCTCTCCAACTTTAGTTGAACCGAGTGTGGCTACGCCCGGTCCTTGCGAAGGTTAAAACGGAGTCTATTTGACAAACTATCGTTGTGGTTTTGATGCGTAGGTGAGATTGGTTCTTGCTTAAGCCTGTAGCAGCCACGTAAAACTTGCAACAACAAAGTAGAGGACGTCTAACTTGTTTTTGCAGGGCATGTTGTGATGTGATATGGTCAAGACATGATGCTAAATTCATTGTATGAGATGATCATGTTTTGTAACCAAGTTATCGGCAACTGGCAGGAGCCATATGGTTGTCGCTTTATTGTATGCAATGCAATCGCGATGTAATGCTTTACTTTATCACTAAGCGGTAGCGATAGTCGTGGAAGCATAAGATTGGCGAGACGACAACGATGCTACGATGGAGATCAAGGTGTCGCACCGGTGACGATGGTGATCATGACGGTGCTTCGGAGATGGAGATCACAAGCACAAGATGATGATGGCCATATCATATCACTTATATTGATTGCATGTGATGTTTATCTTTTTATGCATCTTATCTTGCTTTGATTGACGGTAGCATTATAAGATGATCTCTCACTAAATTATCAAGAAGTGTTCTCCCTGAGTATGCACCGTTGCCAAAGTTCGTCGTGCCCAGACACCACGTGATGATCGGGTGTGATAAGCTCTACGTCCATCTACAATGGGTGCAAGCCAGTTTTTGCACACGCAGAATACTCAGGTTAAACTTGACAAGCCTAGCATATGCAGATATGGCCTCGGAACACGGAGACCGAAAGGTCGAGCGTGAATCATATAGTAGATATGATCAACATAACGATGTTCACCATTGAAAACTACTCCATCTCACGTGATGATCGGTTATGGTTTAGTTGATTTGGATCACGTGATCACTTAGAGGATTAGAGGGATGTCTATCTAAGTGGGAGTTCTTAAGTAATTTGATTAATTGAACTTAAACTTATCATGAACTTAGTACCTAATAGTATCTTGCTTGTTTATGTTGATTGTAGATAGATGGCTCGTGCTGTTGTTCCGTTGAATTTTAATGCGTTCCTTGAGAAAGCAAAGTTGAAAGATGATGGTAGCAATTACACGGACTGTGTCCGTAACTTGAGGATTATCCTCATTGCTGCTCAGAAGAATTACGTCCTGGAAGCACCGTTGGGTGCCAGGGCTACTGCTGGAGCAACACCAGATGTTATGAACGTCTGGCAGAGCAAAGCTGATGACTACTCGATAGTTTAGGGTGCCATGCTTTACGGCTTAGAATCGGGACTTCAACGACGTTTTGAACGTCATGGAGCATATGAGATGTTCCAGGAGTTGAAGTTAATATTTCAAGCAAATGCCCGGATTGAGAGATATGAAGTCTCCAATAAGTTCTATAGCTGCAAGATGGAGGAGAACAGTTCTATCAGTGAGCATATACTCAAAATGTCTGGGTATAATAATCACTTCATTCAGATGGGAGTTAATCTTCCAGATGATTGCGTCATTGACACAATTCTCCAATCACTGCCACCAAGCTACAAGAGCTTCGTGATGAACTATAATATGCAAGGGATGAACAAGACTATTCCCGAGCTCTTCGCAATGCTGAAAGCTGCGGAGGTAGAAATCAAAAAGGAGCATCAAGTGTTGATGGTCAGTAAGACCACTAGTTTCAAGAAAAAGGGCAAAGGGAAGAAGAAGGGGAACTTCAAGAAGAACGGCAAGCAAGTTGCTGCTCAAGAGAAGAAACCCAAGTCTGGACCTAAGCCTGAAACTGAGTGCTTCTACTGCAAGCAGACTGGTCACTGGAAGCGGAACTGCCCCAAGTATTTGACGGATAAGAAGGATGGCAAGGTGAACAAAGGTATATGTGATATACATGTTATTTATGTGTACCTTACTAGAGCTCGCAGTAGCACCTGGGTATTTGATACTGGTTCTATTGCTAATATTTGCAACTCGAAACCGGGACTACGGATTAAGCGAACACTGGCGAAGGACGAGGTGACGATGCGCGTGGGAAACGGTTCCAAAGTCGATGTGATCGCGGTCGGCACGCTACCTCTACATCTACCTTCGGGATTATTAGACCTAAATAATTGTTATTTGGTGCCAGCGTTGAGCATGAACATTATATCTGGATCTTGTTTGATGCGAGATGGTTATTCATTTAAATCAGAGAATAATGGTTGTTCTATTTCTATGAGTAATATCTTTTATGGTCATGCACCTTTGAAGAGTGGTCTATTTTTGATGAATCTCGATAGTAGTAACACATATATTCATAATGTTGAAGCCAAAAGATGCAGAGTTGATAATGATAGTGCAACTTATTTGTGGCACTGCCGTTTAGGTCATATCGGTATAAAGCGCATGAAGAAACTCCATACTGATGGACTTTTGGAACCACTTGATTATGAATCACTTGGTACTTGCGAACCGTGCCTCATGGGCAAGATGACTAAAACACCGTTCTCCGGTACTATGGAGAGAGCAACAGATTTGTTGGAAATCATACATACCGATGTATGTGGTCCGATGAATATTGAGGCTCGTGGCGGATATCGTTATTTTCTCACTTTCACAGATGATTTAAGCAGATATGGATATATCTACTTAATGAAACATAAGTCTGAAACATTTGAAAAGTTCAAAGAATTTCAGAGTGAAGTTGAAAATCATCGTAACAAGAAAATAAAGTTTCTACGATCTGATCGTGGAGGAGAATATTTGAGTTACGAGTTTGGTGTACATTTGAAAAATTGTGGAATAGTTTCACAACTCACGCCACCCGGAACACCACAGCGTAATGGTGTGTCCGAACGTCATAATCATACTTTACTAGATATGGTGCGATCTATGATGTCTCTTACTGATTTACCGCTATCGTTTTGGGGTTATGCTTTACAGACGGCCGCATTCACATTAAATAGGGCGCCATCAAAATCCGTTGAGACGACGCCTTATGAACTATGGTTTGGCAAGAAACCAAAGTTGTCGTTTCTTAAAGTTTGGGGCTGCAATGCTTATGTGAAAAAGCTTCAACCTGATAAGCACGAACCCAAATCGGAGAAATGTGTCTTCATAGGATACCCAAAGGAGACTGTTGGGTACACCTTTTATCATAGATCCGAAGGCAAGACATTCGTTGCTAAGAATGGATCATTTCTAAAGAAGGAGTTTCTCTTGAAAGAAGTGAGTGGGAGGAAAGTAGAACTTGACGAGGTAACTATACCTGCTCCCTTATTGGAAAGTAGTACATCACAGAAAACTGTTTCTGCGACACCTATACCAATTAGTGAGGAAGCTAATGATGATGATCATGAAACTTCAGGACAAGATACTACTGAACCTCGTAGATCAACCAGAGTGAGATCCGCACCAGAGTGGTACGGTAATCCTGTTCTGGAAATCATGCTGCTAGATCATGATGAACCTACGAACTATGAAGAAGCGATGGTGAGCCCAGATTCCGCAAAGTGGCTTGAAGCCATGAAATCTGAGATGGGATCCATGTATGAGAACAAAGTATGGACTTTGGTTGACTTGCCCGATGATCGGCAAGAAATTGAGATTAAATGGATCTTCAAGAAGAAGACTGACGCTGACGGTAATGTTACTGTCTATAAAGCTCGACTTGTCGCAAAAGGTTTTCGCCAAGTTCAAGGGGTTGACTACGATGAGACCTTCTCACCCGTAGCGATGCTTAAGTCTGTCCGAATCATGTTAGCAATTGCCGCATTTTATGATTATGAAATTTGGCAGATGGATGTCAAAACTGCATTCCTGAATGGATTTCTGGAAGAAGAGTTGTATATGATGCAACCGGAAGGTTTTGTCGATCCAAAGGGAGCTAACAAAGTGTGCAAGCTCCAGCGATCCATTTATGGACTGGTGCAAGCCTCTCGGAGTTGGAATAAACGCTTTGATAGTGTGATCAAAGCATTTGGTTTTATACAGACTTTCGGAGAAGCCTGTATTTACAAGAAAGTGAGTGGGGGCTCTGTAGCATTTCTGATATTATATGTGGATGACATATTGCTGATTGGAAATGATATAGAATTTCTGGATAGCATAAAGGGATACTTGAATAAGAGTTTTTCAATGAAAGACCTCGGTGAAGCTGCTTACATATTAGGCATAAAGATCTATAGAAATAGATCAAGACACTTAATTGGACTTTTACAAAGCACATACCTTGACAAGATTTTGAAGAAGTTCAAAATGGATCAAGCAAAGAAAGGGTTCTTGCCTATGTTACAAGGTGTGAAGTTGAGTCAGACTCAATGCCCGACCACTGCAGAAGATAGAGAGAAAATGAAAGATGTTCCCTATGCTTCAGCCATAGGCTCTATCATGTGTGCAATGCTGTGTACCAGACCTGATGTGTGCCTTGCTATAAGTTTAGCAGGGAGGTACCAAAGTAATCCAGGAGTGGATCACTGGACAGCGGTCAAGAACATCCTAAAATACCTGAAAAGGACTAAGGATATGTTTCTCGTATATGGAGGTGAAAAAGAGCTCACCGTAAAAGGTTACGTTGATGCAAGCTTTGACACTAATCCGGACAATTCTAAATCGCAAACCGGATACGTGTTTACATTAAACGGTGGAGCTGTCAGTTGGTGCAGTTCTAAACAAAGCGTCATAGCGGGATCTACATGTGAAGCGGAATACATAGCTGCTTCGGAAGCAGCAAACGAAGGAGTCTGGATGAAGGAGTTCATATCCGATCTAGGTGTCATACCTAGTGCATCGGGTCCAATGAAAATCTTTTGTGACAATACTGGTGCAATTGCCTTGTCAAAGGAATCCAGATTTCACAAGAGGACCAAGCACATCAAGAGACGCTTCAATTCCATCCGGGATCTAGTCCAGGTGGGAGACATAGAGATTTGCAAGATACATACGGATCTGAATGTTCCAGACCCGTTGACTAAGCCTCTTCCACGAGCAAAACATGATCAGCACCAAGGCTCCATGGGTGTTAGAATCATTACTGTGTAATCTAGATTACTGACTCTAGTGCAAGTGGGAGACTGAAGGAAATATGCCCTAGAGGCAATAATAAAGTTATTATTTATTTCCTTATATCATGATAAATGTTTATTATTCATGCTAGAATTGTATTAACCGGAGACATAATACATGTGTGAATACATAGACAAACTTAGTGTCACTAGTATGCCTCTACTTGACTAGCTCGTTAATCAAAGATGGTTATGTTTCCTAACCATGAACAAGGTGTTGTTATTTGATTAACGAGGTCACATCATTAGTTGAATGATCTGATTGACATGACCCATTTCATTAGCTTAGCACCCGATCGTTTAGTATGTTGCTATTGCTTTCTTCATGACTTATACATGTTCCTATGACTATGAGATTATGCAACTCCCGTTTCCCGAAGGAGCACTTTGTGTGCTACCAAATGTCACAACGTAACTGGGTGATTATAAAGGAGCTCTACAGGTGTCTCCAAAGGTAGATGTTGGGTTGGCGTATTTCGAGATTAGGATTTGTCACTCCGATTGTCGGAGAGGTATCTCTGGGCCCTCTTGGTAATGCACATCACATAAGCCTTGCAAGCATTGCAACTAATGAGTTAGTTACGAGATGATGTATTACAGAACGAGTAAAGAGACTTGCCGGTAACGAGATTGAACTAGGTATTGGATACCGACGATCGAATCTCGGGCAAGTAACATACCGATGACAAAGGGAACAACGTATGTTGTTATGCGGTCTGACCAATAAAGATCTTCGTAGAATATGTAGGAGTCTATATGGGCATCCAGGTCCCACTATTGGTTATTGACTGGAGATGTGTCTCAGTCATGTCTGCATTATTCTCGAACCGTAGACTCCGCACGCTTAACGTTACGATGATAGTTATTATGAGTTTATGCATTTTGATGTACCGAAGTTAGTTCGGAGTCCCGGATGTGATCACGGACATGACGAGGAGTCTCGAAATGGTCGAGACATAAAGATTGATATATTGGAAGCCTATATTTTGACATCGGAAGTGTTCCGGGTGAAATCGGGATTTTACCGGAGTACCGGGAGGTTACCGGAACCCCCCGGGAGCCATATGGGCCTTAATGGGCTTTAGTGGAAAGGAGAAAGGGGCAGCCCAAGGTGGCCGCGCGCCTCCCCCCTCCCCTAGTCCTATTAGGACAAGGAGAGGTGGCCGGCCCCCCTCTCTCTCTTTCCCCCTCGGGGAATCCTATTCCAACTAGGATTGGGGGGGAGTCGTACTCCCGGTAGGAGTAGGACTCCTCCTGCACCCTCCTCCTGGCCGGCCGCCCCCTCCCCCTTGGCTCCTTTATATACAGAGGCAAGGGGGCACCCTAGACACACAAGTTGATCATTGAGATCGTTCCTTAGCCGTGTGCGGTGCCCCCTGCCACCATATTCCACCTCGATCATATTGTAGTAGTGCTTAGGCGAAGCCCTACGACGGTAGAACATCAAGATCATCACCACGCCGTCGTGCTGACAGAACTCCTCCCCGACGCTTTACTGGATCGGAGCCCGGGGATCGTCATCGAGCTGTACGTGTGCTAAGAACTCGGAGGTGCCGGAGTAACGGTGCTTGGATCGGTCTGATCGGGAAGATGTACGACTACTTCCTCTACGTTGCGTCAACGCTTCCGCTGTTGATCTACAAGGGTACGTAGATTACACTCTCCCCTCTCGTAGCTATGCATCACCATGATCTTGCGTGTGCGTAGGAATTTTTTTGAAATTACTACGTTCCCCAACAGTCCAGACCCATGCTGCGAGACATGGTCGAGCAAGATGGGATTTGCCCCTCCGATTAGGAGAGATATACTTTGGGCCCTTCGTGTGATTCGACCAATATAAGCATGGCCATGCGATTAGGATTATGAGATGATCCGGCTTGTGGTCGACATCACTGGAACGAGGAAGAGGTCGTGCTAGCACAAGGATGATAGACTCGCCTTGAGCCCGACAATATATGTCGTGTGGCAAAGGGAACAGATGTGTGATGTACGGGTTCGCCTAACCATCTTCATCAGACACTTGGAGTCCGCACGCTTTGCTAGAGGCCGCTACCGACCAGCTAAGTCAGATGTGATATGACTCGCGACCAAGTGAACGAGAACCTAAGGGGCCGCGCGCTTAAGGGAAGGAACCTATGAGGCCCGGTCCAACTCCACGAGTCAGAAGTGATCCTACTCGGACTCGGATCCAGGCCGAACAGATTTTGGGCTTTAGGGTCCGTGCGAGGCCCAAGTGTTGAGCCCGTGACGGACGCCTATATAAAGTGGGGGTGTGGCACACTCATGAGATTGATCGCTTAGACTGTGCGATCGGACCTAGCAGTCCGCCGCATGGTGTTCCTCCTGCACGCGCGGATACCGTTAGAGGAGGTGCACTTGCGTCTCTCTGCCGAACATGTACGTGGGAACCGACGACCGGCTGCTCGAGGGAGATCAGACGAGGAGGAGACACGCTGCCCCAACTCTTCTGCCGCTACAAGGCACTGCGCGCCTAGTGGTAACGATCTGTGATCCATCTCCCGTAGCATGTTCTTGGTTGTTCTGCGTGTAGAAAAAATTTAATTTGCAGTCGACGCACCCTACCATAGAATCCAACATGAAGATCTCAAGAATATGGAATTTTAATAGGACTTTGACTAGGCAGAACCACCTTCGAAGAAATTCAAGAAGGTCAAAGTTCCTTAGCTTGTGGCCAGCTCCTATTCTTCATCATGCGAGACTGATGAAAATGAAGACTTGAACGACACTGCGGCAGGCCCTACTCCAACGGACGACCCCAACAACGCTAGCGCTCCTCCATTGACCTCATGATGTGTTCTTCAGGGGCGTTAGTTCTCATTTTTTGTCCCATTTGGTCATTCGATGACAAAGGGGGAGAAATTTGAGTTAGTCTACAAGCGGGTCTATCTATATGGGCGTTTTTTTGCTAAGTTACAACTCTCGTTCTTCTGAAGATTTGTTGGATCGAGTTGTAAACTTAAGTCTGATGGTGGTCTGATACTTTTGGTATGTTCTTCTGCATGCTATTTCCTCTTGTATGATAATGCACGCATGCTGAATTACATCAGTCACCATATTTCATCATGCATTTCAAATTCTTGATATCATATGTTAAATGCGTGTATGAATTACAAAATATAGGGGGAGATCTCCATGATTCTACTCTTCAATGTGCATTGCTTATCAAAAGCAAATTCCTCACATATGCACATCTTCAGGGGGAGTTCTTCTATATCTTGCAATCAAATTCCTCGTATAAATATTTACACTTCATATGTTTATCCCCGTTGAAAACTTAACCCATATTGTCATCAGTCACCAAAAATGGGGAGATTGTAAGTGCATCTAGTACCCCTTAGTGATTTTGGTGTATTGAAGACTTATAGGTTAAGGGACTAATGCATTTGTGAGTGTACACAGATCTATAAGTCTATGAGGAGTTTGATATTTACAGACAAAGCCGGCCCCTAAAAATGAATGTCTTCAATTGAAGACTTTGAAAGTGAAGAAATTGGTGTGATCCTGAAGACTTGATATTCATGCGAGGAATATGAAGCTTGAAGACTTTTGTTTTCGTAGTTTCGCTTTCTCTTTCTTGAGTCATAGGAAACACCGTACTTCTAAAGGGGGTCGAGGTAAAACTAAGGAAAAGTTTCCAAGTGATTTTCATCTCAAAATCCTACACCTACCAATCCTTTCAAGTGAAGCCATTGGAAATCTCATATAGTTCAGTCAATTCCTTCAGTGAAAGAGACGAAGATCTTCTGGTCTCTCAGGAATTTGTTCTGACTGAGGAGTTAGAAATTCGCCAGTGTGGATTGCCTACAAGCGAGGAACATGATAGCCCTGAGGAATTTGATACCTCAAATTTCCGACCATTGTTGTGCTATGCGCCAGCTGTCCCAAAATATCTACCCACCTAACGGTCATATCATTGAAGGGCATTTATGTCTTATGATGTCGGGCTGCTCCCTAGGCTATAAATAGCCGCCCCCTACAACCACTAGCTGGTTGGCTGCTCCGCGAGAAACTGACACTTGTCATTGAGAGCATCCCATCCTCCGATGACTTTGAGCAAAAATCATCAAGTGAGGAAAAACCCAAACCAAACACCTACAAACCCAAAGTGATTGAGCATCACAGAAGAGATTGTTCCTGTCTGGAACCGACGCTTGTTACCTTCCAAGACTGTGCATCTTCCAGACGGTTAGGCGTCATGGTTGATAACCCACAAGTATAGGGGATCAATTGTAGCCTCTTTCGATAAGTAAGAGTGTCGAACCCAACGAGGAGCTAAAGGCAGAACAAATATTCCCTCAAGTTCTATCGACCACCGATACAACTCTACGCACGCTTGATGTTCGCTTTACCTAGAACAATTATGAAACTAGAAGTACTTTGTAGGTGTTGTTGGATAGGTTTGCAAGATAATAAAGATTATAAATAAAAAGTAGGGGTTGTTTACCTAAAAACACAACTAAGTTAGTTTTAGTAAAGAGCTTTTTGTTATGAGAAAGTTATTTGTCCCTAGGCAATCGATAACTAGACCGGTAATCATTATTGCAATTTTATTTGAGGGAGAGGCATAAGCTAACATGCTTTCTCTACTTGGATCATATGCACTTATGATTGGAACTCTAGCAAGCATCCGCAACTACTAAAGATCATTAAGGTAAAACCCAACCATAGCATTAAAGTATCAAGTCCTCTTTATCCCATAGGCAAACAACCTACTTACTCGGGTCTGTGCTTCTGTCACTCACGCCACCCACCATAAGCAAATCATGAACATATTGCAAACCCTACAGAGGGAATCCCTCACGCTTGCGCGACACAGAGAGCACCATAGTACAGCACCAGTAATAAAACATGCAACTCAAACCAATCACGATCATCAAATAACCCATAGGACAAAACGGATCTACTCAAACATCATAGGATAGCCATACATCATTGGGAAATAATATATAGCATTGAGCACCATGTTTAAGTAGGGATTACAGTGGGTAAGAGAGAGGTTACACCGCTGCATAGAGGGGGAAATAGTTGGTGATGATGACGGTGAAGTTGTTGGTGAAGATTGCGGTGATGATGATGGCCCCCGGTGGCACTCTGGTGCCACCGGAAGCGAGGGGGAGAGAGCCCCCTCCTTCTTCTTCTTCCTTGTCCTCCTCCCTAGATGGGAGAAGGGTTTTCCCTCTGGTCCTTGGTCTCCATGGCATGGGAGGGGTGAGAGCCCCTCCGAGATTGGATCTGTCTCTCTCTGTTTCTGCGTTCTCAGATTCTTCCCTTTCACCGTTTCTTATATTCCCGGAGATCCGTAACTCCGATTGGGCTGAAATTTTAACATGATCTCTATCCGGATATTAGCTTTCTTGCGGCGAAAGAAGGGAACTAACCACCTTACGGGGTGGCTACGAGGGTCAGGGGCGCGCCCCCCTGCCTCGTGCCTCCCTCGGGTACCGTCTCACGTGGATTTTTCTTCCCAAAATCATATATATTCCAAAAAAAATCTCCGTAAGTTTTTATCCCGTTTGGACTCCGTTTGATATGGATATTCTACGAAACAAAAACATGCAACAAACAGGAACTGGCACTGGGCACTGGATCAATATGTTAGTCCCAAAAATAGTATAAAAAAGTTGCCAAAAGTATATGAAAGTTGTAGAATATTGGCATGGAACAATAAAAAATTATAGATACGACGGAGGCGTATCAGTGGTCTAGAGCATCCAAGAGGAAATTTTGGATCACTGAGTGACCGAGTTTGTGAAGGTTTGGAAGTCACCTAAAGACTTACCACGAGTGATTGGGCGAGGTCTATGTGACCTTAGCTCAAGGAGAATACGATGAGGACCGTGTGTCCTCAGGTTTAAATACCTAGCCGCTCCAACCAGACATACGACTGTCACAGCAGCTGGAACTGGTCTACCAAATCATTGTCTTCACCGAGCTAACAGGTTCTATTTCCTCAACCCTTTCATTTCCTCATTACTGTGTGTTGTACTTGATCATTATTGTTTGAAGACTTTGACCAAAGACTTTCTCAATTTCCTCAGTTCAAATTCTTCAGTCAGTTTGTCTTCAGCCTGATTCTCTTGTGTTTATGCTTTCTGTACTCATTGCTTGTTTCCATTTCATCATGTTGACTGTGCTACTGCTTTGTTATACTTACTTCTGAGTACTTATTCCGCTGTTAAGTAGTTCGTTGCTTAGGAATTTCCTCACCCTGAAATTCCTCAGTGACGAATTTGAAAAAATTGCCTATTCACCCCCCTCTAGTCGATATATATAACGCACTTTCAGGGGGGGGGGGCACCCCAAAGGCACACCAATAGTTATCTTAGCCGTGTGCAGTGCCCCCCTCCACAGTTTACTCCTCCGGTCATAGCGTCGTAGTGCTTAGGAAAAGCCCTATGCGGATCACATCACCATCACCGTCACCATGCCGTCGTGCTGACGGAACTCTCCCTCGACCCTCTGCTTAATAAAGAGTTCGAGGGACGTCATCGAGTTGAACGTGTGCTGAACACGGAGGTGCCGTACGTTCGGTACTAAGATCGGTTGGATCATGAAGATGTTCGACTACATCAACAACGTTAATCTATCGCTTCCGCTTTTGGTCTACGAGGCAATGCATCTCCTAGATAGATCTTGCGTGAACGTAGGATTTTTTTCAAATTGTATGCTACATTCCCCAACAAAACATGTATCATCACGAACGTGGGTTTTTTATAGTGGGGACCGACAAGGTTTTTGGGGGCGTCTTGGCGCAATTGTTCACTTTAGATCAACTACATCCATGACGATCGACCATCTATTTCGATTACATCCTCTATGATGGATGACCACATCATCTCCACCATCATGGTCGACGACACTGTTGCGTTGCTGTTTTCAACGAATTCGTATGTGTTGTTCATATCCACGTTGGTAGTGCTTTTTTAGGGAAAGAAAAGAAATCTATTGTGTACTTTTATAGAAAGAACTACACATGCCTAAAAAAGAGTATAACAATATAACAACAAAACAACCGAATGAGCCAAGCTATCTAAAAGAGCTAACCCGGGCTTCAAAATGTATGTATTCTTTAATATTTGCTATGAGGATGATCCATTTCAGCCGTTCTTCATAAAAAACCTACGACACAAAGATTAGGAGCAATGCCTTTGAAAATAAGGTCGACTCACATGTTCCAACGACCCATTAAACCAATAGGATGATTTCTATAGAAAATGGCACACCTAAAAGCCCTCCTATATGCTCAATGTCTTCATAAATTCATTGATCATTGGGGTCTCAAATGGGATAAAGAGATGACTAACACATTTGGGCGAATGGGCAATGCAAGGAAAGGTGATCTCTAGTTTCAAGCACCTGCATGCCACACATAACACAAGTGTAGTTAGAGATAAAAAAAATCATTTGAAGGAAGGGCTCTTGTGTTGAGTCGATTTTGAAGTAACACCCTAGAAGAAATGTGTGCCACGGTTGATAACATGTCTTCCAAATCCATTTGAGAGTTGGCATGACTACATGATCAATATTTAGTAACTTATATACCTTGGATACTTGAAATTTTGAAGCACAAAGAGGAATTTCCAATAATCTGCATTACTTGCGAGTTGTATATTCTAACTTAGATTGTTTAATTCATGAAATTGAGCAAAAGCATCTTCAGATAGCGGTAAGTGAAACTGGCCAGTTAAATCCTCCATGTCCCATAGAACTTGTAAAGAGATATGGGTATCCGAGGAAAAGGAATGCAAACGTGGCCAAGTTTGAAGCTTTTTCCATATCCTACCATTTGTTATTGCATAGATCAATATATTAATCATTCTCGGTAAAGCAAGTGACATAAGTACATATACTAAAGCGGCAAGCATTTGATTTTTCTATTTTTTTTACTTTTTTTCTTACTACTACTTTTTAATTTACGTGTACAGTAGTGAACAGTGTTGATACCACTTACAAATAGTAAACTTTGTGACAACTGCCTTCGCACGAGGAGTGATTACCTATAAACAGGGACCGCTTATGAACACTGACCACTGATACGTGATACGTCTCCAACGTATCTATAATTTTTGATTGTTCCATGCTATATTATATTCTGTTTTGGACATTATTCGGCCTTATTATACACTTTTATATTATTTTTGAGACTAACCAATTAACCGGAGGCCCAGCCCAGAATTGTTGTTTTCTGCCTATTTTAGGGTTTTGAAGAAAAAGGAATATCAAACGAAATCCAAACGGAATGAAACCTTCGGGAACGTGATTTTCAGAACGAACATGATCCAGAGGACTTAGACCCTCGTCAAGAAATCAACCAGGAGGCCACGAGGTAGGGGGCGCGCCTACCCCCCCCCCCCCCCCCACACGCACCCTCCACCCTCGTGGGCCTCCTATTGCTCCACCGACGTACTCCTTCCTCCTATATATACCTACGTACCCCCAAACTACCAGATATAGAGCCAAAACCCTAATTCCACCACCGTAACTTTCTGTATCCACGAGATCCCATCTTGGGGCCTGTTTCGGAGCTCTGCTGGAGGGGGCATCGATCACGGAGGGCTTCTACGTCAACACCATAGCCTCTCCGATGAAGTGTGGGTAGTTTACTTCAGACCTACGGGTCCATAGTTATTAGCTAGATGGCTTCTTCTCTCTTTTTGGATCTCAATACAAAGTTCTCCCCCTCTCTTGTGGAGATCTATTCAATGTAATCTTCTTTTGCGGTGTGTTTGTTGAGACCGATGAATTGTGGGTTTATGATCAAGTTTATCTTTGAACAATATTTGAATCTTCTTTGAATTATTTTATGTATGATTGGTTATCTTTGCAAGTCTCTTCGAATTATCATTTTGGTTTGGCCTACTAGATTGATCTTTCTTGCAATGGGAGAAGTGCTTAGCTTTGGCAATCTTGCGGTGTCCTTTCCCAGTGACAGTAGGGGCAGCAAGGCACGTATTGTATTGTTGCCATCGAGGATAACAAGATGGGGTTTTCATATATTGCATGAGTTTATCCCTCTACATCATGTCATCTTGCTTAAAGCGTTACTCTGTTCTCTTGAACTTAATACTCTAGATGCATGCTGGATAGCGGTCGATGTGTGGAGTAATAGTAGTAGATGCAGGCAGGAGTCGGTCTACTTGTCTCGGACGTGATGCCTATATACATGATCATACCTAAATATTCGCATAACTATGCTCAATTCTGTTAATTGCTCAACAGTAATTTGTTTACTCACCGTGAATACTTATGCTCTTGAGAGAAGCCACTAGTGAAACCTATGGCCCCCGGGTCTATCTTCCATCATATTAATCTTCCAACACTTAGTTATTTCCTTTGCCATTTATTTTACTTTGCATCTTTTATTTCTCTTTATCATAAAAATACCAAAATATTATCTTATCATATCTATCAGATCTCACTCTCGTAAGTGACCGTGTAGGGATTGACAACCCCTTGTCGCGTTGGTTGTGAGGATTTGTTTGTTTGTGTAGGTGCGAGGGACTCGTGCGTGGCCTCCTACTGGATTGATACCTTGGTTCTCAAAAACTGAGGGAAATACTTACGCTACTCTGCTGCATCACCCTTTCCTCTTCAAGGGAAAACCAACGCAAGTGCTCAAGAGGTAGCAAGGATTTTTGGCGCCGTTGCCGGGGAGGTCTACGCAAAAGTCAACATACCAAGTACCCATCACAAACCCTTATCTCCCGCATTACATTATTTGCCATTTGCCTCTCGTTTTCCTCTCCCCCACTTCACCCTTTCCGTTTTATTCGCCCTCTCTCTCCATCCTCCCTCTCTTTCTCCATTCGCCTCTTTTTGCCTGTTTCTTGTTTGCTTGTGTGTTGGATTGCTTCTTGTCACGATGGCTCAAGATAACACTAAATTGTGTGACTTTACCAATACCAACAACAATGATTTTATTAGCACTCCGATTGCTCCTCTTACCGATGTGGAATCTTGTGAAATTAATGCTGCCTTGCTGAATCTTGTCATGAAAGATCCGTTTTCCGGCCTTCCTAGTGAAGCTGCCGCTACCCATCTAAATAGCTTCGTTGATTTGTGTGATATGTAAAAGAAGAAAGATGTGGATAATGATATTATTAAATTGAATCTATTTCCTTTTTCGCTTAGAGATCGTGCTAAACTTGGTTTTCGTCTTTGCCTAAAAACAGTATTGAATCGTGGAATAAGGGCAAAGATGCTTTTATCTCTAAGTATTTTCCTCCCGCTAAGATCATCTCTCTTAGAAACGATATTATGAATTTTAAGCAACTTGATCATGAACATGTTGTACAAGCTTGGGAGAGGATGAAATTAATGATACGTAATTGTCCTACGCATGGTTCGAATTTGTGGATGATTATACAAAAAATTTATGCCGGATTGAATTTTGCTCCTAGAAATGTTTTAGATTCGGCCGCGGGAGGCACTTTTATGGAAATCACTTTAGGAGAAGCTACTAAACTCCTAGATAATATTATGGTTAATTATTCTCAATGGCACACTGAAAGTTCTACTAATAAAAAAGTGCATGCGATAGAAGAAATTAATGTTTCGAGTGGAAAGATGGATGAACTTATGAAATTACTTGCTAATAAAAGTGTTTCTTCTGATCCTAATGATATTCCTTTGTCTACTTTGATTGGGAATAATAATGAATCTATGAATGTGAATTTTGTTGGTAGGAATAATTTTGGTAACAACGCGTATAGAGGAAACTTTAATCCTAGGTCGTATACTAGTAATTCCTCTAATAATTATGGTAATTCCAACAACAATTCTTATGGAAATTATAATAAGATGCCCTCTGATTTTGAATCTAATAATAAATAATTTATTACTTCGCAAAAGAATTTCAATGCTTTGATTGAAGAAAAATTGCTTAAGATTGATGAGTTGGCTAGGAACGTTGATAGAATTTATCTTAATGTTGATTCTTTTAAACTTAGATCTATTCCTCCTAAGCATGATATCAATGAGTCTCTCAAATCCATGAGAATTTCCATTGATGAGTGCAAAGAAAGAACCGCTAGGATGCGTGCTAAGAAAGATTGTTTTATAAAAGCGTGTTCTTCTAGTTTCCATGATAATAAAGATGAAGATCTAAAAGTTATTGATGTGTCCCCTATTAAATCTTTGTTTTGCAATATGAATCTTGACAATGATGGGACTGAATATGATCCACCTTTACCTAGACGGCGTTCCAAAAATTCGGAGTCTTTAGATCTTGATGCTAAAATTGTTAAAAGTGGGATTGAAGAAGTCAAAACTTTAAATATTAATGAACCCACTATTTTGGATTTCAAGGAATTTAATTATGATAATTTCTCTTTGATATATTGTATTTCCTTGTTGCAATCCGTGCTAAATTCTCCTGATGCTTATAGTCAAAATAAAGCTTTTACTAAACATATCGTTGATGCTTTGATGCAATCTTATGAAGAAAAACTTGAGTTGGAAGTTTCTATCCCTAGAAAATCTATGATGAGTGGGAACCTACTATTAAAATTAAAATTAAAGATCATGAATGCTATGCTTTGTGTGATTTGGGTGCTAGTGTTTCCACGATTCCAAAGACTTTGGGTGAGTTGTTAGGTTTCCGTGATTTTGATGATTGCTCTTTAAACTTGCGCCTTGCGGATTCCACCAATAAGAAACCTATGGGAAGAATTAATGATGTTCTTATTGTTGCAAATAGGAACTATGTGCCCGTAGATTTTATTGTTCTTGATATCGATTGCAAGCCTCCATGTCCTATTATTCTTGGTAGACCTTTCCTTAGAACGATTGGTGCAATTATTGATATGAAGGAAGGGAATATTAGATTCTAATTTCCATTAAGGAAAGGCATGGAACACTTCCCTAGAATGAAAATTAAATTAACTTATGAATCTATTATGAGATCCACTTATGGATTGCCTACCAAAGATGGTAATACCTAGATCTATCATTGCTTTTATGTCTAGCTAAGGGCGTTAAACAATAGCACTTGTTGGGAGGCAACCCAATTTTATTTTTATTCCTTGATTTTTGCTCCTCTTTAGTAATAAATAATTTATCTATCCTCTGTTTTGGTTGTGTTTTTTGTGTTTAATTAGTGTTTGTGCCAAGTAGAACCGTTGGGAAGACTTAGGGAAAGTCTTTTTAATCTTGCTGTAAAAAACAGAAACTTTAGCGCTCACGAGAACTGCTGCCATTTTTATTTGGAAAGTGCTATTTAGTTAGTTCTTTTTGCAGATGATTAATAGATAAATTCTTCACGTCCAGAAATTTATTTTAGAATTTTTTGGGTTCCAGATCTTGCGTTAGCTACAGATTACTATAGACTGTTCTGTTTTTGACAGATTCTGTTTTTCGTGTGTTGTTTGCTTATTTTGATGAATCTATGGCTAGTAAAATAGCTTATAAACCATGTAGAAGTTGGAATACAGTAGGTTTAACACCAATATAAATGAAGAATGAGTTCATTATAGTAACTTGAAGTGGTGTTTTGTTTTCTTTCGCTAATGGAGCTCACGAGATTTTCTACTTTAAGTTTTGTGTTGTGAAGTTTTCAAGTTTGGGTAAAAGATTTGATGGATTATGGAATAAGGAGTGACAAGAGCCTAAGCTTGGGATTCCCATGGAACCCCCAAGATAATCTAAGGACACCTAAAATCCAAAGCTTGGGGATGCCCCGGAAGGCATCCCCTCTTTCGTCTACTTCTATCGGTAACTTTACTTGGAGCTATATCTTTATTTACCACATCATATGTGTTTTGCTTGGAGCGTCTTGTATTATTTGAGTCTTTATTTGTTAGTTTTCCACAATCATCCTTGCTGCACACACCTTAGAGACACATGATTCGGAAATTGTTAGAATACTCTATGTGCTTCACTTATATCTTTTGAGTTATATAGTTTTTGCTCTAGTGCTTCACTTATATCTTTTAGAGCATGTCGGCGGATTTGTTTTATAGAAACTATTGTTCTCTTATGCTTTACTTAGATTATTTTTAGAGTCCTATAAAACAGCATGGTAATTTGTTTTAATTATGTTAGGCATTCAAGATTAATAATAAAATTCTCTTATGAGTGTGTTGAATACTAAGAGAAGTTTGATACTTGATAATTGTTTTGATATATGGAGATGGTGATATTAGAGTCATGCTAGTTGAGTAGTTGTGAATTTGAGAAATACTTGTGTTAAAGTTTGTGATTCCCGTAGCATGCATGTATGGTGAACCGTTATGTGATGAAGTCGGAGCATGATTTATTTATTGATTGTCTTCCTTTTGAGTGCGGTCGGGGACGAGCGATGGTGTTTTCCTACCAATCTATCCCCCTAGGAGCATGCGAGTAATACTTTGCTTTGATAACTTGTAGATTTTTGCAATAAGTATATAAGTTCTTTATGACTAATATTGAGTCCATGAATCATACGCACTTTTCTTCCTTCCACCATTTCTAGCCTCTCTAATACCGCGCACCTTTCGCCAGTATCATACACCCACCATATACCTTCCTCAAAACAGCCACCATACCTACCTATCATGGCATTTCCATAGCCATTCCGAGATATATTGCCATGCAACTTTCCACCGTTCAGTTTACTATGACACGCTCCATCATTGTCATATTGCTTTGCATGATCATGTAGTTGACATTGTATTTGTGGCAAAGCCACCGTTCATAATTCTTTCATACATGTCACTCTTAATTCATTGCATATCCCGGTACACTGCCGGAGGCATTCACATAGAGTCATATTTTGTTCTAAGTATTGAGTTGTAATTGTTGAGTTGTAAGAAAATAAAAGTGTGATGATCATCATTTTTAGAGCATTGTCCCAAGTGAGGAAAGGATGATGGAGACTATGATTCCCCCACAAGTCGGGATGAGACTCTGGACGCAAAAAAAGAGGCCATAAAAAAAGAGAGAAGGCCCAAAAAATGAGATAAAAAGAGAGAAGGGACAATGCTACTATCCTTTTACCACACTTGTGCTTCAAAGTAGCACCATGATCTTCATAATAGAGAATCTCCTATGTTATCACTTTCATATACTAGTGGGAATTTTTCATTATAGAACTTGGCTTGTATATTCCAATGATGGGCTTCCTCAAAATGCCCTAGGTCTTCGTGAGCAAGCGAGTTGGATGCACACCCACTTAGTTCATTTTGTTGAGCTTTCATATACTTATAGCTCTAGTGCATCCGTTGCATGGCAATCCCTACTCACTCACATTGATATATATTGATGGGCATCTCCATAGCCCGTTGATATGCCTAGTTGATGTGAGACTATCTTCCCCTTTTTGTCTCCTCCACAACCACCATTCTATTTCACCTAAAGTGTTATGTCCATGGCTCACGCTGATGTATTGCGTGAAGATTGAAAAAGTTTGAGAACACCAAAAGTATGAAACAATTGCTTGGCTTGTCATCGGGGTTGTGCATGATTTGAATACTTTGTGTGGTGAAGATAGAGCATAGCCAGACTATATGATTTTGTAGGGATAACTTTCTTTGGCCATGTTATTTTGTAGAGACATAATTGCTTAGTTAGTATGCTTGAAGTATTATTATTTCTATGTCAATATTGAACTTTTGTCTTGAATCTTTCTGATCTGAATATTCATACCATGATTAAGAAGAATTACATTGAAAATATGCCAAGTAGCATTCCACATCAAAAATTCTGTTTTTATCATTTACCTACTCGAGGACGAGCAGGAATTAAGCTTGGGGATGCTTGATACGTCTTCAACGTATCTATAATTTTTTTTATTGTTCCATGCTATATTATATTATGTTTTGGACATTATTGGGCCTTATTATACACTTCTATATTATTTTTGGGACTGACCTATTAACCGGAGGCCCAGCCCAGAATTGTTGTTTTTTGCCTATTTTAGGGTTTCGAAGAAAAGGAATATCAAACGGAGTCCAAACGGAATGAAACCTTCGGGAACGTGATTTTCGGAACGAACATGATCCAGAGGACTTGGAACCTACATCAAGAAATCAACCATGAGGCCACGAGGTAGGGGGCGCGCCTACCCCCCTCCCCCCCAGCGCGCCCTCCACCCTCGTGGGTCCCCTGTTGCTCCACCAACGTACTCCTTCCTCCTATATATACCTACGTACCCCCAAACTACCAGATACGGATCCAAAACCCTAATTCCATCGCCGTAACTTTCTGTATCCACGAGATCACATCTTGGGGCCTGTTCCGGAGCTCCGCCGGAGGGGGCATCGATCACGGAGGGCTTCTACATCAACACCATAGCCTCTCCGATGAAGTGTGAGTAGTTTACTTCAAACCTACGGGTCCATAGTTATTAGCTAGATGGCTTCTTCTCTCTTTTTGGATCTCAATACAAAGTTCTCCCCCTCTCTTGTGGAGATCTATTCGATGTAATCTTCTTTTGCGGTGTGTTTGTTGAGATCGATGAATTGTGGGTTTATGATCAAGTTTATCTATGAACAATATTTGAATCTTCTCTTAATTCTTTTATGTATGATTGGTTATCTTTGCAAGTCTCTTCGAATTATCAGTTTGGTTTGGCCTACTAGATTGATATTTCTTGCAATGGGAGAAGTGCTTAGCTTTGGGTTCAATCTTGCGGTGTCCTTTCCCAGTGACAGTAGGGGCAACAAGGCATGTATTGTATTGTATTGTTGCCATCGAGGATAACAAGATGGGGTTTTCATCATATTGCATGAGTTTAGCTCTCTACATCATGTCATCTTGCTTAAAGCGTTACTCTGTTCTCTTGAACTTAATACTCTAGATGCATGCTGGATAGCGGTCGATGTGTGGAGTAATAGTAGTAGATGCAGGCAGGAGTCGGTCTACTTGTCTCGGACGTGATGCCTATATACATGATCATACGTAGATATTCTCATAACTATGCTCAATTTTGTCAATTGCTCAACAGTAATTTGTTTACCCACCGTGAATACTTATGCTCTTAAGAGAAGCCACTAGTGAAACCTATGGCCCCCGGGTCTATATTCCATCATATTAATCTTCCAATACTTAGTTATTTCCTTTGCCATTTATTTTACTTTGCATCTTTTATTTCTATTTATCATAAAAATACCAAAAATATTATCTTATCATATCCATCAGATCTCACTCTCATAAGTGACCGTGTAGGGATTGACAACCCCTTATCGCGTTGGTTGCGAGAATTTATTTGTTTGTGTATGTGCGTGGCCTCCTACTGGATTGATACCTTGGTTCTCAAAAACTGAGGGAAATACTTATGCTACTCTGCTGCATCACCCTTTCCTCTTCAAGGGAAAACCAATGCAAGTGCTCAAGAGGTAGCAATACATCTCCAACGTATCTATAATTTTTTATTGTTCCATGCTATATTATATTCTGTTTTGGACATTTTTGGTTTTTATTATACACTTTTATATTATTTTTGGGACTAACCTATTAATCGAAGGTCCAGTCCAGAATTGTTGTTTTTTGCCTATTTCAGAATTTTGCAGAAAAAATATCAAACGGAGTCCAAACGGAATGAAACCTTCGGGAACGTGATTATTGGAACGAACGTGATCCAGAGGACTTGGACCCTACGTCAAGAAAGCAACCAGGAAGGCACGAGGTAGGGGGCGCGCCTACCCCCCCCCCAGGCGCGCCCTCCACCCTCATGGGGCCCACGTTGCTCCACCGACGTACTTCTTCCTCCTATATATACCTACGTACCCCCAAACTACCAGACACGGAGCCAAAACCCTAATTCCACCGCCGCAACCTTCTGTACCCGTGAGATCCCATCTTGGGGCCTTTGTCGGAGCTCCGCCGGAGGGGGCATCGATCATGGAGGGCTTCTACATCAACACCATAGCCTCTCCGATGATGTGTGAGTAGTTTACCTCAGACCTTCGGGTCCATAGTTATTAGCTAGATGGCTTCTTCTCTCTTTTTGGATCTCAATACAATGTTATCCCCCTCTCTTGTGGATATCTATTAAATGTAATCTTCTTTTGTGGTGTGTGTCTTGAGACCGATGAATTGTGTGTTTATGATCAAGTTTATCTATGAATAATATTTGAATCTTCTCTGCATTCTTTTATGTATGATTGGTTATCTTTGCAATTCTCTTTGAATTATCAGTTTGGTTTGGCCTATTAGATTGATCTTTCTTGCAATGGGAGAAGTGCTTAGCTTTGGGTTCAATCTTGCGGTGTCCTTTCCCGGTGACAATAGGGGCAGCAAGGCACGTATTGTATTATTGCCATCGAGGATAACAAGATGGGGTTTATATCATATTGTATGAGTTTATCCCTCTACATCATGTCATCTTGCTTAAAGCGTTACTCTGTTCTTTTGAACTTAATACTCTAGATGCATGCTGGATAGCGGTCGATGTGTGGAGTAATAGTAGTAGATGCAGGCAGGAGTCGGTCTACTTGTCTCGGACGTGATTCCTATATACATAATCATACCTAGATATTCTCATAACTATGCTCAATTCTGTCAATTGCTCAACAGTAATTTGTTTACCTACCATAATACTTATGCTCTCGAGAGAAGCCACTAGTGAAACCTATGTCCCCGAGGTCTATTTTCTATCATATTAATCTTCCATCAATAAGCTATTTCTTGCACCGTTTGCTTTATTTACTATGCATCTTTATCATAAAAATACCAAAAATACTATCTTATCATATCTATCAGATCTCACTTTCGTAAGTGACCGTAAAGGGATTGACAACCCCTTTATTGCGTTGGTTGTGAGGATTTTATTTGTTTGTGTAGGTGCGAGGGACTCGTGTGTGGCCTCCTACTGGATTGATACCTTGGTTCCCAAAAACTGAGGGAGATACTTATGCTACTTTGTTGCATCACCCTTTCCTCTTCAAGGGAAAACCAACGCAGTGCTCAAGAGGTAGCAAGAAGGATTTATGGCGCCGTTGCCGGGGAGTCTACGCAAAAGTTAACATACCAAGTACCCATCACAAACCCTTATCTCCCGCATTACATTATTTGCCGTTTGCCTCTCGTTTTCCTCTCCCCCACTTCACCCTTGCCGTTTTATTTGCCCTCTCTCTCTCCGTCCTCCTTTTCTTTCCCTATTTTCCTCTTTTTGCCCGTTTCTTATTTTGTTGTGTGTTGGATTGCTTGCCTGTCACAATGGCTCAAGATAATACCAAATTGTGTGACTTTACTAATACCAACATCAATGATTTTATTAGCACTCCGATTGCTCCTCTTACCGATGCTGAATCTTGTGAAATTAATGCTGCTTTGCTGAATCTTGTCATGAAAGATCCGTTTTTTAGGGAAAGAAAAGAAATCTGTTGTGTACTTTTATAGAAAGAACTACATATGCCTAAAAAGAGTACAACAATATAACAACAAAACAACCGAATGAGCCAAGCTATCTAAAAGAGCTAACCCAGGCTTCAAAATGTATGTATTCTTTAAAATTTTCTATGAGGATGATCCATTTTAGCCGTTGTTCATAAAAAATCCTACGACACAAAGATTAGGAAAAATTCCTTTGAAAATAAGGTCGTTTCGCGTGTTCCAACTACCCATTAAACCAAGACGATGATTTCTAGAGAAAATGGCACACCTAAAAGCCCTCTTATATGCTCGATTTCTTCATAAATTCATTGATCATTGGGGTCACAAATGGGATAAAGAGATGACTAACACATTTGGGCGAATGGGCAATGCAAGAAAAGGTGATATCTAGTTTCAAGCACCTGCATGCCACACATAATTAACACAAGTGTAGTTAGAGATAAAAAAATCCTTTGAAGGAAGGGCTCTTGTGTTGAGTCGATTTTGAAGTAACACCCTAGAATAAATTTGTGCCTCGGTTGATAACATGTCTTCCAAATCCATTTGAGAGTTGGCATCATTGCATGATCAATTAGTAACTTATATGCCTTGGATACTTGAAATTTTGGAGCACAAAGAGGAATTTCGAATAATCTGCATTACTTGCGAGTTGTATATTCTAACTTAGATTGTTTAATTCATGAAATTGAGCAAAAGACTCTTCAGATAGCGGTAAGTGAAACTGGCCAGTTAAATCCTCCATGTTCCATAGAACTTGTAAAGACATATGGGTATCCGAGGAAAAGGAATGCAAATGTGGCCAAGTTTGAAGCTTTTTCCATATCACCATTTGTCATAGATCAATATATTGATCATTCTCAGCAAAGCAAGTGACATAAGTACACATACTAAAGCGGCTAGCATTTGATTTTTCTTTTCTTTTTTCTTACTACTACTTTTTAATTTACGTGTACAGTAGTGAACAGTGTTGATACCACTTACAAATAGTAAACTTTGTGACAAGTGCCTTCGCACGAGGAGTGATTACCTATAAGCAGGGACCACTTATGAACACTGACCACCTATGCACAGTATTGCAAAAAATGGCTTTTTGTGTACTGAATATTATTATAGTTTTTATATATTCCAAAAAAAGATCTTCATCTATGTTTTATTGCATATGTATTGCTTTGCAAACTGTTTACTTTGTTGCCCCTAACACAATTATGTCATGCTATATTTTAGACTTACTTAAAGTAATTACCTAAAGTGAAATACACACATATCTAAAGGATAACTTAAAAACACAGTGGCAAAAAGATAGGCCTAACAAATACCAATTTAGTTAATCTGATCTATATGTATATTATGTGATAATTAATTTTAATTATTGATCATCATTTCACATCAATTTTACTGTGAAGCCAGAACCGAATGAAAAATATAGCATCTTCTGTGGCAACCTTTTTTTATTGTTTAAAAAGGTGTTGCTCATTTTGTTTTTCCATTGATTCGTTCTTATGGACTGTTGCCCCATAATTTTATTTCCCACTGACATTTTGACTGAAATCCTTTTTTTGGCTTCCGAACTGGATCTTGATTTTTGGAGAACATTAACCCGAATAAACCGTAATAGTTAACAAGAAGAAACCAAATATTATTTCCACAACAATAACTTTTTCTACAACAATAACTTTAACCTGAATAAATCGGAATATACACATACCCACTCCAAGACAACCAGATCGGTACTTCGTATGAACAATACCTGAAATGTAAACCAGAAGAGCATCATCACAATACATCTGTGTGAATAGTAATCCAAATAAAATACAAAAGGAAAACTTAAGATTTTTTTATAAATGTGATTAAAGATTGTTTCCTCCTTTTTAGATGTTTATATTACCTACTATTGAGAAATTAGGTGGGGTGCATTACACCTCCTGTAGGTCGGTTTACCCCAGAAATATCTCGATCCGGGTCCCACCACACACCGCTTATCTCACTCGTAGGCCACTCTTTCTGAGACATCGTGACACGTCTCTGTCGTATGTACTTTTCCAAACACTTTTGCCCTTGTTTTGGACTCTAACTTATATGATTTGAATGGAACTAACCCGGACTGACGCTATTTTCAGCAGAATTGCCATGATGTTGTTTTATGTGCAGAAAACAAAAGTTCTCGGAATGACCTGAAACTCCAAGGAATATCTTACAATAAATAATAAAAAATCCTCGCCAAAGATGAAGACCAGGGGGCCCACACCCTTGCCACGAGGGTGGGGGTGCCCCCCCTAGGGCGCGCCCCCCCTAACTCGTGGGCCCCCTGGAGACCTCCCAACTCCAACTCCGACTCTATATAACTGCTTTCGGGGAGAAAAAAATAGGAGAGAAGAAATCATCGCGATTTACGATACGGAGCCGCCGCCAAGCCCTAAAACCTCTCGGGAGGGCTGATCTGGAGTCCGTTCGGGGCTCCGGAGAGGGGGATTCGTCGCCATCGTCATCATCAACCATCCTCCATCACCAATTTCATGATGCTCACCGCCGTGCGTGAGTAATTCCATCGTAGGTTTGCTGGACAGTGATGGGTTGGATGAGATTTATCATGTAATCGAGTTAGTTTTGTTAGGGTTTGATCCCTAGTATCCACTATGTTCTGAGATTGATGTTGCTATGACTTTGATATGCTTAATGCTTGTCACTAGGGCCCGAGTGCCATGATTTCAGATCTGAACCTATTATGTTTTCATCAATATATGAGAGTGAAAGATCGTGGATGTCGCCTAGAGGGGGGGTGAATAGGCGTTTTAAAATAATTACGGTTTAGGCTTGAACAAATGCGGAATAAACCTAGCGGTTAATTTGCCAAGCACAAAACCTAAAACTACTAGGCTCACCTATGTGCACCAACAACTTATGCTAAGCAAGATAAGCAACTATGTGATAGCAAGATATATGAAAAGAAACAATATGGCTATCACAAAGTAAAGTGCATAAGTAAAGGGGCTCGGGTAAGAGATAACCGAGGCACGCGGAGACGACGATGTATCCCGAAGTTCACACCCTTGCGGATGCTAATCTCCGTTTGGAGCGGTGTGGAGGCACAATGCTCCCCAAGAAGCCACTAGGGCCACCGTAATCTCCTCACGCCCTCGCACAATGCAAGATGCCGTGATTCCACTAAGGGACCCTTGAGGGCGGTCACCGAACCCGTACAAATGGCAACCCTTGGGGGCGGTCACCGAACCCGTACACTTTGGCAACCCTTGGGGGCGGTCACCGGTACCCGTCAAATTGCTCGGGGCGATCTCCGCAACCTAATTGGAGACCCCGACGCTTGCCCGGAGCTTTGCACCACAATGATTGAGCTCCGAACACCAACAACCGTCTAGGGCGCCCAAGCACCCAAGAGGAACAAGCTCAAGGGTACCAAGCACCCAAGAGTAATAAGCTTCTCAACTTGTAACTTCCACGTATCACGTGGAGAACTCAAACCGATGCACCAAATGCAATGGCAAGGGCACACGGAGTGCCCAAGTCCTTCTCTCTCAAATCCCACCGAAGCAACTAATGCTAGGGAGGAAAATGAGAGGAAGAACAAGAAAGAGAACACCAAGAACTCCAAGATCTAGATCCAAGGGGTTCCCCTCACATAGAGGAGAAAGTGATTGGTGAAAATGTGGATCTAGATCTCCTCTCTCTTTTCCCTCAAAAACTAGCAAGAATCCATGGAGGGATTGAGAGTTAGCAAGCTCGAAGAAGGTCAACAATGGGGGAAGAACACGAGCTCAAAAGATTAGGGTACAACGGGGAAGAAGACCCCCTTTTATAGGAGGGGGAAAATCCAACCGTTATCCCCCACACAGCCCCGCAGAGAGCGGTACTACCGCGGAGGCAGGGCGGTACTACCGCTCGTAAGCGGTACTACCGCTCCCCCTCAGCGGTACTGCCGCGCCAGAAGAAAAGGGCTGGGGCTGGGACCCAGAGCGGTACTACCGCGGAGGTAGGGCGGTACTACCGCTCACAAGTAGCACTACTGCCACTACTACCGCAGCAAGTACCGCAAAACCCGACACGAGAAAATGCGCACTCGAATCGAAGCGGAAGGAGCACGAAACCACAGCGGTACTACCGCTTAGTGGACTGCAGCCGTACTACCGCTCCAACCACTGTGTCGAGGCGGTAGGAGCACGGATCCGCAGAGGCACTGCTGCTGAGGCCACCAAGCGGTACTACCGCTCCGAGGAGCGGTACTGCCGCTTAGTGAGCCTCAGCGGTACTACCGCTGTGGCCCGCGGTACTACCGCTGGGTCGAGGAGAAAAACTACACTCCAGAAAACCAGAACTGCCATAACTTCTGCATATGAACTCCGAATTGAGCAAACTCAAGCTTGTTGAAAACAAGACGATGAGTAGCATCAAAACAGCGACTGGTTATAGTAAGAAGAGGCAGGGGAGGTATGCCAACAAATAGAGGAGTGAAACCTCCAACCGAGAAGAACCGGCAAAACCTCCAACATCGAAAACATCATAGAAGATGCATGCGAACTCCGTTTTCGATGAACTCAAGCTTGTCATCAAGATGACCATAAGCTCTAATACTCTCAAAGAGAACCAAACAAGAACCAAGAAAGATGATGCAAGGATGCAATGGTTTGAGCTCTCAGCGAACGATACGATCAAGCTACTCATCGAGAGCCCCCTTGATAGTACGGCAACCGATCCTATAACCCGGTCTCCCAACTACCAGCATGAGACCGGTAAAATAGAAAACCTATCAAGGGCAAACCTTTGCCTTGCACATGGTCCACTTGAGCTAGATGATGATGATCTTGACTTCCTCAAGTTGGACCACCTTTCGTGATTGTGTTGGCTCGATGAAGACTAGTTGATTGCTCCCCCATACTCCACTACGGGTGAGCCACTCTTCCGCACATCTTCACAAGTTCATTATCACCACAAAGGACGGCAAGCTTCAAGCATTTGATCTCTTCGTGATGCTCCACTTGAACTTGCACACCGCAACCTAACCCCACAAAGAACTCTCCCGAAGACCATGGGTTAGTACACAAAGCGTAATTGACAATTCTTACCATACCATGGGATCACTTGATCCCTCTCGGTACATCTTCTGCGCTTTGTGAGTTGATCAACTTGATTCACTCTTGACTTAGTCTTGAACCTTTCCAATTCTCTTCATTTGGATGATGTCTTGAAGGTAGACATGAATGATCACACAATCTTCTTCTTCAAGACATGCTTGCAATAAGCTCAACTCTCACATGACCAATCTTTGGATAATTCCTTGAATAACACCTTGGTCGACACAAACTCTCCTTGAAATCAACACATGTACTCCAAGACAAGCATATGGACAAAATCTTCAAATATAACTCAAGGCAACCATTAGTCCATAGAGATTGTCATCAATTACCAAAACCAAACATGGGGGCACCGCATGTTCTTTCAGAGAGTTCTTGATCCTATCTTGCAAGTCTATAGTCACCTATTATGTGTTATGATCCGTTAACCCCGAAGTGACAATAATCGGGATACTTACAGGTGATGACCGTAGTTTGAGGAGTTCATGTATTCACTATGTGCTAATGCTTTGTTCCAGTTCTCTATTAAAAGGAGGCCTTAATAGCCCTTAGTTTCCATTAGGACCCCGCTACCACGGGAGGGTAGGACAAAAGATGTCATGCAAGTTCTTTTCTATAAGCACGTATGACTATATTCGGAATACATGCCTACATTACATTGATGAACTGGAGCTTGTTCTGTGTCACCCTAGGTTATGACTGTTACATGATGAACCACATCCGGCATAATTATCCATCATTGATCTGATGCCTACAAGCTTTCCATATACTGGTTTACGCTTATTTACTTTCCCGTTGCTATTGTTATAATCACTACAAAATACCAAAAACATTACTTTGCTTTCGTTACTCTTTTGTTACCGTTACCATCACTATCATATTACTTTGCTACTAAACACTTTGCTGCAGATACTAAGTTTCCAGGTGTGGTTGAATTGACAACTCAGCTGCTAATACTTGAGAATATTCTTTGGCTCCCCTTGTGTCGAATCAATAAATTTGGGTTGAATACTCTACCCTCGAAAGCTGTTGCGATCCCCTATACTTGTGGGCTATCAAGACTAATTTCTGGCGCCATTGCCGGGGAGCATAGCTCTATTATTTGAGTCACTTGGGATTTATATCTGCTGGACACTATGAAGAATTTGAAAGATGCTAAGACAACAATTTATCCCTCAACTATGAGGGGAGGTAAGGAACTGACATCTAGCTCTGCACTTGATTCACCTTCTGTTATGAGTAAGCTTGTGACACCTAAACCTGCTTTTGCTATTCGTTCTGATATGTAGCATGTTATTGATGATGCTACTTCTGCTATACATGATACTTATGATGAAACTACCTCTATGCCTGATACTACTATGCCACTTAGCGATTTTCTCGAGGAACGAATTGCTAGGGCTAGAGAGATTGAAAATATTGAATCTGATTATGATGATGAAAGTGATGATGAAGAATCACTTGTTATTCCTGAGGGTTATTTATTTGATCAAGAAGCTTCTTTAGCTATTTTAGCTTGCAAAGATAGATATGAACTCAAAAGGCTATTAGCTAAATGGAATAAGCAATCTCTAAATGCTAGGATGAGACCTGACCCTGCTTTTGCTACTTCATCTATCTGTGTTACTGATAAGGATTATGAATTCTCTATTGATCCTGATATATCAGTTTGGTTGCATCTGATCCTTTTCATGGCTATGAATCTGAAACTGTTGTGGCACATCTTACTAAATTGAATGATATAGCTACCTTGTTCACTAATGATGAGAGATCTCGCTACTTTTATATCCTTAAAATATTCCGTTCTCATTAAAGGGTGATGCTAAGATATTGTTTAATTCTCTTGATCCTGGTTGTGTGCGTAGTACCCAGGATATGATCTATTATTTCTCTGCTAAATATTTCCCTGCTCATAAGAAACAAGCTGCTTTAAAGGAAATATACAACTTTGTGCAAATTAAAGAAGAGAGTCTCCCACAAGCTTGGGGGAGGCTTCTCAAGTTACTTAATGCTTTGCCTGATCATCCTCTTAAGAAAAATGAAATACTTGATATCTTTTATAATGGACTAACCGATGATTCCAGAGATTACCTGGATAGTTGTGTTGGTTCTCTTTTCAGGGAAAGAACACTGGATGAAGCTGAAATCTTATTGAATAATATGTTGACAAATGAAAATAATTGGGCACCTCCTGAGCCAGCTCCGGAGCCAGCTCCTACTCCAATTAATGATCCTATTCCTAAACCAACTCCGAAGAAGAGAGGTGTTCTATTTCTCAGTCCCGAAGATATGCAAGAGGCAAAGAAATCTATGAAAGAAAAAGGAATTAAAGTTGAAGATGTTAAGAATTTACCTCCTATTGAAGAAATACATGGTCTTAATTTACCGCCTATTGAAGAAACATATGATCTTAATCCTTTATTTATTGAAGAACCTCCAGACCCCGATAACCCGACACAGGTAGTAAAGGTAAATTCTCTCTATAGATATGATAAAGTTGAAATACCTCCTGCTAAAATTGCTAGTCAATGCTTGGATGAGTTTGATAATTTTATGTTTAAGCAAGAAGACTTCAATGCTTATTTTGGTAGACAATTAAAACAAGATGTTGATATGATTAAATACTTGGGTGACTATATGGCTAATACTAGAGGTGAACTTAAACTTGTTAGCAAACATGCTTCTATGGTTACCACTCAAGTAGAACAAGTACTTAAAGCTCAAAAAGAATTGCTCAATGAGATGAATAGTAAGAAAAATGATTATGCTGTTAAAGTGGCTACTAGAACTGGTAGAATGACTCAGGAACCTTTGTATCCTGAAGGCCACCCTAAGAGAATTGAGCAAGATTCTCAGAGAAATAATATTGATGCACCTAGTTCTTCTAAAAGGAAGAAAAAGAAAAATGATAGAACTGTGCAAACTTCTAGTGAACCTATTGCCGAACCACCTGATAATCCAAATGATATCTCTATGTCTAATGCTGAAACACAATCTGGCAATGAACATGAACCTAATGAAAATGTTAATGATGATGTTCATAATGATGCTCGACCTAGTAATGATAATGATGTAGAAATTGAACCTGTTGTTGATCTTGATAACCCATAATCAAAGAATCAACGTTATGATAAGAAAGACTTTGTTGCTAGGAAACATGGTAAAGAAAGAGAGCCATGGGTTCAGAAACCCATGCCCTTTCCTCCCAAACCATCCAAGAAAAAGGATGATGAGGATTTTGAGCGCTTTGCTGAAATGACTAGACCTATCTTTTTACGTATGTGATTAACTGATATGCTTAAAACAAATCCTTATGCTAAGTACATGAAAGATATTATTACAAATAAAAGAAAGATACCGAAAGCTAAAATTTCCACCATGCTTGCTAATTATAATTTTAAGGGTGGAATACCAAAGTAACTTGGAGAACCAGGAGTACCTACTATACCATGCTCCATTAAAATAAACTATGTTAAAACTGCTTTATGTGATCTTGGAGCCGGTGTTAGTGTTATGCCTCTCTCTTTATATCGTAGACTTGACTTGAATAAGTTGACACCTACTGAAATATCTTTGCAAATGGCTGATAAATCAACTGCTATACCTGTCGGTATTTGTGAGGACGTGCCTGTTGTGGTTGCAAACGTTACTATTTTAACGGATTTTGTTATTCTTGATATTCCCGAGGACGATAATATGTCTATTATTCTTGGAATACCTTTTCTTAATACTACAGGGGCTGTTATTGATTGCAACAAAGGCAATGTCACTTTTCATGTTAATGGTAATGAGCATACGGTACACTTTCCGAGGAAACAACCTCAGGTTCATAGTATCAATTCTATCGGAAAAATTCCATCGATTATATTTGGAGGTTTTGAATCTCCTTTTCCTACTATCAAGAAGAAATATGATATACTTATTATTCGGGATGTGCATATCCCCGTTGAGGTAACCTAGTGTTATTCGAAATTTCTCCGGTTTCATGTTAATCGGAATGAGTTTGTTAACAAGACTTGATCAACCTTGTTAGTGGATTCCTTTTGACGAGCATGAGATGGATGAAACTAGAAGCACAACCTTTTGTACCCCACTTTTACTTTCTGTTATTTATATTAAATAAAGTAAAAATAAATAATTTTCTGTCTGTTATCTGATTATCCGTGCAATACAAAAATACCTCGAAAATAAAATTTCTCCAAATGCCCTGAAAATTAAATAAGTTTTTTATAGAATATTTGAGGATTTATGGAACAAAGAACACACCAGGGGGCCAACCACCTTGCCACGAGGGTGGAGAGCGCGCCTACCCCCCTAGGGCGCGCCCCCTGCCTCGTGGGCCCATGGTGGCCCTCCTCCACTTATTCCTGCACCCATCCTCTTCTTCTTCCTCCCACAAACACGAAAAACCAACTCAAGCACGAGTTCCGGCCCTCTTTGCTGCCATTTTCGATCTCCTTGCTCAAAGAACCTCTCACAAAACTGCTTGGGGAGATTGTTCCTTGGTATGTGACTCCTCCATTGGTCCAATTAGTTTTTGTTCTAGTGCTTTATTCATTGCAAATTTTTGCTGCTTAGGTGACCCTGTTCTTGAGTTTGCATGCCAAATTTATATGGTCAAAAGTACTTTTGATGCATGATATAGGCCCTAAGCACTTGTAGGAGTAGTTGCTATCAATATTATTGAGTTTGGTTTACTTTTATTTTGAAGTTACTAAAAATTTCAGAATTTTTCAGAAAATGATGAGGAGATTATTGAGGGGCTCATCGAGCCAAAGCTCGAAGGAAAAGGCACTGAAGCCTAAGTATAATTTGCCGCGCACCGCGGAGGTTCGGGCATGTGAATGGCCTTCTGAGGATTTCTTGAGAGCAGCCGGGATTTATGAAGATTTTCATGAATTGGCTCATAATGCAGGCCTCACCGCTTTCCTCCACGACCAATGCGATCAGTATCTCTTACTCACAAATACCTTTGTGCAAAATTTTCATTTTCATTCTAGGAACTCACCACCTACGGTGGAGTTCCATTTATATGATGAGCATAAGGAGATGTCACTTTATGATTTCTATCGGATTTGTTTAGTCCCTTTTGAGGGCAAGACAGAAGAACCACATCGTGATGGTGTGGAGGGATTTATTAATACTATCACTGTAGGGGAAACTAGGAAGGTTTCCGATGCACGAATCACTAGCATACATTTTCCTGTCTTACGTTACTTTGCATTATTTACTATAGTCGTTGCTTAATTGATCGCGGAAACTGTGGAAACCTTAGTATCCCTGATATTATTATTTTGCTCCAAGGTTTATACAGTGATAACACTTTTAGTATGGGCGGCATTATTGCTAGACGGTTGAGTATGAACCGTACTAAGGGCTCCATCTTTGGAGGCATCTATGCTACACGCCTAGCTGCACATTTTAACATACCTATTAGGCATGCTGAGAAGGAAGAAAAAGTGCTGCCTCGTGTTTATTTAGATTATAAAAGTATGGTGGCACATGATTTTATTGTTAAGAATAGGGCAGGAGAGCTTAAATATCAATTGTTCTTTAATAAACATCATCCTGAGACTATTACCTTGCCTGCTCCTTCTTTGTTTGATTTGACTGTAGGCACATACCTTGTTCCATTGACGGCTATCCACGCCTACCGGAACTCTGCACCAGCCGAGGAGCTAGAACCGGAACCACAATTTGATCCTTCACGAAAGTCTAACTATCAGTGGGATCCGGAGATGATTGCCAGCCAGTGGCAATCGGAGCCTTCTTCTTCCTCATCGCAGTATGGCCCCAACTATTATTATGGATATCAGCCAGGCCAGCCGTGGCCATAAACCAACTTAGGCCAAAAGCCTAAGCTTGGGGGAGTACGTATTTCTCACCGACGTTACATTTATGTTCACACACACTCATTGCTAGATGTCGGTGCTCATACTTTTTCATTGTATCATCCATGCTAGTTTATTTCCTTTATGCTTTCTTCTTGTGTGTTTAATAAACCTTAAGAAAAAACCAACAAAAATTAGTTGTAGCTATTAATCAGTTTAATTTCCATGCTTGTAGTAGTAATTAAAAAAAGAAAACCCAAAAATATTTCCTGTTCTTCTTTTGCTTGTTGGGAGCTTTCCCATGTAAATAGTTTCATTTCTTTTCTTTTCTTTTCTTTGGGGGTCACTAGGAGAAGACCATGATTAAATTGTTGAAATGGCTCTTACATGCATTATTGTTGATTTAACCAAGAGCCCATATTGCTTTGTCTTCTCCTGTTTATTAAATGCTTGCCGATTCCAGTTTAGTCCAATGCACGTGCACTCTTATTATTATTCACATCATTTGGTCGTGCAAGTGAAAGGCAATTATGATGATATATGATGGACTGACTGAGATGAGAAAAGCTGGTACGAACTCGACCTCTTTGTTTTTGTAAATATGATGAGTTCATCGTTCTTGATTCAGGTTGTTATGAATAAACATGTTTGCAATGACAATTAGAGATCATAGTTGCTTATGCCATGCTTGATTAGCTATGAGTTATAATGGTTTACCTTGCGTGCCAACATGCTATTAAAATGGTTATGATGTGGTATGATAGGGTGGTATCCTCCT
Organism: Triticum monococcum; assembly: GCA_034509565.1. NCBI lineage: Eukaryota > Viridiplantae > Streptophyta > Magnoliopsida > Poales > Poaceae > Triticum > Triticum monococcum. Next base: position 516,906,108 of record CM067847.1, read on the forward strand.
CTGAATGATTTAAGTGGCTTGACTTGGCACATGTTCACGCATGTAGTTGAAAAAAATCAACATAGCCTTCATGATATTTATGTTCATGGTGGATTATATCCTACTCATGCTTGCATCCAATGTTTATTAATCTTAATGCATGTACATGGCTGTTGTCGCTCTCTAATTGGTCGCTTCCCGATCTTTTGCTAGCCTTCACCTGTACTAAGCGAGAATACTGCTTGTGCATCCAAACTCCTTAAACCCCAAAGTTATTCCACATGAGTCCACTATACCTTCCTATATGCGGTATCTACCTGCCGTTCCAAGTAAATTTGTATGTGCCAAACTCTAAACCTTCAAATAATCATCCTGTTTTGTATGCTCGAATAGCTCATGTATCAACTAGGGTTGTCTGTATCTTCCATGTTAGGCGGGTTATTCTCAAGAGGAGTGGACTCCGCCCCTCACTCACGAGATAAATGGTTGGTCACCGGGATGCCCAGTCCCATGCTTTATGCAAACTAAATCAAAATAATTGCAAAACAAAACTCCCCCTGGGACCTGATGTATGTTGGAGGCACTCGTTGTTTCGAGCAAGCCATGGATTGATGTTTGTTGGTGGAGGGGGAGTATAAACTTTACCATTCTGTTTGGGAACCGCCTATAATATGTGTAGCATGGAAGATATCGCCATCTCTTGGTTGTTATGTTGACAATGAAAGTATACCGCTCAAAATATTATTCAACTCTATTTCAAAACCGAGCTCTGGCACCTCTACAAATCCCTGCTTCCCTCTGCGAAGGGCCTATCTATTTACTTTTATGTTGACTCATCACCCTCTTATTAAAAAGCACCAGTTGGAGAGCACCGCTATCATTTGCATTCATTACTGTTAATTTATATTGGGTGTGACTATGATTGGATTTCTTTTACCATGAATTACAATGTCTAGTCAGTCCTTGATCTTTAAAGGTGCTCTGCATTTATGTTTTGCAGTCTTAGAAAGGGCTAGCGAGATACCATCTTGTTATATCATATTATGATTGTTTTGAGAAAGTGTTGTCATCCGAGATTTATTATTATGGCTTGCTAGTTGATTATGCTATTGATATGGGTAATCATGAGACCTGAGAATTATTGCAAATATGGTTAGTTATAATCTTTGCTGAAAACTTGAATGCTAGCTTGACATATTTATAACAACAAGAGCAAACGGAGTTTGTAAAAGTTTTTCTTTATTTCTTTCAGTTTGTCAACTGAATTGCTTGAGGACAAGCAAGTGTTTAAGCTTGAGGGAGTTGATATGTCTCTATCGTATTTACTTTTCCAAACACTTTTGCCCTTGTTTTGGACTCTAACTTGTATGATTTGAGTGAAACTAACCTGGATGACGTTGTTTTCAGCAGAATTGCCATGATGTTGTTTTTTGTGCAGAAAACAAAAGTTCTCGGAATGACCTTAAACTCCACGGAATATCTTACAATAAATAATAAAAAATCCTCGCTAAAGATGAAGACCAGGGGGCCCACACCCTTGCCACGAGGGTGGCGGCGCCCTCCCCCCTAGGGCGCGGCCCCTACCTCGTGGGCCCCCTGAAGACCTCCTGACTCCAACTCAAACTCTATATAACTGCTTTCGGGGAGAAAAAAATAGGAGAGAAGAAATCATCAAGTTTTACGATACGGAGCCGCCGCCAAGCCCTAACACCTCTCGGGAGGGCTGATCTGGAGTCCGTTCGGGGCTCCGGAGAGGGGGATTCGTCGCCGTCGTCATCATCAACCATCCTCCATCACCAATTTCATGATGCTCACCGCCGTGCGTGAGTAATTCCATCATAGGCTTGCTGAACGGTGATGAGTTGGATGAGATTTATCATGTAATCTCTACTCCTAATGAAGCAGTTGGTAGTCTCCGCCGGTCAATTTTCCTCCCACCTTCGCTGGGGTTTTTTCGTCCTAAAAAATCTGGTTAACCAGGGACAACTATGACTAGCGAACAAAAATCGGACGACGCCCTAGCCTCCCTCGCACGAAAAAAACCTCCTCTCCATCCACCCCTGGCGCTGCCCCCATCTCTCGCTCCACCGCCGCCGCCGCCCCTGCTTCCCTCCCGCTCAGCCACCTCCACCGCTCCCACCCTTCTCCCCATTGTCGGATCCGCTTGCTCGTCAAGGTTAGGCGGCGAAGCTCCACGTCCACGAAGCGCACGTGCTCGTCAAGGAAGCGGCTCCCCGATCTGAGATCGCGCGGCCATGACGGAAGGGGCTCGAGGTGGCCGCCGAAGACCAAGCCGTTCACGCAAGCCCTGGACACGATCCTCCCAACGCATGCACTCCTTGCGTCCTCGCGCTGCCGTTCTCTTATTCTCTTTGATCTCCTCGCCCTGCCCGACGACGCGGACTCCTCAGCGCGCCGGGCACTGGCCGACGCCCGCGAGTCCTCGGTGCCCCGCCGTTGCCATCACATCCGGGGCGCATAGGGGCCAGAACTTAGTGATCTGGTGCCTCCGTCGGACTCATCGATCGTGCCCTGGTCGAGGGCCCCGAATCATGGGACGACGGCGTGGACCGCCGCAAGGGCTTGGCGGTGTTGCGGCCAGCGAGCAGCCCCTGAAGTGCGTGCCCCCTGACCCATGGGACGATGGCACGGAGGCAATCGCATAACCCAACGGCAGGGCGTGGTGGCGTTGCGGCCAGTGAGGAGCGGCGGCGTGCCCTGAATCGAGAGGAACAGGTATGTTCACTTTCTGTTCGCTTTGTGTTTGCTTTCTGTAGTCTCAAAGCAGAGCAATTGTCACTGCAAATTTTATCCGAGAATGTGCAACAAAAGCATGTTGAGAAGTTCCTGTGAACCCTAATTTATTTCTTGAGAAAGCGAACTTATTTATCCTTGCTCTGTTTTTTGTGTACTATAAGATTGTTCGTTTGTACCCAGCATGTGTACGTGATGTGCCCTGCCGCTGTGTGTGCTTCCTGCTAATGTGTGTGCTTCCTGACGCTGTTGAGCATGCATGTGTGTGTTCACTGTCGCTGTTTATTAACATTGCCATGCTCTTCTTACTTTTTGCTTAACAATTCATTATCAATACTGAACACTATTTTTTGAATAGATGCCACTTGAACTTAGTTTTAGCTCTCATGTTGTTCAATGAATCATCAAGTAATGTTTTGCATGGCTTTTATAATTGACACGATGTTTCTGATTTAATGAGAGCCAACCATGCGTTCCTGGCTTACCCGGCGATGCTGACATGGCAGGGCAGGACCCAGCGGACATCTTCGGCGCCTTCATGGACTTCGTCAGCGCCGACCTCTGCTTCATCATCTACGACCACGACCAGTTTGCCGTCGGCATCATCTGGTACCTTGGAATGCAAATTAAATGTGTTCATGGAGTGGGGTGTAATTGTGATTTGTGCAATGGTTGTCATTCACATTCAACAGGGGCTGCAAGTTCTATTGCTATAAGCCTGACTTGCAGCGGCAACAACAGATTCAGATGTGGTAAGCTCATTCATTCATTCTCTCAGGAGAAGAGGACCAAATTGATTCAAATTTTGTGTTCTGATCTTCATGTTGCGAGGTTTGCGATCGCATGTATGGTCGGGACTGCGTGGGTCCGGTGACCAATTGCTTGCATCTCTTGCTGTATGGTGATGATGACCGGCTCCTGTTAAATCCAATACGACTGCACTTCTTCGCTTCAGGTGGCCGTGAAGCTCTGACTCCATCCTCACGACAATCAAACATGTCTTGATGATTGCATCAGATTGCAACTCTATTATCTTTTCATACGATGATATGTGTGCATGTCTCTTCGGTTCTCAAACAAGAAATACTTTTATTTTAGTTTGCTTTGTAGGTACATGCGGTGTATAGTTGGTAGCAGATTATGATGCAAGTTTGTTTGTTTTCACTCCAACCATGATTTTTATGATACATGATGGGGCCCCTGGTGGTCCTCTGAAATTTGATTCTCTCAATGGTCAAGGATCATTTTGCTTTGAAGTCCGATGTACATTTTTTTAATCCCATGTAGGAAGAAGGTATCCCCCTTATACGAAGATTTGTAGCTTGCCTATGTGTTGTAATGTTAATAAGTGCATTCGGCCAAACAATTTGTGGACCAAATGAACTTGTTGCGGATATAGAAAAATAAGGCGACACACAAGGAGTTGCCTGAATTGCAGTGGCAGCGGTGCTGTAATATGTAAGAGTTTTGCATCAACTTGGTCTCTTTTCTATGCATAAGTTTGATGCACTGGCCCTTGATTATCAGGAATCAAGCTTGTGAAGAACAATATCGTTACTTTAATGACACACACTTGCAGTAAGTCATTCAGAGATATATTCAGTACATGCTAGGTTGCCAAGCTCAGAGCCACCTGTTGTCTCCATAAATTCGCTGAAAGCAAAAATCATTTGCCCATAGTCATGTGAAACCTTCTAGAATTCTTTTTAGTATTTTGCATTGCTTGTGCATTTCTTTTTTTATCACTTCTAATAACCTCATTGATTCATTTTTCCTATCGTCATGTCAGTCCTTGCTCTAATTTTTTTGTTAATATGTTGTACTTCTTGTGCATTTCCATTTTTATCACTTCTAATAATCTCATTGACCATTTACATCTCATCGTGTTTACCAAGAACACGAGTGATAATTTTTTTTACAAGAATACAACAGTGACAATTTTATTTTATTTTATTTTCTGACATAGTTCTCAATTAGGCTTACAAATATTTTACATTGGCAATAGTTCTGCCATCAAGCTTATGTGTAATGTATTTCTTAGAATGGTGTTTCAGCCATTTCTATGTAGGTGGCATGTGTGATGGCACGTATTTCAGCCATATCGATTTAGGTGGCATGTGTGCTGGCACAAGAAAAGGAAGGCCCTGAACTGAAAGGAGCAACATATATTAATGAATTGCCCTGAATTGAGAGAGAGAGAGAGAGAGAGTTCAATTCTGGTCACTTGATTTACTGCCCCAACTCCTCTAATAATCATTGATGTGTGTTTGTTCGCTCTAATCCACTGAATGAAACCATCTGTCTGGTTTAAACATAATCAACCATCTGTCTGGTTTAAATATTTATGAATAATTTAATTTGTTTGTGCCTATAACCTGATTATAATCTAAACTATGCCAGTACAACAAGTGTGCATTGTAATATGTACTCCCTACATTCCTAAATATAAGTCTTTTTAGAGATTCCAATGCAGACTACATACTAAGCAAAATGAGTGAATCTATACTCTAAAATATGTCTATATACATCCATATGTAGTTCTTATCGAGATCTCTTAAAAGACTTCTATTTAGGAACAGAGGGAGTACAGTTTAGTAAACTCATTGCTGTACAATGCCCACCTACTTGGAAATTGAACTTTTCCTCCTTTCCAAAATACATTATTATTCATGGAGTTTCCTGGGAGTGACAACTTTACGGTGCTTCTTTGCCAGGCTTACAGTATTTCAGGCCTCTATTCCAACACACGCATTCCAGTTGCCATTGGTGAGCAAATGAGATATGAAGTTACCAGCGATTTTCATTATACGTGGTAAAAATAATGCAAATCATGCTTTATGGAGAGTTGAAATACTGACTATTGATCGGAGAAAATTTAGTGGTGACAACTACCCAAGGTGCGTGTAAGCATCTGAAGTTATAGTTTAGATTATCATATTGGCTACTCTTTTAGAAGTAAAAACAATAGCATTATTTCACTTCTACTTTAGATTTTTGGGCATCCTTGTACTATTATCATCTGAGATTTGCATAATTATTTTGAGAATAGGGAGAACTGCAACTATGGTTGCCAACTGCCATAGTCAATATATATACCTCTGAAATTGCAGGAATAATAAACATGACCACCATCAGACATGTCCGTTTTAGTTTCTCTAATCTCCATCAAATCTTAAGACCATAAATGGGAGGCAAATTCACCTTCATATCAGTACGCACATGCCCACATTCACCTTTATAAGAACAATCAGCTTCTAAAACAGGCCCCCCATGTGGGGCATCAGCAATACATGCCTCCATGAACCGATGGATATACTAAATATATTTCACTTTGGTATTTTGGTACGTATAAAAGTAGTACCTTTTTCTAGCATATGAGAATTTATAGGACATGTTTTGATAATCCATGTACAAAAAGGAAACATTTTTAACAAAATGAGAGATTATGCTTATACTTCAGTATGCATCATGTACATATATAATGTTACAGATAATTCCATTGCGTGTGAATGAACAGAACATTGAGAATGGCGCCAGAAATTCCTTTTGCTGATATCACAAATTTTGTGCCATGGTCCATAAAGAGAACAAGTACTGGTGTGTGTTCCGATCCAGTAAATTTTCTTCATGTGCCACACAAGTGGAGACGACTCTGCTTTTTTACCATGATCTTGAGAGGTACAACTTTATCTACGTTCTATATGTTCATAGACATGCTAAACCCAAATAAAGATGCAACTAATATAACATCTTATATTGTCTTTAAGTTATGAACTTTATGACAATAATGACTCTCAAGTTCAGCAAGAGCTCGTACAAAAGATATGGAAAGTGTTTGAGACTATACTAGAAGAGGTAATTACTTCTCTCAGTTCATAGTGCCTTCTTTTGTTGATACCTCTTGGGTTTTGATTTCTTGTAACATTTATATGCACACAGACTGGCAAATTAAGGGAAGAAACCAAGGAAGGCATTTCTATAGCTAAGTCCATTGTAATCATTTTGGAATGAAATTCACGTTTGGCAAAAGGTCTTGATATATGCCTTGGTCACAGGTCTAAATGTTATAAGCATGGCTCCCCACATCCAATTTTTCAGGACATGGAGCTTCTATGGTTGGTTCATATGTGGTTATCGAAGCAGGATAAGTTCTTGAGGAGGACTCTAATTGCTATGGACCACAAGATTTCAGATGTCGCTCCCTATTGCGTATTGTTGTTGACATTGGACTTGCTATCCAGTAAGAGGGACATTGGGATCATTGTTCATCTAGAGAAGTCAGTGCTATATCTACGTCCGAATATTGGGATGTTAATGATTGGAGGTGATGTTTTCTCTTCCATACCTAAATTGTCTTTAGTATAAGTCCATATAAAGAAAACTTCAGTGTTCCAACTATTGAACCAAAATTGTTAAATTAATTAATTTTAGCTATGTTATAGTTTGAGATGAGGGCTTCTTACCATTTTTACTTCTACTAGATTCATTTGTCACCGAGTTTTTAGAGCAGGGTACTTGACAAATGAGTTAGATCACTTTTCTGTCTGAGAGTCGATTTTTTGTGCGTTATATGGATTGACAAGTACCAAATATTGATGCCAAGCAGAACTAAAACCTGTTCATTGATTACCTTCAGTCCCGCATTCCAATCAACAACATTGGGCCGAGCGAGCGCGCGGGTGGCGCAAGAGGCAATGGGCAGCCGATGCGTGAGTGTGTTAGCAGTGGGTATATCTGAAGATTATTTCTCAACTCAGCATGTGGGTAGAGACTAAAAAGAAGATGCCATGGTAGCATGGCAGACCTGGCAAGTGCCACGAACATCATGATATTCTTCCTTTTCTTAATTCCTTGATTTGAAAAATAATTTGCTCTTCGTGTGTAGGAACATAGCAGTCGGGCAAACGACACTTTGGCATCTTGATCCATAAGGGAAATAATTTATTTACTTTAGAAAATGTGGGTTCGGATTGGTCTGTTGAGTTATGGTTGGTTGATCGGAATAATTTTTCTATTTAAAAAATGTAGCAAATAGCATTTCATTAGAGATTGGTCTGTTGACTTTTGGCTGGCTGATCGGAATAATTTTCCTATTTAAAAAATGTAGCAAATAGCATTTCATTAGAGATGGCTTTGCAACAAATTACAAATCGTGCAAACCAAGCCATCGCTGCCTCATTGCTCTCGCCGGGAGCGACAACAACCGCTGGTCTCTTCTTCGCCTTCTTAGCCGGCATCTCCCCCATCTGGATGCCCTGCGGCACGAGCCACTCCGCCACCGCCTGGGACTCGACCTCCGAGAAGTTTAGGTCCGTCTTCGGCCGTCCGGCACGCCACACCGCCACGTCATAGGCATGCGCGACCTCATCGGCGGTGGGATACGTGCCGAGCCACGAACGTTGCCCGGCGTCGGAGAACTCCAGTCCGAAGTTCTCGGAAGCTTCGCCCTCATGCCAAAGAAACCGGACTTGCCCTTCGGCGTCTTCTTCGGCGCCATCGGTGAGCGGGCGGCGGCCGAGCGGGGAGTGGGGTGGCGACGTGTGGGGCGGTGGCGTGCGGCGCAGGGCGGAGGCGGAAGGAGCGGGTGGCGGACGGAGCAGCGCCAAAGAGGAGGCGGACGGAGCGGGGCCAGGCGGAGGATGGACCGGAGGCGGAGGCGGCCGGAGAGGAGGCGGGCAGGGTCGGGGCTGGCGGAGGCGAACGCGATGGGGCAGCGCGGCGGCAGGCGGTGGCCAAGGTGGGGTGGAATCAGTGGCGGGGGTCTGGATCTACGGCGGGGCGAGGCCTTAGAAAGTTAACATGTAACTCTTGCAAACTATTTCAAGAGCCCGTGGCAATGCACGGGCACTCTACTAGTCGAGTTAGTTTTGTTAGGGTTTGATCCCTAGTATCCACTATGTTCTGAGATTGATATTGCTATGACTTTGCTATGCTTAATGCTTGTCACTAGGGCCCGAGTGCCATGATTTCAGATCTGAACCTATTATGTTTTCATCAATATATGAGAGTTCTTGATCCTATCTTGCAAATCTATAGTCACCTATTATGTGTTATGATCCATTAACCCCGAAGTGACAATAATCAGGATACTTACCGGTGATGACCGTAGTTTGAGAAGTTCATGTATTCACTATGTGCTAATGCTTTGTTCTGGTTCTCTATAAAAAGGAGACCTTAATAGCCCTTAGTTTCCATTAGGACCCCGCTGCCACGGGAGGGTAGGACAAAAGATGTCATGCAAGTTCTTTTCCATAAGCACGTATGACTATATTCGGAATACATGCCTACATTACATTGATGAACTGGAGCTAGTTCTGTATCACCCTAGGTTATGACTGTTACATGATGAACCACATCCGGCATAATTATCCATCATTGATTCGATGCCTACGAGCTTTCCATATACTGGTTTAAGCTTATTTACTTTCCCGTTGCTATTGTTATAATCACTACAAAATACCAAAAATATTACTTTGCTTTCATTACTCTTTTGTTACCGTTACCATCACTATCATATTACTTTGCTACTAAACACTTTGCTGCAGATACTAATTTTCCAGGTGTGGTTGAATTGACAACTCAGCTGATAATACTTGAGAATATTCTTTGGCTCCCCTTGTGTCGAATCAATAAATTTGGGTTGAATACTCTACCCTCGAAAGCTGTTGCGATCCCCTATACTTGTGGGTTATCACATCGTCGACCGCTTTCTTCTCCAAAAACAGTTTTTTTTGACGCCCCTCCACTCTCTTGCTTCGTCCCTCTCCCGATCGCCAATGAGTTTAAGTAAATCTGCAATGAATATGTTTAGATAATTTTTACCCTATTTCATTGGGTCAATATTTAACTATTCCAACTCTTTATTAAGATAATTGTGTTCATACAATCTGATGTAATAGTAGAAGAGTATGGAGCAATTTACCAAGCAACAAACTAACACGTGGATTTCAAGCTAAAGGAAGATCTGACCATGACATGGAAGACTACCATGCAGCAGATCATAAATTCAAAAATGATGACAAACTTGGTCCCTTTGCAATTTATGATGGCTATTTGGGAGATATTGTGTCCAACTTTTTGAATTTTTTAACAATGTACTAAAAATGTAACTCTTCCTTTTTGTTTTTGTTTTCCATTCATGTCAAACATAAAGTGCATGATATCTATATATAATGCTAATGTGGTGATAAGTTATGTGGTATGTTTTAGCCTCTCTTTTGTTCAAGACCGCAAGAAGTGGTTCAAAATGTACAGAAATAAGTACGTTGTTGAAATGATCTCAAATAATTTGGTACTGACAATATCACATGTGCTCATTGAAACATGACGTATTTACCAGTTTACAATGTGTCATCTGAAAGCTCCTTTACAATGCTTCTATATTTTTTAAATAATTCTTTTAGAGTTCATCGTATGTCATCTTGCTTTGATAGAAAGTTTTTTTATTTTTCCTTTAGCTATTTTGTAATTGCAGCACCACAACATAGAGATTGGAATCGATAACGTTTGGTGGGATGCCCTATTAAAGATTCTAAAGAGTAAATAAAAGATTGTTTTGTGTTATGTATTTCTTTTTTACATACATTTGGGGGGGGGTGATATTTTACCTATTTAGTGCAACATTTATCTCCCTTTTTTAGTTGAACATTTATCTCCCTTGGTGAGTATATTCTATGGATGAAGACAGGGCAAATAATGATTATCTATGTTCAATTTCCGGACAATTGGTCCAGACAAAATATTGTATTGCATATATTCTTTCAACATAAACTACTCAATTACATTTTACTTCAAATTAATAAGTGAAAAGCTTTATGACCTACATTCTTATTTATTAGATTACGAATTCCTTATGAGTAGGAATTAAGTCCATAAGCAAAAATATTTCCTACTAAATGAGGTTCAGTTATATGGCTTTGTAGTAGAATAGTGGGTCAAAGCATAAGATAGTGAGGGTGATCCATAATATAGATAGGAACAAAGAGTTACTGCAATTTTTCCAAAGATTCCATGGAGTATGGCTAAATATAGATGAAGATATAGCATATAAGATGTCACTGCAATCAGTAATCCAAGGTGCAAAGTATCTGAACATTATCCATAGGATCAACTACTGGATGAGCCCTATTTGTAGTTTACGAAAAATAAACCATCTCTTCCTTCTTTTGATATCACCCGTTGATATGTAGCCAATGAACAAGGAATGCACTACGTGCTCAATAGCAGAAACTACACAAGGACCTACATGAAACTATTCACTGAACAAAAATTGTCACTCAATCAACCTCTTCGCTCCACTCCATATTCCTTTTCTTTAACCAAATGAAAAACAAAGATCCAGACAAGCTCTCTCACGGGCGCGGCATGATGCCGTGCTTTTTCTGGCGCTAGTTAGCTTTATAAGTCTGCAACATCTTAAGATAATCTCTCTACCAGAAGGAGGATTGAGAAAGTTGATCAGTGGGTAGACCTTATTAATAATAGGCTTCCCAGATGAGGTTCACACAAGGTAGGTAAACATGATTAATGAATGTGTGCACCATCTTGAGAAGGCGACAATTGTTCTGGGTGTGCTGGTTTATTCCTAAGCCCCTTCATTCTTGGTCGTGCAAATCAAATCCCAAGCAACAAGAGGAGGAATCTTCCTTTTCAATGTCTCTCCCTCTCCAAAACCAGTGCCTTATGTACTTATCTAACTACCGGATGATGCCCTTGTATAACTAAAAGTATCTCATAAGTGGGCAATGACGATAAACCAACATTTACCATTAGTAAGCTGCCATGATAGCTCAAGAATTGTGAGCAAACACTTAATCTCTTTCGAGTTCTCTCAATGATATATATGAAAATCTACATCCTTGGCTTTGAAAAACTATGGGGGACACAAAGATACGACAACATGATAGCCTAGAATGTGAGAAAGTACTTGAACTTTCATGATCATGTACATTTATAGTTATCAAACTGGATTTTTGATAATTAACTTTCAAACCAAAGGTTCTGAAAAAAACTAGGACTTTGAGCTGAGTGAATTGGAGAGGGCAAGCTTGTAAAACTATCAAAGTATCATTATGCATATTGAAGAGTGGGAAAGTTTGGACATGAAAGAAACCTGACACATGGCGGAATGGCTCCTATTTGCATGGTGTCATTCAGAATTGCTTGTAAAAAATCAAATGCCGATAATAGAAGTAGGGAGAGAGGATCACCCTGTTTGACTCCTCTTCTACATTTAAAACAAGCTCCCAGGGCACAATTTAGAAGGACAACGGAGGTAGCCAAGGACGAAATTTGATGATTCTAGTAAGACCTTTTATTCGCAAACCCTTTTTGCCCAAGGATAACCATAATCATTCCATGATCAAGCTTATCAAAATCGTATTTCAAAATCTAGCTTTGAAACAATAGTAGGATGTTTGCTTTTGGGGCATTTGAACATATACTCATATGCCCAAGGACTAGAACCTTGGATAGTCCTAAAATTATATTGGTTAACATGTATCAATTCTAAGACGATGGATTGCAATGTGTTAGCTAGGAGCTTAGTAAGGAGCTTGATAGTGCAAATCTAAAGAGAAAATGGCCTACAATCATTGACTCGAGAAGCACCTGCCGTTTGGTATTAGAGAAATGAAAGAGTCCTTGATACTTTGAGGCATAAGTTTCCCTTATAAAAGTGGTCACAAAAATCATATAAAACTTTTCTTAAAATGGGCCAATTTTTTTGGATGAAGTTTGTATAAACCATCAGGTCCAAGAGATTAATTAAAAGGCAATTCCTTGATGATAGCATCAATCTCTTCATGGGTGAAAGGTTCTCCTAAAAAATCCAAGATAGTATGGGGCTCCAAGAGACTGAGAAGTTCAGTAGGAATATCAAAATTGTTAGTCTGACACAATCTCCCTTTAAAAAGCATCATCTAAGAGCACTACCTTAGCATCATGATTAGAAAAAACAGACCTAGGAATTTCAAAATTGTTAGTCTGATACAATTTCCCTTCAAAAAGCATCATCTAAGAGCACTAACTTAGCATCATGATTAGAAAAAATAGACCCATTAATTAGGACATACCAAAAGTGCCAATGTTATTATTCCTATGTTGTACTATGGCCACAGAGTGAAGAAAATATAGAATTTTCACTTCATAAAGGCACCCAATTAATTTCGCCCCTCTGTTACCAATAGGCTTTCTACCGCTGATGCAACAAAGTCAGGTGGGCCTCAAGATCTTTCCTAAGAGCATATTCAGAACTTGTGAGATCTTTGAATTTTTAGTAGAATCGATCGGGGCAATCAAAGCATTGGTATCAGCAATATCCTCCTTAATAATAGACAAGGTTTTGGCCCAAGTTTCAAGCTTTTCTTGAGAACCTCCATTTTTCGCATTAATCCTCTTAGTAACATCTACATAGTGAATGCTCTTAGTCCAAATAGACTTCAGTGAAGGCACAAATTGTCATAATCCATCCACCAATCTTCAAACCTTAAAATGTTGCTCTTGGGCATAGATGTTTTAATGTGAATAACACGAGGCACATGGTGAGAAGTTATCACAGCTAAAGGAAAGGGTAAAGTAACGGGGTAAGATAATGTTTAGGATGTGACGTGAAGAACCAGTCCAATCACTCTGAAAGAGGGCTAGCTTGCATATTAGTCCACATGAATTTTCTACCTTTAAGTGGGATATCAACGAGACAAAGTTGACTGATTGCCGCATTAAAATGCAACAAGTCATTTGAACTACCATAATATCTAGAAATGTAGATGTTAAACTAGAAAGGCTTTTTTGGATGGACAAACTCTGACTTCCTACAATTTCCCCTTTCAAGTTTGCTTCTATTGTCAAAGCTTTCAATGAGGTCGAAATCTCCTTGAAGCAGCCAATCTGGATCATCAGGGATATGAAGATACCAAGGAGCATAGATATTTATGTGAGTCTAGCAATTCTCACATTTGTTTGACTGAAGCACTACATAAGTTGCAGATTCATTCTGAAAAGGAGCTCTCCTTTGAAGTGAAACAACGAGAATTCCACCAGATCTAACTACAGATGGTAGAAAACGCGAAGGCATCAAATCTTGGGGGACAAAATTTCCTAATGAAGGGTATGTTAATATGCTCTTCTTTAGTTCCCTGGAAACACACCACGGTGCAACCACTCTCTTCAATCTTGTTCTGAATATGCAACCATTTATCTGGAGAATTCAAGTCTCTGATATTTCAGTTAAGAACCTTTCTAGGATTGTGTAGTCATTGAAGAAAGTCTGGATATGATCGGGCATAAGCAAGTAAACATCCAAACAATGTACAACAAACGCAGAGGTCGTAACCAAACTTGACATAGGATTGGTATATGATATCAGAAAAGAGCAGTACACATAGATTCTAAAAGAGAAAAGTGCCTAACAAAAATTCACCCAAAGGAATATCAGGATGCAACCTAGACATGCGTTCACAAATGCTTCCGACTTATATATATGCTAAATTTGCCGATTTATCATACATGATATGCTTTGTTAGCACATTTATTATGTTGCCAAACTGAATTTAGCTTAATAAAAATTGCCTAATAACCTAAGAAACACAACATCATTTTTTTCCTTTTTATAAGCATCATCAGAATTCAAAGACGCAAATCATGTCGGAATGGAGCCTGACGCTCGACGAGGAAACTAAAAACGTGGCCGAACACAACAATAATATGGCGATGCCAAACAAGAATGTAGCTAATCACTTGACATTGCAAAGTTACCATGATGTTTTCACCCATGGGATTAGTTTAGCCATAATTAATCGAAGCATGGCAGTATCAATTAACTATGCCAAGCCCGCACATGACCTGTTCCATTATGCATGCATGCGATGTTAATCCACGATCGGAAATCACATGGTGAAGTTTATGCGAAGGAGCCCAGAAAAGCAGAGGGAATTACCACGCGAGTCCACGCCGCCACCTCCGCACGCAGTGAAGGTGAGGTCGAGAGGAGGACTTGGTTTGATTGAACACCAGTCCGATACCAATCAGATCGGCAGCAGCGGCAGCGGCAGCGGCTGCATCTGCATCTCCGCCCCGGCTCCGGAGCCCCACCCCGCCGCGCCGGCCATGTCTCCCTCCGGGGAGGTGGTCGCGTCCGTCTCCTCCGCGCTCGCCGTCCTGCTCGTCCTCCTCGCCTGCGTCGAGCTCGGCGACGCGGCCGCCGCCGTCGGCGTCTACCGCCTCATCCAGTACGACCTCGCCGGCGCCCCGCTCGGCTCCCGCGCCGCCGCGCTCAACCACCACGCCGCCGCCTTCCCGCTCCCCGCGGGGGCCGACCTCTCCCGCTCCGCGCTCGTCGCGCCGCTGCTCGACCTCCCGCTCTCCTTCCTCCGAGGTACTCCCGCCCTCCCTCTTACGCCCCATCCTCCTAGTACCAGCACGCTGTAGTAGATGAGACGGGCTCTTCGCCGGCTCTAGCTAGAATTGAGCTCGATCTGTGTGCCACTTCGCATTGCCGATCGAGATGTGTAGTGTTTGCGATATACTTTCCGATCTCGTAAAATTCCGGTGTCGGGGTGTATCTGTTACTTTCGTGTTTCTAAATGGCACATGCTGCTCGTTTAGTTACAGCAACCGGGTCGCAGCCAGGATAAGCTCTATTTATGGGCTTTAGTATGCCTTCAGTTATCAGCTGACTTGTTTGCTACTTACTCTTGCCAAAATGTATGCACTCACTCATGTGGCATTACGAACTGTCGAGTCATGGCATCTAAACTACGACAATCATGACTCAACGATGATGTTCCATCATGCATGAGCCATCCGAAAAAGATCATGTTTCTTCAATGAACCACAGTATTAATTATTTATTTTGCACATGAAATTTGATTGAAATAATAGTGTTGACAAATTGCTGTTTCATTACCTACTACTCAGAGTACCTGGCAGAGAAAAAACATCTTGGAGGGTTGCTCATTCTGCTCCCGAGAAACATCAGCGCTAAGAATGTTGAGGGAAACAACGATGACAAGGGGGAACCAAAGAATGTGCTGGCTGAGCTAGAAAAGTTGCTCATGCATGAAGAAGTGCCGGTAAGTTATAAATTTCTTAGGCAGTATCTAGTTAGTTATATCACATAGCTCCACAGATATAACATTTAGAAGTACAAATTATATAACACTATAAATATGCATTGAGCCTCTGCAATCTGTTTTTTAAATTTATAAGTGGCAACGTAGCTCAACAAAACTAATACAATTATGGTTGATTTGAAATCCTGATTGGTGCTTTTAGCTGTTAACGAAACTTCTCTTTGTTTTGAAACATGCACGCTTTAAAATTGCTATGGTACAGCACCAACAGTTTCTATGACCCCCTTTACTATATAATGTTGTTTTTATAATCGTGATCTTTCCTTCAGATTTGCTAATGTTTTTTTTTCAGTCTAAATGTTCTGCTTCCTCTTTGTTCAGTGATCAACTTTTTAAATATGATATAATATTTTGGCTAACTCATGTGCATTACTCAATGCAGTTTCCTGTGTACTTTGCTTTCCATGACGACAATTTGGATAACTTATTGGCAGATATTCGTAAAATTGCCTCTTCAGGTCAGCCAGCCTCTGCATCAACAGGAGGGTAAGTAATACTTGAAGGAAACTCAGCATACCCTCGAGTGTCCAGCATTTTGCACTATAATTAGTGTAACACTTGACTATAAATTGTCAGCCTCCTGCATGGTCTTGATTGTCTTTTGGACTTGTAGATACAAGCTTGTAGTGCCTTCTGCGGAACCTAAAAAGGTGTCATCTCCAACCATTTCAAATATCCAGGTAGCTCCTCTGACATGAATTTACTGTCTACTTTAGCATTTATCAGGTTGATCTTATTTACTTTATAATTCACTGCAACATTTTATAGATCTGTTTTCTTTCGAAACAAACAATTAAATAAACCATGATGAATGGCTGGCTATATGCCAGAAGTGATCGTTACACCTGATATCTGACTCTTATAGATATAATAGTGTTTCCCATCTTTCATGAGATATCAACAGGACTAATTTTAATATCTTTGAGTTGCAGGGATGGTTACCTGGATCTAAGGGAGAGGGTGATGCTGAACAGCTTCCAACTATTGCCATAGTTGCAAACTATGACACTTTTGGTGCTGCACCTGTATGTAACCCAGAAAAAATGTTTCAAGAATCTTTGATATTATTTTTGATATTTTCATAATACATATGTTCTCAGGCGCTTTCCGTGGGAAGTGACAGCAATGGAAGTGGAGCTGTGGCTCTTCTAGAAATTGCAAGGATCTTTTCACGCCTCTATTCAAGCCCTAAGACCAGAGGCAAGTTTAATCTTCTCTTTGGATTAACATCTGGAGGACCCTACAATTACAATGGAACTAGCAAGGTTAGTGATCATCTTGCGCCATTATGAAAGCCTTCTGGTGCATATTCATGGTCAACTCACAGCTGTATGGTTTTCAAATTTTGTTACAGTGGCTTAGAAGTTTCGATCAGCGTGTACGCGAGAGTATTGACTATGCAATTTGCTTGAATAGTGTTGGTTCCTGGAGCAATGATCTCTGGATGCATGTATCAAAGCCTCCAGAGAACCCTTACATCAAGCAAATCTTTGAAGTACAGTAGCCATTTCAAGTTTTTTGGTCCATAACCTCAATTGTCTGCAATGATAAGTCATTAACAGCTCAAAGTTTCTTTGCTTCAGGATTTTTCAGATGTCTCCAAGGAAATGGGCATTTCAGTCGGCATCAAGCACAAGAAGATTAACGTGTCAAATTCTAGAGTATGTTCTTGCCTTTTGAAGGACTGTACACCGTCATTAGGTTTGAATCACATCAGGATTTCAGATAATCCATCTTACATGTACCGACTGTCAGTATTTCGAGTGCAGGATCAAGAATTAGCTTAGTATTGGCATCAGGGGTGGTTTAGAAACGAGTTCAGAATTATATGCTATTTCTAGAAGTTAATATGCTTTTTTACTAGTATTTACATTTTGGAATATAGAAACCTTTTACTGTTTTAGTATTGCTGATTAACTATTCTATTTCGTTAAACTTTCAAGCTTGCCAAGTGACATGCTTGTAATCTTGCAGGTAGCATGGGAACATGAGCAATTCTCGAGGTTTAGGGTGACTGCGCTAACTCTTTCGGAATTGTCTACACCTCCTGAATTTTTGGAAAGCACTGGTGGTCTGTACGACACTAGGTGAAGTCACTTCTAATACACCCTAATTCTTTTTTCACTGTCTTATTTTTTAATATTTTACTTGTATATTTTCCTTCTTTCAGAGAATCAGTGGATGTTGAGTCAGTAATGAGAACTGTCAAATTAGTTTCTGAGAGTCTTGCGGTAAGCTAAATCATTTGCTCTGATTTTTTTCATTTTACTTTGCACACTAGTTAGATAATATTGATGAAGTTATCGTTTCTTCAGTGTTAGATGTGTATGTGTTAATGGTTTGTAGACATTTTTTTAATTCCATGTAAGAATCTCCAATGGGCAAGTGACCGCTTCTGTTATACATCTCTTTTCAGTGCTTCCACAAATATTCATTCAATATTTTTTCTCTGGGAAAACGTGCTTGTATGGACTAATTGAATTTTTAGTTTGGTTAGAAATTTAGATTTAAATATCCACAGCAGTAACATGTATGTAGGATAATATAACTGTTCAACTGGTTTTAACTTAGCATGAAGTTTCTCTTGAAATATGTCAACACAAAGTTGATCAAGTTATTTTAGTGCTTCAGTTACACTCAAATGTCTAGCTGCATAGAAATACAGTTTAGGAGATTCTGCCGCTCATCCATGTTACGATGGTTTCGTGTTATAAGCATGTTTGAATGTGATGCAAAAAATCGTTAGAAATGCAAATTGCTGCTATGATGAGTGTTTGGAAGAACTAAATTTACTGATTACCTCTTGCTTTCTTCTGAACCAGGATTTTATGGTTAGACAAAGGTTTATGAGATTCTGCCATTTATCCATGTTACAATGGTTTCATGTTATAAGCATGCGTGATACTAAAAATCATTAGAAATGCAAATTGCTGCTATGATAATTGTTTGGAAGAACTAAAGTCACTGGTTACCTCTTGCTCTTTTCTGAACCAGGATTCTTATAGTTAGACGAAGGTTTAGGAGATTCGGCTGTTCATCCATACTACAATTGTTTCATGTGATACTGTTATTTAGGTAGCATGTTTGTTTGAATGTGATGCAAGAAATTATTAGGTAAGCAAAATGCCGCTATGATGATTGATCGGAAGAACTAAAGTTACTGGCTGCCTCTTGCTCTTTTCTAAATCAGGATTCTTATAATTAGACGAAGGTTTAGGAGATTGTGCCGTCCATCCATGTTTCAGTTATTTCGTGTCATTTAGGTGGCATGTTTGAATGTTAAAATGATTAGATGTGCAAAATGCTGCTATAGTAAGTGATTGGAAGAACTAAAGTTACCGTCCGCCTCTTGCTCTTTTCTGAACCAGGATTCTTATAATTAGATGAAGTCTGATATTATACTAATAATGCCTCTTCGCAGAGACAAATCTACGGGTTGAGAGGAAGGAACATTGATGTTTTTGCTGACAACAGCAGCTTAGCCATCAGTCCTCACTACATCCGGTCCTGGTTGGATCTTTTTTCACGGACACCACGGGTTGCACCTTTTCTTCAGAAGAATGACCCCTTCATCGTAGCACTTAAAAAGGTTGCGTACCTTCTATTAGTGATCTCATCTAGTTCACCTTGTTCATAGTTTCCTCGCAAGACATGACACTATCTATATATTGGTGCAGGAACTGTCCGAGCATACTACTGATGTGCATGTTCAAAATGACGTCCTTGATGGCATGTTCACTTTCTATGATGCAACAAAGTCAACTTTAAACGTATACCAGGTAAGTGTGTAAGCTTCATGCCACACTTCTCCATGTTGGATATCGCCATTTAATTTCAGAATGACATAAAAGTGTACTGAGCATATATATATAGCCTCTAGCTTGGTAGTGCCCTGTGATGTGTCATCCACGGATGAATTCCCTGTTCACTTGCTCATTTAAGTTTTATATCCACCTTTTATGTTGCTTTTCTTAGATATCACCATCACCACATTGAAATAACCTCAACCGGCCTTTGATTGTCCATTTCACAGGTTGCAAGTGTTACTTTCGACCTGTTGTTCCTTCTGGTGCTTGGTTCCTATCTAATTGTTCTCTTCAGTTTCCTAGTAATCACGACACGGGTAATGGACCGATTCGTTTCTGTAAACATAACTAGAAGCTTTCTTTCCCTGCAACTGAGATGATACGTTTTCTCCTGAACAGGGCCTCGACGATCTCATTAACATATTCCGGCGGCCTCCATCACGTAAAGTCAAGGGAGCATAGGCTAGATCATCATGTTGTGTATTAGTAACGAGGAGAAGTGCATGCCTAGTTAGAAGAGCGCTAGACACCAGGATTTACGAAAAGCTAAGCTTTCCACAGCAGATAGACCTGTAATTTTCAGAATTACCCTTTGTTCTCTAGCCAATGTGAGCGGCATCAGATTCTCCAGGGCGAAAACATTTTCTTCTGCACACAAGGAATTTTGACTGTAATTTGTTGTCTGTTATTTATTTTTTTCATTTCTGGCTACTGTGAAGTAGAAGGCCTATCTGCATAACCATCGTGGCAGTGTGTTACTATGTTATGCATGGATAGAGAGCACCACTCTGTACTCCTAAATCTGTACTTGGGGTGAGATACATCTTCTGAATACACTCAAAGCAGAACTGCATCCTGCTTCATATACCTTGTTTTAATGTACTTCTAATGGCTTGGGATGCATGATTCCCCCAAGTATGCCGGCTAAGCAATGACATAGGACTTAGATGTGCAATACTTAGGGCACACATATATGTGCTTTAACAAAACTGGCCGGCTAATCAATATTTAGGGCACATATAGATGTGCTTTAGTAAAACTGGCCGGCTAATCACTGAGGTTTACCGTATGAAGTTGTAGTCAAATTAAGCAGGGTGTCAAGAATGCCATCAGGTCTGTTGGCCTCTCAAATACACATGTCTTGATGTGCGGTCGGTTTTCCTGTCGATCATGCAAATTTCCCAATGAATTCTTTACTTTAGCCGTCTTTTGTTAAATTTCATCAGATTTCCGTCCTGCAAAACTCCAGGATATACGTAGTGCAAGAACCTTAGACCTAACTAAAAATGAATTGAATTGTTGATTGTGTAAGGCCCTTATGCCCACGCCCTAATCAACCTCCCCCCCAGGAGTATGTGTTTCTATAATGTGAATTGTCCTAATCAACCTCCCCCCAGGAGTATGCGTTTCTATAATGTGAATTGTCAGAACTACGTAGAATGCGTTTCTATAATGTGAATTGTCAGAACTACGTAGAAGGAAATTTCTACTTTAATTAGTAGTCTATAAGTTTCTCGATGCCAAAAAATGCATGGAATAATACTACTGGACAAAAAGTTTAGCCAAACATGATGAAAGAAAATCTCTCAAGCTCACCCTAAATATGCACACTGTATATAATGCTAACCTAAAAGATACCGCATCGACTGCTGACTGAAGCTGCTGCGAAAAATACAACGCATCATGGAACGTAGTCCTGATTGAGAAATTCCATAAGAGGTTGCTCCAGCGCCTCCATTACAGCCTCTCACCCAGCATGTGTCGGGTGTGTCTCGTCCCAATAGAATCTCTTGTCGGGATTTGCTGAAATTTTGTCTAGTTTGGACCAGCCCAATAGCAGTTTCAGAAATTTCTAATAAATCTTAGAGGCTCCCGCAGTCCATTCATGTAAGGCAAGAGGTGGAAAAGTTTGGTCCCGCATTGCTAGTTTGGTGGGGGTTGGACCTTCTTTCAAGGGAGGATATTTTCCCACATGTATGTGCATGAGAACAAGAGGGACATTCATGCGCGCTCCTCCTCCGCCGCTCGCCTCGGCGCGGCGTGGGTTGCGGATCCGAACGACGCATCTCTTCGCCTGCTGCATGTTCGCCTCTTTCTCCTACCTCTTGGCAAACCAGGCTGCTCTCTTGAGTGTTCTTGATAAGAACATAGTTGATACTTATGCATCAATTGACAATGAAAAAGATATGTGGGACGCACTCGAGGCCAAGTTTGGGGTTTCGGATGCAGGCACCGAGCTGTACATCATAGAATAATTCTATGACTACAAGATGATTGAAGAGCGCTCCGTGGTTGAGCAAGCTCACGAGATACGGTCATTTGCTAGAGAACTTGAGCACTTAAATTGTATGCTACCTGACAAGTTTGTTGCCGGAGGCATCATCACTAAGCTTCCTCTTTCGCGGAGGAACTTTGCTACCTTACTGAAACACAAGAGACAAGAGTTTTTCGTACCGGATCTCATTAGTACTCTTGATGCGGAAGAAAAGGCGAGAGCAAAAAACACACGTACTCGAGGTATTGAGGGAGCATCTAGTGCCAATCTGGTACAGAAGGAAAACTTCCAGCCTCACAAATTCAGGAACAAGGGCAAGTTTGATGGTAAAGCAAAATTTGATGGGAAGAACTGTTGGGGAACGTAGTAATTTCAAAAAAATTCCTACGCACAGGCAATATTATGGTGATGCATAGCAACGAGGGGGGAGAGTGTTGTCCACGTTCACTCTGTGCATTTAAAAACCGAACCGAAAAACCATACCAAAATTAAACCGAACCGAACCAATTTTATGGTTTTTATGGTTTCTGGTTTCGGTATGGTATGAACTTTTCATACCGATTTGAACTTGGTTTTTATGGTATATACCAGAAAACCGAACGGTTAACCGAATAAACCGAAGTAAAAAATAAATTTATATTTCTTGAGATGAATAACCATACAAGTTGTCATTTTTCTTGTACATGAGTCAAATGCACTACTAAGCACGTAATTTTTTCTTGTAACATAGTCATTTTTCTATTTTTAAAATGCTAAGCACGTCCATAACCATCAACAGATGAATCCATGCATGCATATATACTTATATATATAGTCATATACTATTTTGTGTAGAATAGTATGTGTTTTGAGTCATAAATTTGCTAATTATTATTACGTCATTTCCAAATTCGCGTCAACTTTGGTTTTTATGGTATATACCGAAACCATACCGAAATAATTTGGCATATACCGAAACCGAACCGTATTTTAATTTCATACCATATTTACCAAAGTATTAATACCGTACAAACTGAAAAACCGTATAAATCAAACCATGTAAACCGAATAAACCGAACGCACAGGGTGAGTCCACGTACCCTTGTAGACCGAAAGCGGAAGTGTTAGCACAACGCGGTTGATGTAGTCGTACGTCTTCACGATCCGACCGATCAAGTACCGAACGTACGTCACCTCCGAGTTCAGCACACGTTCAGCCCGATGACGTCCCTCGAACTCCGATCCAACCGAGTGTTGGGGGAGAGTTTCGTCAGCACGACGGCGTGATGATGATGATGATGTTCTACCAACGCAGGGCTTCGCCTAAGCACCGCTACAGTATTATCGAGGTGGACTATGGTGGAGGAGGGCACCGCACACGGCTAAAAGATCAAACGATCAATTGTTGTGTCTCTAGGGTGCCGCCCCGCCCCCGTATATAAAAGAGCAAGGGGGGAGGTGTGGCCGGCCAGGAGGGGCGCGCCATGAGGAGTCCTACTCCCACCGGGAGTAGGACTCCCTCCCTTTTCCTTGTTGGATTAGGAGTGGAGGGGGAAAGAGGAGGAAGAGAGGAAGGAAAGGGGGGGGGGGGGCGCCCCCCTCTCCTTGTCCTATTCGGACTAGGGGGGAGGGGCAAGTGGCCCTGCCCTGGCCGCCTCTCCTCTTCTCCACAAAGGCCCACTATGGCCCATTGAGCCCCCGGGGGGTTCCGGTAACCCCTCGGTACTCCGATAAAATCCCGATTTCACCAGGAACACTTCCGATATCCAAATATAGGCTTCCAATATATCAATCTTCATGTCTCGACCATTTCGAGACTCCTCGTCATGTCTGTGATCACATCCGAGACTCTGAACAACCTTCGGTACATCAAAACTCATAAACTCATAATATAACCATCATCGAAACTTTAAGCGTGCGGACCCTACGGGTTCGAGAACTATGTAGACATGACCGAGACACGTATCCGGTCAATAACCAATAGCGGAACCTGGATGCTCATATTGGCTCCCACATATTCTACAAAGATTTTTATCGGTCAGACTGCATAACAACATACGTTGTTCCTTTTGTCATCGGTATGTTACTTGCCCGAGATTCGATCGTCAGTATCTCAATACCTAGTTCAATCTCGTTACCAACAAGTCTCTTTACTCGTTCCGTAACACATCATCCCGCAACTAACTCATTAGTTGCAATGCTTGCAAGGCTTAAGTGATGTGTATTACCGAGTGGGCCCAGAGATACCTCTCCGACAATCGGAGTGACAAATCCTAATCTCGAAATACGCCAACCCAACAAGTACCTTTGGAGACACCTGTAGAGCACCTTTATAATCACCCAATTACGCTGTGACGTTTGGTAGCACACACAGTGTTCCTCCGGTAAACGGGAGTTGCATAATCTCATAGTCATAGGAACATGTATAAGTCATGAAGAAAGCAATAGCAATAAACTAAACGATCAAGTGCTAAGCTAACGGAATGGGTCAAGTCAATCACATCATTATCCTAATGATGTGATCCCGTTAATCAAATGGCAACTCTTTGTCTATGGCTAGGAAACATAACCATCTTTGATCAACGAGCTAGTCAAGTAGAGGCATACTAGTGACACTTTGTTTGTCTATGTATTCACACATGTATCATGTTTCCGGTTAATACAATTCTAGCATGAATAATAAACATTTATCATGATATAAGGAAATAAATAATAACTTTATTATTGCCTCTAGGGCATATTTCCTTCAGTCTCCCACTTGCACTAGAGTCAATAATCTAGTTCACATCTCCATGTGATTTAACACCAATAGTTCACATCACCATGTGATTAACACTCATAGTTCACATCGTCATGTGACCAACACCCAAAGGGTTTACTAGAGTCAACAATCTAGTTCACATCGCTATGTGATTAACACCCAAAGAGTACTAAGGTGTGATCAAGTTTTGCTTATGTCAGAAGTTTAGTCTACGGGTCTGCCACATTCAGATCGGTATGTATTTTGCAAATTTCTATGTCAACAATGCTCTGCACGGAGCTACTCTAGCTAATTGCTCCCACTTTCAAAATGTATCCAGATTGAGACTTAGAGTCATCTGGATCAGTGTCAAAATTTGCATCGACGTAACCCTTTACGACGAACCTTTTGTCACCTCCATAATCGAGAAACATATCCTTATTCCACTAAGGATAATTTTGACCACTGTCCAGTGATCTACTCCTAGATCAATATTGTACTCCCTTGCCAAAAAAAGTGTAGGGTATACAATAGATCTGGTACACAGCATGGCATACTTTATAGAACCTATGGCCGAGGCATAGGGAATGACTTTCATTCTCTTTCTATCTTCTGCCGTGGTCGGGCTTTGAGTCTTACTCAATTTCACACCTTGTAACACAGGCAAGAACTCTTTCTTTGACTGTTCCATTTTGAACTACTTCAAAATCTTGTCAAGGTATGTACTCATTGAAAAAACTTATCAAGCGTCTTGATCTATCTCTATAGATCTTGACGCTCAATATGTAAGCAGCTTCACTGAGGTCTTTCTTCGAAAAACTCCTTTCAAACACTCCTTTATGCTTTGCAGAATAATTCTACATTATTTCCGATCAACAATATGTCATTTACATATACTTATCAGAAATGCTGTAGTGCTCCCACTCACTTTCTTGTAAATACAGGCTTCACCGCAAGTCTGTATAAAACTATATGCTTTGATTAACTTATCAAAGCGTATATTCCAACTCCGAGATGCTTGCACCAGTCCATAGATGGATCGCTGGAGCTTGCATATTTTGTTAGCACCTTTAGGATTGACAAAACCTTCTGGTTGCATCATATACAACTCTTCATTTAATAAATTCTTTAAGGAATGCAGTTTTGTTTATCCATTTGCCAGATTTCATAAAATGCGGCAATTTGCTAACATGATTCGGACAGACTTAAGCATCGCTACGAGTGAGAAAATCTCATCATAGTCAACACCTTGAACTTTGTCAAAAACCTTTTTCGACAAGTCTAGCTTTGTAGATAGTAACACTACTATCAGCGTCCGTCTTCCTCTTGAAGATCCATTTATTTTCTATGGCTTGCCGATCATCGGGCAAGTCAACAAATTCCACACTTTGTTCTCATACATGGATCCCATCTCAGATTTCATGGCCTCAAGCCATTTCGTGGAATCTGGGCTCATCATCGCTTCCTCATAGTTCGTAGGTTCATCATGGTCAATTAACATGACCTCGAGAACAGGATTACCGTACCACTCTGGTGCGGATGTCACTCTAGTTGACCTACGAGGTTTGGTAGTAACTTGATCTGAAGTTATATGATCATCATCATTAGCTTCCTCACTAATTGGTGTAGGAGTCACAGAAACAGATTTATGTGATGAACTACTTTCCAATAAGGGAGCAAGCACAGTTACCTCATCAAGTTCTACTTTCCTCCCACTCACTTCTTTCGAGAGAAACTCCTTCTCTAGAAAGGATCCATTCTCAGCAACAAATATCTTGCCTTCGGATCTGTGATAGAAGGTGTACCCAATAGTTACTTTTGGGTATCCTATGAAGATGCACTTCTCCGACTTGGGTTTGAGCTTATCAAGATGAAACCTTTTCACATAAGCATTGCAACCCCAAACTTTAAGAAATGATAGCTTAGGTTTCTTGCTAAACCACAGTTCATACGGTGTCGTCTCAATGGATTTAGATGGCGCCCCTTTTTAATGTGAATGCAGCTGTCTCTAATGCATAACACCAAAACGATAGTGGTAAACCAGTAAGAGACATCATAGATCGCACCATATCTAGTAAAGTACGATTACGATGTTCGGACACACCATTACGCTGTGGTGTTCCAGGTGGCATGAGTTTGTGAAACTATTCCACATTATTTTAATTGAAGACCAAACTCGTAACTCAAATATTCGCCTCTGCGATCAGATCGTAGAAACTTTATTTTCTTGTTACGATGATTTTCCACTTCACTTTGAAATTCTTTGAACTTTTTCAAATGTTTCAGACTTATGTTTCATCAAGTAGATATACCCATATCTGCTCAAATCATCTGTGAAGGTCAGAAAATAATGATACCCGCCGCGAGCCTCAACACTCATTGGACTGCATACATCAGTATGTATTATTTACAACAAGTTTGTTGCTTGCTCCATTGTTCCGGAGAACGGAGTCTTAGTCATCTTGCCCATGAGGCATGGTTCGCAAGCATCAACTGATTCATAATCAAGTGATTCCAAAAGCCCATCAGCATGGAGTTTTTTTTCATGCGCTTTATACCAATATGACCCAAACGACAGTGCCACAAATAAGTTGCACTATCATTATTAACTTTGCATCTTTGGCTTCAATATTATGAATATGTGTATCACTACAATCGAGATCCAACAAACCAATTTCATTTGGTGTATAACCAAAGAAGGTTTTATTCATGTAAACAGAACAACAATTATTATCTGATTTTAAATGAATAATTGTATTGCAATAAACATGATCAAATCATATTCATGCTGAACGCAAACGCCAAATAACATTTATTTAGGTTTAACACTAATCCCGAAAGTATAGGGGGTGTACGATGATGATCATATCAATCTTGGAACCACTTCCAACACACATCGTTACTTCACCCTTAACTAGTCTCTATTTATTCTGTAACTCCTATTTCGAGTTACTAATTTTTTAGCAACCGAACAAGTATCAAATACCCAGGGGCTACTATAAATACTAGTAAGGTACACATCAATAACCTGTATATCAAATATACCCTTGCTCACTTTGCCTTCCTTCTTACCCACTAAATATTCAGGGCATTTCCGCTTCCAATGACCAGTCCCTTTGCAGTAGAAGCACTTAGTCTCAGGCCTAGGTCCAGACTTGGGCTTCTTCACTTGAGCAGCAACTTGCTTGCCGTTCTACTTGAAGTTCCCTTTCTTTCCCTTTGCCCTTTTCTTGAAACTAGTGGTCTTGTTAATCATCAACACTTGATGCTCTTTATTGATTTCTACCTTCATCGATTTCATCATCATGAAAAGCTCGGGAATCATTTACGTCATCCCTTGCATACTATAGTTCATCACGAAGTTCTACTAGCTTGGTGATGGTGACTAGAGAATTCTGTCAATCACTATTTTATCTGGAAGATTAACTCCCACTTGATTCAAGCGATTGTAGTACCCAGATAATCTGAGCACATGCTCACTTCTTGAGCTATTCTCCTCCATCTTTTAGCTACAAAACTTTTTGGAGACTTCATATCTCTCAACTCGGGTATTTGCTTGAAATATTAACTTCAACTCTTGGAACATCTCATATGGTCCATGACGTTCAAAACGTCTTTGAAGTCCCGATTCAAAGCTGTTAAGCATGGTGCACTAAACTATCAAGTAGTCATCATATTGAGCTAGCCAAACGTTCATAACGTTTGCATCTGCTCCTGCAATAGGTCAGTCACCTAGCGGTGCATCAAGGACATAATTCTTCTGTGCAGCAATGAGGATAAACTTCAGATCATGGGCCCAGTCCGCATCATTGCTACTATCATCTTTCAACTTAGTTTTCTCTAGGAACACATATAAAACATAGGGAAGCAATAACCCGAGCTATTGATCTACAATATAGATATGCAAATACTATCAGGACTAAGTTCATGATAAATTAAAGTTTAATTAATCATATTACTTAAGAACTCCCACTTAGATAGACATCCCTCTAATCATCTAAGTGATCACGTGATCCATATCAACTAAACCATAACCAATCATCATGTGAAATGGAGTAGTTTTCAATGGTGAACATCATTATGTTGATCATATCTACTATATGATTCACGCTCGACCTTTCGGTCTCCAGTGTTCTGAGGCCATATCTGCATATGCTAGTCTCGTCAAGTTTAACCCGAGTATTTCTGCGTGTGCAAAACTGGCTTGCACCCATTGTAGATGGACGTAGAGCTTATCACACCCGATCATCATGTGGTGTCTGGGCACGATGAACTTTGGCAATGGTGCATACTCAGGGAGAACACTTTTATCTTGAAATTTAGTGAGAGATCATCTTATAATGCTACCGTCATAACTAAGCAAAGTAAGATGTATAAAAGATAAACATCACATGCAATCAAAATATGTGACATGATATGGCCATCATCATCTTATGCCTTTGATCTCTATCTCCAAAGCATCGTCATGATCTCCATCGTCACCGGCATGACACCATGATCTCCATCATCTTGATCTATATCAATGTGTCGTCACATGGTCGTCTCGCCAACTATTGCTCTTGCAACTATTGCTATCGCATAGTGATAACGTAAAGCAACTATTTGGCACTTGCATCTTATGCAATAAAGAGACAACCATAAGGCTTCTGCCAATTGCCGATAACTTCAACAAAACATGATCTTCTCATACAACAACTTATATCTCATCACATCTTGACCATATCACATCACAACATGCCCTGCAAAAACAAGTTAGACGTCCTCTACTTTGTTGTTGCAAGTTTTACGTGGCTGCTACGGGCTGAGCAAGAACCGTTCTTACCTACCCATTCAAACCACAACAATAGTTCGTCAAGTTAGTGTTGTTTTAACCTTCTCAAGGACCGGGCGTAGCCATACTTGGTTCAACTAAAGTTGGAGAAACTGACACCCGCCAGCCACCTGTGTGCAAAGCACGTCGGTAGAACCAGTCTCGCGTAAGCGTACGCGTAATGTCGGTCCGGGCCGCTTCATCCAACAATACCGCCGAACCAAAGTATGACATGCTGGTAAGCAGTATGACTTGTATCGCCCACAACTCACTTGTGTTCTACTCGTGCATATAACATCAACGCATAAAACCAGGCTCGGATGCCACTGTTGGGAACGTAGTAATTTCAAAAAATTTCCTACGCACACGCAAGATCATGGCGATGCATAGCAATGAGAGGGGAGAGTGTTGTCCACGTACCCTTGTAGACCGAAAGCGGAAGCGTTAGCACAACGCGATTGATGTAGTCGTATGTCTTCACGATCCGACCGATCAAGTACCGAATGCACGGCACCTCCGAGTTCAGCACACGTTCAGCCCGATGGCGTCCCTCGAACTCCGATCCAGCCGTCGTCAGCACGACGGCGTGGTGACGATGATAATGTTCTACCGACGCAGGGCTTCGCCTAAGCACCGCTATAGTATTATCGAGGTAGACTATGGTGGAGGGGGGCACCGCACACGGCTAAAAGATCAAAGATCAATTGTTGTGTCTCTAGGATGCCCCCTGCCCCCGTATATAAAGGAGCAAGGGGGGAGGTGTGGCCAGCCAGGAGGGGCACGCCAGGAGGAGTCCTACTCCCACCGGGAGTAGGACTCCCTCCCTTTTCCTTGTTGGATTAGGAGTGGCGGGGGAACGAGGAGGGAGGGAGGAAAGAAAGGGGGGCGCCGCCCCCTCTCCTTGTCCTATTCGTACTAGGGGGGAGGGGCGCGTGGCCCTGCCCTAGCCGCGTCTCCTCTTCTCCACAAAGGCCCACTATGGCCCAGTAAGCCCCCCCCCCCGGGGGGGGGGGGTCCGGTAACCCCTCGGTACTCCGGTAAAATCCCGATTTCACCTGGAGCACTTACGATATCCAAATACAGGCTTCCAATATATCAATCTTCACGTCTCGACCATTTCAAGACTCCTTGTCATGTCCATGTTCACATCCGGGACTCTGAACAACCTTCGGTACATCAAAACTCATAAACTCATAATATAACCGTCATCGAAACTTTAAGCGTGCGGACCCTACGGGTTCGAGAACTATGTAGACATGACCGAGATACGTCTCCGGTCAATAACCAATAGCGGAACCTAGATGCTCATATTGGCTCCCACATATTCTACGAAGATCTTTATCAGTCAAACTGCATAACAACATACGTTGTTCCTTTTGTCATCGGTATGTTACTTGCCCGAGATTCGATCGTCGGTATCTCAATACCTAGTTCAATCTCGTTACCGGCAAGTCTCTTTACTCGTTCCGTAACACATCATCCCGCAACTAACTCATTAGTTGCAATGCTTGCAAGGCTTAAGTGATGTGTATTACCGAGTGGGCCCAGAGATACCTCTCCGACAATCGGAGTGACAAATCCTAATCTCGAAATACGCCAACCCAACAAGTACCTTCGGAGACACCTGTAGAGCACCTTTATAATCACCCAGTTACGTTGTGACGTTTGGTAGCACACAAAGTGTTCCTCCGGTAAACGGGAGTAGCATAATCTCATAGTCATAGGAACATGTATAAGTCATGAAGAAAGCAATAACAACAAACTAAACGATCAAGTGCTAAGCTAACAAAATGGGTCAAGTCAATCACATCATTCTCCTAATGATGTGATCCCGTTAATCAAATGACAACTCTTTGTCTATGGCTAGGAAACATAACCATCTTTGATCAACGAGCTAGTCAAGTAGAGGCATACTAGTGACACTCTGTTTGTCTATGTATTCACACATGTATCATGTTTCCGGTTAATACAATTCTAGCATGAATAATAAACATTTATCATGATATAAGGAAATAAATAATAACTTTATTATTGCCTCTACGGCATATTTGCTTCAAGAATAAGGCTGTACATCACACCAACTTCAAGAAGAAGAATGACAAGAAGAAATGTGTTTTTCATGTGTGCGGAGATCCTGACCATTTGGCTCCTAGTTGCCCTAATCTTTATGACAAGCGTCATCTTGGGAAAGGCGGCAAGACCGCTAATGTTGTCACTGGTGACACTGACATGAAGGATGTTGGGTATGGTATATTTCCCACTATTCTTTCAGTATGTCATTATCCTGATTGGTTGATTGACACGGGCGCTAATGTGCATGTATGCGGTGATATTTTCATGTTTTCGTCTTATCAGACCGCAGGGACTTCAACTATGCTGATAACCAACGGTTCAAGTGCTTTTGTTCATGGTGTTGGCATGGTCAATCTGAAGTTTACTTCGGGAAAGATCCTGTGGCTGAAGAACGTGCATTATGTCCCCTCCGTCAATAAAAATCTTGTTAGCGGATCTTTTCTGTGTAGAGATGGCTACAAGCTTGTCTTTGAGTCGAATAAATTTGTAATATCCAAGTATGAAACTTTTGTCGGTAAAAACTATGAGTCAGGAGGCCTGTTTCGTTTATGCTTATCAGATGTTTGCAATAAAGTTGTTAATCATGTTTGCAACAATAGTGAATCAAATGTGTGACATTCACGTCTTTGCCGTGTTAACTTTGGTTGCACGTCAAGGCTAGCGAAGTTGAACTTAATCCCTAGTTTCACCACTGTCAAGGGATCTAACTGTCAAGTGTGTGTGCAAGCTAAGCAGCCTCGTAAGTCTTACGACTATGGAAACAAGAAATCTTGCACTACTAGAACTCATACATTCAGATCTTTGTGAAATGAACGGTGTGTTGACAAAATGTGGAAAGAAGTATTTTATGATGTTAATTGGTGACTCCACTAGATACTGCCATGTGTATCTTCTGAAATCTAAGGATGAGGCTTTGAACTATTTCAAGATCTATAAAGCTGAAGCAAAAAACCAACTTGATCGAAAAATCAAGAGGCTTAGGTCCGACCGTGGTGGAGAGTATTTTTCAAGTGAATTTGATGCCTTTTGTGCGGAACATGGTATAATCCATGAGAGGACGCCTTCCTATTCACCTTAGTCAAACAGGGTAGCCGAAACAAAGAATCGTACTCTAACTGATTTGGTTAATGCCATGTTAGACACATCGTGTCTCTCCAAGGCATGGTGGGGGGAGGTGATATTGACTGCATGTCATGTCCTAAACCGAGTTCTAACAAAGAACAAAGAGATAACTCCATTCGAGGAATGGGAGAAGAAAAGGTTAAAACTCTCTTATCTACGAACCTGGGGTTGTTTGGCGAAAGTCAATGTGCCAATTCCAAAGCAGCATAAGCTTGGACCAAAGACTGTGGGTTGTGTTTTACTAGGATATGCTTTTCATAGCATTGGTTATAGATTATTGGTTGCAAAATCTGAGGTATCTGACATGCATGTCGGTACAATCATGGAGTCAAATGATGCGACTTTCTTTAAATATATCTTTCCCATGAAGGATATGGCTACCTCATCTAATCAGGAGATGCCTAGTTCATCGAATTGTGAATTAGTTACAATTATTGAACCTACCATTTCGATGGAACACTTCGAAAATCCAGTGGAGGAGAACAATGAAGTTCCTACCAGGAGTAAGAGACAAAGGACTGCAAAGTCCTTTGGTGATGATTTTCTTGTGTATCTCATAGAATGACACTCCTAGTTCTATTTCAAAGGCCTATGCATCGGAAGATGTTGACTATTGGAAGGAAGCAGTCCATGCTGAGATGGATTCCATCTTGGCAAATGAAACCTGGGAGATAAGGGATCGTCCTTATGGGTGCAAACCTATAGGGAGAAAATGGGTATTCAAGAAGAATCTTAGGCCTGATGGTACTATCGAGAAGTACAAGGCACGACTCGTGGCCAAGGGTTATACCCAAAGGGAAGGTGAAGACTTCTTTGATACTTACTCACCTGTGGCTCGACCGACCACTATTCGCGTACTACTTTCATTAGCTGCCTCACGTGGTCTTCTCGTTCATCAAATGGATGTTAAGACTGCTTTCCTAAATGGAGAGTTGGAAGAGGAAATTTATATGGAACAACCAGATAGGTTATCAGTAGATGGTCAGGAAGGAAAAGTGTGCAAGTTGCTGAAGTCTTTGTATGGACTTAAGCAAGCACCCAAGCAGTGGCACTAAAAGTTTGAAAGAACTTTAACAGCTGCAGGCTTTGTTGTAAACGAAGCTGATAAATGTGTGTACTATCGCCATGGTGGGGGCGAGGGAGTTATCCTTTGCTTGTATGTTGATGACATACTGATTTTCAGAACAAATCTGATTGTTATTAAAGAGTCAAGGATTTCCTATCTCGTTGTTTTGAGATGAAGGATTTAGGAGTGGCTGATGTCATTCTGAACATCAAGTTGTTGAGAGATAATGATGGTGGGATTACATTGCTTCAATCTCACTATGTGGAAAAGATCTTGAGTCGCTTTGGCTATAGTGACTGCCAGCCCTCTCCAACGCCATCTGATGCTAGCATGTTGCTTCGAAAGAATCAAAGAATTTCTAGAAACCAATTGAAGTATTCTTAGATTATTGGCTTGCTTATGTATTTAGTCAGTGCTATAAGACCCGACATCTCTTTTGCTGTTAGCAAACTGAGCTGGTTTGTCTCAAAACCAGGATATGTGCATTGGAAAGCTCTAGAGAGAGTTATGTGTTACTTGAAAGGCACTGCGAGTTATGGAATTCACTACACTGGGTACGCAAAGGTATTGGAAGGGTATAGTGACTCAAACTGGATCTCAGATGCTGATGAGATAAAGGCCACGAGTAGATATGTATTCACTCATGGAGGTGGCGATGTTTCTTGGAAGTCTTGCAAGCATACCATCTTAATGAGGTCAACAATGAAAGCAGAACTCACATCACTAGATACAACTATGGTCAAAGATGATTAGCTTCGTCGGCTCTTGAATGACTTGCCAGTAGTTGAAAAACCTGTACCGGGTATCCTTATGAACTACGACAACCAAACTATGATCGTGAAAGTGAGCAGCTCAAAGGATAACATGGAGTCATCAAGACATGGTCAGAGAAGGTTAAGGTCTGTCAGGAAAATGAAAAACTTCGGAGTAATTGCATTGGATTATATACAAACATCTAAAAATCTAGCAGATCCTTTTACTAAGGGTCTATCACGTAATGTGATAGATAATGCATCAAAGGAGATGGGTATGAGACCCACAATGTGAGTTGTTCACAGTGGTAACCTAGTCTATGTGATCGGAGATCCCGTGAATTAGATGTGGAAGACAAGTTGTTGGTCAACTGAGAGGAGAGTATCCTTACTATTAACAATACTACTCCATGAAGATGCAATAATATCCTAATCTGCATGGCAGGTTGATGTATTTCTTAATGTGTTCTAAGTGGCTCATTTAAGCAGAGATGTTGTCCTCTAGAACATCTTTTGAAGAACACACCTATATGAGTCTGATGGTTAAACGTCACAATCTATGAGAGTAGGGTGCTCTCTAGTAAACTCATGAAAGGTCTCGAAGTATGACGCATAAGCTCCACCCGCGGGGAAGACACACGGTAGCCTAGTATGGGTCAAGACTTTGTGTGAAGCTAGATTCGCAGAAAACTTGCAGTTCAAGGCCTAGTCCACTATTCAAGTTGCTTACTAGTGTAGTATAGAGTTCTAGGTCGAAGTTCAACTTAACAGTCTCCACTGCAGTACCAGTATATAAAACAGTGTTTTGGAACCAAAGGAAAAATTGTGTGTCTCTGGGATCTGGTGGGGAATTGCTGGAATTTTGTCTAGTTTGGGCTAGCCCAATAGTAGTTTCAGAAATTCCTAATAAATTCTAGAGGCCACGTAGCCCATTCGTGCAAGGCAAGAGGTGGAACTAAAGTTTAGTCCCACATTGCTAGTTTGGTGGGAGTTGGACCTCCTTATAAGGGAGGATGTTTCCCCACATGTATGAGCATGAGAACAAGAGGGACATTCACGCACACTACTCCTCTGCCGCCCGCCTCGCCACGCCACGCCTCGCCATGCCATGCCACAATGCGCCGCGGGTTGCGGGAATGAGCCGATGTCTACATTTTTGCCACTCATGACGGGTATATGAACGGTCACATGGGAGCTGAAACGTTTTACTGTGGTGGAGATTGAATCCGAATGACGCACCTCTTTTCCTGCTACTTGTTCACTTCGTCTCCTTCTGTTGCTTCATCTCCCGTCGCAGCCTGTTTGCCTCTTTCTCCTGTGCCTATATAAGAGAGGTCGCTCCTCTTATAGAGAGACACCTGCACAACACAATCCTCTCGCCTCCAAGTTCCTGACCACTGAGCTACTGCTATGATCTTCCCCATCCCGGCTTGCGGCGTGGTTGGGACAGTAGGCCTCCGAAACTGCACCTCTTTGAGTCCTGTACGGGAGAAGGGTGATAAAGTTTTTGGGGAGCGCTCCGCGTGACTACTAACTTCTTCATCACGGACGCCCGGACTCTGACGACTACTTCCCCGACGACGACTTCTTCCCTGACATCGACAACCTCATCGACGACATGGCTGGCAAGGACACGGACCCCAAGACCGATGCTTTTGCTCCTGTTCCATACGTTCTCATACTCTTTCTATTTGAGTTTCTGTCACACCTTCTTGCTCTAGTGTCTGCTCTAGATATGTTCGGTTCTAGTTCATATATGTAGATGCTATTTACCTTCTCTCTGTTGAAGTGCACGACTTGCTTTTATCTCTGCTACAATAGTCATATTTTATCTACTATTTCTGTTAATAAAATAATATGGTAAATTGCTCATATTTCCAACAATCTAAAAACCTTACTATAGGCAATTTACCCCGAGTGGTTTTGCTGCTTCTGATATGTATCCAACGTATCTATAATTTTTGATTGTCCCATGTTGTTATATTATCAATCTTGGATGTTTCATAATCATTTTATAGTCATTTTTGATACTAACCTATTGACATAGTGCCAAGTGTCAGTTCCTATTTTTTCCGTGTTTTTTACATCGCATAAAATCAATATCAGACGGAGTCCAAGTGCCACAAAACTTTACGGAGATTTTTTATGGACCATAAGGAACATGTTGGGCCCTGGTTGCACCTGGGGGGAGTCCCGAGGAGGGGACAACCCACCAGGGCGCGCCAGGAGGCCCGGGCGCGCCCTGGTGGGTCGTGCCCACCTCGGGTGCCCTCGGACCGCCTCTTTGCTCTATAATAAATACCCCAATATTTCTAGAACCCGAGGGGAGTCGATGAAATATTCGTCCAGCCGCCGCAGAGTCCAGAACCACCAGATCCAATCTAGACACCATCTTGGATGGGGTTCACCACCTCCATTGGTGCCTCTCCGATGATCCGTGAGTAGTTCTTTGTAGACCTTCGGGTCCATAGTTAGTAGCTAGATGGCTTCATCTCTCTCTCTCTTTATTCTCAATACAATGGGGTCTTGGAGATCCATATGATGTAACTCTTTTGCGGTGTGTTTGTTGGGATCCGATGAACTTCGAGTTTATGATCAGATCTATATTTTTATATCCATGAAAGTTATTTGAGTTTTTTTGATCTCTTATATGCATGATTGCTTATAGCCTCGTATTTCTTCTCCAATATTTGGGTTTTGTTTGGCCAACTTGATCTATTTATCTTGCAATGGGAAGAGGTGCTTTGTAGTGGGTTCGATCTTACGGTGCCTGATCCCAGTGACAGAAGGGGAACCGACACATATGTATCGTTGCTACTAAGGATAAAACAATGGGGTCTATCTCTACATAGATAGATCTTGTCTACATCATGTCATCGTTCTTATTGCATTACTCCATTTCTCCATGAACTTAATACACTAGATGCATGCTAGATAGCGGTCGATGTGTGGAGTAATAGTAGTAGATGCAGGCAGGAGTCGGTCTACTAATCTTGGACGTGATGCCTATATAATGATCATTGCCTGGATATCGTCATAATTATCTGAAGTTCTATCAATTGCCCAATAGCAATTTCATCACCCACCGCTTTGCTATTTTTCTTGAGAGAAGCCACTAGTGAAACCTACGACCCCTGGTTCTCTTTCTCATATTATTTGCCTTTGCGATCTATTTTTATTTGCCTTTTATTTTTAGATCTATTAAACCAAAAACCCCAAAATACCATGCTGCACTTTATTTTATTTGCGATCTATTTATTTAATCTATTACAACTTTCTCCCGTCCACGTGCCATTTCTGGCGCCGTTACCCAAAAGGGATTGACAACCCCTTTGTAATGCCCCGAGAGCGATGCTCGAGAAGACTTCCTTATGTTCCGGGTTTCGCCGTGTGTTTCATTTGTGCCTGCCCTTTTATTTTTGCATTGCATCATGTCATCATTGTTAGAAATATGCCCTAGAGGCAATAATAAAATGGTTATTATTATATTTCCCCGTTCATGATAATTGTCTATTGTTCATGCTATAATTGTGTTATCCGGAAATCGTAATACATGTGTGAATACATAGACCACAACACGTCCCTAGTTAGCCTCTAGTTGACTAGCTCGTTGATCAAAAGATAGTCATGGTTTCCTGACTATGGACATTAGATGTCATTGATAACGGGATCACATCATTAGGAGAATGATGTGATGGACAAGACCCAATCCTAAGCATAGCACAAGATCGTGTAGTTCGTTTGCTAGAGCTTGTCCGAATGTCAAGTATCATTTCCTTAGACCATGAGATTGTGCAACTCCCGGATACCGTAGGAGTGCTTTGGGTGTACCAAACGTCACAATGTAACTGGGTGACTATAAAGGTGCACTACGGGTATCTCCGAAAGTGTCTGTCGGGTTGGCATGAATCGAGACTGGGATTTGTCACTCCGTATGAGGGAGTGGTATCTCTGGGCCCACTCAGTAATGCATCATCATAATGAGCTCAATGTGACCAAGTGGTTGATCATGGGATCATGCATTATGGTATGAGTAAAGTGACTTGCCGGTAACGAGATTGAACGAGGTATTGGGATACCGATGATTGAGTCTCGGGCAAGTAACGTACCGATTGACAAAGGGAATTGTATACATGATTGATTGAATCCTCGACATCGTGGTTCATCCGATGAGATCATCGAGGAGCATGTGGGAGCCAACATGGGTATCCAGATCCCGCTGTTGGTTATTGACCGGAGAGTCGTCTCGGTCATGTCTGCGTGTCTACCGAACCCGTAGGGTCTACACACTTAAGGTTCGGTGACGCTAGGGTTGTTGAGATATTAGTATGCGGTAACCCAAAAGTTCTTCGGAGTCCCGGATGAGATCCCAGACGTCATGAGGAGTTCCGGAATGGTCTGGAGGTGAAGAATTATATATAGGAAGTCCAATTTCGGCCACCGGGAAAGTTTTGGGGGTCACCGGTATTGTACCGGGACCACCGGAAGGGTCCCGGGGGTCCACCAGGTGGGGCCACCTATCCCGGAGGGCCCCATGGGAGTGGGAGGGGAACCAGCCCCTGATGGGCTGGTGCGCCCCCCTTGGGCCTCCCCCTGCGCCTAGGGTTGGAAACCCTAGGGGTGGGGGCGCCCCACTTGGCTTGGGAGGCAAGCCACCCCCCTTGGCCGCCCCCCATCTAGATGGGATCTAGAGGGGCCGGCGCCCCCTGGACCCCTATATAAAGGGGGGAGGAGGGAGGGCTGCGCACCCAAGCCCCTGGTGCCTCCCTCTTCCCCCCGTAACACCTCTCCCTCTCGTTAGAGCTTGGCGAAGCCCTGCCGAGATCCCGCTGCTTCCACCACCACGCCGTCGTGCTGCTGGATCTCCATCAAACTCTCCTTCCCCCTTGCTGGATCAAGAAGGAGGAGATGTCTTCCCCAACCATACGTGTGTTGAACGCGGAGGTGCCGTCCATTCGGCGCTCGGTCATCGGTGATTTGGATCACGACGAGTACGACTCCATCAACCCCGTTCTCTTGAACGCTTCCGCTCGCGATCTACAAGGGTATGTAGATGCACTCCTTTCCTCTCGTTGCTAGAAGACTCCATAGATTGATCTTGGTGATGCGTAGAAAATTTTAAATTCTGCTACGTTCCCCAACAGTGGCATCATGAGCTAGGTCTATGCGTAGTTTCTATGCACGAGTAGAACACAAGTTCTTGTGGGCATTCATTTTGTCAATTTACTTGCCGTTACTAGTCTTATCTTGATTCGGCGGCATCGTGGGATGAAGAGGTCCGGACCGACCTTACACGTACGCTTACGTGAGACTGGTTCCACCGATTGACATGCACTAGTTGCATAAGGTGGCTAGAGGGTGTCTGTCTCTCCCACTTTAGTCGGATCGGATTCGATGAAAAGGGTCCTTATGAAGGGTAAATAGAGATTGGCATATCACGTTGTGGTTTTGGCGTAGGTAAAAAACGTTCTTGCTAAGAAACCTATAACAGCCACGTAAAAATTTGCAACAACAATTAGAGGACGTCTAACTTGTTTTTGCAGCATGTGCCGTGTGATGTGATATGGCCAAAAGGATGTGATGAATGATATATGTGATGTATGAGATTGATCATGTTCTTGTAATAGGAATCACGACTTGCATGTCGATGAGTATGACAACCGGCAGGAGCCATAGGAGTTGTCTTAATTTATTTATGACCCGCGTGTCAACATATAATGTCATGTAATTACTTTACTTTATTCCTAAACCGTTAGCCATAGTAGTAGGAGTAATAGATGACGAGACAACTTCATGAAGACACGATGATGGAGATCATGATGATGGAGATCATGGTGTCATGCCGGTGACGACGATGATCATTGCGCCCCGAAGATGGAGATCATAAGGAGCAAAATGATATTGGCCATATCATGTCACTATTTGATTGCATGTGATGTTTATCATGTTTTACATCTTATTTGCTTAGAACGACGGTAGCTTAAATAAGATGATCCCTCGCAATAATTTCAAGATAGTGTTCCCCCTAACTGTGCACCGTTGCGAAGGTTCGTTGTTTCTAAGCACCACGTGATGATCGAGTGTGATAGATTCTAACATTCGAATACAACGGGTGTAAGCCAGATTTACACACGCAATACACTTAGGTTGACTTGACGAGCCTAGCATGTACAGACATGGCCTCGGAACACGGAAGACCGAAAGGTCGAGCATGAGTCATATAGAAGATACGATCAACATGAAGATGTTCACCGATGTTGACTAGTCCGTCTCACGTGATGATCGGACACGGCCTAGTTGACTCGTATCATGTTTCACTTAGATGGCTAGAGGGATGTCTATCTGAGTGGGAGTTCATTGAATAATTTGATTAGATGAACTTAATTATCATGAACTTAGTCTAAAATCTTTACAATATGTCTTGTAGATCAAATGGCCCACGCTAATGTTGCCCTCAACTTCAACGCGTTCCTAGAGAAAACCAAGCTGAAAGATGATGGCAGCAACTATACGGACTGGGTCCGGAACCTGAGGATCATCCTCATAGATGCCAAGAAAGATTATGTCCTAGAAGCACCGCTAGGTGACGCACCCATCCCAGAGAACCAAGACATTATGAACGCTTGGCAGCAGCGTGCTGATGATTACTCCCTCATTTAGTGCGACATGCTTTACAACTTAGAACTGGGGCTCCAAAAGCGTTTTGAGCAACACGGAGCATATGAGATGTTCGAAGAGCTGAAAATGGTTTTCCAAGCTCATGCCCGGGTCGAGAGATATGAAGTCTCCGACAAGTTTTTCAGTTGTAAGATGGAGGAAAATAGTTCTGTTGGTGAGCACATACTCAAAATGTCTGGGTTGCACAACCGCTTGACTCACCTGGGAGTTAATCTCCCAGATGACGCGGTCATTGATAGAATCCTTCAGTCGCTTCCATCGAGCTACAAGAGCTTTGTGATGAACTTCAATATGCAGGGGATGGATAAGACCATTCCTGAGGTATATTCAATGTTGAAATCAGCGGAGGTGGAGATCAAAAAGGAACATCAAGTGTTGATGGTGAATAAAACCACTAAGTTTAAGAAAGGCAAGGGTAAGAAGAACTTCAAGAAGGATGGCAAGGGGGTTGCCGCGCCCGGTAAGCAAGCTGCCGGGAAGAAGCCAACGAATGGACCCAAGCCCGAGACTGACTATTTTTATTGCAAGGGAAGTGGTCACTGGAAGCGGAACTGCCCCAAATACTTAGCGGACAAGAAGGCCGGCAACACTAAAGGTATATGTGATATACATGTAATTGATGTGTACCTTACCAGTACTCGTAGTAGCTCCTGGGTATTTGATACCGGTGCGGTTTCTCACATTTATAACTCAAAGCAGGAGCTGCGGAATAAGCGGAGACTGGCGAAGGACGAGGTGACGATGCGCGCCGGGAATGGTTCCAAGGTCGATGTGATCGCCGTCGGCACGCTACCTCTACATTTACCTACGGGATTAGTTTTAAACCTCAATAGTTGTTATTTAGTGCCAGCTTTGAGCATAAACATTGTATCAGGATCTCGTTTAATTCGAGATGGCTACTCATATAAATCCGAGAATAATGGTTGTTCTATTTATATGAGAGATATGTTTTATGGTCATGCCCCGCTGGTGAATGGTTTATTCTTAATGAATCTCGAGCGTAATGTTACACATATTCATAGTGTGAATACCAAAAGATGTAAGGTTGATAAGGATAGTCCCACATACTTGTGGCACTGCCGCCTTGGTCACATAGGTGTCAAACACATGAAGAAGCTCCATGCAGATGGACTTTTGGAGTCTCTTGATTACGAATCATTTGACACATGCGAACCATGCCTCATGGGTAAAATTACCAAGATTCCGTTCTCAGGAACAATGGAGCGAGCAACCAACTTATTGG
This sequence comes from Triticum monococcum, assembly GCA_034509565.1. Taxonomy (NCBI): domain Eukaryota; kingdom Viridiplantae; phylum Streptophyta; class Magnoliopsida; order Poales; family Poaceae; genus Triticum; species Triticum monococcum. The sequence continues at coordinate 516,948,515 of CM067847.1, forward strand.
AAATCATACATACTGATGTGTGCGGTCCAATGAGTGTTGAGGCTCGCGGTGGCTATCGTTATGTTCTCACCCACACTGATGACTTGAGTAGATATGGGTATGTCTACCTAATGAAACACAAGTCTGAGACCTTTGAAAAGTTCAAGGAATTTCAGAGTGAGGTTGAGAATCAACGTGACAGGAAAATCAAGTTCTTGCGATCAGATCGTGGAGGAGAATACTTGAGTCACGAATTTGGCACGCACTTAAGGAAATGTGGAATAGTTTCACAACTCATGCCTCCTAGAACACCTCAGCGTAATGGTGTGTCCGAACGTTGTAATCACACTCTATTGGATATGGTGCGATCTATGATGTCTCTTACCGATCTACCGCTGTCATTTTGGGGCTATGCTTTAGAGGCTGCCGCATTCACTTTAAATAGGGCTTCGTCGAAATCCGTGGAGATGACACTGTATGAATTATGGTTTGGGAAGAAACCTAAGCTGTCGTTTCTAAAAAAGTTTGGGGATGCGATGCTTATGTCAAGAAACTTCAACCTGAAAAGCTCGAACCCAAGTCGGAAAAATGCGTCTTCATTGGATACCCTAAAGAAACTATTGGGTATACCTTCTACCTCAAATCCGAAGGCAAGATCTTTGTTGCCAAGAATGGATCCTTTCCAGAGAAAGAGTTTCTCTCAAAAGAAGTAAGTGGGAGGAAAGTAGAACTTGATGAAGTATTACCTCTTGAACCGGAAAGTGGCGCAACTCAAGAAAATGTTCCTGAGGTGCCTGCACCGACTAGAGAGGAAGTTAATGATGATGATCATGAAACTTCAGATCAAGTTGCTACTGAACTTCGTAGGTCCACAAGGACACGTTCCGCACCAGAGTGGTACGGCAACCCTGTCTTGGAAATCATGTTGTTAGACAACGGTGAACCTTCGAACTATAAGGAAGCGATGGAGGGCCCAGATTCCGACAAATGGCTAGACGCCATGAAATCTGAGATAGGATCCATGTATGAAAACAAAGTATGGACTTTGACTGACTTGCCCGATGATCGGCGAGCCATAGAAAATAAATGGATCTTTAAAAAGAAGACAGACGCAGATGGTAATGTGACCATCTACAAGGCTCGACTCGTCGCTAAGGGTTATCGACAAGTTCAAGGGGTTGACTACGATGAGACTTTCTCACCCGTAGCGAAGCTGAAGTCCGTCCGAATCATGTTAGCAATTGCCGCATTCTATGATTATGAGATATGGCAAATGGACGTCAAAACGACATTCCTTAACGGCTTTCTTAAGGAAGAATTGTATATGATGCAGCTGGAAGGTTTTGTCGATCCTAAGAATGCTAACAAGGTGTGCAAGCTCCAACACTCAATCTATGGGATGGTGCAAGCATTTCGGAGTTGGAACATTCAATTTGATAAGATGATCAAAGCGTTTGGGTTTACACAGACTTATGGAGAAGCCTGTGTTTACAAGAAAGTGAGTGGGAGCTCCGTAGCATTTCTCATATTATATGTGGATGACATACTTTTGATGGGAAATGATATAGAATTCTTGGAAAGCATAAAGGCCTACTTGAACAAGTGTTTTTCAATGAAGGACCTTGGAGAAGATGGTTATATATTAGGCATCAAAATCTATAGAGATAGATCGAGATGCCTCATTGGTCTTTCACAAAGTACGTACCTTGACAAGATATTGAAGAAGTTCAATATGGATCAGTCCAAGAAGGGGTTCTTGCCTGTATTGCAAGGTGTGCAATTGAGCATGGCTCAATGCCCGACCACGGCATAAGATAGAGAAAAGATGAGTGTCGTCCCCTATGCCTCGGCCATAGGGTCTATTATGTATGCCATGCTGTGTACCAGACCTGATTTAAACCTTGCCATAAGTTTGGTAGGAAGGTACCAAAGTAATCCCGGCATGGAACACTGGACAGCGGCCAAGAATATCCTGAAGTACCTGAAGAGGACTAAGGATATGTTTCTCGTTTATGGAGGTGACGAAGAGCTCGTCGTAAAGGGTTACGTCGATGCTAGCTTCGACACAGATCTGGATGACTCTAAGTCACAAACTGGATACGTGTATATTTTGAATGGTGGGGTAGTAAGCTGGTGCAGTTGCAAGCAAAGCGTTGTGGTGGGATCTACATGTGAAGCGGAGTACATGGCAGCCTCAGAGGCAGCACAAGAAGCAATCTGGGTGAAGGAGTTCATTACCGACCTAGGAGTCATTCCCAATGCGTCGGGCCCGATGACTCTCTTCTGTGACAACACTGGTGCTATTGCCCTTGCCAAGGAGCCCAGGTTTCATATGAAGACCAGGCATATCAAGTGTCGCTTCAACTCCATTCGTGAAAGTGTTCAAAATGGAGACATAGATATTTGTAAAGTACATACGGAACTGAATGTAGCAGATCCATTGACTAAACCTCTCCCTAGAGCAAAACATGATCAACACCAGAACTCTATGGGTGTTCAATTCATCACAATGTAACTAGATTATTGACTCTAGTGCAAGTGGGAGATTGTTGGAAATATGCCCTAGAGGCAATAATAAAATGGTTATTATTATATTTCTTTGTTCATGATAATTGTCTATTGTTCATGCTATAATTATGTTATCCAGAAATCGTAATATATGTGTGAATACATAGACCACAACACGTCCCTAGTGAGCCTCTAGTTGACTAGCTCGTTGATCAAAAGATAGTCATGGTTTCCTGACTATGGACATTAGATGTCATTGATAACGGGATCACATCATTAGGAGAATGATGTGATGGACAAGACCCAATCTTAAGCATAGCACAAGATCGTGTAGTTCGTTTGCTAGAGCTTTTCCGAATGTCAAGTATCATTTCCTTAGACCATGAGATTGTGCAACTCCCGGATACCGTAGGAGTGCTTTGGGTGTGCCAAACGTCACAACGTAACTGGGTGACTATAAATGTGCACTACGGGTATCTCCGAAAGTGTCTGTTGGGTTGGCACGAATCGAGACTGGGATTTGTCACTCCGTATGAGGGAGAGGTATCTCTGGGCCCACTCGGTAATGCATCATCATAATGAGCTCAATGTGACCAAGTGGTTGATCACGGGATCATGCATTATGGTACGAGTAAAGTGACCTGCCGGTAACGAGATTGAACGAGGTATTGGGATACCGACGATCGAGTCTCAGGCGAGTAACGTACCGATTGACAAAGGGAATTGTATACGGGATTGATTGAATCCTCGACATCGTGGTTCATCCGATGAGATCATCGAGGAGCATGTGGGAGGCAACATGGGTATCCAGATCCCGCTGTTGGTTATTGACCGGAGAGTCGTCTCGGTCATGTCTGCGTGTCTCCCGAACCCGTAGGGTCTACACACTTAAGGTTCGGTGACGCTAGGGTTGTTGAGATATTAGTATGCGGTAACCCGAAAGTTGTTCGGAGTCCCGGATGAGATCCCAGACGTCACGAGGAGTTCCGGAATGGTCCGGAGGTGAAGAATTGTATATAGGAAGTCCAGTTTCGGCCACCGGGAAAGTTTCAGGGGTCACCGGTATTGTACCGGGACCACCGGAAGGGTCCCGGGGGTCCACCGGGTGGGGCCACCTATCCCAGAGGGCCCCATTGGCTGAAGTGGGAGGGGAACCAGCCCCTGATGGGCTGGTGCGCCCCCTTGGGCCTCCCCCTGTGCCTAGGGTTGGAAACCCTAGGGGTGGGGGCGCCCCACTTGGCTTGGGGGCAAGCCACCCCCCTTGGCCGCCGCCCCCCATCTAGATGGGATCTAGAGGGGCCGGCGCCCCCTGGACCCCTATATAAAGAGGGGAGGAGGGATGGCTATGCACCCAAGCCCCTGGCACCTCCCTCTTCCCCCCGTAACACCTCTCCCTCTCGTTAGAGCTTGGCGAAGCCTTGCCGAGATCCCACTGCTTCCACCACCACGCCGTCGTGCAGCTGGATCTCCGTCAACCTCTCCTTCCCCCTTGCTGGATCAAGAAGGAGGAGACATCTTCCCCAACCGTACGTGTGTTGAACGCGGAGGTGCCATCCGTTCGGCGCTCGGTCATCGGTGATTTCGATCACGACGAGTACGACTCCATCAACCCCGTTCTCTTGAATGCTTCCGCTCGCGATCTACAAGGCTATGTAGATGCACTCCTTTCCCATCGTTGCTAGAAGACTCCATAGACTGATCTTGGTGATGCATAGAAAATTTTAAATTCTGCTACGTTCCCCATCAATCATACCATCTTTTTCTCATAGCTAACTAAAACTCTCTTAAATAAACCGTATGGATCTTCGATCCATTTAAACCGAGGGAATTCACATGGTGATTCTCTTTATAACATATCCTCCCGATATTAGGGAGCTATGATAAATATTCCTTCTTATGGAATCACCTAAAACACACTTGCAAATATTTCCCCATGCCTTTGTTATCCCGCTTCTTGACCTCGAACTTGGTTCGTAAAATCCTTTCGGCATGTTCCCGAGCTCCACCAAATTTCCTAACATTTTTGGACTCTTCAAAACCTTGAACTTACTCAAACCATTTGAATTAAATTCAAATGGATGTGAATCCAGCTCTTTCAATCATGCCACTTTTATTTCCGGGATCGAGCTCATTTTTTTTGCTAGTCCGAGAGATAATCCCCATGCTCTAATTCTTGTCCACTCATTTTTTCTCTCTTTTCTTTATTTCGCTTTTTTTGTTTTTGGAAGAGTCTAAAGGAGGGAGAGTGAAAGAGGCCCAGCAGCCATCCAGCCAGCAGGCCTCCTAGCCTTTTTTCCTCTCCCCACCTCCCAAGGCCTAGGCGCAACCCCCGTCAATACTGGGCCGGCCTCCCAAGGCCCAGCTCTAACCCTAGCATCTCCCCTCGACCCCTCCTACTCGTGCCCTTCCATCCAGCGCCGCCAGGAGCCTCGCTCCTGTTCTTTCCCTGCGCCCGATTCCCCATCTCCCATCTCTCCCTCCTCTCGCTCTCCTCGCAACGCACCAGAGGAGGATCCCTGCGCTCGATGCCCCTGCCGCCGCCTCCTCTCTCGATTCCTTTGTCCCTCTCCCGATCCACTTCTTCCCCTTCTCTCAACTGCTCCTCCTCTGCCCAGCATCGCCCAGGCACCGCAGCTCCTTCCTTGTGCGCCTCTTCTGCTGCTGCACGTCGTTGCCTCACCGGGACGCTGCACCCGACCTCCCGCGCCGCCACTGGAGGCCACCTTGTCTCGCCCGCCGGTGAGCCCCTACTCCGGCGACCCCCCTTACTCTGCTCGCCTACCTTGCCTTGCGTGCCTTGCCCTATCACAGCATTGTCCAGCAGGTCCGTCCGCCAAGCTTTTTGCCGCGAGCGCCCGGTTCCCCTGCCTTGTCCTCCTCCACCTTGCCGGACTCCTTCCTCCCGCGCCCATTCCCGGTGCCGCTGGACCGCTGCTTCGTTCATCCTCTCGCAAGCCGTCTTGGCAGGCAGGAACCATGGCTCCTCTTGCAGCCGACGTGCCCTGCCTAGGCCTCCTGTTCATGTTGACCGGAGGACCGCAAGAGGCCTCTCTGTCGCCTATATGCATTGTTGGTCAACAGATCGATGCATGCCGAGTACTAGTTCAAGGAGGACCACCAAGTTCATCTTTCGATGTGTTTGAAATCGCCAAGTACCACGACGTCAAGTACCCTGTGGATGCGTCAAGTGCCACGACGTCGCACTAATTTCTTCTTGAACGTGTACGACCACGCGGACTCGCCAAGCACCACGACGTCCGGAGGCATCGGATCCGTCAAGTTCCACTACCGCCGTGAACAACTACTGTCGCCGAGATCGCGAGAACCTCTACTTCCTCCTCGAAACGTGAACGACTACCGTCGACCCCAAGTAACCCGGTTTCGTCAAGTCCTTCTACGAAAACGTGTACCACTACCGTTGCGAGTACCTCTACCGTCGTCGTGTACTCCCTACTTCCACCACATCCCGAGAACGTATACTTCCGCTACATGGCACCGAACGAGAACCGGCCCGTTTGCACACTTCGAAGGTAGAACCATCGAGACGACGCCCGTGAACGAATGCATGTGTGATGTATGAGTTGCTCGTGCTGGCTCCATGCTTGAATTGTTTGTGCACGTTGCCCCTCTTTTGCCTTGTCACCATCATCGACTCATGGGACACCCAGAATCCGGGATCACCCCACCATCTTTTGCATGCTCCCGTCATTTTCCTTTTGCACCGGTATTTCCATGAGCTACCCGAACCGTTATCGTTGCCGTGGCACCCCTTTCTTTCCACCACGGTGACAAATGCTTCATAATGCTCTTGTCAACTTTTAATAAAAATTGCATAAACTTGCACATGCCATTCGCATCATGATAATAACATTTAAATTTTTAAAATTTTTGTTTGCATTAAATTACTAATGCATACGGGGTTTTACCGGGTTTGTTGTTTGTTATATCCGGCCCCATTTAAATTGTTTAGATGGTATAGTTTTGTTATGCCTCACCTCTTGCCATGTTTAACAACATTTAATATTGTTGGGTACCGAAATGAGAGAGAACTAAATAAGTCCCGTGGTGTTTCGTCAATATGCAACTCGTTGCATATTGAGCTCCACTTAACTTTTAGTTTTGCTTGTGCACTTTGCCATGCCATGCCCTCTTTAAACCAGACATGCATCATACTTGGTTGTGCATCGTGCCGTGCTTATGTGATGATTGTTTACCATGTTGTTTGCTCCTTTCCGGTGTTGCTTCTTCGGGTTGGTTCCGATAACGTCGTGTTTGTGAGGATCCGTTTGACTACTTCCGTTTGTCATCTTCATGGACTCGTTCTTCTTCCTTGCGGGATATCAGGCAAGATGACCATACCCTCGAAATCACTTCTATCTTTGCTTGCTTGTTGCCCGCTCTTTTGCTATGCCTATGCTGCGATACCTACCACTTGCTTATCATACCTCCCATATTGTTAAACCAAGCCTCTAACCCACCTTGTCCTAGCAAACCATTGTTTGGCTATGTTACCGCTTTGCTCAGCCCCTCTTATAGCGTTGTTAGTTGCAGGTGAAGATTGGAGTTTGTTCCTTGTTGGAACATGGATATTTTTGTTGGGATATCACAATATCTCTTATTTAATTAATGCATCTATACAGTTGGTAAAGGGCGGAAGGCTCGGCCTTATGCCTGGTGTTTTGTTCCACTCTTGCCGCCCTAGTCTCTGTCATATCGGTGTTATGTTCCCGGATTTTGCATTCCTTACACGGTTGGGTTATAATGGGAACCCCTTGTCAGTTCGCCTTGAATAAAACTCCTCCAGCAATGCCCAACATTGGTTTTACCATTCGCCACCTAGCCTTTTCTTTCCCTTGGGTTCTGCAGACTCAGGGGTCATCTTTATTTAAACCCCCCTGGGCCAGTGCTCCTCTGAGTGTTGGTCCGACCGAGTAGACTGTGGGGCCACCTCGAGGCAACTTGAGGGTTGGTTTTACTCGTAGGATGTCTCATCTGAGTGTGCCCTGAGAACGAGATATGTGCAACTCCTATCGGGATTTGTCGGCACATTCGGGCGGTGTTGCTGGACTTGTTTTACCATTGTCGAGGATGTCTTGTAACCGAGATGCCGAGTCTGATCGGATTGTCTTGGGAGAAGGAATATCCTTCGTTGACCGTGAGAGCTTGTGATGGGCTAAGTTGGGACACTCCTGCAGGGTTTTGAACTTTCGAAAGCCGTGCCCGCGATTATGGGGAGATGGGAATTTGTTAATGTCCGGTTGTAGAAAACCTGAAACTTATCTTAATTAAAATGCATCAACCGCGTGTGTAACCATGACGGTCTCTTCCCGGCGGAGTCCGGGAAGTGAACATGGTGTTGGAGTTATGCTTGACGTAGGTTGGTCTAGGATCACTTCTTGATCATAGATTCTCGACCGTGCTTTTGCCTTCTCTTCTCGCTCTCTTTTGCGTATAGGTTAGCCACTATAAATGCTAGTCGCTTGCTGCAGCTCCACCTCATACCTTTTACCTTACCTATAAGCTTAAATAGTCTTGATCACGAGGGTGTGGGATTGCCGAGTCCCCGTGACTCACAGATACTTCCAAACCCAGTTTGCAGGTGCCGATGATACCGTGCAGGTGATGCAATCGAGCTCGAGGAGCTCGATGAAGATCGTGTTCATTTTGTTGTTTCCGTTTCCAGTTGATCAGTAGTGGAGCCCAGTTGGGACGATCGGGGATCTGTGTAGCATTTGGGGTAGTCTTCTTTTATTTTGGTTCCGTAGTAGGACCTTGATTGTATCTGGTTGATGTAATGCTTTATTCAGGTAATTGTGTGAAGTGGCGATTGTAAGACAACTATGTATCTCTTTCCCTTATGTATTACATGGGTTGTGTGAAGATTACCTCACTTGCGAATTTGCTTTCAATGCGGTTATGCCTCTAAGTCGTGCTTCGACACGTGGGAGATATAGCCGCATCGAGGGCGTTACAAGTTGGTATCAGAGCCATCCCCGACTTTAGGAGCCCCCTGCTTGATCGAATCGCTGGCGTTGTTGAGTCTAGAATAATGTTTTGAGTCTTATATGATTATATATATCGTAGCGTAGGATTCTTTTACTCCTCAGTCCCTTCATCGCTCTGGTGAGGCATCCTGACATAGTGTTTTGACTCTTCTCTTCTCAAATTTCACTAATTTTTTTTAGGATCACACGGGTATCTTGGAATCGTTCCGATGGTTTTGTGACGAGAACATTGTTCTTGGTGCCTCCTGTCATTTAGGTGTTGTGGCAGTGTCCCGAGGAGTTGAGCTCCGAGGTGTTGTCATCACAATTTTATCGTTGCAGTTCTGGAATACCTGAGTTTGCCGACATCGAAAATCTCTTTTATGCAGTTGTTGGTGAGATAACCTCGACGCCACCCAGTACTGGGGCGGGAGTTCGGGAGTATTGCCATAACTCGTATAACGGATGCTTTTTGAAGGTTGAGGTAAATGATCTCCGAAGGTTTCTTGGTTATGTGTTGAAGGATGGATACAGCTGGATGTAGGATTTGCTAGTTTGGGTGAGATATTATGCTTCCCCTGTATCCCCAACACCTGATTGCATAACCGGAAAGTTTTGGAAGTTTATAAGTGGGAATTCAAGTAGCTCTTAGGATATATTTCCGATGGATGTATGAAATTGGGGTTCGACGTCTAGTGGTCCACCTATTCACAGTTGGTTTGACAGTGGTCTCATTGTGTCTTAAAGGGTCATTGGCTATGCCGACTCGGGGATGCTTCGTATGTCATGTGCACTGCCTTGTACATGATGGTGCTATACGATCGAGCCCGTGTAGGCCCCACCACAAAAACTTCGGACGAAATCTCTATCATATGTTTGTTCTGGCTTATTCTGCAAGCCAATCCTTTGTTTTGTTTTGAGTTGTGGTATTCGAGTTGCATCGAAGTCAAATGATGATTCCATACCTTTCCTAAGCGGTGTTCTCATATTTCTATGTGAATACCAATCCTTCATGATCATCGAGATTGTCATGTCAATCCTTTTCAACCGGCGTGTTTCTCTTCAAGTGGATCCGATCATTTCAACATCCGCAAGATCCAATCTTAGTTTTCGTTAACGGTGTTCGTTTCATCCTTCTCAAGTTGCCTTTGTTTTCCCACCCTCCCACCCCTTTTTCTTCGAGGACTCAGATTTCCGAATCAAGTATCCATTTTATTCATGGGAAGTCTCTCCATTCTTTTTCCTTCATGTTCTTACCCGGTGTTTCTCATGAAGATGCTCTACTCGTTCATCATTCTCCATTCTTTTCTTCTCTGGTGGATTCAATTCAAGCTTTTGGTGTTGATCATATCCCTTTACTCATTTCAAATGCGTTCCCATGCCGGTGCACCTCTTTATCTTTCACTTCTCGCTATTCTTTTGTTTGGGAGTGCTGAAGATATCTCAGAAGGTTCGTCTTGTCTTTCAAGATTAGTTCAACCTATTTCGAGATTGTTATCTCATTCAAGCCTTTTTATTCAACTGGTGCAATCTTTCTTTTAAATCATTTCAACGGTGTATCTTTTGAGTGGGCCCTAACCCAAAGGTCTTTTTCCAAGATCTTACCTGACTCTTCTAATTCTCCCGAAGATATCCTTAAAAACTCTTTTCGAAGTTTGACGTAAGAATGAATTGTCATCAGTCAAATGCCTTTCTCCAAGATCTTTCATTTCTTTTCATCGTTAGCTCAACCTTTCCATTCTTCATTCCGGAGTGCCTCAATAATTCATGATGGTGTTTCTCGTCGTCATTCTCGGATTTTGAAGACCGAAGAAGAGTTTTTTCCCTCCATATCTTATCCGCTCTCTCAAAGATTCATGATGCTAGCTTACCGCTATCCTCTCATCATTGTATTCGATTGTGAGAATTCTTTTCACCTATCCGGAGCAATTCAAGAGCCTTCTCAGTTTGTTATCCGGAGTCCATCAATTCAGGTTTTTTCATTCTCAGCTGTCAGTTATCATTCTCCAATCTTACCGATGCATTGTTCAAGTGATCTCTAATCAGTTCGTGATCCCTTCGTTCTCATGGATCTAAATTCTCTCAAGCATCTTCGTTTATTTGCTAATTCTTACCCGGTGATTCATCCCTTACTTCTTTCATTTTCAATTCTTACGGTGGTTCGTTCAAGAATTCTCTTCCTTCTTTATCATATCAATTTATTCGTTGTTTCATCCTACCGGTGGTTCATGGACGACATTCTCAAGTTTGCGCTATATGTCTCTTAATCTTTTCTACGAGAATAAGTAGTATGCCAAATATGTTGATTGTCATCAATTTAAATTGGTGAAGGATATGCATAACATAATTCTTATTCTTGTTTCATCGAGTAAATTCAATTCCTGCTTTCCGGAGTGGTTCATCTTATCAATTCTCGGTTCGAGATGCTTTATCTTTTCTTTTCCAAGAGTTCCATGATTTTTTAATTATATCACCACGGAGATTCATCTAAATCATTACAAGGTTTCACCTTGTGTTTTTCTATTTCTCTTTATTTTTGTTATCCTTATAGTTACCGGAGTTCTTCATGGAGGCGCTACATGATGTTTCATAAAGGATTTAATTCCTTCTCGAAGTGTTCATCAAGATTCTTTTCAGAGGAGTTCAAGCATTCTTCATCTTGCTATCCGGAGTGCAATTCTTTCTACCGTATCATCGGAGGTGGTATTATGTCATTCTTGATAATTTGAGTTCATGTTTCATGATTCACATATTGTTAAGAATGAGGTATTTTAAATCCATCAACCTCTTCGTTGGAGTTATCTTGGGTTATATTTCACCTTCAGCCTTCTCTAAGGATTGTTGCTATTATGGTGTTTACAAATGACCCAAGTTCTTCATTTATCCTCCTGGTGAAATAAGTTTCTTCTCTCCTTGTTCATATCAATCCAATTCTTTTTCCCATCAGTGGCAGAATTTCACCTCAAATTTTAAGATGTCTTCCATAAGCCCACATCAAGCTTATCCTTTCGTTGTTGGTTTTTCCAACAACTCCGTTTGACCCTTCTCCTAAGGATGCCTTTTCAAGCTCTTTCTGGCAGAAGTTGGCATTTTTCTTCTCCATTCGTTCATTCAAATTATCTATCTTATATTCTTTCATTTCTTCCGGAGGCATTGTGATGTTGCTCTCTTCGACCCATCAGCTTGTTTTTGTCAAGATCATGTTCTTTTCGTGCTTATCCATTTAACCAGAGTGTTGTGCCCTCTGTTCAAGTTCTTTTCATCTTATCAAGTTTCATATCACTTTTCAACCAGAGTGCTGCCCGAGTTTGTTCTCCATTCTTCCTCCTTCCTAACGAAGTGCTCTCAACTTTGTTTATCTCCATTGTATTCTTTTCTCAAAATGGCTTAACCTTTCAAGGTTCTTTGGTCTCACTCGTTTGTCAAAGAAGCAACTTAGTTTTACCTCTTCTCTTTCTCTTCCGTTTTTCCCTCCGGTGCCATTCTAGATCTCGGGACGAGATCCTCTCGTAGTGGTGGAGTGTTGTAATGCCCCGAGACCGATGCTCGAGAAGACCTCCTTATGTTCCGGGTTTGGCCGTGTGTTTTATTTGTGCCCGCCCTTTTATTTTTGCATTGCATCATGTCATCATCCATCTTTTCCTCATAACTAACTAAAACTCTCTTAAATAAACCGTATGGATCTTCGATCCATTTAAACCGAGGGAATTTACATGGTGATTCTCTTTATAACATATCCTCCTGATATTAGGGAGCTATGATAAATATTCCATTCTTATGGAATCACCTAAAACACACTTGCAAATATTTCCTCATGCCTTTGTTATCCCGCTTCTTGACCTCGAACTTGGTTCATAAAATCCTTTCGGCATGTTCCCGAGCTCCACCAAATTTCCCAACATTTTTGGACTCTTCAAAACCTTGAACTTACTCAAACCATTTGAATTAAATTCAAATGGATGTGAATCCAGCTCTTTCAATCATGCCACTTTTATTTCCGGGATCGAGCTCATTTTTTTTGCGAGTCCGGGAGATAATCCCCATGCTCTAATTCTTGTCCACTCATTTTTTTCTCTCTCTCTTTTCTTTATTTTGCTTTTTCTGTTTTTGGAAGAGTCTAAAGGAGGGAGAGTGAAAGAGGCCCAGCAGCCATCCAGCCAGCAGGCCTCCTGGCCTTTTTTCCTCTCCCCACCTCCCAAGGCCTAGGCGCAGCCCCCGTCTCTACTGGGCCGGCCTCCCAAGGCCCAGCTCTAACCCTAGCATCTCCCCTCGACCCCTCCTCCTCATGCCCTTCCATCTAGCGCCGCCAGGAGCCTCGCTCCCCTTCTTTCCCTGCGCCCGATTCCCCATCTCCCATCTCTCCCTCCTCTCGCTCTCCTCGCAACGCACCAGAGGAGGATCCCCGTGCTCGATGCCCCTGCCGCCGCCTCCTCTCTCGATTCCTTCGTCCCTCTCCCGATCCACTTCTTCCCATTCTCTCAACTGCTCCTCCTCTGCCCAGCGTCGCCCAGGCACCACAACTCCTTCCTCGTGCGCCTCTTCTGCTACTGCACGTCGTTGCCTCGCCGGGATGACGCACCCGACCTCCCGCGCCGCCATTGGAGGCCACCTTGTCTTGCCCACCGGTGAGCCCCTACTCCGGCGATCCCCCTTACTATGCTCGCCCGCCTGGCCTTGCGTGCCTTGCCCTATCGCAGTGATGTCCATCAGGTCCGGCCGCCAAGCTTTTTGCCGCGAGCGCCCGGTTCCCCTGCCTTGTCCTCCTCCACCTCGCCGGACTCCTCCCTCCCGCGCCCATTCCCGGTGCCGCTGGACCGCTGCTTCGTTCATCCTCTAGCAAGCCGTCTTGGCAGGTAGGAACCATGGCTCCTCTTGCAGCCGACGTGCCCTGCCTAGGCCTCCTGTTCATGTTGACCGGAGGACCGCAAAAGACCTCTCTGTCGCCTATATGCATTGTTGGTCAACAGATTGATGCATGCCGAGTACTAGTTCAAGGAGGACCACCAAGTTCGTCTTTCGATGTGTTTGAAATCGCCAAGTACCACGACGTCAAGTACCCTGTGGATGCGTCAAGTGCCACGACGTCGCACTAATTTCTTCTTGAACGTGTACGACCACGTGGATTCGCCAAGCACCACGACGTCCGGAGGCATCGGATCCGTCAAGTTCCACAACCGTCGTGAACAACTACCGTCGCCAAGATCGCGAGAACCTCTACTTCCTCCTCGAAACGTGAATGACTACTGTCGACCCCAAGTGACTCGGTTTCGTCAAGTCCTTCTACGAAAACGCGTAACACTACCGTCGCGAGTACCTCTACCGTCGTCGTGTACCCCCTACTTCCACCACGTCCCAAGTATGTATACTTCCTCTACTTGGCACCGAACGAGAACCGGCCCGTTTGCACACTTTGAAGGTATAACCATCGAGACGACGCCCGTGAACGAATGCATGTGTGATGTATGAGTTGCTCGTGCTGGCTCCGTGCTCGAATTGTTTGTGCACGTTGCCCCTCTTTTGCCTTGTCACCATTGTCGACTCATGGGACACCCGGAATCCAGGATCACCCCACCATCTTTTGCATGCTCCCGTCATTTTCCTTTTGCACCGGTATTTCCATGAGCTATTGGAACCGTTATTGTTGCCGTGGCACCCCTTTCTTTCCACCACGGTGACAAATGCTTCATAATGCTCTTGTCAACTTTTAATAAAAATTGCATAAACTTGCACATGTCATTCGCATCATGATAATAACATTTAAATGTTTAAAATTGTTGTTTGCATTAAATTACTAATGCATATGGGGTTTTACCGGGTTTGTTATTTGTTATATCCGGCCCCATTTAAATTGTTTAGATGGTATAGTTTTGTTATGCCTCACCTCTTGCCATGTTTAACAACATTTAATATTGTTGGGTACCTAAACGAGAGAGAACTAAATAAGTCCCGTGATGTTTCGTCAATATGCAACTCGTTGCATATTGAGCTCCACTTAACTTGTAGTTTTGCTTGTGCACTTTGCCATGCCATGCCCTCTTTAAACCAGACATGGATCATACTTGGTTGTGCATCGTGCCATGCTTATGTGATGATTGTTTACTATGTTGTTTGCTCCTTTCCGGTGTTGCTTCTTCGGATTGGTTCCGATAACGTCGTGTTTGTGAGGATCCGTTCGACTACGTCCATTTGTCATCTTCATGGACTCGTTCTTCTTCCTTGCGGGATCTCAGGCAAGATGACCATACCCTCGAAATCACTTTTATCTTTGCTTGCTAGTTGCTCGCTCTTTTGCTATGCCTATGCTGCGATACCTACCACTTTCTTATCATGCCTCCCATATTGTTAAACCAAGCCTCTAACCCACCTTGTCCTAGCAAACCGTTGTTTGGCTATGTTACCGCTTTGCTCAGCCCCTCTTATAGCGTTGTTAGTTGCAGGTGAAGATTGGAGTTTGTTCCTTGTTGGAACATTGATATTTTTGTTGGGATATCACAATATCTCTTATTTAATTAATGCATCTATACACTTGGTAAAGGGTGGAAGGCTCGGCCTTATGCCTGGTGTTTTGTTCCACTCTTGCCGCCCTAGTTTCCGTCATATCGGTGTTATGTTCCCGGATTTTGCGTTCCTTACACGGTTGGGTTATAATGGGAACCCCTTGACAGTTCGCCTTGGATAAAACTCCTCCAGCAATGCCCAACATTGGTTTTACCATTCGCCACCTAGCCTTTTCTTTCCCTTGGGTTCTGCAGACTCAAGGGTCATCTTTATTTAAACCCCCCTGGGCCAGTGCTCCTCTGAGTGTTGGTCCGACCGAGTAGACTGCGGGGCCACCTCGGGGCAACTTGAGGGTTGGTTTTACTTGTAGGATGTCTCATCTGAGTGTGCCCTGAGAACGAGATATGTGCAGCTCCTATCGGGATTTGTCGGCACATTCGGGCGGTGTTGCTGGACTTGTTTTACCATTGTCGAGGATGTCTTGTAACCGGGATGCCAAGTCTGATCGGATTGTCTTGGTAGAAGGAATATCCTTTGTTGACCGTGAGAGCTTGTGATGGGCTAAGTTGGGACACCCCTGCAGGGTTTTGAACTTTCGAAAGCCGTGCCCGTGGTTATGGGCAGATGGGAATTTGTTAATGTCCGGTTGTAGAAAACCTGAAACTTATCTTAATTAAAATGCATCAACCGCGTGTGTAACCGTGACGGTCTCTTCTCGGCGGAGTCCGGGAAGTGAACACGGTGTTGGAGTTATGCTTGACGTAGGTTGGTCTAGGATCACTTCTTGATCATAGATTCTCGACCGTGCTTTTGCATTCTCTTCTCGCTCTCTTTTGCGTATAGGTTAGCCACTATAAATGCTAGTCTCTTGCTGCAGCTCCACCTCATACCTTTTAACTTACCTATAAGCTTAAATAGTCTTGATCACGAGGGTGTGAGATTGCTGAGTCCCCGTGACTCACAGATACTTCCAAACCCAGTTTGCAGGTGTCGATGATACCGTGCAGGTGACGCAACCGAGCTCGAGGAGCTCGATGAAGATCGTGTTCGTTTTGTTGTTTCCGTTTCCAGTTGATCAGTAGTGGAGCCCAGTTGGGACGATCGGGGATCTGTGTAGCATTTGGGGTAGTCTTCTTTTATTTTGGTTCCATAGTCGGACCTTGATTGTATCTGGTTGATGTAATGCTTTATTCAGGTAATTGTGTGAAGTGGCGATTGTAAGCCAACTATGTATCTCTTTCCCTTATGTATTACATGGGTTGTGTGAGAATTACCTCACTTGCGACATTGCTTTCAATGCGGTTATGCCTCTAAGTCGTGCTTCGACACGTGGGAGATATAGCCGCATCGAGGGCGTTACACCCTTCAACACGTCGGGTTGCGAGTAGTTGTTATTTGTGTGCAGGGGCTGTTTATGTTGTGTTGCTTGGTTCTTCTACTGGTTCGACAACCTTGATTTCATATCTGAGGGAAATACCTACCACCGCTATGCTACATCATCCCTTCCTCTTTGGGGAAATACCGACGTAGCTTCAAGCGACATCAAAAGGAATTTCTGGCGTCGTTGCCGGGGAGGATCTCAACATATACCAGGTTGCTAATCACAAATCCTATCTCCTCGCAATTTACATTATTTACCATTTTCCTCTCCCTCACTTCACAAAAATTTGCCATTTATTCGCCTCTCTTTTTCGTTCGCCATTTTCTTGCTGGATCTGTTTTTGTGTGCAACCTTGTTTTCCATTATTATGGATAGTTCTTCCTCTATTGCTTGCACTCCCGAGAACGAGGTTCTCAACTTTAAACAAAGGGGAGGAGAAAATTTAAAAGATGCCTGGTATAGGATTTGCAATGCTCATAATAGATCTACCCGTAAGCAATCTACCGTTGTTCTTCTTCGTTGTTTTTATGTTGGCACCACCACTTGGTATATATTCGTCCTTGATACGATTGCTGATGGAAATTTATTGATGTGTCCTTCTCTTGATGTCTTTAATGCTATGGGAAATTTAGTGGGATCACTGATACGTCTCCATCGTATCTATAATTTATGAAGTATTCATGCCATTATATTATCCATCTAGGATGTTTTATATGCATTTATATGCTATTTTATATGATTTTTGGGACTAACCTATTAACCTAGAGCCCAGTGCCAGTTTATGTTTTTTCGTTGTTTTTGAGTATTGCAGAAAAGGAAAACCAAACGGAGTCCAATTGACCCGAAACTTGACGGGGCTTATTTTTGGACCAGAAGAAGGCTAGGAAGTAAAAGAACTAGGCCAGAAGAGTCCCGGGCTGCCCACGAGGGTGGGGGGCGCGCCCCTGCCTCGTGGACAGCCCGGAGACCCCCTGCCTTGTTCCCGACTCCAACACCTCTTATATAACCCAAAACTTCTAGAAAGAAACCTAGATCGGGAGTTCCGCCGCCAGAAGCCTCCGTAGCCACGGAAAACCAATCTAGGCCCTCTCTGGCACCCTGCCGGAGGGGGCCATCATCACCGGAGGGCATGGAGGAGGATCCCGGAGGGGCCATTATCGTCATGAAGGCCAAGGACCAGAGGGAGAACCTCTCCCCATCCAGGGGGGAGGCCATGGAGGAGGAAGCACAAGGGGGAGAACCTCTCCTCCTCTCTCTTGGTGGCACTGGAGTGCCATCGGGAGGGGAATCATCACCGCGGTGATCGTCTTCATCAACATCACCAACATCATCACCATCCTCATCTCTTTTACGCGGTCCACTCTCCCACATCCCGCTGTAATCCCTACTTGAACATGGTGCTTTATGCCACATATTATGATCCAATGATGTGTTGCCATCCTATGATGTTTTGAGTAGATATCCTTTGTCTTTGGGTTGATTGATGATCTAGATTGGTATGAGTTGTATGTTTTACTTTGGTGCTGTCCTATGGTGCCCTCTGTGTCGCGCAAGCGTGAGGGATTCCCGCTGTAGGGTGTTGCAATACGTTCATGATTCGCTTATAGTGGGTTGGTGAGTGACTGAGACACAAACCCGAGTAAGGGGGTTGTTGCATATGGGAATAAAGAGGACTTGATGCTTTAATGCTATGGTTGGGGTTTACCTTAATGATCTTTAGTAGTTGCGGATGCTTGCTAGAGTTCCAATCATAAGTGCATATGATCCAAGTAGAGAAAGTATGTTAGCTTACGCCCCTCCCTCATATGAAATTGCACTAGTGATTACCGATCTTGTTAACAATTGCCTAGGACAATTCCGCACACCGATCCACCATTATTCCA
This sequence comes from Triticum monococcum, assembly GCA_034509565.1. Taxonomy (NCBI): domain Eukaryota; kingdom Viridiplantae; phylum Streptophyta; class Magnoliopsida; order Poales; family Poaceae; genus Triticum; species Triticum monococcum. Next base: position 516,966,748 of record CM067847.1, read on the forward strand.
CACTCGCTATTTATAATATTTAGTAATATATTCTAACTTCATGATAACAACACCTACTTTTACATTTTAGCTCTCCGATATCATACAAAGTTATCCTCTTCATACCCATGAAAGTGCAACTATCCCTAGGTGGTTTTGGTAATTCCTAACAACATATAGCTCATTGAGCTAATGCTATTTCAAGATTAATATTCAGGAAAGCTCAATGATTGACATGGCATGGATGAGAAAAGTGGACCCCTCAAAATGCTAAGGACAAAGGATTGGCTCAAGCTCAAAGCTCAAGACTCTACATTTTCCATTTTAGTGATCCAAGATCACATTGAGTCTATAGGAAAAGCCAATACTATCAACAAGGGATGAGGTGTTGCTTAATGAGGTTCTTGCTCAAAATGCTTAGTGATATGCTCCAAAACCCTCAACTAGTTTCTCACATCCACATATGACCTAAACCAAAAGTAAAACTCGGCCCCACCGATTCTTCATATCCAGCGCCACCGAGTTTCAAATGTCATAGCCACTGCCATAAACCCTAGGCAACTCGGTCTCACCGATAGGGATCTCGGTCTCACCGAGATGGGGTTGTAATCTCTTTGTTTCCCTTCGTAATATTTCAGTCTCACCGAGATGAGCAATCGGTCCCACCGAGATTGCAATGTAAACTCTCTATTTTCCCTTCGTAACGTTTCGGTCTCACCGAAATGAGCGATCGGTCCCACCGAGTTTACCCGACCAACTCTCTGGTTAGCTTATTAACAAAATCGGTCTCACCAAGTTTGTGTAATCGGTCTCACCGAGATTACGTTATGCCCTAACACTAATCATATCGGTCCTATCGAGTTGCATGTCGGTCCCACCGAAAACCCTAACGGTCACTAGCTTTGCTAAATCAGTCCGACCGAGTTTAACCATTTGGTCCCACCGAGTTTGGGAAGTTATGTGTAACGGTTAGATTTTGTGTGGAGGCTATATATACCCCTCCACCACCTCTTCATTCATGGAGAGAGCCATCAGAACGAACCTACACTTCCAACTTACTTTTTCTGAGAGAGAACCACCTACACTTGTGTTGAGACCAAGATATTCCATTCCTACCATATGAATCTTGATCTCTAGCCTTCCCCAAGTTGCTTTCCACTCAAATCTTCTTTCCACCAAATCCAAATCCTGTGTGAGAGAGTTGAGTGTTGGGGAGACTATCATTTGAAGCACAAGAGCAAGGAGTTCATCATCAACACACCATTTGTTACTTCTTGGAGAGTGGTGTCTCCTAGATTGGCTAGGTCTCACTTGGGAGCCTCCGGCAAGATTGTGGAGTTGAACCAAGGAGTTTGTAAGGGCAAGGAGATCACCTACTTTGTGAAGATCTACCGCTAGTGAGGCAAGTCCTTCGTGGGCGATGGCCATGGTGGGGTAGACAAGGTTGCTTCTTTGTGGACCCTTCGTGGGTGGAGCTCTCCGTGGACTCGCGCCACCTTTACCCTTCGTGGGTTGAAGTCTCTGGATGTAAGATAGCACCACCTATCGGAACCACGACAAAAACATCCGTGTCTCCAATTGTGTTTGATTCCTCCAAACCCTTCCCTTTACTTTCTTGCAAGTTTCATGCTTTACTTTCCGCTGCTCATATACTCTTTGCATGCTTGCTTGAATTGTGTTAAGATTGCTTGACTTGTCCAAAGTTGCTAAAATCTGCCAAGAACTAAAATTGGCAAAATCTGCTCATATACTCATTTGGATCAAGTAGTCTAATCACCCCCCTCTAGACATACTTTCGATCCTACAAGTGGTATCAGAGCCTTGGTCTCCGTTTTCTTTGATTTCCATAGCTTTTGGTGGTCATAGCCTTGGTTTCACAACCTAGGAGAGTATGGCGTCTAGCGAGGGAAATTACCACTGTAGAGGTCGTTACTTTGATGATACTAATTTTGCTAGTTGGAAGCATAAGATGAAAATGCATATTCTTGGACATAACCCCGCCGTTTGGGCTATTGTGTGTATTGGCTTGCAAGGTGAATTCTTTGATGGGAGAGAACCGAACAGGTAAGCTACCGCAGAAGAGTTGAAGATGCTACAATACAATGCTCAAGCTTGTGATATCCTCTTCAACGGATTGTGCCCCAAAGAATTCAACAAAATCAGCCGTCTTGAGAATGAAAAGGAAATTTGGGATACTTTGATTGATATGCACGAAGGTACCGACTCCGTCAAGGAATCCAAGTTGGATGTGCTTCAAAGTCAACCTGACAAGTTCAAAATGAAGGATGGTGAAGGTGTCACTAAAATGTACTCTAGGCTTGCTCTTATCACAAATGAGATTGCCAGCTTAGGAAGTGAAGAGATGACCGACAAATTCATCATCAAGAAGATCCTAAGAGCCTTGGATGGAAAATATGATACCGTATGCACATTGATCCAAATGATGCCAAATTACAAAGATCTCAAGCCAATGGAAGTCATTGGAAGAATTGTTGCTCATGAGATGTCACTCAAGGATAAGGAGGAGCTCCATAACAAGTCAAGTGGTGTTTACAAAGCCTCATGTGAAGCTCCCACATCATCAAGTTAGAAACAAACCTTCAATGAAGAATTGAGCCTAATGGTGAAGAACTTCAACAAGTTCTACAAGAGTAGAAGCAAAGAGAGAAGTTCCAAGTCAAGGTCCTACAATGACAAAAGATCTTCTAGTCGAGAGCGAAACTGCTACAATTGTGGAAGACTTGGACACTATTCCAATGAGTGTACGACACCCTACAAGTGAAGAGAAGATTCTCCAAAAAGAAGAAGTAGAAGAGAAGAATCACCATCAAGAGAGAGAAGGAGTAGAGATGATCGTTATGAACGAAGAACATCCCGGAGAAGCAACGATTCGGAAAGGAAGGACAAGTCATGAAGGAGCTACACAAAACGAAGACATCAAGCTCATGTTGGTGAATGGGTATCCGGCTCCGACTCGAACAATCACTCCGAGAGAAGCTATCACTCCGACTCCGAATATACTCAAGATGAAGGTGTTGCCGGTCTAGCACTTGTGTCAACCAACTCCTACGACATATTTGATTCACCAAATGAAGGAATTGGAAGATGCTTCATGGCCAAAGGTCCAAAGGTATCACACCCCGAGTATGTTGATTTCAATAGTGATGAAGATGACTTGGTAGGTGATGATGATTTACTTGTTGACAACTCTAGTGATGAATACTATGATGAAACGTCAATTAATCATGCTAATCAAGATGAAATGAATTACAATGATAAGGAGAAGATTGAGTCTCTAACTAAAGAACTAAACACTCTTAAGTTAGCTCATGAAACTATCTTAGGAGATCATCGAGAACTTTTAAGGACTCATGAGAAATTACGTTTTGAGAAGCTCAATCTTGAGCAAGAGATGAGTTCTTAAAGGCAATCAATGATGATCTTCGCAAGAAAAGTTCTTCTTACATTGCCAAGCGTTTACTCTTATCCACTTACATGCCTCAAGTCAAGTCTAGTAACAAGAACAAGAAGGATTCTTCCTCTAGTAGTAACAATAATCATGCTAAATCCAATATAATTGCTTCTAGTAGTTCTCTTGATTCCACTAATGGTTCTCTTAGCCAAGTTACACTTGAGCAAGAAAATAGCTTATTGAAGGGAATCATAGAGAAATGTGTTTACAAGAGCCTTGCCGGGAGTAAGCAATTCGAGGAAATTGTACGCAAGCAAGGAAGGCACTGGAAGAATCAAGGTATTGGTTTTGAACGAAAGTTCAATGCCAATGGAGTTGAGTGGGAAGAAGATCAATACCCCAAGACGAAGTTTGTTCCTCAACAAGAGAAGTATGATCCTACTTCTTTTAAAGGGACACAAGCTCAAGATGATCTTCCACCACAAGACCACAAGGAAAAAGGCAAGGACAAGCTTCAAGAGGAAATTGATGCATTTGAAGACGCTCCTAAGGCCTTGGTCAAGTGGGTTCCCAAGACTACATCAAGTTCCACTTCATCAAGTACAGCTACAACTCCGAGGATTCCCATCAAGATGGTGTGGATCCTGAAGAAGAATAACTAGAAAGTTCTTGAGGGTGACTCTGCCAACATACTTCACTCTTATCATTTTGGCAAGAACAAGTGCAATCAACTTCCACATCCTGCACTAGTTCAAGGAGTCACAAACCCTGTTGTTGGTAAGACAAGGGACAAGGTAACCTAATGCTCTCATAGACATCATCTTGTGTGTACATCACTCTATGTCTATGGATATCCTTGTTTGTTCCTTGTGGGACTAACCCGTGTAGGTATTGAAAGTGCAACTCACTCCAACGGATAGCTCCGAATGATCTACATTAACTTAGAGCATCCACATCTTCAACACCTACATGAAGTCATCATTGACAAAACCCAAGGTTAGTTCATCCCTCTTAGGGGGGATCTCACATCTAGGGGGAGCTTTACTCTAAGAATTGAGCTAAAGAAACTCTAATGGTGTGAACACAACAACGCTTTATGTAAAAGTGGTAAACCCACTTGTGCTTAAACGATGAGTATGACCTATGATCAAATGTTCTCATTTGACTCCTAAGTCAATATACTCATATATAGATGACACAGTCATCGCCAATTGCTTGATAGATGCTAGAATTGTTTGTGCATGCTTTGCCACATATTTCACTTGTTATTTTATTGTGTGAGCATGTTGGTTGCATAATTTACTCATGCGAGGACATCCACTTGTTGTTTTGATTGATTGGTTTCCTTTTCTCTTGCCAAGTGGATGGACAAGAATGCCTAAGAACCTTCTCTAGCTATCTATGCTCTTCTCGTCTCAAACTCTATTCATGCTGCATCACAAAGTTTGGTCAAGTTAGATTGAAACCACTCTGTGTGAGGAGCACTTGGAGTCCCCGATTTGTCATAGACTTAAACTTCCAAAACTTCTTTGTGCGTTTCGGTCTGACCGATTCATTCATTTCGGTCATACCGAGATCACTAAGTCGATCTAGGTTTTTAATCTCGGTGCAACCGATTTGAACTTTTCGGTCACACCAAGTTGCAGTAACTTCTTGCAGTTATGCATCTCGGTGCCACCGAGTTGTTGTACTCGGTCACACTGACAGGGTCAGGCTATATATACCCACGGGCCAAAATTTGGAAAACTTTCCGAACCTCTTCGCCTGCGCTCAGCCTGCTCTGCCTCCCTAGATCTCCGGATCGTCCTCCTCATTGCCAGCCGCCTCCAGCCGCTGGTCTCCGCCGCCGTCAACGGGATCGTCTCCGCCGTTGCCGCCGTAGCAAGTCCATTGCCGAACTAGGGTATGGGCTTGATCTTTATGCTGTTCTCACTCCGATTCCCTAGCACACTATTTTGCCATGTGTCTTGCCATGATTGAGATCACTCTATCCAATGAAAACACTCCATAGTTTAGTTGTGGATTGAAAATTTATTGTTAGGTTTCCGCCGAAACCATCTCGGACCGACCGAGTTGTTGAAATCGGTTCCACCAATTTGGCTCAGGCCATTGCACATGTGATTCTCGGTCTGATCGAGTTCGAGTCTTTGTGAAACCCTAGCAGTCTCGGTGCCACCGAACTGTGACTCGGTCTAACTGAGTTCACTAGTTTAGGTTCCATCAGCTGCTTCGGTATCACCGAGATTTCAAATTGGTAGATCCGAAATGCTTTCTATGGAAAACTAAAACTAAGTTTTTGATTCATTCTTTTGCAAAAACCTTTGCACTTTGTGATGCTCATCCACTCCACCTCATCTATAATCTATTCACAGGGTCTGCTGTCAGTGTTTGCATCATGTCAGATCAGAGTGACAGTCAGAACAAATCTGAGGAGCAGGTTAACATGAGTGAGGGCACTAGTCCCTCCAATAGCTCAGATGATGGAAGCAGGAGCACACCCAGTAACTTGCCTAAGGCAGCCACCAGGACCAGAAAAAATAAAACCTCAAATTCAGAGGATGAGGACTATGTGGCTGCTGAGGAAGAGGCCACCTCAAAGAGGAAAGTCCTGAAAAAGGAATATGGCACAACTGCTGCCACTAAGCCAGGGATGAAGCAAAAGGTTCCTGCCAAGAGAGCTCCCATGTCAAAAGCCAGAACATCCACTCAAGAGACTTTGGGATCTGCACCCAAAGAGCAGGTTGTGGCAGAAAAGAAAAGGAAAGAGAGGGTCAAGAAGACCACTGCCAGAGTGCTTGGGAGATCTTCAATAATGAAAGACTCTGAAGAAGAGGAAGAGGATGCAACACCAGCACCCAAAGCTCAAAAGTTTATGGGAGATGCTATAAGGGCAGGGGCTGTTCCATCTAAGCCTAAGACTGCTCCTAAGACTGCTGCTCCAGCTCCAAAGCGAAAACCAAAGAGGAGCACCAGGAACATCCCTGCTGAGGAGAAGAACAAGGCCCAGTGCCTTAAGCTGCAATGGAAGATGAAGATGATGAGTCACATGTCTTGAGGAAGTTGAAGCCAAAAATTCCAGATCACAATGATGCTCATCCAGTAGCTGAGAACATGAAGATAAGGAAGGATTCATGATTGAGGCTATGGAGAGAGTCAGATCCATATGCCACCAGAAGAAGAACTGCTATGGACTACAGGTTCCATACCAAGGAACAACATGACTTCTATGAGACTATCTTACTTGACAAGAAACCCATAGTGTGTGACATGAGATGGGTTGATTGGAAATTCATTGAGGAAAATGAGGATCACTTCCTTGTTGTATATGACAACTTCAAGGCGTGTGGAGTCGATGAGTTTGTGGCTCAGAAGCTCACAAAGTCTAATGATGAGCTCATCATGCAGTTCTACTCCGCAACTCACTTCTACCCAGATGGAAGGATTGTCTGGATGTCCGAAGGCACTAGGTACCAGTCAACAGTTGCAGAATGGGCTCAGTTGATCAATGCCCCAGAAGAACAAGAAGATGACTTGGATGTCTATGCCAAGAAGAAGAAGGATCACAACACCATGGCACACATGTACAAAGAGATCCCAAATGTTGCTCTTGAGACACACAAGTTTGGATCAGTACATTACCTTCTATCAGGCTTGCCAACAATCAACTAGATCCTCAGACACACTCTCTTGCCAAAGTCAGGTGATCACAAGATGATCAGAGGTCACTCCACCAACTTTCTGCACATTTTTTTATGTTCCACAGAAGTTCAAGGTCACGAGCCTAATTATGGAAACCATAAAGAGGACAACTGCAGATCAAAAGAGGAGTTGTGGGTATGCCCCACAGATCCAGGAGCTGATCAACTCCAAGATGGGCACTGGCACATATCTGCTGGACAAGGAGCACCTGCCCATCTACCCAGACTTTGAGGACAACACTGTGGTGATGGATGAAAATGAACCATCTTCTGTGCACGCACAAGCCAAGAAGGAGAAGGCAAGGGCTGAAAAGGCTGCAAAGATGCCAACCATGGATGAGGCATCTTAGTATCTTCTGAAGAGCAAGCAAGATCAGCTTGGCTACTTGATTGCCTCCACTCTAAGGATTGAGAACAGACTGGCTACCCTGACTCAAAACCAGGAGAGCTTGGAGAGGATCGTGGAGCAGAAGTTCTATGACTTAGATGTGAAGGTTACTGAGATACAGTCTGTTGTTGAGCAACTTCAGGAGGAAGTGCAGGAGAAGAAGGGCAAGACAACCACTGATGCTTTTGCTAGAGTGCCCAGAGGTCAGAGGTCTGCCGCTATGCCTGTCACAGACACCAAAGCAACTTCATCTGCACCAGCTACAACTTCACTGCCACCAGCTCCAGCACCTACTCCACCAGCTCCATCTACATCGACTGACGCCTTCGTCCTTGGAGTTCTGTCTACACCACCACCTGAAGACCAAGCTTGAGTGATGATTTAGCACTGTGCATTTTTATGAACTTTTTGGTAATTTGTTGCCAAAGGGGGAGAAAATGTATAGATCATAGGCTTCTAGAGGGAGTGTTGCTTTTGTTCTCTCTTGCGTTTCTCCTTGGTGGTTGAACTTTATTATTTTCTTGGTTGAGATACTTTATACTTTGTGCTTCCTTAGATGATCATGTTTTTGATCATATGCTACCTTAATGCTTGTTGGATGACATTATCCTTTTATATGATCATTCAGTTTGCTTGGTGATGAGTGCATGTATTTTAATTATTATCATTTTGAGCGCTCCACCAAGACATATGTGACATGGAAGAGAAACCCATGATCCTAACTCTTTGTGCATTTGCAGTCCAAAGAAAATCTTAAACTATTCACAAATTTAGGGGGAGCTCTTGCTTTTCACATACTTCTCAAAGCGACAATGTTTTTCACTCTTATTATCATTTGTTGAAGCTTTGATCTATATGTTGTCATAAATTACCAAAAAGGGGGAGATTGAAAGTGCAACTATCCCTAGGTGGTTTTGGTAATTCCTAACAACATATAGCTCATTGCAAGGTTGGAAAAAGCGGTAGGCGTAAGCGAGGCGGTTGGCCTTTGCCTAGTCCCTAGGCGGTGCTTAAGCGCCCTAGGCACGGCCTAGGCGGTAATATAGTTTTCACTATCAGGGTGTACTTGTGATTATTATATGTGTGTTCATATTAATTTAGGGCATATAAATTAGTTAATCACTAGCTACTACCATTGGAATATGACCCGTTTGGCATATTAGTGTAGTATGGTATGATTTCTCACTTGGGTAGACAAATCCTTGCTTTCCCTGCCTAGACTTCCATTTATGCCCAAGGTGAGGCATTGGGCCATCACCTAGCGCCTAGGCGTGCCTAAGCGCATCCTAGGCACTGCCTTTTCCAACAGAGGCTCATTGAGCTAATGCTATTTCAAGATTAATATCTCAGGAAAGCTCAATGATTGGCATGGCATGAATGAGAAAAGTGGACCCCTAAAAATGCTAAGGACAAAGGATTGGCTCAAGCTCAAAGCTCAAGACTCTACATTTTCCATTTTAGTGATCCAAGATCACATTGTGTCTATAGGAAAAGCTAATACTATCAAGGAGGGATGAGGTGTTGCTTAATGAGGTTCTTGCTCAAAATGCTTAGTGATATGCTCCAAAACCCTCAACTACTTTCTCACATCCACATATGACCTAAACCAAAAGCAAACTCGGCCCCATCGATTCTTCCTATCCGGCGCCACCGAGTTTCAAATGTCATAGCCACTGCCACAAACCCTAGGCAAATTGGTCTCACCAAGATGGGGTTGTAATCTCTCTGTTTCCCTTCGTAACATTTCGGTCTCACTGAGATGAGCGATCGGTCCCACCGAGATTGCAATGTAAACTCTCTGTTTTCCCTTCGTAATGTTTTGGTCTCACCGAAATGAGTGATCGGTCCCACCAAGTTTACCTGACCAACTCTCTGGTTAGCTTATTACCAAAATCGGTCTCACCGAGTTTGTGTAATCGGTCTCACCGAGATTACATTATGCCCTAACCCTAATCATATCGGTCCTACCGAGTTGCATGTCAGTCCCACTGAAAACCCTAACGGTCACTAGCTTTGCTAAATCGGTCCGCCCGAGTTTAACCATTCGGTCTCACCGAGTTTGGGAAGTTATGTGTAACGGTTAGATTTTGTGTGGAGGCTATATATATACCCCTACACCACCTCTTCATTCGTGGAGAGAGCCATCAGAACGAACCTACACTTCCAACTTACTTTTTCTGAGAGAGAACCACCTACACTTGTGTTGAGACCAAGATATTCCATTCCTACCATATGAATCTTGATCTCTAGCCTTCCCCAAGTTGCTTTCCACTCAAATCTTCTTTCCACCAAATCCAAATCCTGTGAGAGAGAGTTGAGTGTTGGGGAGACTATCATTTGAAGCACAAGAGCAAGGAGTTCATCATCAACACACCATTTGTTACTTCTTGGAGAGTGGTGTCTCCTAGATTGGCTAGGTGTCACTTGGGAGCCTCCGACAAGATTGTGGAGTTGAACCAAGGAGTTTGTAAGGGCAAGGAGATCGCCTACTTCGTGAAGATCTACCGCTAGTGAGGCAAGTCCTTCGTGGGCGATGGCCATGGTGGGATAGACAAGGTTGCTTCTTCGTGGACCCTTCGTGGATGGAGCCCTCCGTGGACTCGCGCAACCGTTACCCTTCGTGGGTTGAAGTCTCCATCAACGTGGATGTACGATAGCACCACCTATCGGAACCACAACAAAAACATCCGTGTCTCCAATTGCGTTTGAATCCTCCAAACCCTTCCCTTTACTTTCTTGCAAGTTTCATGCTTTAGTTTCCGCTGCTCATATACTCTTTGCATGCTTGCTTGAATTGTGTTAAGATTGCTTGACTTGTCCAAAGTTGCTAAAATCCGCCAAGAACTGAAATTGGGAAAAGGTTAGATTTTTATTTGGTCAAGTAGTCTAATCACCCCCCTCTAGACATACTTTCGATCCTACAACCCACAACATAGTTTTATTTCTCATTGCTAGTTGGAAGCAAACGTTCGGTGTACGTAGAGTCCAGTGTCAGATAGGGCTTGAGAGAATATTGATCTTACCTTTAGCTCCTTGTGGGTTCGACACTCCATACTTATCACTTCTACCTTTGGAAATTGCTACGATGATTCCTTGCACTTGGGGATTATCAAGCTCTTTTCTGGCGCCGTTGCCGAGGAGCAATAGCGTGGGGTTGGTATTCTTGTGTATGCTTGTTTGCTTTCTTCACTAAGTAGATTTTGTTTTCCATTTTTGTTTCTGTTTAGTTGTGGGTGAAACATACAAAAAAAATTTAAAGAATGAAAATACAAAAAAAAATTATTACTTGCCTCTCATGCCTAAAAAGTTTTTCAAAAAGAGAAGTGATTGGAAAGTTATGCATTGAAGAAGTGGGGGTCGACCTTGAGCACTTGTGTTCATGCTCATGGAAACAATGTAGAATTTTCCATGGAAGTTTCTCTGTAAATAATTATCCCCTTATATATCAATTGTATTATAAAAATAATGTGCCAAGCTTTGGTTTTAGGATGATTAGATTGCTAGTTTACTATGTGCAGAACAAAAACAGAAACTTTGGCTGTAGCGCGTGATTTTACATTTTTACTGGAAAGTCAAATGGGTCTGAAACTTTCTGCACATTACATATGTATACATTTTTCAATTTTTCAAATTTATTTCATAATTTGTGGAGTTACATAAGTTTACTAAACCTTTAGATTTCTACAGACTGTCCTGTTTTAGACAGATTCTGTTTTTCGTGTGTTGTTTGCTTACTTTGATGAATTTATGGGTAGTATCAGGGGGTATGAACCATGGTGAAGTTAGAATACAGTATATATAGTTCTAATATGAAATTGGAATGAGTTTGCAACAGTACCTAAAGGTAGTGATTTGCTTTATTATACTAACGGATCTCACAAAGTTTTTGTTAAAGTTTTTTGTGGATGAAGTGTTCGAAGAACGAGGAGTTACCGATGTGAGAAGAATAAAGAGAGGCAATAGCTCAAGATTGGGGATGCCCAAGGCACCCCAAGTAAATATTATAAGGATACGCAATCATCTAATCTTGGGGATGCCCTGGTTGGCATCCCATCTTTCTTCTTCAACAATTATCGATATACCTCAGTTTTTGTTTCGTTCACATGATTTGTGTCCTTTGTGTTTTTTGTTTTTCCTTTATGAACCATGCTAGTATGAGATAGCCCTTCATTGCTTTATAGAATGCTTCATGTGCTTCACTTATATCTTTTAAGTATGATCTTATAGAATTGCTCTTTGTGCTTCACTTAAATCTTTTGAGTATGGTTTTATAGAATGCTTCATGTGCTTCACTCATACATTTTGAGCTTGGACATTGGTTAGTTTATATTAATTTTAGAATGCTCCATGAACTTCACTTATATCTTTTGGAGCATGAATAATACTATCATCTAAAGCGGGTTTGGAAGAGTGTCAACTTTAGGAACTAGTGATCCCGCCATTCCGAATAAGGATAATTTTGCTTATGTGGAGAGTGATAAAATTTCTATGCTCGTAGATCATGAAAAGAATGATTTATGTGATGGTAATATTGTTGAACTCATTCATGATGCTACTGAAAATTATTATGAGGGAGGAATACATGCTTGTAGGAGTGCAATAATATCAAGTTTTCCTCTCTATGTGCTTAAAGTTTTGAAGTTATACTTGTTTTGCCTTCCTATGCTAGTTGATTCTTGTTCCCATAAATTGTGTGCTCACAAAATCCCCAGTCATAGGAAGTGGGTTAGGTTTAAATGTGCTAGTCATATTCTTCATGGTGCTCTCTTTATGTTCAAGTCTTATCTTTCATGTGAGCATCATTGAAATCATCATGCCTAGCTAAAAGGCATTAAAGAAAAGCGCTTGTTGGGAGACAACCCAATATTTACCCTTACTGTTTTTGTGTGTTTACATGATTAAGCTACTGTAGTAATCATGTTTATAGCTTTTGTTTCAATAAAGTGCCAAGTAAGACCTTTGGGAAGACTTGGGTGAAAGTTAATGTGATCTTGCTGTAAAAAACAGAAACTTTGCGCTCACGAGATTAGCTGCCATTTTTTTACAGAAGAGTGCTTTGATGCTGATTCTTTTTGCAGAAGATTAATAGACAAATTCCTCACGTCCACCAATTTATTTAATAATTTTTTGAGTAGCAGAAGTATGGTTAGTGTTCAGATCATTACAGACTGTTCTGTTTCTGACAGATTCTGTTTTCATTGCATAGTTTGCTTGTTTTCTAGTTTCTATGACTTATATTTCTAAATATAAATTGTAGAAATGATATGGTATAGTAGGCATTGTGTGAGAACAATAATGAACCTTGTATTTGATAGTACCAAAGTGAATGGTTTACTCTTTATCATACTAACCTGTCTCACGAAGTTTCGTTAAGTTTTGTGTGATTGAAGTTTTCAAGCTTTGGGTGAGATATCGATATGAGGAGAATAAGGAGTGGAAAGATCCTAATCTTGGGGATGCCCGAGGCACCCCAAGGTAATATTCAATGAAGACTCAAGCGCCTAAGCTTGGGGATGCCCCGGAAGGCATCCCCTCTTTCGTCTTCAAAACTATCGGTATACCTTACTCGGAGCTATATTTTTATTCGTCACATGATATGTGTTTTGCTTGGAGCGTATTTTCAATTTTACTTTCTGTTTGAATAAAATCATTGGATCTGAATTATTAAATTAAAAAGAATCCTCCCATGGCTAGTTAATTATTTGACCACTCAGTGTCCTTCACTATTATCTTTTGGAGTAGTTTGTCATTTACTCACGTGCTTCACGTATATCCTATGAGTAAATGGTTGAATAATTGAATATCATAAATCTGAATTTATATATGTTTCATATGCTTATACCATGGGGAGTAATGACTTCACATAGAATAAGTATAGGTAGTAAACTTACTGAAAGTTAGCAAACGTAGAATTGGTCACTTGAGCAATTCATGAAAGAATATTGAAGGAAGAGAGATTTCACATATAAATATACTATCTTGGACATGTTTTGTAATTGTGAGCACTCATTAAAATATGACATGCTAAAAGGTTGATGTCAGACAAGGAAGACAACATAATGGGTTATGTTTTCTTATATCCGAAATAAAGTATATTGTCTTGGATCATCCAACATGTTGAACTTGCTTTTCCCCCTCATGCTAGCCAAATTCTTTGCACCAAGTAGAGATATTACTTGTGCTTCCAAACATTCCTTAAACCAGTTTTGCCATGAGAGTCCACCATACCTACCTATGGATTGAGTAAGATCCTTCAAGTAAGTTGTCATCGGTGCATGCAATAAAAATTGCCCTCTAAATATGTATAATCTATTAATGTGGAGAAAATAAGCTGTATACGATCTTGTGATGTGTAAGAAATAAAAGCGACGAACTGCATAATAAAGGTCCATATCACAAGTGGCAATATAAAGTGATGTTCTTTTGCATTAAGATTTTGCGCATCCAACCATCAAAGCGCATGACAACCTCTGCTTCCCTCTACGAAGGGCCTATCGTTTACTTTTATCTTATACCCTTATGCAAGAGTCATGGTGATCTTCACCTTTCCTTTTTACATTTTATCCTTTGGCAAGCACATTGTGTTGGAAAGATCCTGATATATATATATATATATATCCAATTGGATGTAAGTTATCATGAACTATTATTGTTGACATTACCCTTGAGGTAAAAGGTTGGGAGGCGAATCTATAAGCCCCTATCTTTCTATGTGTCCAATTAAAACTTTGAACCCATAAATATCATGTGAGTGTTAGCAATTATGAAAGATTAAATTATAGTTGAGTATGTGGAGTTTGCTAAATCAAAGCTCTGACATAGACCCTTCCTAAAAATAAGACGAATTGCAATTGTTTGATGACTGAGAATATAGTTTGTTAGTTTCAAGAGAGTTTATGATCTATACTTTAACATGTGAATAGCTTGTTACTTGATCATGAAAAGTTTTATGAAAATGAGCTACTGTTATGATATATAATGATGCAAGAAAAAGTGATTGGAACTATCATTGATGAAACTTATGCACTTGCTAGCATTCACACTTCATAAATTATTTCTTTTATCATTTACCTACTCGAGGACGAGCAGGAATTAAGCTTGGGGATGCGGATACGTCTCCAACGTATCTATACTTTATGAAGTATTCATGCTATTATATTATCCATCTAGGATGTTTTATATGCATCTATATGCTATTTTATATGATTTTTAGGACTAACCTATTAACCTAGAGCCCAGTGCCAGTTTCTGTTTTTTTGTTGGTTTTGAGTATTGCAGAAAAGGAAAACCAAACGGAGTCCAATTGACCTGAAACTTGACGGAGCTTATTTTTGGACGAGAAGAAGGCCAGGAAGTAAAAGAAGTGGGCCAGAAGAGTCCCGGGCTGCCCACGAGGGTGGGGGCGCACCCACCCCCCTGGGCGTGCCCCCCTGCCTCGTGGATAGCCCGGAGACCCGCCTGCCTTGTTCCCGACTCCAACCCCTCTTATATAACCCAAAACTTCCAGAAAGAAACCTAGATCGGGATTTCCGCCACCAGAAGCCTCTGTAGCCACCGAAAACCAATCTAGGCCCTCTCTGGCACCCTGCCGGAGGGGGCCATCATCACCAGAGGGCATGGAGGAGGATCCCGGAGAGGTCATTGTCCGATTTCGGGTTCCGGCTGACCCTTAAGGTTCGAACGCTGGGGTGCACACGGAAATCTCACCTTCAACCTCTCCGTCTTGAGGGGATCTAAACTACTAAAAGAGCTGCACGAAAGACACAAGACTTATACTGGTTCGGGCCACCGATGTGGTGTAATACCCTACTCCAGTGTGTGGTGGATGGATTGCTTCCTGGGGCTGGTGAGGATGAACAATACAAGGAAGAACGGCCTCGCGAGGGTCTGTTCTTGGCTGAGGTGATGAACTGTTGTGAAGAGTTCATTCACCCTCTCTCTCTCTCTACTTGTGAACCAAACGAACCATCTGACCCCTTGCTATGTGGGTGGCTAGTCCTATTTATAGAGGCCCTGGTCCTCTCCCCAAATATTGAGCGGGAAGGGATCCAACAATGGCGGGCTAATTTGAAGGGGGACAACGAGTACATCTATCCTGACAAAAGCAGTCTTCGCCTACCAAAGGCTCTGGTGATGACGCCGCGCTGGGCTCCATGGTGACCTCCGTCTCGTAGTCCTCCTGGCCTTGGTCTCGTTGCACCGAAGTGGCAACCTTTGCCTGATGCCTCGGTACTCTGCTGATATGCTTGCTCCCTTTGCACCAAAGAGGAAAGAGGGACGCTGCGCGTGCTGGCACCCGCCTGGTGCCCCGTGTCGTCATGGTTTGCGTCATGGGCACCTCGCGAGGTACCCCGCTTGGAACTCTCCGCCTCCTCGCGAGCCAGCCTGACGAGGCTGTGCCTGAGGACGCGCTGTGTCGTCCGCATCGCGAGGCTTGGCCCCTCGCGAGGGTCTTAAGCCTCGTGTTGATGAAGATGGGCCGCGCCGGGCCCCTACTTGAGCCACGCCGCAGGCTGTAGGAAGGCAAGTCTGGGGACCCCCGTTCCCAGAACGCCGACAGTAGCCCCCGGGCCCAAGGTGCGCATGGACTTGGCCATGCCGAGAGGCGAAAGGGCAAGAGCGAAGCGCCGCGGGCCCTAACAGCCTGCGGCCTCGGACGCCGTGTGGCGGTTGATTGGACGTGGCGCCTCCGCTTCCCCACGACGCCTTGGCGATCGTGCGAGTTGGACAAGTCCCTGCATGCAGAACGTGTCATGATTACCTGTGATCGTGGAGACCGGCGGTTGGCCTTCGCTGGCTATAAGTAGGGCACCACTCGTGCCCGTCCAGCCCATCTCCTCTTGCTCTCTCCTTCGCCTCAGCTCTTGCTCCGTCTTGGTGTGATGGCTCCATCGAAGAGGTATTCGGCATCAGAGAAGGGGAAGGCCCTCCAGATCGGTCCTGCCTCTCCCCCATCCAAGCGTGGTCGCGGGCGCCCTCGGAAGCACCCGGCGGCCGCCCCGGCAGCTCCCAACGGCCGTGGGGGGGGGGGGGGGGGCTCTCAGCGCGGCGGCGGGCAAGCCGCCGCAGCCGGAGGGTGCGCCTGGGTGGTGCGCTCCCCCAGGCCGCGCTTTCGCGCCGGGCAGGCGCCGCCGGAATTCATCATTTGGTTGGCGGAGCCGGCTCGCGCCCGGCTCCCGCTCCCTCGCTTCCTCCTTGGCGAACTCCCGGCCGGCGCTCCTGGCGGCCTCTGGCTCCAGGCGGAGGGCTGCTGCAGCAGGTCCTCGTGGGTTGCGCTGGAGGTCTCCGCCAGCGGGGGCTTGGCCTTCACCCGCGGCTGGCAGGCGTTCGCCCGCGCTCGCGGCCTAGAGCGTCGGTGCACTCTGCACTTCAGGTTCGATGGCGACGCCACCCTCTTTGTGAGGGTGTTTGGGGAAGATGGTCGCCGCGCGGGGTGCTGCCCTGAGGACGATGACCACGTCCGCGGGCCCTGCTCCGATGGTGATGGGGGAGATAGCGCCCGAGCGGGCGGCGGCGTCAGCGACTCCCCTAGCCTCGTCAGCTCTTCCTCAAGCGACTCCTCCAGTGGTGGCAGCAGTCCTCCCCCGCGCCGTTGGGTTTGCTTAGGAGGTGGTGGTTCGTCCGCCCGCCGTTGTGCCCCGGCGCAGCACGAGAGGGGGTCCGCCTGAGGCCCTGGGGCAGCCTGTGTCACTGCCGTGGGCCGATGCGGGAGGGGCGGCGCTAGGCTCGTCTTTTTCCTTTCTCTTTTGTCCCCTGTGTAAAACAGAACAGATGCATGGAGCCCCCTTGGGGCGTGTTGGGGAATGTTGCCGCTTCAGCGATTACCTTGATCTTATTTTTGTACTTCCTGATTTCCCGTCTGTGCGTAGATAGCTTTCGACCCCTGCCGGGGAGTGGGGCGACCGACCCAGGCCCTGTGTGCGCGTCGTGGTACCCGAGGGGCACAGACTAGGAGGGGTGCTCCTGTAATGCGCCAGGGCCGTGAGACCCTCCCGTGGCTAGGGCAGAAATCCTCGCGAGGGCGCCTGAGCACCATCCCTCGCGAGGTTGTTCACGAGAGAAACCAAAGCAAGGGGCGAAAATCGACGAACCATAAATCAGCAACAGCGATAACTCCAATAAGACTCCAAATGCAAACGAACACGTCAACTGCGGAAAGCAAATGGGAAAGCCGCGTCCGGCACCTAATCTAGTCTTCGACGTCTTCTCACCAGCGCGGAGCTAAGTGCTGCCACTGGGCGTGGGAGGGAGCCCCAGGGCCTGAGGCCGGCGCTCCTGAGACTCCGGGGTGTGTACAGCCCCACTCATTATTACGTGAGAGTGGCACGGGGCGGCGAGCTTCACAGGCATTGGCCTTGCTTCACAGGCTCTGGGCCTTTCCAAAAAGAGATGATCTTCACAGGCACTCGCCTTGCTTCACAGGCTCTGGGCCTTTCCAAAACGCGATAGCTTCACAGGCACTCGCCTTGCTTCACAGGCTCCGGGCCTTTCCAAAATGCGATAGCTTCACAGGCACTCGCCTTGCTTCACAGGCTCCGGGCCTTTCCAAAATGTGATAGCTTCACAGGCACTCGCCTTGCTTCACAGGCTCCGGGCCTTTCCAAAACGCGTTAGCTTCACAGGCACTCGCCTTGCTTCACAGGCTCCGGGCCTTTCCAAAATGCGATAGCTTCACAGGCACTCGCCTTGCTTCACAGGCTCCGGGCCTTTCCAAAATGTGATAGCTTCACAGGCACTCGCCTTGCTTCACAGGCTCCGGGCCTTTCCAAAATGCGATAGCTTCACAGGCACTCGCCTTGCTTCACAGGCTCCGGGCCTTTCCAAAACGCGATAGCTTCACAGGCACTCGCCTTGCTTCACAGGCTCCGGGCCTTTCCAAAACGCGATAGCTTCACAGGCACTCGCCTTGCTTCACAGGCTCCGGGCCTTTCCAAAATGCGATAGCTTCACAGGCACTCGCCTTGCTTCACAGGCTCCGGGCCTTTCCAAAATGCGATAGCTTCACAGGCACTCGCCTTGCTTCACAGGCTCCGGGCCTTTCCAAAACGCGATAGCTTCACAGGCACTCGCCTTGCTTCACAGGCTCCGGGCCTTTCCAAAACGCGATAGCTTCACAGGCACTCGCCTTGCTTCACAGGCTCCGGGCCTTTCCAAAACGCGATAGCTTCACAGGCACTCGCCTTGCTTCACAGGCTCTGGGCCTTTTCAGGGGTAGAACCTCCGGAGGTGCTGGATGTTCCACGCATTCTGGATTGGCACTCCCTCCTGAGTCTCCAAGCATGCGGAGCCGGGCCTGGAAACATGAACAACCTTGAACGGCCCCTCCCACATGGGAGAGAGCTTGTGCAACCCCTCCCTAGAGAGAACCCGCCTGAGCACGAGGTCTCCTACCTCGAGAGTCCTGGGGCGGATGTTGCGGCAGTGATATCGCCGCAGCACCTGCTGATACCTCGCCGCTCGCAGCGCGGCTTCCCGTCGTCGTTCCTCCCCCAACACGAGGTTCGTCCCCCGCATGGCGTCCTGCTGCGCCTCGTCGAACGCCAGGACCCGCGCGGAGCGACGTCTGACCTTGTGAGGGAGGACGGCCTCCGCTCCATAGACCAGGAAGAATGGGGTCTCCCCAGTCGGCTTGGTCGCGGTGGTGCGGATGGACCATAGCATGGATTGAAGCTCGTCGCACCAACCTCGGCCGCAGGCCTCCAGCTTCTTCTTGAACGTCCTGGTCTTGAGGCTTGTCAGGACCTCCGCGTTGGCTCGTTCGGCCTGGCCGTTGCTTCGTGGGTGCACCACGGAAGCGTAGCATATCTGCATTCCAAGGTTAGCACAGTATGTTTTGAAGAGGTTATTGGTGAACTGCGAACCGTTGTCTGTGATGATGCAGCTCGGCACCCCGAACCGGCTCACGATGCCCCTGATGAACTTGACCACGGAGCCCGCGGGGATGGTGCGGACGGCCTCCACTTCAGCCCACTTGGTGAACTTGCCCACGGCGACGTAGAGGTAGCGGTAGCCCCCTGGCGCCCGAGGAAACGGGCCCAGGATGTCCAGCCCCCAGACTGCGAACGACCATGAAAGGGGTATAGTCTGCAGGTCTCCGGCCGGCTGATGGATTTGCTTGGCGTGGAACTGGCAGGCCTCACAAGCTCTCACCAGCTCTACGGCGTCATTGAGTGCGGTAGGCCAATAAAACCCACTGTGGAACGCCTTGCCGACGAGGGTCCGCGATGATGAGTGGTGCCCGCAGTCTCCGCCGTGTATGTCCTCCAGTAGTTCCTTTCCTTGCTCCCTGGAAATGCAACGCAGGAGTACATCGTTTGGCCGCTTTCGGTAGGCTTCTCCGTCTCTGATGCAGTACGCAGTGGCCTGCCGCGCCACCCGCTCCGCTTCCTCCTCTTTCTCATGCATGGTCCCTTGCGTCAAGTAACTCCGGATCTCGGTGATCCAGCACTCCTCCTGAGGTTACATCGTCAGGAGCAGGCGTGCTCCTGAGGCCGGGCCACAGACCGGGGCTCCTGAGGCAGGTGGCCGGGGGAGCTCCTCCTGAGGCTGAGCCGTGTTTGACAGTGACGGCAAGGCTGAGGGCTTGAAGAGCCTCTCCTTGAAGACGCCAGGCTCCTGAGGTAGCCGCCTGGATGCCTGCTTGGCGATGTCGTCGGCCTCCTGATTGGTGCCACGGGGCACGTGCTGCAACTCCAACCCCCAGAACTGCTTCTCCATCATGCGGACCTCCGCAAGGTAAGCTTCCATGTGCTCGTCCTTCGGCTCGTACACCTTATTGGAGAAGTTCATGAGGAGCTGTGAATCACCCTTAATGGTAAGGCGCTTCACCCCCAGGGCTGCCGCGGCCTTCAGGCCTGCTATCAGACCCTCGTATTCCTCTATGTTGTTGGAGACCTTTTCACCTTGTTGGAAGCAGAGCTGTACGACATAGTAGAGCTTGTCCTGAGTGGGCGATATAAGCACCGCTCCAGCCCCAGCACCATGTCTGGAGAATGCCCCGTCAAAGTGCATGACCCAACCTTCTAGCGCCTCGCTCCCCGGGAAGAGGGACCGATCCTCGTCGGCCTTGAGGCCTGGTGCCTCTGTCCATTCTGCCACAAAATCCGCCAATGCTGCTCCTTTGATGACACTGGTTGTGCTGAACTCGAGCTAAAATGCCTGCGGCTCTATGTTCCATTCAGCGACCCTTCCGGCTGAGTTAGGGCTCCTGAGCACCCTCTCCAGGGGGTATGACGAGACGACTTTGATGGGGTGAGCCTGGAAGTAGTGACGCAGCTTGCGCGAGGCTACCAGTAGCGCGAGGAGGAGCTTCTGAGGCATTGGGTACTGGGCCCTCGCGTCCCGTAGCACCATGCTAACAAAGTAAACTGGGTGCTCGACAAGGCTGGGAGCATCTGGGGTTGCTGCGCCCTCGGGAGGTAAGGGCGCCTCACGGGGCGTCGTGGCCTCGGGAGGTGGACCATCTGGTCGGGCGGCCTCTCCTGCCCCCGGTGCATTCCTCGGCAGCTGACCCTCCTCAGCTGCGGTTGCGGCTTCTGCAATCTTTCCTTGTTCCCGTTTTGTCCTGCCTCGGTCTGCCGCTGCGGCCTTGACTTGGTGCTCCTCCCTAACCGCCACCAGGGCTGCGCTGGCGGAGTAGGGTGTGGCGGCGAGGTACAGCAGCAGGGGCTCCTGAGGGCGCGGAGCCACCATGACTGGGGGACTGGTCAGGTATCTCTTGAGATCTTGAAACGCCTTATCTGCTTCTTCAGTCCACTCAAAGGCCCCTTACTTCTTCATCAGCTGGAAGAAAGGCATCGCTCGCTCCCCTAGTTTGGAGATGAAGCGCCCTAGCACGGTCACGCGCCCCGTGAGCTTCTGCATTTCTCTGAGGGTCTTTGGCGGGCTCATGTCCTCGACCGCTTTGACCTTCTCGGGGTTGGCCTCGATGCCACGATGGGACACGAGGAACCCCAAGAGCTTGCCCGAGGGGACGCCAAACACACATTTCTCCGGGTTGAGCCGCAGGTTTACTGCGTCGAGGCTCGCGAAGGTCTCCTCCAGGTCTTGTATCAGGGTCTTGGCCTCCCGAGACTTCACCACTATGTCATCGACATAGGCCTCGACATTCCTTCCGAGATGCTGACCCAGGGTGATGTGCATCAGTCGCTGAAAGGTTGCCCTCGCATTACGTAACCCGAATGGCATGCACGTATAGCAGTATACCCTGCACGGGGTCAAGAAAGCAGTCTTCTCAACATCTTCCATGGCCATCTTGATCTGGTGATACCCGGAGAAGGCATCCAGGAAGCATAGCAGGTCACACTCCGCAGTGGAATCGACAATCTGGTCGATACGGGGGAGCGGGAACGGATCTTGCGGGCATGCCTTGTTGAGGTTGGTGAAGTCGACACACATGCGTTCTCCCCCCCCTTCTTGGGCACAACGACAGGGTTGGCCAACCAGTCCGGGTATCGGACCTCGCGAATGACCCCTGCAGCCTCTAGCTTGCGGGTCTCTTGGGTGATGAAAGCCTGCTTCTCCGTGGACTGCCGCCTGGCCTTCTGCTTCACGGGGCGTACATTTGGGCATACGTTGAGGTGGTGCTCGATGACACTTCTAGGGATCCCCACCAGCTGATCCGGCTCCCAAGCAAATACCTTCTTATTCGAGCACAGGAACTTGACCAAGGCCTCCTCCTGCTCGGGCTCTAGGTTGGCGCCTATGGTGAAAGTGGCGCCGGAGGACCCGTCCTCGTCAACGGGGATCTGCTTGGTCTCTGCTTTGTCCTGGGTGAACAACTGCTTCTTATTGGCGGGCGCAGCCCCCTTGGGCTCTGGGGCCTCCGCGTTGGCGGGCCGTGCCGACGCCGCTGTCTTGTAGGCGAGCTCGAGCACTCGCAATGCGTCCCCGGTGTCCCCGCGCATAGTGAGGGTACCATTGCTCTCGGGCATCTTCATGAGGTTGTACGCTGGATGCGTGGCGGCCATGAACTGGGCCAGTGCCGAGTAGCCGAGGATGGCGTTGTAAGGAAGGCCGATGGGGGTGATGTCGAAGTCGACCGTCTCTGTGCGGAAGTTGTCGTAGGTGCCGAAGGTCATCGGGAGCTGGATCTGCCCCAGGGAGTCGGATGATCCGCCCCCGACGCCCGAGAAGGATCGGCTGGGTCGCAGCCGCTCCCGGCGTATGTGGAAGAGGTCGAAAGTCTCGACCGAAACAAGCTGAGGCCCGCGCCGCCGTCGACGAGGGTCCGGGTGACGGCCACCTGGCAGATGGTGGGGGTGCATAACAAGGCGAGCGCGCCTGAGCTGACCGGGTTGGTAGGGTGGTCTTCCGAGCTGAAGGTCAGATCGACCTCGCTTGCCGCCCGGTCCGGGTGCTAACCCGGCGGGCAAAAGGCTTGATGTGGCGACTTGTGGGCGGCGCTGGCGAGCCGCCCAGGAGGGCCGCAACGACCGGAGGCGCCGGTGCTGCGGTGCAGTTGCTCTGTCGCGTAGGCCGACGCTGGGGTGGTGCTTGTAGCTTGTTACCCGCCAAGCCGGTGGCGGTGTTGACGGCGGGCAGCGGGGGACAACGAGAGCGCCCACCGGCGAGGGCCACCGGGGCGGCGCGAGCCCGGCTGGCGCCGCGCATGGTTGCAGCGGCCGAAGGAGGGCAGAGCGCTGGAAGACGGATCCCGGCGCACCCCTACCTGGTGCGCCAAATGTCGGATTTCGGGTTCCGGCTGACCCTTAAGGTTCGAACACTGGGGTGCGCGCGGAAATCTCACATTCAACCTCTCCGTCTCGAGGGGATCTAAACTACTAAAAGAGCTGCACGAAAGACACAAGATTTATACTGGTTCGGGCCACCGATGTGGTGTAATACCCTACTCCAGTGTGTGGTGGATGGATTGCCTCCTGGGGCTGGTGAGGATGAACAATACAAGGAAGAACGGCCTCGCGAGGGTCTATTCTTGGCTGAGGTGATGAACTGTTGTGAAGAGTTCGGTCACCCTCTTTCTCTCTCTCTCTACTTGTGAACCAAACGAACCATCCGACCCCTTGCTATGTGGGTGGCTAGTCCTATTTATAGAGGCCCCGGTCCTCTCCCCAAATATTGAGCGGGAAGGGATCCAACAATGGCGGGCTAATTTGAAGGGGGACAGCGAGTACATCTATCCTGACAAAAGCAGTCTTCGCCTGCCAAAGGCTCTGGTGATGACGCCGCGCTGGGCTCCATGGTGACCTCCGTCTCGTAGTCCTCCTGGCCTTGGTCTCGTTGCACCGAAGTGGCAACCTTTGCCTGATGCCTCGGTACTCTGCTGATACGCTTGCTCCCTTTGCACCAAAGAGGAAAGATGGACGCTGCGCGCGCTGGCACCCGCCTGGTGCCCCATGTCGTCATGGTTTGCGTCATGGGCACCTCGCGAGGTACCCCGCCTTGAACTCTCCGCCTCCTCGCGAGCCAGCCTGACGAGGCTGTGCCTGAGGATGCGCCGTGTCGTCCGCCTTGCGAGGCTTGGCCCCTCGCGAGGGTCTTGAGCCTCGTGTTGATGAAGATGGGCCGCGTCGGGCCCCCACTTGAGCCACGCCGCAGGCCGCAGGCAGGCAAGTCTGGGGACCCCCGTTCCCAGAACGCCGACAGTCATTATTGTCATGAAGGCCAAGGACCAGAGGGAGAACCTCTCCCCATCCAGGGGGGAGGCCATGGAGGAGGAAGCACAAGGGGGAGAACCTCTCCTCCTCTCTCTTGGTGGCACCGGAGTGCCATCGGGAGGGGAATCATCACCGCGGTGATCCTCTTCATCAACATCACCATCATCATCACCATCCTCATCTCTTTTACGCGGTCCACTCTCCCGCACCCCGTTGTAATCCCTACTTGAACATGGTGCTTTATGCCACATATTATGATCCAATGATGTGTTGCCATCCTATGATATTTTGAGTAGATATCCTTTTGTCTTTGGGTTGATTGATGATCTAGATTGGTATGAGTTGTATGTTTTACCTTGGTGCTGTCCTATGGTGCCCTCCGTGTCGCGCAAGCATGAGGGATTCCCGCTGTAGGGTGTTGCAATACGTTCATGATTCGCTTATAGTGGGTTGGTGAGTGACTGAAACACAAACCCGAGTAAGGGGGTTATTGCGTATGGGAATAAAGAGGACTTGATGCTTTAATTCTATGGTTGGGTTTTACCTTAATGATCTTTAGTAGTTGCGGATGCTTGCTAGAGTTCCAATCATAAGTGCATATGATCCAAGTAGAAAAAGTATGTTAGCTTACGCCTCTCCCTCATATGAAATTGCAATAGTGATTACCGGTCTTGTTAACAATTGCCTAGGACAATTCCGCACACCGATCCACCATTATTCCACACTCACTATTTATAATATTTAGTAATATATTCTAACTTCATGATAACAACACCTACGTTTATATTTTAGCTCTCCGATATCATACAAAGTTATCCTCTTCATACCCACAACATAGTTTTATTTCTCGTTGCTAGTTGGAAGCAAACGTTCGGTGTACGTAGAGTCATATTAGTGGCAGATAGGGCCTAAGAGAATATTGATCTTACCTTTAGCTCCTTGTGGGTTCGACACTCCATGCTTATCACTTCCACCTTTGGAAATTGCTATGATGATTCCTTGCACTTGGTGATTATCAAGCTCTTTTCTGGCGCCGTTGCCGGGGAGCAATAGCGTGTGGTTGATATTCTTGTGTATGCTTGTTTGCTTTCTTCACTAAGTAGCTTTTGTTTTCCCTTTTTATTTCTGTTTAGTTGTGGGTGAAACATACAAAAAAACATACAAAAAAAATTCTTGTGTATGCTTGTTTGCTTTCTTCACTAAGTAGATTTTGTTTCTATTTCTGTCTAGTGTTTCACTTATATCTTTTTTGAGCATGGTGTGCTTTAGTATTTTTGAAGAAATGCTCTCTTGCTTCACTTAGATTTATTTGAGAGTTAGTAAAATTTTCAAGAAATTCTATTTTGCTTCACTTAAATTAATTTGGGGGAAAGAAAAATATATTATGCTCATGATCTTCACTTATATTTGTTGGAGCTTGTCAAAAGCAACACATGAAAATTAGTCCCAAAGTGATAGATATCCAAGAAGGATATAAAAAAAACTTTCATGAAGATCATTGGACAAAGTAAACTTGATTTTTAGTAATAGTTTTGAGATAAGATGATGTGATATGCAAGTCATCTTGATGAGTAATTATGCTTTAGTAAGAATATTGGTGTTAAGGTTTGTGATTCCCGATGCAAGTACGAAAGTCAATAGTCATGCAATGAAATTATATCCTACTTGTGGTGCATTATTCGGTGTTATTTATGCTTAATGTTTGCTTATGAGATTATTCGTTTCTTAGTTTGTTGCTTCCCAATCTTTTGTTAGCCTTCATTTTGCACTAAGTATGTTCAACAGTTGTGCATCCAAAACCCTTTAACTAGTTTTGCCACATGAGTCCACTATATCTACCTATATGCGGTACTCTTTTCCCATTCTAAGCAAATTTGCATCTGTCATCTCTAATTTTCAAAATAAACTTCTCTTTTGTGTGTTTGTTTCGCTCGCAGAGCGGTGAGGGGTGGCTATTATTTTCCATGCTAGATGTGTTATTCTCAAGATGAGTGTTTATTCACTTGTCATTGCATGAGAGTAAGCCAAAGGTATTAGGGATGCCCAGTCCTGAAATGCAAAAAATGAATTTACTTTATGTTGTCAAATAATAAATGCCTTGGAAAGTGTTGGTATGGGGGGCACCCGTGGATACGGTTAGCCATGGAAAGTGAAAGTTATGGTGGAAAAAGGAATAAACTTTATTTTCTGTTTGGGAACCTCCTATGATATATCTATGCATGGAAAGTATTGGGAACTCTAAGTCGTTTTCGTTGGTGGGATGGATACACCTCTCAAAATGTTTTTATCTCTAAGTTTTTCGCTTTGAGCTCTGGCACCTCTACAAATCCCTACTACCCTCTGCGAAGGGCCTTTCTTTTACTTTATGCAATTTTTATTTTGAGTCTCCATCTTCTCTTATAAAAGCACCAACTAGGAGCCAATATGATCATACTTTATGCAATATGATCATTTACCAACTAGACTATTGCTTTGAACAATATAAAAGTCCAAATGTCCATGCTATAAAGAAAGAAATATGATATGACATGATAGGCAACATTCCACATCAAAAATTCTATTTTTATCACTTACCTACTCGAGGACGAGTAGGAGTCAAGCTTAGGGATGCTGATATGTCTCCAACGTATCTATAATTTTTGATTGTTCCATGCTGTTATATTATCAATCTTGGATGTTTTCTAATAATTTTATAGTCATTTTATATCATTTTTTGGTACTAACCTATTGACATAGTGCCAAGTGCGAGTTCCTATTTTTTCCGTGTTTTTTACATCACAGAAAATCAATATCAGACGGAGTCCAAATGCCACGAAACTTTACGGAGATTTTTATGGACCAGAAGGAACAAGTTGGGCCCTGGTTGCATGTGGGGGGAGTCCCGAGGAGTGGACAACCCACCAGGGCACGCCAGGAGGCCCAGGCGCGCCCTGGTGGGTTGTGCCCTGATACGTCTCCGTCGTATCTACTTTTCCAAACACTTTTGCCCTTGTTTTGGACTCCAACTTGCATGATTTGAATGGAACTAACCGGGACTGACGCTGTTTTCAGTAGAATTACCATGGTGTTATTTATGTGCAGAAACAAACGTTCTCGGAATGACCTGAAACTTCATGTAGCAACTTTTTGGAAAATATAAAAAATACCTGCAAAAGATGAAGGCCAGGGGGCCCACCACCTGTCCACGAGGGTGGGGGGCGCGCCTGCCCCCCTAGGGCGCACCCCCTACCTCGTGGGGCCCTGGAGCTCCTCCGACTCCAACTCTATATATTGTGTTTCGGGGAGAAAAAAATCAGAGAGAAGAATTCATCGCGTTTTATGATACAAAGCCGCTGCCAAGCCCTAGAACCTCTCGGGAGGGCTGATCTGGAGTCCGTTCGGGGCTCCGGAGAAGGGAATCCGTCGCCATCGTCATCATCAACCATCCTCCATCACCAATTTCATGATGCTCACTGCCGTGCGTGAGTAATTCCATCGTAGGCTTGCTGGACGGTGATGGGTTGGATGGGATCTATCATGTAATCGAGTTAGTTTTGTTAGGGTTTGATCCCTAGTATCCATTATATTCTAAGATTGATGTTGCTATGACTTTGCTATGCTTAGTGCTTGTCACTAGGGCCCGAGTGCCATGATTTCAGATCTGAACCTATTATGTTTTCATCAATATATGAGAGTTCTTGAACCTATCTTGCAAGTCTATAATCACCTATTATGTGTTATGATCCGTTAACCCTAAAGTGACAATAATCGGGATACTTACCGGTGATGACCGTAGTTTGAGGAGTTCATGTATTCACTATGTGTTAATGCTTTGTTCCGGTACTCTATTAAAAGGAGGCCTTAATATCCCTTAGTTTCCGTAAGGACCCCGCTGCCATGGGAGGGTAAGACAAAAGATGTCATGCAAGTTCTTTTCCATAAGCACGTATGACTATATTCGGAATACATGCCTACATTACATTGATGAACTGGAGCTAGTTCTGTGTCACCCTAGGTTATGATTGTTACATGATGAACCACATCCGGCATAACTCTCCATCACCGATCCATTGCCTACGAGCTTTCCATATGTTACTGTTACCTTTTGCTACCGTTACCACTACTATCATATTACTTTGCTACTAAATACTTTGCTGCAGATACTAAGTTTCCAGGTGTGGTTGAATTGACAACTCAGCTGCTAATACTTGAGAATATTCCTTGGCTCCCCTTGTGTCGAATCAATAAATTTGGGTTGAATACTTTACCCTCGAAAACTGTTGCGATCCCCTATACTTGTGGGTTATCAAGACTATTTTCTGGCGCCGTTGCCGGGGAGCATAGCTCTATTCTTTGAGTCACTTGGGATTTATATCTGCTTATCATTATGAAGAACTTGATAGATCCAAAAACCAAGATTTATCCCTCAACTACGAGGGGAGGTAAGGAACTGCCATCTAGCTCCGCACTTGATTCACCTTCTGTTTTGAGTAAGCTTGCGACACCTAAACCTGGTTCTGCTATTCGTTCTGATATGTCGCATGTTATTGATGATGCCACTTCTACTATGCATGATACTTATGATGAAACTACTTCTATGCTTGATACCATTGTGCCACTTGGTGAATTTCTTGATGAACAACTTGCTAGGGCTAGAGAGATTGAAAATATTGAATCTGATAATATTGATGAAATTGATGATGAAGACTTGCCTGTTATTACCGAGGGTTATGTTTTTGATAAAGAAGCCTCTTTAGCTGTTTTAGCTTGCAAAGATAGATACGAACTCAAGAGGTTATTAGCTAAATGGAATAAGCAATCTCTAAATGCTAGAATGAAACCTGACCCTGCTTTTGCTACTTCACCTATCTGTGTTATCGATAAGGATTATGAATTCTCTGTTGATCCTGATATAATTACTTTGGTTGAATCTGATCCTTTTCATGGCTATGAATCTGAAACTATTGTGGCACATCCTACTAAATTAAATGATATAGCTACCCTGTTCACTAATGATGAGAGAACTCGCTACTTTTATATCCTTAAAATATTTCCGTTCTCATTAAAGGGTGATGCTAAGATATGGTTTAATTCTCTTGATCCTGGTTGTGTGCGTAGTCCCCAGGATATGATTTATTACTTCTTTGCTAAATATTTCCCTGCTCATAAGAAACAAGCTGCTTTAAGGGATATATATAATTTTGTGTAAATTGAAGAAGAGAGTCTCCCACAAGCTTGGGGGAGGCTTCTCCAATTACTTAATGCTTTGCCTGATCATCCTCTTAAGAAAAATGAAATACTTGATATCTTTTATAATGGACTAACCAATGCCTCCAGAGATTACCTGGATAGTTGTGCTGGTTCTGTTTTCAGGGAAAGAACACCGGATGAAGCTGACATTCTATTGAATAATATGTTGACAAATGAAAATAATTGGACACCTCCGGAACCAATTCCTGAGCCTATTCCTAAACCCACTCCAAAGAAGAGGGGTATTCTATTTCTCAGTCCTGAAGATATGCAAGAGGCAAAGAAATCTATGAAAGAAAAAGGTATTAAAGCTGAAGATGTTAAGAATTTACCTCCTATTGAAGAAATACATGGTCTTAATTTACCGCCTGTTGAAGAAACATATGATCTTAACCCTTTACCTATTGAAGAAACTCATGGTTTTGATAACCCGACACATGTAGTAAAGGTAAATCCTCTCTATAGATATGATAAAGCTGAAATCCCATTTACTAAGTTTGCTAGCCCATGCTTAGATGAGTTTGATAAATTTATGGCTAGGCAAGAAGATTTTAATGCTTATTTTGGTAGACAATTGAAATACAATTCAAATATGCTTGAACACTTGGGTGATTATCTTTACCTAATAATAAAGCAAATTGGGTTTCTTTCGTCCATCATGGCATTTTTCAGAAAAGTCTCTCTATTTCAGAGAATTCAACCCGCAGCCCTGTTTTAAGTTAAAACGAATTGTTATTTTCATATTTTACACAAAAGTCCCTGTCTTCTATTGAAATCAACCCGCCATCCAGATTTAAGTCACACCCGAACCGTTATTTTACATTTTTCAAAACCCCCTGATGTTTTAGATAATTCATCCATGGATCATATTTAAGTCAAACAAATGCTTTTTAAAATCATTCATATCTTTAAACCGTAACTCCGATTTGAACATGTTATATATGAAATTTGATTAGAAAAAAATGTAGAATATGAATATGAGATTATTTTTACCTGTTAAGTATTTTTAAATATTATTTTGGAATATATTTGAGTCAAACAAACTGATTTTCTAAATTATTGGTATCTTTTAAACCGTAACTTCGATTTTAACATATTATATATGAAATTTTATTAGAAAAATGTGTGGAATCTAAATATGGTGTTAAATTTACCTGTTAAATATTAAAAAAATATTTTTATGGAAGCAAACTTATAATTTATAGCGCAAGATTCGTTTTTTCATACCGGCGGCGATCCGGATTGCAAATAAACACCACAATATAACCATA
The DNA here is from genome assembly GCA_034509565.1 of Triticum monococcum. Taxonomy (NCBI): domain Eukaryota; kingdom Viridiplantae; phylum Streptophyta; class Magnoliopsida; order Poales; family Poaceae; genus Triticum; species Triticum monococcum. The sequence continues at coordinate 516,997,341 of CM067847.1, forward strand.
TACGGAAAAGAAAATATCTATAACTACACATGCATACCTCTGAAAAATGTCGCAGGGGAAAACAACAGATTTCTCATCGCAAAAGTAAGAGAGAGAGACGCCTTAAGATTAACCATTTTCACCACACGTTTTTTGTTGTTTTGTGTGAACACCGAGGTCATCACCGGTGAGGGTGAGAAGGAGGATAAGCGGCAACACAAATATGATGCCTCACAAAAATAAAGGAGATGGACCTATTGTGGTCTTGAGTGATGGTTGTTGAGTTAAGAGCGTGTGTTATGTTTTCTCTCCCGTTGCAACGCACGGGCTCTTCTGCTAGTATGGCTAATGTTAAAGATGGACTTAAACTTATTAGTAAACACGATTCTATGGTTACCACTCAAGTAGAACAGGTACTTAAATGTCAAAATGATTTGCTCAATGAATTGAATAGTAAGAATAATGATAATGCTATTAGAGTTATGATTAGAGGTGGCAAAATGACTGAGGAACCTTTGTATCCTGAAGGACACCCTAAGAGAATTGAGCAAGATTCTCAGAGAAATAATATAGATGCATCTAGTCCTTCTAAAAAGAAGAAAAAGAAAATTGATAGGACTTTGCATGCTTCTAGTGAACATATTATTGAAACACCTGAGAATCCAAATGATATTTCTATTTCTGATGCTGAAACACAATCTGGTAATGAACCTGAAACTAGTGATAACGTTAATGATAATGTTCATGATGATGCTCAACCTAGTAATGATAATGATATAGAAATTGAACCTGCTGTTGATCTTGATAACCCACAATCAAAGAATCAACGTTATGATAAGAAAGACTTTGTTGCTAGGAAACATGGTAAAGAAAGAGAACCATGGGTTCAGAAACCCATGCCTTTTCCTCCCAAACCATCCAAGAAAAAGGATGATGAGGATTTTGAGCGTTTTGCTGAAATGATTAGACCTATCTTTTTGCGTATGCGATTAACTGATATGCTCAAAATGAATCCTTATGCTAAGTATATGAAAGAATTGTTACAAATAAAAGAAAGATACCGGAAGCTTAAATTTCCACCATACTTGCTAATTATACTTTTAAGGGTGGAATACCAAAGAAACTTGGAGATCCCGATGTACCAACTATACCATGCTCCATTAAAGGAAACTATGTTAAAACTGCTTTATGTGATTTTGGAGCCGGTGTTAGTGTTATGCCTCTCTCTTTATATCATAGACTTGATTTGAATAAGTTGACACCTACTGAAATATCTTTGCAAATGGCTGATAAATCAACTGCTATACCTGTCGGTACTTGTGAGGATGTGCCTGTTGTAGTTGCAAACGTTACTATTTTAACGAACTTTGTTATTCTTGATATTCCCGAGGACGATAGTATGTCTATTATTCTTGGAAGACCCTTTTTGAATACTGCAGGGGCTGTTATTGATTGCACTAAAGGCAATGTCACTTTTCATGTTAATGGTAATGAGCATACGGTACACTTTCCGAGGAAACAACCTGAAGTTGATAGTATCAACTCTACTGGAAAAATTCCATCGATTATATTTGGAGGTTTTGAATTTCCTCTTCCTTCTGTCAAGAAGAAATATGATATTCTTATTATTGGGGATGTGCATATCCCTGTTGAGTTAACACAGTGTTATTCAAAATTTCTCCGGTTCCATGTTATTCGGAATGAGTTCGTTAACAAGACTTGATCAACCTTGTTAGTGGATTCCTTTTGATGAGCATGAGATGGATGAAACTAGAAGGCACAACCTTCTGTACCCTCCTTTTACTTTCTGTTATTTATATCAAATAAAATAAAAATAGTATTTTTCTGTCTGTTAGCTGATTATCCGTGCAATATAAAAATACCCCGAAAATAAAAGTTCTCCAAATGCCCAGAAATTTAAATATGATTTTTTCTGGAATATTTGAGAATATTTGGCACTGAGAACACAGCAGGGGGGCCAACTACCTGCCCACGAGGGTGGAGGGCGCGCCCCCTGCCTTGTGGGCCCACGGTGGCCCTCCTCCACTTATCCTTTCACCCACACACTCCTTCTTCCTCCCCCAAACACAAATATCCAGCTCAAACCCGAGTCCAAGCTCATTTTGCTGCCATTTTCGATCTCCTTGCTCAAAGCACCTGTCACAAAACTGCTTGGGGAGATTGTTCCTTGGTATGTGACTCCTCCATTGGTCCAATTAGTTTTGTTCTAGTGCTTTATTCATTGCAAATTTTTGCTGCCTAGGTGACCATGTTCTTGAGCTTGCATGTCAAATTTGTATGGTCCCAAGTAGTTTTGATGCATGATATAGGCCCTAGGCACTTGTAGGAGTAGTTGCTATCAATATTATTGAGTTTGGTTTACTTTTATTTTGAAGTTACTAAAATTTTTCAGAATTTTTCAGAGGAAGAAAATGCTTAGGAAAATGTTCCAAGGTGGTTCCTCGAGGAAGCAAGGACCCAGGCTTGCAATGTGTGATGCTGATGAAGAGCCACCAAGAGACACTCCACTGTGTCCTTGTGAGTGGCCTTTTGAAAATTTTATGGATCGAGCAGGAATTAAGGAAGAATTCAACGCATATTTGCATAACGCCGATCTTGTGAGCTTCGAGGAAGAGAAGTGCAGCCAGTATCACAATCTCACTAGTACCTTTGTGAGGAGGTTTGAATTTTCATCTTCACGTAATTCTCCAACTGTCCTGTTTGATCTTTATGAAAATTCTTATACTATGGACTTAGAGGATTTTACCACTGCTTGCAAACTTCCACAATGGGGTAGTATAAGGGATCCTCGCAAATCTGAATTTAGAGATTTTCTTGCTAGCATAACTGTGGGAGAATCTAGAGATATAACACAAGCTACCATAGGGAGCATTCACTTTCCTGCTATACATTATTTTTCTCTCTTAATAGGTAGATGCATTAATGGTAAAGATGAGGCATGTCACATGTGTGTCCCTGACCTCAATATTCTTAGGAGTGCTGTGTTAGGAGACAAATCTTATAATTTGTGAGCCATTGTTACACGTAGGTTGCATCTTAATAGATTTAATGGAGATTTCTTTGGAGGAATTTATGCAACCTGCATAGCTAATTTTCTTGGTGTAGCCATATGCGAAGATGATATTGAATTACCACCTGCTTACCTAGACTTTAATGCTATGGTTCACCACCAGTTTGTCGAGAGGAATGAATCACCTCTCCAGTATTGACTAATCTTTGACAGACGCCGTGCTGTCCATATTACTCTCCCTGCTCCTGCCTTCTTTGATCATCAGGCAAAAGGAAGATATGTTATTACCAGAGAGGAGGCAGATGAGTACGAGAGGAGAGCGGTGGCCGCTCGTCACCATGCTGCACCTTAGGAGGCGATAGCCGCTGCATCTCAGTACGACCCCAACTACTATTATGGATATCCGCCAGGCCAGCCGTGGCCTGATACATCTCCAATGTATCTATAATTTTTGATTGCTCCATGCTATATTATTTACTATTTTGGACATTATTGGGCATTATTATCCACTTTTATATTATTTTTGGGACTAACCTATTAACTGGAGTCCCAGCCCAGAATTGCTGTTTTTTTGCATGTTTTAGGGTTTTGAAGAAAAGGAATATCAAACGGAGTCCAAACGGAATGAAACCTTCAGGAACATGATTTTTAGGAAGATTATGATCCGGGAGACTTGGTGTCGGTGTCAAAACCGGCGGATCTCGGGTAGGGGGTCCCGAACTATGCGTCTAGGCCGGATGGTAACAGGAGGCAAGGGACACGAAGTTTTACCCAGGTTCGGGCCCTCTCGATGGAGGTAAAACCCTACGTCCTGCTTGATTAATATTGATGATATGGGTAATACAAGAGTAGATCTACCACGAGATCAGAGAGGCTAAACCCTAGAAGCTAGCCTATGGTATGATTGTTGTTGTGTATGTTGTCCTACGGATTAAAACCCTCCGGTTTATATAGACACCGGAGAGGGTTAGGGTTACACAAAGTCGGTTACAATGGTAGGAGATCTACATATCCGTATCGCCAAGCTTGCCTTCCACGCCAAGGAAAGTCCCTTCCGGACATGGGACAAAGTCTTCAATCTTGTATCTTCATAGTCCAGGAGTCCAGCTGAAGGTATAGTCCAGCCATCCGGACACCCCCTAATCCAGGACTCCCTCAGTAGCCCCTGAACCAGGCTTCAATGACGACGAGTCCGGCGCGCAGATTGTCTTCGGCATTGCAAGGCGGGTTCCTCCTCCAAGTACTTCATAGAAGATTTTGAACACAAAGATAGTGTCCGGTTCTGCAAAATAACTTTCCACATATTGCCATAGAGATAATAATGTTTACACAAATCTAATCTGCTGACGTATTCCGTAGTGTGACACACCACGGCCAAGCCTTTATCCGAGTCGTTTCATTATCCCACCTCAGCGCGTCATGCGAGGCGGTTTCCTTGGCACGTCTTGTTAAAGCAGAGATCGTGTCCCCTTATTCTGGGATTCTCATCAATACGGGCGTGGGTAACCCAACCGCGCCATTGATTACAGCGCTTGGAGATAAGCGAGTTTTACCAGGCTGGTGGGGACACGTAGTTGCGTCCACCCATATAAGGGGATAAGGATCCACCTTTTCACCTACGCCTTCTTCCTCCCTTGCTTATCCATTCTCGCGCACTCGAGCTCCAGCGCCCAAGTCCGCACTCCCCGCCTCAACCTCCTCCAGCCATGTCCGGAGCGGGAGCCAAGTGGATGGTCTCCTCTGTCACGGAGGGACACATCAAAAAACTGAGGAAGGCCGGATACTTGTCTAACGACATCGCGTACCGGCTTCCCGAAAAGGGGCAGCTCATCCCCACCCCTAGGCCCCATGAGAGGGTGGTGTTCCTCCCCCATTTCCTTCACGGACTGGGCTTCCCTCTTAACCCATTTGTCCGGGGGCTCATGTTCTACTATGGCCTGGATTTCCACGATCTGGCCCCGAACTTTGTCCTCAACATCTCGGTGTTTATCGTCATGTGCGAGGCTTTCGTCCGCATCCGCCCCCATTTCGGCCTATGGCTCAAGACTTTCAATGTCAAGCCGAAGATGGTGCGCGGCAACCAGGCGGAGTGCGGAGGCGCCATGGTGGGCAAGATGCCCAACGTCTTATGGCTCGAGGGCTCCTTTGTGGAGACCCTGAAGGGGTGGCAATCGGGGTGGTTTTACATCACTGAGCTGCGTGACCCCGAATGGGTCGCAGCCCCCGAGTTTCGATCCGGACCCCCTATGCGGCTCACCTCCTGGAAGGAGACGGGCCTGTCGTGGGGTAAAAAAGGAGAGCTGACCAGACTCCAAACATGCGTCCAAACCCTGGTGGACAAGAAGCTCAAACTTGTCAACGTAGTCCAGGTTATGCTCATCCGCCTGATCCTCCCGTGTCAACAACGGGCTTTCAATCTGTGGGAGTTCGACCCGACGTGGCACCGAACTCTGAGCAGGCTCTTCGACAGGACGTATGAAGATGCCTGGAAGGTGCTTTTCAAGGGTGCCGAGGCCCCCGCATCCGCTATCGAGGATCGCGGATTCAGTACGCAGCGTCACGCTCATGCGGTAAGCTGTTTTTTCCTTTTATAGGGTATCAGTTTTTCATAGTTTGACTCCATGCGGGATCTAAGCTCCCTTACCTTTGACAGGATTGGTAGGAGACGTCCGGACAGATCAACTGTCCGGCTCCTTTGCCCGAAGGCCCAGCGGACGCTCGCTTGGCGAAGCTGCTGGTTCCGACACCCTATGTGGTGCCGGAGAAGAAGGCCGCGAAAAAGGCCACGAGGACTCGAAAGAGTGCCCAGTGCCAGGAGGTGTCAGATCCATCATCCGACGGTTCCGAGGCGCATTCCTCCCGTGAAGATGAGGAGGAAGAAGAAGAGACCTCTCCCCCTCCAGCGAGAGGAGAGAAGAAAAGGAAGGCCGCCCCAGCTAGGGAGGCCGAAGGGTCCAAGAAGGGGAAAACCCTTCCTCCGGACTAATCCACCGACGCCGATGACGGCGGAGACGAGTGGCCGCCCAGGGCCAAGCCCCTGGCTAAATCATAAGTATCCGGATGCTAGAGTATTTCATGGTATTCGTTTATTGCACAACTTTCCCTTATGTCGAATATGTTTATGCAGCCCACCCAAAGATCGGCTCGACGCGTCGTCGAGCGGCTCACTGGACTCGTCGGATATGAACTCGCTTTCGACGGCTTCCTCCCCCCGCCCTACGGACGATACCAAAGTGTTGTCCCAACAGGTTCCAAGCCGGGAGGATGTGGTCCTAGAGGCGCCGCAAGGCGACCTCCCGGATTCCAGGAGTAAAGGGGATGAAACCCCCCAGGGTTCCAAGTCCGGCTCTAGGCCGGACACCGCTCCGGAACCTTCAAAGGTTCCAGAGTCCGGCGGGGGACCTCCTTCCAAGAGGAGCAAGCTCACCGTGCCAGTGACCCCCGTCCAACCGGAGGCGCCAGACAATCTGTTGGAGGCGCTCCAAGGCGCCTCCATCGACGAGGAGCACCGCACCATTATGAGTGCGGTGGTCCAGAAGGTTCAGTCCGCCAAGAGCGGACTGACTGAAGCTTGTACTAGCCTTTTAACAGGCTTTGAGGTATATAAAGAATGTGTAAATAATATTACCGCATAGATAGTAGCCCCTGATGCTCTGTTTGGCGTTCGGGAAGAAAAGCCGAATAGAGGATCAAATAAAATTCGCAGGAGTCTAACAAAAAGGAGTCAATATGCGTATGCAGGCTTCTCTACTTGCGTCTGCCGCACTGACTGTGGAAGTGGACACGCTAAAGCAGAACCTCGAGCGGTCCGAGCAAGAGCTCGGGCGTGCCAAGAAGCAGCTCGAGGACAATGAAGGTAAGAAATACCTTGTTTAAATATATATAAAAAGGTGCAATTGCGAAAAATGACAGGATTATCATGGCTATTGTAGGGGCCACGTCTGAGGTGGCGACCCTGAAGCAAGCGCTGGTCGAGGCCGAGATGAGGGAGGCCACGGAGCGCACCGAGCGGGAGAAGTACGAGGCCTAGGTTGGCAAGGTGCAGCAAGAGCTCCAGGTTCTCATGAAAAAACATGAGAGTTTGGAGCTTGACTCAAAGACGCGAGCGTCCGAGCTCGCGGCGGCTATTGAAAATGCCAAGTCTGCCAAGGCCGAATCCCAGAAGACCCTCCAGGAGTTGGATGAGGTGAAGAAGATAGCGGCGGGTAAGGCATTCTTTATGCAAAGCAAACACATAAACGTGAGTTACTTGTTACTTACCCGAATCTGGAGCTCTCCAGGAGCGTTCGCAGATCTTCCCCGGAGTTTGTCTGATGCCGCTGCATTCTATCGAGCCGAGGAGGGCAGCTCGATAGAGAAGGTGTTCTGGTCTCAGTATGCTGAGGCCGGACACCCCGTGCCCCTGAGCGACCAGCTGAAGCAACTGGTCGAGCTCCACAAGGCGACCGAACAGGCCATGAATGGCCTCATAGTTCGGATGTGGCCTGGAGACGCTCTGCCTGGGAGCTATTTTGGGCTGGTGCGGCGGCTGGTGGAGGCCTGTCCAAGGCTCGAAGTCATCAAGCGCTTCGTCTGCATTGAAGGTGCCCGTAGGGCCCTTGCCCGTGCTAAGGTGCACTGGGGCAAGCTAGATGGTGAGAAGCTTGTGAAGGACGGGCCACCGCCGAGGAAAGAGCATCCCAAGCCCGAGAATTATTATAAGGATGTTCTGAAGGGTGCCTGCCTTGTGGCGGATGAATGTTCTAGGGATGTAATTTTTGAGTGAAACTTGCTCGTTTTGTCCTGTGCGCTGAAAACTTTGTTCATATGCGCTAAGCAACGCTATTGGAATTTAAAATATTACCTTCCGTGCGTCTGTTTATCAATTCTGAGAGATGGCGAGTCGTCGGCTTCTGCCCCCGTGCCGCTAGTGCTGGGGTGTTCGGGGATAAACCCGAGCGCTCTTTTTCCCATGTTTGGGTCCTTCGAGGGAGGCGCTCAGCCCAACGAACAAGGCAATCAGACTATAATGCGTGAACACTCTCACTTAGCCATAAAATTCTATAATTTTAAATTTTGGCGAAGCCCCTGGTATTCGGAAGACCGAGTTTGGGGCACTATCCACGCCTTGGCCGGACAGAGCCGACTCCTTGCTCTAAGCGGCATAAGTCTTTAGGGACTCGAAAAACCTCTCGAACAACGACCAGCTCTCACTTCATCATGACAGTCAGTTTTAGCTTTCTCCATTGAGGTGCTCTACCCAGCTCAACTGGGGCACAATCGCAGTGGTTCTCCTAGTGCTACCTTAGCCGATATAGCGGAACATAAGGCACCAAAACATAGGAGCCGGGCAAACCCAACTATTGACCCAAGATATGATTCGGAGCCGATGCATATAATGCTATAAGTTCGGGGTGCCGCACTTGTTAAAGTGTTCGGACTTCTCACACCATGTTGAGGGGTACTGAAGCCCCTGGCGTATTTCGGCCGTACCAAAGTGTACGGGTGCAACATGTCGTTAAGGAACATATATAAAAAAAGTAATGCAAAAATAGACAAAAGCTATGCATTGTTTATTAAAGAGGGCTGCGATCAAAGCAGAATGATACAAATAATGCGATAAGCAAAAGGTTGGACTATTTAACATGTCCGTTCTAGGGGCAAGCTGCGGAATAGTATGCGAAACAGGTATACTGCTCATGATAGAGACCACCTGGGAGTTCCGTAATGCGGCGTGGCTTGTCTGCTTCCCTGGTTCTTGCATCGTTTGTGCGGCAATTGAATTGCCGAACAGGCCTTCTGAAGAATGGAGTCCTGAAAGTAAGAGAAAATTAAAAAATCGGCAGCCCCTGGTGCGGTTTAAGCCGTGCTTCGGGCATGCCGTGATGGTGCCCCTTCCCCTGTACCCATGGTATTTCTAGAGCGTAGTTATGTATGCGAAGCACTGTCGTCGCCTTTTTGCTAGGGCTGGGGTTGGGGCCGCATTGCTACGCCTGCTCGGATCGTGCCAGGTGGTCTTGTTCTAGGTTACTCCGGGCGCGCTTGACGGTGTCCGGTCGTTTAGTGGCCGGACTGGGGAACTGCCTGGAGAGGCTGCTTTGTACTTCCGTTGTAAGGGCCGCCGTGTGCTCCTCCATTCGAAGGGAGCGTTCAGTGTTTCCATTGACCGTAATTACTCCTCGAGGGCCTGGCATCTTGCGCTTAAGGTATGCGTAGTGCGGTACCGCATTGAACTTGGCAAATGCGGTTCGCCCGAGCAGTGCGTGATAGCCACTGCGGAATAGGACTATGTCGAAGATTAACTCCTCGCTTCGGAAATTATCCGGAGATCCGAAGACCACTTCAAGTGTGACTAAGCCTATACAGTTGGCCTCTACACATGGTATTACGCCTTTAAAGGTTGTTTTGGTGGGCTTAATCCTCGAGGGATCTATGCCCATTTTCCGCATTGTATCCTGGTAAAGCAGGTTCAGGCTGCTGCCGCCGTCCATAAGGACTCTAGTGAGATGAAATCCGTCAATAATTGTGTCTAGAACCAATGCGGCGAATCCGCCATGACGGATGCTAGTGGGGTGGTCCCTTCGATCAAAGGTGATTGGGCAGGAGGACCATGGGTTGAACTTTGGGGCGACTGGCTCTACCGTGTATACGTCCCTTAACGCGCGCTTCTGCTCCCTCTTTGGGACGTGGGTTGCGTATATCATGTTCACCGTCCGCACTTGTGGGGGAAAACCCTTCTGTCCACTGTTGTTCGGTGGCCGGGGCTCTTCGTCGTCATCGCTATGCAGCCCCTTGTCTTTGTTTTCGGCATTTAACTTGCCTGCCTGCTTGAACACCCAACAATCCCTGTTGGTGTGATTGGCCAGCTTTTCGGGGGTGCCATGTATCTGGCACAAGCGGTCGAGTATTCGGTCCAAACTGGACGGGCCCCTAGGATTCCTTTTGAATGGCTTTTTCCGCTGACCGGATTTAGAGCCTCTGAGTCCGGCATTAACTGCCGTATCCTAAGCATTGTCGCTGTTAATGCGGCGCTTCTGCTTGTTGCGACGCGACTTGCCACTACTGTCCCTAGTATCCGAATTACTAGGGTTCTTGGTCATATTGTTGCTACGAGCAAGCCAGCTGTCTTCTCCCGCGCAAAAGCGGGTCATGAGCTGCCATAGACTTCGGCTTTTCCTGTCCAAGGTGCCGGGCAAGCCACTCGTCACGGATATTGTGCTTGAAGGCTGCTAGGGCCTCAGCGTTAGGACAGTCGACTATTTGATTTTTCTTTGTTAGGAATCGTGTCCAGAATTGGCTGGCCGATTCCTCTGGCTGCTGAATTACGTGACTTAGGTCATCGGCGTCTGGGGGTCGCACATAAGTGCCCTGGAAATTGTCAAGGAATGCGGCTTCCAGGTCCTCCCAACAACTGATTGATCCTGTTGGCAAGCTGTTAAGCCAATGCCGAGCTGGTCCTTTAAGCTTGAGTGGGAGGTATTTGATGGCATGGAAATCATCGCCGCGGGCCATGTGGATATGAAGGAGATAATCCTCGATCCATACCGCAGGATCTGTTGTGCCATCATATGATTCGATGTTTATGGGTTTGAAACCCTCGGGGATTTGATGATCCATTATTTCGTCTGTGAAGCATAGTGGGTATGCGGCGCCTCTGTACTAGGCTTTATCACGACGTAGCTCCAATGAGCTTTGTCTACTGTGTTCGGCCCTGCCGAATTTGTGGCCGGCGTGACAGTTACCGTCTCGAGTTGTGGGGCGCCCACGCGATCCGTAGATCGATCTTGTTTGCCTTGCCTTGTCCTCCAACATATCTCGCAGGTCCAGCGCATTTTTCCCGTGCCTTGGTACGGGGTGCGGCTTGAGTGGAGGGCCGAGAGGCCTCTCTGTCGCGGCCATGAGGTGGCCGATCGGCCGTATCGAGTGCAGGTGATGTAGGTTTAAGTGCTTCCTCCTCTAATCGGGGTAGCAACCTGTGCTTTGGGTAGCTCTTGGAGGGGCATTCGAGTTTATGTTCTTCGGCCGCAAGGACTTCAGTCCATTTGTCGACTAGCAAATCTTGATCAGCTCTAAGCTGTTGCTGTTTTTTCTTGAGGCTTCTTGCCGTGGCCATAAGCCTGCGTTGAAAACGCTCTTGCTCGACGGGATCCTCTGGCACGACGAATTCGTCGTCGTCGAGGCTTGCCTCGTCTTCAGAGGGAGGCATATAATTATCGTCCTCGACCTCTCTGTCTGCCGCTCTCTCATGAGGGCTGGTTTCTCCATCCTCCTATGCTAAATCTTGCTGGAGGGGGTTTTCTTTGGCACTTTCCGGAGTTTTATTATCTCCCGTGCTAGAATCACCGTATTTGTTTTGGCGGGATTTTGAGCGGCGCTGCTGACGCCAGCGCTTAGGCTGTTTCTTGGAGGGGTCATCCTCCGCTGTTCCATCGCCATCTGCTTGTTTTGGGGTGTCCACCATGTATATGCCATATGACGAGGTGGCTTTCCAGGGCCTGATAGGCGCTGGTTCTTCATCGTCTCCTTCATCGGTGTCCATACCGTCGATGTCTTCGGAGTCGAAGTCGAGCATGTTGGTTAAATCATCGACAGTGGCTACAAAGTGGGTGGTGGGTGGGCTTTGAATTTCTTCATCGTCCGTATCCCAACCTTGCTGATCGTAGTCCGGCCAGGGCTCTCCTGATAAAGAGAGAGACTTCAGTGTCTTCAGAATATCACCGAAAGGCGACTGCTGAAAGATGTCCACGACAGTAAACTCCATGATCGGCGCCCAATCGGATTCGATCGGCAGGGGCGTGGAGGGTTCAGAGTCCGGAGAGGAGTCCGACTCCTTGGAGTCACGAGTCTCGCAGAGTGCGGGGCTGGTGTTCGGCTCGATCGCCGTTGGGATCGCAGCCCCCGAGGCGGCGTCCAACCACTCATCCTCGATCGGCGCAGTTGGCTCCGAATTAAGGGTCGAAGCCGATGCGGGTGCGGCCTCCAGGGCACTGTTTGGTGGCAAAGCTAGATCATGCTCATCGTGACAGTGCGGCGCGCTCGGCAGTGGCTCGAATCCGTCGAAGATCAAGTCCCCGCGGATGTCAACCGTGTAGTTTAAGCTTCCAAATCTGACCTGACGGCCAGGGGCATAGCTTTCGATCTGCTCTAGATGGCCAAGTGAATCAGCCCGCAGTGCGAAGCCGCCGAAGGCGAAGATCTGTCCGGGGAGGAAGGTCTCACCCTGGACTGCATCGCTATTGATGATCGTTGGAGCCATCGAGCCTGACGGCGACGACACAGAGGAACTCTCAATGAAAGCACCAATGTCGGTGTCAAAACCGGCGGATCTCGGGTATGGAGTCCCGAACTGTGCGTCTAGGCCGGATGGTAACAGGAGGCAAGGGACACGAAGTTTTACCCAGGTTCGGGCCCTCTCGATGGAGGTAAAACCCTACGTCCTGCTTGATTAATATTGATGATATGGGTAATACAAGAGTAGATCTACCATGAGATCAGAGAGGCTAAACCCTAGAAGCTAGCCTATGGTATGATTGTTGTTGTGTATGTTGTCCTACAGACTAAAACCCTCCGGTTTATATAGACACCGGAGAGGGTTAGGGTTACACAAAGTCGGTTACAATGGTAGGAGATCTACATATCCGTATCGCCAAGCTTGCCTTCCACGCCAAGGAAAGTCCCTTCCGGACACGGGACGAAGTCTTCAATCTTGTATCTTCATAGTCCAGGAGTCCGGCTGAAGGTATAGTCCGGCCATCCGGACACCCCCTAATTCAGGACTCCCTCACTTGGACCCTACGTCAAGAGAACAAACAGGAGGCCACGAGGTAGGGGGGCGCGCCCACCCCCACCAAGCGCGCCCTCCACCCTCGTGGGCCCCCTGTTGCTCCACCGACGTACTCCTTCCTCCTATATATGTTGGGGGACGTAGTAATTTCAAAAATTTTCCTACGCACACGCAAGATCATGGTGATGCATAGCAACGAGGGGGAGAGTCTGATCTACGTACCCTTGTAGACCGCAACGGAAGCGTTGACACAACGTAGAGGAAGTAGTCGTACGTCTTCTTTCCGATCCGACCGATCCAAGCACCGTTACTCCGGCACCTCCGAGTTCTTAGCACACGTTCAGCTCGATGACGATCCCCAGGCTTCGATCCAGCAAAGCTTCGGGGAGGAGTTCCGTCAGCACGACGGCGTGGTGACGATCTTGATGTACTATCGACGCAGGGCTTCGCCTAAGCACTACAACAGTATGATCGAGGTGGAATTTGGTGGCAGGGGGCACCGCACACGGCTAAGGAACGATCTCAAGGATCAACTTGTGTGTCTAGAGGTGCCCCCTGCCCCCGTATATAAAGGTTGCCAGGGGGAGGGCTGGCCGGCCAAGGAGAGGAGGGCGCAGGAGGAGTCCTACTCCTACCGGGAGTAGGACTCCCCCCCAATCCTATTCCTAATAGGACTCCTCGAGAGAGAGAGAGGGAGAAGGGGGCCGGCCACCTCTCCTAGTCCTAATAGGACTAGGGGAGGGGGGAGGCGTGCAGCCCACCTTGGGCTGGCCCTTTCACCTTTCCACTAAGGCCCAATAAGGCCCATTTGGTTCCCGGGGGGTTCCGGTAACCTCCCGGTACTCCGGTAAAATTCCCGATTTCACCCGGAACACTTCCGATGTCCAAACATAGGCTTCCAATATATCAATCTTTATGTCTCGACCATTTCGAGACTCCTCGTCATGTCCGTGATCACATCCGGGACTCCGAACAACCTTCGGTACATCAAAATGCATAAACTCATAATAACTGTCATCGTAACGTTAAGCGTGCGGACCCTACGGTTCGAGAACAATGTAGACATGACCGAGACACGTCTCCGGTCAATAACCAATAGCGGGACCTGGATGCCCATATTGGCTCCTACATATTCTACGAAGATCTTTATCGGTCAGACCGCATAACAACATACCTTGTTCCCTTTGTCATCGGTATGTTACTTGCCCGAGATTCGATCGTCGGTATCCAATACCTAGTTCAATCTCATTACCGGCAAGTCTCTTTACTCGTTCCGTAATACATCATCTCACAACTAACATCTTAGTTATAATGCTTGCAAGGCTTATGTGATGTGTATTACCGAGAGGGCCCAAAGATACCTCTCCGACAATCGGAGTGACAAACCCTAATCTCGAAATACGCCAACCCAACATCTACCATCGGAGACACCTGTAGTACTCCTTTATAATCACCCAGTTACGTTGTGACGTTTGGTAGCACCCAAAGTGTTCCTCCGGCAAATGGGAGTTGCATAATCTCATAGTCATAGGAACATGTATAAGTCATGAAGAAAGCAATAGCAACATACTAAACGATCGGTTGCTAAGCTAATGAAATGGGTCATGTCAATCAGATCATTCAACTAATGATGTGACCTCGTTAATCAGGTAACAACTCTTTGTTCATGGTTAGGAAACATAACCATCTTTGATTAACGAGCTAGTCAATTAGAGGCATACTAGTGACACTCTGTTTGTCTATGTATTCACACATGTATTATGTTTCCGGTTAATACAATTCTAGCATGAATAATAAACTTTTATCATGATATAAGGAAATAAATAATAACTTTATTATTGCCTCTAGGGCATATTTCCTTCAGTCTCCCACTTGCACTAGAGTCAATAATCTAGATTACACAGTAATGATTCTAACACCCATGGAGCCTTGGTGCTGATCATGTTTTGATCGTGGAAGAGGCTTAGTCAACGGGTCTGCAACATTCAGATCCGTATGTATCTTGCAAATCTCTATGTCTCCCACCTGGACTAGATCCCGGATGGAGTTGAAGCGTCTCTTGATGTGTTTGGTCCTTTTGTGAAATCTGGATTCCTTTGCTAAAGCAATTGCACCAGTATTGTCACAAAAGATTTTCATTGGACCCGATGCACTAGGTATGACACCTAGATCGGATATGAACTCCTTCATCCAGACTCCTTCGTTCGCTGCTTCCGAAGCAGCTATGTACTCCGCTTCACATGTAGATCCCTCTATGATGCTTTGTTTAGAACTGCACCAACTGACAGCTCCATTGTTTAAAGTAAACACATATCCGGTTTGCGATTTAGAATCGTCCGGATCAGTGTCAAAGCTTGCATCAACGTAACCTCTTACGGTGAGCTCTTTGTCACCTCCATATACGAGAAACATATCCTTAGTCCTTTTTAGGTATTTCAGGATGTTCTTGACCGCTGTCCAGTGATCCACTCCTGGATTACTTTGGTACCTCCCTGCTAAACTTATAGCAAGGCACACATCAGGTCTGGTACACAGCATTGCATACATGATAGAGCCTATGGCTGAAGCATAGGGAACATCTTTCATTTTCTCTCTATCTTCTGCAGTGGTCGGGCATTGAGTCTGACTCAACTTCACACCTTGTAACACAGGCAAGAACCCTTTCTTTGCTTGATCCATTTTGAACTTCTTCAAAATCTTGTCAAGGTATGTGCTTTGTGAAAGTCCAATTAAGCGTCTTGATCTATCACTATAGATCTTTATGCCTAATATGTAAGCAGCTTCCCCGAGGTCTTTCATCAAAAAACTTTTATTCAAGTATCCCTTTATGCTATCCAGAAATTCTATATCATTTCCAATCAGCAATATGTCATCCACATATAATATCAGAAATGCTACAGAGCTCCCACTCACTTTCTTGTAAATACAGGCTTCTCCAAAAGTCTGTATAAAGCCAAATGCTTTGATCACACTATCAAAGCGTTTATTCCAACTCCGAGATGCTTGCACCAGTCCATAAATGGATCGCTGGAGTTTCCACACTTTGTTAGCTCCCTTTGGATCGACAAAACCTTCCGGTTGCATCATATACAACTCTTCTTCCAGAAATCCATTCAGGAATGCAGTTTTGACATCCATCTGCCAAATTTCATAATCATAAAATGCGGCAATTGCTAACATGATTCTGACAGACTTAAGCATCGCTACGGGTGAGAAGGTCTCATCGTAGTCAACCCCTTGAACTTGTCGAAAACCTTTTGCGACAAGTCGAGCTTTATAGACAGTAACATTACCGTCAGCGTCAGTCTTTTTCTTGAAGATCCATTTATTCTCAATTGCTTGCCGATCATCGGGCAAGTCAACCAAAGTCCATACTTTGTTCTCATACATGGATCCCATCTCAGATTTCATGGCCTCAAGCCACTTTGCGGAATCTGGGCTCACCATCGCTTCTTCATAGTTCGTAGGTTCATCATGATCTAGTAGCATGACTTCCAGAACTGGATTACCGTACCACTCTGGTGCGGATCTCACTCTGGTTGATCCACGTGGTTCAGTAGTATCTTGTCCTGAAGTTTCATGATCATCATCATTAGCTTCCTCACTAATTGGTATAGGTGTCGCAGAAACAGTTTTCTGAGATGTACTATTTTCCAATAAGGGAGCAGGTACAGTTACCTCGTCAAGTTCTACTTTCCTCCCATTCACTTCTTTCGATAGAAACTCCTTCTCTAGAAATGATCCATTCTTAGCAACGAATGTCTTGCCTTCGGATCTGTGATAGAAGGTGTACCCAACAGTCTCCTTTGGGTATCCTATGAAGACACATTTCTCCGCTTTGGGTTCGAGCTTATCAGGTTGAAGCTTTTTCACATAAGCATCGCAGCCCCAAACTTTAAGAAACGACAACTTTGGTTTCTTGCCAAACCATAGTTCATAAGGCGTCGTCTCAACGGATTTTGATGGTGCCCTATTTAACGTGAATGCGGCCGTCTCTAAAGCATAACCCCAAAATGATAGCGGTAAATCAGTAAGAGACATCATAGATCGCACCATATCTAGTAAAGTACGATTACGACGTTCGGACACACCATTACGCTGTGGTGTTCCAGGTGGTGTGAGTTGCGAAACTATTCCACAATTTTTCAAATGTACACCAAACTCGTAAGTCAAATATTCTCCTCCACGATCAGATCGTAGAAACTTTATTTTCTTGTTACGATGATTTTCAACTTCACTCTGAAATTCTTTGAACTTTTCAAATGTTTCAGACTTGTGTTTCATTAAGTAGATATACCCATATCTGCTTAAATCATCTGTGAAGGTGAGAAAATAACGATATCCGCCACGAGCCTCAATATTCATCGGACCACATACATCGGTATGTATGATTTCCAACATATCTGTTGCTCTCTCCATAGTACCGGAGAACGGTGTTTTAGTCATCTTGCCTATGAGGCACGGTTCGCAAGTACCAAGTGATTCATAATCAAGTGGTTCCAAAAATCCATCAGTATGGAGTTTCTTCATGCGCTTTACACCGATATGACCTAAACGGCAGTGCCACAAATAAGTTGCACTATCATTATCAACTCTGCATCTTTTGGCTTCTACATTATGAATATGTGTATCACTACTATCGAGTTTTAACAAGAATAGACCACTCTTCAAGGGTGCATGACCATAAAAGATATTACTCATATAAATAGAACAACCATTATTCTCTGATTTAAATGAATAACCGTCTCGCATTAAACAAGATACATATATAATGTTCATGCTCAACGCTGGCACCAAATAACAATTATTTAGGTCTAATATTAATCCCGAAGGTAGATGTAGAGGTAGCGTGCCGACCGCGATCACATCGACTTTGGAACCGTTTCCCACGCGCATCGTCACCTCGTCCTTTGCTAGTGTCCGCTTATTCCGTAGTCCCTGTTTCGAGTTGCAAATATTAGCAACAGAACCAGTATCAAATACCCAGGTGCTACTACGAGCTCTAGTAAGGTACACATCAATAACATGTATATCACATATACCTTTGTTCACCTTGCCATCCTTCTTATCCGCCAAATACTTGGGGCAGTTCCGCTTCCAGTGACCAGTCTGCTTGCAGTAGAAGCACTCAGTTTCAGGCTTAGGTCCAGACTTGGGTTTCTTCTCCTGAGCAGCAACTTGCTTGCTGTTCTTCTTGAAGTTCCCCTTCTTCTTCCCTTTGCCCTTTTTCTTGAAACTAGTGGTCTTGTTGACCATCAACACTTGATGCTCCTTCTTGATTTCTACCTCCGCAGCTTTCAGCATTGCGAAGAGCTCGGGAATAGTCTTATTCATCCCTTGCATATTATAGTTCATCATGAAGCTCTTGTAGCTTGGTGGCTGTGATTGGAGAATTCTGTCAATGACGCAATCATCTGGAAGATTAACTCCCATCTGAATCAAGTGATTATTATACCCAGACATTTTGAGTATATGCTCACTGACAGAACTGTTCTCCTCCATCTTGCAGCTATAGAACTTATTGGAGACTTCATATCTCTCAATTCGGGCATTTGCTTGAAATATTAACTTCAACTCCTGGAACATCTCATATGCTCCATGACGTTCAAAACATCATTGAAGTCCCGATTCTAAGCCGTAAAGCATGGCACACTGAACTATCGAGTAGTCATCAGCTTTGCTCTGCCAGACGTTCATAACATCTGGTGTTGCTCCAGCAGCAGGCCTGGCACCCAGCGGTGCTTCCAGGACGTAATTCTTCTGTGCAGCAATGAGGATAATCCCCAGGTTACGGACCCAGTCCGTGTAATTGCTACCATCATCTTTCAACTTTGCTTTCTCAAGGAACGCATTAAAATTCAACGGAACAACAGCATGAGCCATCTATCTACAATCAACATAAACAAGCAAGATACTATCAGGTACTAAGTTCATGATAAGTTTAAGTTCAGTTAATCAAATTACTTAAGAAATCCCACTTAGATAGACATCCCTCTAATCCTCTAAGTGATCACGTGATCCAAATCAACTAAACCATAACCGATCATCACGTGAGATGGAGTAGTTTTCAATGGTGAACATCGTTATGTTGATCATATCTACTATATGATTCACGCTCGACCTTTCGGTCTTTGTGTTCCGAGGCCATATCTGCATATGCTAGGCTCGTCAAGTTTAACCTGAGTATTTTGCGTGTGCAAAACTGGCTTGCACCCGTTGTAGATGGACGTAGAGCTTATCACACCCGATCATCACGTGGTGTCTGGGCACGATGAACTTTGGCAACGGTGCATACTCAGGGAGAACACTTCTTGATAATTTAGTGAGAGATCATCTTATAATGCTACCGTCAATCAAAGCAAGATAAGATGCATAAAAGGATAAACATCACATGCAATCAATATAAGTGATATGATATGGCCATCATCATCTTGTGCTTGTGATCTCCATCTCCGAAGCACCGTCATGATCACCATCGTCACCAGCGCGACACCTTGATCTCCATCGTAGCATCGTTGTCGTCTCGCCAATCTTATGCTTCCACGACTATCACTACCGCTTAGCAATAAAGTAAAGCATTACATCATGATTGCATTGCATACAATAAAGCGACAACCATATGGCTCCTGCCAGTTGTCGATAACTTGGTTACAAAACATGATCATCTCATACAATAAAATTTAGCATCATGCCTTGACCATATCACATCACAACATGCCCTGCAAAAACAAGTTAGACGTCCTCTACTTTGTTGTTGCAAGTTTTACGTGGCTGCTACGGGCTTAAGCAAGAACTCATCTCACCTATGCATCAAAACCACAACGATAGCTTGTCAAATAGACTCCGTTTTAACCTTCTCAAGGACCGGGCGTAGCCACACTCGGTTCAACTAAAGTTGGAGAGACAGTCGCCCGCAAGCCATCTATGTGCAAAGCACGTCGAGGGAACCGGTCTCGCGTAAGCGTACGCGTAAGGTTGGTCCGGGTCGTCTCGTCCAACAATACCGCCGAACCAAAGTATGACATGCTGGTAGGCAGTATGACTTGTATCGCCCACAACTCACTTGTGTTCTACTCGTGCAAATAACATCAAACCATAAAACCTAGGCTCGGATGCCACTGTTGGGGGACGTAGTAATTTCAAAAAATTTCCTACGCACACGCAAGATCATGGTGATACATAGCAACGAGGGGGAGAGTCTGATCTACGTACCCTTGTAGATCGCAACGGAAGCATTGACACAACGTAGAGGAAGTAGTCGTACGTCTTCTTTCCGATCCGACCGATCCAAGCACCGTTACTCCGGCAACTCCGAGTTCTTAGCACACGTTCAGCTCGATGAAGATCCCCGGGCTCCGATCTAGCAAAGCTTCGGGGAGGAGTCCCGTCAGCACGACGGCGTGGTGACGATCTTGATGTACTACCGACGCAGGGCTTCGCCTAAGCACTACAACGGTATGATCGAGGTGGAATTTGGTGGCAGGGGGCACCGCACACGGCTAAGGAACGATCTCAAGGATCAACTTGTGTGTCTAGAGGTGCCCCCTGCCCCCATATATAAAGGTTGCCAGGGGGAGGGCTGGCCGGCCAAGGAGAGGAGGGCGCAGGAGGAGTCCTACTCCTACCGGGAGTAGGACTCCCCCCCCCAATCCTATTCCTAATAGGACTCCTCGAGAGAGAGAGAGAGAGGGAGAAGGGGGCCGGCCACCTCTCCTAGTCCTAATAGGACTAGGGGAGGGGGGAGGCACGCAGCCCACCTTGGGCTGCCCCTTTCACCTTTCCACTAAGGCCCAATAAGGCCCATTTGGTTCCCGGGGGGTTCCGGTAACCTCCCGGTACTCCGGTAAAATTCTCGATTTCACCCGGAACACTTCCGATGTCCAAACATAGGCTTCCAATATATCAATCTTTATGTCTCGACCATTTCGAGACTCCTCGTCATGTCCGTGATCACATCCGGGAATCCGAACAACCTTCAGTACATCAAAATGCATAAACTCATAATAACTGTCATCGTAACGTTAAGCGTGCGAACCCTACGGTTCGAGAACAATGTAGACATGACCGAGACACGTCTCCGGTCAATAACCAATAGCGGGACCTGGATGCCCATATTGGCTCCTACATATTCTACGAAGATCTTTATCGGTCAGACCGCATAACAATATACCTTGTTCCCTTTGTCATCGGTATGTTACTTGCCCGAGATTCGATCGTCGGTATCCAATACCTAGTTCAATCTCGTTACCGGCAAGTCTCTTTACTCGTTCCATAATACATCATCTCACAACTAACATCTTAGTTATAATGCTTGCAAGGCTTATGTGATGTGTATTACCGAGAGGGCCCAGAGATACCTCTCCGACAATCGGAGTGACAAATCCTAATCTCGAAATACGCCAACCCAACATCTACCATCGGAGACACCTGTAGTACTCCTTTATAATCACCCAGTTACGTTGTGACGTTTGGTAGCACCCAAAGTGTTCCTCTGGCAAACGGGAGTTGCATAATCTCATAGTCATAGGAACATGTATAAGTCATGAAGAAAGCAATAGCAACATACTAAACGATCGGGTGCTAAGCTAATGAAATGGGTCATGTCAATCAGATCATTCAACTAATGATGTGACCTCGTTAATCAGATAACAACTCTTTGTTCATGGTTAGGAAACATAACCATCTTTGATTAACGAGCTAGTCAAGTAGAGGCATACTAGTGACACTCTGTTTGTCTATGTATTAACACATGTATTATGTTTCCGGTTAATACAATTCTAGCATGAATAATAAACTTTTATCATGATATAAGGAAATAAATAATAACTTTATTATTGCCTCTAGGGCATATTTCCTTCAATATATACCTACGTACCCCCAAACGATCAGATACGGAGCCAAAACCCTAATTCCACCGCCGTAACTTTCTGTATCCACGAGATCCCATCTTGGGGCCTGTTTTGGAGCTCCACCGGAGGGGGCGTCGATCACGGAGGGCTTCTACATCAACACCATAGCCTCTCCGATGAAGTGTGAGTAGTTTACCTCAGACCTACGGGTCCATAGTTAGTAGCTAGATGGCTTCTTCTCTCTTTTTGGATCTCAATACAATGTTCTCCCCCTCTCTTGTGGAGAACTATTCGATGTAATCTTCTTTTTGCGGCGTGTTTGTTGAGACTGATGAATTGTGGGTTTACGATCAACTCTATCTATGAATAATATTTGAATCTTCTCTGACTTCTTTTATGTATGATTGGTTATCGTTGCAAGTCTCTTTGAATTATCAGTTTGGTTTGGCCTACTATATTGATCTTTCTTGCAATGGGATAAGTGTTTAGCTTTGGGTTCAATCTTGCGGTGTCCTTTCCCAGTGACAGTAAGGGCAGCAAGACACGTATTGTATCGTTGCCATCGAGGATAACAAGATGGAGTTTTCTTCATATTGCATGAGTCTATCCCTCTACATCATGTCATCTTGCTTAAGGCGTTACTCTGTTTTTAACTTAATACTCTAGATGCATGCTGGATAGCGGTCGATGAGTGGAGTAATAGTAGTATATGCAGGCAGGAGTTGGTCTACTTGTCTCGGATGTGATGCCTATATACATGATCATACCTAGATATTCTCATAACTATGCTCAATTCTGTCAGTTGCTCAACAGTAATTTGTTCACCCGCCGTAGAATACTTATGCTCTCGAGAGAAGCCACTAGTGAAACCTATGCCCCCCGGGTCTATCTTTATCATATTGATCTCCTACTACTTAGTTATTTCCTTTGCTATTTCCTTTGCCTTTATTTTACTTTGCATCTTTATCATAAAAATACCAAAAATATTATCTTACCATATCTACCAGATCTCACTCTTGTAAGTGGCCTTATAGGGATTGACATCCCCTATTTGCGTTGGTTGCGAGGATTTATTTGTTTTGTGCAGGTGCGAGGGACTCGCGCGTAGCCTCCTACTGGATTGATACATTGGTTCTCAAAATCTGAGGGAAATACTTACGCTACTTTGCTGCATCATCCCTTCCTCTTCGGGGAAAACCAACGTAGTGCTCAAGAGGTAGCAAGAAGGATTTCTGGCGCCGTTGCCGGGGAGGTCTAAGCAAAAGTCAACATACCAAGTACCTATCACATACCCTTATCTCCCGCATTACATTATTTGCCATTTGCCTCTTGTTTTCCTCTCCCCCACTTCACCCTTGCCGTTTTATTTTTCCCCTCTCTCTCTATCCTCCCTCTCCTTCTCTATTTGCCTCTTTTTGCCCGCTTGCTTTTTGTTTGCTTGTGTGTTAGTTTGCTTGCTTGTCAAGATGGCTCAAGATAATACTAAATTGTGTGACTTCACCAATACCAACAATAAGCATTTTATTAGCACTCCGATTGCTCCTCTTACCGATGCTGAATCTTGTGAAATTAATACTACTTTGCTGAATCTTGTCATGAAAGATCCGTTTTCCAGCCTTCCTAGTGAAGATGCCGCTACCCATCTAAATAGCTTCGTTGATTTATGTGACATGCAAAAGAAGAAAGTTGTGGATAATGATATTGTTAAATTTAAGCTATTTCCTTTTTCGCTTAGAGATTGTTCTAAAGCTTGGTTTTCGTCTTTGCCTAAAAATAGTATTGATTCATGGAACAAGTGCAAAGATGCTTTTATCTCTAAGTATTTTCCTCCCGCTAAGATCATCTCTCTTAGAAACGATATTATGAATTTTAAACAACTTGATCATGAACATGTTGCACAAGCTTTGGAGAGAATGAAATTAATGATACGTAATTGCCCTACTCATGGTTTACATTTGTGGATGATTATACAAAACTTTTATGCAGGATTGAATTTTGCTTCTAGAAATCTTTTAGATTCGGCCGCGGGAGGCACTTTTATGGAAATCACTTTAGGAGAAGCTACTAAACTCCTAGATAATATTATGGTTAATTATTCTCAATGTCACACTAAAAGATCTACTAATAAAAAGGTGCATGCGGTAGAAGAAATTAATGTTTTGAGTGGAAAGATGGATGAACTTATGAAATTATTTGCTAATAAGAGTGTTTCTTCTGATCCTAATGATATGCCCTTGTCTACTTTGATTGAGAATAATAATGAATCCATGGATGTGAATTTTGTTGGTAGGAACAATTTTGGTAACAACGCGTATAGAGGAAATTTCAATCCTAGGCCTTATCCTACTAATTCCTATAATAATTATGGTAATTCCTACAACAATTCTTATGGAAATTATAATAAGATGCCCTCTGATTTTGAATCTAATATTAAAGAATTTATTACTTTGCAAAAGAATTTTAATGCTATGATTGAAGAAAAATTGCTTAAGAATGATGATTTGGCTATTTGAAATAATAAACTAGGATATTCTCTTGAATATAGGCTCACAAAGTTCTGTCAAAAGAATGCTTATAATGATGAATTGGTTGTGCAATATGAAAGACCAAAGGAGGAACCTATACCTCCCAAGGTTGATCTTGGGGACTTTTGTCCCATTAAATTTAGCCCTTTTGATTACTTTTGCTTGCCTCAAAGTAAACTTGCTGCTGAACATAGAGAATATGAAATGAGTTTTAATAATCTATCTTACTATTATGGCAATACCTAGATCTATTCTTGCTTGTTATGCCTAGCTAGGGGCGTTAAACAATAGCGCTTGTTGGGAGGCAACCCAATTTTATTTTTATTCCTTGCTTTTTGCTCCTGTTTAGTAATAAATAATTTATCTATCCTGTGTTTTGGTTGTGTTTTTTTGTGTTTAATTAGTGTTTGTGCCAAGTAGAACCGTTGGGAAGACTTGGGGAAAGCCTTGTTGAACTTGCTGTAAAAAACAGAAACTTTAGCGCTCACGAGAACTGCTGCCATTTTTATTTGGAGAGTGATATTTAGTTAACTCTTTTTGAAGATGATTAATAGATAAATTCCTCACGTCCAGAAATTTATTTTAGAATTTTTGGGGTTCCATATGTTGCGCTAGCTACAGATTACTACAGACTGTTCTGTTTTTGACAGATTCTGTTTTTCGTGTGTTGTTTGCTTATTTTGATGAATCTATAGCTAGTAAAATAGTTTATAAACCATATAGAAGTTGGAATAAAGTAGGTATAACACCAATATAAATAAATAATGAGTTCATTACAGTACCTTGAAGTGGTCTTTTGTTTTCTTTCGCTAACGGAGCTCACGAGATTTGCTACTTTAAGTTTTGTGTTGTGAAGTTTTCAAGTTTTGGGTAAAGATTTGATGGATTATGGAACAAGGAGTGGAAAGAACCTAAGATTGGGGATGCCCATGGAACCCCCAAGATAATCTAAGTACACCTAAAAGCCAAAGCTTGGGATGCCCCGGAAGGCATCCCCTCTTTCGTCTACTTCTATCGGTAACTTTACTTGGAGCTATATTTTTATTCGCCACATGATATGTGTTTTGCTTGGAGCGTCTTGTATTATTTGAGTCTTTACTTGCTAGTTTACCACAATCATCCTTGCTGTACACACCTTTTGAGAGAGCCATACATGATTTGGAATTTGTTAGAATACTCTATGTGCTTCGCATATATCTTTTGAGTTATACAATTTTGCTCTAGTACTTCACTTATATCTTTTAGAGCACGGTGGTGGATTTTTTATAGAAACTATTGATCTCTCATGCCTCACTTAGATTATTTTGAGAGTCTTAATAGCATGGTAATTTTCTTAAAATCCAAATATGCTTGGTACACAAGATTAATAATAAAACTTTCTTATGAGTGTGTTGGATACTATGATAAGTTTGATACTTGATAATTGTTTTGAGATATGGAGATGGTGATATTAAAGTCATGCTAGTTGAGTAGTTGTGAATTTGAGAAATACTTGTGTTGAAGCTTGTGATTTCCGTAGCATGCACGTATGGTGAACCGTTATGTGATGAAGTCGGAGCATGATTTATTTTTTGATTGCCTTCCTTATGAGTGGAGGTCGGGGACGAGCGATGGTCTTTTCATACCAATCTATCCCCCTAGGAGCATGTGCGTAATACTTTGCTTTGATAACTTGTAGATTTTTGCAATAAGTATATGAGTTCTTTATGACTAATGTTGAGTCCATGGATTATACGCACTCTCACCCTTCCACCTTTGCTAGCCTCTCTAATACCGCGCACCTTTCGCCAGTATCATACACCCACCATATACCTTCCTAAAAAACAGCCACCATACCTACCTATTATGGCATTTCCATAGCCATCCCAAGATATATTGCCATGCAACTTTCCACTGTTCCGTTTATTATGACACACTCCATCATTGTCATATTGCTTAGCATGATCATGTAGTCGACATCGTATTTGTGGCAAAGCCACCATTCATAATTCTTTCATACATGTCACTCATCAGTCATTGCATATCCCGGTACACCGCCAGAGGCATTCATATAGAGTCATATTTTGTTCTAGGTATCGAGTTGTAATTGTTGAGTTGTAAGAAAAATAAAAGTGTGATGATCATCATTATTAGAGCATTGTCCCAGTGAGGAAAGGATGATGGAGACTATGATTCCCCCACAAGTCGGGATGAGACTCCGGACAAAAAATAAAAAAAAGAGAAATAAAAGAGGCCATAAAAAAGGGGAAAGGCCCAAATAAAAAAATGAGAGAAAAAGAGAGAAGGGACAATGTTACTATCCTTTTACCACACTTGTGCTTCAAAGTAGCACCATGATCTTCATAGTAGAGAGTCTCTCATGTTATCACTTTCATATACTAGTGGGAATATTTCATTATAGAACTTGGCTTGTATATTCCAATGATGGGCTTCCTCAAATTGCCCTAGGTCTTCATGAGCAAGCAAGTTGGATGCACACCCACTTAGTTTCCTTTTGAGCTTTCATATACTTATAGCTCTACTGCATCTGTTGCATGGCAATCCCTACTCACTCACACTGATATCTATTGATGGGCATCTCCATAGCCCGTTGATACGCCTAGTTGATGTGAGACTATCTTCTCCCTTTTTGTCTTCTCCACAACCACCACTCTATTCCACCTATAGTGCTATGTCCATGGCTCACGCTCATGTATTGCGTGAAAATTGAAATTTTTTTGAGAATGTCAAAAGTATGAAACAATTGCTTGGCTTGTCATTGGGGTTGTGCATGATTTAAATATTTTGTGTGGTGAAGATAGAGCATAGCCAGACAATATGATTTGTAGGGATAACTTTCTTTAGCCATGTTATTTTGAGAAGACATAATTGCTTTGTTAGTATGCTTGAAGTATTATTATTTTTATGTCAATATTAAACTTTTGTCTCGAATCTTTAGGATCTGAATATTCATACCAAAATTAAGAAGAATTACATTAAAATTATGCCAAGTAGCACTCCACATCAAAAATTCTGTTTTTATCATTTACCTACTCGAGGATGAGCAGGAATTAAGCTTGGGGATGCTTGATACGTCTCTAACGTATCTATAATTTTTGATTGCTCCATGCTATATTATCTACTATTTTGGACATTATTGGGCTTTATTATCCACTTTTATATTATTTTTGGGACTAACCAACTGGAGGCCCAGCCCAGAATTGCAGTTTTTTTGCCTGTTTTAGGGTTTCGAAGAAAAGGAATATCAAACGGAGTCCAAATGGAATGAAACCTTCGGGAACGTGATTTTTAGGAAGATTATGATCCGGGAGACTTGGTCCCTACGTCAAGAGAAGAAACAGGAGGCCACGAGGTAGGGGGCACGCCCACCCCCACCAGGCGCACCCTCCACCCTTGTGGGCCCCCTGTTGCTCCACCGACGTACTCCTTCCTCCTATGTATATACCTACGTACCCCCAAACGATCAGATACGGAGCCAAAACCCTAATTCCACCACCGTAACTTTTTGTATCCACGAGATCCCATCTTGGGGCCTGTTCCGGAGCTCCGCCGGAGGGGGCATCGATCACGGAGGGCTTCTACATCAACACCATAGCCTCTCCGATGAAGTGTGAGTAGTTTACCTCAGACCTACGGGTCCATAGTTAGTAGCTAGATGGCTTCTTCTCTCTTTTTGGATCTCAATACAATGTTCTCCCCCTCTCTTGTGGAGAACTATTCGATGTAATCTTCTTTTTACGGTGTGTTTGTTGAGACCAATGAATTGTGCGTTTATGATCAAGTCTATCTATGAATAATATTTGAATCTTGTATGAATTATTTTATGTATGATTGGTTATCTTTGCAAGTCTCTTTGAATTATCAGTTTGGTTTGGCCTACTAGATTGTTCTTTCTTGCAATGGGAGAAGTGCTTAGCTTTGGGTTCAATCTTGCGGTGTCCTTTCCCGGTGACAGTAAGGGCAGCAAGGCACGTATTGTATTGTTGCCATCGAGGATACCAAGATGGGGTTTTCTTCATATTGCATGAGTCTATCCCTCTACATCATGTCATCTTGCTTAAGGCGTTACTCTGTTTTTAACTTAATACTCTAGATGCATGCTGGATAGCGGTCGATGAGTGGAGTAATAGTAGTAGATGCAGGCAGGAGTCGGTCTACTTGTCTCGGATGTGATGCCTATATACATGATCATACCTAGATATTCTCATAACTATGCTCAATTCTGTCAATTGCTCAACAGTAATTTGTTCACCCACCGTAGAATACTTATGCTCTCGAGAGAAGCCACTAGTGAAACCTATGGCCCCCGGGTCTATCTTTATCATATTGATCTCCTACTACTTAGTTATTTCCTTTGCTACTTAATTTGCCTTTAGTTTACTTTGCATCTTTATCATAAAAATACCAAAAATATTATCTTATCATATTTACCAGATCCCACTCTCGTAAGTGGCCTTATAGGGATTAACAACCCCTATTTGTGTTGGTGCGAGGATTTATTTGTTTTGTGCAGGTGCGAGGGACTCGCGCGTAGCCTCCTACTGGATTGATACCTTGGTTCCCAAAAACGAAGGGAAATACTTATGCTACTTTGCTGCATCATCCCTTCCTCTTCGGGGAAAACCAACGCAGTGATCAAGAGGTAGCATGGCCATAGACCAACTTAGGCCAAAAGCCTAAGCTTGGGGGAGTACGTATTCCCCACCGACATTATATTTATGTTCACACACTTATTGCTAGATGTCGGTGCTCATACTTTTTCATTATATCATCCATGCTAGTTTAATTTCCTTTTTATGCTTTCTTCTTGTGCGTCTGATAAACCTTAAGAAAAAACCAAAAAAAAATTAGTTGTAGCTTCTAATTAGGTTACTTCCAATGCTTGTAGTAGTAATTAAAAAGAAAACCCAAAAAGATTTCTTGCTCTTCTTTTACTTGTTGGGAGCTCTCCCGTGTAAATAGTTTTATTTCTTTTCTTTTCTTTGGGGGTCGATAGGAGAAGACCATAATTAAATTGTTGAAGTAGCTCTTATATGCATTATTGTTGATCTGACAAAAGAGCCCATATCACCTTGTCTTCTCCTGTTTATTGAATGCACGTGCACTATTATTATTATTCACATCGTTCGGTCGTGCAAGTGAAAGGAAATTATGATGATGTATGATGGACCGACTGAGATGAGAAAAGCTGGTATGAACTCGACCTCTTTTGTTTTTGTTAATATGATTAGTTCATCGTTCCTGATTCAGCCTATTATGAATAAACATGTTTGCAATGACAACTAGAGATCATAGTTTCTTGTGCCATGCTTGATTAGCTATGAGTTATAATGGTTTACCTTGCGTGCCAACATGCTATTAAAATGGTTGTGATGTGGTATGATAGGGTGGTATCCTCCTCTGAATGATTTAAGTGACTTGACTTGGCACATGTTCACGCGTGTAGTTGAAACAAAATCAACATAGCCTTCACGATATTTATGTTCATGGTGGAGTATATCCTACTCATGCTTGCATTCAGTGTTGATTAATTTTAATGCATGTTCATGACTGTTGTCGCTCTCTAGCTGGTCGCTTCCCAGTTTTTTGCTAGCCTTCACCTGTACTAAGAGGGAATACTGCTTGTGCATCCAATCCCTTAAACCCCAAAGTTATTCCACATGAGTCCACTATACCTACCTATATACGGTATCTACCTGCCATTCCAAGTAAATTTTTATGTGCCAAACTCTAAACCTTCAAATAAATATCCTGTTTTGTATGCTCAAATAGCTCATGTATCAACTAGGGCTGTTGTCACATCCCTAGTTTTGGTATGGTCCTTGGCTTGCTTTGTGCATCATGTTTAAATTTCAAATGAAATTGAAATGGGGAAGTTGCAAACCCTAGCACCAAAGCAATTCAAATAGGTTCAAATTAAAAGTGGAATTTCAATGAACCCAAAATGCTTCTCAAAAATGTTCATGGTCTTTGGAAAATGTTGGGAACAACAACCAGAGGTGATGCACATTTTTCCTACTCATTTTGGATTTTTGAATCAATGCATAAATATTTGAATTGGAGCTGTTTAAATTATATAAATATTTTTAATAGCTCCAAAAATGTTGGGAATTGGTGAGGGCCTCTAGAATATTATATCTAAATGCCACAATTATTTTCAGCATTTATGGAAATGTTTTAACATTTCTTTTAAATGCAAAACAAATGTCAGAAATAGAAAAAGAAAATAGGAAGTAAGGAAAACACTTACCTGACTTACCTGGCGCCCCACCACGGCCCAGCAGTGGCCCAGCCCACCAGGAGCAAGGTTGTCTTCAACCCTATGCCCACTGGCAGCCAGCGCACGCAGCCGGCCGCACCACCTCCTGCTTCACCGTGTCGAGCTCCCCGTTGACCCAATCCCGCGCCTGGAGACGCCTCGAAGCCCCTCTCTCCTCTTCCTCTCTCGTAGCTCACTCTCCCTTCCCCTGCTCTCTCTCTGTAGCACGCCCGAACGGGTCCGTCGCCGCCGTTCGCTGCCATCGTGAGCACCGTGGTCTTCTCGCCCCTTCCCTGTGTCCAAAAGCTCCGTGACGACGCACCGCTCCTCCACACGGAAGATCCAGAACCTAGGAGCACCGTGGTGACGCCTTCGAGCTCGTCTTCCACCTCGGGTGCCGCCGATCACCGTCGGCGATTCGCCGCCGTCCGTGCTTCCCCGAGCTCGCTGACCCTCCCTGCGTGATCCCAGTGAGCCCCTCCGTCGTTTCCCTCTACTCCCAGTGTCAATTGCTCCCTCTAGCTAGCTTCGCCGTCGCGGCCGAGAGCTTTGCTCCGCCGGCCACGTAGCCGCCGCGGCCACAGTTGCTGCCGCCCGCGTTTGAGCGTGTGTCTGTGCTCAGCGTGGTCCCATGAACCCAAAACAAGCATCTGTTCGTCCTCCCGTCCACCGTAGCTTCGTTCCGTCGATGGCCGAACCACGGCCGCCGCAAACCTCGTCGCCGGCGTCGATTCCGGCGACCATTTGGTCCAACTCCACCACCCACACACGCGGCTCAGCCCCAGCTCCCCATAGGACCCACACACGCTCCAAACCGTGGCCTATAGCGCGATCCCGACGCGCTCCGCCGTGTTCGGCCTCGCCGGCGGCTAAACACCGGCGGGTTGACCGGTCTGGCCACAGCCCGTTGACCTCTCCCCTCTCTCTCAGTGACATGTGGGCCCGGCCCTGTTAAGTTTTTAGTTAAGATTAGTTTAACAACTAATTAACCCTGTTTAGCTAATTGGGTCACTGACGCGTGGGCCCAACCCCATTAACTAAAACAGATTAGGTTTATTTTTTTGATTAGGATTAACCACAGACACTGAATTGTGGGCCCCACACGTCAGGTTTGACCCGGTCAGCCGCCTTTGACCTGCTGACGTAAGCATGACGTAGAGCTGACGCAATAATTGATTTCTGGTATTAATTTAAATCAGGAAATTCCAGAAAATAGTTAAAACTTCAAAAAAAATCATAGTAATTCAACCGTAACTCCAAATCAAATAAATTATATATGAAAAATTATCAGAAAAATGCAAGGAATCCATTTATGCCAGTTTCATGCATGAAAAACCAACTTATACTTGCTGTATAAGTGAAAACATAATAATGGCATGTTATATACTTAATTTGGAGTTTGCATATGAACCCTTGGTTCATATGGACTTCAATCAAATTGATGCTAGATGCATTAGGGCAAATTATAGCATCTTTGAATGTCATCTTCATGCATCATATTGTTGCATATGGTTGTTTATTGATTGCCGGCACCGTTCCCTCTCGATAGGTTCTACTCCGGAAGGTGTCCCGAGTACCCGTCTGAGGAGCAGTGCTTCTTCGTGGATCTATCAGGCAAGCAAACCCCCTTGAGCATCTTGATAAAATCCCACTCTCTCGCTCCTGCTCCTTTTACTGCATTAGGACAACAACGATTCAAATTGCTACTTTTTGCTGCGGTAGCTGAACCCATTCCTCTGCATGACCTGTCATTGCCACAGTAAATAGTTGAAACCCACTAGCATGAGTAGGAGTTGCTTGAGCCTTGATGTGCCTGCTCATCCATGCTTGTTTTCTTCATGCCGGCTATGCTTAGAGTTGTGTTAGGTCTGATTCATCGGGAATGGATCGGAGTGGTGAACATGTCCTACCGGTAAAGGCTAAGTGTGTGGACACATTTGGTAAAGGTAGCGATGAGAGGCCATGTAGGAGTACATGGTGGGTTGTCTCATTGGAACCGTCCCTAAGCACTGAGTTTTGTGTGTTATCCAAGTCCAGTTACTACCACAGATTGGGTTCCGGTTATCCGGCCCCTCTCGGCTTATTAATCCACTTGATCTCTGTCCAGGAGTTGCAACTAGTTTCTGGCGTTTGTAGGTAGTGCTACTTGTCTACCAGGTGGTGTCCGACGGGACGGGCTTGGGACAGACTAGGCACTATGGCACGGTGTACCAAGTGGCACCCGGATGGTGGGCTTGGGAACCCTGCACACATCGTTTGGGGCCGTGAGCGACACCCCGGCCGGATCTCCTTGCGATGGAATCCGAATAGGCGATAAACCTGGATGAGAGGCTTGTGTGGTTAGTCAGGTCGTGGCCGACACCCTCGCCCGGCTTCCGCTTGAAGGTTGCCGAGGTACCTGACGTGTATAGGGCTATAAGTGGCGAGAGCATGTGTGACGAAGTACACCCCTGCAGGGTCAATATTATCTATTCAAATAGCCGTTTTCCTCGGATATGGAAACTTGGAGGACTTATGTAGTACATAGACAACTTGAAGTGGATACTCTAAAATCCGCAAGATAAGCGTGAGTACTATGGATGGCCTTCTCATAGGGAGACGGGAACGGATCCATAGTGGAGTATTGATATGGTGAATTTGTGGACTCGTGTGCGTCTTCTCACCTCAAAGAAGTTTCTGATACTCGTAGTATATATTAGCCATTGAGTCAAAGCTGGCTTGCTGCTGTTAACTCCACCACCCCCTTTGTTGATAATGATGCATATGTAGATAGTTCTGAAGTAAGACTTGCTGAGTACCTTTGTACTCACGTTTTCTTATTTATGTTTTGCAATTGGTTATGCTAGTGGCTTCGACGAGTAGCTTGTATCCCAGCTACGATCTTGTACCCTTGGGAGGGTCGTGTTTAGTCAGGCTTCTTAGTCTTTTCTTTTGTAGTTGTCTGTACTCAGACATGTAATGCTTCCGCTTGTTGCTTGTATGCTCTGAATGATGGGTCATGTGACCCCTGTTTGTATTTATGCTATGTGGCTCTTTGGGGCCTTTATCTATATGAGTTTGAGTTATGTTGTGATGCCATGATGTACAGCACATACTTGCATGTTATGCGTACGTGTAACGTGTATTGCTATGTGTGGGATCCGACAACCTAGTTGTTTACCTCTGATAGCCTCTCTTATGGGGAAATGTAGTCTTGTGTTTCCATGTGCCATAGTAGTCCGCTACAGCCCGGTTCACCGGAGTCCTGTTAGCCCAGCACTACTGCTCATGACACTTGACTGGCCGGCATGTGTTTCACTTTGTTCCTGTGTCTGTCCCTTCGGGGAAATGTCACGCGGTGACATCCGGAGTCCTGCTTAGCCTGCTACAGCCCGGGTTCCTGGAGTCCTGTTAGCCCAGTGCTACAGCCCGGATTCACACGCTGCTGACCGACACGCTCGATGTGAATCATGTATGCCTGTTCCCATAGGTTAGTGCCACTTTGGGTTCACGACTAGTCATGTCGGCCCGGGTTCTCTGTCATATGGATGCTAGCGACACTATCATATACGTGAGCCAAAATGCGCAAACGGTCCCGGGCCAGGTAAGGTGGCACCCGTGGGGATACCGTGTGTGAGGCCGCAAAGTGATATGAAGTGTTACATGCTAGATCGGTGTGACTTGGGATCGGGGTCCCGACAGCGTTGGTATCAGAGCCTGACTGACTGTAGGATTACCAAGCCAAACTGGTCGAAGTTGAGTCTAGAAATGCTTTAGTTATATAAGGGAATTGATTGTGGAAGGGAACGTAAGGCTCTTTTACTCCTTTACCTCATGTCATTCTTTCTGAGTCAGCCTCTTCTTTTCTACGAGGGTTAAGGCCTAGGCTTCTCCTCTATCTCTTAGGATGACGTGTTACTAAACCGTAAAGTCTTAGGATTGTTGGGTTGTGTCTCAATACAGTTTTACTACTTCTGTGTGTCCTCAGTTTGACCCAGAACCTTGATATTATGATGCCGATTGATTATGCTATTCCTTTGATGAATGTCTCATAAATCCTTTTGAGCATTTACAGCCGTTATGCTGCCGAAATTTTCCCAGGATTTCAAGACTTTCCAATGCTTTTGCATTACATTCCGCATCCCTATGTCGATGCTAATTCCATCCTTGTTTCCTTGATTTCTGTATCAGGATGTCGTCTGCTAACCGAGCTTCAGTTGCTCATAGCAAGAACCATGGAGATGGTAGGGACGAGGATCCTCCTGACCAGCCTTTGATGGCAGAGTTCTTGTTAGCATCCGAGAGGAACAAGCGTGAGACTAACCGCTTGCTGGCACAAATTGAGCAGAACACCGCACATCAGCGTAAGAAGTTGGTTTCCATCACCGACTTCATTGGTCGGAAACCACCCACCTTCCATCATTCCATTGAGCCACTCGATGCGGATGACTGGCTCCGGAGCATCACTCACAAGATGCTTTCTACGAACGTAGCTAAAGGTGACAAGGTCACCTATGCTGCTTATCACCTGGAAGGTCCTGCTAGTATTTGGTGGCAGAGCTATGAGGCTATGCTTCTAGCTGGTCAGATTCCTACGTGGAAAGATTTCACCGAGGCTTTTCGTGAGCACCACATTCCTTAGGCTCTCTTTGACCGCAAGAGGGAAGAGTTCTGTAGTTTTACCCAGGGTAAGCTGCCTGTTGATGCTTACAGCAGGGAGTTTGGAAACCTCGCCCGCTATGCTACAGAAGAAGTGTCCACGGACGCTAAGAAGCAGGCTAGGTTCCGGAAGGGTCTCCACCCTAAGTTGCGTCGTGATCTCCACCTACATCATTGTGATACTTTCCAGGCTCTTGTGAACAAGGCCATTAATGCAGAGACAGCTCAACTCATTTACGAGGAGTCTCGTAAGCACAACCGTGATCTGGGTTCTTCCTCCCACTTTGGCTCTCAGAAGCGACGGATTTGGATTCCGAACTTGGCTCTTCCACCTCGATATGCACCGAGGCCATCCTATGTGGCGCCTCACCTAACTCAGCAACATGCTCCACTCAGGCCTATTAGTGGACCACTTGCCAATGTAGGTCCACGTCCTACCTCAGGAACTTGCTTTACCTGCGTAGAACCAGGACACTATGCACGTGACTGCCCTCGGTCCAGTTATGCTCCACCCCAGTCTGAGAGGTCTGTTGGCTGTGTAAAGCCATCAGTCAAGATGATCAGTACCAAGCCAGCCTCCATTGAACGAGCATGTGTGCACCATGTCTCAGCTTCAGAAGTTCAAGATGATCCCGATGTCGTACTGGGTACACTTCTTGTCAATTGTCACCCAGGTTCAGTTCTGTTTGATACTGGCGCATCCCACTCCTTTATATCCGAAGGTTACGCTCGGTTGCACGACATGTCATTTTGTGATATGCCAACTCCACTAATAATCCAGACTCCTGGTTCCAAATGGCAAACCTCCAAGGTAAGCCATGGTAATGAAATCCTTGTTGATAGACTGGTTTTCCTTGCTTCTTTGATATCTCTCAAGTCCTCAGATATTAACATCATCTTGGGTATGGACTGGATGACAGCTCATCATGCCAAGATCGATTGTTACACTAGATCTGTTCAACTTACACATCCATCTGGCAAAATAGTCTCTGTCTCCACTAGAGTTGCAAGGCGTCAGCTCTATTCTCTTAATGCCAGCCCTCTTCTAGACCTTGAAGATATTCTGGTAGTCCATGACTTCCCGGATGTCTTTCCAGAAGAACTGCCAGGTGTCCCACCTGACAGAGATGTAGAGTTTGTCATAGAACTTATCCCAGGAACTGTTCCAATCTCTAGGAGACCATACAAGATCGCACCTTTGGAGTTAGCCGAGCTTAAGAAACAACTTGATGAGTCCTTGCAAAAGGGTTTCATCCGTCCCAGTTCTTCTCCTTGGGCTTGTCCTGTCCTCTTCGTCAAGAAGAAGGATGGTTCGGATCGAATGGTTGTAGATTATCGTCCCATTAATTTGGTCACGATAAAGAACAAGTATCCGCTCCCCAGGATCAACGACCTGTATGATCAGCTCGCTGGATCCTCAGTCTTTTCCAAGATGGATTTGAGGTTAGGCTACCACCAAATCAAAATCAGAAACGGGGACATCCCCAAAACGGCCTTTGTCACTCGTTATGGTCAATACGAGTACATCGTGATGTCTTTCGGCCTAACCAATGCTCCAGCTACTTTCTCCCGCTTGATGAACTTGATCTTTATGGAGTACTTAGATAAGTTCGTCATGGTTTATCTCGATGATATTCTATTTACTCGAAGAACGAGGAAGAGCATGCCGAACACCTTAGGCTTGTGTTAGAAAAACTCAGAGAGCATCGCCTTTATGCCAAGTTCTCCAAGTGTGAATTTTGGTTGCCAGAAGTGACCTATCTAGGCCATGTGATCTCCGGTAAGGGCATTGCTGTAAATCCCGAGAGTGTCAAAGCCATTCTCGATTGGACTCCACCCGAAATAGTCAAACAAGTTAGGAGTTTCCTTGGTCTAGCCAGTTATTGTCGCCGCTTTGTTGAAAAATTCTCCAAAGTGGCCAAACCCCTCACGGAGCTTCTCAAGAAAGATAAAAGGTTTGAGTGGACCCCACAGTGTGAGCACAGTTTTCAGGAACTGAAAAGACGCCTGACTTCTGCGCCCATACTCGTGCCACCGGATTTCACTAAAGACTTTGTTATCTATTGCGATGCTTCGCGTCAAGGACTAGGTTGCATTCTTATGCAGGATCGTCATGTGATTGCCTATGCATCTCGACAGTTGCATCCACATGAGGAAAATTATCCTACACATGATCTGGAGCTTGCAGCCATAGTCTATGCACTTAAGATTTGGCGACATTACCTTCTTGGTAACCGTTGCGAAATCTACACTAACCATCAGAGTCTCAAGTATATCTTCACCCAACCGGATCTGAATCTCAGACAGAGACGTTGGTTGGAGTTGATCTCGGATTACGACTTAGGAATCACCTACACCCCAGGCAAAGCCAATGTCATGGCTGATGCTTTAAGTCGTAAATCCTATTGCAACAACCTCATGTTGCAAAATTGTCAACCACCCCTCCATGAGGAATTCTGCAAGCTTAACCTTCTCATAGCTCCGCATGGTTTCCTTTCTACCTTGGTGGCGAAACCTACCCTTACGGATCAGATCATAGAGGCTCAGAAGCATGATACGGGAATCTCCCGGATCAAGAAGAATATTTCCAAGGGAGTTGCTGGTTGTTTCTCTATGGATGAACGAGGTGTTGTTTACTTTGGTAACCGTTTGGTGGTTCCCAAATGTCAACAGATGCAGCAACTAATCCTTAAGGAGGCCCATGAATCCCCTCTAACGATTCATCCCGGTAGTACAAAGATGTATCAGGACCTACGCCAGAGGTTCTGGTGGACTAGGATGAAGAGAGAAATCGCTCAGTATATTGCCAACTGTGACGTTTGTCGTCATGTTAAGGCAGAGCATCAAAGACCTGCTGGCACCCTTCAACCTTTAGCTATTCCCGAGTGTAAATGGGACAAAGTTGGTATGGACTTCATCACCGGCTTTCCCAGGACCAAGAAAGGAAATAATGCTATCTTCATAGTCATTGATCGTCTTTCCAAAGTGGCTCACTTCCTACCTGTTCGAGAGAGTATCACTGCTAGTCAGCTCGCTGACTTATATATCTCCCGAATAGTGTCACTCCATGGTGTTCCACTAGAGATCAATTCAGACCATGGCAGTCTTTTCACCTCTCATTTCTGGGAAAGTTTCCAAACTGCCATGGGCACCCATCTTTCTTTCAGTACCGCTTTCCACCCTCAATCAAGTGGTCAGGTGGAAAGGGTCAACCAAATTCTCGAAGACATGCTTAGAGCTTGTGTTATCTCATTCGGTATGGATTGGGAGAAATGTCTTCCCTTTGCCGAGTTTGCTTATAACAATAGCTACCAATCCAGTCTTAAGAAAGCACCCTTCGAGATCCTGTATGGACGAAGATGTCGAACACCTTTGAACTAGTCGGAAACCGGCGAAAGACAATTCTTTGGACCGAATATGATCCAGGAGGCAGAAGAGCTAGTTCGCACCATTCGTGAGAATTTGAAAACAGCCCAATCTCGTCAAAAGAGCCAGTATGACCGTCGTCATAAGGAAGTGGCTTATGAAGTTGGCGACAAGGCTTACCTTTGGGTTACTCCTTTGAAGGGTACCCATCGTTTCGGTATCAAGGGCAAGTTGGCTCCTTGTTACATCGGTCCTTTTCGCATTCTCGCTAAACGAGGAGAGGTTGCCTACCAGTTGGAACTACCCCCACATCTTTCTCGAGTTCATGATGTCTTCCACGTCTCTCAAATTAGGCGTTGCTTCTCGGATCCCACCCGCGGAGTGGACCACGAAACGCTTGATCTCCAAGATAACCTCACTTATCGAGAGTACCCCATTCGCATTCTGGATCAAGCAGAGCGTGTCACTCGACGTCATAACATCAAGTTTCTCAAGGTTCAATGGTCTCATCATACCGAGAGAGAAGCTACTTGGGAGCGAGAAGATCGTCTTCGACTTGAGTACCCCACTTTCTTTCTGCCAACTCCTGAATCTCGGGATGAGATTTCTTCAAGTGGGGGCGAGTTGTCACATCCCTAGTTTTGGTATGGTCCTTGGCTTGCTTTGTGCATCATGTTTAAATTTCAAATGAAATTGAAATGGGGAAGTTGCAAACCCTAGCACCAAAGCAATTCAAATAGGTTCAAATTAAAAGTGGAATTTCAATGAACCCAAAATGCTTCTCAAAAATGTTCATGGTCTTTGGAAAATGTTGGGAACAACAACCAGAGGTGATGCACATTTTTCCTACTCATTTTGGATTTTTGAATCAATGCATAAATATTTGAATTGGAGCTGTTTAAATTATATAAATATTTTTAATAGCTCCAAAAATGTTGGGAATTGGCGAGGGCCTCTAGAATATTATATCTAGATGCCACAATTATTTTCAGCATTTATGGAAATATTTTAACATTTCTTTTAAATGCAAAACAAATGTCAGAAATAGAAAAAGAAAATAGGAAGTAAGGAAAACACTTACCTGACTTACCTGGCGCCCCACCACGGCCCAGCAGTGGCCCAGCCCACCAGGGGCAAGGTTGTCTTCAACCCTATGCCCACTGGCAGCCAGCGCACGCAGCCGGCCGCGCCACCTCCTGCTTCGCTGTGTCGAGCTCCCCGTTGACCCAATCCCGCGCCTGGAGACGCCTCGAAGCCCCTCTCTCCTCTCCCTCTCTCGTAGCTCACTCTCCCTTCCCCTGCTCTCTCTCTGTAGCACACCCGAACGGGTCCGTCGCCGCCGTTCGCTGCCACCGTGAGCACCGTGGTCTTCTCGCCCCTTCCCCGTGTCCAAAAGCTCCGTGACGATGCACCGCTCCTCCACGCGGAAGATCCAGAACCCAGGAGCACCGTGGTGACGCCTTCGAGCTCGTCTTCCACCTCGGGTGCCGCCGATCACCGCCGGCGATTCGCCGCCGTCCGTGCTTCCCCGAGCTCGCTGACCCTCCCTGCGTGATCCTAGTGAGCCCCTCCGTCGTTTCCCTCTACTCCCAGTGTCGATTTCTCCCTCTAGCTAGCTTCGTCGTCACGGCCGAGAGCTTTGCTCCGCCGGCCACGTAGCCGCCGCGACCACAGTTGCTGCCACCCGCGTTTGAGCGTGTGTCTGTGCTCAGCATGGTCCCAGGAGCCCAAAACAAGCATCCGTTCGTCCTCCCGTCCACCGTAGCTTCGTTTCGTCGATGGCCAAACCACGGCCGCCGCAAACCTCGTCGCCGGCGTCGATTCCGGCGACCATTTGGTCCAACTCCACCACCCACACACGCGGCTCAGCCCTAGCTCCCCATAGGACCCACCCACGCTCCAAACCGTGGCCTATAGCGCGATCCCGACGCGCTCCGCCGCGTTCGGCCTCGCCGGCGGCTAAACGCCGGCGGGTTGACCGGTCTGACCACAGCCCGTTGACCTCTCCCCTCTCTTAGTGACATGTGGGCCCGACCCTGTTAAGTTTTTAGTTAAGATTAGTTTAACAACTAATTAACCCTGTTTAGCTAATTGGGTCATTGATGCGTGGGCCCAACCCCATTAACTAAAACAGATTAGGTTTAGTTTTTTGATTAGGATTAACCACAGACACTGACGTGTGGGCCCCACACGTCAGGTTTGACCCGGTCAGCCGCCTTTGACCTGCTGATGTAAGCATGACGTAGAGCTGACGCAATAATTGATTTCTGGTATTAATTTAAATCAGGAAATTCCAGAAAATAGTTAAAACTTCAAAAAATCATAGTAATTCAACCGTAACTCCAAATCAAATAAATTATATATGAAAAATTATCAGAAAAATGCAAGGAATCCATTTATGCCAGTTTCATGCATGAAAAACCAACTTATACTTGCTGTATAAGTGAAAACGTAATAATGGCATGTTATATACTTAATTTGGAGTTTGCATATTAACCCTTGGTTCATATGGACTTCAATCAAATTGATGCTAGATGCATTAGGGCAAATCATAGCATCTTTGAATGTCATCTTCATGCATCATATTGTTGCATATGGTTGTTTATTGATTGCCGGTACCGTTCCCTCTCGATAGGTTCTACTCCGGAAGGTGTCCCGAGTACCCGTCTGAGGAGCAGTGCTTCTTCGTGGATCTATCAGGCAAGCAAACCCCATTGAGCATCTCGATAAAATCCCACTCTCTCGCTCCTCCTCCTTTTACTGCATTAGGACAATAACGATTCAAATTGCTACTTTCTGCTGCCGTAGCTGAACCCATTGTAACGCCCCATATGTAACTTTCCCAATTTGTACTCCAACTCTTGCCGTTTCCGGCATTAAGTTATATTTATTCCTCGGGTTCGGGTCTTTGTCTCCATGTGTTGTTTTCTTTTTCGTGCATCTCATATCATGTCATCACGTGCATTGCATTTGCATACATGTTCATCTCATGCATTCGAGCATTTTCCCCGTTGTCCGTTTTGCATTCCGGCGCTTCGTTCTCCTCCGGTGGCCATTTCTAGCTTTCTTTCGTGTGTGGGGATTAAACATTTCCGGATTAGACCGAGACTTGCCATGCGGCCTTGGTTTACTACCGGTAGACCGCCTGTCAAGTTTCGGGTCATTTGGACTTCGTTTGATACTCCAACGGTTAACCGAGGGACCGAAAAGGCCTCGTGTGTGTTGCAGCCCAACACCCCTCCAATTTGGCCCCAAACCCACCAAACTCTGCTCCATCGTCTCGGTCGTTCGATCACGATCGTGTGGGCGAAAACCGCACCTCATTTGGACTCTCCTAGCTCCACTTATGCCTATTTATACCTCCCCCCATTCGAATCACGGACGAAACCCTAGTTATCCTCCTCCTCCAGCCGCCGGACGCGTCCGGATCGGACCGGACACGTCCGCCCCGCCGCACCGACCACTCACGCGCTGCCACGTGTCCCCCGCGGGACCATTTCGCCGCCAGCGCCACCGGCCCGCCCGGGCCCAAGGCGGGCCCTCTCCCGCGCCGAGCCGGGCCGCGCCCCGCGCCTGACCCCACCGCCGTCTCCTTCGCCTTAGGCGGCCGCGCCGCCCACTCCGCCGCGGTTCTCCACCCCGGCCGCCGCATCCATCGCCGGCGGGCCGCACCGCACCTTGCCGGGCTCCGCCTCCAACTCCGGCGGCCGGAAGCCGCCGGCCACCGCGCCGCCATCCCCGGACGTCTCCGCCGCCCTCCTCCACGCCCCGGCCACGTCCCTCGCCCGGCCGACCTCCTCCTCTCCGGCTACGGCGCCGGCGAACCTCGGTTCGCGTGTGCCGCTACAGTAACTGCTACCGTACTACTGGATCTGGATCTGGGGGTTGACCCCTCTCCCCGAAACCCTAATCTCCATTATTTTTATGCATTCTTTGACGCATCATATCTCCGCATCCGTGGCTCCGTTTTGGACATATGATATATAAAAATCTTCGCCTCGACGAGTGCATCATTTCATTCCATTGCATCATTTGCATTCGAGGTCATCTTGGTGCCCAAAAATGCTGTTAGAAGGAGGCATCGTGAGTTAAATTGCAGATCCGTTAGCTCAACATTGACTTTTGTCATTTTTGCCATAATTATTGTGTGCATGATTCGTTGAGAATTTTTCCAAGATCGCGAAGCCTCTCTCAAATCTTCTTCAGAAGCACGTCAAGTACGTTTGGTCTCCGGAGTGTGATATTGCTTTCAACGCTTTGAACGAGAAATTGATCACTGCTCCAGTTCTGACTCCGCCTGATGAAACCAAGTCGTACGAGGTCTTTTGTGATGCCTCTCTCCAAGGTCTAGGTGCTGTACTGATGCAAGAGAAGAAAGTTGTGGCTTATACCTCTCGCCCGTTGAAGCCTAATGAGAAGAACTACCCCACTCACGATCTCGAGTTGGCGTCAGTTGTGCATGCTTTATTGACTTGGAGACATCTTCTATTGGGAAGGAAAGTGGACATTTTCACTGATCACAAGAGTCTCAAGTACATCTTCACTCAGCCTAATCTCAACCTTAGGCAGACTCGATGGGTCGAAATGATTCAAGAGTACAATCCGAGTATCGAGTATACTCCAGGCAAGGCTAATGTGATTGCTGACGCTTTGAGCAGAAAAGCATATTGCAACAGTCTGATTCTCAAGCCTTATCAACCCGAGCTTTGTGAAGCTTTCCGCAAACTTAATCTGCAAGTTGTTCCTCAAGGTTTCCTCGCCAACCTTCAAGTCTCTCCTACCTTGGAAGAGCAGATTCGCCAAGCCCAGCTTCTTGATGCTATGGTGAAAAAG
This sequence comes from Triticum monococcum, assembly GCA_034509565.1. Taxonomy (NCBI): domain Eukaryota; kingdom Viridiplantae; phylum Streptophyta; class Magnoliopsida; order Poales; family Poaceae; genus Triticum; species Triticum monococcum. The sequence continues at coordinate 517,040,584 of CM067847.1, forward strand.
GTGAAGATTGGTATTGCAAAGAGTCAGTCCAAGTACAAGTGCTACCGACTTGATGACAAGTACACTCTCTTCTTCAAGGATCGAATTGTTGTGCCCAAAGGTGAACTTCGTAAAGTGATCATGAACGAGGCTCACAACTCTCTCCTCTCCATCCACCCTGGTAGCACGAAGATGTATCAGGACCTAAAGCAAACTTATTGGTGGAATCGAATGAAGCGCGAGATCGCTCAATTCGTGAATGAATGTGATGTCTGCAGAAGAGTGAAGGCAGAACACCAAAGGCCAGCAGGTCTCCTCCAACCTCTTGCCATTCCAGAATGGAAGTTTGACCACATTGAAATGGACTTCGTGACTGGGTTTCCAAAGTCCAAGCGTGGCAATGATGCTATATTTGTTGTCATCGACAAGCTCACCAAAGTGGCTCACTTTCTGCCTATCAAAGAGTCAATCACTGCAGCTCAATTGGCGGAACTCTATACCTCTTGAATTGTCTCTCTGCACGGTATTCCTCAAGTGATATCTTCAGACCATGGCAGCATCTTTACCTCCAAGTTTTGGGATTCCTTTCAGAAGGCCATGGGCACCAACATCCGCTTCAGCACTGCTTTCCATCCTCAAACAAGCGGTCAAGTCGAGCGTGTCAACCAGATTCTTGAAGATATGCTCAGGGCTTGTGTTATCTCCTTCGGCATGAAGTGGGAGGATTGTCTTCCTTATGCTGAATTCTCATACAACAACAGTTTTCAAGCAAGTTCGGGCAAGGCCCCATTTGAAATTCTGTATGGTAGGAAGTGCCGTACACCTCTCAATTGGTCTGAAATCGGTGAACGTTAGCTGCTGGGTAATGACCTAATCACAGAGGCAGAAGAAATGTGCAAGGTCATTCGTGATAACCTCAAAGCAGCCCAATCCCGCCAGAAGAGCTACTATGATAGCAAGCACCGTGATTTGGCTTTCGAGATCGGAGATCATGTCTACCTCCGCGTCTCTCCTATGAAAGGGACTCGTCGCTTCGGTATCAAAGGGAAGCTTGCCCCCAGATACGTCGGGCCTTTCAAGATTGTCAGCAAGAGAGGCGACCTCGCCTATCAACTCGAGCTTCCTGCAAACTTTGCCAATGTTCATGATGTGTTCCATGTCTCCCAACTCTGAAAGTGCTTCAAGACGCCTGAGCGAACCGTAAACTTCGAGGACATTGAGCTCCAAGAAGATCTCTCCTACCGTGAGCACCTAGTTGCAATCCTTGAAGAGACTAAACGCAGAACTCGCAACAAGTCAATCAAATTTCTCAAAGTCAAGTGGTCACACCATTCCGACCGTGAGGCTACCTGGGAACGCGAGGATCACCTCCGTTCTGAGTACCCGGAGTTCTTTCAGTCCTAGATCTCGGGACGAGATCTTTTCGTAGTGGTGGAGTGTTGTAACGCCCATATGTAACTTTCCCAATTTGTACTCCAACTCTTGCCGTTTCCGGCATTAAGTTATATTTATTCCTCGGGTTCGGGTCTTTGTCTCCGTGTGTTGTTTTCTTTTTCGTGCATCTCATATCATGTCATCACGTGCATTGCATTTGCATACATGTTCATCTCATGCATTCGAGCATTTTCCCCGTTGTCCGTTTTGCATTCCGGCGCTTCGTTCTCCTCCGGTGGCCATTTCTAGCTTTCTTTCGTGTGTGGGGATTAAACATTTCCATATTGGACCGAGACTTGCCATGCGGCCTTGGTTTACTACCGGTAGACCGCCTGTCAAGTTTCGGGTCATTTGGACTTCGTTTGATACTCCAACGGTTAACCGAGGGACCGAAAAGGCCTCGTGTGTGTTGCAGCCCAACACCCCTCCAATTTGGCCCAAAACCCACCAAACTCTGCTCCACCGTCTCGGTCGTTCGATCACGATCGTGTGGGCGAAAACCGCACCTCATTTGGACTCTCCTAGCTCCACTTATGCCTATTTATACCTCCCCCCATTCGAATCACGGACGAAACCCTAGTTATCCTCCTCCTCCAGCCGCCGGACGCGTCCGGATCGGACCGGACATGTCCGCCCCGCCGCACCGACCGCTCACGCGCTGCCACGTGTCCCCTGCGGGACCATTTTGCCGCCAGTGCCCCCGGCCCGCCCGGGCCCAAGGCGGGCCCTCTCCCGCGCCGAGCCGGGCCGCGCCCCGTGCCTGACCCCGCCGCCGTCTCCTTCGCCTCAGGCGGCCGCGCCGCCCACTCCACCGCGGTTCTCCACCCCGGCCGCCGCATTCGTCGCCAACGGGACGCACCGCACCTCGCCGGGCTCCGCCTCCAACTCCGGCGGCCGGAAGCCGCCGGCCACCGCGCCGCCGTCCCCGGACGTCTCCGCCGCCCTCCTCCACGCCCCGGCCACGTCCCTCGCCCGGCCGACCTCCTCCTCTCCGGCTCCGGCGCCGGCGAACCTCGGTTCGTGCACGCCGCTACAGTAACTGCTACAGTACTACTGGATCTGGATCTGGGGGTTGACCCCTCTCCCCGAAACCCTAATCTCCATTATTTTTATGCATTCTTTGACGCATCATATCTCCGCATCCGTGGCTCCGTTTTGGACATATGATATATTAAAATCTTCGCCTCGACGAGTACATCATTTCATTCCATTGCATCATTTGCATTCGAGGTCATCTTGGTGCCCAAAAATGCTGTTAGAAGGAGGCATCATGAGTTAAATTGCAGATCCGTTAGCTCAACATTGACTTTTGTCATTTTTGCCATGATTATTGTGTGCATGATATGCCTGTGCCCCTTTAGGATGAATTGTTAAGCATTTTGTCTTCTTTCCAGAGGTGCCACCCATGCATTTTTAGGATGTGTGTGTTGTCTTGTGCAAGCTTGCAAAGAGGGGTACCTGAGATTGCTGATTTCAGGGACTTTGTGATTTTCACAAAGTCTGAGATGTTTTAGTTCATGATGCTATATGTCCAGCTTGTTTCCTAGTGATCCGTGCCTCTTTTGAGGATGATCAGTAAGAGTGATTTGTTATGCTTGTTGTGATCTATCCATCCATGTCTTTACTTGTTATGTTGGAGCACCCTAGGTTGACTCAATCGAGCTCAACTTTTGCATAGTTGTTAATTTGGGCAGATCGTGAACTCTTTTGCGATTTTGCCGGAGCTATTGCTAGTGATCCATGCATGCTATGCCATTGTTCTTGCCATGTCTAGCTAGCATTTTGTGCCTTCTTTATGGATATATGCTTGCCTTGCCATGACTTGCACCATAGTGAGTGCATCGAGCTCGTTTACATGCCTCCATGAGTTACAATTTCAGCATGTCCCAGTTTTCACTAAGTCTGAAAACTGATTGTGTTTCATCGATGTTCGTGTGCTTGTTAGAGTATTTTTTGAACCCTGTTGGCCCCAGGTCATTTTGGGTGTTTTGTTAAGCTTGTTGAGTAGCTCCATGCCATGTTCTTACTTGCCATGTTCAGGTTATGTTTCATGTTGTTTTGCTGCTCCGAAGAGAGCATCGTGGTCTGAAATTCCAGACTAGCGTTAATTTCGCTAAGTCTGAAATCTGTTTTGCTTATTCAGTTTTGCCATGCTTGTTTGAACCCCTTAATGGATGAATTTTCCTATGTCTCAGTCCTAGTGATTTGTTAAGCATCTTGTGTAAATCCCTGCCATGCATTTTGTTTTCATGTTTGGTGACTGTAGCATGTTCATTTCGTTGCATTTAGGAGCCTACTTGCTGTAAATCGCAGATCGGCTCGTTTCGTAAAACGCTTGCCATCTCCAAACCGTAGCTCCGATTTCCATGATCTTTATATCGTTTTTAGGGGATTTCTTCCCCTCTATCCAGTGGCAGACTTGGTTTTCCAAGTTGAGGCCAGGTTCATGCATTTCCTATCACGTCTTGCATTTTGCATCCCGCATCGCATCCCGCATAACATACCATCTTTGCATCTTATTGGTTGCCCTTGCACGTGGTTGATTGTATCCTTATTGCTTGTTTGTGTTGTTGGGTAGAGCCGGGAGACGAGTTCGCTAACGAGGAGCCCGTTGAGTTTGCTTTTGAGGATCCAGTCAACTCTGACTACTGTGCAGGCAAGATGATCATACCCTCGAAATCACTACTATCTTTGCTATGCTAGTTTGCTCGCTCTTTTGCTTTGCCAATGCTACGATGCCTACCACTTGCTTGTCAGCCTCCCAATTGCCATGATTGAGCCTCTAACCCACCTTTGTCCTAGCAAACCGTTGATTGGCTATGTTACCGCTTTGCTCAGCCCCTTCTTATAGCGTTGCTAGTTGCAGGTGAAGACTGGAGCCGTTCCTTATTGGGACATTTATTTACTTGTTGGGGATATCATTATATTGCTATGTTATCTTAATGCATCTATATACTTGGTAAAGGGTGGAAGGCTCGGCCTCTCGCCTAGTGTTTTGTTCCACTCTTGCCGCCCTAGTTTCCGTCATATCGGTGTTATGTTCCTGGATTGTTGCGTCCCTTACGCGGTTGGGCTATAATGGGAACCCCTTGATAGTTCGCCTTGATTAAAGCTTTTCCAGCAATGCCCAACATTGGTTTTACCATTTTCCACCTAGCCTCTTTTTCCCTTGGGTTTCCGGAGCCCGAGGGTCATCTTATTTTAACCCCCCCGGGCCAGTGCTCCTCTGAGTGTTGGTCCCACCGAGCGATGTCCGGGGCTACCAGGGGCAACTCTGGGCTGGCCTACCCGACGTCTTGCTCATCCGGTGTGCCCTGAGAACGAGATATGTGCAGCTCCTATCGGGATATGTCGGCACATCTGGGTGGTGTTGCTGGTCTTGTTTTAACCTGTCGAATCATCTTGTTGTACCGGGATACTGAGTCTGATCGGTGTGTCCTGGGTGGAGGTCTATTCCTTCGTTGACCGTGAGAGCTTGTTATGGGCTAAGTTGGGACCCCCCTGCAGGGATTGATCTTTCGAAAGCCGTGCCCGCGGTTATGGGCAGATGGGAATTTGTTAATGTCCGGTTGTAGATAACTTGAACCTTAATTAATTAAAATGAATCAACTGAGTGTGTTGCCGTGATGGCCTCTTCTCGGCGGAGTCCGGGAAGTGGACACGGTGTTGGAGTTATGTTTGCGCAGGTTGCTCTCTAGTTCCTCGCTCGCGCTTTGCCCTCTCTTCCCGCTCTCTTTTGCGAATAAGTTAGCCACCATATATGCTAGTCGCTTGCTGCAGCTCCACTTATACATCACCCTTTCCTACCTATTAAGCTTAAATAGTCTTGATCGCGAGGGTGCGAGATTGCTGAGTCCCTGTGGCTCACAGATTACCATTACACCAGATGCAGGGACAGATGATACCGCTCCAGATGGCGCGCTCGAGCTGAAGTGGGAGTACGACGAGGACTCTCAGCGTTACTATGTGCCTTTTCCTGATGATCAGTAGTGGTGCCTATTCGGGGTTAGATTCAGGGCCTTGTCGCATGTTGGGGGTCTTTTCTATTTTGGCGCCGTAGTCGGGCCATGAGTGATTGTCTGATGGATGTTATTTATGTACTTTGATGTGACGTGGCGAGTGTAAGCCAACTATGTTATTTCCCCTTTATATTATTTATGTACATGGGATGTGTGATGATTTCCCGACTTGCGACATTGCTTTCAATGCGGCTATGCCTCTAAGTCGTGCCTCGACACGTGGGAGATATAGCCGCATCGAGGGCGTTACAAGTTGGTAATCAGAGCCTTCCCCGACCTTAGGAGCCCCCATTGCTTGATCGTTTTTAGCAGTCGAGTTGTGTCTAGAAAAATGTTTTGAGTCCTTAGGAATTATATATCGGAGAGCTTAGGAATTCTTTTTACTTCCCAGTCTCCTCATCGCTCTGGTAAGGCATCCTGACGTAGAGTTTTGACTCTTCTCTTCTCAAATTTCACTAAATTTTTTTTAGGATCACGCGAGTATCTTGGTTTTGTTCCGATGGCTTATGATGAGAATACTGTCTTGGTGCCTCCTGTCAGGGGTTTAGTGGAAGTGTCCCGGAGAGTTGAGCTCTGAGGTGTTGTCATCATAATTCTATCGTTGCAATTCTGGTATACTTGAGATATGTGCGCGACATCGAAAATCTCCTTTATGCAGTTCGTTGGTGAGATAACCTCGACGCCACCCAGTACTGGGGCGGGAGTTCGGGAGTATCGCCATAACTTGTATAACGGATGCTTTTCGAAGGTTGAGATAGATGGTTTCCGAAGGTTTATTGGTTATGTGTTGAAGGATGGATGCAGCTGGATGTAGGATTTGCTAGCTTGGGTGAGATATTATGCTGCCCCTGTATCCCCAACACCTGATTGCATAACCGGAAAGTTTCGAGAGTTTCATAGGTGGGAATTCAAGTAGCTCTTAGGATATCTTTCCAACAGATGTATGATATGAAATTGGGGTTCGACGTCTAGTGGTTCACCTATTCACGGTCGATTTTACAGTGGTCTCGTTGTGTCTTAAAGAGTCCTTGGCTATGCTGACTCGGGGACGCTTCGTATGTCATGTGCACTGCCTTGTACATGATGGTGCTGTACGGTCGAGCCCGTGTAGGTCCCACCACGAAAACTTCGGACGGAATTTCTATCATATGTTTGTTCCGGCTTATTCCGCAAGCCAACCCTTGGTTTTATTTTCGAGTTGTGGTATTCGTTCTGCTTCGACGTCATATGTTGATTCCATCCTTCGTTGATGTACCTCTTCTACCTGATTCTTCGTGGCTTCGCAATTTAGGAATATGTGACCACTTCAAGGGAAGTGCATTCGTTCATTTTGTTTGGATGTGAAGACTTTATGTTGCAATTTTCATTCCGTTGGTTTCAGCTTCATTTATCTGCCTATGTGCTAACGGTGGTCAACCTCTTCAGGATGGCTCCCGCTAAGAGCACCAGTCAGAACCAGAATCAAGATCCGCCACCACCTCCGCCTCCTCCGGAAGCATGGCAAGCTGTGATGGCCGCTACTAATGCAAATACACAGCTGATCATGCAAATCATCCAAGAGCGGAATCAAAGCAGTCAAGGGAATCAAGGCACCAACCAGAACCATTTTGCAACTCTGAACCAGTTCCTCGCAAATGGTCCAAAGATGTTCAGCAACTGCGTTGAGGCTACCGATGCTGATGATTGGTTAGTCGATCTGGGCAAGCTTTTTGAATGCAGCAATGTCAGACCTGAAGATTTCGTCAAGTTCGCGTCTTTCCAGCTCAAGGATCAGGCCGCAGAGTGGTTCCAGCAGTAAAAGGATTCCAGAGGTGGACGTTTGATCACTTGGGATGATTTCCGTCGTAATTTCCGAGCTCATCACATTCCTCAGAGTGTGACTGAAAGCAAACGTGAAGAATTCCGCAATATAAAGCAAGGCTCTTTGTCTGTCTATGACTACAACAAGTTGTTCCAGAAGCTCGCCCGTTTTGCCAAGTAGGATGTTCCTGATGAGAAGAGCATGATCTATCAGTTCAGGGGTGGTCTCCGTGAAGAAATTCAGCTCGCTCTTGTCCTCTTTGAGCCGTTGAGATACGATGAGTTCTACAACATGGCACTGAAGCAAGAGGCTGCTCAGTTGAGGTGTGATGCTTCCAGGAAGCGAGTCAGAGACACTACGCCTTCTTCCTCTACACAAGTGGCCAAGCAGCAGAAGTATTGGCTTCCTCCTCCTCCGTTCCGTCAGCCGTATCAGCAGAAGAGCAAAGGTGGCAGTGGTTCATCCCACCCACCCAACCCAGGCTTTCAGAACAAGACTTCGTCTCAAGCTCCAAGATCGAGTGCTCCGTACCACCGTCCGCTCTCAGAGGTCACGTGCAACAAGTGCCAACAGAAGGGTCACTACGCCAACAAGTGTTTCAACCAGAGGCGTCTTCCTCCTCCTCCTCCTGTCAGATCGGCAAGTACAGCTGTGGTCAAGCATAACCCCAAGTCCGCCAAGGTCAACTTGCTGAATGCAGCTCAGGCAGAGGACTCACCAGACGTGATCATGGGTAATCTTCCTGTCAATGACATTCCTGCAAGAGTACTTTTTGACACTGGTGCATCTTTATCTTTTTTATCTAAGCCTTTTGCATCCATGCATGAGGTGCATACTATTGATTTGCCTAAGCCGATAGCGGTCTCGTCTCCGGGTTTGTTCATGAACACCAAAATGATGGCTCCAAATGTTACTATCATGTTGGGCGACTACAAGTTCCTTTCTTCCCCAATGGTTCTTGGTAATTCTGATATCGATCTTATTCTTGGAATGGACTGGCTCTCTAAACATAAAGCTCAGCTTGATTGTGCGGCCAAGCAGATTCAACTGACTCATTCGTCTGAGGATTAATTGTCTTTGCTGCTCGGGAGAATACCATCTGGTTGTTCTCTCTCAATGAGAAGGGTGAATTGGATGCTATTTCACAGATTCCGGTTGTTTGTGAGTATCAAGACGTCTTCCCAGAAGAACTCCCAGGCATGCCTCCAAACCGGCCGGTTGAATTTGTTATTGAACTTGAGCCCGGTACGGAACCTGTGTGCAAACGTCCCTACAAGCTCGGCCCCGAAGAGTTGAAGGAGTTGAAGAAACAACTCGATGTTCAAGAAAGAATGGGTCTCATTCGGCCTAGTACTTCTCCGTGGGGTTGTGGTGTTCTTTTTGTGAAGAAGAAGGATGGAACGGACCGACTTTGTGTTGATTATCGTCCATTGAACAAGAAGACCATCAAGAACAAGTATCCACTTCCCAACATCAATGAGCTGTTCGAACAACTCAAGGGTGCCCAAGTATTCTCCAAGCTTGACCTCCGTATGGGTTATCATCAGATTCGTATTCGTGAACAAGATATTCCCAAGACGGCGTTCAGAACAAGCTATGGGTCATATGAATACACTGCCATGTCTTTTGGCCTCGCCAACGCTCCTCCGACGTTCTCTCGCATGATGAACTTCATCTTCAACCCCTACACCAACGACTTTGTTTTGGTCTATCTCGACGACATTCTGGTTTTCTCGAAGAAGAAGGAAGATCATGCCAAGCACTTGCATTTGGTTCTTGACAAGCTCAGGGAACATCAGTTCTACGCCAAGTTCTCCAAGTGTGAATTTTGGCTCGATGAGGTTCTTTATCTTGGTCATATTATCTCTGCCAAGGGCATTTCCGTGGATCCTGAGAAGGTGTCTGCAATTGTTAATTGGGAACCTCCTCGGAATGTGAAGCAACTCCGTAGCTTCCTCGGTCTCGCAAGCTATTGCCGAAGATTCGTTGAGAATTTTTCCAAGATCGCGAAGCCTCTCTCAAATCTTCTTCAGAAGCACGTCAAGTACGTTTGGTCTCCGGAGTGTGATATTGCTTTCAACGCTTTGAACGAGAAATTGATCACTGCTCCAGTTCTGACTCCGCCTGATGAAACCAAGTCGTACGAGGTCTTTTGTGATGCCTCTCTCCAAGGTCTAGGTGCTGTACTGATGCAAGAGAAGAAAGTTGTGGCTTATACCTCTCGCCCGTTGAAGCCTAATGAGAAGAACTACCCCACTCACGATCTCGAGTTGGCGTCAGTTGTGCATGCTTTATTGACTTGGAGACATCTTCTATTGGGAAGGAAAGTGGACATTTTCACTGATCACAAGAGTCTCAAGTACATCTTCACTCAGCCTAATCTCAACCTTAGGCAGACTCGATGGGTCGAAATGATTCAAGAGTACAATCCGAGTATCGAGTATACTCCAGGCAAGGCTAATGTGATTGCTGACGCTTTGAGCAGAAAAGCATATTGCAACAGTCTGATTCTCAAGCCTTATCAACCCGAGCTTTGTGAAGCTTTCCGCAAACTTAATTTGCAAGTTGTTCCTCAAGGTTTCCTCGCCAACCTTCAAGTCTCTCCTACCTTGGAAGACCAGATTCGCCAAGCCCAGCTTCTTGATGCTATGGTGAAAAAGGTGAAGATTGGTATTGCAAAGAGTCAGTCCAAGTACAAGTGCTACCGACTTGATGACAAGTACACTCTCTTCTTCGAGGATCGAATTGTTGTGCCCAAAGGTGAACTTCGTAAAGTGATCATGAACGAGGCTCACAACTCTCTCCTCTCCATCCACCCTGGTAGCACGAAGATGTATCAGGACCTGAAGCAAACTTATTGGTGGACTCGAATGAAGCGCGAGATCGCTCAATTTGTGAATGAATGTGATGTCTGCAGAAGAGTGAAGGCAGAACACCAAAGGCCAGCAGGTCTCCTCCAACCTCTTGCCATTCCAGAATGGAAGTTTGACCACATTGAAATGGACTTCGTGACTGGGTTTCCAAAGTCCAAGCGTGGCAATGATGCTATATTTGTTGTCATTGACAAGCTCACCAAAGTGGCTCACTTTCTGCCTATCAAAGAGTCAATCACTGCAGCTCAATTGGCGGAACTCTATACCTCTCGAATTGTCTCTCTGCACGGTATTCCCCAAGTGATATCTTCAGACCGTGGCAGCATCTTTACCTCCAAGTTTTGGGATTCCTTTCAGAAGGCCATGGGCACCAACATCCACTTCAGCACAGCTTTCCATCCTCAAACAAGCGGTCAAGTCGAGCGTGTCAACCAGATTCTTGAAGATATGCTCAGGGCTTGTGTTATCTCCTTCAGCATGAAGTGGGAGGATTGTCTTCCTTTTGCTGAATTCTCATACAACAACAGTTTTCAAGCAAGTTCGGGCAAGGCCCCATTTGAAATTCTGTATGGTAGGAAGTGCCGTACACCTCTCAACTGGTCTGAAACCGGTGAACGTCAGCTGCTGGGTAATGACCTAATCACAGAGGCAGAAGAAATGTGCAAGGTCATTCGTGATAACCTCAAAGCAGCCCAATCCCGCCAGAAGAGCTACTATGATAGCAAGCACCGTGATTTGGCTTTCGAGATCGGAGATCATGTCTACCTCCGCGTCTCTCCTATGAAAGGGACTCGTCGCTTCAGTATCAAAGGGAAGCTTGCCCCCAGATACGTCGGGCCTTTCAAGATTGTCAGCAAGAGAGGCGACCTCGCCTATCAACTCGAGCTTCCTGCAAACTTTGCCAATGTTCATGATGTGTTCCATGTATCCCAACTCCGAAAGTGCTTCAAGACGCCTGAGCGAACCGTCAACTTCAAGGACATTGAGCTCCAAGAAGATCTCTCCTACCGTGAGCACCCAGTTGCAATCCTTGAAGAGACTGAACGCAGAACTCGCAACAAGTTAATCAAATTTCTCAAAGTCAAGTGGTCACACCATTCCGACCGTGAAGCTACCTGGGAACGCGAGGATCACCTCCGTTCTGAGTACCCGGAGTTCTTTCAGTCCTAGATCTCGGGACGAGATCTTTTCGTAGTGGTGGAGTGTTGTAACGCCCCATATGTAACTTTCCCAATTTGTACTCCAACTCTTGCCGTTTCCGGCATTAAGTTATATTTATTCCTCGGGTTCGGGTCTTTGTCTCCGTGTGTTGTTTTCTTTTTCGTGCATCTCATATCATGTCATCACGTGCATTGCATTTGCATACATGTTCATCTCATGCATTCGAGCATTTTCCCCGTTGTCCGTTTTGCATTCCGGCGCTTCGTTCTCCTCCGGTGGCCATTTCTAGCTTTCTTTCGTGTGTGGGGATTAAACATTTCCATATTGGACCGAGACTTGTCATGCGGCCTTGGTTTACTACCGGTAGACCGCCTGTCAGGTTTCGGGTGATTTGGACTTCGTTTGATACTCCAACGGTTAACCGAGGGACCGAAAAGGCCTCGTGTGTGTTGCAGCCCAACACCCCTCCAATTTGGCCCAAAACCCACCAAACTCTGCTCCATCTTCTCGGTCGTTCGATCACGATCGTGTGGGCGAAAACTGCACCTCATTTGGACTCTCCTAGCTCCACTTATGCCTATTTATACCTCCCCCCATTCGAATCACGGACGAAACCCTAGTTATCCTCCTCCTCCAGCCGCCGGACGCGTCCGGATCGGACCGGACACGTCCGCCCCGCCGCACCGACCGCTCACGCGCTGCCACGTGTCCCCTGCGGGACCATTTCGCCGCCAGCGCCACCGGCCCGCCCGGGCCCAAGGCGGGCCCTCTCCTGCGCCGAGCCGGGCCGCGCCCCGCGCCTGACCCCGCCGCCATCTCCTTCGCCTCAGGTGGCCGCGCCGCCCACTCCGCCGCGGTTCTCCGCCCCGGCCGCCGCATCCGTCGCCGGCGGGCCGCACCGCACCTCGCCGGGCTCCGCCTCCAACTCCGGCGGCCGGAAGCCGCCGGCCACCGCGCCGCCATCCCCGGACGTCTCCGCCGCCCTCCTCCACGCCCCGGCCACGTCCCTCGCCCGGCCGACCTCCTCCTCTCCGGCTCCAGCGTTGGCGAACCTCGGTTCGCATGCGCCGCTACAGTAACTGCTACAGTACTACTGGATCTGGATCTAGGGGTTGACCCCTCTCCCTGAAACCCTAATCTCCATTATTTTTATGCATTCTTTGACGCATCATATCTCCGCAACCGTGGCTCCATTTTGGACATATGATATATCAAAATCTTTGCCTCGACGAGTACATCATTTCATTCCATTGCATCATTTGCATTCGAGGTCATCTTGGTGCCCAAAAATGCTGTTAGAAGGAGGCATCGTGAGTTAAATTGCAGATCCGTTAGCTCAACATTGACTTTTGTCATTTTTCCCATGATTATTGTGTGCATGATATGCCTGTGCCCCTTTGGGATGAATTGTTAAGAATTTTGTCTTCTTTCCAGAGGTGCCACCCATGCATTTTTAGGATGTGTGTGTTGTCTTGTGCAAGCTTGCAAAGAGGGGTGCCTGAGATTGCTGATTTCAGGGACTTAGTGATTTTCACAAAGTCTGAGATGTTTTAGTTCATGATGCTATATGTCCAGCTTGTTTCGTAGTGATCCGTGCCTCTTTTGAGGATGATCAGTAAGAGTTATTTGTTATGCTTGTTGTGCTCTATCCATCCATGTCTTTACTTGTTATGTTGGAGCACCCTAGGTTGACTCAATCGAGCTCAACTTTTGCATAGTTGTTAATTTGGGCAGATCGTGAACTCTTTTGCGATTTTGCCGGAGCTATTGCTAGTGATCCATGCATGCTATGCCATTGTTCTTGCCATGTATAGCTAGAATTTTGTGCCTTCTTTATGGATATATTCCTTCCTTGCCATGACTTGCACCGTAGTGAGTGCATCGAGCTCATTTACATGCCTCCGTGAGTTACAATTTCAGCATGTCCCAGTTTTCACTAAGTCTGAAAACTGATTGTGTTTCATCGATGTTCGTGTGCTTGTTAGAGTATTTTTTGAACCCTTTTGGCCCCAGGTCATTTTGGGTGTTTGGTTAAGCTTGTTGAGTAGCTCCATGCCATGTTCTTACTTGCCATGTTCAGGTTATGTTTCATGTTGTTTTTGCGGCTCCAAAGAGAGCATCATGGTCTGAAATTCCAGACTAGCGTTAATTTCGCTAAGTCTGAAATCTGTTTTGCTTATTCAGTTTTGCCATGCTTGTTTGAACCCCATAATGGATGAATTTGCCTATGTCTCAGTCCTAGTGATTTGTTAAGCATCTTGTGTAAATCCCTGCCATGCATTTTGTTTTCATGTTTGGTGGCTGTAGCATGTTCATTTCGTTGCATTTAGGAGCCTACTTGCTGTAAATCGCAGATCGGCTCGTTTCTTAAAACGCTTGCCATTTCCAAACCGTAGCTCCGATTTCCATGATCTTTATATCGTTTTGAGGGGATTTCTTCCCCTCTATCCAGTGGCACACTTGGTTTTCCAAGTTGATGCCAGGTTCATGCATTTCCTGTCACATCTTGCATTTTGCATCCCGCATCGCATCCCGCATAGCATACCATCATTGCATCTTATTGGTTGCCCTTGCACGTGGTTGATTGTATCCTTGTTGCTTGTTTGTGTTGTTGGGTAGAGCCGGGAGACGAGTTCGCTAACGAGGAGCCCGTTGAGTTTGCTTTTGAGGATCCAGTCAACTCTGACAACTGTGCAGGCAAGATGATCATACCCTCGAAATCACTACTATCTTTGCTATGCTAGTATGCTCGCTCTTTTGCTTTGTCAATGCTACAATGCCTACCACTTGCTTGTCAGCCTCCCAATTGCCATGAGCCTCTAACCCACCTTTGTCCTAGCAAACCGTTGATTGGCTATGTTACCGCTTTGCTCAGCCCCTTCTTATAGCATTGCTAGTTGCAGGTGAAGATTGGAGCCATTCCTTATTGGGACATTTATTTACTTGTTGGGGATATCATTATATTGCTATGTTATCTTAATGCATCTATATACTTGGTAAAGGGTGGAAGGCTCGGCCTCTCGCCTAGTGTTTTGTTCCACTCTTGCCGCCCTAGTTTCCGTCATATCGGTGTTATGTTCCCGGATTGTTGCGTCCCTTACGCGGTTGGGCTATAATGGAAACCCCTTGATAGTTCGCCTTGATTAAAGCTTTTCCAGCAATGCCCAACATTGGTTTTACCATTTGCCACCTAGCCTCTTTTTCCCTTGGGTTTCCGAAGCCCGAGGGTCATCTTATTTTAACCCCCCCGGGCCAGTGCTCCTCTGAGTGTTGGTCCCACCGAGCGATGTCCGGGGCTACCAGGGGCAACTCTGGGCTGGCCTACCCGACGTCTTGCTCATCCGGTGTGCCCTGAGAACGAGATATGTGCAGCTCCTATCGGGATTTGTCGGCACATCTGGGTGGTGTTGCTGGTCTTGTTTTAACCTGTCGAATCATCTTGTTGTACCAGGATACCGAGTCTGATCGGTGTGTCCTGGGTGGAGGTCTATTCCTTCGTTGACCGTGAGAGCTTGTTATGGGCTAAGTTGGGACCCCCCCTGCAGGGATTGATCTTTCGAAAGCCGTGCCCGCGGTTATGGGCAGATGGGAATTTGTTAATGTCCGGTTGTAGATAACTTGAACCTTAATTAATTAAAATGAATCAACTGAGTGTGTTGCCGTGATGGCCTCTTCTCGGCGGAGTCCGGGAAGTGGACACGGTGTTGGAGTTCTGTTTGCGCAGGTTGCTCTCTAGTTCCTCGCTCGCGCTTTGCCCTCTCTTCCCGCTCTCTTTTGCGAATAAGTTAGCCACCATATATGCTAGTCGCTTGCTGCAGCTCCACTTATACATCACCCTTTCCTACCTATTAAGCTTAAATAGTCTTGATCGCGAGGGTGCGAGATTGCTGAGTCCCTGTGGCTCACAAATTACCATTACACCAGATGCAGGGACAGATGATACCGCTCCAGATGGCGCGCTCGAGCTGAAGTGGGAGTACGATGAGGACTCTCAGCGTTACTATGTGTCTTTTCCTGATGATCAGTAGTGGTGCCTATTCGGGGTTAGATTCAGGGCCTTGTCGCATGTTGGGGGTCTTTTCTATTTTGGCGCCGTAGTCGGGCCATGAGTGATTGTCTGATGGATGTTAGTTATGTACTTTGATGTGACGTGGCGAGTGTAAGCCAACTATGTTATTTCCCCTTCATATTATTTATGTACATGGGATGTGTGATGATTTCCCAACTTGCGACATTGCTTTCAATGCGGCTATGCCTCTAAGTCGTGCCTCGACACGTGGGAGATATAGCCGCATCGAGGGCGTTACACCCATTCCTCTGCATGACCTGTCATTGCCACAGTAAATAGTTGAAACCCACTAGCATGAGTAGGAGTTGCTTGAGCCTTGATGTGCCTGCTCATCCATGCTTGTTTTCTTTATGCCGGCTATGCTTAGAGTTGTGTTAGGTCTGATTCATCGGGAATGGATCGGAGTGGTGAACATGTCCTACCGGTAAAGGCTAAGTGTGTGGACACGTTTGGTAAAGGTAGCGATGAGAGGCCATGTAGGAGTACATGGTGGGTTGTCTCATTGGAACCATCACTAAGCACTGAGTTCTATGTATGTTATCCAAGTCCAGTTACTACCACACATTGGGTTCCGGTTATCCGGCCCCTCTCGGCTTATTAATCCACTTGATCTTTGTCCAGGAGTTGCAACTAGTTTCTGGCGTTTGTAGGTAGTGCTACTTGTCTAACAGGTGGTGTCCGACGGGACGGGCTTGGGACAGACTAGGCACTGTGGCACGGTGTACCAAGTGGCACCCGGATGGTGGGCTTGGGAACCCTGCACACATCGTTTGGGGCCGTGAGCGACACCCTGGCCGGATCTCCTTGCGGATGGAACCCGAATAGGCGATAAACCTGGATGAGAGGCTTGTGTGGTTAGTCAGGTCGTGGCCGACACCCTCGCCCGGCTTCCGCTTGAAGGTTGCCGAGGTACCTGACGTGTACAGGGCTATAAGTGGCGAGAGCGTGTGTGACGAAGTACACCCCTGCAGGGTCAATATTATCTATTCGAATAGCCGTTTTCCTCGGATATGGAAACTTGGAGGACTTATGTAGTACATAGACAACTTGAAGTGGATACTCTAAAATCCGCAAGATAAGCGTGAGTACTATGGATGGCCTTCTCGTAGGGAGACGGGAACGGATCCATAGTGGAGTATTGATATGGTGAATTTGTGGACTCGTGTGCGTCTTCTCACCTCAAAGAAGTTTCTGATACTCGTAGTATAGATTAGCTATTGAGTCAAAGCTGGCTTGCTGCTGTTAACTCCACCACCCCCTTTGTTGATAATGATGCATATGTAGATAGTTCTGAAGTAAGACTTGCTGAGTACCTTTGTACTCATGTTTGCTTATTTATGTTTTGCAATTGGTTACGCTAGTGGCTTCGACGAGTAGCTTGTATCCCAGCTACGATCTTGTACCCTTGGGAGGGTCATGTTTAGTCAGGCTTCTTAGTCTTTTCTTTTGTAGTTGTCTGTACTCAGACATGTAATGCTTCCGCTTGTTGCTTGTATGCTCTGAATGATGGGTCATGTGACCACTGTTTGTATTTATGCTATGTGGCTCTTTGGGGCCTTTATCTATATGAGTTTGAGTTATGTTGTGATGCCCTGATGTACAGCACATACTTGCATGTTATGCGTACGTGTAACGTGTATTGCTATGTGTGGGATCCGACAACCTAGTTGTTTACCTCTGATAGCCTCTCTTATGGGGAAATGTAGTCCTGTGTTTCCATGTGCCATAGTAGTCCGCTACAGCCCGGTTCACCGGAGTCCTGTTAGCCCAGCACTACTGCTCAGGACACTTGACTGGCCGGCATGTGTTTCACTTTGTTCCTGTGTCTGTCCCTTCGGGGAAATGTCACGCGGTGACATCTGGAGTCCTGCTTAGCCTGCTATAGCCCGGGTTCCCAGAGTCCTGTTAGCCCAGTGCTACAGCCCGGATTCACACGCTGCTGACCGACACGCTCGATGTGAATCATGTATGCCTGTTCCCATAGGTTAGTGCCACTTTGGGTTCACGACTAGTCATGTCGGCCCGGGTTCTCTGTCATATGGATGCTAGCGATACTATCATATACGTGAGCCAAAATGCGCAAACGGTCCCAGGCCAGGTAAGGTGGCACCCATGGGGATACCGCGCGTGAGGCTGCAAAGTGATATGAATTGTTACATGCTAGATCGGTGTGACTTGGGATCGGGGTCCCGACAGCGTTGGTATCAGAGCCTGACTGACTGTAGGATTACCAAGCCAAACTGGTCGAAGTTGAGTCTAGAAATGCTTTAGTTACATAAGGGAATTGATTGTGGAAGGGAACGTTAGGCTCTTTTACTCCTTTACCTCATGTCATTCTTTCTGAGTCAGCCTCTTCTTTTCTACGAGGGTTAAGGCCTAGGCTTCTCCTCTATCTCTCAGGATGACGTGTTACTAAACCGTAAAGTCTTAGGATTGTTGGGTTGTGTCTCAATACAGTTTTACTACTTCTGTGTGTCCTCAGTTTGACCCAGAACCTTGATATTATGATGCCGATTGATTATGCTATTCCTTTGATGAATGTCTCAAAAATCCTTTTGAGCATTTACAGCCGTTATGCTGCCGAAATTGTCCCAGGATTTCAAGACTTTCCAATGCTTTTGCATTACATTCCGCATCCCTATGTCGATGCTAATTCCATCCTTGCTTCCTTGATTCATCGCGTTTTACGATACGGAGCCGCCGCCAAGCCCTAAAACCTCTCGGGAGGGCTGATATGGAGTCCGTTCGGGGCTCCGGAGAGGGGAATCCGTCGCCAACATCATCATCAACCATCCTCCATCACCAATTTCATGATGCTCACCGCCATGTGTGAGTAATTCCATCGTAGGCTTGCTGGACGGTGATGGGTTGGATGGGATCTATCATGTAATCGAGTTAGTTTTGTTAAGGTTTGATCCCTAGTATCCATTATGTTCTAAGATTGATGTTGCTATGACTTTGCTATGCTTAATGCTTGTCACTAGGGCCCGAGTGCCATGATTTCAGATCTGAACCTATTATGTTTTCATCAATATATGAGAGTTCTTGATCCTATCTTGCAAGTCTATAGTCACCTATTATGTGTTATGATCCGTTAACCCCGAGGTGACAATAATCGGGATACTTACCGGTGATGACCATAGTTTGAGGAGTTCATGTATTCACTATGTGTTAATGCTTTGTTCTGGTACTCTATTAAAAGGAGGCCTTAATATCCCTTAGTTTCCGTAAGGACCCCGCTGCCATGGGAGGGTAGGACAAAAGATGTCATGCAAGTCCTTTTCCATAAGCACGTATGACTATATTCGGAA
Source organism: Triticum monococcum (assembly GCA_034509565.1). NCBI lineage: Eukaryota > Viridiplantae > Streptophyta > Magnoliopsida > Poales > Poaceae > Triticum > Triticum monococcum. The sequence goes on from CM067847.1 coordinate 517,059,231, forward strand.
TACATGCCTACATTACATTGATGAACTGGAGCTAGTTCCATGTCACCCTAGGTTATGATTGTTACATGATGAACCACATCCGGCATAATTCTCCATCACCGATCTATTGCCTACGAGCTTTCCATATATTGTTCTTCACTTATTTACTTTTCCGTTGCTATTGCTATCATCACTACAAAATACCAAAAACACTACTTTTGTTACTGCTACCATTTGCTACCGTTACCACTACTATCATATTACTTTGCTACTAAATACTTTGCTGCAGATACTAAGTTTCCAGGTGTGGTTGAATTGACAACTCAGCTGCTAATACTTGATAATATTCTTTGGCTCCCCTTGTGCCGAATCAATAAATTTGGGTTGAATACTTTAGCCTCGACAACTGTTGCGATCCCCTATAGTTGCGGGTTATCATGCCCACCTCGGATGCCCCCCGGACCGCCTCTTTGCTCTATAAATACCCCAATATTTCCAGAACCCTAGGGGAGTCGACAAAATATTCTTCCAGCGGTCGCAGAGTCCAGAACCACCAGATCCAATCTAGACACCATCTCGGATGGGGTTCACCACCTCCATTGGTGCCTCTTCGATGATGCGTGAGTAGTTCTTTGTAGACATTCGGGTCTGTAGTTAGTAGCTAGATGGCTTCATCTCTCTCTCTCTCTCTCTCTTGATTCACAATACAATGGTCTCTTGTAGATCCATATGATGTAACTCCTTTGCGATGTGTTTGTTGGGATCCGATGAACTTCGAGTTTACGATCAGATCTATCTTTTTATATCCATGAAAGTTATTTGAGTTTCTGTGATCTCTTATATGCATGATTGCTTATAGCCTCGTATTTCTTCTCTGATATTTGGGTTTTGTTTGGCCAACTTGATCTATTTATCTTGCAATGGGAAGAGGTGCTTTGTAGTGGGTTCGATCTTACGGTGCTTGATCCCAGTGACAGAAGGGGAACCGACACATATGTACCATTGCTACTAAGGATAAAACAATGGGGTCTATCTCTACATAGATAGATCTTGTCTACATCATGTCATCATTCTTATTGCATTACTCCGTTTCTCCATGAACTTAATACACTAGATGCATGCTGGATAGCGGTCGATGTGTGGAGTTATAGTAGTAGATGCAGGCAGGAGTCGGACTACTAATCTTGGACGTGATGTCTATATAATGATCATTGCCTGGATATTGCCATAATTATTTGAAGTTCTATCAATTGCCCAACAGTAATTTGTTCACCCACCGCTTTGCTATTTGTCTCGAGAGAAGCCACTAGTGAAACCTACGCCCCCGGGTCTCTTTCTCATATTATTTGCCTTCGCGATCTATTTTTATTTGCCTTTTATTTTTAGATCTATTAAACCAAAAACCCAAAAATACCTTGCTGCACTTTATTTTTTTTCGATCTATTTATTTAATCTATTACACCTTTCTCCCGTCTGCGTGTCATTTCTGGCGCCATTACCCGAAAGGGATTGACAACCCCTTCAACACGTCGGGTTGCGAGTAGTTGTTATTTGTGTGCAGGGTCTGTTTATGTTGTGTTGCTTGGTTCTCCTACTAGTTAGATAACCTTGGTTTCATATCTGAGGGAAATACCTACCGCCGTTGTGCTGCATCATCCCTTCCTCTTTGGGGAATGTAGCGACCCGACCCGAATGGATCAAGTCTGCTGTGCTCCGGTGTCATCCCAAGATCAGTAATGCTGACACCACACAGTACTTCGAAGGATTTATAGTAGAGTGGCAATCACACACTTATTACATCGGTGTCTCAAAAGAGAACTTATTACAATAAATATGGCTTAAGGCCATCTAATGACGATAACAGTGGAAGACTTGGAAGATAAATGGGTCCATCAACTCCAACGGCATCACTGAGTATAGAACCACGACCTAAAAGCACCTTAATCATCGTCTGAAAAGTCTGCAACATTAACGTTGCAGCCCGAAACGGGTCAGCACATGGAATATGCTGGCAAGGTAACACATAGAGAGTAATGGAATGAAACAGCTATACTATATGCATATATGGCTGGTGGAAAGCTCTATGGTTACTGTTTTGCGTAAAGCCAGTTTTTCCCTACTGCAAAGGAATAAATTTTATTTAACTATCATGGTGGTTGTTAAACATTGAGAATGGTTGACAGCATTCTCAATCCCAATTAAAAGTAGTCATTAATAACCCAACAATATTAATTTAGAAGTAACATGATGAGATTCACATGATATTCAAGTACTAGATACTCAAGATGTCCATAACCGGGGACACGGCTAATCATGATTAGTTTGTTACACTCTGCAAAGGTTTGCGCACTTTTCCCCACAAGACTCGATCGCCTCCGTTGGATTTCTCGCACTACCGGTCTTTGAGAAACGGATGACCGAGACACAGTCTTTCAGAAGCGCTAGCACCTTATGATGGATAGACCGGTACACCTACTTTCCCCCACATCTGCTAGTCTACCCTGTAAGAGTTCGCACGACTTAGTCAACTATGCCAGAGCCCACATTGGCTTGTGGCTGCACACATAAGTATTTAGCATGAAAGATCTTGTGATCCCTTTGAGCCTGGGTGGCGGTCCAAAAAAACAGGCAAGTCCTGATAGACATCAGGTGCCTCAATCCACCCAGATGTGTGTTTAAGTTTCCACCTTAGATAAACCATTAAAATTATCAATCTCACATCTGTCATGGATATAACTCACCCAATCCACATCTACTAGCATAGCATGGCATAATAAGCAAACGTAGAAGTAACTCCCAAAGGTTTCATAATAAACAGGTAATAGGTACTACCTCATCTACTTCCCATCCCACAATTTAATTAGATCCTAATCATGCAATGTGTGAGCATGGATCTAATGCAATAAAACTGGGTTGTAGAAAAGGTATGATCAAAGTGTCACTTGCCTTGCTGATGATCCGCGAGTCCTAGGGATTCGAAGTAACAGGCGGCGCAATCCGGGTAATCTATCACAGACAAACAACAAGCATACAATAAGTACTCATCTAATGCATAGGTAAAACTCAAACAAAAGATCGAACCAGAACGTTCAACTTAAGAACTCCGGTTACAAAGAAAGAAAGAACCGAACAAGAAACCGAAAACAAACGGCGGAAGAAAACAACTCGGTTCTAGCAAGTTGAAACTAGGTCAAATTTTACCGTAGCAAAAACTTGTTTAAGTTGATTAGTCGGAACGGCGGTTTCGAAACGAAACTCCAGGCGCTTGAAGCACCTGATTCCGATAAACGAGTGAGAAGATAAACTAGAACGAAGATCGGATATGAGATCGCGATCGCGGAATAAATCCGACGAAAAGAAAAAGAAGAACGGTTAAACGAACGGACGTTCGTTAACCGGGAATAATCCGGTGATCATGTTCGTTAAGACGAACGGTCCGGCGAACGGTCTCTAGGCAACTAAACCGGAAAGAAAACGAATCCGATCTAGGGTTTTGAGAAAAGAAAACCGAACGAAAAACCAATCTAGAAAACCGGAACGGTTTAGAGAAGAACCGGAAAGAAAACGAATCGGAAGAGAAGAAAAGAATCGGAATGGTTTAGAAGAAAACCGAACCGAGGAAAAGAAGAGATGCGGCGCGGGGCTACGTCCGGCGAGGTTCCGGCGAACGGGGCTCCGGCGGCGGCGGCGTTGGGCGGCGGCGGCGATGCACAAGGGCGGCGGCGGCGCTAGGGTGGCGCAGCGGGGCACTCGGGGCGGCGGCGCGGGTGAGGGGCGCGGTGGAGGGCTTGGGGCTTGGTGTGATGTGGGTTTAGAGGGGGGGTGCTTGGGTATTTATATAGGTGAGGGGGAGAGATTACTTGGGGAAGGGAACAAGAAAAAGAGTAGGAGAGGGAAAAAAGAGTACGACTAGAGTCCTACTAGGACTCCAAAAGGGGCGGCGGCGGCGGCCTCCTGCGCCAGGCGCGCGCGGCGCGGGCGAGGCCTGGCCGGCCGGCCTGCTGGCTGGGCCTTGGCCCAAGGCGCGCTGCTGGACTTTTTTTTAAAAACGGTTACGCGCGCAAAAAAGCAAAAGAAAAGAGAACTAATAGAACTCCAAAATTTCTAAAGTAAATTTTCCCCGACTCCTAAAAATGAGTCAAACAAAATGAACTTTTCTGCGGGCCTAAAATGCAATTTTTGAAAACACGTATTTTTCCCTATCCAAATAAAAGGCAAATGAAACTCCGACAAATCCAATGATCCGTTCTTCAAAATTTGAGAAGAACTCAAATATGAAAATAACGAAATCTCTAACTCTCTCCGAGGGTCCTTGAGTTGCGTGAAATTTCTAGGATCGACAAAAATGCAAGAAAATATGATATGCATGATGATCTAGTGTATAACATTCCAAATTGAAAATTTGGGATGTTACAAACCTACCCCCCTTAAGATGAATCTCGCCCTCGAGATTCGGGTTGGATAGAAAATAGGTGAGGGTGGTCCTTGAGCAAATCTTCTTCTCTCTCCCAGGTGGCTTCATCCTCTGAGTGGTGGTTCCACTGAACTTTGCAAAACTTGATAACCTTGCTGCGGGTAACTCTACTGGCATACTCGAGAATCTTGACTGGTTTCTCCTCATACGTTAAGTCGTCCTTCAACTGAATCGCTTCAAGCGGCACTGTATCTCTTAACGGTACCTCCGCCATCTCGGCGTGACATTTCTTCAGCTGAGAAACATGGAATACATCATGAACTCCTGACAGTCCCTCTGGTAATTCCAACTTATAAGCGACTTCTCCCATATGTTCCAAGATCTTATATGGTCCAACGAAACGCGGTGCTAATTTTCCCTTAACTCCAAAGCGCTTAACTCCTCGTAGTGGGGATACTCGGAGATACACTCTGTCTCCTGTATCGTAAACTGTCTCCTTGCATTTAGAATCTGCGTAGCTCTTCTGCCTGGACTGGGCTACCTTGAGCCTATCGCGAATCAACTTCACTTTCCGTTCAGACTCCTTAATCAAATCTGGTCCAAAGAATTGACGGTCTCCAACTTCGTCCCATGACAACGGTGTCCTGCACCTCCTTCCGTATAAAGCTTCGAAAGGTGCCATCTTCAGACTGGTTTGGTAACTGTTGTTATAAGAAAACTCCGCATACGGCAAGTTATCGTCCTAACTAGATCCATAATCTAGTGCACAAGCCCTCAGCATATCTTCCAAAATCTGATTGACTCTCTCGGTCTGTCCATCTGTCTGCGGATGAAAAGCGGTACTGAACTCTAGCCTGGTTCCCAAAGTTTCATGCAACTGATTCGAAAACTTTGAGGTAAATTGGGTTCCTCTGTGTGATACAATACTCCTTGGAACTCCATGCAAACAAATGATCCTAGTCATGTATATCTTTGCCAACTTAGCACTGGTGTAAGTGGTCTTAACTGGAATGAAATGTGCTACCTTCGTCAAATGATCAACTACTACCCATATCGAGTCATAACCTGCTTTTGTCCTGGGTAGTCCTGTGATAAAATCCATGCCTATCTTATCCCACTTCCATTCGGGTATCGGCAATGGTTGCAACAATCCGGCTGACTTCTGATGCTCTGCCTTCACTCTATGACATACGTCACAAACTGCTACATATGCTGCAATATCCTTCTTCATTCCGGTCCACCAGAATGTTTCCTTCAAATCCAAATACATCTTGGTGTTTCCTGGGTGAATCGAATATGGTGAATCATGTGCCTCTTGTAGAATCAACTTCCTGATCTCCGGGTCATTTTGCACATAAACACGGTCCTCAAACCATAGGGTATCGTGCTCATCCTCACGAAATCCCTTTGCTTTTCCTTTGCTTAGTTTCTCCTTTATGGAGGCAATCTCCTTGTCAGATTTCTGAGCTTCTCTGATTTTATCCATCAATGTTGAATGAATCTCCAATGCTGCCACATAGCCTTTCGGAACTATCTCTAAACTTAGTTCACGAAGGTTTTTTTGCTAACTCCTTGGGTATTTCTCCCGTCATTAACGTATTGACATGGCTCTTACAGCTCAATGCATCAGCTACTACATTAGCTTTTCCAGGATGGTAATGCAATCTCATATCATAATCCTTGATGAGCTCCAACCATCTCCTTTGTCCGAGATTCAACTCCTTCTGCGTGAAAATGTACTTCAAACTCTTGTGATCCGTGTACACCTCACAATGATTTCCAATGAGAAAATGTCTCCACGTCTTCAATGCATGCACTACGGCTGCTAACTCCAAATCATGCGTGGCGTAGTTCAACTCATGAGGCTTCAGTTGTCGTGAAGCATACGAAACAACTCTACCTTCCTGCATAAGTACTGCTCCAAGTCCTCGACGTGAAGCGTCGCAATATACCTCATAATCCTTGGTCCGATCTGGCAAAATCAACACTGGTGAGGTAACCAATCGTTTCTTCAACTCCTGGAAACTAGCCTCACACTCCTCAGTCCAATTGAACTTAGTATCCTTCTTCAACAACTCCGTCATAGGCTTTGCAATCTTTGAAAAGTTCTCAATGAATCTCCGGTAGTATCCTGCGAGTCCAAGAAAACTCCGGATCTCTCCAACTGTCGTTGTTGCTTCCCATTTGGTTATAGTCTCAACCTTTGCGGGGTCAACTGCTATCCCTTCTCCGGATATAACATGTCCGAGGAATCCTACTTCCTTCAACCAAAACTCACATTTGCTAAATTTGGCATATAACTGATGTTCCCTTAGTTTCTCCAAAACCAAACGCAAATGTTCCTTATGCTCTTCTTCATTCTTTGAATAAACCAGGATATCATCAATGAACACTACGACGAACTTATCCAAAAGCTCCATAAACACTTTGTTCATCAGGTTCATAAAATAGGCAGGCGCGTTGGTCAATCCAAATGACATAACGGTATACTCATACAGTCCATATCTTGTGGTGAATGTTGTCTTAGGAATATCCTGTTCTCGAATCTTCAACTGGTGGTACCCTGATCGCAAATCGATCTTGGAAAACACTTTAGCTCCTTGCAAACGATCAAACAGATCATTAATCATTGGCAGTGGGTACTTGTTCTTGATGGTTACTTCGTTCAATCCATGGTAATCAACAACCATCCTTAATGATCAATCCTTCTTCTCCACTAAAAGTACGGGTGATCCCCAAGGCGAAGAACTTGGGCGTATGTAACCTTTCTCCAATAACTCCTTAATCTGATTCTTAATTTCTACCAAATCCTTTGCTGGCATCCGGTATGGTCTCTTTGATATTGGGCCTGTACCTAGCAATAACTCAATCAAAAACTCAATGTCTCTATCTGGTGGCATGCCTGGCAACTCTTCCGGAAATACATCAGGGTAATCCTTCACCACTGGTACTTCCTCCTGTACAACTCCTGTTAGGCAATTTACTTGTGTCCTATTTGGCACATGCCGGGATACATACTTGATCCTTCTTCCTTCTGGCGTTGTGAGCAAAATTGTCTTACTAGCACAATCGATGTTTCCTCCATACATCGACAACCAATCCATACCGAGGATTACATCCAGACCTTGGGATTCCAGAATAATTAAATCCGTTGGGAAAACATGTCTTCCTATGCTTAATGGCACTTGAAAACATCCTTGGCTGGCCATGTATTCTGCTCCTGGCGAACTTACTAGCATAGGTGTTTTAAGATTCCTAGTGGGCAGGCTATATTTTTCCACAAATCCCCTTGATATGTATGAATGTGATGCACCAGTATCAAAAAGAACGAGTGCAGTAAATGACTTAACCAAAAACTTACCAATTACTGCATCAGGCTGATCTTCAACCTCCTCCACGTTAACGTGGTTCACCTGTCCCCTGTTGAAAGAGTTCGGCTTCTTCCCTGAGCTTCCATTGCCATTTCCATTCTGGCCTTCAGGACATTCATTGGCATAATGTCCGGTTTTGGAACACTTGAAACAGGTGACTTGACTCAGGTCTCTCTTGGATGGGGTTGATGGGGTGGTCCGGTTCTGGCCGTTGCTTCCTCCATTCCCATTACCATTCTTGTGGCTGTTATGGTTGTGTGAACTACCTCCTCCATGGGTATGCTGAAATGGAAATCCCGATTTAGGGGTAAAACGGGGCTTCTGCTGGGCTCCAGAGTTATACTTCCCCTGTCCATACTTCCTCTTGCGGTTCTCAATCTGCTGTTGCTTCCCTTCAATCATGATGGCACGATCTACCAACTCCTGGTAGTTGTTGAAACTTGCTACCATCAACTGCATGCTTAACTCATCATTCAATCCTTCCAGAAACTTCTCCTGCTTGGTTGCATCCGTAGCAACGTCATCTGGGGCGTAACGTGCTAGCTTGCTGAAGTCGTCAACATACTGGCCAACTGTCCTTCCTCCTTGGCGTAAGTTGCAAAACTCACACTTCTTCATGGCCATAGCTCCTGCTGAAACATGTGCAGTGCGGAAAGCTTGCTGAAACTGATCCCATGTGACAGTGTCAACTGGGAAGGTGGCTGTGAAATTCTCCCACCATGCTGCCGCGGGTCCTTCTAACTGATGTGCGGCAAACTTCACTTTCTCACCATCCGTGCATCCTGCAGTGGTCAACTCCCTTCCTATCTTGCGGAGCCAATCGTCTGCTACTATTGGCTCGATGCTACTAGAAAACACCGGCGGATTCAGCCTAAGGAAACGGGCTAAGTGGTCAACAGGTGGTGGTGGTGGTGGTGGGTTGTTGTTGTTGTTGTTGTTGTTGTTGTTGTTGTTGTTGTTGTTGTTGTTGTTGTTATTGTTGTTGTTGTTCTGCTGGTTCTGAACTAACATCTGCATCAATTGATTCTGCTGCTGGATCAACTGAGTGAGCTCCGGTGGAAATCCATTGTCACGTCTCGGAGGCATCTGAGGGTTTTAGAAAAGACGAGATATAAGAATAGAATGAGGTCTAAAGAGAAAACACTACCCCAATGCACATGAGCAAATTCACACAAAATCACTTCATTCAATCAAACAAGGGCATACAATCGATCTAGCTATCGCAAAAGTGCTCGAACTATAGTGTTTACATGGGGGAAATACTACTAATATTTGGTGGTCATCTAAAAATTTGAACCGGTGGAAGACTCCATGATGTCCGCTCCAGCTTCGTCTTCAAAGTCGGGTTCACTTGGGTCCGAATCGGTGTCGTCGATGATGATGTAGTTGTCCGGACATGCGACATACATGTCTTCCTTCCTGGATGCTAACTCCATCTTGAGTTCTTCAATCTCTTGCTTAAGATCGCAGTTGTGTCTTGCTAGAGCTACGATCTCGTCCATGTAGTCCTTGCGTGTAGCCTTCAGTTCTCCTCCTAGCTCGATGATCCTAGCCTTCGCATTCTTCAACTCTATCATATCATTGCGCATCTGGTTCTCGTGGCGTCGAATGTGCTGGTTTAGCTCCTGGATAAAAGCTGCAATGGATCTATCCTTCTTGGTGCTGACTAACTCCCATTGTTCATCTCGGCGTCCGCAAATCTGGTAGATAGTGTCCTTGAGGTCTTCTTGATAAACTTCTCTAGTGCGTCCTATGGTGATATGGGCTGCCATGCTCTTTCCTAGACTCCAAGTTGGTGCATTGAAAACACTATCTACGGGCTTCGTGATTGGCGCGAATGTCCTTCCCGGAACGTGAGCTTGAATCTTCCAACGCTCCTCTTCAGGCAAAGTGGCGTTGAAGGTTCCCGTGAAACTTAGTAATCCAATGTTTAGGTATTTGGTGACTTCCTTCAAGTGAAATCCAAAAGGTGTGCCTTCATCCGGTTGAGCGTACTTGATCTTCGCGTCCTTCATCCTAAAGAGTAGAAAAGATGAGGAGTTAGAAAATGAGGAGAGAATAGTGATCTATGGCTTTAACTTAGTGGTCATGTCCTACAGTCAACGTGTGCTCCGATACCATCTCTGTAGCGACCCGACCCGAATGGATCAAGTCTACTGTGCTCCGGTGTCATCCCTGGATCAGTAATGCTGACACCACACAGTACTTCAAAGGATTTATAGCAGAGTGGCAATCACACACTTATTACATCGGTGTCTCAAAAGAGAACTTATTACAATAAATATGGCTTAAGGCCATCTAATGACGATAACAGCGGAAGACTTAGAAGATAAATGGGTCCATCAACTCCAACGGCATCACTGAGTATAGAACCACGACCTAAAAGCACCTTAATCGTCATCTGAAAAGTCTGCAACATTAACGTTGCAGCCCGAAACGGGTCAGCACATGGAATATGCTGGCAAGGTAACACATAGAGAGTAATGGAATGAAACAGCTATACTATATGCATATATGGCTGGTGGAAAGCTCTATGGTTACTATTTTGCGTAAAGCCAGTTTTTCCCTACTGCAAAGGAATAAATTTTATTTAACTATTATGGTGGTTGTTAAACATTGAGAATGGTTGACAGCATTCTCAATCCCAATTAAAAGTAGTCATTAATAACCCAACAATATTAATTTAGAAGTAACATGATGAGATTCACATGATATTCAAGTACTAGATACTCAAGATGTCCATAACCGGGGACACGGCTAATCATGATTAGTTTGTTACACTCTGCAGAGGTTTGCGCACTTTTCCCCACAAGACTCGATCGCCTCCGTTGGATTTCTCGCACTACCGGTGTTTGAGAAACGGATGACCGAGACACAGTCTTTCAGAAGCGCTAGCACCTTACGATGGATAGACCGGTACACCTACTTTCCCCTACATCTGCTAGTCTACCCTGTAAGAGTTCGCACGACTTAGTCAACTATGCTAGAGCCCATATTGGCTTGTGGCTACACACGTAAGTATTTAGCATGAAATATCTTATGATCCCTTTGAGCCTGGGTGGCGGTCCAAAAAAAAACAGGTAAGTCCTGATAGACATCATGTGCCTCAATCCACCCAGATGTGTGTTCAAGTTGCCACCTTAGATAAACCATTAAAATTATCAATCTCACATCTGTCATGGATATCACTCACCCAATCCACGTCTACTAGCATAGCATGGCATAATAAGCAAACGTAGAAGTAACTCCCAAAGGTTTCATAATAAACAAGTAATAGGTACTACCTCATCTACTTCCCATCCCACAATTTAATTAGATCCTAATCATGCAATGTGTGAGGATGGATCTAATGCAATAAAACTGGGTTGTAGAAAAGGTATGATCAAAGTGTCACTTGCCTTGCTGATGATCCGCGAGTCCTAGGGTTTCGAAGTAACAGGCGGCGCAATCCGGGTAATCTATCGCAGACAAACAACAAGCATACAATAAGTACTCATCTAATGCACAGCTAAAACTCGAACAAAAGATCGAACCAGAAAGTTCAACTTAAGAACTCCGGTTACAAAGAAAGAAAGAACCGAACAAGAAACCGAAAACAAACGGCGGAAGAAAACAACTCGGTTCTAGCAAGTTGAAACTAGGTCAAATTTTACCATAGCAAAAACTTGTTTAAGTTGATTAGTCGGAACGGCGGTTTCGAAATGAAACTCCAGGCGCTTGAATCACCTGATTCCAATAAACGAGCGAGAAGATAAATTAGAACGAAGATCGGATCTGAGATCGCGATCGCGGAATAAATCCGACGAAAAGAAAAAGAAGAACGGTTAAACGAACGGACGTTCGTTAACCGGGAATAATCCGGTGATCACGTTCGTTAAGACGAACGGTCCGGCGAACGGTCTCTAGGCAACTAAACCGGAAAGAAAACAAATCCGATCTAGGGTTTTGAGAAAATAAAACCAAACGAAAAACCGATCTAGAAAACCGGAACGGTTTAGAGAAGAACCGAAAAGAAAACGAATCGGAAGAGAAGAAAAGAATCGGAACGGTTTAGAAGAAAACCGAACCGAGGAAAAGAAGAGATGCGGCGCGGGGCTACCTCCGGCGAGGTTCCGGCGAACGGGGCTCCGGCGGCGGCGATGCACAAGGGCGGCGGCGGCGGTGACGCAGGGTGGCGGCGGCGCTAGGGTGGCGCGGCGGGGCACTCGGGGCGGCGGCGCGGGTGAGGGGCGCGGTGTGATGTGGGTTTAGAGGGGGGGTGCTTGGGTATTTATTTAGGTGAGGGGGAGAGATTACTTGGGGGAGGGAACAAGAAAAAGAGTAGGAGAGGGAAAAAAGAGTAGGACTAGAGTCCTACTAGGACTCCAAAAGGGGCGGCGGCGGCGGCCTCCTGTGCCAGGCGCGCGCGGCGCAGGCGAGGCCTGGCCGGCCGGCCTGCGGGCTGGGCCTTGGTCCAAGGCGCGCTGCTGGACTTTTTTTTTAAAACGGTTACGCGCGCAGAAAAACAAAAGAAAAGAGAACTAAACGAACTCCAAAATTTCTAAAGTAAATTTTCCCCGACTCCTAAAAATGAGTCGAACAAAATGAACTTTTCTCCGGGCCTAAAATGCAATTTTTGAAAACACGCATTTTCCCTATCCAAATAAAAGGCAAATGAAACTCCGACAAATCCAATGATCCTTTCTTAAAAATTTGAGAAGAACTCAAATATGAAAATAACAAAATCTCCAACTCTCTCCGAGGGTCCTTGAGTTGCGCGAAATTTCTAGGATCGACAAAAATGCAAGAAAATATGATATGCATGATGATCTAGTGTATAACATTCCAAATTGAAAATTTGGGATGTTACAGGGAAATACCGACGTAGCTTCAAGCGACATCAGCTTCCATGGGACCTCCTATGTTTGAGAGCATCCACTATAAGAGGTGGCGCATGAGAGCAATCTTATGGTTTCAAACCATGAGTTGCTATGATGCCACTCTTGGCAAACCTGAAGGAGAGTATGATGCTCAACATGAACAAAGCTTTCCATAAAATGGATACTCTGTTTAAGGCTGCTCTCTTGAGTGTTCTTGGTGAGAACATAGTTGATGCTGATGCATCAATTGACAATGGAAAAGATATGTGGGACGCACTCGAGGTCAAGTTTGGGGTCTCAGATGCCGGCACTGAGCTGTACATCATGGAACAATTCTATGACTACAGGATGACTGAAGAGCGCTCCATGGTTGAGCAAGGTCACGAGATAAAGTCATTTGCTAGAGAACTTGAGCACTTCAATTGTATGCTACCGGACAAGTTTGTTGCCGGAGGCATCATCACTAAGCTTCCTCCTTCGTGGAGGAACTTTGCGGCCCCACAAGTTCAAGAACAAGGGCAAGTTTGATCGTAAAGCAAAATTTCATGGGAAGAACAAGGTTGTACATCACACCAACTTCAAGAAGAAGAATGACAAGAAGAAAGGTGTTTGTCATGTGTGCGGAGGTCCTGACCATTGGGCTCCTAGTTGCCCTAATCGTTATGACAAGCGTCATCTTGGGAAAGGCGGCAAGACCACTAATGTTGTCATTGGTGGCACTGACATGAAGGATGCTGGGTATGGTCTATTTCCTACTATTCTTTCAGTATGTCATTATCCTGATTGGTTGATTGACATGGGTGCTAATGTGCATGTATGCGGTGATATTTTCATGTTTTCATCTTATCAGACTGCAGGGACTTCAACCGTGCTGATGGACAACGGTTTAAGTGCTTCTGTTCGTGGTGTTGGCACGGTCGATCTGAAGTTTACTTCAGGGAAGATCGTGCGGCTTAAGAACGTGCATTATGTCCCCTCCGTTAATAAAAATCTTGTTAGCGGATCTCTTCTGTGTAGAGATGGCTACAAGCTTGTCTTTGAGTCGAATAAATTTGTAATATCCAAGTATGGAACTTTTGTCGGTAAAAGCTATGAGTCAGGATCCCTGTTTCATTTATCCTTATCAGATGTTTGCAATAAAGTTGTTAATCATGTTTGCAACAATAGTGAATCAAATGTGTGGCATTCACTTCTTTGTCATGCTAACTTTGGTTGCATGTCGCGACTAGCGAAAAGTTGAACTTAATCCCTAGTTTCACCACTGTCAAGGGATCTAAGTGTCAAGTGTGTGTGCAAGCTAAGCAACCTCGTAAGTCTTACGACTGCGGAAACAAGAAATCTTGCACTACTAGAGCTCATACATTCAGATCTTTGTGACATGAATGGTGTGTTGACAAAAGTTGGAATGAAGTATTTTATGACGTTAATTGATGACTCCACTAGATACTGCCATGTGTATCTTCTGAAATCTAAGGATGAGGCTTTGAACTATTTCAAGATCTATAAAGCTGAAGCGGAAAACCAACTTGATCAAAAAATCAAGAGGTTTAGGTCCGATCGTGGCGGAGAGTATTTTTCCAGTGAATTTGATGCCTTTTGTGAGGAACATGGTATAATCCATGAGAGGACGCCTACCTATTCACCTCAGTCAAACAGGGTAGCCGAAACAAAGAACCATACTCTAACTAATTTGGTTAACGCCATGTTAGACACATCGGGTCTCTCCAAGGCATGGTGGGGAGGCGATATTGACTGCATATCATGTCCTAAACCATGTTCCCACGAATAACAAAGAGGCAAATCCATTCGAGGAATGGGAGAAGAAAAGGTTAAAACTCTCTTATCTACGAACCTAGGGTTGTTTGGTGGAAGTCAATGTGCCAATTCCAAAGAAGCGTAAGCTTGGACCAAAGACTATGGATTGTGTTTTTCTGGGATATGCTTTTCATAGCATTGGTTATAGATTCTTGGTTGTAAAATCTGAGGTATCTGGCATGCATGTCGGTACAATCATGGAGTCAAATGATGCGACTTTCTTTGAAGATATCTTTCCCATGAAGGATATGGCTACCTCATCTAATCAGGAGATGTCTAGTTCATCGAATCGGGAATTAGTTACAATTATTGAACCTACCATTTCGATGGAACACTTTGAAAATCCCGTGGATGAGAACAATGAAGTTCCTACTCGAAGCAGGAGACAGAGGACTGCAAAGTCCTTTGGTGATGATTTTCTTGTGTATCTCATAGATGAGACTCCGGACTGACGCTATTTTCAGCAGAACTACCATGGTGTTGTTTTTGTGCAAAAATAAAAGTTCCCGGATTGTAAAGAAACTTTGCGAGGATTTTTTATTCAATAAAAGAGAATTTCTGGAGCCAAGAACCATCGGACGGGGGCACCTGGGTGGGCACAACCCACCAGGGCGCGCCCAGGTGGGTTGTCCCCACCTGGTTGCCCCGCAGACCCTGAAATCGACGCTATAAAATCACATATTTCTAGAAAAAAATAAGGGAGAAAGAATTATCACATTTCACGAGACAGAGCCGCCACAGCCTCCTGTTCTTCATCAGGAGGCCAGATCTGGAGTCCGTTTGGGGCTCCGGAGAGGGGGATCTTCGATCTTCGTCATCACCAAACCCTTCTCCATCGCCAATTCCATGATGCTCCCCACCGGGAGTGAGTAATTCCTTCGTAGGCTCGCTGGTCGGTGAGGAGTTGGATGAGATTCATCATGTAAATCGAGTTAGTTTTGTTAGGGCTTGATCCCTAGTATCCATTATGCTATGAGATTGATGTTGCTATGACTTTTCCATGCTTAATGCTTGTCACTTTGGGCCCAGGTGCCATGATTTCAGATCTAAACGTTTATGTTATCACCATTATATCTATGTTGTAGATCCGATCTTGCAAGTTATAGTCACCTACTACTTGTTATAATCCGGCAACTCCGGAGTGACAATAGTCGGGACACTTCCCGGTGATGACCGTAGTTTGAGGAGTTCATGTATTCACCATGTGTTAATGCTTTGTTCTGGTTTTCTATTAAAAGGAGGCCTTAATATCCCTTAGTTTCCAATAGGAACCTGCTATCATTGGAGAGTAGGACAAAAGATGTCATGCAAGTTCTTTCCATAAGCACGTATGACTATTTACAGAATACATGCCTACATTATATTTATGAACTGGAGCTAGTGCCATATCACCCTAGGTTGTAACTGTCACATGATGAATATCATCTAACGAATTCATCGATCCAATGCCTATGATTATCCTACATATTGATCTTGCTAGGTTACTACTGTTTCTGTTACTATTGTCACTGCTACAAAACTATTGCTATCACTGTTACCATTACTATTGTTGTTGCTACTACTATCAAACTATCGTACTACTTTGCTACTGATCACTTTGCCGCAAATAATTAATCTCCAAGTGTGGTTGAATTGACAACTCAACTGTTAATACTTGCAAATATTCTTTGGCTCCCCTTGTGTCGAATCTATAAATTTGGGTTGAATACTCTACCCTCGAAAACTGTTGCGACCCCCTAAACTTGTGGGTTATCAAGATCCTGCCAGCTACGCTCTTACCAAAGAAGAAAAGGAAATCTTCTTTGAATGCCTGCTCAGTATGAAGGTCCCATCTGGATTCTTGTCGAATATAAAGGGAATAATAAATATGGCAGAGAAAAATTTCCAGAACCTAAAGTGTCATGACTTCCACGTGATTATGAGGCAACTGCTTCTGGTTGCATTGAGGGGGCTTCTTCCGGAAAATGTTTGATCAGCCATTGTGAAGCTATGTGCATCCCTCAATGCAATCTCTCAGAAGGTGATCGATCCAGAAATCCTACCAAGGTTAAGGAGTGATTTGGCGCAATGTCTTGTCAGTTTCGAGCTGGTGTTCCCACCATCCTTCTTCAATATCACGACACACATCCTAGTTCATCTAGTCGACGAGATTGCCATTCTGGGCCCTATATTTCTACACAATATGTTCCCCTTTGAGAGGTTCATGGGTGTCTTAAAGAAATATGTTCGTAACCGTGCTAGGCCAGAAGGAAGCATCTCCATGGGCCATCAAACAGAGGAGGTCATTGGGTTTTGTGTTGAATTCATTACTGACCTTAAGAAGATTGGTCTCCCTCTATCGCGGTATGTGGGGAGACTAACTGGAAAAGGCACGCTAGGAGAGGATTCAATAATATGTAGGGACGGGCATTCTTGGTCTCAAGCACACACTACAAAAAAAGACACATCCGTGACATTTTGGGCAAAACGATTTTTTTGTCATACATATGACACTTCTATGATGATAATTGTGACAAAACCCGGTATCATTATAGATGTGGTGGGCTCCTACTTCTATGACAAAAAATCATGACAGAAAATGGGCTTTTCGTCCTGGGCGGGCCGGAGACGCGGCTGCATGACATTCTTTGGGCCGTCCATGACGGAAAAAACCGTGGTAGAAGCGAGGGGAGTTCCCGGTTACGGTGGGAGGTCGGGGGCCGAGCGATGCACGTTCCTCTCGTACACGTACGCGCGTGTGTGCGAGGCGTTGGCTCTAACTGAACCCGAGCGAGGCGTTGGGCTCTAACTGAACCCGAGCGATTGCACTGCAGGCTACGCGTTACTGAACCCGAGCGATCGATCGATGGCTGTTAACTGAACCCGATCGAGTGATTCCTTCGCTACTGCTGCTAACTGAAGCCGATCGATTGGATGAGCAGTGAGCATGGGGGGGGGGGGGTGGATGAACAGTGAGCGGCGGCGTTGCCTCTGGATGAACAGGAACCCATGGTGTGGAGGGCTGGATGAATAGTAGATGGTGGAGGGGTGCCCGTGGAGGGGTGGTTGAACATGACCCCATGGTGTGGAGGGCTGGATGAACAGTAGACGGTGGAGGGGTGCCCGTGGAGGGGTGGTTGAACAGGACCCCGTGGTGTGGAGGGCTGGATGAATAGTAGACGGTGGAGGGGTGCCCGTGGAGGGGTGGTTGAACAGTAGTCGGTGGAGTAGCGCGCGGTGGAGGCTGGATGAACAGGAGCCCGTGGAGGCTAGAGGAGGTCGATGGTAGCCCATGGAGGCTGGAGGAGGTCGACAGTGGAGATGAACAGTATCCCGTGGAGTCCCGTTTTGCGGTACGCCACACCCCTCCCGATGAACATGACCCCTGTTTCGACCGTAGGAGGTCTGTTTCGTCCATTTTGCGGTACGCCACACCCCTCCCGATCAACAGGACCCCCGTTTCGACCGTAGGAGGTCCGTTTCGTCCGTTTTGCGGTACGCCACACCCCTCCCAATCAACAGGACCCCCGTTTCGACCGTAAGAGGTCCGTTTCCTCCGTTTTGTGGTATGCCACACCCCTCCCGATCAACAGGACCCCGTTCCGAACGTAGGAGGTCCGTTTCCTCTGTTTTGCGGTACGCCAGGCCTCGTTTCCATCGCCTGTTCCGTCCAAGCCCTCCCGATGAACACGACCACGCATTCTGTTCCGACCCAGCCGGTTGGCTCCCATGCGTTCCGTTGCCTCCCGATGAACACGACGCATTCCGTTGCCTCCCCATGAACACGACGCATTCCGTTGCCTCCCCATGAACACGACGCATTCCGTTGCCTCCCCATGAACACGACGCATTCCGTTGCCTCCCCATGAACACGACAACGACGCTATTTCTCCGTTCTGACCCAGCCATGTACACGAGCCCTGGCCATATGTATGCGTGAGTAGGCATTCGAGACCCCGCCTGTATGTACACATACGTGGCCGTATTTTCTTTTTTGCACCCTGGCCGCTGTACGTACGTGTACATGCTATGTACGCGCCTCTACTACGACACGTGCACGCCTCTACATCCACCAGTATATATGTACGTACACGTTCACGACCAGAATGACAACGCTACGTACGCTTCGACCAGGTGGGTCCCGACTGTCAGGCACTTCCTTGCGTGCGAAGATCTGGCTGGTGGGTCCCAGCAGTCGGGGGGGGGGAACGTTTTTTCACGAAATACGGTGGCCCGTCCGGTGGGTCCCCGCTGTCAGGTGGAGGAATAATTATTCTGCACGTAATAAGGAGGCACTTCCTTGTTGCGCCCGTGGACCCAGCTGTCAGCCTCTCCACGTACAGTCCACGTCCGATGGAAGCCGTTCCTTGACCACGTTGACCATGCCGCGCCGAGAGCACCAGGGCGGTGGACGACGGTGAGGACTAGGAAGGGGACCACGCGGAGCCGGGGAAGACGTGGCAGTGGATGCCCACGCGTAGAGGAGTACGAGGGTTCACTGGTTCGCTTCGGTGTGAGGCTGCCGTCACCGCAGAATAACAGGGGGTGTGGGTGAGTAGAGGGATGGCCTGGCCAGCGGTGGGAGTAGTAGGGGCGGTGAGGTCTCCGCCGCATCGCAGTCGGCCACGGGAGGCAGGAGCACGAGGCACGACGGTGCTGGTTTGGGCGGCTGGAGCAAGAAGACCAGAGGTTGAAGAAGCACTACGGCCGTTGGATGGACATCGTACGGTCACTGGAGCTAGAATCATGCATATTGACTAAGTTGACAAAGCCCTCCGTCCATGTCTACTTAGTAGGCCCACAAGTCAGCCTGCCACTATACTGGGTCCTAGCTAACAGGGGAGTATTCATTATTTTTGATCGTAATAAGGAGGCACTTTCTTGCGTGCAAAGATATAGCTGGTGGGTCCGAGCTGTCAGCGGCGGTAACGTTTTTTTTTCACGAAATACAGAGGCCCTTTCGGTGGGTCCCTGATGTCAGGTGGAGGAATCATTATTTTGCGTGTAATAAGGAGGCATTTCCTTGCGTGCGGCCGTGGACCCAGCTGTCGGCCTCTCCACGTACAGTCCACTTCAGATGCATGTTGGTCGTTGACCACGTTAACCAGGCCGCGCCGAGAGCACCAAGGCGGTGGACGACGGTAAGGCCTAGGAAGGGAACAACATGGAGGCAGGGAAGACTCGACAGTTGTTTCCCACGCGGAGGGGAGTACGACTGTACGAGGGTTTACTGGTTCGTCTGCCGTCGCCGGAGAATAACAGCAGGTGTGGGTGAGTAGAGGGATGGCTAGGCCAGCGATAGGAGTACGATGGGGCGGTGAGGCCTGCGCGGCAGGAGAGCGGCCGCGGGGAGGAGGGAGCAGGCAGTCCCGTCGGCGCTTGTTTGAGCAGCTGGAGCAGGAAGGGTAGAGATTGAAGAAGCACGACGGCCGTTGGATGGCCATCCAACAGTCACTGCTTGTGCGTCAACCATTTTTTTAGGAAAGCCTCAAATATGTGGAAAACATCATACAGCCCATCTGCCATTATTTCTAATAATTTACAACCCATTTGCTAATTATTAAGGTTTTCTTTGGAGCCCATATTCTTTTTGTTAGCATTACAGCCCATATTGTGGCCATGGTTAAAAAATTATACGAAATTTTGCATATTTCGGTGCGGTCCGAACTGTTTTTAATCCCGAAATTTCGACTCACATTCAAACTGATTTTAAAAATAAATGTATATCAATATAAAATCCAACAAATTCTCCACGCATAAAAATTAATGTAATTTAAAATCTCGAAATGAAAAAAAGATATTTGAAACTAATTGCCGGTTTGATGTGTTTTAAAAATGTACAACCCATTTCTCATTACCGATGGGCCATTTTCTCGGCCAGCCGAATGAAAGCTCTCCTCGTCTTGAAAGATTTGCAGCCCAACAGGCCTGAAAAGCGACTTACTTGGCAAATCACAAAAAACTGGGGTGTGGCCGTGGACCTAGCTGTCAGCCTCTCCACGTACAGTACTCTTCCGATGGAATGCCGTTGACCATGTTGACCACGCCACGCCGAGAGCACCAAGGCGGTGGACGACAGCGAGGCCTAGGAAGGGGACGACGCAGAGCTAGGGAAGACGCGGTAGTGGATGTCCACGTGGAGAGGAGTACGAGGGTTCACTGGTTCGGCTGCGGTGTGAGGCTGCCGTCGCCGCAGGGCCTGGCTAGCGGTGGGAGTAGTAGGGGGCGATGACGCCTCAGCGGCAGCACAGCCGACCACTGGAGGCAGGAGCAGGCGGACTCCCCGGCGCTGGTTTGGGCGGCTGGTGCAAGAAGAGCAGCGATTGAAAAAGCAGCATGACCGCTCGATTCAAATCCAATGGTTACTGCTGCTAGAATCGTTTGTTGACTAAGTTGACAAGCCCTACGTACGCGTCAACTTAGTAGGCCCACAGGTCAGCCTCCCCAACCGGTGCACCCTAGATGTAAGTGGGAGGAATCATTTTTTTCGCGTAATAAGGAGGCAGTTGTCAGGACCCCGATTCCAAGTCACATCGATCTAGCTGGTAACACCTCATATCACTTTGCGGCCTCACGCACGGTATTCCCACGAGTGTCGCCTTACCATGCCCCGGGACCGTTTGCGCCTTTTGGCTCACGTATATGATAGTGTTGCTAGCATCCATATGACAGAGAACCCGGGCCGACATGGCTAGTCGTGAACCCAAGGCGGCACTAACCCATGGGGACAGGCATACATGAATCAACTTCGAGCATGTCGGTCAGCAGTGTGTGAATCCGGGCTGTATCACTGGGCTAACAGGACTCCGGTAACCCGGGCTGTAGCAGGCTAGGCAGGACTCCGGATGTCACCGCGTGACATTTCCCCGAGGGGACAGACACCGGAACAAAGTGAAACACATGCCGGCTAGTCAAGTGTCCTGAGCAGTAGTGCTGGGCTAGCAGGACTCCGGTGAACCGGGCTGTAGCGGACTACTATGGCTCATGGAAGCACAAGACTACATTTCCCCATAAGAGAGGCTACCAAGGATAAACCACTAGGTTGTCGGATCCCACACATACCAAGCATTTCAATCATACACACAACGTGCTCGATATGTGCAAATACAACATGGCATCACAACATAACTCTACGACTCAGAGTATTATTCATTAGGCTCCGAGGAGCGAGATATTACAAACATGGGTCTCATGACCCAACATACAGAGCATACAAGCAACAAGCACATGCGGAAGCTTAACTTGTCTGAGTACAGACATCTATAAACGAAAAAGGTTGGGAAGCCTGACTATCCAGCAGATCCTGCCGAGGGCACAAGATCGTAGCTGAGGTATCAAGCTAAACATCGAAGTCCATGCGGAACTACTAGCAAGACTGGAGTCTCTGTGCAAAACACAAATTAAGCAAACGTGAGTACAAATGTACCCAGCAAGACTTACATCATAACTAACTACATATGCATCAGTATCAACAAAGGGGGTGGTGGAGTTTAACTGCAGCAAGCCAGCTTTGACTCAGTGGCTAACCTGAACTACGACTGCAAGTAACTCTTTTGAGGTGGCGCACACGATTCCACAAATTCTCCATACCAATACACCACTATGGATCCGCTCCCGTCTCCCTGCGAGAACGCCATCCATAGCACTCATGCTTATCTTGCGAGTTTTAGAGTATCCACTTCCACTTGTCTATGAACTATGCAAGGGGTCCAAGTTTCCATATCCGAGGAATCCGGCTATTCGAATAGATAATGATTACCCTGCAGGGGTGTACTTCTTCACACACGCTCTCGCCACTTATCGCCCTGTACACGTCATGTACCTCGGCAACCTTCAAGCGGAAGCCGGGCGAGGGCGTCGGCCACGACCTGACTAACCGACAAGTCTCTAGTCCAGGTTTATCGCCTATTCGGGTTCCATCCGCAAGGAGATCCGGCCGGGGTGTCACTCACGGCCCCAAACGATATGTGCAGGGTTCCCAAGCCCATAATCCGGGTGCCACTTGGTACACCGTGCCACTATGCCTAGTCTGTCCCAAGCCCACCTGTACCGGGTGCCACTTGGTAGACTACTAACACTACCTACAAACACCAGAAACTAGTTGCAATTCCTGGACAGAGATCGAGTTGATTAATAAGCCGAGAGGGGCCGAGTTACCGGAACCCAATGTGTGGTAGTAACTATTCATGGATCACAAACACAGAACTCAGTTCCTGAGGACGGCTGCAATCAGACAACCCACCATGTACTCCTACATGGCCTCTCACCGCTACCTTTACCAAATCGTGTTCACAAACTTAGCTCTCAACAGTAGGACATGTTCACCACATTCCAATTCATCCCCGATGAATCAGACCTGACTCAACTCTAAGCAGTAGAAGGCATGACAAACAAACATGAATGAGTAGGCACATTAGGGCTCAAACAACTCCTACTCATGCTAGTGGGTTTCATCTATTTACTGTGGCAATGACAGGTGATGCAGAGGAAAGGGGTTCAGCTACCGCAGCATGTAACAGTTGTAATGTTGTTGTCCTAATGTAGTAAAAGAGAGCAGGAGCGAGAGAGTAGGATTGTATCGGAATGAACAAGGGGGTTTTGCTTGCCTGGCACTTCTGAAGATAGTATAGCTCTTCATCGGTGTCATCGATCTCGTCGTCGGAAACAATGTCTATTGAGAGGGGGCAATTACCGGCAAACAAGGAAGAATACAATCAATGCAATGCAACAATATGATGCATGATCATGACATGGCAATATGTTGTGATTTGGGCTAATGCAACAGAAAGTCATTTTAATTGAAGTGGAATTCAAGACTATATGAAATTCCAACTCCAACCCTATTATGAAATTTGCCCTAAATATGTTTCATACTAAACAGTGAGGTTAACTTGCTCAAACATGCATGAAAATGGTACAGATGGATTCCTTGAATTTTTCTGATAATTTTTCATATATAAATTATTTCATTTGGAGTTACGGTTGAATTTCTATGATTTTTAGAAGTTTTAACTATTTTCTGGAATTTCTAAATCATTTCTGAATAAGAAAAACCAGAAAAGCATTTACTATGTCAGCATGACATCGATGTGACGTCAGCAAGTCAACAGGGCGCGGTCCAGGTCAAACCTGACCAGTGGGACCCACTGGTCAGTGACCCTGAGACACTTAGTGCCATAGACAGGTGGGTCCGGTCAACTGCCACATTAGCGGGGTCAACTCTGGCTTGTGGGGCCACTGTGTTTAGATTAAACTTTACTATTTTTGTTAGCTGGTTAGTTAGGCAGTGGGGCCCGTCTGTCGGTGTCACAGGAGCTAATTCTATTTTAGTTAGACCTAAACTAGATAATTAGCACGGGCTGGCCCCACATGTCGATGACCAAGGGGAGGTCAAACCCTGGTCAAACAAGTCAAACGTGCCGGCGGCTCGACGCCGGCGGCGACAGACGCGGCGGAGGGGCTTGGAAAATGCCCTCCAGCGACCAAAACAGCGGCGGAGATGATCTACACGTAGCTGGTGCTCAGCCGCATCCAGCTAAGCAAGCGGGAGGGGCTGAGGTGGAGCGAGCTCGCCGGACTCGAGCTCGTGGAGGCGGCCGGAGCTCGTGTAAGCACGTACTAGACGCGGGGATGCATTTCTGGACGAGCTCGTGGGTGCGGTAGGCTCCTGGGAGCACACGGAGTGCGGTGGTGTGCTCTTCTGCAAGCTGCAGTGGTTGTAGCCGCGGTGGCGACATGGCCGGCGGCGAAGAGCGCTCGGGCTCGACGGTGGACTAGCTAGGGCGTGCTATCGAAGAAGGGGACAGGGGGGAATAGATTAGGGGCTCACTGGGGGCCGGAGGAGAAGGTCAGCCGGCTAGGGGACGCGTCGGAGCGGGAGCACGGTCGCCGGCGATCTTGGTTACCCGAGGAGGAAGAAGACGTCGGGGACGGCGCTCCGGGGCTCTTCCCGTTGCGTGTCTCGGTGTAGACGGCGTATGGGTCGACGGCGGAGCCTCTAGGCATGTCGGAGAGGCGAGGGGGGGCGGTGGCCACGGTGGAGCTCATCGGTGGAGCTCGGGGGGGGGAGCTAGGGGTGAGGAAGAGACCAGAGAGATGGGGGAGTGAGGGAGGAGGTCCGCGGGGCTTCTCCAGGCGCGTCGGATGGGCTCGGGGGCGCCTCCATGGCAAGCAGGAGGTGGAGCTCCTGTGTGCGCTGCTGCTGGCACGCAGCTGCTTTGGGGCGAGGGGAGGAAGACGCGGGGAGGTGGAGGTGGGCTGGGCCGGTACAGTAGCGGGCCGCGTAGGTGGGCTGGCCTCTCTAGTGGGCTTCACAGGTGAGGCCAGGTAAAAACTGATCTGTTTTATTATGTGTGGTGTTTCCTTTTATTTAATCATTTTACCACTGATTCAAATTCACAAGTAAATCAAAGCAGGGCAAAACCTTCTGAATATTTATATGTTGCCATTATGGACTATTCCAAAGGCACATAAATAATTTCAGGGCCTTTTAAAATATATTCTATATAAATTGAATATAATCCAAAAGTCAAATACTTATTGATTTAAATTCAGAGTCCCAAAAATAATTCCTTAAAAATGTTCCAGAATTTTGGTTTGATATATAACTCTTGCCAAAATTCACAAAACTATTTTTAGGGCATTTTGGATTCACAGAATGCTATTTAAAAGGGTGCTTGCCCTTCTTTTAATCATATTTCTGAGGTTTCAACAATCCTCAATTCAAGTTTCAGAAATTTAAACATTATGCAAGCAAGATGCAAACACTAGGCAACACCAAAAGCTAGGGATGTGACAGCTCACCCCTACTAAACAAGAATCTCGTCCCGAGATTCAAGTCGTGAGGTAAGAAGACAGAGGGACACAAGCTAACACAATCTTCACGATCCAGAAGTCTTTCTCGAGGATGTTGATTCATTGCATCACCTTGATCTCGACGTCTTTCTTTGAGAACTACATCCAACATGACACCGAGTGGAAAGGGAGAATTTAAGAAGAATCGACCTTCCTGAGGTTCGAGCAACTTAGGATCATCTTAATGATCACAAGATCAACTCATGGAATGAGACATAGTAACATCTCTCGAGCTGAGACATGAAGCATACACCTAGAGGGATGGAGTGAAACGGATGGCGAAGGTTCACTAGGTAGGCAACAATTCCATACTCGAATAAGATGGAGCATGAATTTCAAAGTAGCAAGGAGATATTTGCCATGATTTCGTAACGTGATACCTCAGGGAAGGTGACTCGTGGAATTATTCCCTTAAGTGGCAAAAAGAATTACTTTTGATTCAGAGATCATTGAAACTCTTCTCACCAGCCTGAGGTAATCACAAACGATCGCGCGAAGGAGCTTGAAGAAATGGCATACTCATACTAGAATGGATGATGTGGACTACCTTGTGGAAGAAAACACGATGGATGATTTGCTTATCATCGGAAATGGATGGGACCCATGCTAAGTCCACTTTTGAAGATGGTCCTGAACAACAACTACTGAGGTGCAAGCTGGGAACAAAATGCAAATGTTGGGAATGATTCTGGTAACTGGGGAAGAACTCAATAGTCGAGAGTGAGTATACTGTTTGAAAAGGTTATAACATAACCGAGGAAATTGGAAGCAAATCCCAGTTAACGCCAACGGTAAAACCTAGTGCTTGCGCGTGCTCTCAAAACATGAGCATCTCCATATTCATCAAGGTTTTACCAGTATCCGTGTCAAGGATCCTGGCAACACAACATACCACCATGATGAATGGTGATGGATGATGCAGATGCAAAGGAAGATAACACTTTCTCAGATTTCACCTTAGCGAGGCCAAGGGAACAAAATCTGGATGATCGACCGAGAGACATATAGCACTCCGCTTCTAATGTTCTCCTTGATGTGCTAGTGTATCCCATTCATAGATATGGTTTGATATATAGAACATCAAGTAAAAGGTCGGACTTCGGGAGCACAAGAATCCGTAAGGATTAACTACGGAGGTTAATCCTACGAAATCCTCATGGGGAGGTGGCCAACTTTCTTCAATCGAGATACTACAATAATATGTCTTCCGGCTGGATGTGTTGGCCACGACATCCACTTTACCGGTTATCGAGAGACCAATATTATAGTTCTTGGAAAATGCTCCAACCATCATATCTGCCTGAGATTCAGATCTGGTTGGTGTCAGGATATTCCAGACTCATCGAGTCTAGAAAGGAAAATGAAAGTTTGCAACACAAATCGACGAGACGACATTGCGAGATTCTCGGGGAATGAACTGCCATAGCAAGCTCCAAAACATGAGCTAGTTCTGCTACAACATGTGAACACGTTGTCCCCGACAAGTATGACCACATAGTAGTCTTATAATAAAACACTACCGAGTTCTGGTGGGGAACCATCATTGAAGATATCGAAATCTTGTGCATGACCTAGGATAGCACAACAACTCCTTTTCCTCGAACAAACCAGTCGGTGGCTTGGTGTGCTAGGAACACATATGGAATGGAGGCGGCCAACCTATCAAACCATAGAGCACTTTGCACGTGCATGACTAACTTGGGATGGTTCCAAAGGAAGCAAAACAAGCTTTCTCAAATCCACGGCGGCAACTTGCATCATATACACATGAATTAGAGGAAGTCACATCTTTCAACCGGACATATGCTTCATGAACGGGACATGAGGGCAATGCTTATAAAGTTTCCAACACTATTATAATGTTCAACATGAATCATGGGGGAGACAAAATGCTGCTGATGGGCTCAACAGCAACTCATCAGGGTTTCCATATCACTAAACTTCCACCATCATGTGAACACGGTGATAGCATTGGTCAGACCCAAAGATATAATGGTGTATGCTCGAGGGATCAAGCACGAGTAAGACAACATTATGAGCATCATTGGTTCTGATTTGATTTGAGGATAGCCCACACTCAAATCAAAGTTTGGACAAGACAATAGATCCAACAATTGATCACGAGGATCAATCAATGAAGATATCATCTTTCTTCAACTAACACACAAACACAAGGATATCCCTTTGGAACGAACTAAGTTAGGCAAGCTTTTATCTTCCAACTCCCCAAATTGTTGTTTAGCTTAACCAACTAGCTCAGGGTATCCAACACAGAATCTTGGAGAAGGGGTGGTTTATAAGAAAACCAACTTGATCACGAGCTCAACATAACGATCAGGGGACAACCTAGTGATACTTCCGAGAAGATATTCGGAAAATCATGAACCACCAATATGTTATTAAGCTTGAGAACAATCTTTCTCTTCAGGCAAGACGATGTGATCAAAAGAGCAAGGGTTTGACAAAATCCTAACTCATCGATCGAAGAGTGCACCACAAATAAGGACTAGGTAGCTCAATCTATCTTAGAATGATGATTCAATAACCAACACACTAAGAGTGAGAATATTGTCCATTAACTACCAAGCAACGGAGTTGCTAGGAGTATTGATTTCACACATCACGACTCACTTATCAGCAATCCAGTTACAATAACACGGGAACCGAGGAATGAACAATGATGGCAAGAAGTATCACTGCGTCAAAAATTCATAAGAGATGGTGCAATTCCTACGATATTCTTGACATAAAGATGGTAACACTTCAAGGTAGAACAGAGCAAAAAATGGATTGGCATTTTGATCTGCGGAATACAATTGGTTTGACCCAATCCTAGATATGGATGAGATTCTGGAGTTTGTTTCCTCCTAGTCATTCTGGAGTAGAATGGCTTGACGGACCACAAGAATAATAGACTTTGATGAACGAACGCAATGATATACCCTCAACTATCAATTGATAAAACGAAGGTCAGAAACAACTAAGGAGGGACAATTCAAGGAACATATATCTTTCTGAGTTGTGGATGCATAGATTAGTATGTCGAGCAAAGCTCAACATTTCTTCCGGATAGCCCATGTAGAAAGGTAGAACTGGCAGATTCACAATGTAGAATGGAGAACTCATCAAGAGCACTCTTGTTGTGATCTTCTGGTTCAAAGAACTTCTGCCATAAGCGGTTCGTAGTGTTTGGAAGAAGGAAGTACCACAGACCTCGAGGACTAATGCAAAGGTTACTAATATCCTAAAGGAACTAGCAACACTATCGACATGAGGTAAGTAGGGTGAATCTCGGGTTCAAAACCCAGGAGTAGAATGCCTACTACTAAATGGCATCACGGGATGCTTTCGAGAATGGTGGCCAGAATCATCACACCGGAACACAAAACATGGCTAGATTACTAGGTGACTCCCTAAAACACCTAGGGTCACAATAATAGCTCCAACATATACGCCGAGGCAACGGAGTACCTCACAGACCATGTAGTGTGCTTAATCTGACCCAAAAGGACATTGGGAACAGAAAGAAAGGGTTTGCAAATGCATCAGACTATGTAGAGACCTGGGATGACTCGGACAGCATAACGGCTGTAAATGCTCGAAAAGATTTGAGACATCCTGCAAAAATGGTGGCATAACCACTCAACCTCACAATATCAAGGTTCTGAGGCCAGTTATGAACATATGGAAGTAGTAGGAACTGAACTGAGGCTTGAACTCAACAATCCTAGGCAACTACGGTTTAGTAACACTTCATCCTGAGATATAGAAGAGAAGTCTAGTTCTTAACCCCGTAGAAAAGATAAGATGACTCAGATCAGAAGGTCATGAGGATAAGGAGTAAAAAGAGCCTTACGTTCCCTTCCACAATCAATTCCCTTACATAACTAAGCATTTCTAGACTCAACTTCGACCGGTTGGGCTTGGTAATCCTACAGGCAATCAGGCTCTGATACCAAAGCTGTCAGGACCCTGATTCCAAGTCACATCGATCTAGCTGGTAACACCTCATATCACTTTGCGGCCTCACGCACGGTATTCCCACGGGTGTCGCCTTACCATGCCCCGGGACCGTTTGTGCATTTTGGCTCACGTATATGATAGTGTCGCTAGCATCCATATGACAGAGAACTCGGGCCGACATGGCTAGTCATGAACCCAAGGCGGCACTAACCCATGGGGACAGGCATACATGAATCAACTTCGAGCATGTCGGTCAGCATCGTGTGAATCCGGGCTGTAGCACTGGGCTAACAGGACTCCGGTAACACGGGCTGTAGCAGGCTAGGCAGGACTCCGGATGTCACCGCATGACATTTCCTCGAAGGGACAGACACCGGAACAAAGTGAAACACATGCCAGCCAGTCAAGTGTCCTGAGCAGTAGTGCTGGGCTAGCAGGACTCCGGTGAACCAGGCTGTAGAGGACTACTATGGCTCGGTGTAGACGGCGTATGGGTCGACGGCGAAGCCTCTTAGCATGTCGGAGAGGCGAGGGGGAGGCGGTGGCCACGGTGGAGCTCATCGGTGGAGCTCGGAGGGGGAGCTCGGGGTGAGGGAGAGACCAGAGAGATGGGGGAGTGAGGGAGGAGGTCCGCGGGGCTTCTCCAGGCGTGTCGGATGGGCTCGGGGGCGCCTCCGTGGCAAGCAGGAGGTGGAGCTCCTGTGTGCGCTGCTGCTGGCACGCAGCTGCTTCGGGGCGAGGGGAGGAAGACGACGGGGAGGTGGAGGTGGGATGGGCCGGTATAGTAGCGGGCCGCGTAGGTGGGCTGGCCTCTCTGGCGGGCTTCACAGGTGAGGCCAGGTAAAAACTGTGCTGTTTTATTATGTGTGTTGTTTCCTTTTATTTAATCATTTTGCCACTGATTCAAATTCACAAGTAAATCAAAGCAGGGCAAAACCTTCTAAATATTTGTATGTTACCATTATGGACTATTCCAAAGGCACATAAATAATTTCAGGGCCTTTTAAAATATATTCTATATAAATTGAATAAAATCCAAAAGTCAAATACTTATTGATTTAAATTCAGAGTCCCAAAAATAATTCCTTAAAAATGTTCCAGAATTTTGGTTTGATATATAACTCTTGCCAAAATTCACAAAACTATTTTTAGGGCATTTTGGATTCACAGAATGCTATTTAAAAGGGTACTTGCCCTTCTTTTAATCAGATTTCTGAGGTTTCAACAATCCTCAATTCAAGTTTCAGAAATTTAAACATGATGCAAGCAAGATGCAAACACTAGGCAACACCAAAAGCTAGGGATGTGACAGCAGTTGATTGCGTGCAGCCAGGCCAGCGGAGGGAGTAGGGTGGGCCGGCGAAGCCTGTGCGACAGCACAGCGGGCCACAAGAGGAGGGAGCAGGCAGTCCCGCCGGCGCTAGTTTAGGTGGCTGGAGCAGGAAAATCAGAGATTGAAGAAGCACGTCGGGCATTGGATGGACATCCAACAGTCACTGCTGCTAGAATCGTGTGTTCACTGACAAAGCCTTGCGTAAACAAGTCAGCCTTGAAATCTGTGGCGTGTACAACCCATTTGCTATTATTTTTATAATTTTTACTCATTTTCTAATTCATATGGAATTTATTGCAGCCCATTTTCCATTTTTAGAATTGCTGGCCATTTTCTGGTCAGTACCAGGGTCAAAAAATTAACTAAATATGTGGGAAATTTTGAAAATTCGCAAATTTTTGCTGGGGAACGAAATAATCTTAATCCAAAAATTAATAGCCATACTAAAACAAATTTAAAAATAAATTAGTACTATGTCATGTTAAATCCAATGAAATACGTATAAGATATCAGTGAAGAACAAAAACAAAAAAAGAAACTTATATCCCATTTGCTATAATGTTTTTGGAATTTTCAACCCCTTTTGATATTACTTTTAACAAACATTGACCATACTCTTAAGCCATGCCGGAATGCATCCCTCCTCGTCTTGAAAGATTTGCAGCCCAGTAATTCGGAGAAAACAAATAGGCCTAGCTTGGGTATTCTTCAAAAAGAAATACTGGGCTACCTATTTTCCCAAAGAACTGGTGCATGAGCATTTAGGTTTATTTATTTACTTATTTATGTTTAGGGGACCATGAGCATGTACCTGGGCCGGATTCATGTGAGAGCCTCCCTTCCAGTTAATTATGGGCTTCTTTATTGGGCCTTCATCAGTGGGCTGCATGTTATCAACAAGTGGAAAATGTGTTCCGTACGAAAAATAGTATGCGCTACGTACGGTATGGGGCACTAAAGGATCGAACCGTGCAACGTCTTCCAAAACATTGTGTTTGTTGTTCTAACAACACATTTATTCAACCAACAAACGAAATATACTACTGATTGTACATTGAAAACAGCAGTAGCAACAACCAGGGCTGGGGGTGCAAAAGAAGCAGTAAGCTAGCCAGAAGAGTGAAGACGCAGCTCTCTCTTCCAAACCAAACATCAGCCATCATTACAAAAGGGCTACCAAAAAAGAACAAGTGTATGCATCAAACTAAATAAACATCCTACTACACCAAGTGTATGCATCTAACTAACTGGCTTAGTTAGACGTTACTATTTATTAAGCTGTGGAGATTGGCTGACGGCATGAACCGGATGGGTGCCTGACGGGGGAAACTCCAGCCAGCTGGTCGAAGTCTGATACTTGCGACCCTCTCTCCTACTTTGGGTTGTAGAGCGTGGTGGCACATATCAGGGTATGGTGCATGCAGAGACACATGGTACGCTGTGTACACATAGTTTTTCCTGATGAACGAAACCGCGCTGCCATGATGATCCTTGCCGTCGGTTATCTCCTCGTTAATCGGATAATTCAGTCCGACAAACAGAGAGCGTGTACCAAGGCTACTTACCAGCCTCCAGCCAAAAATTCCTGAAGGCCCAGAGAAGCTGGGATCCTGATCAAATACCTTGTAGTGACTGTGATTGTATTCCGCGAAATAACACGTCTGGTACGTGCGAACGATCATCAATCTTTCGCCGTCGTCTGATCGAGCCAGGAACCACCTACAACTACCATGCCGCTTTTCTTTGAAAGGTTCTGGGATTAGGAAGGGTAGGGACACCAGGCGGCCTACAACATCATATCAAGTTGGAGTCAAATAAAAAAGGGCTCTTGATTTAGTCAATCTTAAGAACATCAGGTTATGAGCATGAATATTTTTTCAGCAAATGTTGACAATAATATAAGCAAGCCATCATGATATCATAGGAAAGTAACATACCGCTATAACAGCCGTTTATAGAGATGACTGGAGTAGGCCAGCAATACGTCCAGCCATAGAAGGAGTAGACAATGTAAATGAAGCCCTTGTGTTCAATGGCATCAGAGAACCATGGAGGATGTATGATCCTGCCATGGACGTGCAGATTTATCCACTTACCGCAATGACCTATTAGATAGGCGAGACCGCAGTTGAAGAACACAATTAGCCTGAAGTCTTTATAATTCGCAAATCTTGTGGGCACTTGGCAAATTAAAACCTTGAGTAAATCAAACTTGGTATCATGTTGGCTACTGTAAGATTCCGAGTATTCTGGGCCGCGGTGCCAAAGGAGTGCAGTGTTAATCGAAGGAAGGGGGATCAATCGCCGGGTGTAGACCTCCATGAGTATCCAGCTGCCGCGACCGTCGACGAGCACCATCCAAGACGTGTTCATGCCGACCCAGTACATACTGTTAATGTAGTTGAGGCTGACTCGCCACCCTATGATCGTTATGCTACGTGACATGCCATTTCTGAAGATCAGGCGGCATCAGCAAGCAAGGAGCTGGCTTAAAAAGCTCTGGCCTGAGGGCTTTGAGTAAACGGTACAGCCCCGACGAGCACGCGGTGAGCCGCATGGTACTGAGATTGTTCACACGTGAAACAATGAGCTTGATTACCTCTGTGGGGAGCGAATTCTAGCCACTCTTTCGGTGGACGCTGCTCGGTTCTGCCATTGTTAGTGCTTGGGTTTCAGACAAGGGGGGGCGCCTTAGCGGGGATGGAAGATTGGATGAGATTATGTGCGGACAAAGATGGAGAAGTGAATATGTGCTGCGGGAAGAGGACAGGTGATGATGACTACAGCACGCCGCTTGACTTACGAGACACATACCAGTAGCGTAGGGTCATGTTGATGCCAGACAACTTGCTTGAGTGATCACAATACTGGTACTCCCTACAGTGCTATGCCCTAACTTGCTTGAGTAGAGTAGTAGAGTAGGACTCTGCTCTACTACTAGCGCCGGAGGAGTAGTATATTCTAATCTAAAATAGTTACAAACTTCAATGCCTGAGCATGGAATGACTACGAACCGTGCTCAAAGACCGTGTCTACGTGGTGTTTGGACATGGGCGACAACATCAACGCCAATGGTGCTGCTCCCGTTGCACCGTATGTGTTTCTGTCCTTCCTGTTTGAAACCGTGGTAGAATTCATGTTTCTACTATGTATCCTACTACTGTTCTAGTCCACATGATTAGTTTCATCTCTGTTATAGCCGTCACAATTTATTTTGTGCTTATTTGGATTAAATCTCGTATTAACTTGCTCATATATTCAACTGGCGCAACGTCCCCTACAGCCACTCCCGTTTCATGGACGGCCTGGTTGATGCCTCCAAGGAGCCCTTCGTCCACTGCTATGAGTGCCCGATGCCGTTTTGTGGCTCGCTGGTGGACATGGTGCATCACCTCATGGATGCGTGCAGCGGTCACTATAATGTGCGTCAGGGGCGACACCACTGATGCTAACACTGACACGAGGACGATGTACGGGTGCGTGGTCAGTGTTACTACCCCTCCGGGTCGCGTGGGCGGCGACACCGGCCTCATCAAACAGACTTGGACTCTGGGGAGCTGGGACTATCCCGCCAATGTGGACTTGGAAAACCCATGTCATCCTTTACCCGCCGACGCGGTGCACGGGGACTCCAAGGAGGTTCACCTGGACATACGCATTATCAAGTTAAATGTTGATCATTAGTCTTCGCTCAATGTAATCCGCTGTCTAAGCATGTGGAGACTTCCATCCAGGATCTTGCTCTATTGGAGTATCGCGCATGAATAAAAGTGTATCCGCTTATGGTTTAGTCTAGAATCTTCCATGTATGAATTTTTACTACAGTACTGGTGAAAGACTTACGATGAACCATTTCTTACATCTCCTCTACCCGCTTGCAAGTCATCCTGATTTAATCCCTCCGTCTAGGTGTATAAGGGCATGGTTAATATTACTTAATAGTATAGCCAACTGTTGACTATAAGAAAGTGCCATGTCATCTGTAGCCAACATGTATAACAATCGATACTGAAAAACTAATTCTTAAAGATCATTTCTCGGAAAGCACAATAAGTGTTATTTCTTCACAAGTTTTGGATGCATGTTGAACAGTTGAACACTTTTGTTTGCAAAAGATACCTTTTTATCTATTTCACCCGGATGTTTGTGAGCTCTAGAGATGAAATAATATCCGAAGAAACCTATCGATACCCGTTACACATGAGATGACCCCCACATCCTTTGTCAAAATAAACAACTCCCCGATCAATGCATTTCACTCTCCGGTGCAACTCACGGGCACCTTACTACTATAGATTAGAATGACCAAAAATTGAACTAACATTATATATAGTACGATAAATGCTGATACATGTCACCTAAAATTATATCATTCAAAACTATGTTCAAATACGAATCCAACGATATAGTTTTTGTTGACATGCACTAACATTTTGTCAGTTAAATCTTCAGTCAAATTCAATGGGGGACTAATAAACCACGGCAGATGTAGTACAAGTGTAGAGGGCGGCGCTGCATGGGAGTCTCACCTCTCACCCCGCTCGTGGCGTGGCAGTAAAGCCATCATATCACAAAACCCAACCACTCCTAGTAATAAGTGGCCTGGTAAAATAAACGGACAAGCAACCATCACATCCCTCTGTCTTTTTTGCATTTCATCTCTCTGCATTTACTTTCTCCGGTTCATCTCGCACACTCGATCCCTATCTACTACTCCTAGGGCCAATTCTTTTGGCGGCTTCCCCAGCTTTTCCCACAAGACTAGTCACAGTGGAGAGTGACAATAAGGCGCCTCACTCATTTATTTGGGCTTCTAAACTACTAGTCCGTCCAGGTTTATTCCTCACCACTGTAATTTGTGCTAAATTTTGACCAAAGATTTAACTGGTTTATTCCTCACCATTGTAATCCCTCCATCTAGGTGTGTAAGTCATCTTACGAAAACCAAATAATCCCAAAACACTTAGGCGCGGTGCATTAACTTCTACCTCGTTTCTTGTTTCTTGACATATCAACCAATAAGAGATAAAGAGTGTGCATGCTTTTAATGACTTGAGATATCAAACACGACATGCAATGGTTAGTTCATTGCATGCAATACTATTAATTAGCAAATAAACATTAACGTTTCTCGTTTTCTCCTCCTCCTTGGTCACGGTGCACAACCTAAGATGACTTACTCACCTAGACGGATGGAGTAGTGCATGTGACATGCACTAACATTTCATTAGTTAAATTTATGATCAAAATTTGAGACAGATTACAATGGGGACCAATAAACCAGGATAGAGGTAGTAGTTATGGGATTACTAATCTAGAAGCCTAAAAGAACTGGCCCCTGGTACTCCTACTAGTAGTAGTACTCAAGTTGGAATTCCAATTGCACGACACAACTTGTTAGGCAAAAAATTCGATACAGGGTGTAGGAAGCGGTTTGGGAATTTGCATGCCTTTGCGACCAGTGAGGTACTCCGTACAAAGTACGACAGAGAAATAACCACAGAGAAGGAAGCTAAAAATAAACAATCAAATGAGCATTTTTGCATTTTGTCAGATTTCGGGTTCCGGCAGAACCTTAAGGTTCAAACTCTAGGGTGCACATGGAGATCTTTCCCCTACCGACTCGCGCTTCTACGGCTCACAAGAAATCTAGGCTAGAAAGAAGAACACACAAAGGACACAAGGTTTATACTGGTTTGGGCCACCGATGTGGTGTAATACCCTACTCCAGTGTGTGGCATGGTGGATTGCCTCGGGGGCTGATGATGGACAATACAAGGGGAAGAATGGCCTCGCGAGAGGTGTTCTTGAGCTGGTGCGATGTGTTCTACTTGGTCCGGATCTCTCTCTCTTTCTCTTCTCTCTTTCTTTCTCTTCTCTCCTTCTTCTCCTTTCCTTCTTCCCTTTTCCCCCTTCCTTCTCTATGGTGGTTAGTCCTATTTATAGAGGCCCTGGTCCTCTTCCCAAAAAATGAGTGGGAAGGGCGCCAACAATTGGCCATTTTGAAGGGGAACATCTAGTACAAGTTATCCTAACCAAAGGTTGTTCCGCCTGCCGAAAGCACTGGTGATGACGCCGTCTTGGGCTCCACGGTGACCTCCGTCCTGCCGCTTTGCTGGTCTTGGTCTCGTTGCACCGGAATGGTAACCTTTGCCCGATGCCTTGGCTTGTGCTTGCTCCCTTTGCACCGAAGGGGAAACAAGGACACTGCGCAGGCCGGTGTTCGCCTGGCGCCCGCCTAATCTTGATCGTCATGGCTTGCGTCACGGGCTCCTTGCGAGGCACCCCTGCCTTGATCTCTCCGCCTCCTCGCGAGCCTGCCTGATGAGGCTGCTCCTGAGGTAGCCTCCTGTCATCCACCCCACAAGGCTTGGCCCCTTGCGAGGGTCTTGAGCTTGAGCTAATGAAGCTGGGACGCACTGGGCCCCCACTCGAGCCACGCCGCAGGCCGCAGGCAGGCAAGTCTAGGGACCCCCGTTCCCAGAATGCCGACAATAGCCCCCGGGCCCAAGGCGTGCCCGGGCTTGGCTTAGCAGAGAAGCTAAGGGGCAAGCGCGAAGCGCCGCGGGCCCCAATAGCCTGCGGCCTCGGGCGCCGTGTGGCAATTGGTTGGACGCGGGCGTCTGTGCTTCCCCACGACGCCTCGGCAACCGTCCATCTGACAAAGAGGTGCCCAGGCCAGGCTTACTTGCTTTGTTCTTGTTCGCCTTGCCCCAGATCCCCTTTCTCGCTCTTCTCCTTCCTGCTCTCGAAATCCTCCAGATCTGTCTCGATCCTTCCCATCCGGCACGCCATGGCGCCTCGCAAGTCCCCAACCGAGGCCTGGTACTCGCCGGCTCTGGACCCCCGAACTTGTCGGAGAAGAACCTTTCCCTCACGTGTCTGATGATGGTCGCGCAGGGAGGCAAGGGGGCGACTATGCTCAAGACCGGCTCCGACCAGCTTGAGGGCAAGGGAGCACCTTCTATCCGTTCTTTGTGAGCGCCATCATCGCCGGTCTGGTGCCTCCTTTCTACGAGTTCTTCTTTGCTGTGCTCCGCCAATACAACTTGCAAGCTCTGCATCTCCACCCCAACTCTGTTCTTCTCCTGGCGATTTTCGCTTACTATTGCGAGGCTCACATTGGGGTGAAGCCCTCGGTGGCTGTCAGGACCCCGATTCCAAGCCACATCGATCTAGCCGGTAACACCTCATATCACTTTGCGGCCTCACGCATGATATCCCACGGGTGTCACCTTACCATGGCCCGGGACCGTTTGCGCCTTTTGGCTCACGTATATGATAGTGTCGCTAGCATCCATATGATAGAGAACCCGGGCCGACATGGCTAGTCGTGAACCCAAAGCGGCACAGACCTATGGAGACAGGCATACATGAATCACATCGAGCATGTCGGTCATCAGCGAGTGATTCCGGGCTGTAGCACTGGGCTAACAGGACTCCGGGGAACCCGGGCTGTAGCAGGCTAGGCAGGACTCCGGAAGTCACCGCGTGACATTTCCCCGAAGGGACAGACATAGGAACGAAGTGAATCACATGCCGGCCAGTCAAGTGTCCTAAGAAGTAGTGCTGGGCTAGCAGGACTCCGGTGAACCGGGCTGTAGCGGACTACTATGGCTCGAGGAACACTAGACTACATTTCCCCATAAGAAAGGCTGCCAAGGATAAACAACTAGATTGTCGGATCCCACTCATACCAAGCATTTCAATCATACACACAATATGCCCGATATGAGTACATACAACATGGCATCACAACAAAACTCTACAACTCAAGTACTTTATTTAAAGGCTCCAGAGAGCCATACATAACATGTTCATACAGATAGGGGTCACATGACCCGACACTCAAGTCATACAATCATACAAGCACATGCGGAAGCAACCGGTCTGAGTACAGACACTAGAAAGAAAGAAGGCTCCTCGAGGCCTGTCTATCTACATAGGGCCCTCCATGGCCAGGATCACCACCAGGGTGGCTAGTCACTCGTCGACGTCAAGGTCTACATAGAACCTATCGGAGGGGGCGGTGCTGTCATCTGAAAACAGTAATTAAGCAAACATGAGTACAAAGGTACTCAGCAAGTCTTACAACAGAACCTACTATACATGCTTATTCTCAAGAAGGTGGTG
Source organism: Triticum monococcum (assembly GCA_034509565.1). Lineage (NCBI taxonomy): Eukaryota > Viridiplantae > Streptophyta > Magnoliopsida > Poales > Poaceae > Triticum > Triticum monococcum. The sequence continues at coordinate 517,097,931 of CM067847.1, forward strand.
GGGATATTGCAGCAAGCCAGCTTTGACTCTTGGCTAAACTATCCTGCGGAACTTCTCTAGTAAAATAGTTTTCGCACACGAGTCCACTACTCACCAACACAATACTCCACCGGGGATCCTCCCTCGTCATCCTACGAGAGGGCCATCCTTGGTACTCACACTTATCTTGAGTCTTTTAGTAGTATCCATTAACTTGTCTATGAACTGTATAGGCAACCAAGTAGTCCTTTACCGCGGACGTGGCTATTCGAATAGTTTTATACCCTGCAGGGGTGTACTTCGTCATACATGCTTTCACCACTTACCGGCGTTTACACGACATGTACTCGGCAACCTTCAAGCGGAATCCCAGCGAGGGTGTCGGCCACGGCCTACCTAAACACTTAAGTCTCTAGTCCAGGTTTATCGCCTATCCAGGTTCCATCCGCAGGGAGACCGGCCGAGGTTTCTACATACGGCCCCGAATGATGTGAACAGGGTCCCGAGACGCCAAACGGGCGCCCGGCATACCCGGCCACGGTGTATCTACCGCAACATAGCCCACCCCTAGGGTCAGCGCTACGCACGGCCACCAACACATAACCTACAAACACCAGAAACTATTTGCAACTCCTGGACACAGTAATAGGGTGATTAAGAAGCCGAGAGGGTCAATTAAGGATCCCAATGCATGGTAGTAGCTGAATCTTAAATCACACATACAGATCTCAGTTCTTAGGGACGGTCTCAATGAAACAACCCACCATGTACTCCTACATGCCCTCTCATCGATACCTTTACCAAAACATGTTCAACACATTCCTCATATTACCGACATAATCATATCACTCCAGCCCATCACCCAGATGAACCAGACCTGACACAACTCTAAGCATAGCAGGCATAGCAAGGTAGGAATCACATACATGGCTCAATCAACTCCTACACATGCTAGTGGGTTTCATCTAGTTACTGTGGCAATGACAAGTCATGCAGAGGATAAGGGTTCAACTACCATAGCACACAGCAGTTTGAATCTTGTTGTCTTAATGCAGTAAACAAGAGCAGAGGCGAGAACATGGGTTGTATCGAAATGATCAATGGGTTGCTTGCCTGATGGAGTGGTAGTGGGATACTGCCCTTCAGTTGGATACTCATGAATATCCTCGGAGGCAGAACCTACCACGAAGAACACATCGGAACACAATCAACACATGACGATATGCAACAATATGATGCATGCTATGACATGGCAATATGAATGTGTCTTGGCCTAATGCAAGCTAAAATAGAAAGGGATGAACTCATTTGAATCAAAGATTCAAATATTAGCTCATTAAACATGGCCTTAATAGTGCATTTCCTTATTCTGCTTAAACAGCAAGGTAAACTTGCTTTTTCATGCATGAAACCATTACAGATGGATAGATTTAATTTTTCTGATAATTTTTCATATATAAATTATTTCATTTGGAGTTACGGTTGAATTTCTATGAATTTTAGAAGTTTTAAACATTTTCTGGAATTTCCTGAATAAAATAAATCCAGAAAATGCATTACTGCATTAGCATTATGTCAGGGTGACGTCAGTGGTCAACGGGGACGTCCAGGTCAAACCTGACTGGTGGGTCCCGCGTGTCAGTAGTTAATTAAGCTAATTATCTTAAATAAAACTAATCTGATTTAGTTAACAGAGGGGGCCCACTTGTCATTGACTCAGGGGAGTCAAACTGGGCCCACCCAGGGGTCCTACTGGGTCAACTCGCCGGCGACTCGATGCCTGCGAGGCCCGAGACGGCGGAGGCCTTCGGATTTGGTCCTTCGGTGACCAAATCGACGGCGGAGAAGTGCTACGCGTAGCTGGGAACAAGCCGCAACGTTTGGTGGTGGTGGTTGGGCTCGGGGTGGCCGGAAACGTCACCGGCGACGAGCTTGGCGGTCGCCGGAATCGGGTGAGGATGAACCCGGGGCTGTGCGGCACGGCGAGGTGCGTGGAGTGGCGCGTTGTGCTCCTGGGGATGTGGAGAGGTTAATAGACTAGATGGCTTGGCCGGTGGTTGACCGGAGACACGTCGGCGACAAGCTCCGCGGCGGTGCGTGCGGGTGAGCTCCGTGTGCTCGCTGTGGTGCACGAGGAGGAGAACGGAGAGGATGGGGAGGTAGCTGGGCTCACAGCGGTCACGCAGAGACAGACGGCGCGGTCGGGGACGAGCTAATGTGGCGGCGATGTCGAAAGGGATCTCCGGCGGTGGCTGACGAAGGCGGGGTCGGTGGAGGTGTTGCAGAGCATGAGCGCTCGGGGCTCGGTCTGTTCGAAGTAGTCGATGACGGCGGAGCGAGTGGACACGGTGGTGCAGCACGGGGACGGCTGTGGACGCGACTATGGTGGCGGGACGACGACGGCTGCATCGGCCATGGCGAAGGGGAGTGAGGGAGTGAGGCAGGGGGCGAATGAGCGTGTCGAGGGGGTCGGGGAGGCGACGTGGAGCCTGTCCAGGCCAGCGGGCGGCGAGGGGAGGAAGCAGGGCGGCAGCCAGCTGCGTGGCGCGCGCTGGTGCCGCCGTCGAGCACCTGCCTGCCTGCCTGGCCGAGCCAAGCAGCTCGCTGGAGCGGTAGCTGGGCTGGGCCGGCAGGTGGCCCTGGTGGGCGGCGCCAGGTAAGCCTTTCCCTTTCTCTCTTTCCTGTTTTGTTTTCTTTTTCTATTTTTCTACAGCTTTTGGGCTTTATTTAAAATACTAAAACATTTCCAAAAATCCTGAAAATAATTGTGGGCTCTGTTTGGATTATATCCGACAGCAAACATTTATTTCCAGAATTATTTGAGCATTTAAATTATTTTATAGCATTTAAATGCTCAAATTCAAATACCTATGATTTAATTCAATGACCTTCTGTTGACCTAGAAAATTGTGCACCAATTTTGCCAGAGGTTCTAACCCAAGACAAAGAGGGTGAACTTTTTAGAAGGGCATTTCAGGTTCATTGAAAATAATTTTAGTAAACCCTAGTTGTTTCCAGGGGGGTGTTGGGGGTTCTCTCTTCCCCAATTCAAATTTAAGAAGAATTTAAACATGATGCACATTCTAATGCTTGAACTAGCTAGGGTGTGACAACTCACCCCCACTCAAAAGAATCTCGTCCCGAGATTTAGGATCCTCTGGAAAGAAGGTGGGGTACTCGAGTCGAAGACGATCCTCCCTTTCCCAAGTGGCTTCTTTCTCGGAATGGTGTGACCATTGAACCTTGAGAAACTTGATATTATGACGTCGAGTGGTACGCTCGGCTTGATCAAGGATACGAACGGGATATTCCCGATAAGAGAGGTTATCTCTTAGATCAAGCGTTTCGTGGTCCACTCCACGGATAGGATCCGCGAAGCAACGCCTGAGTTGTGAAACGTGGAAGACATCATGAACTCTAGAAAGATGCGGAGGTAGTTCCAATTGGTAGGCAACTTCTCCTCGTTTGGCAAGAATGCGAAAGGGTCCAATGTAACGAGGAGCCAATTTGCCTTTGATACCGAAATGATGGGTTCCTTTTAACTGGGTAACCCGAAGGTAAGCCTTCTCGTCGACTTCATAAGTCATAGGCTTATGTTTACGATCATACTGACTCTTTTGACGAGATTGGGCTGTTTTCAATTTCTCACGAATAACGCTAGCTTGGGCTCTTCCGCTTCCTGAATCATATCCGGGCCAAAGAGTTGTCTTTCCCCGGTTTCTGACCAGTTAAGAGGCGTTCGACATTTTCGTCCATAGAGAACTTTGAAAGGAGCTTTGCCCAAGCTAGCTTGATAACTATTGTTATAAGCAAACTCCGTGAATGGAAGGCATTTCTCCCAACTCATTCCGAACGAGATAACAAAAGATCGGAGCATATCTTCCAGAATTTGATTGACTCGCTCTACTTGACCACTTGATTGAGGATGGAAGGCTGTACTAAAAAAAGATACGAGTTCCCATAGCATTTTGGAAACTTTCCCAAAATCGAGAGGTGAAGAGACTCCCATGGTCTGAGTTAATTTCCAATGGGACACCATGGAGAGACACTATTCAGGAGATGTATAAATCGGCTAGCTGGCTAGCAGTGCTACTCTCACGAACAGGTAGGAAATGGGCTACTTTGGAAAGGCGGTCGATCACGACGAAGATGGCATTATTCCCTCTCTTGGTCCTGGGAAACCCAGTAATGAAATCCATACTGATTTTATCCCATTTCCATTCAGGAATAGCCAAAGGTTGAAGGGTGCCAGCAGGCCGTTGATGCTCTGCTTTAACACGACGACAGACGTCGCAGCTAGCAATGTATTGAGCGATTTCTCTCTTCATCCTAGTCCACCAAAACCTCTGGCGTAGGTCTTGATACATTTTAGTGCTACCAGGATGAATGGTGAGAGGGGATTCATGAGCTTCCTTAAGGATCAATTGGCGTAGATGTTGTTTCTTGGGAACCACCAAACGGTTCTCAAAGAAGACAGCACCCCGCTTATCCATGGAAAAACATTTAGCAACTCCGCTAGGAATGTTTTCCTTAATCCGGGATATGCCCTTATCATACCACTGGGCGGTTATGATCTGATCCATAAGGTTAGGTTTCGCCACCAGGGTGGATAGGAATCCTCGAGGAACAATGTGAAGATTAAGCTTACGGAATTCCTCATGGAGAAGTGGTTGACTTTGTTGTAACATCAGGTTGTTACAATAGGATTTACGGCTTAGCGCATCAGCCATGACATTGGCTTTGCACGGGGTGTAAGTTATTCCTAAGTCGTAATCCGAGATCAACTCAACCCAACGTCTTTGCCTGAGATTCAAATCTGGTTGGGTGAAGATATATTTCAAGCTTTGGTGATCGGTGAAGATCTCGCAACGATTACCGAGGAGGTAATGTCGCCAAGTTTTAAGTGCATGGACTACAACTGCCAGCTCTAGATCATGTGTGGGATAATTTTCCTCATGTGGGTGTAATTGCCGTGAAGCGTAGGCAATTACCTGACGATCTTCCATGAGTATGCAACCTAGTCCTTTTCGTGAGGCATCGCAATAGATAATAAAGTCCTTGGAGAAATCTGGTGGTACCAGTACGGGGGCAGATGTCAGGCGTCTTTTCAGTTCCTGAAAGCTGAACTCGCACTGTGGAGTCCACTCGAACTTTTTATCTTTCTTGAGGAGTTCAGTTAGAGGTTTAGCAACCTTGGAGAAATTCTCGACGAAGCGGCGGCAATAGCTCGCTAAGCCAAGGAAGCTCCGAACTTGCTTGACCGTCTCAGGCGGAGTCCAATCAAGGACGGCTTGAACTCGCTCGGGATTGACAGCAATACCCTTACCAGAGATTACATGGCCTAGATAGGTCACTTCTGGCAACCAAAATTCACACTTGGAGATTTTGGCATAAAGGCGATGCTCTCGAAGTTTCATCAATACCAGTCTTAGATGTTCGGCATGTTCCTCTTCATTCTTGGAGTAGATGAGTATGTCATCGAGGTATACTACGACGAATTTATCCAAGTACTCCATGAAAACCGAGTTCATTAACCGGGAGAAGGTAGCCGGGGCATTGGTTAAACCGAAGGACATAACGGTGTACTTGTATTGGCCATAACGAGTAACAAAGGCCGTTTTGGGAATGTCCCCATTTCTGATTTTGATTTGATGGAAGCCCAGCCTCAAATCCATCTTGGAGAAGACTGAGGATCCAGTGAGCTGATCATACAGATCGTTGATCCTGGGAAGCGGGTATTTGTTTTTGATGGTGACCAAGTTGACAGGTCGGTAATCCACAACCATTCGATCTGTTCCATCCTTCTTCTTAACGAAGAGGACGGGGCAAGCCCAAGGAGAGGAACTAGGACGGATGAAACCCCTTTTCAAGGACTCATCGAGTTGGTTCTTAAGCTCGGCTAGTTCTAAGGGTGCCATCTTGTAGGGTCTTCTAGAAATTGGAACGGTTCCTGGAACAAGGTCTATCACAAACTCGACATCCCTGTCAGGTGGAACACCTGGCAGTTCTTCTGGAAAGACATCCGGAAAGTCTCGGACTACCGGAACATCCTCAAGGTCTAGAAGGGGGTTGGCATTTAGGGAGTAAAGTTGGCGCTTGGCCACTCGAGTTAAGACATTAACTGTCTTGCCCGATGGGTGAGTAAGTTGAACGGTTCTAATGGCACAATCAATCTTAGCATAATGAGCTGACATCGAGTCCATACCCAAGATGATGTTTATGTCCGAGGACTTGAGAGCTATTAAGGATACAAGGAAGACAAGTCTGTCGACAAGAATTTGGTTCCCATGGCTTACTCTAGAAGTTTGCCATCTAGAGCCAGGGGTTTGAATTTCCATGGTAGAGGGCATGTCACAGAATGTCGTGTTGTGCAATCGAGCATAGTTCTCGGATATGAATGAATGAGATGCTCTAGTATCGAAAAGAACAGATGCCGGATGGCAGTTAACAAGGAGCGTACCAAGGACGATGTTGGGATCCTCATGAGCCTCCTCGGCTGAAACATAGTTGACATGGCCACATGCAGTGGTGGCCCGCTTGGCGTAGAATGTTTTTCCCGCGGGCTTACCACGGCCAACGGACTTTCCAGTTTGATTGGGGTTGTTGTTCTGGGGACATTCTCGGCTATAGTGACCCGGCTCTCCACACTTAAAGCATGTCACCACATTGGGGCGTGGAGCAGCATTAGCAGCAGGGCCACCATAGGGCTTGGGCGGTGCAAATTGCTGGTTGGGACGAGGTGCCTTAAAGGATGGCCTCGGGATGAACCTGGGTGGCAGTGCCGTGCTTGGAATCCACACCTGGCGCTTCTGAGCTCCAGAGCCGGATGAAGAGCCAAAATCACGGGAGTGCTTGCGTGAAGCGTCATAATCAGTCTGGCCTGTCTCAGCACTGATGGTTTTATTGACCAACTTCTGGAAGGAGGTGCACTCGTGCAGACGAAGATCGTGGCGAAGCTCGGGGCTAAGTCCCTTGCGGAACCTTTCCCGCTTCTTAGCGTCGGTAGATACCTCTTCAAGGGCCTAACGTGCCAGGTTCCCAAATTCACGACTATAAGCATCCACAGTCAGTCTTTCTTGGGTGAAGTTGCAGAACTCCTCCCTCGTGCGATCCATGAGACCTTCCGGAATGTGATGCTCACGGAAAGCCTCACTGAATTCAGCCCAAGTGGTCATTTGACCGACCGGGCGCATAGCTTCGAAGTTTTCCCACCAAAGGCTAGCAGGGCCTTCGAGGTGATAGGCAGCATAAGTAACCTTGTCGGCTTCGGCTATGTTGGCAGAACGTAGCTTGTGGGTGATGCTACGAAGCCAGTCATCCGCGTCGAGGGGTTCGACGGAATGGTTAAACTTTGGTGGGTACAGCTTGATAAAGTCATTAATTGACACCAAGTCATTTCGCGAGTGGCGTGCAGTGTTCTGCTCAATCCGCTCCAGCAGGCGGTTAGTCTCACGCTTGTTTCTTTCTGCCTCCAGCATTACTTCGGCCAAAGAAGGCGGGTGAGGCAGATTTTCACCCCTAGCTGCACTGGCTTCCCCCTGCTCCGAGACAGCAGGGTTGCTGCGGGTGTTGACCATCCTAGGAGAAAACAAGACAACAGTTTAGACAAGGATGGTTCAAACTTAGCAAGGAAGTGCAGAATGTAATGGATAACACGGAATGCAGAGATGTTCATCCGTATGTCATGGTAATATAAAACTGCCATATATATATACCAACGGTCATACACATCATACATAGTTTAGTACAAGCCCAAGCTATAGTACAACTATGATGAAAGACGTTACATCCCATCGGAGGCATTCCAAGCTCCTATACATTATTTGTCTACACCTCCGGAATCGATTACACACAAAGTCGTATTCCACAAGTCACGCAGGACAGTGGAGATACAACTACTACAATACTAGTGGTACTACTACTAACTCAGACAGCTCCGTAGTAGTCCTCATAGAAGTCACCTCCATAGCCTAGAAGTTCAACATGACCATCCGGGAACAAACGGTCCTGAGGAGCCTGTGGACCATAGGGGCTAGGATGAGGTCTTGGACCAACAAACGGTGGCCTGCGGGGACCACGGGGTGGGGTGATGCCTCCCACATCACGCCAATCCACCATGTCTAGCAAAGCAGATCTCACAGGATACAGATCCCTTGTATCCATACATCCAGCTTGCACCACAGGTGCAAACCGAGTCAATGTGGCCCAATGATCAGCACGGGTATTAAAAAGCTCCAGCCTCAAGGCCCGATTCTCTCGGTCCTTATCTTCGAGCATCTCGGCAGTGGCACGAGTTAATGAGTCCTCCTGAGTGGAGTCAGCATAGATAGCCTGAAGATACCCTTGCGCTCCCGGAAGTGAAGCTGGCATGTAACGGAAATCAGTGTTCCGAAGCAGGCCAATCCGGACTCGCATGATGGTCATCATGGAATAGGCAGCATCCTACACAGCCATCTCAACAGTAACCCCGGGTCCATAGGAACAGTGAAGGGGCTCGGTAGATCCAGGATAAGAAGGAAATATCCAGACGGTGCAGAAATACTGGCTTTGATTAAAGTCGCGGAACTGCTCTTCGACAGTGTATTCGGCATACCAACGGTAACCCGTCTCGATCATGACCCGGACTAACATAGCGGTATGACCGGGCACGTCGAGGCACCTGGTCAGGCGAACCACTTGGTTTTGAACACGGTTGGCCATCTGAAAGCACAACCACAATGCAAAGACATTAGAATTTCTAGGGAAAATTGGACAGCATAACAGCTGTAAATGCTCAGAAAAAGATTTGAGACATCCACAACAGTTCGCAATACCACTCAACAACATTATATCAAGCTTCTGATCCAATTTGCAACATACTAAGAATAGTAGAAACTGAACTGGGACTTGTAACAATAATCCTATAAGCTACTACGGATTAGTAACACGTGAACCTGATAGAAGAAGAGAGCCTAGTCCTTAACCCACGTTGAAAGAGGAGAGAATGACTCAGATCAGAGGCATAGGGTAAAGGAGTAAAAGAGCCTTACGTTCCCTTCCACAATCAATTCCCCTACATATAACTAAAGCATTTCTAGACTCGACATCGACCAGTTTGGCTCAACGAACCTACAGGCAGTCCGGCTCTGATGCCAACGCTATCAGGACCCCGATTCCAAGCCACATCGATCTAGCCGGTAACACCTCATATCACTTTGCGGCCTCACGCACGATATCCCACGGGTGTCGCCTTACCATGGCCCGGGACCGCTTGCGCCTTTTGGCTCACGTATATGATAGTGTCACTAGCATCCATATGACAGAGAACCCGGGCCGACATGGCTAGTCATGAACCCAAAGCGGCACAGACCTATGGAGATAGGCATACATGAATCACATCTAGCATGTCGGTCATCAGCGAGTGATTCCTGGCTGTAGCACTGGGCTAACAGGACTCCGGGGAACCCGGGTTGTAGCAGGCTAGGCAGGACTCCGGAAGTCACCGCGTGACATTTCCCCGAAGGGACAGACATAGGAACGAAGTGAATCACATGCCGGCCAGTCAAGTGTCCTGAGCAGTAGTGCTGGGCTAGCAGGACTCCGGTGAACCGGGCTGTAGCGGACTACTATGGCTCGAGGAACACTAGAATACATTTCCCCATAAGAAAGGCTGCCAAGGATAAACAACTAGATTGTCGGATCCCACTCATACCAAGCATTTCAATCATACACACAATATGCCCGATATGAGTACATACAACATGGCATCACAACAAAACTCTACAACTCAAGTACTTTATTTAAAGGCTCTAGAGAGCCATACATAACATGTTCATATAGATAGGGGTCACATGACCCAACACTCAAGTCATACAATCATACAAGCACATGCGGAAGCAACCGGTCTGAGTACAGACACTAGAAAGAAAGAAGGCTCCTCGAGGCCTGTCTATCTACATAGGCCCCTCCATGGCCAGGATCACCACCTGGGTGGCTAGTCACTCGTCGACGTCAAGGTCTACATAGAACCCATCGGAGGGGGCGGTGTTGTCATCTGAAAACAGTAATTAAGCAAACATGAGTACAAAGGTACTCAGCAAGTCTTACAACAGAACCTACTATACATGCTTATTCTCAAGAAGGTGGTGGGGATATTGCAGCAAGCCAGCTTTGACTCTTGGCTAAACTATCATGCGGAACTTCTCTAGTAAAATAGTTTTCGCACACGAGTACACTACTCACCAACACAATACTCCACCGGGGATCCTCCCTCGTCATCCTACAAGAGGGCCATCCTCGGTACTCACACTTATCTTTAGTCTTTTAGTACTATCCATTAACTTGTCTATGAACTATATAGGCAACCAAGTAGTCCTTTACCACGGACGTGGCTATTCAAATAGTTTTATACCCTGCAGGGGTGTACTTCGTCATACACGCTTTCACCACTTACTGGCGTTTACACGACATGTATGCGGCAACCTTCAAGCGGAAGCCCAACGAGGGTGTCGGCCACGGCCTACCTAAACACTTAAGTCTCTAGTCCAGGTTTATCACCTATCCAGGTTCCATCCGCAGGGAGACCGGCCGAGGTTTCCACATATGGCCTCGAACGATGTGAACAGGGTCCCGAGACGCCAAACGGGCGCCCGGCATACCCGGCCACGGTGTATCTACCGCAACATAGCCCACCCCTAGGGTCAGCGCTACGCACGGCCACCAACACATAACCTACAAACACCAGAAACTATTTGCAACTCCTGGACAGAGTGCTAGGGTGATTAAGAAGCCGAGAGGGTCAATTAAGGATCCCAATGCATGGTAGTAGCTGAATCTTAAATCACACATACAGATCTCAGTTCTTAGGGACGGTCTCAATGAAACAACCCACCATGTACTCCTACATGGCCTCTCATCGATACCTTTACCAAAACATGTTCAACACATTCCTCATATTACCGACATAATCATATCACTCCAGCCCATCACCCAGATGAACCATACCTGACACAACTCTAAGCATAGCAGGCATAGCAAGGTAGGAATCACATACATGGCTCAATCAACTCCTACACATGCTAGTGGGTTTCATCTAGTTACTGTGGCAATGACAAGTCATGCAGAGGATAAGGGTTCAACTACCGTAGCACACAGCAGTTTGAATCTTGTTGTCTTAATGCAGTAAACAAGAGCAAAGGCGAGAACATGGGTTGTATTGGAATGATCAATGGGTTGCTTGCTTGATGGAGTGGTAGTGGGATACTGCCCTTCAGTTGGATACTCATGAATATCCTCAGAGGCAGAACCTACCACGAAGAACACATCGGAACACAATCAACACATGACGATATGCAACAATATGATGCATGCTATGACATGGCAATATGAATGTGTCTTGGCCTAATGCAAGCTAAAATAGAAAGGGATGAACTCATTTGAATCAAAGATTCAAATATTAGCTCATTAAACATGGCCTTAATAGTGCATTTCCTTATTCTGCTTAAACAGCAAGGTAAACTTGTTTTGTCATGCATGAAACCATTACAGATGGATAGATTGAATTTTTCTGATAATTTTTCATATATAAATTATTTCATTTGGAGTTACTGTTGAATTTCTATGAATTTTAGAAGTTTTAAACATTTTCTGGAATTTCCTGAATAAAATAAATCCAGAAAATGCATTACTGCATCAGCATTATGTCAGGGTGACGTCAGTGGTCAACGGGGACGTCCAGGTCAAACCTGACTGGTGGGTCCCACGTGTCAGTAGTTAATTAAGCTAATTATCTTAAATAAAACTAATCTGATTTAGTTAACAGAGGGGGGCCACTTGTCATTGACTCAGGGGAGTCAAACTGGGCCCACCCAGGGATCAAACTGGGTCAACTCGCCGGCGACTCGACGCCGGCGAGGCCCGAGACGGCGGAGGCCTTCGGATTTGGTCCTTCGGTGACCAAATCGACGACGGAGCAGTGCTACGCGTAGCTGGGAACGAGCCGCAGCGTTTGGTGGTGGTGGTTGGGCTCGGGGTGGCCGGAAATGTCGCTGGTGACGAGCTTGGCGGTCGCCGGAATCGGGTGAGGACGAACCCGGGGCTGTGGGGCACGGCGAGGTGCGTGGAGTGGCGGGTTGGGCTCCTGGGGATGCGGTGAGGTTAGTAGACTAGATGGCTTGGCCGGTGGTTGACCGGAGACACGTCGGCGACGAGCTCCGCGGCGGTGCATGCGGGTGAGCTCCGTGTGCTCACTGTGGTGCACGAGGAGGAGAACGGAGAGCATGGGGAGGTAGCTGGGCTCACAGCGGTCACGCAGAGACAGACGGCGCGGTCGGGGACGAGCTGATGCGGCGGCGACATCGAAAGGGATCTCCGGCGGTGGCTGACGAAGGCGGGGTCGGTGGAGGTGTTGCAGAGCGTGTGAGCGCTCGGGGCTCGGTCTGTTCGAAGTACTCGACGATGGCGGAGCGAGTGGACACGGTGGTGCAGCACGGGGACGGCGGTGGACGCGACTATGGTGGTTGGACGGCGATGGCTGCGTCGGCCATGGCGAAGGGGAGCGAAGGAGTGAGGCAGGGGCGAATGAGCGTGTCCAGGGGGTCAGGGCGGCGACATGGAGCCTGTCCAGGCCAGCGGGTGGCGAGGGGAGGAAGCAGGGCGACAGCCAGCTGCGTGGCGCGCGCTGGTGCCGCCATCGAGCACGTGCCTACCTGCCTGGCCGAGCCAAGCAGCTCGCTGGAGCGGTAGCTGGGCTGGGCCGGCAGGTGGGCCTGGTGGGCGGCGCCTGGTAAGCCTTTCCCTTTCTCTCTTTCCTGTTTTGTTTTCTTTTTCTATTTTTCTGTAGCTTTTGGGCTTTATTTAAAATAGTAAAACATTTCCAAAAATCCTGAAAATAATTGAGGGCTCTGTTTGGATTATATCCAACAGCAAACATTTATTTCCAGAATTATTTGAGCATTTAAATTATTTTATAGCATTTAAATGCTCAAATTCAAATACTTATGATTTAATTCAATGACCTTCTGTTGACCTAGAAAATTGTGCACCAATTTTGCCAGAGGTTCTAACCCAAGACAAAGAGGGTGAACTTTTTAGAAGGGCATTTCAGGTTCATTGAAAATAATTTTAGCAAACCCTAGTTGTTTCCAGGGGGGTGTTGGGGGTTCTCTCTTCCCCAATTCAAATTTAAGAAGAATTTAAACATGATGCACATTCTAATGCTTGAACTAGCTGGGGTGTGACAGTGGCCTTGTTGCGCCACTATTTTTCCCTCCGGGTTTCTCATGCCCATGTCTCCGCATGCGCGAGCTTTATCGCATACTCCAACTCCAATGCTATCTCGAAGCTTGGGAAGAGAATCGAAGGCTTCCAGAGCAAGTGGGTTATGGTGGACGTCGGGCGCCTCCACCCCCGACTGGTGTTGCCTACGGGGCAGCCCAAGGCCATTGACGCGTGGCCCCGCGCGGAGCTCGTCGACCCCCGTGCAGAGGCGGTGCTGAAGAGGATGAACGCGGACCTGAGGCCAGGCAACTTGGGGGCGGCGAAGCTGACCGGGGCTACACTCCTTAGGGAGTTCTTGGGGCACCGGGTGGCTCCACTCCAGGAGCACTCGCTCCCATTGTGGAGGCTTGGGGAAGCGGATGCTGCCCTGCGCCTAAGCTCCGAGCCTCTGACCGGCGAGGATCTGGTCGCGGCCCTCCACTCCTTGGTTGGGGGAGACATGGCGAGCCCGGTGGGCGCCCCCGCCCCCCTGTTCCTTCGTGACGACTGGGAGCAGGTGGTGAACTCCATGCCCACCTTCAATGGTGAGGGGATGATGCCCGCGGAAGCTCCCGAGGATCTCGCGGCGCTGACGATGGTGGACGTGTCCTCTAGCAGCTCCAGCGGGAGTGAGAGGGAAGAAGAGGCGGAGGAGGAAGAGTCTGACTCTGAGGTGACTGGCGAGGAGTCGGGGGAGTCCTTCCCTCGGCGCGGGTCCCGGGCCCTCCGCTCCATGCCGGACGACGACGAGGCTGGTGCCAGGCGAGGAGGGGAGGGCTCTCCCTTGGTCACAAGGAAGGGCAGGTCAGGGCCGGTTCTCCCAGGGTCTGCTCTAGTCCCCGGGCGGTCTAAGGCCAGCTCCAGCCCTCCTGACATGCCTTCTGCTTCCGGGCCTCCCAAGGCTGACCCCAGCTGCAGGCTCCCGGGCTTCAAGTTTGGCCGGAAGCTGCTTGAGTCCGCGAACGACGACTAGTAAGTGCTCGATCCATGCTTCGCTTGGTTTCTGTCGCCGAGGCTTGACGTCTGCATTCTTTTGCCAGGCTGGCACCTGCAGCGAAGAGGTTGAGAGGGGCTTCTGCGGCCCTGCTTGGGGCGAGTCCATCTGTCGGGGTGGCGCCTTCATCTGCTAGGGAAGGAGACGGCGAGGCTCGTGCCTCCCCTGCCCGATCATCTTCGTGAGGCCAACTGGGATGCTTCGGCGAGGAGTCAGCCCCCGTGGCCCCGCTGACCCTGGAGGCGGCTGCGCTCGATGCTGCAGCCGGGGTAGCCAAGGCCCAGGGGGTTCCTTCCTGCCAAGCTGTGATCACGCTGCCGTCCTTTCCGCCTGCTCCACTGGTTCCCGTCTCTTGTGATCCCTCTGCCACCGTCCTGGACCGGGTCGCCAACAAACTGAGCCAGCTGCGGGAGGATCTTCTGAGTGCGGACCCTCGCCTAATGGCCGGGCGCCTGGAGCTAGCTTCTGGTTGGGCCCATTCCGCCGCCTCCGTCTGAGCAGCGCTGAGCCAGGCCATGTCGGCCTCCGAAGGGGAGAAGCAGGCCGCCAGCCAAGCCAAGGCTGCTCGCGACGCTGCCCTGGGTGACGCCGCAGCTGCCCAGGGCCGCTGCAAGGCGCTGGAGGTCGAGCTGCAAGGCCTGCGCGACGAGCTCACCAAGGAGGTCCACGGCCGCCAGGAGAATGAGATGAAGGCTCGGGAGGCTGCCACCAAGGACCAGGGCGCCAAGATTGATGACCGCTACGGCCGGTTGGAGACGCTGGAGCGGTCGCTGAAGGCGGAGAGGACCAAGCTAGACGCCAAGGCGAAGGTGCTGGCCGAGGATCGGGTGGCCTTCGCGCAGCTGGAGAAGAAAGCTCGCGTCGCGCTGAAGACGCTTTACAAGGGCAGCTTGGAGGAGCCGTTGGCTGGTGCGGAGGACGGCCCCGCCGAGCAGCTCCCTTCCTAGTTCGTGTGCTTGAAGATGTCGCAGACGGCCTCGGCCCCACGGCCAAGGCCGAGGCGCGTGCCATGTCTTCTGCAGCGCTGACGCGTGTCCTCAGCCACGTCTACCTGCGCGACCCCAACGTCGACTTCGGCAGCCTGCTGGAACCCGTGAGCGGCGACCTTGCCGCCGATGCCGCTGAGGCCGTGAAAGGCCGAGCCAAGGCTTTGCTGGGGAGGTTCCGCGCCTTCAGTACCTCGCCCGGGCGCGGTGCCGCCAGCTCCGCGGCCTCAGGAGGCGGAGTCGCCCAGCGTGACTCCACCACAGGCGGCGTCGCCACTGGAGAGTGATCCCTTCACGGCTTCTGTCCTGTTTTTGCTCCTGCAACATGCACCATGCCTCATAGAGGCGTTTAAACTTGTGTTTGGCGTCGTGAAACAATCTATGTCTTGTAATATTTGCTTTAAATTCCCTGGAATTTACATTTTCCCCTCCTATTTGCTTGTGCTCTATGTCGGCAGGGCCCGGCCCCGCGCATACCTCAACCGCTGTTAGCCCCGACCGGAAACCAGGATGGGACTAAGGAGTGAGGGGCTATGTGGCAAGTTAGGCTCCTGAGTCGCGATGCTCAGGAGTCCCCCTTGACGCGTGAGCAACAAGTAAGGAAGGAGGAGCAAAGGAGTGGATTGGTCGTTCTGCGTCGGCAGGGCCCAGCCCCGCGCATACCTCAACCGCTGTTAGCCCTGACCGGAAACCAGGATGGGACTAAGGAGTGAGGGGCTACATGGCAAGTTAGGCTCCTGAGTCGCGATGCTTAGGAGTCCCCCTTGAGGTTCAAACGGGTTTTCATACCTTGGCTCCGCTCGGGGAGGGGCGCGCAACGACCAGGTCCAAGGGACCTGGCTGGGTGGCGTGCGCTCGGGCATGGCCCGGGCGTAGCCCCCGTGTCCAGCCCCCTCGCGCGGCACTCCCGAGGGGAGGCGTTGCGATGGTGCCAGACACTGAGCTCCGGGCTCCCTGAGGTTGGTACGGCCGTGGGCCGCCCTCAGTTGTTTATCACCAGCGCGGAGCATAGCGCTTCCGTATATGTACGGGCATAGCCACTCCTCGGCAGTGTCGTCAGCCAGCGCGGAGCATGGTGCTTCCACTGGTATGTGGGAGGGGGCTCCCCTCCGGGAGGAGCCCCCAGGGCGTGTACAGCCCCGCCCTGACACGTGGCCGACACGGTTGGGCTAGGAGAGGTGTATCTGGGCACTCGTGAGCCAGCGTGGGACTCACGAGGCCCTACCTCGAGGCGGATTGCACCTGGCTCTGGGCCTTTATCAATGGTGTGTTCCTGCAGGGTGGTTAGAATGCAAATGCTCTACGTCCTTGGGTCCCGGCCCTCGAGCAAGCTCAGCCGCCACTGGTATGACAGGTCGCGATGCCGTGGGTCAAGGACAGGGGGTGAGGGCTGGAGAGCCAGTAGGAGCCCATGAGTCGCGATGCTCAGGTACCCCTCTTTTAACGTGCAAGCGCTTTGCATGAGAGCGGAGAAGTCTGCGATAAGCAGTAGATAACGATCATGTGAACCAGATTAAGCGCGGAGGAGCAAATTCATTTCAAGTAGATGCGGGAAAAGCAAACGCCGCTGGGCCAGGCCCGGGCAGCTTGGGGATGATGCAGCCCGAGGGGCGCCCCCAACAAGGTAGGTAAAGTGCGTAAGTAAAACGGATACGTGCCGCAGGGACGGACCCACGTGACCTGGGAACGACGCGGCCCTGTGAGCTCTCCCAGCTAAAAATGGAACCTGAAAGATGTCACCTGATGCCGTTGAAGATGAAGTGATGCCGCAGAAGTGGGCGACGCGCGGTGAAGACGTCGACCCTCACGAGCCCCCAGGCCCATGGGCCTCGGAAGGCTCCAGGGGCACAGGTAGGTCTTCGAGGGCCATCTCCACCTCTGCCAGGACCGCTCAATGCCTGACCTCCTGAGCCTCCAGAATGCTCCTCAGCAGGCGCTGATGAGCGGCGACCGCGTTCGGCAGGCCGAAAGGCATGCAAACGTAGCTGTGAGGTGGACCCTCGCAATGCCCCACGCACGAAGGCCAGAGGCGCTCCTGAGACGCGTCTCGGTTGAGCCCTGGCACGTCGATGCAGACGCGTAGCCCACCATCCTCGCCTGGATGTGGGGCCACGGCGGGCAAGCGGCGACTACCGCGCATGACTCTCGACTCCTGTCGCTCCTGGGTGTTTCCTGCGATGAACTCCTAAGGGTTTGGTCTTCCTTGCCTCGTACCTTCCTGAGGGAAACGTGCCTGGAAGCACCCCTCCAAGTGGTGCCCGAGCACCTCCCTCGTGACCTTGGCAAAGTCGATGGCTCTCCAAGAAAGAGCCCCCGAGCCCTGCCTGAGGAGGGCGTCGGGCGCGCCTTCCTATGCGACAGAGGGTGGCGCTCCTTGAACGGGCACGAATCCTGACGCATCGCCTGCGGAGGCACCTGCCTCCTTATGGCTTGGGCCAGGCGAAGCCTTCTTCTACTTAAGGGTCGCCTCGGGAAGTCTTCCGCTCCTGTGATCTGGGTCTTCGATTGCTGCGGCTTGGAATGCACACTCAAGTGAACACACCGCGTCCCTTTCCTCACAGGATAAAGTGATGACTCCACCGCTTCCTGGCATCTTGAGGACATTGTAGCCATGGTGAGTCACTGCCATGAACTTGGCTAGGGCTGGGTACCCGAGGATGGCATTGTATGGCAGGCGAATGTGGGCGACGTCAAAGTCAATGAGCTCGGTGCGGTAGTTGTTGCGCTGCCCGAAGGTGACTAGCAGGAGAACTTGCCCTATCGGAACGGTGGAACCATCAGTGACACCTAAGAAAGGCCTGGTCAGCTGGAGCTGATCATACGGCACTTGGAGATTGTCGAACGTCTCGACGGACAGGACGTTGAGTCCTGCTCCGCCATCAACGAGGGTCCTGGTGACCTGCACATTGCTGATGACTGGGGAGCAAAGCATCGGGAGAACTCCGGCCGTTGCCGCGCACTTGAGCTGATCCGCTGAGCTGAACATGATGGCGCATGCAGACCACCTGAGAGGGCGCGTGGCCTCAATCTTGGGGAGGACTGCATTCACCTCGCGAGCAAACTGCTTGAAGATGCGATGTGATGCTGGGGCCTGGGCGCTACCCAAGATGCAAGCGATTGTGCGCGGCTCCTGGAAGCCCCCAGCCCCCTCGTCTTGATGTTGGTCTTCGTTCCTTCTTGGTGGTGGCGGTAGAGGAGGGAGGCCTGCATTGCCGTGCGGGCGATCCTCATGAGGCTGATCCCTCCAGCCTTCCTCGCGAGGCTGGTCCTGTCAGCGATCCTCGCGAGGTCGGTCACGCCACCCTTGGCGAGGGCCATGGTCTTCCCATCGTCCTCCACCTCTTCCTCCTCGTCGACCATAGCCCTTGTCGTTGCGCTCGGGGCGTCGGCCGATACGCCCATCTCGCATGGCCATGAGCTCTTGGCATTCGTTGGTGTTGTGGATGTGGAGGTCGTGGTACACGCAGTATCGGCTGCCCTTGGATGACTCAGGCTGATCCCTGCCTCACTTAGTGTCTGGTTCTGCTGCGAGCACGGCAGCTCCCTTACGCTTCACGTCCTTCGCCTTGGGCTTTTTCTCTTCTGGGTCAGCAGCCGGGAGCTCGAGGAGGGAGAGGCGTCCTTCCTCAGCCCTGGCGCACTTGGTCGCCAAGTTGAACAGCTCCAGGGATGTGCACATGTATTCATGGATTGCCAGCTCCTCCTTCATCTTGATGTCGCTCATGCCGTCGAAGAAGGCTGAGATAATGGCTTCCTCAATCACCCTGGGGATCTTGAGGCGAGCGTTGTTGAAGCGCTGGATGTATTTCTGCAGGGTTTCCCCTGGCTGTTGCTTGATGCGGCGCAGGTCGCTTATGGCGGGGGGCTGGTCGCGAGTGCCCTAGAAGTTGGCGATGAAGCGAGTGTGCATCTCGTCCCAGGAGGAGATCGTGCTGGGAGCCAGGTTCAGGAGCCAGGTGCGGGCGCCGTATTTGAAAGCCATGGGAAACCAGTTCGCCATGACCTTTTCGTCTTTGTTGGCGGCTTCGATGCCCAGCTCGTAGAGCTGCAGGAATTCCACGGGGTCCGCCGTGCCATCGTAGCGAGGGGGCAGATCAGGCTTGAACTTGCATGGCCATGTGACGCCGCGTAGCTCGAGGGTGAAGGCACGGCAGCCTGCTATGGCCACCGGCGCCCTTTGGTGGTGTCGGGCCTGCTCCAGGTGATTACCACGTGCCGCCGCTTGGAGCAGCGCGGGGTCTCGGCGTGGAGGCGCAGGGATGCGATCTTGGCGCGCCGGTGCTGGGAGCGCGCGACCACCTTCTTGGGGACGAGGGATCTCATGGCAGCTCCCTTCTTGCCGCGCAGGCACCGGACGTGGAGGGTCTCGCCCTGGGGCTGCGCGCCTTGGAGCCAGGGCGCCTTCTTGGGGAGGAGGTGGCGGAGGCGCCTCCTGATCCTCGCCCCCTGCGCAGAATGGAAGGCGAGGCATCGAGAGGGACGGAAAAGGAGAGCCCCCTGCGGCGCTGACAAGCTCGGTGATGTGGGTGAGCTAGTCCTCGTAGAGGTCGTCGACGGAGCGGTAGTGCAGGAGCTCTCTTGCCAGGAGCAGCGCGGCGTGCGCGTCCGTGGGGGCGCGACGGGCGTGGGACGATGAATCGGTTGGAGTTAGTGACGGAGTCGCGGTGCGGCCCTCCCACCGCACCGAAGGATAGTGGGATGAGGCCTGCTGCTCGTTCCCCGCCGGGCCGGTGGCGGCGTTGGCGGTAGGCGACGGGGAACGACGAGGGCGTCCGCCGACGGGCGCCGTCTGGGCGACGCGGGTGGCGAGAGCAGCCGGCGCTCGGCACGAGCCTGATGAGCGTCAGCCATGGACACGACGGAAGATCACACGCGAACAATGGAAGAAAGATTCCAGCGCACCCCTACCTGGCGCACCAAATGTTGGATTTCGGGTTCCGGCAGACCCTTAAGGTACGAACTCTGGGGTGCGCACGGAGATCTTTCCCCTACCAACTCGCGCTTCTAGGACTCGCAAGAAATCTAGGCTAGAAAGAAGAACACACAAAGGACACGAGGTTTATACTGGTTCGGGCCACCGATGTGGTGTAATACCCTACTCTAGTGTGTGGCATGGTGGATTGCCTCGGGGGCTGATGATGAACAATACAAGGGGAAGAACGGCCTCGCGAGAGGTGTTCTTGAGCTGGTGCGATGTGTTCTACTTGGTCCGGATCTCTCTCTCTCTTTATCTTCTCTCTTTCTTTCTCTTCTCTCCTTCTTCTCCTTTCCTTCTTCCCTTTTCCCCCTTCCTTCTCTATGGTGGTTAGTCCTATTTATAGAGGCCCTGGTCCTCTTCCCAAAAAATGAGTGGGAAAGGTGCCAACAATTGGCCATTTTGAAGGGGAACATCTAGTACAAGTTATCCTGACCAAAGGTGGTCTTCGCCTGCCGAAAGCACTGGTGATGACGCCGTCTTGGGCTCCACGGTGACCTCCATCCTGCCGCTCTGCTGGTCTTGGTCTCGTTGCACCGGAATGGTAACCTTTGCCCGATGCCTTGGCCTGTGCTTGCTCCCTTTGCACCGAAGGGGAAACAGGGACACTGCGCAAGCCGGCGCCTGCCTGGCGCCTGCCTAATCTCGATCGTCATGGCTTGCGTCATGGGCTCCTCGCGAGGCACCCCTGCCTTGATCTCTCCGCCTCCTCGCGAGCCTGCCTGATGAGGCTGCTCCTGAGGTAGCCTCCTGTCGTCCGCCCTGCAAGGCTTGGCCCCTTGCGAGGGTCTTGAGCTTGAGCTGATGAAGCTGGGCCGCACTGGGCCCCCACTTGAGCCACGCCGCAGGCAGGCAAGTCTGGGGACCCCCGTTCCCAGAACACCGACACATTTGTTTCGCATTGAATCGTTTCACAAGCTTGACTAGTGCTGTTTTTCTACTTTTACAAAAACCGCATCGTAATGTTAAAACGTGCATTTGCACGTACATAAGTAATAGTACTACTCCCTCCGTCTAGGTGTATAAGTCTTCCCTCCTTCTTGGTCATGGTACACAACCAAAGATGACTTATTGACCTGGACGGAGGGAGTAGCACAGTCTGCAAGCATGTATCGAGAGAGACGTGTAGTGCGATAGTATATAGTAAAGTTTGTGCTATATGCACGTACTTGCAAAATGCGTACGAATGCACAAGGTTTCCAAACTTTCCCTTTTACATACTTAATTAAGGACGCTAAAAATTCCTGAACGTTCAGGATTTATCATTTGCGTCCCAAAACTAATGAGATCGCCTTACGAAACAAAAATTATACTCCTCCTAAAAGCCACGACGCTCGCAGGAGTGCTTGCGGCATGCCACGAGTGCCCTGGTGCGCGGCCGTTTCCCAGCGCGCCGACACAACGCCTCTTCATCAGCCTCGCAACTCGTGAGGTGCTGATTGGCGGCTTGCCGGCGGGCGAGCGCGATCTCATCGGTGTGGTGATCCGGCGCCAACAGGTGCTCCTCCTTGCTGGAAGCGTGCACCCGGTCCACGTACCTCCGAGCGTAGATGAGGCACTTGGGCCCGACTGCACTCAGGGCGCTGGCACCGGCGTCCTCCGCCACCCTCACACCCCTCGCACGAGCCTTCTGCCAAAGAGCCAATTGCCTAACTCTCTCGGACGTGACATAGGCCTCCCAGGCAGCTTGTTCCGTGGTGCGCTTCTCTTCCTCGGCCTTCTTCTCCGCCTCTATTTTGGCGCGCTCTGCTGGAGGCAAAGCCTCCCACAAGGCGACATCCATTTCTTTCCAAAGCTCCTCAAGGCTAGGGGGCTCGGCGGGCGGCGCGGCGTTCTCCTCATAGCGGGGAGCCGACGCGTCCTCCAGCGCGCGTGCTGGCGAGATTGGGAACGCCGGCACGTCCACCTCGACGTGTCGCGGTGAGGAGCGGAACACTGACAAGTCCTCCTCGACTAGTGGCGGCGAGGAACGGAACGACGACGCGTCGCGTCACGGTGACGAGCGGAACACTGACGCGTCCTCCTCGACTAGTGGCGCGCGACGAACGGAACGGCGAAGCGTCGCGTAGCGGCGAGGAGCGGAACACCGACGCGTCCTCCTCGACTAGTGGCGGCGAGGAACGGAACGGCGACGCGTGACCGTCCGCGCGGTGCAGTGAGGGACTCCTAGGGCTTGGGAGGGGTGATGCCATGGTGGTCGACGTGAGAGGGATGGGGACGAGATAGCGATGAACGTGAACGTGAGGGGGAGGAGATAGCGATGTCGTGGGAGGCACATTATTTATAGCGAGCAATGGCACACCTACGTAAGATATGGACTAAGCTGCACTGCCTTAACTGCAGGTCCAGTTGAGTCACTGACATGTGGGCCAGACCCCTGTTGGGCCCATATGTCAGTGACCCAATGCACCTACAGTTAAGTAACAACTACGTGGGCATATTTGTTGGAGTAAATTGCTACCTCTTTTAGCACTGTGTTGGTTTTCCCCGAAGAGGAAGGGATGATGCAGCAAAGTAGCGTAAGTATTTCCCTCAGTTTTTGAGAACCAAGGTATCAATCCAGTAGGAGGCTACGCGCGAGTCCCTCGCACCTGCACAAAACAAATAAATCCTCGCAACCAACGCAAATAGGGGTTGTCAATCCCTATAGGGCCACTTACGAGAGTGAGATCTGATAGATAATAGTTTTGGTATTTTTATGATAAAGATGCAAAGTAAAATAAAAGCAAAGCAAATGGCAAAGTAAATAACTAAGTAGTAGGAGATTGATATGATAAAGAATGACCCGGGGGCCATAGGTTTCACTAGTGGCTTCTCTTGAGAGCATAAGTATTCTACGGTGGGTGAACAAATTACTATTGAGCAATTGACAGAATTGAGCATAGTTATGAGAATATCTAGGTATGATCATGTATATATGCATCACGTATGAGACAAGTAGACGAACTCCTGCCTGCATCTACTACTATTACTCCACTCATCAACCGCTATCCAGCATGCATCTAGAGTATTAAGTAAAAAAATAGAGTAACGCCTTAAGTAAGATGACATGATGTAGAGGGATAGACTCATGCAATATGAAGAAAACCCCATCTTGTTATCCTCGATGGCAACAATACAATACGTGCCTTGCTGCCCTTACTGTCACCAGGAAAGGACGCCGCAAGATTGAACCCAAAGCTAAGCACTTCCCCCATTGCAAGAAAGATCAATCTAGTAGGCCAAACAAAACTGATAATTCGAAGAGACTTGCAAAGATAACCAATCATACATAAAAGAATTCAGAGAAGATTCAAATATTATTCATAGATAGACTTGATCATAAAGCCACAATTCATCGGTCTCAACAAACACACCGCAAAAATAAGATTACATCGAATAGATCTCCACAAGAGAGGGGGAGAACATTGTATTGAGATCCAAAAAGAGAGAAGAAGCCATCTAGCTACTAACTATGGACCCGTAGGTCAGAGGTAAACTACTCACACTTCATCGGAGGGGCTATGGTGTTGATGAAGAAGCCTTCCGTGATCGATGCCCCCTCCGGCGGAGCTCCGGAACAGGCCCCAAGATGGGATCTCGTGGATACAGAAAGTTACAATGGTGGAATTAGGGTTTTGGCTCCGTATCTGATCGTTTGGGGGTACGTGGGTATATATAGGAGGAAGAAGTATGTCGGTGGAGCAACAGGGGGCCCACGAGGGTGGAGGGCGTGCCTGGGGGGGGGGGGTAGGCGTGCCCCCCTAACTCGTGGCCTCCTGTTACATGGCTTGATGTAGGGTCCAAGTCTCCTGAGTTGTATTCAATGAGAAAATCACGTTCCCGAAGGTTTCATTCCGTTTGGACTCTGTTTGATATTCCTTTTCTTCGAAACCCTAAAACAGGCAAAAAAACAACAATTCTGGGCTGGGCCTCCGGTTAATAGGTTAGTCCCAAAAATAATATAAAAGTGGATAATAAAGCCCAATAATGTCCAAAACAGTAGATAATATAGCATGGAGCAATCAAAAATTATAGATACGTTGGAGACGTATCATAAATTACGGGGGAGTGAAGGGGTGGAAATATTGCTGGTCACAACGGATTGGACGAGCGTGGGCGGAGGATAGTGATGCATGCAAATTTTTTCACACGGGGTGGAGTGGTGGGACCGCCGGAGGGAGAAGGAGAGTTTGGCAGGCATATTGTTTCCACACATGGAGAGGAAAAGATTTGGAGATGAACGGGCTTCCTGGAGGTATGGGGAACGGTGCATAATAAGTCATCTTGCATGTCGGGCTAGGTATAGTCTCAAGTCATTAAAAACATACACACCCCACACATGTTCATATTTCAAGGTGCACTAAATTATTGCATGCGATGATTAAGGCTGGCCATAATGGTGGTATCTTAGCTGGTATCATGCACACGGGAATAGCAAACATGCTGATGTGGCAAAGAATTAAAGAAGAGAGGGGGGTTAGAGTAACTAGTGTTCATGCATGCATTGGTAAACACATTTTTTTGTGAAGAACGACAGCACTAGTTGAGTACTTTTGAAGACTTCAAAAACTATTCCACCGCCTCTACTATCTTGCTAAGAGTAGGTGGAATTTTTGAATCGAGCCCTTTAAACTAGAAGGGAGGTAGTGGTACTCTAATAGCTAACCTTGTTGTGATGACAAGATAGGACATGGCATGCACCTGGACGGAGGAACTAGTCTACATTGTGCATTTAAGTTTTGTCTGAAGTTAATGTACCTCTACTTTCACCAGACTTATAAAAAAATGTGTCAACATTCACAATGTCAAATCAATATTTTTACACTCATTATAAAACATAGTTCTTATACTCATTATAATCAGTATTGTAGATATTGATATTTTTAGTATAAATTTGGTCGTGGGATTTCATTGATGCCTGTCACAGCATGGAGGAAGCGGAGCTTAGGGCTTGCATTGTCGGTGTCTACATAGGTATTTCTCTTCATAATCCTGTAATTTTAGAGTCTGATTGCGCTTTTGTGGTAGCGTCTCTTGCATCGGGGGACTATGACACGTCTGCTATGTGTGACCTGAAGCTGAAAGCGTTGAGCATCTCGAAGTTGATCAACAATCTTCAATTGTCAAAGATTAGCTGTTCGGCCAATAAGGTGGCACACTTAATCGCTAAGTATAGCTTTGACAATAGATTAGATGGTATTCTTGTAAATAACGTACCGCTCAGTGTGGTGAATATTGTATCGAATGAGTGTACTGGTGTGGCTGGTTAATTAATATAAGGTGGTGTTCAAAAAAAATAATAAATTTGGTCAAACACTTTGCAAACGGTTGACGGGAGTAAAAAGGACCAGAGGGAGTATCATGCATGCAGAGTGGGCAAAAAAATTGCTTGTCTAAAAAAAGGCAAAAAAATTGCTCATTTATAGCCGGTCGAAGTCTCAAAGGGCGCGACCACGCGAGGGAGGCGAAGGTTGTGGGAGGCGTGACATTTGACGGAATTAAGTGAAGTTACATCCACGCGTCGGCATGGCGTGCGAACAGGTAGAAGCTATACTGTCATGCCTACGATATGGGTCTAGTAGACATGACATCTAGTGGGTCCCGCATAGTTCTTGAGAACTCTTTGGGGGCTTGCAGCCGTTTATCCACCGGGCAAGACAGCAACCCCACGCCGTTCACACGCCCTACTCGTCCTCGTCTTCTACCTTACAACAGTTCGCTCCCAGTCGTCCCGTCCTTTCACATTAGTTCATTCCCAGTTTTTTTTGCGGGGTACAATAGTTCAACTTCTCCTAACCCTCCTCCAAAATCCATGGCCTCCCAAATCTCCATGGTCGCCGCTGAGTACCAGATTAGAGCCATCATCGGCGATCAGTTCATTGTCATCTACACACGTGGATCCGAGACGGTGAAAGCATGGCTTGCTCGCTTCCTACGCATGTTCAACAGTTCAACGGATGAGTGGGTCGCTGGGCTAGATGTTGAGTACACCACAGTCCTGGGACGAGAGAAGGATCTAAAGGACGAAGAAAGGAAGAAGCCCGCCGTGATCCAGGTTTGCATACATAACGTTTGCTTGGTCTACCACATATGCCATGCCGATTTTGAGTGCCAGGATTTTAAGAACTTCCTCAAGGACAAAAGAATGAAATTCGTTACTGTAGGCTTTAAGAACGACAGGGATGTCCTGCATCAGATAGGTCTCATTGTAGGCCAGCCCTTCGATCTCCAGAAGGCAAGCCTGGTGTCCTCCTCTCAACCTTCAATGCTGACCCTGGCAGCAGCCATGATTGATCCTTCGTACGCTAAACTGAAGAAACCTCATCACGAGTTTCATCATGCATGGGGGTCGAAGACATTAGATGAAGATCACATCCTATACGCAGCAATGTATGCCTACCTTTGTTTAAATATCTACAAGGGTTGGATGAAGAAGCAGAGCCCAGTGTCCGGTTCAAGCAAATAAGCGTCGGTGAAGAGGAAGAGGAAGAGGGACGAGGACGAAGTCGAGGACATGGACTCGGACTCCGAGTAGGTGGAAGTGCCGTCGCTCATGCTGGTTCTACTGTAGTGTCAAGCGGACTAGTTGCTTAGTTTATTTTCAAGGGTGTGTTGTGCTGAGGCCCCAGCAGAACTATGTTTATGTTCTTTCTCGTTATTTGAACTCTTTAGTACATACAATAGTACTAGTACTATGTCTTACTACTGTTCTTCTTGCAGTTGGTACTACTGCTCATATCTTCGTGTTCCTACTGTACTTAATACGTTTGTACTAGTAGTATAATTTGGGTCAGTCGATTTGTGAAAGAAGTTCGACGGAGCAAAGGAAGAAGACAACAAAAGATGTGGAAGAAGCCCTTCTAGCCATCCATGTTGCATCAAACGGCTCACATGAGTTGACTGGCCCAAATTGCTCCTTCAGATTGCAGGATCCACGTGGCATTCTAGGTCTCGAAGGTAGATTCCGCGTCCGCACCCGGTTTGCGAGCTCGACGCGCGCACGACCGGCTTCCGCCGTGACAGCCACCATGCGTGCCTCCTCCGCGCGGGCGGAGACGACAATGACACGCTAGTTCCTCGTCGCCGGCGTGCTGGAGCACGCGCTCGTCCTCCTCTTTGTACGCTGCGTGCATAGACGCGGCTCCACCAGCTGCTCGCATGCTTGGCAGCGCGGCGACATCGCGAGGAGGGACTGTAGACAACGTGAGCGGGTGAGCCTTCGGCTTCATGGCACAGGGATGGCGGCGACACGGCGGTGATGGGCGAGAAATTGTTGGCCAGAGCAGGCGGGCGTCGACATGCGTAATGGCGGCAACGGCATATTGACGAGTGCGCGTGTGGGAGCTTACTTTAGTTTTATATATAAGGTTGGTCAAACTTAAAATAAAATCGTACTAGTACACGTAAACATTAGACTTAGGCAGCGCTTTTATTAGTTAGTACCACAGCCACGATATGGAATCCTGTGCAAGCGCGTGAACCGCGGGCGCGCGGTCGATCGAACGGTGCGCCACCGTGTCACGCTCGAAGGACATCCAACGAACCTTTTTGTGTGTGTGAAAACAATCCTCGAATATTACTCCACTTTTTTTCCCTGTGAAAGTTCTTGACGCTGCAATATTTCCATATATTTGAATTTAGCTCCAGTTCGTGTTTATTTGGATTTGGACGTTTTAGGTGCGCCCTAGTTTTTTAATATTGATTTTGTGTGTGTGACTGAGAGAGAACATGTGTATGTGTCCATATGTGTGTTGTGGCGGAAGGGCCATGTGGAGACGGTGTGCGTGTGATACAGACATAGAGAGGTGTGAATGTGCAAATGAGCATGCATGAGTGAGACATAGACAGATGCCGATACATTGTGTATACATGAGAGAACCGCCTTCTAGTTTACTTGTGTGTGTGTGTGAGAGAGAGAGAGAGAGGGAGAGAGAGACAGAGAGAGGAGCATTCGTAACACAACAACCATCTCTCTCGATTCGTCCATCCCTCGAATGGTCGCATGCAACACATGCATCAACGCGCACATTTTGACACCCTCACTCGGCCCCTACCCACCTCAAGGCCCGCACAATCTCTTCGTGAATACCCATTTATCTCCTTAGGTTTGTTTTCTCTCAATATCTGACACACACACACACAGACACATGCAGCACAACACACACACACTCCCCCGAGCACACAATTCATCCCCATCTAAGGTTATACGGCGACCACTCTTGCTTGTGCTTCTTTGCACCCCAGAATGCACAACACCTCAATCTTCAAAGAGGGCATCGAGCAGATCGAAGACGGTGACCACACCGCGCTAGAGAATGCGGGGACATTTGGAAGCAGGGTGATGTGACGAGGGCTGACTGACTCCTCCCCCACCCTCTCTCTCTTGCACAAAATTACCAATCCCTTTCTCCCCCACACGAAATTGTTGATCCCTCAACCCACGAGATCCTTCCCCTCTCGTCCATGTTTTTCCAGCTCTCTCATCAAACATGTTGTCTCTTCTCCTTCCACGTATACAGAATCCAGATGCACACGCATCTCATGTATATTACATGTATCCATCTTTCTCACAGACCTAACTTCTTCCTCTCTCTATCTCTATCTCTGTCTCGTTAGGTTTGTCTCCTACTCTCTCGTCCACATACATACAATCTGTCGTGGAGTTGTCACGGTAGATGTCCTGGAGCAAGGACTTAGTCGTAGGGCCATCGCACTTGGAAGCTTAAAGGGGTTAATCGGGACAAAGGACACGAGAGAGTTTTTACACTAGTTCGGCCCCTTACGATGAAGGTAAAAGCCTACGTCTAGTTGGGATTGGTATTGCTGTGGTTTCGATCTCCAAGAGGCTCAACTCGCCGGCATGGTTATCGACTTGGTTATTTCTTGCCCTAAGCCGCCACCGGGTCGTCCCCTTATATACATGGGTTGACGCCTGGTGGCCTACAGAGTCTCGGCTGGCTCATAATCATGTCCGGCTCGGTGACCTTCTTTACATGCCTTTCTTTACAAGTCTTTCCTTACATATGGCGGTTCATAATATCAGGCCTTAAACCGCCTTCAAGCCCTTGGGCCTTCTACAATACTTAATAAACTACAATCTTGCACAATCGGCTTCATGGATCTCGCGAAGGATTTCTTGACCTTCTTCAGGGGAAACACACCGTTGAAACGCTCTGGAAACACTGCGATGAAATAACTCTCCATCCGAAATTGTCATGGACTTAGATCGCTAGGTTATCTGCCGAGCCAGAGTCTCATCCGCTGGCAACTCTCCCCGGGTCACGTAAGCCAAGAATGGCACTGTCCAATCTAGGATGACATGAAGAGCCGCCACCAACTGCGCCTCCGGGTCAGGAACAGCTAAATCTTCTTCTATGGGCAACTTGACAGAGGAGTTATGCAAAACATCTAAAAAGGTGTTGGGTGGTACCGGCTTACGCTGAGACCCCAGCCGGCTTAAAGCATCAGCTGCTTCGTTCTTTCGACGGTCAATGTGTTCCACCTGATAACCTTTAAAATATCCTGCAACAGCATCGACCTCTCGGCGATAAGCCGCCATGAGAGGGTCTTTGGAATCCCACTTGCCAGATACTTGCTGAGCCACTAGATCTGAGTCACCAAGACATCTGACCCGGCTTAAGCTCATACTCTGCTGCGTTGTTGGTGCATGAAAACATCAATCGTAACACATAACAAAATTTATCACCTCGTGGGGAAGTTAATACGACTCCAGCCCCCGAGCCTTCC
The DNA here is from genome assembly GCA_034509565.1 of Triticum monococcum. NCBI lineage: Eukaryota > Viridiplantae > Streptophyta > Magnoliopsida > Poales > Poaceae > Triticum > Triticum monococcum. The sequence goes on from CM067847.1 coordinate 517,127,830, forward strand.
AATTGCCTGGATCCATCAAAATGAATAGTCCAATATGTGTTGTCCGGCTTCTCTTATGGCATCTGCATCTCTGTCCAATCATTGATGAAGTCAACCAAGGCTTGAGACTTAATTGCAGTACGTGGAACATACTTCAGCCCATGAGACCCAAGCTCAATTGCCCACTTGGCAACTCGCCCCATGGCTTCTCTGTTTTGAATAATGTCCCCCAAAGGAGCAGAGCTAACCACAGTGATTTGATGTCCTTGAAAGTAATGCTTAAGCTTCCGGCTTGCCATGAACACCCCATAAACAAGCTTCTGCCAATGTGGGTATCGTTGCTTAGATTCAATTAGCACTTCACTGACATAATAAACTAGCCGCTGAACCGGATGCTCCATGCCAGCCTCCTTGCGCTCTACCACCATAGCCACACTAACAGCCCGTGAGTTGGCAGCCACGTATAACAATAGAAGCTCTTTCTCAACTGGATCAGCTAGGACCGGCGGCTCAGCAATTTGTGCCTTCAGATCCTCGAAAGCGGCGTTCGCAACATCGCTCCAAACAAAAACATCCGTTTTCTTCATCAACTGATATAGAGGCATGGCCTTTTTCCCCTAACCGGCTTATGAACCGGCTCAAAGCGGCCACACGACCCGCCAGTCATTGAACATCATTAACGCAGGTTGGTTTGGCTAGTGATGTAATTGCCTTAATTTTCTCCGGGTTAGCTTCAATACCTCGGTTAGACACCAGAAAACCCAAGAGCTTGCCGGCTGGCACTCCAAAAACACACTTGGCCGGGTTAAGCATCATCTTGTAAACCCAAAGATTATCAAAAGTCTCTTTCAGGTCTGTGACCAAGGTTTCCTCTTCCCTGGATTTCACCACTATATCATCCACATAGGCATGAACATTGCGCCCAATTTGATTGTGAAGATAATTCTACACACACTGCTGGTAAGTCGCCTGGGCACTCTTAAGCCCAAAAGGCATAGACACATAGCAGAAATCCCCAAAAGGAGTTATAAATGATGTCTTCTCTTGATCCTTGACTGCCATCTTAATCTGATGATAACCGGAGTAAGCATCTAAGAAACTCAACCGTGCGCAACCCACCGTAGCATCAATGATCTGATCAATACGGGGAAGAGCAAAAGGATCAGTCGGACAAGCTTTGTTTAAATCTGTGTAATCCACACACATACGCCAGGTGCCATTCGTTTTGAGTACAAGCACCGGGTTAGCTAACCATTCTGGGTGAAAGACCTCCACAATGAACCTGATTGCCAAGAGCCGGGCCACCTCTTCTCCGATGGCCTTGCGCCTTTCTTCATTGAACCGCCGGAGAAACTGTCTAACGGGTTTAAACATTGGATCGATATTAAGAGTGTGCTTAATGAGTTCCCTCGGGACACCCGGCATGTCTGAAGGTTTCCATGCAAAGATGTCCCGATTCTCATGGATGAACTCGATGAGCGTGCTTTCCTATTTTGGATCCAAGTTTGCGCTGATGATGAACTGTTTGGATGAATCGCCAGGCACAAAGTCAACCATCTTAGTGTCATTGGCTGATTTGAATTTTAACTCTGGCTCATGCTCTGTTGTTGGTTTCTTTAATGACGTCATGTCCACTGGGTCAACATGATCCTTCTAGAATTTCAACACCTCTGTTGCACAAACAGATTCAGCATAGGCAGCATCCCCCTCTTCACATTCCAAGGCTATCTTCGGGCTCTCATGGACTGTAATGGTGCCCTTGTGACCCGGCATCTTGAGTTGAAAATATACATAACACGGCCGAGCCATGAACTTGGCATAAGCCGGCCGCCCAAACAGAGCATGATATGGGCTTTTGATTTTAACCACTTTGAAGGTTAATTTTTCTGCTCTGGAGTCATACTCATCCCCAAAGGCTACTTCCAGCTCGATCTTACCAACTGGGTATGCCGACTTACCAGGTACCACACCATGAAAAATAGTGTTGGATTGTTTAAGATTTTTATCCGTCAATCCCATCCAACGGAACGTCTCATAGTAAAGGATGTTGATGCTGCTGCCTCCATCCATGAGTACCTTAGTAAACTTGTACCGACCAACCTGAGGTTCCACTACCAAAGCCAAGTGACCCGGATTATCAACTCGGGGCGGGTGATCCCCTCTGCTCCATACAATAGGCTGCTTCGACCAACGTAAATAACGTGGAATTGCTGGCTCAACGGCATTGACGGCCCTCTTGTGGAGCTTCTGGTCCCTCTTACATAAACTGGTAGTAAAGACATGATACTGTCCGCTACTCAACTGCTTCGGGTTGCTCTGATAGCCGGATTGTTGTTGCTGCTGATTCCCTTGGCCGTGTTGCTGATTATACCCTCCTTGGTGACCAGGATAACCCTGACCATGAAAACCTCCTCCGTTTGAACTGGCGCCCGGGCCCTGAAAGCCGCCTCCACCTGAGCCGCCACCTGGGCCATGACCCCCATCAAATGCATTTGAATTTTTAAATGCCTTCATGATCGTGCAATCCTTAAACAAGTGGGTGGCTGGTTTCTCCCGGGTGCCGTGTTTTGGACAAGGTTCGTTCAACAACTGCTCAAGGGTGGGGCCTGACCCGCCCGATCGAGGGGGTTGTCTGCCCTTGCGTCGCTGATTACCACCCTGTGCATTGGTATTGGCAACAAACTCATCATCCTTACATTTATTACCTCCTTGATTCACCGGGTTATGCTGGTGACCCTTGCCATTGCCGTTCTTCTTTCCCTTCGTTGCCTTTTCTTCGTCAGACACCGGGTCTTTGGTGGTATCAGAATCAGCGTACTTGACAAGAGCCGCCATCAACGTTCCCATGTCATTACAGTCACGTTTAAGCCGCCCCAACTTCTGCTTCAGAGGTTCAAAACGTCAAATTTTCTCCAACATCAAAACTGCTGAGCCGACATCCATCTTATCAGATGAATGTATTATCTCCTTAACCCGGCGCACCCAATGGGTTGTAGATTCTCCATCCTCTTGCTTGCAATTGGTCAGGTCCACAATCGACATTGGCTGCTTACATGTATCCTGAAAGTTCTGGATGAACCGTGCCTTTAGCTCTGCCCATGAACCGATAGAATTGGGTGCCAATCCTTTCAACCAGGTCTGAGCCGTTCCATCCAACATCATGGTAAAATACTTGGCCATTGCAGCATCGCTAACCTCCAACAGCTCCATAGCCATCTCATAACTCTCAATCCAAGCCCCCGGTTGTAAGTCAGCCATGTAATTGGGCACCTTACGAGGCCCCTTGAAATCCTTGGGCAACCGCTCATTGCGTATGGCTGGGACCAAGCAAGGTATGCCTCCAGTTCTTGTGGCCACTCCTGCCTCAATCGAGGTTGCTGGATAAGCCGGAAAGGTTTGGTGAGCCGCCTCCTCTGCTGGTATCTGAGCCGCCCGTTCCGCCTCTTGACGAATCTTCTCCTAATCCGCCAAGTTAAGGGCTCCAGCCCACACCAGCTCATGCCTATACGGTCGGTTGTGGCATTGAGCGTTACTTGACATTTCTGCGGACTCCATGTGCCTATTGTAGCTCGGGCTCCGGCTTGGGCGAGAGGTTGAATGAATCATGTCTCGACTATAAGAGTATGCATCCTGATGGGCCAAAGCTGTCTGAAGTAGTTCTCTTACCCTCCGGGTTTCAATGGCTGCTGGCGAGTCGCCTTCCATTGGGAGAGCTGCCAAATGAGCCGATGCTGCGATGAGGTTTTCCTTGGGGTTGGAGAGGTGACCTGCAGGTGTTGCTACATAACGAGGAGGAGATGTATTTATGCGAGGCGGCTCCATGGTCCGTGGCTGAACTGGTGCACCGGGTGTCGCGACCCGGTTTGCTTCCGGCAGGTTGCTCCCCCAGCTCCGGGTGTATTGAACAGGTTCCTCGGATTCAGCATCAGAGGCAGACGCGACTGAGTTTTCTGATGCCTCCTCCTCATGACCTCGTTCGATGCATTAAGATCCACCGAGAGCCGGAAAGTTTCTACTTGAAGTTGTTGGGCACGAGCATCCAGAGCTGCTCGTTCTGCTGCCATCCGGGTTTCCTCTGCGGCTATATTTTCCTTTGCTTGCATCATCTCCTCCTGCACGCGTGCCACTTCTGCATCATGCTGGGCTTTATCCGCCGGTTCTACCACAGTAGTTAACAGAGCCGTCGGTTTATCCATGAGGTCCATTAGAACCTGAGCCGGGGGGGCGCGCGGGGTCTCCTGACCCGGCAGCTGCCGACCCGGTGGCTGCTGATGTCGCTGCGGTGGAGTTCTGCCCGGGCCGCGTCCCTGCCATGAAGACTTCGGCCCAATTCGGTGGCTCAAGGGGGTCCGGAATACTATTTCCATCGGAACAGCCCCCAAGCATGTCGTCTTGCAGTTGGTACAACGAGTCTGTCTCACATGTTGATGATGTCATATCAGAGCAGATGGTTGTCTCCCCGCCTTCCATCGATCCTTCGGAGTATTCACCGCCATGGACACAGCCTACGAAGGCATGCTTCACAACATATTGAACACGGGCGGACCCGGCGCGCTGAGCCGTTTCGATGAGGTTGGTGTGGACGTACGGCTCAGGGCCTGACTCGCTGATCCGGCCGATGAAGACATGAATTCCGCCGACGGGACCCGGTACCTGTACTCGATCGTGCTGGCCTCGGGGCCCCAGCCTTCGTCGTCGATGTAGAGTTTGCCGCGACGACTCTTGGTCATCCGACCCACAGCGTATCCCTTGAGCCCTTCAAAGTTGCCCTTCAAGAACACAAATCCACCATGCACTGGCCCCACGGTGGGCACCAACTGCCGTGGAGTTGTCACGGCAGATGTCCTAGACCAAGGACTTAGTTGTAGGGCCATCGCACTAGGAAGCTTAAAGGGGTTAATCGAGACAAAGGACACGAGAGAGTTTTGATACTAGTTCGGCCCCTTACGATGAAGGTAAAAGCCTAAGTCTAGTTGGGATTGGTATTGCTGAGGTTTCGATCTCCAAGAGGCTCAACTCGCCGGCTTAGTTATCGACTTGGTTATTTCTTTCCCTAAGCCGCCACCGGGTCGTCCCCTTATATACATGGGTTGACGCCTAGTGGCCTACAGAGTCCCGGCCAGCTCATAATCATGTCCGGCTCGGTGACCTTCTTTACATGCCTTTCTTTACAAGTCTTTCCTTACATATGGCGGTTCATAATATCAGGCCTTAAACCGCCTTCAGGCCCTTGGGCCTTCTACAATACTTAATAAACTACAATCTTGGATGTTTACTGGGCTTCTTGCGTAACTCGCCATTGGAGCTGACCCGGCCCCTCCTCGGCGGGTCTCAACTGATAATAATATCCCCAACACAATCTTTCCCGCCCTATCTGCTCCATTTTCAAAAGCTCTCTCTGCATGTTTCATTCACACATTGGGATATGTCAAAATGTTGCTTCTATAATGGCTGATGTAGAATGGTTGTGTTTGTTGCATCCTACAAAGTAATAACTATGAAATGCATTTAGATTCTCATTTGACTGGGATTATGTGAGTTTGAGCGTGTTGTGAAGTACTATAGACCTTGTATACATCTTGGGATTCGACAATGATTGTAACTATTGAATTGTATAGACCATTACATTCGAAGTCAATAGCCTAATATATTTATTTCACAATTTCAACAAATGATTAGTTCACTACAAACTAAGAAAACAAATGTGTACTCCCTCCGTTTTTATTTAAGTCTGCGTATTAGCATTGGTCAAAGTCAAGTTTTGTAAACTCTCAGAAAGCTTATAAGAAAAAATATTAACATATACAATAACAAATAAATACCAATATATTCATTATTGAATGTACTTTCACATCATACATATTTGTTATGGTAAATGTTTATATTTTCTATAAACTTGGTCAAACTTTAGGAAGTTTGACTTCGGTCAAACCTAATATGCAGAGTTTACTACTACTACTCGGTAGTTGCTTAGCTGAATCACTCAACATGCCACACGGGGAGTCTAGTGTCACAAAATTTTGAGGTCGGCGGGAAAATCTCCTGCGACCCTGATTCGAGCAGTGGGAAGTTACCATCATAGCCTTCGGAACAGGCTTACGGATGATGCTTGGTAGGGTACTGTTTTCGTAACTTCAGGTTCACCCTACCCAGCCAACCCCACCCCGGCACCCAGAGTAGTACACCTGAATACTCCCCATTTTCTATCCCCACCGCAAAATAGACTTCTCCATGGCACCGCAGCCTTCGTGCTCCTCCCCTTTACATCGGCGCACTCGTCCACCGCAGCGCATCTGCCTCATCGACGACCTCGTACGCCGCACTGGAGCCGGTCCACCGTCGTCGTCATACACGGAGCCTCTTCCCCGGCATAGTCTTCCATGGTCTCGGATCTGATTCCCGGAAGCCAACGCCAAGCGCAGAAGTACCACCATCGTGGACAATGAACTGACTCCCGTTGTCGACCATGACTCACAGAGGCCGCCGCGACCATCGTTCTCCTCCTCAATTGGTAATGTGTGTATTGAATCACTTAGCAGTACATGTGCAGTTCCAATTTTGTTCATACCTACCCTTCAAATTTCCTGGGTGCTATTGTTCCCGTAAAAGTAATTGGTTATAGCCTCCATTGTCCAACAGAATATCAGCTTGTAATTGTGCGTCGCTCCTATATCGCGCGGTGCTTGGGTAGGTTTTTCATCTGCAACCAGTAGTGTGGCAAATGATGGAAAGGTTTTTAGAACTAGCAAGATGCCCATGTGTTGCACGCATCAAGATGCATTTGTATGAGTAGTTTATCTTGTGGGAGAAAAGGATGAACGAGGGAAGGCCTTATTTGCAAATTTGGAGAGGGGTATGGGTATCTTTTTGCAAAATTCCCATTTGTTTCCTTCCTATCTATCAGATATAAATTGGACGACCTATATTGCAAGAAAAAAAGTATAGAGAAAAAAGTAGACAGTAAAGGAAGTAGAGATAAATATTAAATATAAAATAAATATAACAGCAGAGAAGAGAGTAGAGATAGCAGAGACGTCGGGAAAGGATCGCGCGCGCGGGGGCAAAAGTGGCCAGGCGTGCGCTAGTTTTGGCACGCGGCGTCCGGCGCGCTTTATAAAATCCAACGCCCTCCCACCACTCTGTGCCTTGCCACCGCTCTCTCCCCGCTCTGTGCCTCACCACTGCTCTCTCCCCGCTCTTTTTCGCCTCGCCGCCGCCGCGCCACCATGCCGCCGCATCGCCAAAGGCTAGGAGCAGCGTCGCCCTGGGAATCCGATGACGATCGGTATCTTCACGCCTACAGTCAGACGTCGGAGGAGGACATCACCGAGGAGGAGTCGGATGACGAGGAGTAGTTGAATTATCTTTTTTATCTATCTATGCTAAGAACTATTCTCTACTCTCTAGTGTCTACTTCTCGATCTCAGCACTGTAAACGCTTTTTTAAAGCACCACGCTTTGCGATTCTGTTGGAGATGCTCTAACATGGCAGACGAGTGCTTTAATGTTGCCCACAAGATGCGCGAGTATTACTAGTAGTATATTTTTCTTGCCATGTTGAGATTTTAAAACCACGAGTGCGAACATGCAGAGGAGCAATGAAGACCAAACACGGGATATTCGGGACATCTTCATGGAGCGTGGCAAGTTAAACAGGAGCTGCACCGAACCTGTAAAACGAGCTTTGGTAAGTAACACCCTTTCAATTACTTTCGTGTAGCCTCGTGTTCTTCGATGTGTATATTTTGTAGTTCCTATTTCTCTTAAGCGTGGTGTTCTTCGATGTGTAATAAGAAGAGTCTTAATCGTCCTAATGCTTTCATTTTTAGCTTGATGTAGGAAGTGGGTGTTCTCACCTTGTAGTCTGTTTTTATTTTTTTTCCTTTTGAATTCACTTCTCCGAGTTCTGTTTATGGATCTAGGTTGCTATGAGTATTGATCCAAAAAAAGAAGGAACTTCATGTTAGGATGCAGTTCCTGCGAGGAGGGAAGTATGGTCAACCTCGAGATCATGTTTCCAAAATGAGGCTGGATTACACACAAGGTGCCAGTTCTCTAATGATGCTGGATTAGACACAAGGTGCAAATTCCCAGATGATGCTGGATTACACACAAGCCAGGTGGAGTCGTCAGCTGTTCGTGTCCTCGTGGCATTAGTAAAGGCTGAAAGAAAGCATGCAGCAGCCCTTGAGAATGTAGCTGAGTTCCTGAAGAAGTGAAAAGAGCAATCAGATGCTCTCTTCGCCCAAGCCAAAGAAGAGATGGAAGAAGCCAGAAATAAGCTAGCAGAGGCAGAGCAGGCTAGGCGTCTCCTGCTATCTAAAACTATTGTCAATACAAAATTGCCTTCATAATAGCTAGGTTCAAATGTTTATCCAGTCAGCATGCCTGTTGCGATGTACGTGCATCTACTGATGTGCCACAAAATGTTTTTCTGGGTCATGTAATAACAGCAATTACTTTCCAAACAATAATAGACGAAGCATTGGACATGGTATAGTTCACGCGCAAGCCCGACATTCCAAGTTCAACTTCCACATCAAACTCATGTTCGCAGATATCTGCACATTCATACATAATGTCCACAACCATGATTCACTTCAAAGCCAAAAAATGTGAGGAGAGTTATAAATAAAGAAAATCCTCTACTAGTTCCTGCTACCAGTGCAAGCACAACAAGTCAAGACCATGCGTAAATTAATTATATTTTAGTCATTTTTTGTGTTCTAAAATGCCTGCCGGCTCGCGGAAGGACGTGTTGCCGGCACACGCACGGATTCAATGAAGGCAGGCCGGGCAGTCTTAAGCTGGTTGCACGCGGCGAGGAGGCATGCTCAGCCAGGCCTGCAGCGAGGCCGGCCCTCTTAGCCGGCGCGCCGGTTCAATGCCTGCGCTATGAGAGGTTGCGTCCGTGTCAGAGCAATCACTCCCTCCAGTTCTTTTTTGTTTGGGTATAACAAAATCTTGTTTTCCATTCACATTTTACAAGTAAAATTCGTGGACAAACTTTGACCCAAAGTACGGTGGGGACTAGTAAACCAGAATGGAGGTAGTAGTTTTTTTTAATCAAAGAAGGGTTTCCCCTTCCGATTTTCATTACTGAAAACCAGCATCTAAATCTAAACCATAGTATTTGCCCTAGAACTACCAGGTTCAACATCTCGCAACATAAACCCATACAACCTCCATCGCAAAAAAAACCATACAACCATACGCCAAGGAGGTACGTAGTACTATGAATTCCATTTCCGCTCCATACCAATCGTTCTAAAAACTACTTACTACTTATAACGCACCATTGAAAATCGGAACTCTTAACCCCGCTAAAAACGATATTTTAAACATGGCTACTCGATCTGTGGCAACTGGCGAGCCACCGCGCTCCAAGTCATTCACCTGTGGTCCCGACCATCAACTCTTATGGATCAAATTATCACGCGAGCTGACTATTCCTATGAAGGTGCTCCACCACGTACCTGATACCCGCGAATGCAGCAATCGTGCACCTAGGGTTTTAGGGTTTATTTGTTAACGTCGCCTTTACGTAACACTCATGTGTGCGAGACAGCGAGAGGCCAACTGCGTGCATGCGCCTCTTCTCTTCGTATATGTACTCCACCGTTTGTCTGGTGTCCAAAAAATTATAATAACTACTAGCAATGTGCCAATGCGTTGCCACATGATCAAAGTAGATTAATACATATTCACCGATTTGATAGAAATAAAAGTGTAGTTTTGAAATACGTATACCACTAAAAATATGTTATGTTTCACTCAAAATATATTCCTTTGGCGGTTTTGATGAGATAAGGGAGGAATGTTGTTGGTTTCAAGATTCGAGAAGTGGTATATGTCTAATTTCTACTCTTACTAGCAAGATGCCCGTGCGTTGCACGGAACATCAAGATCTTGTGGGAGAAAAGGATGAACGAGGGAAGGCCTTATCTGCAAATGTGGTGAAGAGTGCGGGTAAATTGCCATATTTTCCTTCCTATCCGTCAGATATAAATCGGACAACCTACATTGCAGGATGGCAGGCCCACCATCATCACCAACTCTATTTTTTATCCCTACTCTTATAAAAAGCATTGTCGGTGATGATCGTGTGCCTGCCATCCTGCAATATAGGTCGTCTGATCTATATCTGACGGATAGGAAGGAAACTATGGCAATTTTGCAAAAAGATACCCACACCCCTCTCCACATTTGCAAATAAGGCCTTCCCTCGTTCATCCTTTCCCCCCACAAGATAAACTACTCATACAAATGCATCTTGATGTTCCGTGCAACGCATGGGCATCTTGCTAGTTGTTTCAAAAAGCCCATGTGTGTGTGAGAGAGAGGAAGAGTGGAGGAGGACGGAGTGCATGTGTGACAAAGACACAAGGAGTGTGTGTGTGCGATAGGTATCAGCTTAAAATGAGGCGATAGTGTGTGTGTGCACGATCGAGAGGGCGTGTCTCAAGAAGGGAAGAAAAATCTACATAGATACAAGGAGCGGGAGAGAGACATGTATGCGATGTGGAAGCACGAGTGTGCGGGTGTATAAACCTATCTAGAGGCTAGCTAGTCGATAAATGTTTGTGAGACAAATACGAGTCGGGGTGCGAAAGCGAGAGTTTTGTGTGTGTGAGAGAGAGAGACAGTAGTCGGGAAGGGGAGTGGAAGCAGGAGTTGTGTGTGTGTCTGTGAGAGATAGAGAGGAGATGGTAGTCGGGGTTGTCTGATCGGTAAACAAATGAATAATGTCAGTCTGGGATGGAGACGAAAAGGAGACTGCAACAGATGTTGTGTCTACAGGAGAGAGAGAGAGTAATTTTAGTGGTATGAGTCATATGTAGAGACATATAGGGTGTGTGAGAGAATCCCATATAGAGAAAGACAAAGTGAAAGACGAGTGGAGACTGTGTGTGTGGCGGTGAAAAAGAAAGCTTAGGTACCGAGTGATACCAGAGAACAGTAGAGACGTGAGGGATAATGAAAACCGTGTAATGTATAATGATAGGGAGAGTGTGACACTTCTCAAGGGAGACGTCGAGAGACCATGTCTGCGAGGATAGGAGAAACATGAAGTGAGCGTGCGGGTGAGCTGGAGAAAAGAGAGTGATAGCTACCTGAAGGAGCATGCATGCGAGAGAGATGGGCGTGAAAGGAGTGAACAAAAAAGGGCTTCAAATATTTGAATTCGAGATGATGAAACATGTAATCCATACTCGAACCAAAATTGATCTATCAAACATGCATACTCATATGAATTCACGCACATCTATGTTATTTGATATGTAGATATTATTGAGCCATACATTTTTAGTAGAACATAATTTGGTTAAAAAAATTCGAATTCAACCTTAAGATTTCGAGATCGTTGTATTTGTAAATCATATTATACATATAAAGGAGCAGAATTCTTTGTTGTGCTTTTGAAAGTATATATAAAAAATAATGTATATAGAATGTAATTCCAATTGAAAATGGATCCCGCCCGAAAAAAATAGAATACAAACGGGATTCGAATTAAGTTGGCACGGTAAACATGCACTCTGCAAAATTTGAACGAAGCGGGCAAAGTCGCAGTAACCGCCCGAAACTAAAATCTGCGAGATGGAAATCACTACTGCCTATCCCTACCACGCAAAGTCTATCTACTGGATTTCTATAGGTTTCGATAGGGGTAGGTTTGTAATTTCACCCAAACGTGACGTAACCACCTCTCACCCGGATTCATACACGATGGGTGCCAAAACACAGTGTGTCCTCGGCCGAAATCGACTCCCTCCCCGATTCATATTCATACACGGTGGGCGCCAAAAACAAACTCTCATTGGCAAATATTCGGTGTATGCGAGATTACCGTCCTATCCCCAACCGACTAATGTTGCTGTGATGTAGTAGAAATTTGAAACGGAGGCTAAGTTTGTAAATTTCCTCGCATTTGAGACAAGCGTGCCCTGAATACATGGTTCCCCCTTCCTCTCTACCTCCCTTTTCCCCATTCATACTCCGTGGGCGCCAAAACACCCTCTCCACCCCACCCTCCTCCGTCCGCTGCCGTCCGCCACCCCATCCACCGCTGTCCTCCTCCACCATGCCAGACCTGATACCCCGACGCCGCCGTCCATTACAAGAGATCGATCTCTCTCATCCACGGCTTTGGACCGGGATCCTTGCATCCCGTCCTCTCGCTTCATCCCCGCCGTCGTCCACCTTGCCGGCGCCACTCCTACGACCGTCTCGTCCACCGTGCCCTGCCGCCACCGTCTACCCTCCTAGATCTGCTTCCACGCCGCCGACAACCATCGCTACAACAGCACCGTCAAATTCTCAGCAGATGCGTACACAGCGCCGTACGAGAGGCTGTACTCTTTCGTATATGCTCAACTTATTTATCGCGGCAAGAAAATAGATCGCCACTGCTTTACTATGATTTCTTGTCTTGGTTGCGAAGTTACCTTTGTCCGGTTTGCACCTCCAGATCTGCCATGGCACGCTCAACAATATACTCCCAATGCTTATGGTTTTCCCCTTTTATATTCCACACTAGTTAAATAACAGTAGACTAAATTTCAAAATTGGGTCAGTCAATTTTTCAAAGCTCGCCGGAGTTCGCCGGTGCGATCGAAGGGGCTCGGGTGGTTGTGGGGCCTCGCCGAAGGAAGAAAACTCAACGCGGGTGGGCGTTGGGGCGGGGGTGGGGGTGGCGGAGGAACACAGGCGATGGGGGCCGGTGGTCCGGCCGGCGGCCCGTGCGGTATTCTGTATGGGAAGAATCAGAGACGAGGAAGAAGGGTTAGGAGATGTAGGATCTTCATCCTTCTGCCTGAAATGGTCGAGAGACAGCTGGGAGTTGCATTCTTAATGCGCTCTGGTTCATCATGTGTGGGCACTGCACAACCAACATTTTATTATCCAAAATCTTCTTGCTCTTCTTTACCATGTTCCTCTTCCGTTCTTCTTTAATATGTACTCTCTCCATTCCTAAATACAAGTCTTTGTATAGATTCCACCATGGACTACATATGGAGCAAAATGAGTGAATCTACACTCTAAAATGTATCTGGATACATCTATATGTGATCCATAGTGGAAATCTCTACCAAGACTTATATTTTGGAATGGAGGGAGTAGTACAGTATGTTCCTTGTACTGAAGATGAGCAAGGACATTTGTAGTGTAGAGGTCTATACGGTCGGTTGTGATGGACACTTTGAGCCTCTTTGATTCGTAGGATCTTGTAAACATAGGAATAGGATTTGTAGTGGCCTGCCCACTTGAATCCTATAAGAAAAGCAAGGAAATGCGGGGAGCTGTGTCACCTTTGAGAGTTACACTAATATTAACAGTACCGCACATTTACTTGAAGAGAGATGGTATCCGAAGCCTTTCTAGCCGTACCGGCAATACTAGCACATATATTCCAGCAAGTTCCACTTTGCTGATTTTACTCTGATGCTTAAGGTTTTCCCGTTATATCTACACTATGATCTGTGTAGCTGCTTTGTGTCGCACTAGCAGAAGTCCACTCTTGAAGCTAAACACTGCAGTGACTTACAAAATTGGCACCAAGGCATTGAGTGCCATTCTGGATGCAATGAAACTCATACGCTCCCCACCTGTTGATTCTTGTTCAGAATATGATCCTAATGACTATTCTAACCTCGAGGAGTCAAAGGCAGATGGCCTGTCCTGTTCACCCATCAAGGTGCCTATTCTAATTTGGCAATGTTTTATTGATTGCAGGTATCTTGCATATGTTGTCTTGCATTTCTTCTACTTTGTTGCATTGCCATCTGCTTAGTTTACTCATCATATATGTCGAGATGCCATGCCCATCCATTATCAATACATATTCCATCTGTCATCATACCATGTTTTTCCACTCAAATGCTATTCTTGTGCATCATACATCAAAAAGGAAGAGGGTGATTGCCGAACCTGAAGGAGCACCAGCAAAGTCCTTGAAAAACGTGGTGGTACCGGAGAAATCAGACAGCACCCCACTTATATTGGCTGTACAACCAGTGACACAAAACGTAGGACCGACTCCAGCAGACTGTACCCATACTTCACTGGCCACACCACTAGCCCCACCACACAGGACCCGCACTCCAGCAAAAGGTATACCGATTTCATTTGCCAGAGCACCAGTTGTACCACAGAAAAATCCCACTCCAGCAAAAAGTACAGCAAGTCCACCGGCCGAAGACCTATCCCAACTGCAGAGACGGCCAATTCCTACAGATTGGAACCCCATTACATTTATTCCCAATTTAAAAGACAATGCTTTCAATGTTGTTAGGGACTATGTGCATATATTCCCATCATGGGAAGATTATTGTGAAGACAAACACCATTTTCACATCTTCCTGTCCAACTTACGTGTAAGTGCTATTATTCATGGTTATTATTTTCCTATTTTCTGCTGATTGAACACATCAATGATTTACATTACATTGTTGTAACTAGGCGAGGGTCAATCTGGATAGTCATGGCGAGCAAAGCTTGCTTGTGCTTTTCAAGGAAGCATTGCAACAGTATTGATGTTACCTGAGGAAATCACACTTTGATGGCAAGTCTATAAACGAATTTCTGGTGAAGTCTCCTGTGCTAAATTTAGAAGACATTGAATGGAAAAACTTTGTTATGCACTGGTCTTGTTCCCAGGATGAGGTACTATCTATGAAATCACATGACAATTTGAACTTCTACTTTTCCGCATGTGCCTTACGGATCTTTTTTGCAGGAAATCTGCTCGAAGAAGAATTCCGGTTTGACAAGAACGACAGGATATTGCAAATATGCTGCCCGCTGCTTTGCTCTTGTTAGTACCTGTTGTCCTGTATCACTGCACTTGCATACATACCTGGTTCATTATGTGACAGCAGTATGCATGATAGCTTGCTTATCAATTGTTCACTCCAAATTATCTAATCTGTATGAATGGTTACATTAGTGTACAATATATCCAATGCCAATGTTTTTTTAGCTCTGCATTGTTCTTGTAAGTACATGTTGTCCTTTATCAGTGTACTTATAATGACAGGTAGTTGTTCATGTACCATCACTCTGTAGCTTATTTTCCTTTGCCCTCCATTTTCTACACATCAGATCTATATTTACTCTTACCATAAGGTTGGTACTGAAGAAGTTTAGCTGTGCATTGCTCTTGGCTGTACCTTTTGCCTGTATCGTTGCACTTACATTTATAGCTACTTGGTTATGTAGCATCACTCTTCATCTTATCTTAAATATTCTCCATTTTTTCGTATATTATCACATCTATATTTACTCTTAACAAAATGTAGAATAAAGGCAATGCTTTTGAAGAATATTATGTGGTAAACTTCTTGAATTGCCCCCCCCCCCATCAGCATGGACAAAGCCTTTATAGAGCCTGTTATCGGTGTCAAAACCGGTGGATCTCGGGTAGTGGGTCCCGAACTGTGCGTCTAAGGCGGATGGTAACAGGAGGCAGGGGACATGATGTTTTACCCAGGTTCGGGCCCTCTTGATGGAGGTTAAACCCTACGTCCTGCTTGATTATTCTTGATAATATGAGTAGTACAAGAGTTGATCTACCACGAGATCGGAGAGGCTAAACCCTAGAAGCTAGCCTATGGTATGATTGTATGTTGTCCTACGGACTAAAACCCTCTGGTTTATATAGACACCGGAGGGGGCTAGGGTTACACAAGGTCGGTTACAAAGGAGGAGATATACATATCTGTATTGCCTAGCTTGCCTTCCACGCCAAGGAGAGTCCCATCCGGACACGGGACGAAGTCTTCAATCTTGTATCTTCATAGTCCAACAGTCCGGCCAAAGGATATAGTTCGGCCGTCCGGACACCCCCTAATCCAGGACTCCCTCAGTAGCCCCTGAACCAGGCTTCAATGATGATGAGTCCGGCGTGCAGTGTTGTCTTCGGCATTGCAAGGCGGGTTCCTCCTCCGAATACACCACGGAAGAATTTGAATACAAGGATAGTGTCCGACCCTACAAAATAAGTTCCACATACCACCATAGAGAGAATAATATTTCCACAAATCTAATCTGCTGACACGTTTTGGCAGCACGACATCACGCCATGGCCCGGTAATTATTCGAACCTTTTTTCTTTAACAAGCCCCGCACATAATGCGAGGCAGTTTCTTGACACGTCTTGTCAAAGCAGAGATCGTGTTCCCCTTATTACGGGATTCTCATCAATACGGACGTGGGTAACCCAACCGTGCCTAGGACTCCTAGATCTTAGGCAAGTCCCAAACGGCCACGAGGAGGACGCTTGATATTCACCCTCTTTATAAAGGGACAAGGCTTTTACTTTTTTCCCTCCCGTGCTCAATCGAATCCTTCCCCCTCCTCGAGTTCTAACACCCAAAACCCAGGTCAGGCACTTCAGACCTTCAATCATGTCCGGATCCAGCCTTCAAGGCTAGTGGATGCCTTCCTCCGTCACGACGGAGGATATCAAGAAGTTGAGGGAGGCCAGATACCTGACCGCCGAAATTTCGCATAGGCTGCCCGCCCGAGGGCAGGTCATCCCTACTCCCGAACCCAACAAGAGCGTTGTGTTCGTCTCCCACTTCCTCCGAGGACTAGGCCTCGCTCTGGATCCCTTTGTTAGGGTCTTATGTTCTATTACGGGCTGGATTTTCACGACCTAGCCCTGGATTCCCTCCTGCACATCTCGTCATTTATTGTCGTTTGTGAGGCCTTCCTCCGCATTACCCCTCACTTCGGCCTGTGGCTCAAGACCTTTGATGTGAAGCCGAAGATGGTCGAGGGGCAGTATGCAATGTGCGGAGGTGCTCTAATCAGCAAAATTGCTGGCGCTCCATGGCCGAAGGGTTCCTTTCCAGAGGTGTCCGAATTGTGGCAACGGGAGTGGTTTTACGTCACAACTCCCCGAAGTGCCAAGTGGGTAGCTACCCCCACTTTTCGCTCGGGCCCTCCACCACAACTGATGTCATGGATTAGCAGGGGGCTGAGCTGGGGTCCAGCCAAGGACGTGCCCATACTGCAGAGCCGCATCCGAGATCTCTTCGAGGGAGATTTCAGTCTGGTTATGGTAATGCAAGTTATGCTGGTTCATCGAGTCCAGCCTTGCAAACGCCGGCCCCTCCGCATGTGGGAATTCAACCCGGAAGGACCGCGCACTATTTAGAATTTCCTCGTCCTGACGCACGAGGAGATGTACAAATCGTTCTTCGGACCCCAAATAGAGTGTCCGGACACTACCGAGGACGTGGGCCTAAGCAGCAACCACACCGTGGCCCGAGTAAGTAATCCCATGGCCGAACACACTGTCTTTTTATTTATCATGACATCATTCTGAAGAATCGCTCTTTAACCAGGACTAGATAACAAAGGCGAAGATGATCTGGTGTTCGGCCCCCCTTCCTGAAGGTTTGGACAATCCGGTGCTGGAAAGATGCTCGAGCCAGAACCTTGAAGTATCGTCGCAGAGGGTTTCTCCTGATCCGGCAAGGCCAGAAGGTAATCCTATTGCCACCCGAAGTCCCCAGTATCCGGCTTTTGAAGAGAGCAATCAAAAGAGTCCGGCACCATCTGGTATGCGGTCGGACTTACTGAAGGATCTGCTAGAGCAAGCGACTATCTCAGAAGAGCACCGTATGTTGATGAGTACGGTGATTGAAATGATTTCGTCCACCGAAAGCGGGTTGCATGAAGCCTTTATGAGTCTACTGAAGGGTTTTGAGGTACGTGAAATGATGTGCATTTTTGATAGTATCGCACATATTTAGGTGTGCCCTGTGTAGATACTAGCCCCTGAGACTCTGGTTGTCGTCAAGAACAGCGGCAAACAGAGGATCATAGTCCCAGGTAATAACCAGACCGCCGTTATGTGTAGGTGGTTGAAGCTCCGATGGCTAGCCGGACTAATGGGTTTGCCGAACTAAAGCGGCAACTGGATGCGGCAAATGCCGACATCAAGCTTGTTAACAAGCGGCTTGACGAGGCACAGGGTAGGTGATTTTTCTGGTGAATGTCACATAGTAAGAGCAGCATGATGCCAGTATCTTTAATATGTTGTGACTGTAGATGGAGCTGCCACCGTGGAGACCCTTCGAGCGGAGCTTGCCCAAGCCAAGGAGCAAGCAAGGAGTAGTTGTGCGGCCTCTTTAAAGGCAGCCGAAGAGTTAAGAGCCGAAAAGGCCGCACATAGCAAGAGCAAAGAAAAGATGGCCAAGATGGCTGTAAAGTTAAAAGATACTGCCGATCGTTGCCAGCTTCTTGAAGAAGAAAACCGGACGAAGGCGACGGACCTGGAAAAGGCCACGATGGCGACCAAAGATACCCGCTCTGCGATGAGAGCGAAGAAGGAGGAGCTGCGTCAAGCTGGGGATATCGCAGCTGGGAAACCCTTCATGCTGCGGAGGAAGTTTGGAGATCCTCGGTATGCCCCTCTGGACCGGCTGTGGAGTTCGGCGGACGCATATCTGTACTTGGCGGCGAGTGTTGTCGATGCGGCCGAATACTTCTGAGATCAAATAGATCTTGAAGTGGACAAGCTATTATGGTCGCAATTTAATGTTCCAGAGCATCCGCTTCCATCGACTGATCGGCTTGCCGAATGGGCCGAGCTGAATAGATTGTCCGGACTCGCCATGAGGTCTGTTGTGGATCATCTGTGGCCGGAAAGGCCAAAGCCGAACAGCTATATTAGTTTGGCGCAGTAGTTCCTTGGTGCGGTGCCGCGCATTAATGCGATGAAGAGGTCGGCATGCATAGAAGGCTCGTGGATGGCCCTTGCCCGTGTCAAAACATATTGTGCGGAGATGGATGCCACCACTGTTGCGGCGCAGGGTTCGGCCATAGGCCGAGTGGCTGTCGAGCACTATTTTGAAGAAGTTCTCGAAGGCGCTCGTTCGATAGAGGCCCAGTGCTCGAAGAATATTATGTTTGAATGACATGTATTCCGATTGTAAAAACAATGTTTTATTAAGTTTATCAAGGCTGTATTTATACTTTTGCCGAAAGTATTATGATGCCTCCTGTGCGGCCGTTTATGTATATATGTATATAACCTGAAAGATTGCAGTCGTCGGCTTCAGCCCCCACGCATATAATGCGTGGATGTTCGCAGAAGACGTGTGTTCACACTTGATCCAACATCTTGGTCCATTAAGGAGGCGATAGCGCAGCGAACTAGGCAACCAGACTATAATGCTTTAACACTTTCACTTAGCTAGAGGAGTTTGACAGTGGGGCTACTATATAGCCCCTGGTGGCTCCGCACTCATCCGAATTCGGAGTGCGTACATGACTGGCCGGGAAATGGCCCTTCGTTAAGGCGGAGGAATCCCGAAGATTCCGATAGGTCATCGAGTGGTTGACCAGTCTCATGCTATATCATGACAATCAGTTTTCGGCTTTCTCTACTGAGGTGCTCGTCCAGATGAACCAGGGCACAATCGCAGTAGTTCTCATGGTGCCGCCTTAGCCGATAGAGCGGAACGTAAGGCAGCAAAACACAGGAGCCGGGCAAACCCAACATTTGACCAAAGACATGATTCGGAGCTGATGCATATAAGGCCAAACTCGCGACGCCGAACACTCCCTAAGGTATTCGGTGTTTATGGTGTAAACCGGGCCTAAACAGTGCCCTTTGTAATAAGCCCCTGGTGTCCAAGTACGTGCATTATTCTGACGTGGCCACATGCCAAGACGTCAGTATCCTTCTCAATTGTACTGAGAATCCGAGGGATGTGTATCAGCAAGAGACAGTAAAAAAGTTTTACGCAGGGTCTTAATCTAAAAAGAATCCTTGGAACGGGTCCCTGCTGCACGTCTGCGCATGTGTCTCCGTTGTGCCGTATCCTGGACGGGTGTAGCACGACGGTCATCTGTAAAAGAGAGGAACTTAGTTGAAAATTTGTCGTGCAAAAAGGTAGGTTGTACTAAAGAAACTATGTACAGTTCAAGATGAGTAAAGTTGAGCCTAATTGCCACTTGTTTACGCGCGTTGAGCCCCTTGTACTATAATAGGGGTATAGCCATCAAACCTGTATCAATTACATATACCTGCGCCGGACTCCTCTAACTGCGTCTGTGGTCTTAACGACCTGTCAGATGCTTCAGTTGGTGAGGCCGTTTAGTGTGCGGCTGCCAAGGCAGCCGCACGGTCTTCTGCGCGCAAGGAGCGCTCAATATTTCTGTTTACTGTAATGATGCTGCGTGGACCGGGCATCTTAAGCATGAGGGAAGCGTAATGTCGTATTGCGTTAAAGCGAGTGAAAGCTTCGCGTCCGAGTAGTGCTTGATAGCCACTTTGGAACGGAGCGATATGGAAGGTTAAATTTTCGCTGCGGAAGTTATTGGGGAAGCCGAATATAACCTCTAGTAGCAGGGAGCCCGTGCAATGAGCCTCTGGGCCTGGCGTTACTCCTTTAAACGTAGTATTGCTGCAGCATATTTTTGTTGGATCTATCCCCATTTTGCGGACTGTGTCCTCATATATCAGATTTAAACTTCTGCCGCCGTCCATCGGGACTCGTGTGAAGTGGTATCCATCAATTATTGGATCTAATACCAAGGCAGCCCATCCTGCACGCCAGATACTTGCCGAGTAATCCCGATGGTCGAAGGTGATCGGTTGGGACGACCAGTGGCAGAACTCCGCGGTGATAGGCCCTGGGGCATGTTTCTCTAGGGGTGCCTCTTTGTTTATCCCCTTTATCACGTGTAACACGTTGACTGTTTTGACTCCTGGTGGGAATTTCTTCTGTTCCCTAGTGCTTTGCTTGCGAGGCTCGTCCTCGTCTTCGCTTGGTGTATCCTGCCCCTTGTGTTCGGTGTTGAGCTTGCCGGACTGCTTGAAGACCCAACATTCTCTGTGGGTATGATTTGCGGGTTTATCAGGGGTGCTATGGATCTAACATATTTGGTCCAGAATTTTGTTTAGGCTGGACAGTTCGTCTCTGTTGCCTTTGGAGGGCGGCTTTTGCTGACCTGGCCGAGAGCTTCTAAATCCGGCGTTTACCGCCGTGCTCTTCGGGCTGTCTTCTTTATTCCAGCGCTTATTTTTGCTGCGTCATAATTTCTCGTTTCCATCCCTGACTTCGGATGTACTTGGGTCGCTGATGCTGCATCGGGCTTACCAGCTGTCCTCGCCCATGCAAAAGCGGGTCATGAGGATTGTTAATGCTGCCATTGTTCTCGGCTTTTCTTGGCCGAGGTGTCTGGCAAGCCATTCATCTCGAATACTGTGCTTGAAAGCTGCTAAGGCTCGGCGTCCGAACAGTCGACTATTTGGTTCTTTTTAGTGAGGAACCTGTTCCAAAGCTTTCGGGCTGACTCTCCGGGTTGTTGAGTTATATGAGTTAAATCGTCTGCATCCGGTGGTTGGACATAGGTCCCTTGAAAATTTGCCCGAAAGGCTCCTCGAGCTCTTCCCAGCTTCCAATGGAGTTTTCGGGGAGGCTTTTAAGCCAGTGCCGAGCTGGCCCTTTGAACTTGAGTGGTAAGTACTTGATGGCGTGGAGATCGTCTCCCCGAGCCATATGGATATCGAGGATGTAGTCCTCAATCCAGACCACATGGTCTGTTGTTCCGTCGTACGCCTCTATGTTTACTGGTTTGAATCCCTCTAGAAATTCATGGTCCAGCACCTCATCGGTGAAACATAGGGGGTGTGCGGCACCCCTGTATTTGGGTGTACCATGGTGTTCGGATGTTTGTTGTGTTGCATTGCATGCTGGAGCGCGCTTGCGTGGCCCGTATATGGATCTGGTTGCGCCGTCCTTCTGATGCGAGCCTTCGTGTCTATCGCGTACTGGCTTATGTGCGGCGTCGTTTGCCACTCTATGTTGGTCACGAGGTCGTCTACCCGACCAGATGGCCGTTTTATTTTTAATTGCGGGGGATCTAAGGCCTCCTCATCGAATTCAGGTAGCAACTTTTGCTTCGGGTAGCTCTTGGTGTGGCGGTTACCGCCGTACTTCGCTGCAGTGTTGAGTACTTCACTCCATTTGATTCTGAGTGTGTCTTGTGCAGCCTTGAGCCTTTGCTTCTGCTTTTTCAGACTCCTCGCAGTGGCAACAAGCCTTTTATGGGCATTCTGTTGCTCCGTGCGCCTGTCTGGTGTGATGTCGTCCAGACTGTTATCTTCGACGGAGTCGGGTTGTTCGGTTTGATTCTCCGTGTTGCCGTGGTCGGGCGATGGTTCACCCTGCTCTAACGCTGGGTCTATATGATCGTTGTTTCTGCCGAGGCGGGATTTGGAGCAGCGCTTACGCTGCCGCTTTGACTGCTTCTCGAGGGAACAACCCTTCGCTGCGTCCTTCTGTTCCTCGTCGTCGTTTTCTTTGGGTGTGTCCACCATGTATACGTCATATGATGAAGTGGGCGTCCAGTGCCCTCTGGGCAGTGGTTCCTGTTCGTGTCCTGCATCGTCGTCCATATTGTCGATGTCTTCGGAGTCGAAGTCGAGCATGTCGGTCAAATCGTCGACAATGGCTACTAAGTGGGTGGTGGGTGGGCGGCGAATTTCTTTGTCATCCGCATCCCAATCCTGCCGGGCATAGTTCGGCCAGGACTCCCCTAACAAGGAGAGAGACCTTAGTGAGTTCAGTACGTCGCCGAAGGGCGAGTGCTGAAAGATATCCGCAGAGGTAAACTCCCTGATCAGCGCCCAGTCGGATTTGATAGGCACGGGCGCGGGCGGTTCGGAGTCCGTGGCCGGGGAAGAATCTGGTAGTTCGGCGTCACGGCTCCCATGAAGGGTAAGTTCAATATTCGGCTCGATCGCCACTGAGAATACGGCCTCCGTGGCAGGGTCTATCCACCCGTCCATGGATGGCGCAATTGGCTCCGAATTGAGGATCGGAGCAGTTGCCGGTGCGATCTCCTGAACACTGTCTGATGGTAGAGCTAAATCATGCTCATCGTGACCGTGCGGCGCACTAGGCAGGGGCTCGAATCCATCGAAGATCAAGTCTCCGCGAATGTCGGCCGTGTAGTTTAAGCTTCCAAACTTGACCTGGTGGCCAGGGGCGTAACTCTCGATCTGCTCCAGATGGCCAAGCGAGTTGGCCCGCAGTGCGAAGCCGCCGAATACAAAGATCTGTCCGGGGAGAAAAGTCTCACCCTGGACTTCATCACTATCGATGATCGAAGGAGCCATCAAGCCTAATGGCGATGACACAGAGGAACTCTCAATGAAAGCACCAATGTCGGTGTCAAAACCGGCGGATCTCGGCTAGGGGGTCCCGAACTGTGCGTCTAAGGCGGATGGTAACAGGAGGTAGGGGACACGATGTTTTACCCAGGTTTGGGCCCTCTTGATGGAGGTAAAACCCTACATCCTGCTTGATTATTCTTGATAATATGAGTAGTACAAGAGTTGATCTACCACGAGATCGGAGAGGCTAAACCCTAGAAGCTAACCTATGATATGATTGTATGTTGTCCTACGGACTAAAACCCTCCAGTTTATATAGACACCGGAGGGGGCTAGGGTTACACAAGGTCGGTTACAAAGGAGGAGATATACATATCCGTATTGCCTAGCTTGCCTTCCACACCAAGGAGAGTCCCATCCGGACATGGGACAAAGTCTTCAATCTTGTATCTTCATAGTCCAACAGTCCGGCCAAAGGATATAGTCCGGCCATCCGGAGACCCCCTAATCCAGGACTCCCTCACCTGTCTTCACCAATAATGTAAGTTTGTCCATCTCAAGCCTTCAAACTTTGTTGTATATATTTGGTTAGGCATGACTGCAACAGCTGTTTATTTTTGGTGTTTGCATCAAATTGCTTGTTTAAAATTTATTATGTAGTTCATAAACAAAAGTTTGTCCTTTCTCAATTTAAGTTTTCAGTTGTACAACCAAGTTCCTTCTTCATACCATGTAAATTAAACTATATAGAGCAAGTGATCTTCTTTTGCACTGCATGTATGCTTCTATTCTTCATCCGTAATCCAGTGGTGTGGTGAACCTACCCACTACAGCACAATGTCATATTCTGCACTGTCTTAACTATGAACAATGTCATATCATTCTACTATTATTTAAACCGTCTCTTTATTTGCCAATCTGAAATGGTATAAATTGACAGCACACTAACCATTGATACTTATGAGTTCTTGATCTGTAATCCGGTGGTGTCGTGAAGCTGCCAACTCCTTCACAATGTCATTTACTGTCATGTCTTGACCTGAACAATACCATATTGTGTTAATGCAATTTTAAACTATGTCACTTTATTCGTCAGTAAGAAATGTGATGAATTGTCAGCACTAATACTTTTATGTGCAAAACCTGTCATCTGTCTGCTTGTTTATCTTTCAGAGTGAGGAAGATATAAGTGTTGAACAAGCGCAGTCTCATCATCTTGCTCAGCTGCTTGCGCTGCAGCTCCCCAGCGGGGCTAACCTTTCTTGAACTCTATTGAAGTGCTGTCGGTTTTGTATATTATTTTGTCGGCGTGTTTATTTACACTGGGTGCGATCTTTGATGCCCAGTGTATGTAATATGTTGTCTGCTTGTGCTTTATTATCATAGTGGTGAACTTTGATGCCCAGTGGATGTAATATGCTGTAATTTCTTTATTGTATAGTCTAGGTTTTTTTCTTATTCATGATGTTGCAATTATTTTACTGTTATATATCCTGTCTTCGCTATAAACCAACCAAACCGTAAAATTACGGTACATAATCGGGCCGTCATGCAATCACGATGTAGGTTGGGCCTGAAACGTGTCGAACAGCTCACGGGCCGGCAGCAGCCCGAAATGAACCCCGGCCCATGATTGTGCGAATCAAATCACGCGCTTTTAACATGCCAAAATTGTCTCAGTCCTTGTTTGGCCCAATCAGATATCGGCTGCGAGCAGGCCGGATGCAAATCGGGCCGTAGTTAGGCCCAACTATATGATGGGCTTTTAAGAGGCCGAAATTAATATAGGGCCGAAATGTTAAACGTGCCCTTAATAGGCCAAAACTAATATCAGGACGAATTACTTAGTGGGTCATTAGCAAGTGGGCCCAAAAGCATAGTGTCTAGTTAACGGGCTGAATCTGATATGGGTCATAATTGAGCCCAAAGCCTCTTAAAGGGTCGGACCTGATCTGGGCCGTAATTTGGCCCAGAACGTGGTAGGCTTTTAACGGGTCGGATCTCATTGCCCGCCACTATTAGGCCCGGTGCGTGGCAGGCCATTAATTGACCGGATCAAATATGGGTCGGCATTTGGCCCAAAACATGACAGCCAGTTAATGGGCTGGCCTACTAGGGTCCTCAAAATCTTGTGGGCCTACAGCTAGGCCGGCCCATTAATGTCGATGAAATCTTGTGGGCCTTTAGTTGGGCCGGCCCATTATGATCCGCAAGAATCTTGTGGGCCTTTACATGGGCCGGCCCATTATGGCACACAAAAATCTTGTGGGCCTTTACCTGGGCCGGCCCATTATGGCCCGCAAAATCTTGTGGGCCTTTAGCTAGGCCAGCCCATTATGGTCCACAAAATCTTGTGGGCCTTTAGCTAGGCCGGCCCATTATGGTCTGCAAAATCTTGTGCGCCTTCAGTTGGGTCGGCCCATTTAAACTTGATGGGCCGGTCCACGTGTCAACATATCATAGGCGCGTCTTGCCCATTAGATGAGTGACACCTGTGCCAACACGGACCTAACACGTGTCTCCTCCAGCCAATGATGATTTTACATGTGGAAAATCCCCATTGGTCGGGCTGTTAACGGGTTATCGGATCCAAAACCCGACCTGATAGCTTAACGGCGTTTTGTTACGGTGGATGCCACGTGTCGGTCACCCTTGACCAAATCACTTCTGTGACGCGCGATTTATCGTCATGGAAGTGGACACTTCCGTGATGATAATTTTGGTAATGTCATGGAACACTTCTACGACAGCACAGGTATGACTATCTTGATTCTATCATAAAATCGTCATGGATGTACATGCATGACAGAAAACGCGACCTACTGTGACAAACATGTATCATCACTGAAGTGTATTTTTTTTGTACTGACACTACATAGTTCTACAGAATACTACCTTGGTGACCCCATATGTCAATGAACACAAGAATATTTTGCGCTCCAAACACCCGGAGCAGTGTGAGGACTGGATTACATGTGAACACATCAGGACTTTTGGCAGTTGGTTGCAAACACGTCTCATGGGTGACAACACTGTTTCTAATGAGCTGTACTCATTGGCCAAGGGACCATCTTCAACTGTATTGACTTACAAAGGGTACGAGATAAATGGGAATACATTTTACACTATCGCTCAAGATCAAAAGAGCACCAACCAAAACAGTGGTGTCCGGTTTGATGCAGGGACCAAGAGGGGAAAGGACACATATTATGGTTACATAGTGGACATATGGGAACTTGACTATGGACATGATTTTAAGGCCCCTTTGTTTTAGTGTAAATGGGTCAATCTGTAAGGAGGAGGGGTACAGGTAGACCCACAGTACGGAATGACAACAGTGGATCTGAACAATCTTGGGTACACAGACGAACCATTCGTCCTAG
Source organism: Triticum monococcum (assembly GCA_034509565.1). NCBI lineage: Eukaryota > Viridiplantae > Streptophyta > Magnoliopsida > Poales > Poaceae > Triticum > Triticum monococcum. The sequence continues at coordinate 517,154,335 of CM067847.1, forward strand.
CCAATGATGTGGCGCGGGTTTTCTATGTGAAGGACATGTCTACCAAACCGAGAAAAAGAAAAGATAAGCATGCGAATACATCATACGATGAGCCAAAGCGCCACCTAGTTCTTTCAAGAAAAAGAGACATCGTGTGAGTGGAGGGAAAGATAGACATGTCTGAAGATGACGAAAAGTTTCATGAAATTCCTCTCTTCAAAGTCAAGGCTGACCCAAGCACCCTGTTAAATGATGAAGATTATCCATGGTTCCGGCCCAATAAGCAAAGGACACAAGCGAAAAAAGTGAAGACTTTCTCTCCACAACTTTTATGATGATGCCATTGATCTAGAGTATCACTGCAGTTACATGTGAAGAAATGAAATGCCTTTTGTAACAGATGAGTTTTCGTGTGAAACCCTCATACTTCGAAAGAGATTGTCTTGTACACAAAGTGCATCCAGCCGTAACCCTCTCAACTTTTTAGCACATGCTATGTGGGTGAAATTATGATACCATGCCAACTTTCAACCTTTTTAGAGTTCATTTGTAGTGCTTTTCAATTTCAGGGTCATTTAGCTCAAAAAAATCAGTAAATGCATGAAAATATCAAATGAAGTCAGAAAGGGTTGAAAATTGATGATGTGGCTTTGAATGGTGAATTTTGAACACACAAAAAGTCTGGAGTTCAAATAAGTTCAAAAAATGAAATCCCTTTGTAATAGATGAGTTTTCGTCTGAAACCCTGATACTTCGAAAGAGATTGTCCATTTTGTGCACGAAGTGCATCCAACTTTTGCCGTAACCCTCTCAACTTTTTAGAACATGCTATGTGGGTGAAATGATGATACCATGTCAAATTTTAACCTTTTCAGAGTTCATTTGTAGTGCTTTTCAATTCAGGGCCATTTAGCTCAAAAAAATCAGTAAATGCATGAAAAAGACCAAATGAAATCAGAAAGGGTTGAAAATTGATGATGTGGCTTTGAATGGTGCATTTTGAACACACAAAAAGCCTAGAGTTCAAATAACTTCAAAAAAATGAAATCCCTTTGTAATAGACGAATTTTCGTTCGAAACCCTGATACTTCGAAAGAGATTGTCCATTTTGTACACGAAGTGCATCCACTTTTTGCTGTAACCCTCTCAACTTTTTAGAACATGCTATGTGGGTGAAATGATGATACCATGCCAACTTTTAACCTTTTCAGAGTTCATTTAAAGTGCTTTTCAATTTCAGGGTCATTTAGCTCAAAGAATGAACTAATAGAAAAAAAGAATGAACTACAAATAATCAATTAAAATATTCTCTTATGATCAACTAAAGCAAAACTATAATATTCTTCAGTAGAAAAAAGAATCAACTAAAAAGCTTTTATAAAACTCTAATAGCAGAAGGAATCAACTAAAAAGATTTTATAAACCTCTAGTATTTTTTAAACTAAAATTATATAAAATTTATGCAACTAAAGTTATCAAAGTATTTTTTGTTAAAACAATAATGGAAAAAAGAATTTTCATAATGAATTTTTTGTTAGAAACTTTAATAGCAAACTAAAATAACAAAATCTGTTTTTGATTAAAACAGACATTTAAAATAACCTAAAAATTACCAAATTGAAAATAATGATAAAACACATTAATATTAAATAGAAGGAAAAAGAATCACTCAAAATCTATTTTTATAGTAAAGTTATTAACAAACTAGTGATTCACACAAATTTCAAAGAATTCAAATTTGAACTATTCAAATTTGAAAATTAATGGCACTAAGAGAAAGTTTATAATTTTTGTGACCTAAAAGGAAAAAAGAATCACTGAAAAATTGTAAGTATTTACCTATAAGTAGAAACAAAAGAAAATAAATAAAACAAAAAATAAAAACACTGGATTTTTTTTAAAAATGTCGCCTACTAGGCCACCATGGCCTGAATACGACTAGAAACCCATCCAGCTAGTGGGTCAAGATTCAGGCTCGCAGCAGGCCCATAGGCAGATAGACACATTTAAGCTAGTAGGCCTGCAATAGAAAGGAGTTCGAAAGGTGGTGAGGTGGGACTAAACGTCCACTGCACCGTGGCTGCGCCACACATAGGCTATTGGTCCCAGTTGGTGGCTCGAACCGGGACCAATGCCCACCTTTGATCCCGTTTCGTGCCACCAACTGGGACCAACGCCCATCTTTAGTCCCAATTGGTGTCACAAACCGGGACCGAAGGTCTGGCACCAACCGGGACCAAAGGGTGGCATTGGTCCCGTTTTGTGGCATGAACCGGGACTAAAGGGCGGGGTATATAAGCCCACACTTAGCGATTTTCACAGTTTCATCCGCCAGTTCCCCCGACGACACCGAGCTCATCGACGCCGCTAGGCTGCCCCGACGCCGTCCGCCACCCCCGCCGTCGCTGTCGTTGTCCCCGAGCCCGCGGCCCTGCCCCGCTGATAGTGTCCTGAAGCTACGTCGGTATTTCCCCAAAGAGGAAGGGATGATGCAGCACAGCAATGGTAGGTATATCCCTCAGTGATGAAACCAAGGTTATCGAATCAGTAGGAGAACCAAGCAACAACACATAAACGGCACATGCATGCAAATACCGAATACTCTCAACCCGACGTATTAAAGGGGTTATCAATCCCTTTCGGGTAACGATGCCACAAATCGGCAAATGGACATGAATAAATTGTAGTATATTGATAGATCGAACACCAAATAAAATAAATAAGATAAATTGCAGCAATGTATTTTTGTATTTTTGGGTTTAATAGATCTGAAAATAAAAGGCAAATAAAATAGATCGTAAAGGCAGGTAATATGAGAAAGAGACCCGGGGGCCGTAGGTTTCACTAGTGGCTTCTCTCAAGAAGAATAGCAAATGGTGGGTAAACAAATTACTGTTGGGCAATTGATAGAACTTCAAATAATCATGATGATATCCGGGAAATGATCATTACATAGGCATCATGTCCAAGATTAGTAGATCGACTCATGCCTGCATCTACTACTATTACTCCACAGATCGACCGCTATCCAGCATGCATCTAGTGTATTAAGTTCATGGAGAAACGAAAGAATGCAATAAGAACGATGACATTGAAGGAAATATGCCCTAGAGGCAATAATAAAGTTACTATTTATTTCCTTATTTCATGATAAATGCTTATTATTCATGCTAGAATTGTATTAATGGGAAACATAATACATGTGTGAATACATAGACAAACATAGTGTCACTAGTATGCCTCTACTTGACTAACTCATTGATCAAAGATGGTTAAGTTTCCTAACCATAGACATGAGTTGTTATTTGATCAATGGGATCACATCATTAGGAGAATGATGTGATTGACTTGACCCATTCCGTTAGCTTAGCACTTGATCGCTTGTTTACTGCTATTGCTTTCTTCATGACTTATACATGTTCTGATGACTATGAGATTATGCAACTTCTGAATACCGGAGGAACACTTTGTGTGCTACCAAATGTCACAACGTAACTGGGTGATTATAAAGGTGCTCTACAGGTGTCTCCGATGGTACTTGTTGAGTTGGCATAGATCAAGATTAGGATTTGTCACTCCGATTGTCGGAGAGGTATCTCTGGGCCCTCTCGGTAATACACATCACTATAAGCCTTGCAAGCATGATAACTAATGAGTTAGTTACGGGGTGATGTATTACGGAACGATTAAAGAGACTTGCTGGTAACGAGATTGAACTACGTATTGGATACCGACAATCGAATCTCGGGAAAGTAACATACCGATGACAAAGAGAACAACGTATAGTGTTGTGCGGTTTGACCGATAAAGATCTTAACCAATATGTGCATCCAGGTACTGCTATTGGTTATTGACTGGAGACGTGTCTCGGTCATGTCTACATAGTTCTTGAACTCGTAGGGTCCGCACGCTTAAAGTTATGTGATGATCGGTTTTATGAGTTTATATGTTTTGATGTACCAAAGGTAGTTTGGAGTCCCAGATGTGATCACGGACATGATGAGGAGTCTCAAAATGGTCGAGACAAAAAGATTGATATATTGGAAGGCTACATTTGGTCATCGGAATAGTTCCGGGTGAAATCGGGATTTTACCGGAGTACCGGAGGGGTTACCGGAACCCCCCGGGGACTAATGGGCCTTGTTGCGCCATAAGGGAAAGAGATAGGGGCCGGCCTAGGACAGCCAGTGTGCCCCCTTCCCCCTGTCCCAATTGGACTGGGAGAAGGGGGGCGGCGACCCCCTTTCCTTCTCTTTCTCTCCCTGCCTTTCCCCCTCCTAGTAGGAGTAGGAAAGGGAGGAATCCTACTCCTGCTAGGAGGAGGATTCCTCCTCCTAGGTGCGCCAAAAAGGGCCGGCCGGCCTCCCCCTTGCTCCTTTATATATAGGGGCAGGGGGCACCTCTAGACACACAAGTTGATCACAAGGATCTCTCCCAACCGTGTGTGGTGCCCCCTCCACCATAATCCACCTCGGTCATACTGTAGCGGTGTTTAGGCGAAGCCCTGCTGCGGTAGCTTCATCAAATCGTCACCACATCGTCGTGCTGACGAAACTCTTCCTCGAGCTCTACTGGATCGTGAGTTCGTGGGATGTCACCGAGCTGAACGTGTGTTGAACGAGGAGGTGCCGTACGTTCGGTACTAAGGATCGGTCGATCGTGAAGACGTACGACTACATCAACCGCGTTGTCATAATGCTTCACTTTAACGGTCTACGAGGGTACGTGGACGACACTCTCCCCTCTCGTTGCTATGCATCACCATGATCCTGCGTGTGCGTAGGAAATTTTTTGAAATTACTATGTTCCCCAACAGTGGCATCCGAGCCTGGTTTATGCGTAGTGTGTTGTGGCCGATACAAGTCACACTGCTTACCAGCATGTCATACTTTGGTTCGGCAGTATTGTTGGATGAAGCGGCCCATACCGACATTACGCGTACGCTTATGCGAGACTGGTTCTACCGACATGCTTTGCACACAGGTGGCTGGCGGGTGTCAGTTTCTCCAACTTTAGTTGAACCGAGTGTGGCTATGCCCGGTCCTTGAGAAGGTTAAAACAGCACCAACTTGACGAACTATCGTTGTGGTTTTGATGCGTAGGTAAGAACGGTTCTTGCTCAGCCCGTAGCAGCCACGTAAAACTTCCAACAACAAAGTAGAGGACGTCTAACTTGTTTTTGCAGGGCATGTTGTGATGTGATATGGTCAAGACATGATGCTATATTTATTGTATGAGATGATCATGTTTTGTAACGGAGTTATCGGCAACTGACAAGAGCCATATGGTTGTCGCTTTATTGTATGCAATGCAATCGCCCTGTAATTGCTTTACTTTATCACTAAGCGGTAGCGATAGTCGTAGAAGCAATAGTTGGCGAGACGACAATGATGCTACGATGGAGATCAAGGTGTCGCGCCGGTGATGATGGTGATCATGACAGTGCTTCGGAGATGGTGATCACAAGCACAAGATGATGATGGCCATATCATATCACTTATATTGATTGCATGTGATGTTTATCATTTATGCATCTTATTCTGCTTTGTTTGTAGGTAGCATTATAAGATGATCTCTCACTAAATTTCAAGATAAAATTGTTCTCCCTGAGTATGCACCGTTGCCAAAGTTTGTCGTGCCGAGACACCACGTGATGATCGGGTGTGATAAGCTCTACGTCCATCTACAACGGGTGCAAGCCAGTTTTGCACACGCGGAATACTCGGGTTAAACTTGACGAGCCTAGCATATGCAAATATGGCCTCGGAACACTGAGACCGAAAGGTCGAGCGTGAATCATATAGTAGATATGATCAACATAGTGATGTTAACCATTGAAAACTACTCCATTTCATGTGATGATCGGTTATGGTTTAGTTGATATGGATCACGTGATCACTTAGATGATTAGAGGGATGTCTATCTAAGTGGGAGTTCTTAAGTAATATGATTAATTAAACTTAAATTTATCATGAACTTAGTACCTGATAGTATTTTGCTTATCTATGTTGTTGTAGATAGATGGCCCGTGTTATTGTTCCATGGAATTTTAATGCGTTCCTTGAGAAAGCAAAGTTGAAAGATGATGGTAGCAATTACATGGACTGGGTCCGTAACTTGAGGATTATCCTCATTGTTGCACAGAAGAATTACGTCCTGGAAGCACCGCTGGGTGTAGGCCTACTACAGATGCTGCTGACAACGTTAAGAACGTTTGGCAGAGTAAAGCTGATGACTACTCGATAGTTCAGTGTGCCATGCTTTACGGCTTAGAACCGGGACTTCAACGACGTTTTGAACGTCATGGAGCATCTAAGATGTTCCAGGACTTGAAGTCAATATTTCAAGCAAATGCCCGAATTGAGAGATATGAAGTCTCCAATAAGTTCTATAGCTGCAAGATGGAGGAGAATAGTTCTGTCAGTGAGCATATACTCAAAATGTCTGGGTATCATAATCACTTGACTCAACTGGGAGTTAATCTTCCTGTTGATAGTGTCATTGACAGAGTTCTTCAATCACTGCCACCAAGCTACAAAAGCTTCGTGATGAACTATAATATGCAAGGGATGAATAAGACTATTCCCGAGCTCTTCGCAATGCTAAAGGCTGCGGAGGTAGAAATCAAGAAGGAGCATTAAGTGTTGATGGTCAATAAGACCACCAGTTTCAAGAAAAAGGGCAAAGGGAAGAAGAAGGGGAACTTCAAGAAGAACGGCAAACAAGTTGCTGCTTAGGAGAAGAAACCTAAGTCTGGACCTAAGCCTGAGACTGAGTGCTTCTACTGCAAACAGACTGGTCACTGGAAGCCGAACTGCCCCACGTATTTGGCGGATAAGAAGGATGGCAACGTGAACAAAGGTATATGTGATATACATGTTATTGATGTGTACCTTACCAGAGGTCGCAGTATCACCTGGGTATTTGATAGTGGTTCTGTTGCTAATATTTGCAACTCGAAACAGGGACTACGGATTAAGCAAAGACTGGCTAAGGACGAGGTGACGATGCGCGTGGGAAATGGTTCCAAAGTCGATGTGATCACCATCGGCACGCTACCTCTACATCTACCTTCGGGATTAGTTTTAGACCTAAATAATTGTTATTTGGTGCCAGCGTTGAGCATGAACATTATATCTGGATCTTGTTTGATGCGAGATGGTTATTCATTTAAATCTGAGAATAATGGTTGTTCTATTTATATGAGTACTATCTTTTATGGTCATGCACCCTTAAAGAGTGGTCTATTCTTGTTGAATCTCGATAGTAGTGATACACATATTCATAATGTTGAAGCCAAAAGATGCATAGTTGATAATGATAGTGCAACTTATTTGTGGCACTGCCGTTTGGGTCATATTGGTATAAAGTGCATGAAGAAACTCATACTGATGAACTTTTGGAATCACTTGATTATGAATCACTTGGTACTTGCGAACCATGCCTTATGGGCAAGATGACTAAAACGCCGTTCTCCGGAACTATGGAGCGAGCAACAGATTTGTTGGAAATCATACATACTGATGTATGTGGTCCGATGAATATTGAGGCTCGCGGCGGGTATCGTTATTTCTCACCTTCACAGATGATTTGAGCACATATGGGTATATCTACTTAATGAAACATAAGTCTGAAACATTTGAAAAGTTCAAAGAATTTCAGAGTGAAGTGGAAAATCATCGTAACAAGAAAATAAAGTTTCTGCGATCTGATCGTGGAGGAGAATATTTGAGTTACGAGTTTGGCCTACATTTGAAACAGTACGGAATAGTTTCGCAACTCACGCCACCCGGAACACCATAGTGTAATGGTATGTTCGAACATCGTAATCGTACTTTACTAGATATGGTGCGATCTATGATGTCTCTTACTGATTTAGCGCTATCATTTTGGGGTTATGCTTTAGAGATAGCTGCATTCACGTTAAATAGGGCACCCTCAAAATCCGTTGAGATGACACCTTATGAACTATGGTTTGGCAAGAAACCAAATTTGTCGTTTCTTAAAGTTTGGGGCTGCGATGCTTATGTGAAAAAGCTTCAACATGATAAGCTCGAACCCAAATCGGAGAAATGTGTCTTCATAGGATATCCAAAGGAAACTATTGGGTACACCTTCTATCACAGATCCGAAGGCAAGATATTCGTTGCTAAGAATGGATCCTTTCTAGAGAAGGAGTTTCTCTCGAAAAAAGTGAGTGGGAGGAAAGTAGAACTTGATGAGGTAACTGTACCTGCTCCCTTATTGGAAAGTAGTTCATCACAGAAACCGGTTCCTGTGACATCTACACCAATTAGTGAGGAAGCTAATGATGATGATCATGAAACTTCAGATCAAGTTACTACCGAACCTCGTATGTCAACCAGAGCAAGATCCGCGCCAGAGTGGTACGGTAATCCAGTTCTGGAGGTCATGTTACTTGACCATGACGAACCTACGAACTATGAAGAAACGATGATGAGCCCAGATTCTGCAAAATGGCTTGAGGCCATGAAGTCTGAGATGGGATCCATGTATGAGAACAAAGAGTGGACTTTGGTTGACTTGCCCGATGATCGACAAGCCATCGAGAACAAATGGATCTTCAAGGAGAAGACAGACGCTGACGGTAATGTTACTGTCTACAAAGCTCGACTTGTTGCAAAAGGTTTTCGACAAGTTCGAGGAGTTGACTACGATGAGACCTTCTCACCTGTAGCGATGCTTAAGTCCGTCTGAATCATGTTAGCAATTGTCACATTTTATGATTATGAAATTTGGCAAATGGATGTAAAGACTGCATTCCTGAATGGATTTCTCGAAGAAGAGTTGTATATGATGCAACCTGAAGGTTTTATCGATCCAAAGGGAGCTAACAAAGTGTGCAAGCTCCAGCGATCCATTTATGGACTGGTGCAAGCATCTCGGAGTTGGAATAAACGTTTTGATAATGTGATCAAAGCATATGGATTTCTACAGACTTTTGGAGAAGCCTGTATTTACAAGAAAGTGAATGGGAGCTCTGTAGCATTTCTAATAGTATATGTGGATGACATATTGTTGATTGGAAATGATATAGAATTTCTGGATAGCATAAAAGGATACTTGAATAAAAGTTTTTCAATGAAAGACCTCGGTGAAGCTACTTATATATTGGGCATCAAGATCTATAGAGATAGATCAAGACACTTAATTGGACTTTCACAAAGCACATACCTTGATAAGGTTTGAAGAAGTTCAAAATGGATCAAGCTAAGAAAGGGTTCTTGCCTGTGTTACAAGGTGTGAAGTTGAGTAAGACTCAATGCCCGACCATTGCAGAAGATAGAGAGAAAATGGAAAGTGTTCACTATGCTTCAACCATAGGCTCTATCATGTATGCAATGTTGTGTACCAGAACTGATGTGTGCCTTGCTATTATCCTAGCAGGGAGGTACCAAAGTAATCCAGGAGTGGATCACTAGACAGCGGTTAAGAACATCCTGAAGCACCTAAAAAGGACCAATGATATGTTTCTCGTTTATGGAGGTGACAAAGAGCTCATCGTAAATGGTTACATTGATGCAAGCTTTGACACTGATCCGGACGATTCTAAATCGCAAACTGTATACGTGTTTGTATTAAACGGTGGAGCTGTCAGTTGGAGCAGTTCAAAACAGAGCGTCGTGGTGGGATCTACATGTGAAGCGGAGTACATTGCTGCTTCGGAAGCAGTGAATGAAGGAGTCTGGATGAAGGAGTTCATATCTGATCTAGGTGTCATACCTAGTGCATCGAGTCCAATGAAAATCTTTTGTGACAATACTGGTGCAATTGCCTTGGCAAAGGAATCCAGATTTCACAAGAGAACCAAGCACATCAAGAGACGCTTCAACTCCATTCGGGATCAAGTGGGAGACATAGAGATTTGCAAGATACATACGGATCTAAATGTTGCAGACTCGTCACTACAAAAAAAATACACTTCCGTGATGATACGTGATTGTCACAGTAGGTCGCGTTTTTCGTCATGCATGTACATCCATGACAAATTTATAACAGAATCAAGATAGTCATACCTGTGCTGTCGTAGAAGTGTTCCATGACATTACCAAAATTATCATGACAGAAGTGTCCACTTCCATGACGATAAATCGCGTGTCACAGAAGTGCTTTCGTCAAGGGTGACCGACACGTGGCATCCACCGTAACGGAACGCCGTTAAGCTATCGGGTCGGGTTTTGGATCCGATAACCCGTTAACAGCCCCAACCAATGGGGATTTTCCATGTGTAAAATCATCATTGGCTAGAGGAAACACGTGTCGGCTCATCGTTGGGACAGATGTCATCCACTCACTGGACAGAAGGCGCCTATGATACGTCGACACGTGGCACGGCCCAACAGTGGCCCATTCCTGTGAAAAGGCCGGCCCGTTTGACTTGATCAAAAGCTAGTGGGCCGGCCCATGGAAAGCCTTTTAACGGCATGTTCGCATATAGCCCATTTATAGCCCGCTAGCCCAAGGCCCGTTAGGCCCTATCCGAATTAGGCCCAGTAGTGTCATCTGGGCCATCCAATATGATTCCAGCCTGTTTTCACTTTCTAGCCCATGTATAGCCCATGACGTCTTTCGGCCCATATGAGGCCCTTCGTAACTCTTGGCCCATTAGCGGCCTGTGCTGAAACTGGCCCATAATGAACAGTGTATTACTTTACACCCATTAATGGCCCGTTATTCCGTTGGGCCGTTTCCAGCCCAAGTTAACTTTCGGCCTTCTGAGGGCCCATTTATTCTTGGGCCTATTTGCAGCATTCGGTTACTTATGGCCTGTTACTGTCATTTTCTGCTTGTGGGCCAAATTTAGCCCGTTGTTACAGTCGGCCCGTTTGTGGACCGTTAGTCCGTTGGGCCATTTTCCTAGCATCACCAAATACGGCCTATTAACGGCCCGTTATGGTCAGCCCATAAAATGTACGATTTCCATTAAAGGCCCGTCTATGGCCCATTAAAGGCCCGTACAAGACCCATAAATGAGTCGGCGGCCCATGGATCCTACGAGATGTAGAAGGCCCATGGATCCTACGAGACGTAGAAGGCCCATGGATCCTACGAGACGTAGAAGGCCCATGGATCCGACGGCCCGTGAAGGTCCATGGTCGGGCGAGTTGGCCCTCGTTTGAACGATATAGAATATTCAAAGAATTATCCTACTCAATACTATCACCTCTAAAAAGCATACACTATACAACAAAGAGATCAAGGCATAGAAAAGTAGAATAATCCTACACTATACAATAAAGAAATTACAGCCGATTATACCCACTAGGCATTATGGTTCGGCACAGGTGATAATAAAGCATACACAAACAGCAAATTACATACACTGGGCAAATACAGCTCATACATCATGGACGCGCATCAACTTAACTCCATTTGAACTATAATCTCTTCAGAAAATAGGATTGGCCAGATTCAGACAGCACAAATTTCAGTCTGCAAAATCTCCAATTCCTTCATGGTTACCTCAGTGTCTTGTTTCATTTTTTGACTCCTACATCTAATACCTGCATGTCCAGTCTCAACTTGTTGATTATACGTTGACAATCATGTACACGTTGTCTTGCCACCTCTAGTTGATGCTCGAGAATATCAGCACATTCCAATTCCAATCCATAATCATTCGGTAACGGCCATGCCGCACTGCTCGCAGATCTTTGTGTTGATGTCACTTCATCCTGAAATGTTTCTGTAAGTACACATGACTAGGGCAAAAATATAGTTACAACAGTGATGCGAACAAGACACTATTTTGTACTACATGGCAAAACAGGACTAACAATAATGTTACACGTCACTTTCAAAAAAAATGTTACACGTCATGAAGCATAAGTAGGTGATATTTTAAAAATTATAAAAAAAGATAGTCTGTGCAGCCTGCATACAGAAATCCCTCTTAGCTCACCAGAGGAGCATGATGTTGGGGCCCAATCGAAAACACAGACAAGTTACAATTTTAGACAGCACATTGCGTATAAGTAAGCAAGCAGTTGGCCATTCTGTGCCTCAATTAAAGTCTTAGGGAGCATAATGAACAGCAGAGGGTTTCATACAAACATACTACAGCAGGCAAAACTATGCAATCATTAGCGTAGTATAAACTAGATTGTGAGCCTCATGCAGTAATAGTTGGTTAATAGACTTCAAAGCTTCAGGCACACTTCGGCAGAGTAATTAAATGGTAAGGCCTTTAATTATGTCAACTAATAGTGATACAAGTATCGAACATCAGGCATGATTATTTGGGAATCTCATTAACTGAGGACAAATAAAGCAATTGAAAAGAGAAAATTAACTATGCTTGAAACAAACAAGGAATTGAACTGTTGAGTTGCATACAGTGACTTACCTTAGCAGGTTGAAGAGGCTCGGCGCAGCTCCTACTTCTCTTGCAAGGCTCCTTCCTAACATCTTGTACTTGGAAATCCTCAATCTTATCTTCATTGCACCCCCTCTGCAAGGTGACACAAACTAGTTACTCGTCTCCTTGGAAGATAAATAGGCATACTTTCCAGTCTGTGAACACAAAAGAATGAGATTATAACAAAACAACACCACATAATGAAACATGCCGCATCTCTTGCACTTGCACACAACGAAATGAGCATTTACTATGTCTGCACTATGTAAAAACTAGGCATACCTTCGAACTGGATCTCCAGGTACTCTTGGAGAGCCTACTGTAGTGTACAGCCAAACCTTTATGTCACATATGAGTTAGACAAGGCCCCACTACAGCAGCCCTTAGTGTTTAAATCATTGACAAGCTCTGTTAGAGTGTTAGGTCAAGAACAGCAAGTAATCAAAGCAAACAGTCCTAGTATGGCTGGCTGATGCAAACAAGCAATTGAACAGATGTGTGAGCAAATCATACATATCAAGAAAAGAAGCAAAGAAGGAGGCTTAAAGACCATCACTTGACTGACCAGATTTAAGGGGCATTTAAACATCATGTGCAACGTATGAACTAACATAAACATTGCATATTCTAGATTCTACAATGGCATGCACATGTATTAGGTTATGTCATGTATGATGATGCCTAAATGTACAGATAGCAGGCAGGAGTGATTCATCATTGCATGCACAATTGAATTGCAGGTTAAGGGCCAGTTCGATTCCGCCTTTTCAGGGTATATTGTCAAAATAAGCCATAAAAGATGTAAAGAAGTCATTTTTGAGTTATGGGCTTCGGCTTAACTAATTTCGCTTTGGAGGGGGGTGTTTCGGGTAGAACCTCACTAAAAATTGAAGGGAAGGAGAATAGTGAAATGACTCTGTTGTCTGCCTATATTACACTCAAAATGCAACTGATGACGCCCGTGTCACACCTGACCTTCAAGTAAAAACAAACACGCAAGCATTCATTGCCCCGCCCGCTTGCATCTCCTCTCCCCTTTCCCTCTACCTCGATCCCCTACCTGCAGCACTAGGGTTCCTCCAGCGAGCCGGCACCACTGGTCCCATCTGGCCTGGTCCTCGACGATGCTATGTCCAGCTAGGCTACATGGCCAGCGGGTAGGGGCAAATCTCCCTGGCTGCTCCTCCCTCCGGCGCCGCCCCTCATTCTCATGGTCTCCAGCAGCTGCTCCACTGTGGTTCGTCCAACGCACTACTCCGGTGGGCGCTGCACAACTACGGCTGATGCCACACTGCGGTAGAAGGCACCTTATTCCCCCTCCCCTCCTCCCAGGCCATGGCCTTGATGTGCTGTTGAAGGATGAGCTCATCCAACAAGGTGAGGATCTCCTCTGATTTTTTGCCAAATTTTCATTCTGATCCACTATATGATGAATTGCTATGAGATGCTTCTGTTGCTGCTATATGATGCATTGCTATGAGCTGCTCCTGCTGATGCTATATGATGAATTGCTATGCGCTGTTGCTGCGGTATGATGAGTTGCTACGAGTTGCTGCTGCTATACGATGAATTGCTATGAGCTGCTGCTGCTATATGATGAGTTGCTACAAGCTGCTCCTGCTGCTGCTATATGATGAATTGTTATGAGCTACTCCTGCTGCTGCTATATGATGAATTGCTATGAGCTGCTCCTGCTGCTGCTATATGATGAATTGCTATGAGTTGCTGCCGGTATATGATGAATTGCAGACTGCTGCTGCTGTATGATGAGTTGCTATGAGCTGCTGCTGCTGCTATATGATGCTTTCAGGTGGTGCTGCTATACGATAATAACCAGCCACTTGGACCATCAAATTTCAATAAATAATTGTTCTTCATTTAAATGTGGGTCATGTGTTCTTCATTTAAATTAGGCAATGGGATCTCTATGGAAAACATTGACCAAAGTAGATTGTGCCAAGTAGATGGTATCTTTGTATTTGCATTTTGAGCAAATAGTGATGGTCTATTTTCCTATCATATTAATTACTGCACTGGGTTCAATTTGTGATGTTTGCAAGTCATATTAATTTCCATATGGGCAGCAAAATGAAAAAATATAATGCAATCTAGACTTTCCACTGATCATACCAAAGATAAGCTGAAAATGCAATGAAAAGAACTAGTTGGCTTATTACATGGAGCTTATATTCACAGGTGCTTATTTTCTTAGGATAACTCGTAATAACTATCCCTAAGAAACTTGGCTAATAGAACTGGCATACAAATAACATGTCACGATGATTGCAATGGAGGAGTGACGTACCATAGCACACTGTATAGGCTCACCGCTGTCTCTCCTTTTTTTGCGATGTTCCATGAAATTGCCACATACATCTTGTACTTTTTCATTGTGTAACCCTATCTGCAAGTTGACACGGCTAATTTCAGACATCTCTAGATGATACAACATTGCATATCCCTTGCGCATATTTAAACCACCAATTAACGATTGTGTGCGTACCATAAACTAGCCATGACTCTGTATGCTGGACTAGCAGGCATTCTAAGGGAGGCCAATGTAGTGCATTGGAATTCCTACATGCCACCTACGATTTTGTGTAATGTACAGCCCCTGTTCCTAAATATATGTCTTTGTAGTGATTCCAGTATGGACCACATACAGATGTATATAGATGCATTTTCGAGTGTAGATTCACTCATTTTGCTCCGTATGTAGCCTATAGTGGAATCTCTAGAAAGACTTATATTTAGGAACGGAGGTATGAGGTAGTATCATGTATGACATCTACATATATAATTTAGCAGCCAGTAGTAGAAATCATTGTCTGCACGTAGGGATTACTGGTCGAAAATCCTAGCAAAGCACACTTGCAGGCACAGAACAATACAAGAGAGAGAGAGAGACGCTTACAAGATCATAGCAATGCCTCAGTCCAGGATCTTGGTTGGCCAAGCTGTTAGATCCAGAAGAAACATCGTCCTTGTAGTTTTTGCCAGCTGCATAACAGGTAACAGCGACTGGTTAGTATATTTGAAGTACATCGGCAGGTGATGCTGGATGGGTTTAAAGGTGACAAGTACCTAGGCCATGGCGGGTGCTTGGCATCTCTCCAGACGGTGGGAATCAGGTTAGAAACGTCGAGGGTAATGACGCTACGCTGGATGTCGGGGTCCAGTAAGGAGATCTAGAACCATCGAGTAGGGTGTTTGTGGAGCGGCTCCGGTAGGGTGGACTACGGTGTGGGCGAAGCGGATTTGTGGCCATGGACAAGAGCGTAGGTGAAGCTGCTCCGGTGGTTGGGTTAAGGATGGTGCCGACGACGCGGATCTGCGACCGTGGACGGGGCGTCAGAAGCTGCTTCGGTGGTTGGGTTAAGGATGGTGTCGATGATGCGGATCTGCGGCCGTGGACGGGGCGTCGGAAGCTGCTCCGGTGGTTGGGTTAGGGGTGGTGTCGACGATGCGGATCTGCGGCTGTGGACGGGGCATCAGAAGCTGCTCCGGTAGGTTGGATGCGGGTGCGAGGAAGCGGATCTGAGGCCGTGGACTTGTGAGTTGGCAAAGCGGCCCCGGTAGGGTTGAGAATGGTATAGGCGAAGCTACTCCGGTAGGGTTGACGATGGTGTCAGTGAAGCGGCTCTGGTAGGATTGAGGAAGGTGTCGGTGAAGCGGCTCCGGTAGGGTTGAGGAAGGTGTCGGCGAAGAGGATCAGAGGCCGTCAACGGGGGCATCGATGGGGCGGCTCCAGGGGGTGTGGACGAAGCGTCTCCGGTGGGGAGTACGAATGAGCCGCTGCAGATGCGCGGCGGTTGACGAGAGTACCAGCGAAGCAGATCCGGTGCCGTGGACAAGGTCGGCACTGAATGGGTTGTGGTACAGTGGTGGATGAGCAGTCTACTTGTTTCTAGGGGAGGTGGGAGGGTAGATGCGGCCGGAGAAGCAGATCCGGCGAGGTGGACGCCGCTGGCAGTGAATGGGCTATGGTACGCCGGTGGATGAGCAGTCTAGGCTTTCAAGAGGGAAGGGGAGAAAGAGCGATGAAGTACAGACGGCGTGATGTAAGATGCTCTGGTGCTGTGGAGTTAGTCATTTTTGCGGGAGGGGGAGAGGAAATGGGGGTGCCGGGTAGTGGGGGAACCGGAAGTTACCAAAGCAGCCCCGACCTATCATGTAGATGAGGGCAGTATTGTAACTGTTGGTCTCCGTGCACCAAGGACAAAAGCGGGATTTCGCATGTAAAGACTAAGGTGGCGGAAATTTTAAAAGGAAGCGGGAGATTTTGCCGCCCGCGGGATCGTTTGTATCAGTTTCAACTAATTTTGGACCGTGCTAGCGGGAAGGTCATGCTAGACTGTGTACATGGGGCACACGTCAGCAGTTAATAACTGGTGTGAAGTCCACCCCAGAAAAAAAGACAATAACTCGGGATGATGCGCCGATAACTTGGACGTTCACACGGGCGCGGCCAATCGTACGGGTGTAGTGGCGCGTTCACAAAAAAGGGATCAAATGCTCAGCCTATGTATTTCTCGTGTAAATAGATAATTTAGTGCCGTTGGTTATTTACTTTCAACATAATGCATTGACATGTTAGTGTAGAGGCGCACAAAAAGAAATGGATATTGTAGTCAGCTACTTAAAAGTGTTACCTCATATGATTACATAGCCTCCATTTCATAAATTGCGTACCCGTTTAATTCATATATGAATATTACATCTATTACTTCAAAATAGAAACTTAAATCATCCAAGACTAATGAATTTGAATGCAAGAGTAACAATGGTGCATGTACATGATAGCTACATTGGTTGTTTAAAGAAACGTCACTTTAACTTTGGCATGCACAACTAAAAAGGTTTATTTAAATAGAAAAAATGTGATGTGTGAGTGTCCAATATTTATAGCGTTGAATAAACCTTTGGCCACGATACGAAGTAGATATTGACTTATGTTCAAGCGATGCACGTCCACGATCGCTAGATAGTGATACGTGAATGAATTGTGCAATCTCTCTCACACGCATACATATCTCATTTCCCTGTGGGCATCGGAATCACACACGCGCACTTCATGTATTTCTCTCCCTCCGTCGGGGTTAAATTCGTCTTTCTACCCCCGTCCTACAAGTCTCTCACACAGAAACACACACGCTCTCTATGTCTAACACGCCCACCCCTTTAATTCTTCCCACCCACAGCCACTAATGTCTCAAAGTATAATAATGTCTCTCACACATATGCTATCTACCTATCCCTTAATATAGCTAGATATGTGTCACACAAACTCCTTCTCCCTACTAGCAAGATGCCCATGTGTTGCACGGAACATCAAGATGCATTTGTATGAGAAGTTTATCTTGTGGGAGAAAAGGATGAATGAGGGAATGCCTTATTTGCAAATGCGGAGAGGGGTGTGGGTATCTTTTTTCAAAATTGCCATAGTTTCCTTCCTGTCCATTGGATATAAATCGGATGGCCTATATTGCAGGATGGCAAGAACACCATCATCACCAACTTTGTTTTTTATAAGAGTAGAGATATGTGAGTGTCACTGCCCTGCCCCCCCCCCCCACACACACACCCACACTTCCCAACACCGAAGGAGTAGGGTGACACCTCGATCTTGATACTAATCTATCGACTGGCTTCTCTCTCAAACATACACACACACACACTACCCGGCACCGAAGGAGTAGGGTGGCACATCGATCTTGATAATAATCTATCTACTCCTCTTTCAAACACACACACACACACACACACACTCGCTAGTTGTGCCTCTGTGCCTACCGCGCACACTCTCGATACGTCTTTCTCTCCCTCCCCCTCTCCCCCCCCCCCAACAATGACAGCAGAAGGGTGACAACTCGATCTGATCCTAATCTGTCAATTGGTTTATCTCTCAAACATTGTGTCTCGGTGCCTCGCTTGGTAGCCCCTCGAGATGTAGACTTCTCGTGCGCGCACAACTGTAGTGACGATGACGCTGAACCCAGTGTGCCTTGTTTTTACCGGCCTCATGTGATAGTTTTCACCCTGTTTTCTATTAATTAAAAAGGTAACCTTTTCTTTGTTACTACTAGTGAATCTGAAATCATTCGGGGCAGACATAAAATATATCACTTCAACCCAATTATCGTAGCAACTATTTTAAAAGAAATAAGCTAGCTGCTCGTGCGTTGCATGGAACATCAAGATGCATTTGTATGAGTAGTTTATCTTGTGAGAGAAAAGGTTGAACGAGGAAGGCCTTATTTGCGAACATGGAGAGACGTGTGGGTATATTTTTGCAAAATTGCCATAGTTTCTTTCCTATCCGTTAGATATAAATCTGACAGGCTATATTGCAGGATGGCACGCACACCATCATCACCAACTCTGTTTTCTACTCCCTCTGTCCGAAAATACTTTTCATCAAAATGGATAAAAAGATATGTATCTAAAACTAAAATACGTATAGTTCCGGACGGAGGGAGTATTTGTCTTTTTAGAGATTTCAAGAAGTGACTATGACCGGACCTTGCCAACATACTCAAAAAAGTAGTCCATAATTTTGTTGTTACCCTCTTTTCTTGGCGGTGCAGTGCCATCTGGATACCTCATAAATAAATAAAGTACTACATGATACTATATATGATACATGGCGCAGGAGTACTAAGTATTATTAATACAGTTTTGCTAGAACTCATCTAGATGAGATATAATTTGGTCTCATTCATCTTTTGTAGCCATTGGATGTGATGCTATATAAGATGTGTGGGTGCTGACGTGGGTTGTATTTGTTCTTGTGCAACGAACTGACCACTGCATGTCATGTTCGATAGTCTCAAGTCATTAAAAGCATACAAGCCCCACATCTCTTCTTGATTGATTCCTCTATTTATGTCAAAAAATAAGAAACAACGTGAGAGTTAATGCACCACGCCTATGTGTTTACTATTTGGTTTTCATAAGATGACTTAATACTCACCTAGACAGAGGGAGTATTCGATTTGACAGCGGGTGGCATAGTTCCCGATACGGCTTTAATGCAGACAAGGGAGGGAGTAGCGGTTCCTGATATGTTGAACGGCCAATGCATCCACCTTCAATTAATGCATGAGGGAAGTAATGGGAGGAGGTCCGGGAAAAGAGGTTGCACGATGTGAATGCAACGCAGTTTGCCCTCATTCCCCTCATATAAAGGCGCCCCTCCATTCCAATGCATCTACCACATCGTACGCACCTAAGCATTTGCCTAAGCACCTACACTAAGTGCAAAAGAGCTCACTCCAGGCCCATGGTAGCGATGCTCGTGAGCGGCCAGCGGCTGCGCCAGGTGGTCCATGACGCCGGCCTGCCGCAGGGCGCTAAGGATCGTCTCCAGACGGTGTTGGAGACCGGCTAGTGGATGGCCGCCTTCGACACCAACTACGACTCTCAGTTGGACCAGATGATCATTGCCACCAGCAACAAGTTCACCGTCCTCAAGAAGCTCGTGGACGACATCGCCGTACTCCTCCAGCCCATGCGCCCGGGCTCCTCATTGCCTGCCACCCTAATCGGCCTCCATGGCCGGAACCTCTTTCAAGCACTGGTGGCCCTGCGACTGCCCGTCGACGCCACGAAGAAT
Organism: Triticum monococcum; assembly: GCA_034509565.1. Lineage (NCBI taxonomy): Eukaryota > Viridiplantae > Streptophyta > Magnoliopsida > Poales > Poaceae > Triticum > Triticum monococcum. The sequence continues at coordinate 517,174,308 of CM067847.1, forward strand.
GTCCACCTGGAGGTCACGCTCGCTGTGTACATAGGTATCTACAAGGTAAGTGAGGATGCTACGACGTTGGCCTTCCTCAACTGGCTGGAAGCCTTGGATGCCTTTGCTGAGAAGCACCTCAACCTCGCCACAAAAGCCGCCGCTCCTTAGCCGCCGGTCGGTGGCCCGACGCACTAAGTTGAGGAGGAGGAGGTCATACGTTCGTGGATCCATCTTTCTTCTTGCCTTCTGTAACCACCACTGCGATCGCATCATCGTGGCCTTAATTCTTATTGTGCTATTGCATTCTCGTTCCAATCAATACCGACATGTGCGATCCCTTTGCTTAATTATATGCATCACTATAACTAGTACTCCATCCGTCAATTTATAAGTTGTGCTTACCTTTTCCATCAACTTCGTGCAACGCGCGGGCATCTTGCTAGAAACACTAGAATATGTCTATATAATCCGTATGTGATAGTCCATTTGAAATCTCAAAAAACACAAATATTTAGGTACGGAGGGAGTAATATATTAGGAGTATATCAAAAAAATAGTGATTTCTTTCAAGTTTGTGAACAAATACTACTATTCTACTACTTTGGATCCGTCGCAACGCACGGGCACATTGCTGGTAAAAGGAAAAGGCCTGCCGCGTTCGCATCGCACCCCCACACGCCCGAGAATCGGGAGTACAACACGGCCCGTCTGGCACGACACATAGCTTAGGGAAGGCGTGTTGCCTAGCATTTTCACTTTCATGTGGGACCGCCGTTGAGCAAACCGACACCCCGCCCACCACCGGTTTGGAAAACAGAAACGAGGGGAAGATCTAGATGTAGCACGGAAGCCAAGAAATTTGGTGTCAGACGGGGCTCGTTGATAGAGTCGGAGCATTCCGTACTAGTACTACTCCTACTAGTACCAAGTTTGTACTCCTAATACTATATTACTAGTACTACCACTGTACAACTAGTAGGTACGTGCACGGCACAACATCGTAGGAACAAAAAACAGGAAGATCTTGTTTTGGGTGATTTATCTTTTTTTCAATCAACGTAGTATGAATAATATGATGTGGGGGCACCCATGAAGCTTATGTGGCTTGGTTGCATGGCTACGGAAGGTTAGAGAAAAATAAATAGATAATGTGTTTAGAGTGCACTCCACTAAATAGATATATATACTTTGGATCCATTGCAACGGTCCGGCACATCTATATCTATACCCCCTATATAGTGTATGAAAAACTTTGAAAGTTGATCGTTGGATGAAGCCAATCCGGCGGTACAAATATGGCAAATCCGAGCACTACTGGTTGTTGGATATCATCCACCAGATTCTGCCACATGTATAATCTAGAAGACTCCATGGTTGAACTTAATTCATGACTAAGGGCCTCTTTGATTCATAGGATTGCAGAAACACGGGAATAGGAAAAAAGTAGGATTGGAATGGCATGTTCATTGGATCCATATAGGATTTGAGTTTGTTTGATTGTGTCACATGAAAAACAAAGGATTTCTTTCAAGAGGTTGGAGTGCATGTTAGAATTCCTGTGAAACGTAGTACAAATGAATCCTTAGGAAAATATTCTACATGATTCAATCCTATGAATCAAATGACCAACGTAGGAAAAATTCCTAAGGATTCTAATCCTTCAAAGATCCTATGAAAATCCTTTGAATCAACAGACCCTAACTTTGCCACAACTAAGCTTAGGAAAAGTTATTAGTTCTTCAAAACGAGAGAAACAAGTTGGCAAGCCTAAGGGAATCTTGCCACCTTTTTTGTGTATGTCATGTGGGGCCTTAGTGTGGCTTGCCTAAGGTGTGGCTTGAACCAAACACTCACCTAAGTTAATCAAACTTGCCTAACCTTACATTTCACCAGATTTTGCCACATGTTAGAATCCAGAAAGCTCCACATGTAGAAGCATAATGCACAAACCACCAGAATCTCATGCGTGCAAAGCACGTGTACCTTACTAGTACTAGTAGTTGGTAGTAGTAAGAAACAAATTCCAGTTTTGGCATGAGTTCGTACTGCGGGAGCACCACAAGGCCTGCCATAGGAGTTACATTTCCCTCTCGGGGGCCACGAGACCGAACTTCAGTGGCTTAGTGCCCAGCCTATGAGTCAATGACATGCGGACCTTAAATGCGGCTGGCCCACATGTCATTCTCATGGTGGTGGCGTGGTTCGTGACTCACTCGTTCGAGATGAACCGGCTAGTGGTGGCGTGGCCGTGGCGAGGGTGCCACAGCTGGAAATTGGGGCGTTACAAGGCGTAGATGGCCACACCGGCGGGTACTACCTGTAGTACTCCCTCTGGTCCTTTTTACTCTGCATATTAGGTTTGTCCGAAGTCAATCTCATACAACTTTGACCAAGTTTATATAAAAAATTATAGACATTCACATAACAACACCAATATCATTAGATTCATCTTGGAATATATTTTCATATTATATTTATTAGATATTATAGATGCTAATAATTTCTAATATAAATTTGGTCAAACTTAGCAAAGTTTGACTTTCGGCAAATCCAATGTTTAGAGTAAAAAGGACCGGAGGGAGTACATAAGTACTCCAGCTGAGGATTGATGCCCGGGACAAAATGTGTCACAGCCGCTGGATGAAAATTCGATGGTGCAGGAGTATGGATCGGAGCACAGCTGCGGAGCAGGCAAACCGCGTCCAATCGGGTGTGTCTGTGGTAGAAAGTTGATGGTCGTCGCAGTTTAGCTGGCCCGCATATCATGCACACAAAGGCAGAGGAGCGGTGGGGTCGAGAGGGATGAGGGGCACGTCGAGGGGATGAGGATCCCCTGACGCGAACAATCCTACCATTCAGTCACTGACATGTGGGACACATAAGCGTGGGTCCCACCTGTCAGCGAAGGAAAGGCAGGGCAAGGAAGTGATAGCCATGTTAGAGGATCCATGTCCATGTCAGGGGACGTCGTGCCGTGGGTTGGAGCGGCATCGTGGGAATCGCGTGTGGGTGTGGCAGTGGTAGAAACAAGAAACGTGATGGTCGTCGTGCTTCAACTTCCATGGACAAGCTATCATGTCTGCTGACACATGTATATCAAAACTAGAGTGTTTATATTTCAAGCACGTGAACAAGTATTATTCTACTACTTTGCATCCATTGCAACGCACGGGCCGGCACATTGGTAGTAGTAGTGTCCATCTCTATCTCTAGAGGCCTTCCCTCGTTCATCATTTTCTCTCACAAGATAAACTACTCATACAAATGCATCTTGATGTTCCGTGGAACGCACGAGGATGTTTCCTTGGGGGTCTCTCTAGCGCGGTGTGGCCGTAGTTGCAAGTTGACGCCCCTTGAGATGCCGACATTGAGGGGCACTCGGATTTCCTCCGATGAGCAGGTAAGATGAGTTTGATCACATAGTAAATGCATTCTAAAGACTACTTCCGTGTCCATTTCCTAATTCTCCCCCTGCCCACTATTTCACATGTTAGGCTCGGTGCGAGTGGAGATTGGCTTGCATATGTACGGGGTTTGGATGCAAATGAAGACGAAGGGGAGGTGAAGAAGCCGAGGAGAATCCGTTCCCGATGGAGAAGTAAATGGGAGAAGTGGCGTGCAGGCAGTTGATTAGACAGCTAGGTACACTAAACGAAAAGGCTATGCGGGTAGACTGATGAGTCATACCTAATCGTGTACGTGCCCATCCTTCCTGATAGGTGGGACCTATGCATGCAAATAGATAAAAAAATGTGTCGTAGTTTTTTTTAGCGCGTGAGTGGGAGACACAACATTCTCTGGTTAAGGAATACTCCCTCCGTTTAGGTGAGTATAAGTCACCTTATGAAAATCAGGTTTTCCCAAAACCTTTAGGCGTGGAGCATTAACTTCCTGCTCGATCCCCTCCCAGCCTCGTTAGCCAGCGTTCTATTCCTCTGCTGCTGCGTTCTACCTTTCCATTTTTTTCCTCTTCTCAAGTGTGGAACGATCTACATGTCGTCCTTGATGCACCAGAACGACCATTGCATGCATCGCGGTAGGGCGTTGATTGGGCATGCACGAGAATTTGGTTCTGCTCGCAATATGGATGATACCTGAACGATGAAGTGAACAGGCATGCTAGCATAGGAGACCTATTTCTGCTATACAATACTGGAGTACTCATGTTCCTACTACTACTACTACTAGTAGTAGTAGTAGTAGTAGTAGTAGTAGTAGTAGTAGTAGTAGTAGTAGTAGTAGTAGTAGTAGTAGTAGTAGTAGTAGTAGTAGTAGTAGTAGTACAACTGTGGTACACTTGATGGTCAAAATACTATTCATCTGGTCCTCACAGTGACGTGACAACACCTTGCGCCTGACACTAGTCCAGGCGGCGTGTTCGGGTTACCAAAGTCAGCCTCACCCTATGCATTGTGCAGTCTGTCACCGCCGTTGTATAGCACATTGGCGCCTCGCCTCGTCTCCCTCTCCGCTCCCATAGCACCACTCCATCTCCATCACCTTCTCTGTCTCCGTCTCCTTCTCCATCTCACTGTGCCCCCGTGTACCATCGCCTCACTCGCCTCCCCCAGTACCACTATTCCCTCGCTAGCCGCTCTAGCACCGACATCCTTCTCCCCCGTAAATCAAGCCCCCTTCCAAACTCCACCATGGCCGAACGCGAACCACGCAACATCCATATGAGCCGCGATTGGAAGAATCTCCCCAGTGACATCTTCGACCTCTGTTGTTCTGTATGGATATGTTGAGCGCCCTGCGGCTGGCTGCATGCTCGAGGGACATGCACACAGCCATCATCGAAGCGAGGCCTAAGCTTTTCAAGACACCATGCTTGCTGCTATCTGGTCTTGTGAGATTGGCTCACCATGATACGGAGGTGTGCATGATGCCCCTCGACTTCAATCCGATCTCCATTAGCCGAAACTTCTTTGCAGGTATGTAGTGGGTCGCCGTACATCATTTCCCTCGACATCAATCCGATCACCATCGCCCGAAACTTCTTGGCAGGTATGTACTAGGTCGGCATGAACTCCCACTGGATGGCTGCCTTCAGAGAAGACGGTAAAAAGTTGGTGCTCGTGAACTTCCAGACCTCCCATGAGATTATCCTTCCTCCTTTGGATTATATAGAGTATGACCATCGCGGTCCAAGTCATCTAGATTACTACGTCAGTTGGACGGACCTTGTTTTGCATAAGATTGTAATCTACCAAGTGCCCACACGACATGCGAATTACGAAGACTTCAAGCTAATTGCCTTGTTCGACCGCGGACTCAGCTATCTTTACGCTGGTGCCTTCTTTAGCTGGAGACAACTCGGCTCGCGGTGAATCATCGTCAAAGCTGATACACACTTCTGTGATGCTATTGAACACAATGGCATCATCTACGTGATCGACAAAGTAGATGGCACCACGTATTGCTGGGACGGTGCATGTAAGTTGTTTCCGTCTCATGTTAATGATGACGCCATGACACTGTTTGAAATTTTTGTGATGATTGGCATATCCCTGTTTGAGCAGAATTTGAGTAGAACTATGGCAATGTATTAGAGACGCCGTAAATCAGCTATATTTGGAATGAGTTAATTCATGCGATTGTGACCATGTCATTACAGCCAATTTGTACCCTGAATAATCAAACGGTTAGGAATATATGGATATTGTCCTTATTTTACAGTAATCTATATACTACTACTAAATATGAGTGTGTATCAATGGCCATGTTAGTTTCCTCATTTTCATGATGTAGGAACATGCACCACACTGTTGGTTTCATCTAACCATACATTAGGGAAGTAAATGTGCATATGGAGAACTCTATATTTGGAAGTAGCGAAATCCTGCAATGCTTACCATGTGTACATACCTATATTCGCCCTTCAGCAATCAATGGCTAGAATAATATCCTCACAAAATTTTTGCCCACAGAACACGAGTATATAACAATGCATGGTCTATTAGTTACCTTGAAGAATTTGTTTGTGAGGACAGAACATGATTACATAACATGCATGACATGGTAGTTTCCTATGAAGAATCGATTGCGAGATAACATGAGTATAACCATGCATGGCACTTCTATATTTTTGAACCCAGTATACATTTCCCTGTATTTTCCTCCTAGTTCCAATAGGGACATATCAATGTTGTTTCTTGCATTATCCTACTCATACTCTGAACAATGCTGGTCTTACATTAACAATGCTTGTCTTTTTTGATATGATGCAGTGTCCCTACAGTCACTGCCCTTTGTAATCACACCACCTTTGCCAAAAACAGGGAAGCACAACTGGTTCCTCGCTCGATCAGACGACGGCAAAAGACTGATGATCATTCAGACACATGAGCCGGAAAAGTTATATTGCAAAAACCCCACTGTATACAAGCACCGTGTAATACGTGAGTATTTGGACAGTGGTTGTTGCGTCTATGAGCAGGATACCAGCTTGTTGGGGCCTTTAGGATTTTTTAGTTGGAGGCGGGTAAACAGCCTTGATTCACACTCTCTGTTTCTTGGACTCAATTATCCGATTAACCAGGAGATCACCGTTGGCAAGGACCTTGATGGCAGAGAGGCTCTGTTTGCTATGGAAAATTGTGTCTACATGGCGAGCCCTAGTAGTTCGGGAGCAAACTCCCCTGATTGCCAATGATACAGCCTGCGGCCAAAAGAAGGTGAGAATGACAAAGGCATCCGAATTAACTTTGATCCTTGGATGTCTCAATTATGACAGGCAGTGATGTGGTTCAAGCCTTCAGGTTGATAGGTAATTGGGCTGTTGCATCGAAAGGGTGGAGTACTGGTGTCTCCGGGTCACTGGTCGCTGAAGCGGGGCTGCAAATTATGATGGTGTTGGATCATCTCTTAGAATGACTTTGTTGTCTTTGCTGCTGGTTCTAGATGGGTAGTTCTTTCTTTTATTATGCATATTCCTTGTCATTTGGTCATCCTCGTCTATGTCACTCTTACTATGTAATAGTTGCTTCTGTTTAGAATGCCATTCTCGTCTGGATCACGAGCATTTGAGCGTTGCAGATGGGTGCGTTTTGGTGGTGTAGCAAGACTTCTTATGAACTATCATGTCTTGCTGTTTATGTCAGTAGTAGTCACTAGGCAGTGTTTGAATATTTTATATATCATTGTTTCAAACTGTTTATTGTCTCGAACTACTGGTGGGCTAAATGAGGGCATCACCATTCTCCAGTGTTCAGAGTATATCTCCTTTTTTCAATTTATATAATTTGAGCTCAGTGTCTTTTCGATGATGTACACTTGTTTGGGCCAGTGAGGTGTCGTTGAATATGGGCCGAGTAGTAACGCAATGCCAAACAGGTCAATTATGACTCTCAGGAAGGGCTCTCAAAAGCTCCTGAAAAAAAGGTCAGGCTCTCCAAAAAAGAAAGAATAAGGACTCTTAGGCCGACATGTGGGCGCCACCGGTGTTTTCGTGCGCTTGCGTGCCGAGAGCATATTGGCGCGTGCTCGAAATTCATGCTACCTTTTCATCCCCAGTCTCCCGTCCCTCCCCCACCTCTGGAATATCAATTCCTACTCCAGTTCCCCCAAATCCCCCTCCTGTACTCCCTGTACTCAAGCGCACTATCATGTCGCCGGTCAACGCGGATCTCCGAGCAGGAGATCCTGAGGTCTGCCCTGCCTTCGGTCGCTGCGTGCTGTCGCTCAACAATGGCATGGTGGCGCTTGACGACCAGTTTGCCGGCCTCCCGTCTCGCCGAACGACCTTGTCAAAGATCTTGGCAGTGCGCACGGCATCCAAATAACTGACTTGCTTGTTGAAGTTTGTCCGCCACCGGCTGATTTCTTCGTCAGGTTCCGGACAACTTTTGACTACAGTCATGTGTTCGAATCTTCCTGGCGTTTGTTCTGCGATGGCGCGCTGGTGAGCTTTGATAGGTCGCACCCAGGATGGGGCTCGGTGCCCTCTAAGCTTGAGTTTTTAACAAAGCTTAGCTTCCACAGCATGCCTCGACGTGCTTGGAACAACGAGTCGATGAACGAGCTTATCAACGACCTTGGAGGTGAGCTCGTAAGTATGTTTGTTCCTCCAGACAGCTGGGCTCTGATGGTTATGGCATGGATGAAGAAGCCGTCCACCATACCGAAGGTGATTGGTGTTGAGATACCGGTGTAGGAACCGGGGTTGTACTATTCGTCGCCACCAAGGCCGCCGCGGACCACGTTAGGGATGTACCTGTATCGAGTGTTCGTGCATGTCGAAGAAGTGGTCAATCCATCAATCGAAGTACTGCCGCCGCCGCTGGTGCCAGGGTCCGTCGACGACGTCCATTACAGGAGTCAACTTCAGACTTTCCCCGTGTTTCTCGGAACGATGGATGGCACAAGGCCTACTCCATCGCGCGGCGGAGGCCACTACTTCTTTGGGAGAAGATGCAGGGCTGGCTGCCTGGATGTGCTCTAATTTGAGGTAACAACTGAATCTTGTCAGATACTAGTTAAATCCGAGCTATGGGTGTGAAGCACTGATATGCCAGTACATTTGATTGTGACATGTTCTAATTTTGTACCTGAACTTTTTTTAGACAGGGTTGTACATCAACTTAATGTGCTAGCAGAACTTCTTGTGTTGTCTGTCTGTTTTCTTTGCACAACATTCAAGATATTTCCCCGTCATTGATAAAGACGATGAACCATTATGTACGACTTTGTTGGTTTCAACATAGCCCTTCCCGTAGCGATCCACTGCTTCCATCCTGATTGTGCCGCCTGCGTGAAATTTGTGTATGCAAGTTCAGTGTGCTATGATGTTCTATATGATTGTGTCAACTATATAAGTTTTTACTGAGCATCAGCAATGCATATGGCTGAAAGATGTATTTACAAGCATCGACCGATGGGTCTCTCTCTCTCACACACACACACGCGCGCGCGCGCGCGCACGCACAAGTGGGACCCGTTGAATTATTTATTTGCTCATGACAGCTTTTAATTAGGTTCCACTGTAATCTAACTTTTTTCTTAAGTTATTAACTGAGCTTAGTGACTTCAAAACGTTGTACAGAAGCCTTGTTTGGGCCTTTCCGGCATCGCTGAATGTGGGCTGAGTAACCATGTTAGGTTGTACTGTACTACACAGGCCTTTTTTCAACATCAGCAATGCAACTAGGCCAACAGTTGTACACAATATCCGGGTCAACTTGTTATTCTCCGCCCCGCTGGGCTACGAACTTTCCTAGGAGGTATGCATTAGGCTTAACAAGAAAATGGACTTTAATAAATAATAAATAGGATCTAATTATAATAACTGGACAGTTACTACACACCAAACACGTAATTAGTTTGAAAAATATATTATTTTTGGAATTTTTAATTTTTAATTTCATTACTTGTTGCGCTCGCAATATTTTGTTGGATTTTAACGTAATACAACTTTATGTTGAAAATATATTTAACCTGACTAGAAATTTCAGATAAAAATATTGCGGATCCCATCAAAATGTGGGAATTTTTTTTAATTCTGTTTTGAGCGGTTGTTTGAAATTATTAATCGTTGTCCTAGCTAGAAGTTGGGTTGTACTTTTAACAAACTGTAAATGGGCTGTAGTAAATTCCATTAGAATTAATAAGTGGGTTGTACATTCTTACAAATCGCAAATGGGCTATATGTTCTCTGCCAAATCCGAGCTGTGGGCCTACTAAGTTGACGCGTACCAAGGGCTTTGTCAACTTAGTCAATATAAATGATTCTAGCTGCAGTGATCGTACGATGTCCATCCAACGGCCATAGTGCTTCTTCAACCTCTGGTCTTCTTGCTCCAGCCGCCCAAAGCAACGCCGGTCGTGTCGCGTGCTCCTGCCTCCCGTGTCCGGCTGTGATGCCGCGGAGGCCTCACCGCCCCATACTACTCCCACCGCTGGCCAGGCCATCCCTCTAGTCACCCACACCCCCTGTTATTCTGCGGCGACGGCAGCCTCACACCGCAGCCGAACCGGTGAACCCTCGTACTCCTCTCCGCGCGGGCTTCCACTGCTGCGTCTTCCCCGGCTCCGCGTCGTCCCCTTCCTAGGCCTCGCCGTCGTCCAGACCACTTCCCTAGTGCTCTCGACGCGGCGTGGTCAACGTGGTCAACGACCGACTTCCATCGGAAGAGTACTGTACGTGGAGAGGCTGACATCTGGGTCCATGCGGCCGCAAGGAAGTGCCTCCTTATTACGTGCAAAATAATTATTCCTCCACCTGACAGAAGGGACCCACCAGACGGGCCACCTTATTTCGCGAAAAAAACGTTTCCCCCTGACTGCTCGGACCCACCGGATGGGCCAGCGTATTTCGCAAAAAAAACGTTCCCCGCTATCAGCTCGGGCCCACCGGAAGTGCCTCCTTATTACGCACAAAAAAATGAATAGTCCCCCTGCTAGCTGGGACCCACCATGGTGGGAGGCTGACTTGTGGGCCTACTAAGTTGACTGGGACGGGGGCCTTTGTCAACTTTAGTCAATATGAACGATTCTAGCTCCAATGACCATACGATGTCCATCCAACGGCCGTAGTGCTTCTTCAACCTCTGGTCTTCTTGCTCTAGCCGCCCAAAGCAGCGTCGGTCGTCCCGCATGCTTCTGCCTCCCGTGGCCAGCTGTGCTGCCGCGGAGGCCTCACCGCCCCTACTATTCCCACCGCTGGCCAGGCCCTGCGGCGACGGCAGCCTCACACCGCAGCCGAACCAGTGAACCCTCGTACTCCTCTCCGCGCAGGCTTCCACTGCCGCGTCTTCCCTGGCTCCCCGTCGTCCCCTTCCTAGGCCTCGCCGTCGTCCACCGCCCTGGTGCTCTCGGCGCGGCGTGGTCAACGTGGTCAAGGAACGACTTCCATTAGACGTGGACTGTACGTGGAGAGGCTGACAGCTGGGTCCATGGCCGCAGCAAGGAAGTGCCTCTTTATTACGCGGAAAATAATGATTCCTCCACCTGACAGCTGGGACCCACCAGACGGGCCACAGTATTTCGTGAAAAAAACGTTTCTCCCTAACTGCTGGGACCCACCAGCTACATCTTCGCACGCAAGGAAGTGTGTCCGGGCAAAAAAACGATTCGCCCCCCTGACTGCTGGGACCCACCAGCTACATCTTTGCAGGCAAGGAAGTGCCTGACAGTCGGGACCCACCTGGTCGAAGCGTACGTAGCGTTGTCATTCTGGTCACGAACGTGTGCGTACATATATACTGGTGGATGTAGAGGCGCGCATGTGTCGTAGTAGAGGCGCGTACGCGTCGTAGTAGAGGCGCGCACATAGCATGTACACGTACGTACAGCGGCCAGGGTGCAAGAAAGAAAATATGGCCACGTATGTGTACATACGGGCGGGGTCTCGAATGCCTACTCGCGCATACGTACGGCCAGGGCTCGTGTACATGGCTGGGTCGGAATGGAGAAACAGCGTCGTCGTCGTGTTCATGGGGAGGCAACGAAATGCATCGTGTTCATGGGGAGGCAACGGAATGCGTCGTGTTCATCGGGAGGCAACAGAACGCGTGGGAGCCAACCGGCTGGGCCAGAACGGAATGCGTGGTCGTGTTCATCGGGAGGGCTTGGACGGAACAGGCGATGGAAACGAGGCCTGAACGGGGTCCTGTTGATCGGGAGGGGTCTAGTGTACCACAAAACGGAGGAAAGGGACCTCCTACGGTCGAAACGAGGGTCCTGTTGATCGGGAGGGGTGTGGCGTACCGCAAAACGGACGAAACGGACCTCCTACAGTCGAAACGGGGGTCCTGTTGATCGGGAGGGGTGTGGCGTACCTCAAAACGGATGAAACGAACCTCCTACAGTCAAAACGGGCATCCTGTTCATCGGGAGGGGTGTGGCGTACCGCAAAACGGGACTCCACAGGATACTGTTCATCTCCACCGTCGACCTCCTCTAGCCTCCACGGGCTATCGTCGACCTCCTCCAGCCTCCACGGGCTCCTGTTCATCCAGCCTCCACCGCGCGCTACTCCACCGGCTACTGTTCAACCACCCCTCCACCGTCTACTGTTCATCCAGCCCTCCACACCACGGGGTCCTGTTCAACCACCCCTCCACGGGCACCCCTCCACCATCTACTGTTCATCCAGCCCTCACCACACCACGGGGTCCTGTTCATCCAGAGGCAACGCCACCGCTCACTGTTCATCCAAACCCCCCTCAACGCTCACTGTTCATCCCAGAGGTAGCATCGATCGGCTTCAGTTTGCAGCAGTAGCGAAGGAATCGCTCGATCGGGTTCAGTTAATAGCCATCGATCGATCGCTCGGGTTCAGTAACGCGTAGCCTGCAGTGCAATTGCTCGGGTTCAGTTAGAGCCCAATGCCTTGCTCGGGTTCAGTTAGAGCCAACGCCTCGCACACACGCGCGTACGTGTACGAGAGAAACGCGCATCGCTTGGCCCCCGACCTCCCACCGTAACCGGGAACTGCCCTAAATTTTCCTCCCCCTCGCTTCTACCACGGTTTTTTCCTTCATGGACGGCCCAAAGAATGTCATGCAGCTGCGTCTCCGGCCCGCCCAGGACGAAAAGCCCATTTTCTGTCATGATTTTTCATCATAGAAGTAGGAGCCCACCACATCTATGATGATACCGGGTTTTATCACAATTATTGTCATAGAAGTGTCATATGTATGACAGGAAAAAAATTCGTTCAGCCCAAAATGTCACGGGTGTGTCTTTTTTTTTGTAGTGCGTTGACTAAGCCTCTTCCACGAGCAAAACATGATCAGCACCAATGCTCCATGGGTGTTAAAATCATTACTGTGTAATCTAGATTATTGACTCTAGTGCAAGTGGGAGACTGAAGGAAATATGCCCTAGAGGCAATAATAAATTTATTATTTATTTCCTTATTTCATGATAAATGTTTATTATTCATGCTAGAATTGTATTAATCGGAAACATAATACATGTGTGAATACATAGACAAACATAGTGTCACTAGTATGCCTCTACTTGACTAGCTCATTGATCAAAGATGGTTAAGTTTCCTAACCATAGACATGAGTTGTTATTTGATCAATGGGATCACATCATTAGGAGAATGATGTGATTTACTTGACCCATTCCATTAGCTTAGCACTTGATCATTTGTTTACTGCTTGCTTTCTTCATGACTTATACATGTTCTTATGACTATGAGATCATGCAACTCCCGAATACCGGAGGAACACTTTGTGTGCTACCAAATGTCACAACGTAACTGGGTGATTATAAAGGTGCTCTACAGGTGTCTCCGATGGTACTTGTTGAGTTGGCATAGATCAAGATTAGGATTTGTCACTCCGATTGTCGGAGAGGTATCTCTGGGCCCTCTCGGTAATACACATCATGATGTAGGGTAGAACCCTAATCTCCCGATCTTTCACGAAAGGAGCGGATCCCGCGAAGAACATGAGGAACACAAAGAGGGGAACGAGGGAAAACACAAGGGGAAACACAAGAGGAACACTCAAACTAACAAGAACAAGTCACACATGGGCTAGATCCTCGAGTACATAAGGTAAGATACACGATCCACGATCAACTAGGGTTGATACAAAAGGGTAACCGGTCCTTCTCCGTGAGGAGGTCTTGAGGTTCTTCCCTAAAGAGGGGTCTTGAATCCGCTTGGGGGATCTTCTCCGGTGGAGGCTCGAATCTTCGAGGAGAAGGTAACCAAGTGGATGAGCAAAGCTCTCACACAAAATATGAGCTAATCCTTTGCTAAACCTAGAAAGTTGTACAGGATGGAGTATATATAGTCTAGGGGGAGAAGGGATAAATGGGCCTCGGCCCTTCACTGTGCGCAGACAGGGGAGGCCGGATGTCCGGGCTGGTCGGGCCAGATGTCCAGGCTTTCAGGCGACGCTGGATGTCCGGGCTGGGGGGCCAGATGTCCGGGCTGGAGCAGTGGCATTTGTTGCTCTCGGGTTCGGAGGGGCCGGATTTCTGGGCCGGTGGCCGGATGTCCGGGGGCTCGGGAGGGGCCAGATGTCCGGGCTGCCAGGGCCGGATGTCCGAGGCCTGTAGCCTTCTACGGCTAGGCTTCTGTAGAGGAAGACGCTCCAGGGGCCGGATGTCCGGGGCCTGGGAGATGCTCTTGGCTCCTTCCGTTGGTTCTCCTCATCCGTGGACTTGGGGACTTGTACATCTTCATGCGCATCTTAGGGAGGGCCCTCTTGGTGCCTAATCATGCACAACACCTCGGACTTAGGTAGTAGCCATGTATCATGCATAGAAAGTGGAAGTTCGAAGAGGAGTGAGTTCACCTTATCTTCGATAGATTTGGCTCGGGCTTGTGTCATTGGTCCAAGTGGTGTCGTTGGAGGTGTCGGTGCGTCCATGGGGATGATCATGGGATGCTCCGCATCATCTCCCCTCCCTTGGGGAAGATCCATCCTCGGGTCGAAATCCTCATCACCATGGTAGGGCGAGAGATCTTTGATGTTGAAGATGTCGCTCACGGAGTACTTGTCACAAGGGATATCGATCTTGTAAGCGTTGTTGTTGTAGCGTGCAAGCACCTTGAATGGTCCATCCGCGCATGGTCGAAGTTTGGAATTGCGTTCTTGGGGAAAGCGGTCCTTGCGAAGGTGTAGCCACATGAGGTCTCCAATGTTGAATATCATAGGGTACTTGTTGACATTGAGCTTGGTCGCAAGGCGTTGTACTTGGCGCTCGATGGTGTTTCTTGTATCTTCATGCACCTTCTTGAGATGGGTCGCCCGTGCACTTGCGTCCAAATTGATTCGCTCTTGGAGTAGTAGAGGTAGAATATCCAATGGTGACAAAGGGTTGAATCCGTAGACGACCTCAAAAGGAGACTTGCCGGTTGTTGAGTGTCTTGCTCGGTTGTAGGCGAACTCGACGATGGGTAGACACTCCTCCCACTCCTTGATGTTCTTCTTGATGAGTACTCGAAGTAGAGCAGAGAGTGTGCGGTTTGTCACCTCCGTTTGGCCGTCGGTTTGAGGGTGGTACGCCGTGGAGAAGAGTAGCTTGATTCCGAGCTTGGCACATAGGGTCTTCCAAAAGTAGCTAAGGAACTTGACGTCGCGGTCCGAGACGATGGTCTTTGGCACACCATGGAGACGCAATATTTCCCTACAAAAGAGATTAGCAACATGTGAAGCATCGTCTATCTTGTTGCAAGGAATAAAATGTGCCATTTTTGAGAAATGGTCCACAATGACAAATATGGAATCTTTCCCATTTCGAGTCCTAGGCAAACCAAGTACAAAGTCCATGCTAATGTCTTCCCATGGTTGGTATGGAATTGGTAAAGGCATATAGAGGCCATGAGATTGAGCTTTGGACTTAGCTTTGTGACATGTAGAACATCGATTGGTGAAACGATTGACGTCCCGAAACATCTTTGGCCAAAAGTAGCTCTTCGAGAGAGTGGCAAACGTCTTGTCGCGTCCGAAGTGTCCCATTAAGCCTCCTCCATGAGATTCCTGCAAAACCAACAAACGAAGAGAGGACTCGGGAATGCAAAGTTTGTTAGCTCTCATAAGATATCCATCTTTAATGTAATAGCGTTCCCAAGATGTATTCGATAAACACTTGGCATAAGGAGTAGCAAAAGTTGCATCATGCTCATACAAGTCTTTGATATGCTCGAAGCCAATGACATCTAACTCAAGTTGCATGACAAGCATGCATATGCGGGAAAGAGCATCCGCTACGATGTTTTATTTACCCTTGATGTACTTGATGACACAGGGAAAAGACTCAATAAATTCACTCCATTTAGCATGACGCTTGTTCAACTTTGTTTGTCCCTTAAGATACTTGAGAGTCTCATGATCGGTATGAATGATAAACTCATGGGGACGAAGGTAATGTTCCCATTCATGCAAAACGCGGACTAAAGCATATAGCTCTTTGTCATAGATGGGATAATTGAGTTGCACTCCGGAAAGTTTCTCACTAAAGTAAGCTATGGGGCGCTTCTCTTGCATTAACACACCTCCTATGCCATTACCACTAGCATCGCAATGAATTTCAAAAGGTTTGTCGAAGTTGGGTAAAGCAAGCACGGGAGCATGAGTAAGCAAATTCTTAAGCTCATTGAATGCGGTATCTTGGGATGGTCCCCAAATAAAAGGCGCATTCTTCTTTCTCAAAGCATGCAAAGGCGAAGCAATGGTGCTAAAATCCTTCACAAACCGACGATAGAAACCCGCAAGGCCAAGAAAACTACGCACTTGATGCAAGTTGGCTGGTTGCGGCCAAGTCTTAATAGCATTGATCTTGGACTCATCAACATGAACACCCTTAGAAGAAACAACAAAACCCAAGAAAACGAGATTAT
This sequence comes from Triticum monococcum, assembly GCA_034509565.1. Classification (NCBI taxonomy): domain Eukaryota; kingdom Viridiplantae; phylum Streptophyta; class Magnoliopsida; order Poales; family Poaceae; genus Triticum; species Triticum monococcum. Next base: position 517,190,596 of record CM067847.1, read on the forward strand.
CAACACCAAAAAGGCATTTCTCCATATTAGCATAGAGGCGCTCTTTTCTAAGAGTTTGCAAAATGGTGCGGACATGGGTGACATGCTCTTTGATAGATTTGCTAAACACAAGAACGTCATCAAAGTAGACCACAACAAATATACCAATGTAAGGGCGAAAGAGATGATTCATGAGGCGCATAAAAGTGCCCGGTTGTAACGCCCCGAGACTGATGTGCCAGGTGTCCGCCAGTTATTCGTTGTTGTTGCCTTGTCTTTTTGCTTGCGTGTTGCATCTTATCATTGCATCATGTGCATTGCATCATGTCATCATGCCATCATCTCATAAATCTTTTGCATCTCAATTAAGCAATCAAATGGATCTTTGATCCATTTAAATCGAGGGAAGGATGACTTCTCTTTATAATATATCCTCCCGATATTAGTGGAGCTTTAATAAAATATTCCATTCTTTTGGGATTAACCAAAACACACTTGAAAAATCCCCACTCCCTTTCTACTTCAAGTTTGGTCCCCAAACTTTGCCAACATTTCTTTTCCCATTTTTCGAGGCTCCTCCTAAATTCTCAACATTTTTGGACTCTTCTAAATCCTAGTCCTTGTTCAAACCTTTTAAATTAAATTCAAATGACTTTGAATTTAATTCTTGCAATCTTGCCCACCCCATTTTTCTTGGGTCCAGCGCATTTTAGCGAGTCCGGGAATATTATTCGTGTGCGCTAATTCTTTCCCTATCCCTCTCTTTCTTTTCGTCTCTCCAATTATTTTCTGTTAAAGGAATATGAGAGGGAGAGAGAAGAGAGATAGCCCTGGGCCGGCCTCCCTGCGCGCAAGTCACCGCACCCCAGCCCACTTGGGCCTCCCACCTAGCCGGTCTGGCCCAGTCGCCCTATAGGCAACCCTAGCCGCCAGGGAGCGGGCTCCCTCGACCCCATCTCCCTCTCCCTTCGCTCTCCTTCTGCGCCGCCTCTCCCGATCCCCATCTCTCGCTTCTCCTCGCAGAGCCCCCCTCGCCAGCTCCCTCGACGCCCGATCCCCTCCACCCCATCGCCGGAGTCCCACCTCGCCGGAGCACAGGACCCCCTCTGCCGCCGCGCCATGGATGGCTGCAGCTCGAGCCGCGTCCTCGCCGGGCCTCTCGCGCGCTCGAGCTCCAACCTGCGCCGCCCCCTTCCTCTTCATGCGGCCATGGAGCCCCGCCGCCGGCGCCCCGCAGTCGCCGCCAAGCTCTGCGCGCCAAGCCCGCGCCCGACCTCCTCCTTGCTGCCCTTGGTGTCGCGCCACCAGACCTCCCCGTCGCCCTCGTCGTCGACCAGCGCGCCCCTGCCTTCCTCCCTCCTCCTTCGGTTCAGGGAGTCAGGCCGGAGCCCGTCGGCCTCCACGTCGCCGTTCACCTTCGCCTCGAGCTGTTGGAGAGCGCCATCGCGCCTCTTTTGCCATGGCCTCCCTCTTATCTTCCTCACGCGCCCATGGTCCTCCCTTCTTCGTCGTGAGCGGGAACAGGAGCGTCGCCAAGCCCTCCCCGCGACCTCGAGGCAGGAGACCGCCATGTTTGGCCGCTCAGGTCCCACCGGCGCCTGCTCCTGTTTCGAGCAGGGGAACAGGGAGGACGAACCGCATCGCCTCCTGCCCGTGCTTCGCCTTCCGTTCGCTGCCCCGCTGCCTTTTTTGTCGTTGCCAAGGTCACCGAATCGAGGGACGCAAGGCCGCCTTCGGAGATCCTTTTCGCCAAGTACCACGCCCGGTGAAGACCAAGACAGAGATCTTCTCGAGCAGGAACATTTTTGGGATCGTCAAGGCCACCTCAAGTTCGACTACGTTTTGCCGCTTCGACCGAGACCAACAAGTACAACGACGACGCATCATGTTCATCTACCGCCGTCTTCGGAACCGCTAAGAACGCCAAGTACCCCTACGCACGAAGACGCCAAGTCCGTTTCGGGACTCATCAAGTACCGCTACAGATGGCTCGAACGTCTACAAAACATGTACCACTACCGTCCACCCGCGAAGTCCCCGTGGACGTCAAGTTCCTTGTCGTGACCCCGAACATCTACGGAACATGAACAATTACTTCCTCTTCGAAACGTGAACCACTACCGCCACGAGAACGACTACTTCCCTCCGAACCGATTCACTTCGAAATGCATGCTTTGAAGGTATAACCCCGAGATGACCTTCCGAGTACGAATGTTGTGTGGTGTATGAGATGAACCGCGTGTTTGCACCATTTGCGATTGTTCGTTGCGATGCTCCTCTTTTGCCATGCCACCATCTTGTGGGAACCCGGTATCCGGGATCACCCCACCTTCTATTGCATGTCACGCTCTCGTCATTTTTCCCTTTGCACCGGTACCTCTATGAGCTACCGGAACCGATATGTTGCCGTGGCATCACTTTCGGATTCGTTGCCGTGGCACCCCTTTCGTTTCCGCCACGATGACAAATGCCTCGTATCTTATCATGATAACTTTTTCATAAATATTGCATAAAACTTTCTCATGTCATCCGCATCATCATAACAACAATTAAAATGTTGTTTGTTTAAATTTTGCTTAAATGCCATGCTAAAATGATTTTATTCATAACTAAATAACCGTGGCTCCGAATTAAATAAACTTTATATGTAAATGGGGTAGAATTTTGCCTATTTTATCATGGTGGCATCACTTTGCATGTTAAACAACTCTAAAATTGTGTTTAGGACAGATCAGGACCAAACCTAATATTTGCACATGAGGAGTTTCCGGATTTGTTGTTTGTTGTTCCCGGCCTCATTTAAACTTGACTAGGTGGGTAGTTTTCATTTGCTTCACCCTCTTGCCATGCTTAACAACATTTAATATTGTTGAGTACCTAACCAAGAGAGAACTAAATAATTGATGTGGTGTTTTGTCAATATGCATCCCGATGCATATTGAGCTCCACTTAATTTGTAGGATTGTTTGTGCTCTTTGCCATGCCATGCATATTTAAACCGGACATGCATCATACTCGATTGTGCGTCATGCCATGTTGATGTCGTGGTTGTTTACTATGTTGTGTGCTTCTTTTCCGGTGATTGCTTCTTCGGGTTGGTTCCGATAACGTCAAGTTTGTCAGGACCCGTTCATCTACGTTCGTTTGTCTTCTTCATGGGATCATTCTTCTTCCTTGCGGGATTTCAGGCAAGATGATCATACCCTCGAAATCACTACTATCTTTGCTATGCTAGTTTGCTCGCTCTTTTGCTATGCCATTGCCATGATGCCTACCACTTGCTTGTCAGCCTCCCAAATTGCCATGTTCAGCCTCTAACCCACCAATGTCCTAGCAAACCGTTGATTGGCTATGTTACCGCTTTGCTCAGCCCCTCTTATAGCGTTGTTAGTTGCAGGTGAAGATCGAAGTTTGTTCCTTGTTGGAACATGGAGACCGTTCCTTGTTGGAACATTTATTTACTTGTTGGGATATGACAATATATCTTATTTAATTAATGTATCTATATACTTGGTAAAGGGTGGAAGGCTCGGCCTTATGCCTGGTGTTTTGTTCCACTCTTGCCGCCCTAGTTTCCGTCATATCGGTGTTATGTTCTCGGATTTTGCGTCCCTTACGCGGTTGGGCTATAATGGGAACCCCTTGACAGTTCGCCTTAAGTAAAGCTTCTCCAGCAATGCCCAACATTGGTTTTACCATTTGCCACCTAGCCTTTTTCTTCCCTTGAGTTGGCCGGCTCAAGGGTCATCATTATTTTAACCCCCCCCCCCCCCCCCCAGGCCAGTGCTCCTCTGAGTGTTGGTCCGAACTAGAGTCCTGTGCAGCGCCCCCTCGGGGAAACTCGAGGTTTGGTTTTACTTGTATGGAGCGCTCATCTGAGTGTGCCCTGAGAAAGAGATATGTGCAGCTCCTATCGGGATTTGTCGGCACATTCGGGCGGTGTTGCTGGTTTAGTTTTACCCTGTCGAAAAGTCTTGTTGTACTGGGATACCGAGTCTGATCGGAATATCTCGGGTGGAGGTCTATTCCTTTGTTGACCGTGAGAGCTTGTCATGGGCTAAGTTGGGACACCCTGCAGGGATTTGATCTTTCGAAAGCCGTGCCCGCGGTTATGGGCAGATGGGAATTTATTAACATCCGGTTGTAGAAAACCTAAAGTCGACCTTAATTAAAATGAATCAACCGCGTGTGTAACCGTGATGGTCTCTTTCCGGCGGAGTCCCGGAAGTGAACACGGTTGTTGGAGTTATGCTTGACGTAGGTAGTCTAGGATCACTTCTTGATCATACTTTTATCGACCGTGGTTTGCCTTCTCTTCTCGCTCTCATTTGTGTATGTTAGCCACCATATATGCTAGTCACTTGCTGCAGCTCCACCTCATACCTTTGCCTTACCCATAAGCTTAAATAGTCTTGATCGCGAGGGTGCGAGATTGCTGAGTCCCTGTGGCTCACAGATTACTTCCAAAACCAGCTTGCAGGTGCCGATGAGACCGTGCAGCTGACGCAACCAAGCTCAGGAGGAGCTCGATGAAGATCTTGTCTTTTGTGTTGTTTCGTTCTAGTTGATCAGTAGTGGAGCCCAGTTGGGGTCGATCGGGGACCGTTGTCGCATTTGGGGTTCTTCTTTTATTTTGGTTCCGTAGTCGGACCATGAGTGTACTTGATTGATGTAATGCTTTATTCATGTAATTGTGCGAAGTGGCGGTTGTAAGCCAACTATGTATCTCTTTCCCTTATTATATTACATGGGTTGTGTGAAGATTACCTCACTTGCGACATATGCCTTCAATGCGATTATGCCTCTAAGTCGTGCCTCGACACGTGGGAGATATAGTCGCATCGAGGGTGTGACAAGTTGGTAATCAGAGCCTTCCCCGACCTTAGGAGCCCCCATTGCTTGATTGTTTTTTTAGCAGCCGAGTTGTGTCTAGAAAAAATGTTTTGAGTCCTTAGGAATTATACATCGGAGAGCTTAGGAATTCTTTTTACTTCCCAGTCTCCTCATCGCTCTGGTAAGGCATCCTGACATAGAGTTTTGACTCTTCTCTTCTCAGATTTCACTAAAAAAAATTAGGATCACGCGAGTATCTTGGTTTTGTTCCGATGGCTTATGATGAGAATACTGTCTTGGTGCCTCCTGTCAGGGGTTTAGTGGAAGTGTCCCGGGGAGTTGAGCTCTGAGGTGTTGTCATCATAATTTTATCGTTGCAATTCTGGTATACTTGAGATATGTGCGCGACATCGAAAATCTCCTTTATGCAGTTCGTTGGTGAGATAACCTCGACGCCACCCAGTACTGGGGCGGGAGTTCGGGAGTATCGCCATAACTTGTATAACGGATGCTTTTCGAAGGTTGAGGTAGACGGTTTCCGAAGGTTTCTTGGTTATGTGTTGAAGGATGGATACAGCTGGATGTAGGTATTGCTAGTTTGGCTGAGATATTATGCTTCCCCTGTATCCTCAACACCTGATTGCATAACCGGAAAGTTTCGGGAGTTTCATAGGTGGGAATTCAAGTAGCTCTTAGGATATCTTTCCGACAGATGTGTGATATGAAATTGGGGTTCGACGTCTAGTGGTTCGCCTATTCACGGTCGATTTTACAGTGGTCTTGTTGTGTCTTAAAGAGTCCTTGGCTATGCTGACTCGGGGACGCTTTGTATGTCATGTGCACTGCCTTGTACATGATGGTGTTGTACGATCGAGCCCGTGTAGGTCCCACCACGAAAACTTCGGACGAAATCTCTATCATATGTTTGTTCCGGCTTATTTCGCAAGCCAACCCTTTGTTTTGTTTTGAGTTGTGGTATTCGAGTTGCTTCGAAGTCAAATGTTGATTCCATCCCTTGTTTAAGTGGTGTTCTCATACTCCGATGTGGATACCAATCCTTCTTGATCATCAAGATTGTCTTGTCTATCCTTTTCACCGGCGTGTTTTCTCCTCAAGTGGATCCGTCCATTTTCAACATCCGCAAGATCGAGTATCAGTTCTTCTCAACGGTGTTCATTTCTTCCATCTCCAAGTTGCCCTTGGTTTTCCCGCCCACCCACCCTTTTTCTTCAAGGACCCAGATTTCTTTATCAAGTATCATTTTATTCTGGCGAAGTCTCGCCATTCTTTTTCTGTCAATGTTTTTACCCGGTGTTTCTCATGAAGATGCTCTACTCGTTCTTCTTTCTCCATTCTTTTCTTCTCCGGTGGAACCAAGTCAAGTTTTGTTGATCATACCCTTTCCTCATGACAATGTTTTCTCATGCCGGTGTAATTCTTAATCATTCACTTCTCGCTATTCAATTGTTCCGGAGTGCTCAAGATATCTCGAAGATTCGTGTTTCCACTCTACATTCGTTCAAATTCTTTCGAGATTGGTATCTCATTCAAGTCATTTATTTCAACCGGTGCAATCTCTCTTTGTAATCGTTCTACGGTGTATCTTTTCAGTGGGCCCTAACCCACAGGTTTTTTTTCCAGGATCTTACCTGACTCTTCTTATTTTCCCCGAGGTATTCTCAAATTCCTTTCGAAGTTTGACGTAATAATGAATTACCATCAGTCAAATGTCCTTCTCCAAGATCTTTCAAATTAATTTCATCGTTGATTCAACTTTTATATTCTTCTTTATTCCGGAGTGCCTCAATAATTATTGGTGGTGTTTCTTGTCGTCATTCTCATCATTTGAAGACCGAAGAAGAGTTTCTCTTTAATCTTGCTCCATTCTCTTCAAGATTCATGGTGCTAGCTTGTTGCCATCCTCTCATAATTGTTTGATTGTGAGAATTCTTTTTACCCTTCCGGAGCAATTCGAGAGTATTCTCAGTTTGTTTATCCGGAGCCAATCATCTAAGATTTATTAACTCCAGATTTCAGCTCTCACCCTCCTAATTTTACCGGTGCTTCGTTCAAGTGATCTTTAATCAGTTCGTGATCTCTTCGTTCTCATGGATCTAAAGTCTCTCAAGCATCTTCGTTTATTTGCTTAATTCTTCCCGGTGTGTTCTTTATCTTCTCTTTGTTCATGCTGAATTCTTACGGTGGTTTGCTCAAGATTTCTCTTCCTTATCAATTATTTGTTGTTTTCAATCCTTCCGGTGGTTTGTTGAAGACCTTCTCAAGTTGGCGCTATATCTATCTTAATCCTTTCTACGAGAATAAGTAGTATGCCAATTCCATTGCTTGTCATCAATTTTAATTGGTGAAGGATACGCATAATGTAATTCTTATTCGTGTTTCATCCTAATGATTAATTCTTTACTCCGGAGGCTCATCAATTATAGGTTTCACATCATTTTTCTTTCCCGGAGTTCCAACCTCTTTCAATTATATTATCACGGAGATCTCTATCCAAATCATTGCGAGGCTTCAATCTTATTCTTTTCATCATTCAATTATTTTGGATCATTCTTTTATTACCGGAGTTCTTCATGGAGACTCTACATGGTGGTTCATAAAGGATTTAATTCATTCTCTAAATGTTCATCAAGTTTCTTTTCACAGAAACTCAAGCTTTCTTCGTATTGCAATCCGGAGTGCAATTATTCTTTTTTCCATATCATTGGAGGTGGTATTATGTCATTCTTGATAATTTGAGTTCATATTGTCATGATTCACATGTTGTCAAGATTGGGATATTTTAAATCCATCAATCTCGTCATTGGAGTTATCTTGGGCTATATTTCACCTAAAGCCTTCCCTAAGGATTGTTGCTATAATGGTGCTCATGTATGACCCAAGTTCTTCTTTTATCCTCTCGGTGAAATAAGCTTCTCCTATCCTTGTTCTTATCAATCCAATTCTTTTCCCGTGAGTGGCAGGTTGTCACCTCATAATGAGATGTATTCCATAAGACCATATCAAGCTTATTATTTTTCGTTATTGGTTTTCCAACAACTCCGTTCGACCCTTGTCCTAAAGATGCCTTTTCAAGCTCTTTTGTGGCAGAAGTTGGCATTTTCTCCTCATTTCTCATTTTTCAGTTATCTATCTTCTATTCTTTTGTTCCGGAGGCATGGTGAAGTTGCTCTCTTCAACCCATCTTCTTGTTTATCAGGATCGTGTTCTTGTCGTGCCTATCCTTTTAATTGGAGTGTTGTGTCCTCTTTTCAAGTATCCTCTCATCTTGTCTTGTTCAATTCCTTCCATTTACAGGCGGAGTGCTGTCCAAATTATATCACTCTTATTCCTTCCCTATCTTGCTTAACCGGAGTATTGTGCCCCTTTGTTCAAGTTCTTTTCGCCTTATCAAGTCTTTCATACCTTTCGCAATCGGAGTGTCGTGTTTTCATTTGAACTCTCTCATCTTATCAAATTTTGACTCCCGTCTTAACCGGAGTGCTGTCTGAGATCTTTCTTACCCCTTGTTCCATTCATTCAATAGTTCCGGTGGCAGTGTGTTGTGATTTCATCAAGTATCTTCTCATCTTATCAAGACCTTATTCAATTCCTTTTCTTTTCAACCGGAGTGCTGCCCGAATTTTGGTTTTTCCTTGATCCCCTTCTTTAACCGGAGTGTTTTCTATATATATCTTCCCTTCAACCTCAAAGGTTTCGCAATGTTCTTTGTCCCTCTTTTCTAATGGAGTGTTTTTCAACTTTGTTCATCTTCGTTGTATTCTTTCTTTCAATTTTTTCAACCTCTCAAGGTTCGTGGTTTCACTCGTTTGTCAAAGAAGCAATTTGTTTTACCTCTTCTCTTTCTCTTCCTTTTTCCCTCCGGTGCCATTCTAGATCTCGGGACAAGATCCTCTCGTAGTGGTGGAGTGTTGTAACGCCCCGAGACTGATGTGCCAGGTGTCCGCCAGTTATTCGTTGTTGTTGCCTTGTCTTTTTGCTTGCGTGTTGCATCTTATCATTGCATCATGTGCATTGCATCATGTCATCATGCCATCATCTCATAAATCTTTTGCATCTCAACTAAGCAATCGTATGGATCTTTGATCCATTTAAATCGAGGGAAGGATGACTTCTCTTTATAATATATCCTCCCGATATTAGTGGAGCTTTAATAAAATATTCCATTCTTTTGGAATTAACCAAAACACACTTGAAAAATCCCCACTCCCTTTCTACTTCAAGTTTGGTCCCCAAACTTTGCCAACATTTCTTTTCCCATTTTTCGAGGCTCCTCCTAAATTCTCAACATTTTTGGACTCTTCTAAATCCTAGTCCTTGTTCAAACCTTTTAAATTAAATTCAAATGACTTTGAATTTAATTCTTGCAATCTTGCCCACCCCATTTTTCTTGAGTCCAGCGCATTTTAGCGAGTCCGGGAATATTATTCGTGTGCGCTAATTCTTTCCCTATCCCTCTCTTTCTTTTCGTCTCTCCAATTCTTTTCCGTTAAAGGAATATGAGAGGGAGAGAGAAGAGAGATAGCCCTGGGCCGGCCTCCCTGCGCGCAAGTCACCGCACCCCAGCCCACTTGGGCCTCCCACCTAGCCGGTCTGGCCCAGTCGCCCTATAGGCAACCCTAGCCGCCAGGGAGCGGGCTCCCTCGACCCCATCTCCCTCTCCCTTTGCTCTCCTTCTGCGTCGCCTCTCCCGATCCCCATCTCTCGCTTCTCCTTGCAGAGCCCCCCTCGCCAGCTCCATCGACGCCCGATCCCCTCCACCCCATCGCCGGAGTCCCACCTCGCCGGAGCACAGGACCCCCTCTGTCGCCGCGCCATGGATGGCTGTAGCTCGAGCCGCGTCCTCGCCGGGCCTCTCGCGCGCCCGAGCTCCAACCTGCGCCGCCCCCTTCCTCTTCAGGCGGCCATGGAGCCCCGCCGCCGGCGCCCCGCAGTCGCCGCCAAGCTCTGCGCGCCAAGCCCGCGCCCGACCTCCTCCTTGCTGCCCTTGGTGCCGCGCCACCAGACCTCCCCGTCGCCCTCGTCGTCGACCAGCGCGCCCCTGCCTTCCTCCCTCCTCCTTCGGTTCAGGGAGTTAGGCCGGAGCCCGTCGGCCTCCACGTCGCCGTTCACCTTCGCCTCGAGCTGTTGGAGAGCGCCGCCGCGCCTCTTTTGCCATGGCCTTCCTCTTATCTTCCTCACGCGCCCATGGTCCTCCCTTCTTCGTCGTGAGCGGCAACAGGAGCGTCGCCAAGCCCTCCCCGCGACCTCGAGGCAGGAGACCGCCATGTTTGGCCGCTCAGGTCCCACCGGCGCCTGCTCCTGCTTCGAGCAGGGGAACAGGGAGGATGAACCGCATCACCTCCTGCCTGTGCTTCGCCTTCCGTTCGCGGCCCCGCTGCCTTTTTTTGTCGTTGCCAAGGTCACCGAAGCCAGGGACGCAAGGCCGCCTTCGGAGATCGTTTTCGCCAAGTACCACGCCCGGTGAAGACCAAGACAGAGATCTTCTCGAGCAAGAACATTTTTGGGATCGTCAAGGCCACCTCAAGTTCGACTACATTTTGCCGCTTCGACCGAGACCAACAAGTACCACAACGATGCATCCTGTTCATCTACCGCCGTCTTCGGAACCGCTAAGAACGCCAAGTACCCCTACGCACGAAGACACCAAGTCCGTTTCGGGACTCATCAAGTACCGCTACAGATGGCTCGAACGTCTACAAAACGTGTACCACTACCGTCCACCCGTGAAGTCCCCGTGGACGTTAAGTTCCTTGTCGTGACCCCGAACATCTACGGAACATGAACAATTACTTCCTCTTCGAAATGTGAACCACTACCGCCGCGAGAACGACTAGTTCCCCTCCGAACCGATTCACTTCGAAATGCACGCTTCGAAGGTATAACCCCGAGACGACCTTCCGAGTACGAATGTTGTGTGGTGTATGACATGAACCGCGTGTTTGCACTGTTTGCGATTGTTCGTTGCGATTCTCCTCTTTTGCCATGCCACCATCTTGTGGGAACCCGGTATCCGGGATCACCCCACCTTCTATCGCATGTCACACTCTCGTCATTTTTCCTTTTGCACCGGTACCTCTATGAGCTACCGGAACCGATATGTTGCCGTGGCATCACTTTCGGATTCGTTGCCGTGGCACCCCTTTCGTTTCTGCCACGATGACAAATGCCTCGTATCTTATCATGATAACTTTTTCATAAATATTGCATAAAACTTGCTCATGTCATCCGCATCATCATAACAACAATTAAATGTTGTTTGTTTAAATTTTGCTTAAATGCCATGCTAAAATGATTTTATTCATAACTAAATAACCGTGGCTCCGAATTAAATAAACTTTATATGTAAATGGGGTAGAATTTTGCCTAGTTTATCATGGTGGCATCACTTTGCATGTTAAACAACTCTAAAATTGTGTTTAGGACAGATCAGGACCAAACCTAATATTTGCACATGAGGAGTTTCCGGATTTGTTGTTTGTTGTTCCCGGCCTCATTTAAACTTGACTAGGTGGGTAGTTTTCATTTGCTTCACCCTCTTGCCATGCTTAACAACATTTAATATTGTTGAGTACCTAACCGAGAGAGAACTAAATAATTGATGTGGTGTTTTGTCAATATGCATCCCGATGCATATTGAGCTCCACCTAATTTGTAGGATTGTTTGTGCACTTTGCCATGCCATGCATATTTAAACCGGACATGCATCATACTCGATTGTGCGTCATGCCATGTTGATGTCGTGGTTGTTTACTATGTTGTGTGCTTCTTTTCCGGTGATTGCTTCTTCGGGTTGGTTCTGATAACGTCGAGTTTGTGAGGACCCGTTCGTCTACGTTCGTTTGTCTTCTTCATGGGCTCATTCTTCTTCCTTGCGGGATTTCAGGCAAGATGATCATACCCTCGAAATCACTACTATCTTTGCTATGCTAGTTTGCTCGCTCTTTTGCTATGCCATTGCCACGATGCCTACCACTTGCTTGTCAGCCTCCCAAATTACCATGTTCAGCCTCTAACCCACCAATGTCCTAGCAAACCATTGATTGGCTATGTTACCGCTTTGCTCAGCCCCTCTTATAGCGTTGTTAGTTGCAGGTGAAGATCGAAGTTTGTTCCTTGTTGGAACATGGAGACCGTTCCTTGTTGGAACATTTATTTACTTGTTGGGATATGACAATATATCTTATTTAATTAATGCATCTATATACTTGGTAAAGGGTGGAAGGCCCGGCCTTATGCCTGGTGTTTTGTTCCACTCTTGCCGCCCTAGTTTCCGTCATATCGGTGTTATGTTCCCGGATTTTGCGTCCCTTACGCGGTTGGGCTATAATGGGAACCCCTTGACAGTTCGCCTTAAGTAAAGCTTCTCCAGCAATGCCCGACATTGGTTTTATCATTTGCCACCTAGCCTTTTTCTTCCCTTGAGTCGGCCGGCTCAAGCGTCATCATTATTTTAACCCCCCCCCCCCCCCCGGGCCAGTGCTCCTCTGAGTGTTGGTCCGAACTAGAGTCCTGTGCAGCGCCCCCTCGGGGAAACTCGAGGTTTGGTTTTAGTTGTATGGAGCGCTCATCTGAGTGTGCCCTGAGAAAGAGATATGTGCAGCTCCTATCGGGATTTGTCGGCACATTCGGGCGATGTTGCTGGTTTAGTTTTACCCTGTCAAAATGTCTTGTTGTACTGGGATATCGAGTCTGATCGGAATATCTCGGGTGGAGGTCTATTCCTTCGTTGACCGTGAGAGCTTGTCATGGGCTAAGTTGGGACACCCTGCAGGGATTTGATCTTTCGAAAGCCGTGCCCGCGGTTATGGGCAGATGGGAATTTGTTAACGTCCGGTTGTAGAAAACCTAAAGTCGACCTTAATTAAAATGAATCAACCGCGTATGTAACCGTGATGGTCTCTTTCCGGCGGAGTCCGGGAAGTGAACACGATTGTTGGAGTTATGCTTGACGTAGGTAGTCCAGGATCACTTCTTGATCATACTTTTATCGACCGTGCTTTGCCTTCTCTTCTCGCTCTCATTTGCATATGTTAGCCACCATATATGCTAGTCGCTTGCTGCAGCTCCACCTCATACCTTTGCCTTACCCATAAGCTTAAATAGTCTTGATCACGAGGGTGCGAGATTGCTGAGTCCCTGTGGCTCACAGATTACTTCCAAAACCAGCTTGCAGGTGCCGATGAGACCGTGCAGATGACGCAACCAAGCTCAGGAGGAGCTCGATGAAGATCTTGTTCATTTGTGTTGTTTCGTTCTAGTTGATCAGTAGTGGAGCCCAGTTGGGGTCGATCGGGGACCGTTGTCGCATTTGGGGTTCTTCTTTTATTTTGGTTCCGTAGTCGGACCATGAGTGTACTTGATTGATGTACTACTTTATTCATGTAATTGTGTGAAGTGGCGGTTGTAAGCCAACTATGTATCTCTTTCCCTTATTATATTACATGGGTTGTGTGAAGAATACCTCACTTGCGACATATGCCTTCAATGCGATTATGCCTCTAAGTCGTGCCTCGACACGTGGGAGATATAGTCGCATCGAGGGTGTGACACCGGTGCTTCCGAAAGACCCATAGGCATGACTAACCACTCATACAAACCAAACTTGGTTTTGAAGGCGGTTTTCCATTCATCACCCTCTTGTATGCGGATTTGATAGTAACCACTCTTAAGATCAATTTTGGAAAATATAGTGGCACCGCTAAGCTCATCAAGCATATCATCTAGGCGTGGAATGGGGTACCTATAGCGAACGGTGATAGCATTGATAGGTCTACAATGGGAGCACATGCGAAAACTACCATCACGTTTTGGCACAAGAATGACCGGAATGGCACAAGGGCTCAAACTTTCACGCACATGTCCATGGTCTATGAGATGCTTTACTTGCCTTTGTATTTCTTTTGTTTCGTCTGGGTTGACACGGTATGGAGCTTTGTTCGAAAGAGGTGCTCTGGGGATGAGGTCGATTCGGTGCTCAATGCCTCGTAGAGGAGGTAGACCCGGAGGTAGCTCATCGGCGAAAACATCTTGAAATTCCTGCAAAAGAGAAGACAACACTAGAGGAAGAGTGTAAGAAGTGTTAGTTTGTGGTGCATTGTCCTTGCACACGAGGACGTAGTGTAGGACACTAGATGGGTTCTCACACACTTCTCTCATCTCACGTTTGGTGGCAAATAGAACTAGGTTCTTGTTTTCGCTCATCGTGGAGGCACTCAATTTTGGCTTGTGGCGCTCACTCTCCTTTTGGTGGCTCGCTCTCTCACTATGATCTCCATGATGGGTGGCTTGCTTGTCGGCGATCACTTGACTTGGCGACATTGGACGGAGGAAGTACTCCTTGCCCTTCATCTTGAAGATGTAGTGGTTCGTTCGGCCGTTGTGGACGACTCCTCTATCGAATTGCCATGGCCGTCCAAGGAGAAGATGACAAATGGTCATTGGAACAATGTCGCACTCCAAGGTGTCTTCGTAGGCGCTGATTTTGAAGGAGACTTGTACTCGGTGCTCGACTTGGATGGTGCCGGAGTCACTAAGCCATTGCACTTTGTATGGATCTGGATGCTTCATCTTGGGCAATTGGAGCTTGGAGCAAAGTTCTTCACTTGTGAGATTATGACAACTCCCTCCATCGATGATGACCTTGACGGATCGTCCATTGATGCCGGCCTTGGTGTGGAATATGTGGCATCGTTGGTCTTCTTCTTGGTGATGTTGGAGAGTCAAGACTTTGGAGACAACAAGTGCGGGACTTGAGTCTTCATCACAAAAGACTTTTTCTTCTTCATTGTTCACTTGGCAGTGCATGGCGACTTGCTCGAGGGCTTCCATTTCGCCTTCACTCATGGAGTCATAAGTGCCATCGTCGTTGAAGACCATGGTTCGCTTGTTGGTGCACTCGTAGGACTTGTGGCCTCGGCCTCCGCAAGTGAAACACTTGAAGGAACTCGTCTTAACGGTCTCATCGGTTGGGTTGATGATGATGAAGCTCTCGGCTTGAAGTTGCTCGTAGGAGGATGGCTTGTAGTTGACGAAGCTTTCTTAGAAGTCGACTTGTCGATGTTGGAAGTAGAAGGTCTTGTAGTCGATGTCGGGGTCGTTGAAGCTTGGTTGTTGGAGAAACCGTAGGACTTGGATGAGAACTTGGCATACTTGAAATCATCTTGCACTTGGCGTTCCGCTTTGGTAGCTTGGTGCACTAGCTCGATGAGATTGGAGTATGGTTGGAAGTCGGCGATCTTCTTGATGGGATGATTGAGTCCATTCAATAAATGTGCCATTGTTTGCTCATCATCTTCCATGGCATTGGCTCTTATCATTGCAATCTCCATCTCCTTGTAATATTCTTCAACACTCTTTGTTCCTTGCTTGAGTTGTTGGAGTTTCTTGAAGAGGTCGCGGTTGTAGTAGGTAGGTACGAAGCGTGCTCTCATGACATCCTTCATTTGCGCCCAAGTACTGATGGGTGGTTCACCTCTTGCCTCTCAACGCTCTATGATTTGTTCCCACCAAATGAGGACATAGTCTTGGAACTCAAGGGATGCCATTGCGATCTTTTTCTCTTCTTCATAATTGTGCAAACGGAAGATCTTGTCAACCTTCAATGCCCATGAAAGGTACTCTTCGGGATCGTTGCTACAGTTGAACTTGGACATGGTGAACTTGAGTTTTCCATAACGTTGCTCTTCATTGTGTTGGGGTCGGGGATGATGACGCCCATGTTGTTGATGATTGTGAAACTCGTGGTGCTCTTGGCGTGGAGGGTTGTTATCGTCATGTTGTTCTTGTCGTGGAGGATCTCCATTGTCTTGATGCTCTTGATTGACTTGTTGTTCTTGGCGAGCTTGTGGAGGAGCTTGTCGAGCTCGAGGAGGAACTTGACGATGCACGCGATCTTGAAATCTTCGTTCTTGAATTTCTTCGTGAAGTGCTTCCTCTTGTTGACGGGCTTGTCGACTTCGGTCGGCTACGGCTCGACTCGAATCGCGTAGAGCTTGTTGCGCCGCAAGTGCTTGAGCGTCACGGAGTTTTTGTTCTTGACGTTGTGCCTCGGCATCTTGAGCATTTTGGTGTAGACGCGCTCGCTCTTCCTCTTCATGTTGGCGTTGTTGTTGCAGTTCTCGTGCTAGTGCAAAGGCCTCTTGAGTTTGACGTTGTCGGCGCTCTTGAGAGTCGGTGTCGCGTAGCAGATTGAGGCTTGCTTGACGATTGGTGCGCGCGGCTCGGCGAAGAGTGTTCGATGTCGGTGTACTTGATCCGGAGAGGGTGAAGTCGGAGTGGCAGCTTGAACGGCTCCTTCTTGAAGTGGAAGACGAACAGTTGAGCAACAAAGCATGAATTTCGTCCATTCTTGCGTCATTCTCTTGCTTGTGATCGTCAAGCTTGTGGTCGAAGTAGTCCCTTGTACGTTGCTCAGAAATTCGCAAGTCGGCGGCAAGGTTGTCGATGCATTCACTCATAGCTTGTTGCTCTTGATGCAAAGCACGTTGTGCACCAAAGAGGTGACTCTTGGTGACGAAGGAGTTCATGTCGTCGTCTTGCTCCATGAAGAGTGGGTTGGTAGAACTACTTGGCCTATCCATCATTCCAAGACAAATGTGAGTGGTAGAAATAGAAGAACGAGTACCAAATGTACCTTGACCGAAGTTGATAGTGGATCGAGGATCACTCCAATGTAGGACAAGGAAATAGCACAATTGGTACTAGTTCTTGTCGGTTTCTTACACCTACACAAGTAAAAGCTTTTGGTGGAGCTTGGTTAGGATGGTGGCACAAAAATTTGATGCAATTTTAAGTGAGCTTCAATAATGTTGGAAAAGATTCGCAAGATGCAATGTAACAAGTAGACCAAGCATATAAGGTTCACGGAAACACACGCGCAAAAAGATAAGTGGGGTTGTGAAACCAAGGGTGAGCCAAAATGTGGAATCCACAAAAATGCTCTTGTTGCACAACACTAGAGAGATGCTAGCACGATTGCACAATAGGAGGATACAAGAACTTGTGCACAACCTACTTAGCAAAAATGCAACGACTTCTATCCCAAATATTTTGTATGCAAGGTGTTGCTATGATATGATCCAAGATGATCGAGTATGACAATATTAATGTTGTAAGATGCTATGGTTCTTGCTTAAAAGCTCTTTGCTTATCTTTTCTCTTTGCTTAAAAGCTTGTTTGGCTCCTTGATGTTTGAGCTCTTTTCTCATGCAATGCTTGACGAACCAAGATAGCAAATGAGTATGCGATGACAACTTTGTGACACAAGAGATGATACCAATATATGCAACAATGATGTATGTATTCTATGGGAAGTATGATCACTAATGTGCACAAGTCTCGTTGCCGGCAATACTCAATGGCTAGTCTCGATGGGTAAGCAACACAAAGGAGTAAGGCTATGATGTCTATCAATGTAATGGCAAGAGTGATATGTCCAATACCAAGATGAGGTTACCGGTCTTGCTTCCGGTATGGTGTCAAAATGGTGGCACGAATACCAAGATGTAGTCGAGGTGGTCATTGTTGATGACGATGTAGGACGGCGGTGATGATGTAGGACACGTCCGTGGCGAAGATGAGCGGCGGTGATGTCGATGTCGAACCGTACCTAGATAGCCGAAACACAAAAGGATACGGTACCACACTCAAATTCTCAAACCTCGAAGTAGCAAATGTGTCGGAGAGCGAAATGGTCCAAAAATGGTTGGGTTATGCGGAAGTGGTGGAGGTATTCGGAAAGTGTATATGGTATATGGTGGACCGGAACAAAATTTGGTGGAAATTGGGGAGGTGGATGGAGATGTTGCTGCCAGGGGTCGGATGTCCGGGTGGAAGGCCGGATGTCCGGGTGGAAGGCCGGATGTCCGGGGGGCGGATATCCGGGCTGGGCGGGCCGGATGTCCGGGCTTTGGATCCGGGGAGGAATGGGATGAACACCGCGTGGAGAGGTTAAATCCGGGCGAAATTCGGAAGAATTTGTGGAAGGAAATTGGGGGGAAAAGGATGGGAAGCTAGATCCACTCAAAACAAAGCAAATCCACGGATCCAAACCAACAAAATCTCAACACACCAACAAATCACAAAAAAATTGGGGGCGCTATTTTTGTGGGGATTTTTCAAATTAGGACGAAAAACAACAAAACAAGGCTAGAAACACAATGGGGAGGCTCCGAAATCGTGATCAACCTGGCTCTTGATACCAAGATGATTCCTACGCACACGCAAGATCATGGTGATGCATAGCAACGAGAGGGGAGAGTGTTGTCTACGTACCTTCGTAGACCGAAGCGGAAGCGTTGACGCAACGTAGAGGAAGTAGTCGTACGTCTTCCCGATCCTACCGATCCAAGCACCGTTACTCCGGCACCTCCGAGTTCTTGGCACATGTACAGCTCAATGACGCTCCCCGGGCTCCGATCCAGCAAAGCATCGGGGATGAGTTCCGTCAACATGATGGCGTGGTGATGATCTTGATGTTCTACCGTCGCAGGGCTTCGCCTAAGCGCTGCTACAATATGACCGAGGTGGAATATGGTGGAGGGGGCACCGCACACGGCTAAGGAACGATCACGATGATCAACTTGTGTCTTCTAGGGTGCCCCCCTGCCCCCGTGTATAAAGGAGGGAGGGGGAGGTGCGGCCGGCCTCAAGGGGTGCGCCTGGAGGAGTCCTACTCCCACCGGGAGTAGGACTCCCCCCTCTCTTGCCTTGTTGGAGAAGGAAAGGAGGGAGGAGAAGAGGAAAGGGGGGCGCCCCCCCCCCTTCCTTGTCCTATTCAGACTAGGGGGGAGGGGCGCGCGGCCTGCCCTGGCCGGCCCCTCTCTTCTCCCTTATGGCCCATGAAGGCCCATTAACCCCCCGGGGGGTTCCGGTAACCCCTCGGTACTCCTGTAAAATGCCGATTTCACCCGGAAGGATTCCGATGTCCAAATATAGGCTTCCAATATATCGATCTTTATGTCTCGACCATTTCGAGACTCCTCGTCATGTCCGTGATCACATCCGGGACTCCGAACTACCTTCGGTACATCAAAATGTATAAACTCATAATAAGTGTCATCGTAACTTTAAGCGTGCGGACCCTGCGGTTCGAGAACAATGTAGACATGACCGAGACACGTCTCCGATCAATAACCAATAGCGGAACTTGGATGCTCATATTGGCTCCTACATATTCTACGAAGATCTTTATCGGTCAGACCGCATAACAACATACGTTGTTCCCTTTGTCATCGGTATGTTACTTGCCCGAGATTCGATCGTCGATATCCAATACCTAGTTCAATCTCGTTACCGGCAAATCTCTTTACTCCTTCCGTAATACATCATCTCACAACTAACTCATTAGTTGCAATGCTTGCAAGGCTTATGTGATGTGCATTACCGAGAGGGCCCAGAGATACCTCTCCGACAATCGGAGTGACAAATCCTAATCTCGAAATACGCCAACCCAACATGTACCTTTGGAGACACCTGTAGATCACCTTTATAATCACCCAGTTACGTTGTGACGTTTGGTAGCACACAAAGTGTTCCTCCGGCAAACGGGAGTTGCATAATCTCATAGTCATAGGAACATGTATAAGTCATGAAGAAAGCAATAGCAACATACTAAACGATCGGGTGCTAAGCTAATGGAATGGGTCATGTCAATCAGATCATTCACCTAATGATGTGATCCCGTTAATCAAATAACAACTCTTTGTCCATGGTTAGGAAACAGAACCATCTTTGATTAACAAGCTAGTCAAGTAGAGGCATACTAGTGACACTCTGTTTGTCTATGTATTCACACATGTATTATGTTTCCGGTTAATACAATTCTAGCATGAATAATAAACATTTATCATGAAATAAGGAAATAAATAATAACTTTATTATTGCCTCTAGGGCATATTTCCTTTAGTATCCCACTTGCACTAGAGTCAATAATCTAGTTCACATCGCCATGTGATTTAACAGCAATAGTTCACATCACCATGTGATTAACACCCATAGTTCACATCGTCATGTGACCAACACTCAAACGGTTTACTAGAGTCAGTAATCTACTTCACATATCTATGTGATTAACACCCAAAGAGTACTAAGGTGTGATCATGTTTTGCTTGTGAGATAATTTTAGTCAATGGGTCTGTCACATACAGATCCGTAAGTATTTTGCAAATTTCTATGTCAACAATGCTCTGCACGGAGCTACTCTTAGCTAATTGCTCCCACTTTCAATATGTATCCAGATCGAGACTTAGAGTCATCCAGATCAGTGTCAAAACTTGCATTGACGTAACCCTTTACGGCGAACCTTTTTGTCACGTCCATAATCGAGAAACATATCCTTATTCCACTAAGGATAATTTTGACCGCTGTCCAGTGATCTACTCCTAGATCATTATTGTACTCCCTTGCCAAAATTAGTGTAGGGTATACAATAGATCTGGTACATAGCAAGGCATACTTTATAGAACCTATGGCTGAGGCATAGGGAATGACTTTCATTCTCTTTCTATTTTCTGCCGTGGTCGGGCTTTGAGTCTTACTCAATTTCACACCTTGTTACACAGGCAAGAACTCTTTCTTTGACTGTTCCATTTTGAACTACTTCAAAATCTTGTCAAGGTATGTACTCATTGAAAAAACTTATCAAGCGTTTTGATCTATCTCTATAGATCTTGATGCTCAATATGTAAGCAGCTTCACCGAGGTTTTTCTTTGGAAAAAAAACTCCTTTCAAACACTCCTTTATGCTTTGCAGAATAATTCTACATTATTTCCGACCAACAATATGTCATTCACATATACTTATTAGAAATGTTGTAGTGCTCCCACTCACTTTCTTGTAAATACAGGCTTCACCGCAAGTCTGTATAAAACTATATGCTTTGATCAACTTATCAAAGTGTATATTCCAACTCCGAGATGCTTGCACCAGTCCATAGATGGATCGCTGGAGCTTGCATATTTTGTTAACACTTTTAGGATTGACAAAACCTTCTGGTTGCATCATATACAACTCTTCTTTAAGAAATCCATTAAGAAATTCAGTTTTGTTTATCCATTTGCCAGATTTCATAAAATGCGGCAATTGCTAACATGATTCTGACAGACTTAAGCATAGATACGAGTGAGAAACTCTCATCGTAGTCAACACCTTGAACTTGTCGAAAACCTTTTGCGACAATTCTAGCTTTGTATATAGTAACACTACTATCAGTGTCCATCTTCCTCTTGAAGATCCATTTATTTTCTATGGATTGCCGATCATCGGGCAAGTCAACCAAAGTCTACACTTTGTTCTCATACATGGATCCCATCTCAGATTTCATGGCCTCTAGCCATTTTGCGGAATCTGGGCTCATCATCGCTTCCTCATAGTTCGCAAGTTCGTCATGGTCTAGTAACATGACTTCCAGAATAGGATTACCATACCACTCTGGTGCGGATCTCACTCTGGTTTACCTACGAGGTTCGGTAGTAACTTGATCTGAAGTTACATGATCATCATCATTAGCTTCCTCACTAATTGGTGTAGTAGTCACAAGAACAGATTTCTGTGATGAACTACTTTCCAATAAGGGAGAAAGTACAATTACCTTATCAAGTTTTCTACTTTCCTCCCACTCACTTCTTTCGAGAGAAACTCCTTCTCTAGAAAGGATCCATTCTTAGCAACGAATGTCTTGCCTTTGGATCTGTGATAGAAGGTGTACCCAACAGTCTCCTTTGGGTATCCTATGAAGACATATTTCTCCGATTTGGGTTTGAGCTTATCAGGATGAAACTTTTTCACATAAGCTTCACAACCCAAAACTTTAAGAAACAACAACTTTGGTTTCTTGCCAAACCACAGTTCAGATTGTGTCGTCTCAACAGACTTAGATGGTGCCCCTTTTTAACGTGAATGCAGCTGTCTTTAATGCATAACCTCAAAAACGATAGTGGTAAATCGGTAAGAAACATCATAGATTTGCACTATATCTAATAAAGTATGGCTATGACGTTCGGACACACCATTATGCTGTGGTGTTCCAGGTGGCACGAATTTGTGAAACTATTCCACATTGTTTTAATTGAAGACCAAACTCGTAACTCAAATATTTTCTCCGCGATTAGATCGTAGAAACCTTATTTTCTTGTCACGATGATTTTCCACTTCACTCTGAAATTCTTTGAACTTTTCAAATGTTTCAGACTTATGTTTCATCAAGTAGATATACTCATATCTGCTCAAATCATCTGTGAAGGTCAGAAAATAACGATACCTGCTGCAAGCCTTAATATTCATCGGACCACATACATCAGTATGTATGATTTCCAACAAATCTGTTGCTTGCTTCATTGTTCCGGAGAACGGCGTTTTAGTCATCTTGCCCATAAGGCATGGTTCGCAAGCATCAAGTGATTCATAATCAAGTGATTCCAAAAGCCCATCAGCATGGAGTTTCTTCATGCGCTTTACACCAATATGAATTAAACGGTAGTGCCACAAATAAGTTGCACTATCATTATTAACTTTGCATCTTTTTGGTTTCAATATTATGAATATGTGTATCACTACGATCGAGATCCAACGAACTTGTTTCATTGGGTGTATGACCATCGAAGGTTTTATTCATGTAAATAGAACAACAATTATTCTCTGACTTAAATGAATAACCGTATTACAATAAACATGATCAAATCATATTCATGCTCAACGCAAACACCAAATAACACTTATTTAGGTTCAACAC
This sequence comes from Triticum monococcum, assembly GCA_034509565.1. Classification (NCBI taxonomy): domain Eukaryota; kingdom Viridiplantae; phylum Streptophyta; class Magnoliopsida; order Poales; family Poaceae; genus Triticum; species Triticum monococcum. The sequence goes on from CM067847.1 coordinate 517,213,158, forward strand.
TAATCCCGAAAGTATAGGGAGTGTGCGATGATGATCATATCAATCTTGGAACCACTTCCAACACACCTCGTCACTTCACCCTTAACTAGTCTCTGTTTATTCTGCAACTCCCGTTTCGAGTTACTACTCTTAGCAACTGAACTAGCATCAAATACTAAGGGTTTGCTATAAACACTAGTAAAGTACACATCAATAACATGTATATCAAATATACTTATGTTCACTTTGCCATCCTTCTTATCCGCCAATCACTTGGGGTAGTTCCGCTTCAAGTGACCAGTCCCTTTGTAGTAGAAGCACTTAGTCTCAGGCTTAGCACCAGACTTGGGCTTCTTCACATGAGCAACAACTTGCTTGCTGTTTTTTCTTGAAGTTCCCCTTTTTCCCTTTACCCTTTTCTTGAAACTAGTGATCTTGTCAACCATCAACACTTGATGCTCTTTCTTGATTTCTACCTTCATCAATTTCATCATCATGAAAAGCTCGGGATTCGTTTTCGTCATCCCTTGCATACTATAGTTCATCACGAAGTTCTACTAACTTGGTGATGGTGACTAGAGAATTCTGTCATTCACTATCTTATCTGGAAGATTAACTCCCACTTGATTCAAGCGATTGTAGTACCCAGACAATCTAAGCACATGCTCACTAGTTGAGCGATTCTCCTCCATCTTTTAGCTATAGAACTTGTTGGAGACTTCATATCTCTCAACTCGGGTATTTGCTTGAAATATTAACTTCAACTCCTGGAACATCTCATATGGTCCATGACGTTCAAAACATCTTTGAAGTCCCGATTCTAAGCCGTTAAGTATGGTGCACTAAACTATCAAGTAGTCATCATATTTAGCTAGCCAAACGTTCATAACATCAGCATCTACTCCTGCAATAGGTCTGTCACCTAGCGGTGCATCAAGGACATAATTCCTCTGTGCAGCAATGAGGATAAACCTCATATCACGGATCCAATCCGCATCATTGCTGCTAACATCTTTCAACATAGTTTTTCTCTAGGAACATATCAAAACAAACATAGGGAAGCAACAACGCGAGCTATTGATCTACAACATAGATATGCTAATACTACCAGGACTAAGTTCATGATAAATTTAAGTTCAATTAATCATATTACTTAAGAACTCCCACTTAGATAGACATCCCTCTAATCATCTAAGTGATCACGTGATCCAAATCAACTAAACCATAACCGATCATCACATGAAATGGAGTAGTTTTCAATGGTGAACATCAATATGTTGATCATATCTACTATATGATTCACGCTCGACCTTTCGGTCTCAGTGTTCCGAGGCCATATCTGCATATGCTAGGCTCGTCAAGTTTAACCTGAGTATTCCGCGTGTGCAAAACTGTCTTGCACCCGTTGTAGATGGACGTGGAGCTTATCACACCCGATCATCATGTGGTGTCTGGGCACGACGAACTTTGGCAACGGTGCATACTCGGGGAGAACACTTTTATCTTGAAATTTAGTGAGAGGTCATCTTATAAAGCTACCGTCGAAATAAGCAAAATAAGATGTATACAAGATAAACATCACATGCAATCAAAATATGTGACATGATATGGCCATGATCATCTTGTGCCTTTGATCTCCATCTCCAAAGTACCGTCATGATCTCTATCGTCACCGGCATGACCAAGGTTGTTAGAATCGCAATTCTGTTATACAATTCTATGACTTTACGATCCAAACTTACCCATCTGATTCTACAATTTTAGTTCATAAAATCTACGTTTCTACGATCCTGATAGTGAAGATTCTACGATTTACGATTCTACCATCAGAGCTCCGATCCAATTCAAAATCGCGATTCTGACAACCTTGGGCATGACACCATGATCTCCATCATCTTGATCTATATCGATGTGTCGTCACGTGGACGTCTCGCCAACTATTGCTCTTGCAACTATTGCTATCGCATAGCGATAAAGTAAAGCAATTGTTTGGCGCTTGCATCTTATGCAATAGAGAGACGACCATAAGGTGTTTGCCAGTTGCCGATAACTTCCCCAAAACATGATCATCTCATACAACAACTAATATCTCATCACGTCTTGACCATATCACATCACAACATGCCCTGCAAAAACAAGTTAGACGTCCTCTACTTTGTTTGTTGCAAGTTTTACGTGGCTGCTACGGGCTTAAGCAAGAACCAATCTTACCTACGCATCAAAACCACAACGATAGTTTGTCAAGTTGATGCCGTTTTAACCTTCGCAAGGACCGGGCGTAGTCACACTCGGTTCAACTAAAGTTGGAGAAACTGACACCCGCCAGCCACCTGTGTGCAAAGCACGGCGGTAGAACCAGTCTCGCGTAAGCGTACGCGTAATGTCGGTCCGGGCCGCTTCATCCAACAATACCGCCGAACCAAAGTATGACATGCTGGTAGGCAGTATGACTTACATCGCCCACAACTCACTTGTGTTCTACTCGTGCATATAACATCAAACCATAAAACCTAGGCTCGGATGCCACTGTTTGGAAACGTAGTCATTTCAAAAAAAATCCTACGCACACGCAAGATCATGGTGATGCATAGCAACAAGAGGGGAGAGTGTTGTCTATGTACCCTCGTAGACCGAAGCGGAAGCGTTGACGCAACATAGAGGAAGTAGTCGTACGTCTTCCCGATCCGACCGATCCAAGCACCGTTACTCCGGCACCTCCGAGTTCTTGGCACACGTACAGCTCGATGACGCTCCCCGGGCTCCGATCCAGCAAAGCTTCGGGGATGAGTTCCGTCAGCACGATGGCGTGGTGATGATCTTGATGTTCTACCGTCGCAGGGCTTCGCCTAAGCGCTGCTACAATATGACCGAGGTGGAATATGGTGGAGGGGGCACCGCACACGGTTAGGAACGGTCACGATGATCAACTTGTGTCTTCTAGGGTGCCCCCCTGCCCCCGTATATAAAGGAGGGAGGGGGAGGTGCGGCCGGCCTCAAGGGGTGCGCCTGGAGGAGTCCTACTCCCACCGGGAGTAGGACTCCCCCCTCTCTTGCCTTGTTGGAGAAGGAAAGGGGGAAGGAGAAGAGGAAAGGGGGGCGCTGTCCCCCCCCCCTTCCTTGTCCTATACGGACTAGGGGGGCGCGGCCTGCCCTGGCAGGCCCCTCTCTTCTCCCTTATGGCCCATGAAGGCCCATTAACCCCCCGGGGGGTTCCGGTAACCCCTCGGTACTCCTGTAAAATGCCGATTTCACCCGAAACGTTTCCGATGTCCAAATATAGGCTTCCAATATATTGATCTTTATGTCTTGACCATTTCGAGACTCCTCGTCATGTCTGTGATCACATCCGGGACTCCGAACTACCTTCAGTACATCAAAATGTATAAACTCATAATAACGGTCATCGTAACTTTAAGCGTGCGGACCCTACGGTTCGAGAACAATGTAGACATGACTGAGACACGTCTCCGGTCAATAACAAATAGCGGAACCTGGATGCTCATATTGGCTCCTACATATTCTACGAAGATCTTTATCGGTCAGACCGCATAACAACATACGTTGTTCCCTTTGTCATCGGTATGTTACTTGCCCGAGATTCGATCGTCGGTATCCAATACCTAGTTCAATCTCGTTACCGGCAAGTCTCTTTACTCGTTCCGTAATACATCATCTCGCAACTAACTCATTAGTTGCAATGCTTGCAAGGCTTATGTGATGTGCATTACCGAGAGGGCCCAGAGATACCTCTCCGACAATCGGAGTGACAAATCCTAATCTCGAAATAAGCCAACCCAACATGTACCTTTGGAGACACCTGTAGAGCACCTTTATAATCACCCAGTTACGTTGTGACGTTTGGTAGCACACAAAGTGTTCCTCCGGCAAACGGGAGTTGCATAATCTCATAGTCATAGGAACATGTATAAGTCATGAAGAAAGCAATAGCAACATACTAAACGATCGGGTGCTAAGCTAATGGAATGGGTCATGTCAATCAGATCATTCACCTAATGATGTGATCCCGTTAATCAAATAACAACTCTTTGTCCATGGTTAGGAAACATAACCATCTTTGATTAATGAGCTAGTCAAGTAGAGGCATACTAGTGACACTCTGTTTGTCTATGTATTCACACATGTATTATGTTTCCGGTTAATACAATTCTAGCATGAATAATAAACATTTATCATGAAATAAGGAAATAATTAATAACTTTATTATTGCCTCTAGGGCATATTTCCTTTAGATGTAGGGTAGAACCCTAATCGCCCGATCTTTCACAAAAGGAGCGGATCCCGCGAAGAACACGAGGAACACAAAGAGGGGAACGAGGGAAAACACAAGGGGAAACACAAGAGGAACACCCAAACTAACAAGAACAAGTCACACATGGGCTAGATCCTCGAGTACATAAGGTAAGATACACGATCCATGATCAACTAGGGACGATACAAAAGGGTAACCGGTTCTTCTCCGTCAGGAGGTCTTGAGGTTCTTCCCTAAAGAGGGGTCTTGAATCCACTTAGGGGATCTTCTCCGATGGAGGCTCGAATCTCCGAGGAGAAGGTAACCAAGTGGATGAGCAAAGCTCTCACACAAAATATGAGCTAACCCTTTGCTAACCCTAGAAAGTTGTACGGGATGGAGTATATATAGTCTAGGGGGAGAAGGGATACACGGGCCTTGGCCCTTCACTGTGCGCAGACAGGGGAGGCCGGATGTCCGGGCTGGTCGGGCCGGATGTCCGGGCTTTCAGGCGACGCCGGATGTCCGGGCTGGGGGGCCGGATGTCCGGGCTTTCAGGCGACGCCGGATGTCCGGGCTGGGGGGCCGGATGTCCGGGCTGCAGCGGTGGCATTTGTTGCTCTCGGGTTCGGAGGGGCCGGATTTCTGGGCCGGTGGCCGGATGTCCGAGGGCTCGGGAGGGGCCGGATGTCCGGGTTGCCGGGGCCGGATGTCGGGGGCCTGTAGCCTTCTGCGGCCGGGCTGCTGTAGAGGAAGACGCTCCAGGGGCCGGATGTCCGGGGCCTGGGAGATGCTCTTGGCTCCTTCCGTTGGTTCTCCTCATCCTTGGACTTGGGGACTTGCATATCTTCATGTGCATCTTCGGGAGGGCCCTCTTGGTGCCTAATCATGCACAACACCTCGGACTTAGGTAGTAGCCATGTCTCATGCATAGAAAGTGGAAGTTCGAAGAGGAGTGAGTTCACCTTATCTTCGATAGCTTTGGCTTGGGCTCGTGTCATTGGTCCAAGTGGTGTCGTTGGAGGTGTCGGTGCGTCCATGGGGATGATCATGGGATGCTCCGCATCACATCACTATAAGCCTTGCAAGCATGATAACTAATGAGTTAGTTACAGGGTGATGTATTATGGAACGAGTAAAAAGACTAGCCGGTAATGAGATTGAACTAGGTATTGGATACCGACGATCGAATCTCGGGCAAGTAACATACCGAAGACAAAGAGAACAACGTATAGTGTTGTGCGGTTTGAGCGATAAAGATCTTCGTAGAATATGTAGGAACCAAATTTGAGCATCCAGGTTCCGCTATTGGTTATTGACCGGAGACGTGTCTCAGTCATGTCTACATAGTTCTCGAACCCGTAGGGTCTGCACGCTTACAGTTCTGTGACGATCGGTTTTATGAGTTTATATGTTTTGATGTACCGAAGGTAGTTCGGAGTCCCGGATGTGATCACGGACATGACGAGGAGTCTCCAAATGGTCAATACATAAAGATTGATATATTGGAAGCCTACATTTGGACATCGGAATAGTTCCGGGTGAAATCGGGATTTTACCGGAGTACCGGAGGGGTTACCGGAACCCCCCAGGGACTAATGGGCCTTGTTGGGCCATAAGGAAAAGAGAGAGGGGCCGGCCTAGGGTAGGCAGTGCGCCCCCTTCCCCCTGTCCGAATTGGACTAGGAGAAGGGCGGCGGCGCCCCCCTTTCCTTCTCTTTCTCTCCCTACCTTTCCCCCTCCTAGTAGGAGTAGGAAAGGGAGGAATCCTACTCCTACTAGGAGGAGGATTCCTCCTCCTAGGCGCGCCAACAAGGGCCGGCCGGCCTCCCCCTTGCTCCTTTATATACAGGGGCAGGGGGCACCTCTAGACACACAAGTTGATCACAAAGATCTCTCCCAGCCGTGTGCGGTGCCCCCCTCCACCATAATCCACCTCGGTCATACTGTAGCGGTGTTTAGGCGAAGCCCTGCTGCGGTAGCTTCATCAACATCGTCACCACGCCGTCGTGCTGATGAAACTCTTCCCCGAGCTCTACTGGATCGTGAGTTCGTGGGACGTCACTGAGCTGAACGTGTGCTAAACACAGAGGTGTCGTACTTTCGGTACTAAGGATCGGTCGATCGTGAAGGCGTACGACTACATCAACCACGTTGTCATAATGCTTCCGCTTAACGGTCTACGAGGGTATGTGGACGACACTCTCCCCTCTCGTTGCTATGCATCACCATGATCTTACATGTGCGTAGGAATTTTTTTGAAATTACTACGTTCCCCAACAGACATGATGTACACAAGATCTATTTATGTAGAAATAGACCATATCGTTTTATCCTTAGTAGCAACGATACATACGTGTCGGTTCCCCTTCTGTCACTGGGATCAAGCACCGTAAGATCAAACCCACTACAAAGCACCTCTTCCCATTGCAAGATAAATAGATCAAGTTGGTCAAATAAAACCCGAATATCGAAGAAGAAATACGAGGATATAAGCAATCATGAATATAAGAGATCAAAGAAACTCAAATAACTTTCATGGATAAAAAGAGATAGATCTAATCATAAACTCAAAATTCATTGGATCCCAACAAACACAGCGCAAAAGAGTTACATCATATGGATCTCCAAAATACCATTGTATTGAAAATCAAACGAGAGAGAGGAAGCCATCTAGCTACTAACTACGGACCTGAAGGTCTACGAAGAACTACTCACGCATCATCAGAGAGGCACCACTGGAAGTGGTGAACCCCTCCATGATGGTGTCTCGATTGGATCTAGTGGTTCTGGACACTGCGGCGGCTGGAATTGATTTTCGTCGACTCCCCTAGGGTTTCTGGAATATTGGGGTATTTATAGAGCAAAGAGGCGGTTCGGGGGGGCACCCGAGGTGGGCACAACCCACCAGGGCGCGCCTAGGCCTCCAAGCGCGTCCTGGTGGGTTGTGCTCCCCTCGGAGCAGCCCCTAGGTGCTTCTTCGGCCCATTGGTTGTCTTCTGGTCCAAAAAAAATTCACAAAAAGTTTCGATGTGTTTGGAATCCGTTTGGTATTGATTATCTGCGATGTAAAAAACATGCAGAAAACATGAGCTGGCACTTGGCATTATGTCAATAGGTTAGTTCCACAAAATAATATAAAATGAATATAAAGCATCCAAGATTGATAATATAACAACATGGAACAATCAAAAATTATAGATACGTTGGAGACGTATCACCCGCCCCCGACCCACGCCCCTTCCCCGCCCCCGAGCGCGCCCGGCTGGGCCCCTACCCTGGTCCACCCCCGCCGTCGTCATCGCCCTCACCCTCGCCCTCGCCCTTATCGGCCGCCCCCGCAGTGAGCCGCCGCTGCCCCGGCTCGCTGCTGCATTTTTTATATGTTGTTTTTTTGTTCATATATAATGTATGTATATGGCGATATGTATGTAAGGATGGATGTAGATATGATGTTTTTTGTTCATATATGTATTTTTTCATGTATGTGGCTATATGTATTTTTTTGTTCATAGCATTTTTCCCATGTATGTATGTGGATAGCATTTTTTTTGTTCCTAGAATATTTTTGGTTCATAGAAATTAGTTAAATTTACCAAGTTAATAAGTTAAAATGTTCATATATTCAAAATGAGGGGTGAGCGTCGTTGTCGATCTACCCCCTCCCTGATAACTTCGATATGAGGGGGGATGTCGGGCATGCATGAGAGAGAGGCGGTCCGCTCGTCGGACATGTCATGTGTAATTTTTTTTGCTCATATAGAAAACTCCAGTAACGTCGACATGAGGGGGACGTCGATCAATCCCCTCTCGACCGACCAAATCTCGAGTCCACCCAAACCGGGATTGGAAAAGCGTTATCGAGGCCACCTCAAACCGGAACAAGTCTAGATATATCGAAAAAACAAGTCTAAATATATCGGACGATATGTAGATATCTCGGATATCGGGTTTGCTTTCTAATAAAGAATTGTTTTCATCTATGTATCATTTTATATCGCGGTGGACATATCGGGCGACCGACTCTCGAGGCCACCCAAACCCTAGAAAAAACGTTGTCGATCTCCTACCCCTCCCGCCCCTACTCGACAAACTCTCGAGGCCACCCAAACCCCTAGAAGAAAACTCAGGTAACTTCAACATGAGGGTGGACGTCGATCAACCCCCTCTCGCCCGACCAACTCTCAAGTCCACCCAAACCGGGACTGAAAAAGCATTGTCGAGGCCACCCAAACCCTAGAAGAGTTGTCGTGGCCACCCAAATTTACCATGTTAAAAGAGCGCTATCGAGGCCACCCCAAACCCTAGACGAAGAAAGAGCATTGTCGATCTACCGCCTCCCGCCCCTACCCGTAATTGTTATGTTCATTATTGTCATTAGCTAGGTATATGTTTGTGCATATGATTCCTTGTTGTGATTAGCTATCTAGGTCTATGTTTTCCACTAATATATCCATCTCTCATGTTTGTATATTTCCATGTTGTAATATTTGCAGAAACTATGGAAAGAGGCTTGGAACAAGAACAATTGTTGGGGGATATAATCCTCAATGAAGGTGATCCCTTTTTGTTTCTCAACGACATCGATGGTCAGGAAGGAGAGGATGACAGCTCCGGTGATCCAACAATGGAGGAGAAAGGATATCATGACGGCTCCAGTGATCGAATGGAGGAGGAAAAAGGAGATCGTGATGACGGCTTCGGTGACCGAACGGAGAAGGAAGCTGTTGCAAAGTCCGGCAAGGTATATATATTAATCAAGCCTGTGCTGACTTGATGCAATAATTGTTTTGGTATGTACATATATTAATGCTTCTTTCTTCTTTTATAGCCCTCCGGATCGAGCCAAACTTCCATAAGGAGACGAGGCCCGAAGAACACAGAAATCATGGACGATGGCCAACCAATTGAACCCAAGCGGACCAAGGACACATTTGTTAGTCAGTGCGGAGCTATTGTTAGGGACAGTGTCCCGATTAGCATCCAGCAATGGAATAAGAGTAAGGACGACCCTGAAGTTTCTTATGTCCAGGATAGACATCAAGATTATCTCTGGACCTCGCTGATGGAAAATTTTAGCTTACCACCAGAGGAGGATCTGAATAAGCCAGTTATAGAGCCAAAGGTCAAGGGGTTTGCTCTTAAGAAGATGGCTGACCTATTTAGGAACTGGAAGAAAGAGTTGAACACAAAGTTTGTCGACAAAGGGAAGACTCCAGAATTCACCGGCCGATATGAGAAGATAAGAGATCACTATCCTGCATTTGTGGCCTACAAGAAATCAGATAAGGGTAAGAAAAGGTCAGAGACAAATAAGAAAAATGCTGTGAAGAAGAACTATCACTATCACACGGGGTCAGGTGGCTACTACAAAGCCCGGTCGTTGTGGGACAAAGCTGAGCAAGACCTAATTGCTAAAGGGGTCCAACCAGCGATATTGAACTGGCTAGATTGTTCAATGACTTGGTTCTTCGGGGTTGGAGGAACTGTGGACCCAGAAACAGGGGAGTGCCGTTGGACGGACGAGCAACTTGCAATACCCATCAAGAAGCTTCAGGAATATATCAGCGCAGCGCAGGAAGGGACGTTCATTCCCGACAGAGAGAAGGACGAGCTGACTGAGGCCCTCAGAAATCCTGAGCACCCTGGACGAACACGAGGCACACCAGGCTCCATTCCGTGGGTGGTTGGGTTTCCCGGCAGCGGTGGTTACAGAAGCCAAGAGAGAAAGAGGAAAGCGAAAGTGAGCGAAATGCAGAAGCTCAATGCAAGAATAGCAAAGCTAGAGGAACTTGCAGCTGCCGGCCAACCATCTCAGCAGCACGAAGATCCTTGCTTCGACGCTGCCCCAGAAGCTACCCCACCATCTCAGCAGAGAAGCAGCGTGGCTTCCACGGAGCTCATTCAACCTGATTTCACGGCTCCTCGCTACCCCGTGGATACTGTAACACCCTCGATGCGACTATATCTCCCACGTGTCGAGGCACGACTTAGAGGCATAATCGCATTGAAGGCAATGTCGCAAGTGAGGTAATCTTCACACAACCCATGTAATACAATAGGGGAAAAAGTTACATAGTTGGCTTACAATCGCCACTTCACACAATTACATGAATAAAGCATTACATCAATCAAATACACTCAGGGTCCGACTACGGAACCGAAATAAAAGAAGAACCCCAAATGCGACAAAGGTCCCCGATCGACCCCAACTGGGCTCCACTACTGATCAACTAGAACGAAACAACACAAATGAACAAGGTCTTCATCGAGCTCCTCCTGAGCTTGGTTGCGTCATCTGCACGGAATCATCGGCACCTGCAAACTGGTTTTGGAAGTATCTGTGAGCCGCAGGGACTCAGCAATCTCGCACCCTCGCGATCAAGACTATTTAAGCTTATGGGTAAGGTAAAGGTATGAGGTGGAGCTGCAGCAAGCGACTAGCATATATGGTGGCTAACATACGCAAATGAGAGCGAGAAGAGAAGGCAAAGCACGGTCGATAAAATATGATCAAGAAGTGATCCTAGGCTACCTACGTCAAGCATAACTCCAACAACCGTGTTCACTTCCCGGACTCCGCCGGAAAGAGACCATCACGGTTACACACGTGGTTGAATCATTTTAATTAAGGATAACTTCAGGTTTTCTACAACCGGACGTTAACAAATTCCCATCGGCCCATAACCGCGGGCACGGCTTTCGAAAGCTCAAATCCCTGCAGGGGTGTCCCAACTTAGCCCATCACAAGCTCTCACGGTCAACGAAGGAATAGACCTCCACCCGAGACATTCCGATCAGACTCAGTATCCCAGTACAACAAGACATTTCGACAGGGTAAAACTAAACCAGCAACACCACCCAGATGTGCCGACAAATTCCGATAGGAGATGCACATATCTCGTTCTCAGGGCACACCGGATGAGCAAGACGTCGGGTAAGCCAGCCCAGAGTTGCCCCTGGTAGCCTCGGACATCGCTCAGTTGGACCAACACTCAGAGGAGCACTGGCCCGGGGGGTAAAATAATGATGACCCTTGAGTCTGCAGATCCCAAGGGAAAGAAAAGGCTAGGTGGCGAAAGGTAAAACCAATGTTGGGCATTGCTGGAAGAGCTTTACTTAAGGCGAACTGTCAAGGGGTTCCCATTATAGCCCAACCGCGTAAGGGACGCAAAATCCGGGAACATAACACCGATATGACGGAAACTAGGGCGGCAAGAGTGGAACAAAACACCAGGCATAAGGCCGAGCCTTCCACCCTTTACCAAGTGTATAGATGCATTAACTAAATAAGCTATATAGTGATATCCCAACAAGTAAACATGTTCCAACAAGGGACAACATCTCCATTTTCCAACAAGGAACAAACTTCAATCTTCACCTGCAACTAACAACGCTATAAGAGGGGCTGAGCAAAGCGGTAACATAGCCAATCAACGGTTTGCTAGGACAAAGGAGGGTTAGGGGCTAAACATGGCAATTTGGGAGGCTGACAAGCAAGTGGTAGGCATCGTAGCAATGGAATAGCAAAAGAGCGAGCAAACTAGCATAGCAAAGATAGTAGTGATTTCGAGGGTATGATCATCTTGCCTGAGATCCCGATAGGAAGAAGAACGAGTCCATGAAGGAGATAAACGGACGAAGACGAACGGATCCTCACAACACGACGTTACCGGAATCAACCCGAGGAAGCAATCACCGGAAAAGAAGCACACAACAGAGTAAACAGCCAACACATCAACATGGCATGATGCACAATCGAGTATGATGCATGTCCGGTTTAATGAAGCATGGCATGGCAAAGTGCACAACCAACACTACAAGTTAAGTGGAGCTCAATATGCGACGGGGTGCATATTGACAAAACACCACATCAATTATTTAGTTCTCTCTCGTTTATGTACCCAACAATATTAAATGTTGATTAACATGGCAAGAGGGGAAACATGATGAAACTATCTAATCTAGGCAAGTTTAAATGAGGCCGGAAGCAACGAACAACAATTCCGGAAAATCCTCATATGCATAATTTAAGGTTTGGTCCTGTTCTGCCCTAAACGTTATTTTAGAGTTATTTAACATGCAAGATGAGGCCACCACGTTAAACTAGGCAAAATTCTACCCCATTTACATATAAAGTTTATTTAATTCGGAGCTACGGTTATTTAGCTATGAATTAAATCATTTTAACATGACATAGAGCAAAAATTAATCAAACACCATTTTAAACATTTTAAACATGGATGAAAATGACATATTATGAAACTAGATGCAATTCTAAGCACTTTTCATATTAAGTTTGTTTTAATCCGATGCACGATTGTGGAGATATTATATGCAAGAACATGAGGGGCCAATCTGAAAATATGCAGTTTCTTAGGAAATAGCTAAATTCGCTGGCAGATAAAAAAATAGAGCTGGGCTGAAACTGGCTGGGTGCTGGGCTGGGGATCTTACCCAGGCTTCGGCCCGGTAGCAGGAGCGGCCTCGCAGGGGGCGCGCTGGCACGCTGGGCCGGATCTGGCACGGCGGCCCAGCAGAGAGGAGGGGCTAGGCGGGCCGGCGAACTGGGCCTGGGCGGAGAAGGTGGCCTAGGCGCGGATCTGGGCAGGCGAGGCCGGACCGCGGGGAGCTGGGCTGGGCCTGGACGCGCGGCCCAGGATGGCGCTGGAAGTGTCAGCATCGTCTTCGAAGCAGAGGAAAACAGGGGCGCAACTGGTTCGGCAGGGACGGGGACGAGCTCGTTCCCGAGCAGAGGGCGACGGCGGACTTGGCGCCGGCGAGCAGGAGAGGCAGGGTCGACCGGCTGCTGCGGTGATGTTCACGGCGGCTGCAGATGGAGCTCGGGCGCGGGGCACACCCATCCATGGCGGCGCTGACGAAGGAGATGCAGGCGAGGAAAAGGACGCGGGGAACTCGGCGCGGCTCCTGGATCCAGGCCCGAGCGAGGCGAACGGCGGCAGGAGAGGCGGCGGGAAGGACCGGAGAGGATGGACCTGGCCCCGGGGGCCTCATTCCCGGCGACGGCGAGCTCGGGAAGGCTCCGGGCGGCGGCGCTCCCTGGTAAGAGGGAGAGAGAGATTCGGTGAGAATGGAGGGGAAAAAGCAGGAGGAAGAAGGGAAGGAAAGCAGGAGAGAGGGCGACGGGGTCTGGCCTGGCGATTTGGGATCGAGATCCTCTCGATCTGGAGGTCGGGCGCCATGGGCTGTGCAGGCTCGAGGACGGGGCTCGGCGCAGGAGGGGCTCGGGTTGGCCGGCTCGATCTGGTAGGTGGTTGGCTCGCTGTGGAAAACGAGGGAGCATGGGTGGATCTGGATCCCGAGGAAGATGGTGGCGGCGGTGGGATGGAATGATGGGACAAGCCTCCTTGATTTTAGGGTTAGACTAGGTCTATATATAGCAATAGGATTTTTGGATAGGGGCTATTAGGACCCTCCGATCTAAAACGGGCGGTCGCGAAATAAAGCTTAGGGAGACCAAATGAGAAAACGGTGACGTTTTGTAGACGTTTGGGGATGATCCGGACACGATGGTGGCGACTGCTCGGGTCGGGTCCGGGACAATTTTCGGACGCACGCGAGGGGGGCTGCGGGCTGTCGAGAGAGGTTAGGTTGGACCTGGCGGTAGGTAGTGATCTGTGTAGACGGTCTCGAGCTGAGAGAAGAGAAGAGAGGGCGACCCGGCGACTATTTCCGGAGACCGAAAACGTCCGTCGTAAGACCGGCTATACTGCCGCTATAGTTATCCGTTGGGGCGTCAAACGAACTCCGATTGCGATGAAACTTGACAGGCGGTCTGTCTACACTATAATAAGACCACACGTCAAATCTCATCTCATTCCGAGAACATTTTCCGGTCACTTAAAAATAATATTTCGGACGTGCCGCAGGCGCGTGCAAGTGTGGTTGGGCTCAGAACGGACAACGGAGAGAACGAGGAGGCCGGGACGAATGCAAGTTTTGAAAACATGATGATGCAATGCACATGATGACATGACAATATGCAACACGCAAGCAAATGACATGGCAACGCCGGCGAATAACTGGAAGACACCTGGCACATCGGTCTCGGGGCGTTACAACACTCCACCACTACGAGAGGATCTCGTCCCGAGATCTAGAATGGCACCGGAGGGGAAAACGGAAGAGAAAGAGAAGAGGTAAAACTAAGTTGCTTCTTTGACAAATGAGTGAAACCAAAGAACCTTGCGAGGTTGAACAAATTCAAGAAAAGAATACAACGAAGGTGAACAAAGTCAAAAACACTCCGTTAGAAAAGAGGAACGAGGAAGAACATATTCAGGCAGCACTCCGGTTGGAAAGAAAAAGAATTGAATAAGGTCTTGATAAGATGAGAAGATACTTGATGAAATCACAACACACTGCCACCGAAACTATTGAATGAATGGAACAAGGGGTAAGAAAGATCTCAGACAGCACTCCATTTGAGAAGGGAGTCAAAATTTGATAAGATGAGAGAGCTCAAATGAAAACACGACACTCCGGTTGAGAACGGGATGCAAGACTTGATAAGGCGAAAAGAACTTGAACAAAGGGGAACCATACTCCGGTTAAGCAAGATAGGGAAGGAATAAGAGTGATATAATTTGGACAGCACTCTGTCTGTAAATGGAAGGAATTGAACTTGACAAGATGAGAGGATACTTGAAAAGAGGACACAACACTCAGATTAAAAGGATAGGCATGGAAAAATCATGATCTTTGACAAAACGAGATGATGGGTTGAAAAGATGAACCTCACAATGCCTCCGGAACAAAAGTAAGAATGGAATGGAGTGAACGAAGGAAAACAATATCTTGAGAGAGCACGGTTACAACAGAAGCTAGAACGGAGTTGTTGGAAAACCCACAACGAAAAGAATAAGGTTGATATGGTCTTAAGGAATACATCTCAAATTACGAGGTGACAACCTGCCACTTACGGGAAAAGAATTGGGTTGATAGGAATAAGGAGACGAGAAGCTTAATTCACCGGGAGGATAGAAGAAGAGCTTGGATCAATTATAAGCACCATAATAACAACCATCCTTAGGGAAGGCTTTAGGTGAAATATAACCCAAGACAATACCAACGAATAGGTTGATGGATTTAAAAATATCCCAATCTTGACAGCATGTGAATCATGAAAACATGAACTCAAATTATCAAGAATGGCATAATACCACCTCCAATAATATGGTAGAAAGAATTGCACTCCGGATTACAAGATCAAGAATGCTTGAGCTCCTTTGAAAAGAATCTCAATGAACACTTCGAGAAAGGAATTAAATCCTTGATGAACCATCATGTAGAACCTTCATGAAGGACTCCGGTAAACAAAAGATAACGAAAAGAGAAAGAAGTTGAAAACACAGGGTGAAGCCTTGCAATGATTTAGATGGATCTCCGTGATGATATAATTGAAAGAGGTTGGACTCCGGGAAAAGAGAAGATGAAACAAATGAAACCGAGAGTTTGAAGGACCTCCGGAACAAGAATTAATCATTAGGATGAAACAAGAATAAGAATTGTGTTATGCTTATCCTTCACCAATTTAAATTGATGACAATCAACGGATTTGGCATATTACTTATTCTTGTAGAAAAGATTAAGAGAGATATAACAAAACGTGAGGTCTTCAACGAACCACCGGTAGAATTGAAAATGAACGGAGTAACATAAAGAAAAACACCGGGAGGAATTAGCAAATAAACGAAGATGCTTGAGAGAAATTATATATGAGAGAAAGAAGAGATCATGCACTGATTAGAGGATATTTGATCGATGCATCGGTAAAATTAGGAGAATGATAACTAAAAGCTGGGAATGAATAATTATGAGATGATGAGCTCCGGATGAACAAACTGAAAAGACTTCTGAATTTGCACCGGATGGATAAAAAGAATTCTCACGATCAAAACAATTACGAGAGGGTGGCCACAAGCTAGAATCATTAATCTTGAAGAGAATGGAGCACGATTAAGAGAAGAACTCTTCTTCGGTCTTCAAAATCTGAGAATGACGATGAGAAACACCAACAATAATTGTAGAGACACTCCGGAATGATTAAAAGAGGAGAGGTTGAGCCAACGATGAAAAAAATTAACCGATCTTGGAGAAAGACATTTGACTGATGACAATTCATTCCTACGTCAAACTTTAAAAGGAATTTAGGATAGCTCCGAGAAAATAAGAGGAGTCAGGTAAGATCCTGGGAAAATACCTGTGGGTTAGGGCCCACTCAAAAGAAAACACCGTTGAAATGATTTAAAGAGAGATAATGCACCGGTTGATGACTTGAATGAGATAACAACCTCAAAATATTTTGGACGGATTGATAATGGAGACACAAATCTTCTGAGATATCTTCAGCACTCCGGAACAATTGAATAGCGAGAAATGAGTAAATATGAGTAGCACCGGCACGAGAAAAGCATTGAAATACGGAAAAGAGTATGATCAACACCGAAAGCTTGAATTGGTTCCACCGGAGAAGAAAAGAACGAAAGATGATGAACTTGAAGCTCTGTTAGAATCTTCATGAGAATCACCGGATAAGAATATTGAGGGAAAAGAATGGAGAGACTTCTCATCAATAAGATGATGCTAGATTAAGAAATCTGAATCCTTGGAGAAAAACAAAGGGAGGGAGGGTGGGAAAACAAAGACAATTTGGAGACGGATGAAACAAACACCGTTGAGAAGAAGTGATGATTGATCTTGCGAATATTGAAGTGATCGGATTCACTTGAAGAGAAGCACACTGGTTAAAAGGATTGACAAAAACAATCTTGATGATCAAGAAGGATTTAGTATTCACATCGGAGTATGAGAACACCATTTGGAAAAGGTATGGAATCAACACTTGACTTCGAAGCAACTCGAATACCACAACTCAAACTAAAACAAAGGATTGGCTTGCAAAATAAGCCAGAACAAACATATGATAGAGATTTCGTCCGAAGTTTTCATGGTGGGACCTACACGGGCTCAATCGTACAGCACCATCATGTACAGGGCAGTGCACATGACATACGAAGCGTCCCCGAGTCAGCATAGCCAAGGACTCTTTAAGACACAACGAGACCACTGTAAAATCGACCGTGAATAGGCGAACCACTAGACGTCGAACCCCAATTTCATATCATACATCTGTCGGAAGGATATCCTAAGAGCTACTTGAATTCCCACCTATGAAACTCCCGAAACTTTCCGGTTATGCAATCAGGTGTTGAGGACACAGGGGAAGCATAATATCTCACCCAAACTAGCAAATCCTACATCCAGCTGTATCCATCCTTCAACACATAACCAAGAAACCTTCGGAAACCATCTACCTCAACCTTCGAAAAGCATTCGTTATACAAGTTATGGCGATACTCCCGAACTCCCGCCCCAGTACTGGGTGGCGTCGAGGTTATCTCACCAACGAACTGCATAAAAGAGATTTTCTATGTCGACGAACATATCTCAAGTATTCCAGAATTGCAACGATAAAATTATGATGACAACACCTCAGAGCTCAACTCCCCGGGACACTTCCACTAAACCCCTGACAGGAGGCACCAAGACAGTATTCTCATCATAAGTCATCGGAACAAATCCAAGATACTCGCGTGATCCTAAAAAAAATTTAGTGAAATTTGAGAAGAGAAGAGTCAAAACTCTACGTCAAGATGCCTCACCAGAGCGACGAAGGGACTGGGGAGTAAAAAGAATTCCTAAACTCTCCGATATATAATTCCTAAAGGACTCAAAACATTTTTCTAGACACAACTCGGCTGCTAAAAACGATCAAGCAATGGGGGCTCCTAAGGTCGGGGAAGGCTCTGATTACCAACTTGTAACACCCTCGATGCGACTATATCTCCCACGTGTCGAGGCACGACTTAGAGGCATAATCGCATTGAAGGCAATGTCGCAAGTGAGGTAATCTTCACACAACCCATGTAATACAATAGGGGGAAAAGTTACATAGTTGGCTTACAATCGCCACTTCACACAATTACATGAATAAAGCATTACATCAATCAAATACACTCAGGGTCCGACTACGGAACCAAAATAAAAGAAGAACCCCAAATGCGACAAAGGTCCCCGATCGACCCCAACTGGGCTCCACTACTGATCAACTAGAACGAAACAACACAAATGAACAAGGTCTTCATCGAGCTCCTCCTGAGCTTGGTTGCGTCATCTGCACGGAATCATCGGCACCTGCAAACTGGTTTTGGAAGTATCTGTGAGCCGCAGGGACTCAGCAATCTCGCACCCTCGCGATCAAGACTATTTAAGCTTATGGGTAAGGTAAAGGTATGAGGTGGAGCTGCAGCAAGCGACTAGCATATATGGTGGCTAACATACGCAAATGAGAGCGAGAAGAGAAGGCAAAGAACGGTCGATAAAATATGATCAAGAAGTGATCCTAGGCTACCTACGTCAAGCATAACTCCAACAACCAAGTTCACTTCCCGGACTCCGTCGGAAAGAGACCATCATGGTTACACACGTGGTTGAATCATTTTAATTAAGGATAACTTCAGGTTTTCTACAACCGGACGTTAACAAATTCCCATCTGCCCATAACCGCGGGCACGGCTTTCGAAAGTTCAAATCCCTGCAGGGGTGTCCCAACTTAGCCCATCACAAGCTCTCACGATCAACAAAGGAATAGACCTCCACCCGAGACATTCCGATCAGACTCGGTATCCCAGTACAACAAGACATTTTGACAGGGTAAAACTAAACCAGCAACACCACCCAGATGTGCCGACAAATCCCGATAGGAGCTACACATATCTCATTCTCAGGGCACACCGGATGAGTAAGACGTCGGGTAAGCCAGTCCAGAGTTGCCCCTGGTAGCCTCGGACATCGCTCAGTTGGACCAACACTCAGAGGAGCACTGGCCCGGGGGGTAAAATAATGATGACCCTTGAGTCTGCAGATCCCAAGGGAAAGAAAAGGCTAGGTGGCGAATGGTAAAACCAATGTTGGGCATTGCTGGAAGAGCTTTACTTAAGGCGAACTGTCAAGGGGTTCCCATTATAGCCCAACCGCGTAAGGGACGCAAAATCCGGGAACATAACACCGATATGACGGAAACTAGGGCGGCAAGAGTGGAACAAAACACCAGGCATAAGGCCGAGCCTTCCACCCTTTACCAAGTGTATAGATGCATTAATTAAATAAGCTATATAGTGATATCCCAACAAGTAAACATGTTCCAACAAGGGACAACATCTCCATGTTCCAACAAGGAACAAACTTCAATCTTCACCTGCAACTAACAACGCTATAAGAGGGGCTGAGCAAAGCGGTAACATAACCAATCAACGGTTTGCTAGGACAAAGGAGGGTTAGGGGCTAAACATGGCAATTTGGGAGGCTGACAAGCAAGTGGTAGGCATCGTAGCAATGGCATAGCAAAAGAGCGAGCAAACTAGCATAGCAAAGATAGTAATGATTTCGAGGGTATGATCATCTTGCCTGAGATCCCGATAGGAAGAAGAACGAGTCCATGAAGGAGATAAACGGACGAAGACGAACGGATCCTCACAACACGACGTTACCGGAATCAACCCGAGGAAGCAATCACCGGAAAAGAAGCACACAACATAGTAAACAACCAACACATCAACATGGCATGATGCACAATCGAGTATGATGCATGTCTGGTTTAATGAAGCATGGCATGGCAAAGTGCACAACCAACACTACAAGTTAAGTGGAGCTCAATATGCGACGGGGTGCATATTGACAAAACACCACATCAATTATTTAGTTCTCTCTCGTTTATGTACCCAACAATATTAAATGTTGATTAACATGGCAAGAGGGGAAACATGATGAAACTATCTAATCTAGGCAAGTTTAAATGAGGCCGGAAGCAACGAACAACAATTCCGGAAAATCCTCATATGCATAATTTAAGGTTTGGTCATGTTCTGCCCTAAACGTTATTTTAGAGTTATTTAACATGCAAGATGAGGCCACCACGTTAAACTAGGCAAAATTCTACCCCATTTACATATAAAGTTTATTTAATTCGGAGCTACGGTTATTTAGCTATGAATTAAATCATTTTAACATGACATAGAGCAAAAATTAATCAAACACCATTTTAAACATTTTAAACATGGATGAAAATGACATATTATGAAACTAGATGCAATTCTAAGCACTTTTCATATTAAGTTTGTTTTAATCCGATGCACGATTGTGGAGATATTATATGCAAGAACATGAGGGGCCAATCTGAAAATATGCAGTTTCTTAGGAAATAGATAAATTCGCTGGCAGATAAAAAAATAGAGCTGGGCTGAAACTGGCTGGGTGCTGGGCTGGGGATCTCACCCAGGCTTCGGCCCAGTAGCAGGAGCGGCCTGGCAGGGGGCGTGCTGGCGTGCTGGGCCGGATCTGGCACGGCGGCCCAGTAGAGAGGAGGGGCTAGGTGGGCCGGCAAACTGGGCCTGGGCGGAGAAGGTGGCCCAGGCGCGGATCTGGGCAGGCGAGGTCGGACCGCGGGGAGCTGGGCTGGGCCTGGACGCGCGGCCCACGATGGCACTGGAAGTGTCGGCATCGTCTTCGAAGCAGAGGAAAACAGGGGCGCGACTGGTTCGGCGGGGACGGGGACGAGCTCGTTCCCGAGCAGAGGGCGACGGCGGACTTGGCGCCGGCGAGCAGGAGAGGCAGGGTCGACCGGCTGCTGCGGTGATGTTCACGGCGGCTGCAGATGGAGCTCAGGCGCGAGGCACACCCATCCATGGCGGCGCTGACGAAGGAGATGCAGGCGAGGAAAAGGACGCGGGGAACTCGGCGCGGCTCCTGGATCCGGGCCCGAGCGAGGCGAACGGCGGCAGGAGAGGCGACGGGAAGGACCGGAGAGGATGGACCTGGCCCCGGGGGCCTCATTCCCGGCGACGGCGAGCTCGGGAAGGCTCCAGGCGGCGGCGCTCCCTGGTAAGAGGGAGAGAGAGATTCGGTGAGAATGGAGGGGGAAAAGCAGGAGGAAGAAGGGAAGGAAAGCAGGAGAGAGGGCGACGGGGTCTGGCCTGCCGATTTGGGATCAAGATCCTCTCGATCTGGAGGTCGGGCGCCATGGGCTGTGCAGGCTCGAGGACGGGGCTCGGCGCAGGAGGGGCTCGGGTTGGCCGGCTCGATCTGGTAGGTGGTTGGCTCGCTGTGGAAAACGAGGGAGCATGGGTGGATCTGGATCCCGAGGAAGATGGTGGCGGCGGTGGGATGGAATGATGGGACAAGCCTCCTTGATTTTAGGGTTAGACTAGGTCTATATATAGCAATAGGATTTTTGGATAGGGGCTATTAGGACCCTCCGATCTAAAACGGGCGGTCGCGAAATAAAGCTTAGGGAGACCAAATGGGAAAACGGTGACGTTTTGTAGACGTTTGGGGATGATCCGGACACGATGGTGGCGAC
Organism: Triticum monococcum; assembly: GCA_034509565.1. NCBI lineage: Eukaryota > Viridiplantae > Streptophyta > Magnoliopsida > Poales > Poaceae > Triticum > Triticum monococcum. The sequence continues at coordinate 517,234,826 of CM067847.1, forward strand.
TGCTCGGGTCGGGTCCGGGACAATTTTTGGACGCACGCGAGGGGGGCTGCAGGCTGTCGAGAGAGGTTAGGTTGGACCTGGCGGTAGGTAGTGATCTATGTAGACAGTCTCGAGCTGAGAGAAGAGAAGAGAGGGCGGCCCGGCGACTATTTCCGGAGACCGAAAACGTCCGTCGTAAGACCGGCTATACTGCCGCTATAGTTATCCGTTGGGGCGTCAAACGAACTCCGATTGCGATGAAACTTGACAGGCGGTCTGTCTACACTATAATAAGACCACACGTCAAATCTCATCTCATTCCGAGAACATTTTCCGGTCACTTAAAAAATAATATTTCGGGCATGCCGCGGGCGCGTGCAAGTGTGGTTGGGCTCAGAACGGACAACGGAGAGAACGAGGAGGCCGGGACGAATGCAAGTTTTGAAAACATGATGATGCAATGCACATGATGACATGACAAGATGCAACACGCAAGCAAATGACATGGCAACGCCGGCGAATAACTGGAAGACACCTGGCACATCGGTCTCGGGGCGTTACAGATACTATCACGGAGGCTCAACATTGCGAGCTAATGACGAAATGCCAGAACCTGACTTTGAAGGTGGTTGTCGGCTCTGTTGCACCTGCTCAAGCTGATGGAACTTTTCACTGTCGTCCGATTCCACATGGCTATGATGTTGTGACGATGTTTTAAATAATCGAGGGATTTGAGGAGCTGGAGCTTGACCACCCTACAGGTGAAGTGGAGAATCATCTCGTTTATGCTTTGAGGAGTACCTTTCTATGGAGGAAGGAGTACATCAAGCTTTCAAATAGGATGCCTCCTCCTCCTCCTCCTCCAGTGAGTCAGGGCACTCCGCATCCTCCTCCTACTCTGGCAAGTGATCAGGACACTCCGCCTCCTCCTCCGCCTCCTCCGGCGCGTGAGGGAACTACGCCTCCTCCGGCGCGTCGGAGCACTCAACCTCCTCCTCCTCCTACGGCGTGTCAGCGGACTCCACCGCGTCAGCAACGGCGGAAGAGAGAAGCCGCTGCTCCGGCAACTAGCAGTACAAGCAGAGGCGGGAAGCAATTCAAATACGGTCCATCTCTCAAGGCTTCGGAAAAGTTACCATATGAGAGGACCGACAAGGAAAACAATGACATCTGTGCTGCCGAAGTGAGGGACCATTTTGTAAAGAAACCTCCACCTCCGAAGGAGATGGTAGCGCACTCTGGATGCCCTGAAGCGACCACCACCGCCTCCGCTGGATGCCAACTATGTCCGCTATCTTAAAAAGACATATGAAGATGCGCGGCGGTCGGGAAGTACTTCCAGTGATGCAAGGTTAGCACAACGAAGAAGTGGGAAACAAATTCCCCAGCTCGGCGAACAGGCGAACCAATCGTGCCTCCCACTCAAGGTGTCTAGCGATATCGTCGCTAATCATCCGAGGGTACTGCCCGGTACAGATCTTGGTGATTACCTGAGCATGATGTAGAGTTTGAAATGTTAGAGGTGGAGACCTTCAGATACGAGTACGGGAAGCCTCTCGTCAAACCTGACCATCCTCCTCTAACAACGATGATGCGAAGATTGCATGAATGGTGCATGAAAACCCGCAGCGAGTCTGGGAAGGATACTTTGATGCTGAGAATTAAAGAGGAGCACGGCCTTGTTGGAACTGAGGTGATGCCTGTTGAATTTGTGGAGTTATTCCAGTTATACAATCAAGCGGTAGCGATAGTCGTAGAAGCATAAGATTGGCGAGACGACAACGATGCTACGATGGAGATCAAGGTGTCGCACCGGTGACGATGGTGATCATGACGATGCTTCGGAGATGGAGATCACAAGCACAAGATGATGATGGCCATATCATATCACTTATATTGATTGCATGTGATGTTTGTCTTTTATGCATCTTATCTTGCTTTGATTGACGGTAGCATTATAAGATGATCCCTCACTAAATTATCAAAGTATAAGTGTTCTCCCTGAGTATGCACCGTTGCGAAAGTTCTTCGTGCTGAGACACCACGTGATGATCGGGTGTGATAGGCTCTACGTTCAAATACAACGAGTGCAAAATAGTTGCACACGCGGAATACTCAGGTTAAACTCGACGAGCCTAGCATATAACAGATATGGCCTCGGAACACGAAGACCGAAAGGTCGAGCGTGAATCATATAGTAGATATGATCAACATAGTGATGTTCACCATTGAAACTACTCCATCTCACATGATGATCGGACATGGTTTAGTTGATTTGGATCACGTGATCACTTAGAGGATTAGAGGGATGTCTATCTAAGTGGGAGTTCTTAAGTAATATGATTAATTGAACTTTAATTTATCATGAACTTAGTCCTGGTAGTATTAGCATATCTATGTTGTAGATTAATAGCTCACGTTTAGCTCCCTGTTTTATTTTTGATATGTTCCTAGAGAAAACTAAGTTGAAAGATGTTAGTAGCAATGATGCGGATTGGATCCGTGATCTCAGGTTTATCCTCATTGCTGCACAGAAGAATTATGTCTTTGATGCACCGCTAGGTGATAAACCTATTGCAGGAGCAGATGCAGATGTTATGAACATTTGGCTAGCTCAATATGATGACT